>OU342964.1:18951182-20283243 GCA_910592155.1 Ypsolopha scabrella | reverse complement strand
AAAAAGATCTGTGAAAAGCTCCGCACGAACAACATTTTGCTGGCTGGAGACACAAATGCCTGGAATATCTGGTGGGGCAGCAAGTCCACAGACCACCGAGGAGAAGAGTATAACGCCTTCCTGAACGAAATGAACTTCCAAATACTTAACACGGGTCAAGTACCGACTTTCGAGACCTACAGGGGAGACACGCTATGCACAAGTAGAGTAGATGTCACTGCGTGCAGCGAGTCCCTGCTGGGCAAGTTCGAGGACTGGAGTGTGGACAGAAGTCTCATAACATCCGATCACAACGCAATAACCTTCTCGCTGTGCCTGGAGAAGGCCCTAGAATCACTAAGGGTAATTACCACGCGCAAGTACAACACCAAGAAGGCAAAGTGGTCAGACTTCTCGACATGCTTCAAATCCGGCCTAGCAGAAAAAGCCATCAGCCCCTGCAGAGTGAAAGCGGTTACGAGTCCAGAAGATTTGGAAGCCATTCTAACAACCTACATACTCAACATCCAGGAATCGTGTGAGAGCTCGATTCCGAAGGTAGGAACATGGAAAGGCGACTCAAAACCCCCTTGGTGGTCCAAGTCTCTCGAACTTCTCAAAAGAGAAGTCCTCAAAAAGAAGAGACGAATACGGAACGCCGCCCCTAGTCGGAGACAGTTCGTTTTAGATGAATATGTCCAGGCCAAAACAGAGTACGCTCTCCAAGCCACAGAAGCTCAGACCAAAAGTTGGAAAGAGTTTTGCTCGACACAGGAACACGAGAGCATGTGGGACGGAATCTACAGAGTACTTAGGAAAACAGCCAGAAAGAAAGAAGATACACTCCTACGGGATGCCGGAGGCAATACTTTGAGCCCCGAAGAATCGGCGGAACTTCTGGCTAAGACCTTCTATCCTGATGACTCTGTGGAATCTGAACAGCTATACCACACGCACATCAGGGAACTTACGGATGGGCTGGCACCGGTGGAGATAGAAGAGCTGTCCGCTGACGATCCACCTTTCACATCTGCGGAGCTGGACATGGTCCTCAAAGGATTGAATCCAAAGAAAGCCCCCGGACCGGATGGATTAACAGCGGATATCTGCATAGCGGCTATAAATTGTAACAGGGAAGTATTTCTGGAGCTGGCGAACAAATGTTTATCGCTAGCTTACTTCCCCAAGCAATGGAAGCTCGCCCACGTGTGCATACTCCGAAAGCCGGCCAAGGAAGACTACACCGATCCTAAGTCCCACAGACCAATCGGCCTGTTGTCTGTCCCTGGAAAGATCGTCGAAAAACTCTTGGTTGGAAGGTTGCAGTGGCATATCCTCCCCACCCTCAACGCCAAACAATATGGGTTCATGCCACAGCGCGGAACAGAGGACGCCCTCTATGACTTAATGGAACATGTACGATCGGAAGTAAGAGACAAAAAGATCGTTCTTATGATATCCTTGGACATAGAGGGTGCCTTCGACAACGCGTGGTGGCCGGCACTCAAGCACCAGATGATCTCAAAACGTTGCCCCAAAAACATATACGCCCTGGTAGCCTCTTACCTAGAAGACCGTAAGATCCAGGTAAATTACGCCAGAGCGTCTAGCGAAAAGGGAACCACGAAGGGTTGTGTCCAAGGATCTATCGGCGGACCCACCTTCTGGAACCTTATCCTGGATGCATTACTCCATAAACTGGCTGATCAAGGAACCTACTGTCAGGCCTTCGCGGACGATGTGGTCCTGATATTCTCTGGGCACGTAGTCGAGACCCTGCAACAGACAGCAAACTCAGTTCTGGAATCCGTGGTGGAATGGGGATCTCAAAATAAGCTACGTTTTGCCTCGCACAAGACCAATGCGATGGTAATAACGAAAAAGCTTAAGTATGATCCCCCGGTAATCCATATGGCAGGAACCAGACTGAATCTCGTCGAAGAGATCAAACTGTTGGGTTTAACGATCGACCGCAAACTCACGTTCAACGCGCATGTGGCCGCCACCATTAAGAAAACAGCGGACATATATAAACAGCTTGCATGCGCAGCTAAGGTAACGTGGGGACTAAACAGAGAAATAATCAGGACCATATATGTGTCGGTGATAGAGCCAATCGTGCTGTATGCCGCAAGTGCGTGGTCCCCCTCTGCGGACAAGCTAATGACTCGGAATCAGCTTGACGCTTTGCAGAGGGGCTTCGCCCAAAAGATATGTAAGGCGCACCGCACGGTGTCTCTGACATCGGCATTAGTCCTATCAGGTCTTCTGCCCCTTGATCTAAGGATACAAGAGGCTGCGAAATTTTTCAAAATTAAAAAGGGCCACTCAGAGGACTATCTCCCTCCCGGAAGAGAGGTGGAATGCAAGGTAGGCTTTTTGGAAAAACCCCACCCATCACTACTCACAACAACCGAGTACGAGCGCCTAGAAACAATGGACCCCGAAACCCTCGAAAACCTCCACGTTGTCGGACCTCAAATCTATACCGACGGTAGCAAAATAGAAGGAAAAGTTGGTGCTGCCCTAACGTGGTGGGAGGATGAAAGGGAGTCCAGGTATTCCACCTTTCGCCTGGAACCACACAACACCGTCTTCCAATCGGAACTCTACGCTCTCTTCAGAGCCGTTAAGATGGTGAGAAAGAGCAAAAAGGCCTTGGTAAATATTCTGAGCGACTCAAGATCATCGCTCGATTTACTGAGAAGCCCTACAGTCTCTCACCCTCTGGTCATGGAGATCAAGAATATCCGAAGCGAAAACAGGGAAGTCAGATTCTTCTGGCTGAGAGCCCACGTCGGCACTCCAGGCAACGAGAGGGCAGATGAATTGGCAAAGAAAGCAGCCTTGACCAAAAAGACGGCACCAGACTACAGCAAAGTCCCATTGTCGTATGTCAAAGCGGAAATACGAAAAGAAACGGTCCAAAAGTGGCAGGTGCGCTACGAATCCTCCAGCACCGGCTCGGTCACAAAGACATTTTTGCCAGACGTCAGATCAGCAAGACGCATTCTAAGGGACATGAATTTAACACCCACACACGTCCAGGCAATGACCGGCCATGGAGGCTTTGCTGCGTACCTACACCGATTTAAGCTAAAAGACAGCCCCTCATGCCCATGCGATCCCGAATGCGATGAATCGATAATACACATACTATGCGAGTGTCCAAGGTTTGGTCTGGAAAGGATGGAACTGGAAGTAAGAATCCAGACTACACTAATTCCATCAAATTTTCCGAAGATCATGGAAAACAAAGAATCCAACACCTACTTTTGGGCATTCGCATATAAAGTTGTTCAATTCGTTGCAGCCACGAACAAAACCTGCAAACCGTCCGTAATCACCCCAGCACCGTCGCAAGGATCCAGTACGACTCCCCAACCGAATTCTCCATCAGGAAACCACCTCACAAGTGAAGAGCAGATTAATTCTCTTATGAGACACGGAGAGAGTGGCACACCTGGCATAAAAATTCGTGGAGTCGCACTCTTCATGGATAATGAAAGAGAAAAACTGGGTCTTAGTTTCTGTAATGCAACCGGAACGGGAAAGGTTACTATCTCCCCGGGAATTGCCGCACTTCTGAACGGAAATACCTCCAAAACGAGCATAAAACGCGCAACATACAGCGCGCTACCTGAGTTGACCGTGGCCGGCGCGGGCTGTCGACTAATGCGAACACAAAATAAGGTGATCGCTCTTTTTGACAGCAACGCGCAAAGCACGAGGTTTGCCCTGGTTAGCTCACTGCTCACCAAGTTTAGAAGCGCGTGTTCGAACGCAGCGGTTATCATTAGCATCGATTCCATGACGGTGGGTCCAGAAAAGGGTAGGGTCCAGGACTATCTCGGGTGTATACACGCCACCGAACAACATCGGGTGGTTGTATACGAGGACAGGGGCGAAAACCTCAGTTTCCTCTTGCCTGGGGGCACCGGCTCTGGTACCGACAGGACTACATCCACCGTCATGCACTCGGAAGCAGTGAGTGGCTCGGAACGCCTACAGAATAAAAGGGCAGAGGAGGAGCGTCTACTAAAAAAGATGGGAATGCACCGGCAGTCACTTCAAGGAGCTGGACTGGATGTGGCGATCAGCGCGCTGAACGCTTCAGTAACCAACGTCCCATGTGACCCGAAAACGATGGCCGAAAGAGTTTCTGCAGCAATGTCAATGCAACGTATTGAATCTGCTGTAGAGACTTTTACAAGAAGCGACCCGGGAATGATTCCACGAGAAACCCGCAAAACCCGCACCAAAGCGGATAAGGGTTTAGTGGAACCACCCCGGCTCAGGCAGGCCACAACCACCCTGGATCACATGGTGAATGCTTTCCTTGAGTTTCAGGGTGTCCTTAAAGCAAATAAGGTCATCAACACCAAGACCTGCGAGGACATCCTGCAAATATACAACCGAGGGAGCACGGGACTACTGAGTGTCAAGCTTGAAGAAGCGCAGGCAACCATCTATGACAACGAAAGGGGAACGGTCATAGCGGGTGCCCCAATGATACGACACATGGTCGCTTATAGCTCCAGCAGTGGGTTTGTCGCACTGGATGAAGAAGACTCACTACTTTCCACCAAAATCAGGTATCAAGCCCCAGAAATGGATCCCATAGTGGTCACAACACGGGAAACAAAGGTGATGTTAGACGACAGGGTGTTGGAAATGGCGGAAAAAATCGCCAAAGACCCTGCAGGAAACGAAACCTTTGCAAACTGGGAAGTTCCACACTTCACATGGGTTAACGGAGTACCTGGCTGTGGAAAAACAACTTGGATTTTGTCTCAGTGCGACATAACTCAGGATGTGATAGTCACCCAGACTATTGAAGCGGCTAAAGATCTTAGAGACAAGCTGGTGACCAACTCAAAGTCCCACCTACGCACAAGAGTGCGCACCCTGGCTTCTGTATTGGTGAACGGCGTGGGTGCTTCGGGAAAGAAGAAAGAATCGTGCAAACGCATATTCTTTGATGAAGCTCCCATGAGTCACTTCGGCGCCATAGTTATGGCGACACAGATGTCGGGGGCTGGAGAAATACTCTTGGTAGGCGACGTAAACCAGCTTCCCTACATAGACCGACAGTGTCATTTTGATATGTATTACAACCGCCCAAATCTGGTAACGAGCATCAGTCTTGAGCTATTGTGCACACACAGGAACCCGATGGATGTGTCATACGCCCTAAGCGAGGTGTACAATGGCACATATTCATCCAAAACGCAGGTGCGCTCCCTGAAGCTGGGAAAGTATACGAATGCGCTAATACCCAGAGACCTTCCAAGCACACTATTCCTCGTGCACACCCAGGCCGAAAAGGAGTCCCTTGGAGGCCAAGGCTATGGGAAAGGGAAAGGGTCACGCATTCTTACTATCCACGAAGCACAGGGACTTACTTACGCTAAGGTGATTATCGTGCGCACAACGGCAAGCAGATCGCACTTACACAACAGCATACCGCATGCAGTGGTGGCATTATCGCGTCATACAGAAAGCTGCATCTACTATTCAGATGACAGTGGGGACGCGATTGCCGCCTTTGTAAAGCGAGCAGAAGGTGTGACAGATGCCCAGATCAGCGAGTACAACTTCAAAATGGCAGTGCAAGACCGGAATACCGCGGTGACGAACCAGCCGATATAACAACCAAGATAGCGAAAAATGGACCGATTTTGGCGGCTTCTGAAGTGGGAATATTGATTTAAATGTAGAGTAATAAATCTGATTTAAGAACAGTAATAAGAAATTTGAATATTGTAAAATAAAGGAAATTAAATTAAATTAAATTGTGTACTAACCCTCGAAACAGCTCTCTCGTCTAGAATAAAATTAACATAGATACCTAAAAGGATATGGCATGTTTGTAATTAAGTAATTAAAAATATGGAAATTTGTTGTGTATTTATTCTGTATTTTGCATGTATAAATGAAAAAAAAAAAAAAAAAAAAAAAAAAAAAAAAAAAAGGGTCATAAAAAACGAAAAAGCATGAGAAGAAAAATAAATAAATAAAAATAAAATAAAAATGTAATGATATGAATAATAAAAAAAAAAAAAAAAAAAAAAAAAAAAAGAAAGAATTATATTTATTAAAATAAAAAAGTGCATAAATTAACAAAGTAGTATTAGATCATATTTAGATCATAGATATGTTTAGATCATAAGAAACGATAAAAGATAAAAAATAAAAATAAAGAGAGAGTTGTTTCGAAACCCCCATCCCCTATCCCGGAAAATAAAACGGGAAAGCGATTAAACTTTTCAACGCAAAAAATAAAATTATAAAAGCAAACAAAAGCATTTGGCTCAGCCTATGGAAAACCAGAGATATAATATAAAAAAAAAAAAAAAAAAAAACCTAACCTAACCTAACCTAACCTAACCTAACCTAACCTAACCTAACCTAACCTAACCTAACCTAACCTAACCTAACCTAACCTAACCTAACCTAACCGTGCGCTCAACGTGCTCCACAGCTCCCATGCGGCTGAGCTCAGCCAGGCTAGGGCCGACATTTCGAACACACTAGAAGAGGCGAAAGCCATACGGGTTTGGCTCGGGTTCGAGATGGACGGTCCATTCAAGGCCATCGAGCAGATTAGGGAGAGGTCCTCCAGCTGGCGGATACAGCCGCCCCGCGGATATCCACCAACGCCGCAACATCTAGTCCCGATCCAGCTCTGCTTAAGGAGCTGGAAACCTTATCGGGTAGGGTCGCTGCTGTGTCCTGCCAATTAGACACACTTAGGCGACAGCTGGAGGAATCCGAGGCGAGGGCCAAAACCGTGAGCCTGGAGTGCAGGTCCCCCCCGAAACCGGTGGCTTCAGACCCCAGGCTAGACGTCATTTGTGACGGCCTGGAAAGGGTGAGGGCAGCGGTCCATTGCCTTCAGCAACGACCGCTGTGTCAGGCACAGCCAAGGGGGGTCAGTGACGACAGCATGCGTCTTATCATCGAACCCGTGCTGGGGAGCATAGCTAAGGTAGGGTCTGACGTGAGGGCTATTGGCAAGGCGGTGGAAGATAGGAAGACAGAGCCGCCCAACCTTAACTTAGAAATAGCCCTCTCTGACGTCAAAAACGCCGTTAACAACCTAAAAAATGATGTCCTCGGCCGGGAAAAGCGTCCTGCTGCGTCACTGACCTACGCCCAAGTGCTTAAAAAGCCGGGGCTCGATAGGCCGGCGCATTCTCTGATCGTCTCATCGACAGATTTATCTCTCTCGGGAGACGAAGTTGTGAGGCGGTTGGAGAGGACGCTGGACGTCCAAGCCACCGGGATAAGGGTGGACCGATGCAGAAAAGCCGCGAACGGCAAGGTAGTACTAAGCTGTAACAAGAGAGAAGATATTGATAAAATATCCTCCAGCATTACCAAGAGTGGACAAGGTCTGACTGCGAAGGAGGCTGTCAATAAGCTGCCGCTAGCCTGCATCCGCGACGTCTTGGCCTATCACCCCGACCAAGACGTCATAGGATCCCTCCTGAGTCAGAACAAACACCTTTTGACAGGAGTGGATCTCTCAGCGGAGTGCCCTAGAGTATTGTATCGTCGCAAAGCGAGAAACCCGCTGGAGTGCCACGTAATAGTGGAGCTATCTCCAACTCTCTGGAGGCGGTTCACGGAAGCGGGAACAGTCTACATAGGATTACAGAGACGTCCAATTGAGGACCACTCACCGCTAGTGCAGTGCACGGGATGCCTGGAGTATGGACACTCGAAACGAGTGTGTAAAGAAAAAGGCATCACGTGCAGTCACTGCGGCGGGTCTCACACCTATGTGGACTGTCCGCAAAAGACTAAAACAGCTGACTGCGTGAACTGTCGAAAGGCTAAGCTCCACGAAGCCGATCTGGCACACAATGCCTTCAGTAGCGAATGCCAGATCAGGCGTAAGTGGGACTCCATTGCAAGGTCTCGTGTTGCGTACTGCTAAGGGCACCGCGGTGAACGGCAGAGACACTCCCTCTCTAGGCAAGACAACGGACAGCAAATTACGTATCATCCAGGTCAATTTACAGCGCGCCAAGCTGGCAACTCAGGAGCTCTTGTGCAAAGCGCACACCAACCGGGTATCTGTCGCCCTGGTGCAGGAACCGTACGTCGGAACCAAGGGCGAACTAAAACAGTACCCGGGCACAAGAGTTATCCAAATGACGTCAGCTCGCCAAAAACCAGTGAAGGCCGCGGTGGTGGTGTTCGGTGGGGAACTGGAGGTAATCCATGATCCCCAACTCGTCACCGAGAACATTGCCGCGGTACTACTGAAGGCAGGGGCGCTTAAATTGGCCGTGCTGTCCGTTTACCTGGAAGGGGACGAAGACTTGGAGCCATACCTTCGCAGAATCGGACATATCTGCTCTAAGTTACAGACTAAAAATGTCATCCTGGCAGGGGATGTCAACGCGTGGAGTCCTTGGTGGGGAAGTGATTCCGAAGACCACCGGGGCTCAGCCTACAGATCCTTCCTAGAGGAAATTGACTTCCAGATCCTGAACACAGGCAATACCCCCACCTTTGAGGTATACAGAGGAGGCCGCTTGTGCACTAGTCGAGTAGACGTGACGGCCTGCGGCCTCGAGCTCTTGGGCAGAGTGGACGGATGGAGGGTGGACAGGGAGCTGATCACATCAGACCACAACGCAATTCTTTACCACGTGTGTTTGGAAAGGGAACTTCAACCCTTGAAACCCCAGAACACACGTATGTACAACATAGCGAAGGCTGATTGGTCAGCTTTCGGTCGCTCCGTCAGCTCCGGCCTGAAAGAGAGCAACTTGACTGCCTCGAGGGTGGGAACTGTTACTAGGCCTGAGGATCTGGAGTCCATCCTTGACTCCTATCTTTCGGTTGTCTCTCACGCTTGTGAAGAGACAATACCGAAGATGGGAGTCCCAAAGGGAGGAAAACCATTACCCTGGTGGACCCCGGCTCTGGAGCGTCTCAAACGAGACGCTAACACCAAGAGACGGCGGATTAGAAACGCCAGGGCGGTTAGAAGGCAACACGTTGTTGACCAATATCTAGAGGCAAAACAGCTATATCAAGAGGCGGCGCAAGATGCGCAAACCGCCAGCTGGAAGCAGTTTTGCACAAAACAGGATAGGGAAAGTCTGTGGGATGGAGTGTATAGAGTCATCAGGAGAACAGCAAAGAGACATGAGGACCAACTTCTGGTGAACTCGGCAGGGAACACCCTTAGTCCGGAAGAGTCCGCCAAGCTTCTGGCTCTTGCGTTCTTTCCTGATGACTCTGTGGACGACGAAACTCCCACTCAGCGCCAATTACGCAGAAACTCGGAGGTGCCAGTCCAACAACTCCTGGACAAACTTAAGCCCAACGATCCGCCCTTCACGGTGGCGGAGCTCGACTCGGTTTTGGGTAACCTTAACCCGAAGAAGGCCCCGGGGCCGGATGGGTGGACAGCGGAAATATGTGAGCGAGCCATTCGCTGCGATCCGGAGGTGTTCCTTGAAATCGCAAACAAATGTTTGGCGATTGGACACTTTCCGGTGAAGTGGAAGCTCGCTCACGTATGTATACTCCGCAAGTCCGGAAGGGAGGACTACACCACCCCGAAAGCGCATAGGCCTATAGGACTCCTACCTGTTATGGGCAAAATTGTGGAAAAGCTTCTGGTATCCCGGTTAGGATGGCATATTCTACCTTCGCTGTGCCAAAGGCAATACGGATTTATGCCACAAAAAAGCACCGAGGACTCCCTCTATGACCTTGTGAGTCATGTCCGCTCCGAAATGGAGCACAAAAAGATCGTTGTCATGGTATCACTGGACATAGAGGGAGCCTTCGATAATGCTTGGTGGCCGGCTTTGAAGACCCAACTCCTCGCTCATAAATGCCCTGCGAATATCTACGGACTTGTGGCCTCCTACCTTGAACAACGGACGGTAAAGGTCAACTACGCAAGGGAAAGTTGGGAAAAGGGTACCAGTAAGGGATGTATCCAAGGCTCAATAGCCGGACCCTCTTTCTGGAACCTCATTCTCAACTCCCTGCTCGAAGACCTAGAGCAGGAAGGGGTACACTGCCAGGCTTTTGCCGACGATGTGGTCCTGGTTTTCTCCGATTCAACAACACCCCCCCTGCAGGCGAGAGCCAATGCGACCCTCCGTAAAGTGCTGGACTGGGGACTCAAAAATAAGCTAAAATTCGCGTCACATAAAACCCATGCTATGGTGTTGACGCGAAAGCTAAAATTTGACGACCCAGTCATCAGCATGGACGGAGTAGCACTCCCGCTCGTGCAGCAAATCCGTCTGCTGGGTGTTGAAATCGACCACAAGCTCACCTTCAATGCGCATGTATCGGCTGTTTGTAGAAAAGTCACTGACATCTACAAGCAGCTGGCATGCGCGGCCAGGGTGAGCTGGGGTCTCAATCCGGAGGTGATCAGGACCATATATGTGTCGGTGATAGAGCCCATAGTGCTGTACGCCGCAAGTGTGTGGGCCCCGGCTGCGGAGAAGCTGATGTTCAAAAACCAGCTAGACTCTCTGCAGCGGGGATTCGCACAAAAGATGTGTAAGGCGTACCGCACAGTTTCTCTATCGTCGGCACTCGTCTTGGCAGATGTGCTCCCCCTTGACCTCAGAGTCCGTGAGGCCGCTGGTCTGTACAGGGCAAAGCGAGGAGAAACAATTGAGCAAATCCCACCCGATAGACCAGTCGAACTGCGCGTTCCATACCAGAAATTCCCGCATCCGGCACTAAAACAGCCCATAGGCTTCGAGTGCTTGGATGACCTAGAACCCGAAACCGTGAGGGCTCACCAGATTACCGGCCCTTGTATCTATACTGACGGTAGTAAGATACAGGGGAAGGTGGGTGCAGCCCTGTCTTGGTGGTCGGAAGGTAGGGAAACCAAGCACTCGAAGTTTCGCCTGGAACCTTATTGCACGGTCTTCCAATCGGAGATGTACGCTCTGTTCAGAGCCATGGAGCAGATCAAAAACAGCAAAGAGTCACTGGTCAACATCTTAAGTGACTCTAGATCATCGCTGGACCTGCTCAAAAGCCGAGCGCTTGTGCATCCCTTGGCTCATGGCGTGGAGCAGAGCCTGCATCAAATCCGTGAGGGGGGCCGTGACGTGAGGTTCTTCTGGCTAAGGGCGCACGCCGGAACGACTGGGAACGAACGCGCAGACGAACTCGCTAAAGACGCAGCCCTCCACAAAAAGACGGCAGCCGACTATGATGCCGTCCCTCTCTCCTACTTAAAAAGGACCATACGCGAGGATACTGTCCAGCGGTGGCAGGAGCGATACAGGGCTTCCAGTACGGGAGGGGTTACAAAGGTCTTTCTACCTGACGTAGCCACAGCGCATAAAGTCCTGAGGAAGACCAAATTAACCCCCACACTCGTACAAGCTCTTACCGGGCATGGAGGGCTTGCATCGTACCTCCACCGCTTTAAGATCAAAGACAGCCCATCTTGCGTATGCGATCCCGAGAGAGAGGAGACAATATGGCACATAATGTTCGACTGCCCTAGATTCGGATTATGGAGGACAAACTTGGAGGTTGAACTGGACTTACAGTTCAACAAAACTAACCTGCCAGCTATCATGTCTGACGGAGATCAACGACCGGCTCTCCTAATTTTCCTTGACAAAATTATAAGATGTGCGGCAAGGAGGAACAAGTAGAAAACGGCCAAAATAAATTACACACGCCTAGAACATTTTCATTTTATTTTTATTTTTTACTTTATGCCAAATTATTTATATAAATTAAATTATCATCATTGTTATTTTTATTTGGAAATTATTGGATTATTTGATTTTATATTAACTGACTTTGATGACGCTTACATTATAGCCTTAATTAGGAACAGCTTTAATTCACCACACGACCTGTTAGTATTAATAATCGTTTAGTTATTGTTTTGTTTTACTTTGATTTATTTGAATTATTTTATTTTATTTGATTGAATTTTGACTGATTTTATTTATACAGTTTTTTTCCGATGTTTAAGTTTAAGTAAGATTGAAGCATTTTAATTGTATACGACGTTAAAATTTGACCGCTCTGTTCTATTTATGTTTACACTGTAATTGTTAGAAAAAAAAAAAAAAAACTGTTTGTATATTCTTTTGTCACTAATCATAATAACTGTATAGTAAAAGAAAATTCATTCTGTTTTAATTACGAATAATTCGATTTCTTTGGTAATTTTAATTATGTTACATTATATTACTACGCATGCATCGTGGGGAGCTCCTCCGTCCAATTATATAAACAAATATAACTGTATTATTATATTATAATATTGTTTAAATAAGATGTTTAGAAATAAGACAAAAAAAAAAGGAAGAGAGAAAATGGAAAAAAAAAATAACAATAGTAATACATGGAAAAAAAAAAGAGAAAAAAAAAAAAACAGATAAAAAATAACCAGATATCCATTAAATATACACGTAATTAATTTCTATTTAATCAAACTAACATCGCCTAGATTAAGCAAAACTAATATCAACAAGTGTATATAGGACGGAGGACCCTCACCCACAAACCCTACAAAAAAAACAGGGTCACTTCATAATTTGAAAATAAGATAAAAAGGCCGCGAACACTCGTATTCGCGGAGTAAGTAAGAAATCAGAAAGTTGATTAATTTGAAAAAAAAAAAAAAAAAAAAAAAAAAAAAACCTAACCTAACCTAACCTAACCTAACCTAACCTAACCTAACCTAACCTAACCTAACCTTTTTTTTTTTTTTTTTTTTTTATTGGGAGGAGGAAATCCTCATGGATACCATGTGCCATTGCAGCCAGAGTGGCAGCAAGAGCAACATTGCATGCCCGACTCCCCTGAAGGTCCAGGGACCTACGGACTAAAACCTCCTCCCACTCTACTTCCTCCTTGCCGGAACCGCTAACGCATTGCATCAGCAAGGTGGCTGTTATCTAGGTCGTTTCTTCTTTTTGCCTATCCCATTCGTCTTTTTCACGCTTTTTCATTATATTTCTGAGCATGTTGGCACATTTATCCCATTCATCCTTGCTCATTCATTCAGCATCCGTGGTATTAGGTTATCAGGGGTTATCACCTTATCTGCACCTTGTGCTTTCACTCTTTCTATATCAGATGCTACACAATCGAAAACTGCATGTTTTGGGGTGTCCATTTCACCACAATCTGGACATTCATCACTACCCGTTTTGCCTATTACACTCAGGTAGGTGTTAAAGACGCCATGTCCACTGAGAGCTTGAGTAATCCATCGATCCACTTCTCCATGCTTTCTCTGCAGCCATTGTTTTAGGTCTGGGATTAAAGTTCTTGTCCATGCTCCCTTTCCTCTCTCCCTCCACTGGCTCTCCCATTCAGTTATGGTTCTAACACGCTCCTCTGCTGGTGACTTCCCTTCTTCTCTGTAATAAATTCTACTCCGCTCCTTTGCTAATCTTTCAATAGGTATGAGACCCGATATTACCAGTACTGCCTCCAGTGAGATGGTCCTATATGCGCCACAGATGTATATAGCCATCCTCCTTTGCACTTTGCTAAGCATCTGCCTATATTTTGTTACGTGCAGGGCCTTTTCCCATATGGGTGCCGCGTACAGCATAACTGAGTGAGCCACAGAAGCAAGCACTCTTCTTCTGCTTGCTCTGGGTCCACCTTTTCGGGGCATCAGTCTCCCCAATGATGAGACTTGTCTATCAGATTTCCCTGCGATCTCCTCGATATGTTTTCGGAAGGAAAGACTGTTGTCCAGCCATGCGCCAAGGTATTTTACTTTTTCTTTAGGCTGGATATTTACACCCTGCACTACGAATGATACCGGGCCATGTCTCCTTTTCCCACTCAGCATAATAGCTTCTGTCTTTTCAGGGGCCAGTTTTAGCCGTCTTTTCCCCATCCAGTTACTTATATCCTTGAGTGCTTCATTAGCGACTTCCATAAGCTCGTTCTCTTTGCGGGCGGTGATGAGCAGTGCCAGGTCATCCGCAAAGCCTACCAAATGGGCTCCATCTCCCAGCCAGAGTCCGAAAACGTCATCGTAGAGGATATTCCACAGTGTCGGGCCCAGAATAGATCCCTGTGGTACCCCACTACTTACTTTGATTTTGGCTGTTTTTCCAGCCGCATCTTTCATAGTGATACTACGGTTGTCAAGGTAGCTGTTCACTAGATTGCAGATGTAAGCTGGAAACCCTCGATCCCGGAATTCTCGCGTTATTACTTCCCATGGAGCAGAGTTGAACGCATTCCTCACATCCAGAGCTATCAAAGCACATAGTTTTCTTGTACGATGCGTACCTTGTCTGGCTTCACCAGCGATCCGTATCACTTGTTCAATAGCGCCGAGTGTAGAGCGACCACTTCTGAAGCCAAACTGCATGTTTGCCAAGCCTCCATGATATGGGAGCAGCGTCTCAATTCGGTTCAGCAACAATCTCTCGAGCAACTTCCCATAGCAGTCCAATAAACAGAGCGGCCTATGTCCTGTTGGATCATCTGCGGGTTTGTTGGGCTTACGGAGCAGTAAAAGTTTTGCCATTTTCCATACCACCGGAAATTCTCCTGACTGCAAGACTTGGTTCATTACTTGTCTTATTTCATTTGGGATGACTTTAACAGCCAGGTGAACAATTTCCGGGGCTATATTGTCTGGTCCTGGTGCTTTTTTTGTTTTAATGCGAGCACATGCAGAGTGCAGCTCTTCGTTTGTGATTTCCGGTACCTCCGTAGCCTTCTGGATGTTTCGTGGGAAGTCTGCATGCACAGGGAACAGCACTTCTGCAATTTCCTACATCTTTGTCAGGTCGATCGGCAATGGGGGAGTTCCGCGCAGTTTCTTTGCTACGATCTTGTAACCCAATCCCCACAAATCTTTGTCCACATCTTCACATATATCTTTCCACTGTAACCTAACCTAACCTAACCTAACCTAACCTAACCTAACCTAACCTAACCTAACCTAACCTAACCTAACCTAACCTAACCTAACCTAACCTAACCTAACCTAACCTAACCTAACCTAACCTAACCTAACCTAACCTAACCTAACCTAACCTAACCTAACCTAACCTAACCGAGCCTCACTCCACCCTTTGGCGCACAGCATAGAAAAAAGCGTACAGGAAATCCGAGAGGAGGGCCGTGAGGTGAGGTTCTTCTGGCTGAGGGCTCACGCAGGGACGCCTGGAAACGAGCGAGCCGATGAACTTGCAAAGAGTGCTGCTCTCCACAAGAAGTCTGCAGCGGACTATGATGCCGTCCCTCTATCCTACATCAAAAGAGCACTGCGTGAGGAGACTGTCCAGAGGTGGCAGGAGCGGTACGGGTCCTCCAGTACGGGAGCGGTTACGAGGGTCTTCCTTCCGAATGTTGCCATCGCGCACAAAATTTTAAGGAAGACCAAATTTGGCCCCTCCCATGTACAGGCCCTCACGGGGCACGGAGGGCTCGCATCGTACCTGCACCGTTTCAAAATCAAGGACAGTCCCTCTTGCGTATGTGATCCTGAGATAGAGGAGACAATATGGCACATAATGTTCGACTGCCCCAGATTCGGCTTGTGGAGGGCAGAACTCGAAGTGCAACTAGACTTGATTTATTGTAAGGACAACCTGCCAGCAATGATGGAAGACAGTGCCCAGAGGGAAGTTCTCCTAATATTTCTGGAAAGGGTGATGGGACGTGCGGCAAAGCGTAACAAGTGATGAAACGATTGGGATGTCTTTCAAAATTACCATATATGTTAGTTGATTTAATAAATGACTAGGATTCATACTATTAATATAACTATAGGACAACATAATATATCTGTACTGGATGAATAATGTAATATTTCAATGTTTTAATGTTGTAATATATTAGTAATGAAATTACATATTGTTAGACTTGTAATGGATAATTAAGTTTTACATAAACAAATTGTATAAGGGGAGGTTCTTCCGTTCACTAAATAACTATAGAATACCCAGAAATGTAAATAGGTTAAAAAACGTGTTTACTAGATTAAGAAAAAAAAAAAAAAACAAAACCAAAAGAAGACAGAAAGACTAAAATGAGAACATGAAAAGGAAAAAAAAAAAAAAAAATGAGTAAACAAAACCAACTTAGCCTCAAAAAAAAAAAGAAAAGAGGTATATGCATGCAGTAGATTAAGTATAATTTAAATTAACCAACGGAAGACCCTCCCAACCACCCGACTAAAAACGGGTCACTCGTAAAAAATAGATTTTAGACTGAAAAAGCACGGCATATATAGCCGTGCGGGAATAAGTTAATCAGAAAGTTGATTTTAATTTAAAAAAAAAAAAAAAAAAAAAAAAACCTAACCTAACCTAACCTAACCTAACCTAACCTAACCTAACCTAACCTAACCTAACCTAACCTAACCTAACCTAACCTAACCTAACCTAACCTGACGATTGTTTACCAAGAAAGTAAATGCCACTTTAACTGTAAAAGAAAGTTTTTTTTATAACCTAATTTTTCTGTGCAGCAATAAACGTTGGTAAAGAGGAGACTGTGATTTTTTGCAAAAAGTTTATTAAATTAATTCATAATAAAAATGTGTTTAATATATTTATATTTAATACGTTACAAGTCACAAATATAACTTCCTCAAATGAGTTTAAAATGAATGTTATTTGTATTACATATATTAACGAAAGTTTCACTGACCTCATGAAGGTTTCCTCCATGACTGATCTCTATCACAGGCATTTTAATCCTGGAATCAAGAATCGTTTCAAAATCGTATACTTTCTTTTCATCATTTTTAGGGTTCCGTAGCCAAAGGGTAACGGGACCCTATTACTAAGACTCAGCTGTCCGTTCGTCGCGTCCGTCCGTCTGTCACCAGGCTGTATCTCATGAACCGTGGTAGTTAAACAGTTGAAATTTTTACAGATTACGTATTTTTGTTGCCGCTATAACAAAAAATACTAAACAACAGAATAAAATAAATATTAAAGGGGCTCCCATACAACAAACGTGATTTTTTTGCTCGTTTTTGCTCGATATTGATAACAGCAACAGGTAGACGCTTGGAATATTCACAGAATATTTAGTTATATATCCCATATAAAAATAAATAATTGAATTAAAATAAAACAAATATTTAAGGGGGGCTCCCATACAACAGACATGATTTTTTTGCCGTTTTTGTAGGTACGGAACCCTTTGTGCGCGAGTCTGACTCGCACTTGGCCGGTTTTTGGTTTTTAGTTTCCATGTACATCGTCTGCGGTCATATAAGGGTATGGCCTTTTGTCAAATATTTGATTGTGATGCTACATATATAGTATATTATATTTTCATGTATACCTAATGAGTTTTATGAGCGTTGCGATGTACAGAATCCAGTTTTTTTTTCAGCCGGAAAGTTCAAATGGTTGACATCCCTTTCTGACTAACCAGTAAGAAAGATTATTACTTCACAATTATGTGAACGCTGAATCTTCAAAAGAGAAGTGTCTACGGTGCGAAAGCTCAATCTTTAAAAGAAATCTAGTCAAGTGTAGCTCTTCGAAGTAATTGGCACAAATAATTTATTTCTGTTGCTTTTCAATCAGTTATTCTACTGCAAAATTTGTCTACGACAGAAAGTCCTTACTAGATTTTGATTTTGGACAGCCGAGTTGTGTTATTTAATGCATTACTTTGTAAATGATCGTGCACAACAATTATAAACGCGCTTTAAAGTTGTTGTGTATGATCATTTACAAAGTAATACATAAAGTAACACAACTTTGATAGAAAAGCCCAACTGACATTAAATTATTATATCGTAGTGCCATAAACCACAATTAATAAATACTTTAATTAAAAAAATATGAAAAACTAACCGTGACCGTTAGACAGATTATTTAAGGTGACTTTCGTCTAAACAACCAAATTCATACTGAACCTGGAGATTATTACAATATAGGTAGTTACTAACCAAGCCACATAAGGGTATTTCATCCAAAAAAGTCGAATACAACCAAATTGCAAATTCCATGATACCACCGCTACCTGACGTAAGGAAAGTCCGCCATGATTATTTCATAGGCATCATTACACCATGTGATCAATCGTCTTGAAAGTACATGGCTGACTGCACGGACTTTTACTAAGAAAACTCTTATTGTTTTATTTTATTGTTTCCATATGTGTTTTTGAGAGTAGTAGTGTGAATTGTGGTAATTTTAACGATGGATTTTGTATATTGAGGCATGTAGATTAGAATTCATAACCTAAATTTTTTATTATTTCATAGCATTTTTATTAACCGGCAATCTGTATAATCCGGTATTTTATACACTACCTAGGCAATGTATACAATAATATTATTTATTTAATACATTGCCTAGGCATTGTATGCGCAGCCGGTAATGTATATCAAAGACGTGAGCGGGAGCGGAAAATTGATAAGGGCATGTATTTAAATGATCTTTTATGAACAAAGCTTAGCCTTTTGGTTAAATGGTATTTCTTGGTGGTCACAAAAAAAATAACCAGGTAGATTGTGTATGGCGGTCATACATCATACCCGCGGACACCCTTAGTTTGGGAAATAATCGAGTTCCAAACAAAAATGCGTGAACCCTAATGCACCAACATACGGGCGAGTTTAGACAGAGCGTCGTCCGTGAAACCTGAAGCTGTTTAACGGACGACGCTCTCTCGATACTCGCCCGTATGTCGGTATGATTCTTGGGAAAGTGGTTCATTAGGGTCGGTAGAATATGTGGTTTCATTTAATGGTAGCAGTCTATTTACACCCGGTATAATCGGAATAAATAATCTTATTTAATATAGTATGTATTTTTGTGAAGAAAGACCCTTAGAGTTTGGGTTTATTTGATTGGTATTATTAGCACTTTGGTAAAAACATGGTGACCGTTGCATATTGTCGTTCAAAAAAATCATATTCTATTGTTTTACTTATTTCCACGAAAATCCATTGGACGGGGGCGGTGCCGTGGGCAAAAGCTACTCAATCATAAATTAATATGAACAAAACCACTGAATTACCCAACACAAAACTCACAGTACTCAATTAATTAATAGATTTGATTGATGGTTCTCGATGGAACTCCATTATAGTAAAAAGTCTTACTTTTACTAGTTCCACAGTGTTTATTTCTCCTCTGTTAACGACCGGTTTCGTTTAAAAACGTCTTCAGGCAAATTAAAGAAAAAACCGATTTGTCATTATTGTTGCAAATTATGTAAACCCATCAAATTAAATAAGTACATAAATGTTTCTTTAATTTGCCTGAAGATATTTTTAAACGAACTTTTAACTTTTTCTCAACATTTAAAGGTAACAGAGATAATGCAACAGCATTTGCATTGTCTTTAGAGCTTTTGTATTTAATATTGTAATTAAATCCTTGTAAGTAAAGTAAAGCCTTATCTGGTGAAAAGATTTGACTCAAAGGTTTGTTATCTGTGCACAATGTAAATTTTTTACCAAAGATGTACTGAAAATACTTTTTTACCCCAAAGACAATTGCATAAGCCTCCTTGTCTATTTGAGACCATTTTCTTTGACTTTTATTTAATGTTTGTGATGCCATTTGAATAGGACGTTCACTACCATCTAGCATTTGGTGTGATAAAATAGCTCCTACCCCTATCGGTGATGCATCTACAGCCAATATTAATGGTAAGTGGGGAGAGTAATGAACTAAGAATGAATCACTCTGCGTTTGTTCCTTATTAATATTGAATGCAATGTTACATTCTTCAGTCCATTCCCATTTCGTTTCATTTCTCAGTAATTGATGCAATGGTTCTAAGGTGTCAGCAAGGTTTTTCATAAACCGACTATAATAATTCACTAATCCTAAGAAAGATTGCAACTCTGCAATATTTTTTGGCACTGGTGCCTTTTGTATTGCTTCAATTTTAGACTGCTGTTTATGAATTCCATGTTTGTTGATCCTATACCCGCAATCACACTTCAAAGTCAAAAAAATTAACGGATGAAAGAGTATCCCTAATAGACCACGTTACACTGAAAAAACTAAATTTTTGCGCGTACTTTTTTTTGCCTTTCCATAGAAATTTAGTGAGGTGATTGAAACACTTTTTACTGGAAAGAGAAAAAATTATTTGGCAAAAAAATTTTTCTTCCTCTGGAATTTGAGAAGGATACACTACGAATAAGAATTCTTATTCGTAGACGATACATGATCTACCCTAGAACTATTTTCACTTATTATTGTAGGACCTTATATATACTAAATAATAAAGTAGTAAAAAAGTAGTTTCTGCAGGTACAATGAAATGGGTTATCAGTAGGTAGGTCCCATTAGGTAAGCGCATTCCCCATAGTATAGAACACAAAAACCAATATGAGAGCGCGACTTCTAGAGAACATAATATGTTTCAGGAAGAAAGAAGTCGGCAAAAGTGCTATTTTGGTGCTATCGGTCAGTATGAAATTATTTTAAACTTTTTGGTGAATGTCTGCTATAAAATTTGAAGTCGCTTATTATTTTTTTGTTAAATGTTTATTTTAGTACTAATAGGACCTTAACTTTTAATTATAAATAGCTTGATCCCGCGGCTTCGCTCGCCTGAAATTGTCTTGCAATTATCACAATTTTTGGACTAGCGGTTAGCCTTTATGTTGACTATGCTCACTACGATGATAATAAAGAAAACCGCATCAAAATCCGATGAATGTTTCTCAAGTTACGTAAAACGGAACTATCATTTTATGATTTTTTTCTGTTTGTCTGTATGTTAGGTTACGTTTTAACTCGAGAACCACTAAACGGATTTGAGTGTGGTTTACTTTATTACCATCGTAGTAACCCTGGTCAACATTTAAAGGCTATAGAGGTGTTGATCAAATAACGCCCAAACTGAAAACGGGGCATAGAATTATTAAACGCGGGCGGAGCCACAGGCGAAACGCTAGTAATACATAATGAACGAGCCAAAGCAAAGCGCCAACTACTTCACGACATACAAACTTTGTTAAAAACATATTTTGCTCATTCCTTTCTGTAAGGCGCAAACTTGCTGTGTGTAAAACATTTTTTGTCATGCTCGCCAGCTCGCTCATTTGGACTTTTCTTCAATAAATCTTTACCGGTTGGTCCGATCTAACTTCGTGGATCTAATGCCCTTTTTCACTAACACGAACAAGGCGACGCCTAACTAAGTAACTCCTAATTTAGGTCCATGCTTACCATAAAGTTCTATTTCACCAAACTATTTTTACTTGTGATTTCTAACCCAAGAGTAGCCTAAGTTTTTGATACTTGTCTTTAGTTTTGTTTGTCAAGTTGTCTGTTTGCGGTTTTTTGACGTTTCACAGTAAGATTTATAACAGACCATTCACTATAAGAAGTCCCCTGGCTTAGGAAATGGTAGCACTGCGTGACGCACGTTGAAATCTGGGCTAAAAATACAGGCTTACAAGTAGAGATGAAAACTCAGGAATATTTCTGAAAATTTCCATAAATTTTGGAAAAATTCTGGTAGTTTTCCGAAAATCTTCCGGAATATATCCAAAACGGCCACCGTACCTTTCGCTCGCACCTAGATGCGTCTTTTGCCTTCGTATGCAAAAATCAAAATCAATGATTCGTGCCTTTTGTCTCGCTAAACTCGGGCCAAAGTCGCATTGTGACTTCCTCTTGGATTTGGTGTACGCTCTGGTCCGGCGCAGTAGCGCCATGCCACCGTTTTAGTACAAAATTTGATAACCCGTAACTCTGTTGTTTATGTTATAGACCATAAGTATAAGACCTCGATCATCTGGTAATGATACATTAAAAAGCACCATTGTGCCAAAATTTTTAATATTGATTTTGTTTTAAAGATATCAAGCTGGACAGATTTACATACAAAGTTGTTTTCTTGTCTGAATTTGTACCTATACCAAAAATTACAATTTCAGCCAGATAGTGACTTTGTAAATTCCTGTGAAGGAGACTGTGGCGTCTCTCTGAATTCGTCTTTGACAACGAAATCTGGATATGCTTTCCTGATTTGGATTCTGGATCAGGTTCTGGATTGGTTGTAATTTCACCAACAATGAATACCACGTAAGGAAGATGAGATGACAATGAATTTATTGCTTATTATTACAATTAAATAGGTGATTGACATGCATGTATAATAATATTTGAGTGTGTCGCTTCACGGGTGAACGAGCTCTGCTGGCTCGCAAGTTTTCTGATTTTGTGGGGTACCTCCTTCTTTTTATATTTCTAGTCACAACTCTGTTGCGCTGGTTTGCGGTTGAGGTTTTGTGCTCCAATTCTTAACATGCCCCCCGGCGTTGAAAGCCCTGCTTTCAACAAAATATCTGATTGTCTTTATCTTTATCGTCTGTCTGGTTAACCGGAAGGGGACAAATTTTGGTGAATGCTCGTCTTATGACACCCTTCTTGGTGAGGATATCTGCTACTCGATTGATTCCATCCTTGCCAGGAAATACTTCCAAAATGCGTCCGAGACACCACTTCATTGGCGGTAGGAAATCCTCTTTGACTATTACTAAAGTTCCCTTTTCCAGCTTGCCGTTGCAGTAACGCCACTTCGTCTTTTGTTGTAACTCGGATACATACTCTTTCATCCATCTAACCCAAAAGTGCTGGCGCATCTGTTCTACGCGATCCCATCGTTGCAGCCTATTCGTATTGAAATCCACCAACATTGGACTCGGCAATGCAGTAAGAGGTCGACCAACTAAGAAGTGACCAGGGGTAAGTGGAGTGAGATCACTAGGATCAGGTGACATTGGATACAATGGACGTGAATTTAGAATTGCCTCGATCTGTACTAACGCCGTGTAAAGTTCCTCAAAGGTGAGGTTAGCTGTGCCTTATACTCGCATCAAATGGAGCTTGAAGGATTTTACTCCGGCTTCCCAAAACCCTGCCATATGCGGAGCGTAGGCTGGAAGAAATTTGAAGCCTATATTCTCATTTGCCATGGTTTCTGATAAGGACTCTGAATTATTTTTAATGAATTTTTGAATTTCGTTTGTGCCACCGTGAAACTGGGTTCCATTGTCTGTATAAATTTCGCGTGGTTTTGAACGACGCGCGATAAATCTACGTAGTGCTGCTATATAAGTTTCTTTGGTCAAATCGGTGACCAACTCCAAGTGTATAGCCTTTGTTGTAAGGCATACAAAGACCGCTACGTATACTTTCATTATCTTACACCCACGGCCTTTGCAATCAGCAGCACTTAGAGGTCCTGCGTAATCGATCCCGGTAGTTTCGAAGGGATAGCCTGGATCTAGACGCTGCTGAGGTAGGTTGCCCATGATAGGGTTGACAGTCTTAGCTTTCAAACGAAAACATCTAAGACATTTTTGTGCAACAAACCTAGCTGTATTACGTCCACCTAACGGCCAAAACTGTTCTCTTACGGATGCAAGTAAAAGTTGTGGTGAAGCATGAAATAGAACTATGTGTTGATGCTCGAATATAAGTTTTGCTATTGGATGTTTGCATGAAATCAAAATTGGATATTTTTTGCCATATTCAAATTGAGAGTTGCCTAATCTGCCTCCGACTCTAATCAAACCAAACTCGTCTAAAAATGGTGATAATGACAGTAATTTGTTTTTGTGTGGTAAGCTTTGTTTTCGTGTTAAAAGGTCATACTCTTCCTCGAATGACTGCCTTTGTGACAATTTGAGCAAAATTTTGAAACTATTTTCGATTTCGTCGACTGATAAAGGACCCTTGATTTTTGTTTTGTCCTTTGTACAATTGTGTATAAAGCGTAATACCTTTGCAAATGCCCTTTTTAATTTCAATAATTTAGAAAATCTTTTGAAATCAATTACATCTGTATTATCAGTATTTATCTCGGTTACTAAGACTACTTCTGAATTGTCTTCCTTCTGATAATTATCATCACGATTTTGCAAAAACTTGGGTCCTGACCACCACAAGCTTAGGTTATAAATTTCTGATATGCTTACGCCGCGAGTTAACATATCTGCAGGATTATCATTAGTGGATATATGTCGCCATTCATGATTCTTAGTAAGCTGTTGAATTTCAGCGACACGGCTCTGAACGAATTTTTGTTTAAGTTGATTTGGTGCCGTTTTCAACCAAGTCAAAACTATAGTTGAATCAGACCATAATATACATCTATCTACTGATAACCTAAACGCCTTAAGTAACTTTTCAGTTAATCTTGCTGCTATGAGTGCACCACAAAGTTCCAAACGCGGTATGGTTTCGGGCCTAAGAGGAGCAACTCTGCTCTTTGCGCATAATAAGTTCACGTGTACCTGATTATCGCTAGTAACACTTCTGACATAAACGCAAGCCCCATACGCATCTTGAGAAGAATCGCTAAATGTGTGCAACTCGATTTGTCTTGGATTTATACCTGTCACAAAACGAGGAATCCGAAGATTATTGATTTGAACAAGTTCTGAAATATATCTTTGCCAAACTTGTGCTAAATTAGATGGAAGTGGCTCGTCCCATGATATTTTCAACAACCAAAGTTTCTGTAGCATAATTTTTGCCTGGATTACAATTACCGTGAGTAATCCCAAGGGATCGAATATTTGCCCTATCTGTGACAAAACTGATCTTTTTGTGTGAATGTCGTGAGATTTTGGCTTGATATCGAAAAACAAATTGTCATCTGTTGGCGACCAACCAAGACCTAATGTGTGTGAGGAACCTGGATCACCTAGATTTAATTTCTGATCTGAATTTGAATTATTATCAAAATGTTTGGTATTGGATCTGATTTTGCGCAAGTTAAAACAAGCGGATGATAGTTCGTGTACGACTTTGTCTCTGATTTCGACTAATTGGTTGGGGGATTGACTCCCAGTGACTAAGTCATCAACATAAAAGTCTTCACATATAATCTGAGATATAGCACTATCTTTGCACTCTATGGCCAGCTGTTTCAAACATCTTATCGCCAAAAATGGGGCTGATGCTGTGCCATAGGTAACTGTATTAAGGTTGTATATCTCAAGAGAATCACTTGGATCGTCCCTCCAAATAATCCTCTGGAGATGTCGCTGCCCTTCATGAATAGCTACTTGCCGATACATTTTCTCAACGTCACCCGTCATGACGTAAGAAAAATGTCTAAACCGAATTAGTATTGAAAATAAATCGCTCTGGATAGTGGGACCTACAGCCTGGATATCGTTACTAGACACGCCCGTGGTTGTAGGTGCACTTGCATTAAAAACTACACGAAGCTTTGTAGTTTCGCTGTTTTCCCGTAATACGCCGTGATGTGGCAAGTAATATGGATTCGTCGTATTTTTGCTGATATTTGTGTTTGTATGTATTGGGGACATATGACCTAAGTGCCTATATTCTATCATGAACTCCGTATACATCCGCTTAAGTTCTGGTGAGCGTTGCAATCTGCGTTCAAGTGCAAGAAAACACTGTCTTGCCCTTTCGTATGAATCCCCAAGGCTGGACTCGGAATTTTTCAAAGGAATAGCAACTGAGAACCTACCATCTGAAAGTCTCGTGACATTGTTTACAAAACTGTCTTCGCACAGTTGCTCCTCCGTTGAATAAACTGAGAATTTATTATCTGGTGTTTCTTCCAGAGTCCAGAACTTAGCTAATTGTTCCTGTATCTGTGTATTGCTGGTTTGTATGAAATTACATGTAATCGAATGGCCTTTTGTTAGTGTGTGTGTTTGACTTAATCCACTAGTGGGACCTGAAATTATGTATCCGAACTTTGTCTGTTGCAAAACGGGACTGTTGTCACCTAAACGTATTTGACCTGATTCAAGCAAATCCCAAAAAATATCTGCACCGAGTAGTAGA
This sequence comes from Ypsolopha scabrella, assembly GCA_910592155.1. Lineage (NCBI taxonomy): Eukaryota > Metazoa > Arthropoda > Insecta > Lepidoptera > Ypsolophidae > Ypsolopha > Ypsolopha scabrella. Next base: position 20,257,471 of record OU342964.1, on the reverse strand, counting down.
TCTATGCTCGCTGGATTAAAATATTCGGGATCCGCTAGTGTAATGTCCTTTGATAGGTTTAGTTTGTGTATTTGTGTTGTACTGTTGCAAAGATTAGCGATGTTTGGAAGCACCAGCATGGACAATTCCACTGCGAAGTCTGATGTTCTCGATTCAATTAATGCATTGCAACGCCTTGTGATTTTTGAAACCGAATTATTAATGCCCACCACTGAGGTAGACGTATTTGTGCATTTTAACTTTAGTTTTTGGTGTAACGCCTCCGTCATGAAAGAAGCCTGGCTCCCAGAATCTAAAACTGCCCTTGCTTCATGACGTTTCCCGTTTTTATCTGCTATCATTATTACTGCGGTTGACAGCAACACCCGCTCTGTCACGCTGGCTGAAAGTGTTGTGGTGCTGCTACTGCTTTGTGCGTCTTTTATGTTTGTGTCTACATGTAATACTGTATTGTGTTTTTGCGAGCACTTCTTGCAAGGGCCTAATCTACATTCAGCAGCCTGATGACCAGGTCTTAGACAATTTTTGCACAATCTCAATGACCAGATGGTTCGTGCTCTCTCTTCGTTGGACTTCCCAAGGAAGGTCTCGCAATAATAAATTCTGTGTACTTGATTGCAAATCGGACAACTGGGTGTCTTATACCTACCTGAATAGACGTGTTGATTGTTGTTTGGATTTTTGTTTGAATTGTTATTTGGATTGTTGTATGAATTGTTGTTTGGGTAATTGTTTGAATGGTTGTTTGAATTATTGTTTGAATTGTTGTTTGGATTGTTGTATGAATTGTTGTTTGGATAATTGTTTGAATGGTTGTTTGAATTATTGTTTGAATTGTTGTTTGGATTGTTTACCGTATATAGGATTTTGCTTGTTGATTCATTGTCACTTGTGTCATCTGTGTAAGCTGCTAGCCCCTTAATCTGAATGTTTGTATATTTATTGCTTCCCATACTTATAGTGTGAAGCACATCAGCCCTATCCTTCAAAAATGATATAAAGATAGCAAGTGCTAAGTCTGTGATCGCACCCTTTTTCTCTTCCCATATTCTAGCAGTCTTGGGATCGAGTTTCGAACTCATTATAAAAACTATCAATGAATCCCAAGATGTTGTTGGCTCACCAAGTTTTTGCAAAGATCTAAGATTTTTGGAAAATGTATCAACTAGTTTTCGAATATTTTCTGCGGATTCACGTTTGATTGGTTCCACGGAAAACAAAGCCTGAATGTGATTTTGTATTAATAAACGGGGTTTATCATATCTTTCGCATAACTCGTCAAATGCAATCTCGTAATTTGAGGCTGTAAAATCTAATGACCCTATTACCTCAGCAGCGTCACCTTCCAATGCAGCTCGCAAATAATGGAATTTCTGAATTTCACTAACGGATTCATTTTTATGGATAAGAGAACTGAAAGTATCTCGAAATTCGAGCCATTTGGCGTAATCGCCACAAAATTTCGGTACATGTATGGTAGGAAGTTTCATACCCCGTGAAACCCTGGTGTCTGTTTGCCTGATCACAGTACTATCCTGAGATTTACCCGAAACCGACGCGTCGTCGTCCAAACCTGGCTTTGGTTTATTATTTTCATACAGTTCTTGCGCCCTAGCCAAAATTGAAAAATATTTGTTCTCAAAATCATCCCTTAACGCGTACTGAGCAGTAGTATCTACATCTTCAACAGTAGTTTCTATAGAGGTTTGAATATCATCGAAAGTTTCATAAACCCTTTTTAAACTTTCAATTCGAAGCTTTAAATCTATATTTTGAACGTTGGTTAAATTTGGTTTTAAGTTGTTTACATGATTAATAAATGTTGTAAGGCGACCCTTGGCTGAACCACGTCTGGCTATTAATTCTTTAAGTTCCATTTTGACTTCGCTGGCAATGACAAAAGAAGAGTGGAATGTTTTTTTTTTTTTATTATTTATTGTTTATTTGTAATTAGTTCGCTCAATTAAAATTATCACTTAATACTTGTATTTAAAATTGCATACGACCAAAATAAATTTTATCAGAAAATTAAATTAGCCCAATAAAATGCAAATGACCCAAATGAAAAGATTCATAGGCCAACCCAATTACGCTTAGAAACTTTTGCTTATTATCATTGTTATTTAACAACAATGTACTAATTCACACTATTACCAAAAATTATGAAATATAAATACTCAATATAGACGGAACTCAAAAATTCATTTTATAAATTTAATAAAATTGAACCTTAAGCCGTTCTAATAGAATTGACTTGTTTACTAAGTTCTATTCAATGGTCGTCCTAGACGATCGGCGACGAGAATAAAAGACACAATCGCACGTAGGTAGTTGTACTATTTTAACTGGCTAACAGATCGAGGCGTTTTATCACTGTTAATTTATTACGGAATTTGATGGAATGGAAATTATAGATTAAAATATGTAATTAATTGAAATTATATTATTATGAAATATTATGGCTGCTATTCTGAAAAATAGCAGATAATACTTATTATAAATTGAGAACGGAAAATAGAAAAATGTCATAGGATAACAGGATGAATCGATGTGAATAATAATTTGTAGTGATAAATTAGTACTTATTTTAATTTACATTTAAATAAAATACTCAAAAAATGATTGTATTTAGTTAGGTCTCACTCAATTAACTTGCTTTGTCTTTAGTTGTTAGATATCTAGGTAGATAATTAAAGGCTGACTTATCTCGCACTTATTCCGTGACGGGTACTCCTGGATACGTTCTTGTTTACGTCTTCTGGTTTATGGACTTCTTCCTGTAGCTGGCACTGTATACCGTAACTGGCTGCTGGTGTTTATATCCGTATGCCGAAGGACCATGAAGGAGACTGTGGCGTCTCTCTGAATTCGTCTTTGACAACGAAATCTGGATATGCTTTCTTGATTTGGATTCTGGATCAGGTTCTGGATTGGTTGTTATTTCACCAACAATGAATACCACGTAAGGAAGATGAGATGGCAATGAATTTATTGCTTATTATTACAATTAAATAGGTGATTGACATGCGTGTATAATAATATTTGAGTGTGTCGCTTCACGGGTGAACGAGCTCTGCTGGCTCGCAAGTTTTCTGATTTTGTGGGGTACCTCCTTCTTTTTATATTTCTCGTCACAACTCTGTTGCGCTGGTTTGCGGTTGAGGTTTTGTGCTCCAATTCTTAACATCCTGTATGAAACTATAGAGGTCTTGAACTTTAATCTATAACAAAAAACAACAGAGAAACGGGTTATCAAGATTTTTACTAAAACGGTGACATGCCTAGGTGCCTTAAGCGTGAACATGTGTGGGTAGCCGGTTGCGAGAGAGAGATCGCGTAAGGGAGGTTTCCCGTCTCGGCCATGGTCATACGATGCACCTTCCCTGTGGCCTCGTGCATCTCGGTGTCAGTGCTATAGCCGATGTAGCGCCCAAGGCGGTGGCGCCACTCGATCTCATAAAGTACTCCTATTTTGGGAACGAAATTAGTGTCTGTTGTTTGTTGATGTTATTTAAACTTCAGATTATTGTTAACTAAGAAGCTTTATTAAATTGAATATTATTATACGAGAAAAATGTTAAGGTGGTGTGAATGCAGCCGGTCGCGACGGAATCGATTGACGCACTGATTTGTTGAAATTAGGAAATCGCCACCGCGCGCCGCTTGCATGTCACCTGGTCGGTTGTGCGTAAGCATAAAACCGAACATATTGCCGAGGGCAAAAGATGAGGGATGAGGTGAACTAAGCTTAACTTTTTTTTTTAAATTAACATAAAAGTTCACAATATACAATAAAATAACAGTTTACAATTGTTCACGGAAACTTGTGCTTCGGTACACTGGGGACGTTCCCTTATCACAGACCACTTTCCACTTTGTTTTCGTCTTTGCGATTTATTTGCGTTGCACTGTTATGGAGAGGGGCCCGCGCGCGAGTCCGGGCCGCGGGCTCCGTGGGCCCTGCAGCTACCTCGGGCGCCGGCGCGGCTGGTGCCTGCCTTTTCCAGTTATCTTTTATGATTTGCATTTTTGATACTTGGTCAAAATAAATACTTTGTTTGTTGTCGAGACTCTGTAACTTGAATCCATCAGCTGTTGTGATTATAGATATAAAATATAATAAGGTCATTGCCAGTGTTATGAAACTGGATCTGTTCCTTGCACTTGTACCTCTCTGGGTTCTTGGTTTCACAGTCACTTTATCGTCTTGTTTTGCAGTCTGTTCTAAAGGTAAAACCGATAGCTTAGTAATTGGCCTTTTCAAGTTCCCGTTTTTTGTTCTTTAGTTTTTGTTGGTGACAACTCTTACGTAGCCATCTGTTCCGGGGTGGACGTCCACTACTCTTCCCAGGGCCCATTTTCCTGACGGTAGATTATCTTCATGAATGACCACCATGTCTCCGATTTTAATGTTTTGTTGAGGGACCTGCCACTTGTGTCTAGACGTGAGCTGACTCAAATATTCCAATTTCCACTTCTTCCATGTGTTGATAAATAGTTTTTGAGTCATATCCCATCGTGTTCTGGCATCTTCCCTTGTTTCGATTACCGTTACTCCTGCATCTCCCGACAAGAAGTGAGTGGGTGTTAGAACTTCCAGGTCTTAAATATTTTCTGTTAGCGAACATAATGGTCTGGAGTTCAAACACGCTTCTAACTGAGCCAATACGGTGGCATATTCCTCAAACGTGAGCTTCTGCTCTCCAACTACACGTTTCAAATGGTGCTTCAGACTTCTAACAGCTCGTTCCCAGACGCCTCCAGCACTAGCCCAAGTCGCTGCATTGAAATGCCACTCCATCTTCATCTCTGTTATTTCGGTAAGAAAACTGTCATCAAATATCTGTTTCAATTGTTCCCATTCCTTTTGTAAAACGTTGTTAGCTCCCACGAAGTTTGTTCCGTTATCGCTGTACATATGTTGAGGTGTTCCTCTTTTTGCGGCCATTCTTCTTAATGCTGCTAGGAATGCAGAACTCGTTAGCTCCGATACTATTTCCAAATGCACGGCCTTGGTGACCATACAGATGAAAATAGCTATGTACCCTTTAAAGGATGTGGAACATCGCCCTTTGTTCTTTTTCACTTCGACAAAGCCCGTATAGTCCACCCCTGTATGTTGAAAAGCTCGAGCGGGGTTAATTCGTGCCGCTGGTAAATCTCCCATCAGCTGTTTTTGTGTTTGCCGCTCGTGCTTTCGACGGGTAACACACTTTCTTATCTCTTTTTTCACCATGTTCTGACCGCCGGTGATCCAGTACTCCTGCCTTAAAGTAGCCAACGTCAGGCGCGGGCCACCGTGATATGTTAGTTTATGAGCTTGGTCGATGAGCAATGTTGAGAGTCGAGATCCACTGGGTATTATTTTGGGATGTTTCATCTCCACGTTGATCTTGGCTCGAGATAGTCGACCTCCAACTCTTAAAATGTTCCCTTCGTCAAGGTAAGGATTTAACTGAATTAATTTGTTTTTTGTTTCAACTCGACCGTGTTTTCGCAATTGTTCAATTTCCAATCCAAATACCATTTTCTGTACATGTTTACAATTGCTATCTTAGCATTGCGTAATTCTTGCAGTGTTAGGTAGTTTGCTCGCGGTCGTTCAACTTTCTGAGTCAGCGCTCGGCGTATCCAAGCCAATATACGTACGACCTTTGTATATGAGCTATGTTTTGTTAATAAATTATCTATAATTGTTTCTTTAGGATTGTATTGGACAATGTTTGTTTGTTTTTTTTCCTGCTCCGTGTTGAAAGTTTCCTTTTCTGTTTGTTTTGACACAAAAGTAGGCAACCATTCGGGTCCGTGCTTCCACCTAAGCTGTTTTTTCAGGAACTGTGAGGGGAATAAACCGCGGCTTGCGTCATCTGCTGGGTTTTCTTCTGTTTTCACATATCGCCACTGTTCAGGAGGCATTATCTCTGTTATAAGACGTACTCTATTAGCTACAAACGGTTTCCACCTATCTGGTTCCCCGTTTAGCCATCCCAACACCACTTTAGAGTCTGTCCACCCGTATGTCTCGCACTCCTGTTTATCTAAAGCTTGCTTAACTTTTTTGACTAACTTCGAAAGCAGATAAGCACCATTTAGTTCCAGCCGTGGTTTTATTCACGTCATTCACGTCAAAGGAGACGCATATTTTGGGCGGTTTTTTTTTTAAGTTCAGTGGATATTGAGCTAAAGAGTGTTTTCTTTTGTCGTTTTGTATGTTAATATTTTACATTACTAAGGTTCTATTCAGTAAAAGCCTTGAGAATTTCAGCAAAATATTTCAAATTAAAAAGAATATTAAATGATTTTATTATATATACTCGTTTGTTCAACCTTAGCGGCTAAAAACTAAAAAGGTATCAACGTTAATATTGTCAAAACCATGTACATAGATTTGTTTACAAGTTTAAATATCATAAATCAATATCAAATAAAAATCAGTTCATAATCGCTCACCAAAAGCAATGCATATAGCGACGAGATTAATCACCATCCCAACAAAAACACAAGCCAAATAATATCAAACGATAGAAGATTAATTTGTGATTATCTGAAATGCCTACCTAACCAGTAAAACAATAATATTCCAAGCCATTCTTATGGATTTTGAGGTATAGTGGAACCAACTTATTTTTGCCTTAGGAATAGGAAACGATTTTCTTGTGGCAATTGCACAACGACCATAAACAATTGCATAATTCGATTTGAAGAAGAAATGTTCGCGGTTTCGGAAAAGAATCTAAACTGAAATATTAATTTACACGATCCGCTTCTAAATATTTTATGTTAAATTGTAATTAACTCTACCATTTATTATTCTTTTTGTAAGAATAATAATAATTGTGTTTTTTAAGGGTGTATAATACCTCACTTCGCTTCGCATGATCCTGTTATAAACCAACAAATACTGCAGCAATCACTCTGAAATTGATATAATTATGGTAAATTTGAGGGCTAGTGCTATGTCAACACAATGCTGAAGAAAAATACAAAGTTACCTCCAAACCATACCGTAAACCGATAGCATCCAATGAATACTTGAAATTAGATCTGAAACTTTGCATGATATAACTGATATTAGCACAAAGCAGATGCAGACTGTTCCATAAAAATGAAAAAAAAAAAACATCAGTGTAGCCGCGATTTCAAAATAACTGATGTTTTGCGTGCGCGATATTTGATTAGAGTAGGTTAAACAGCAGAAGCGTTAGAGCAGGACTGCGAATTGAGGTATTATGGGCCCTTAAGTGAACAAAAGTAAATCTGGATATGAGGATGTCTGAACAGGGATTGAAACCGGTTCGAATAACTATGTAAAGTGGTTTTCACGAAACGAAAGAAATCACCTGTCAAAGTACTTATTTTCAAGGAAGTGACTAAAGGACCGATAGCTGTCCTTTGATTTTTAAAATTATTGAACCGTGAGTCATTATTTAGCTGTTGGAATATCTTCCTTAACACGAACTAATAAAGTTCAATTTGCAATGTACAGTTCGGAAAAGGGAAGCGGTCCTTTAATTTTATAAATTATTCAACCGTAAGTCATCGGAAAGTGCTCGGAAAATGATTTTTTCTGCATATCGTGAATACGAGAGTCATTTTGCTTCGCTCGGCTCCCTAATATGTACTTACATGTCAACCTACCCGCTCCTCCTCGCTTCGCTCGTCGTCACAACTTTTAGTACGCCTGCTGAAACTTTTCTCACAGATAGCTGACATCATACTGAGCTGAAAAAAAATCGTCAGCTGCATCGTGGAGGGGGAATGATGCGTCAGCTACTCGCATGAACTTGCAAACAAACACGTAAAATAAAGAGATAGTACGCTACATGAAATTTTACTTTGTGATTTTTTAAACAATTAAAAGCACAAAAACAACAATCAGCTGCGTGGGTAGCGGTGGAAAGGCAGTCAGCTGACGCAGTAAAGATACAGATTAAATATACTTATCCCGTTTTACACTAATACGACACTCTACTCTATCATTACTTTTTTTTCCACTTTCGCAACCCCCCACACCCACAACCACCGCGGGTGCGTCAGCTGACGTTTGGTTTTCTTATTAGTCAATTCAGATCTATTGAAAAAGATGGCAATCTATCGGCGTAAAATCACTACCTAAAATGCAAAAAAGTTTATGCGAGAAGCTGACGCATCATCCCCCCTCCACGACGCAGCTGACGATTTTTTTTAGCTTACTATGGCGTCAACTATACGTGAGAAAGGTTTCAGCGGGCGTACTATTACTTTGTTTTTTTTACCACTTTCTCTACCTCCCATACTCACACCCACCGCGGGTGCGTTAGCTGACGCTTGGTTCTCTTATTAGATCTATTGAAAAAGATGGCAATCTATCGGCGTAAAATCACTACCTAAAATGCGACGCTACCGCCCGGGCTATAGCGGTCGAATAAAATAAAAACTAAGGAAGCCGCTAAAGGCTATTTAGTCACTTTCTATTTTCAACTGGTAAATACGAAAAGGCCTTAATCCGCTGGATTTCTTTCGTGAAAAGAACTTTAATTATATTCATTATAATCAGATCTTCAGTATACCTAATAATTATATTAACATATCGTACATTTAGAAAAAAATATTTTATAGTTATGCATGGTTATAGTATCTACCAATATTTTTAGCCATTTAGATTTTTGTCTTTTGGTTTTACCACTTTGTGTGGGCAAAAAAGTACTAATTATTTATTGGACCACAATTCTAGACTCTAAAATTAGAATTTCATCATTACAATTAGAATTCATACATACAGACGGACGAAATGGCTATCTTGATAAACAATCGAGAATTCTTTCTTTGATAACTATATTCTTTCTTTGATTCTAAACTACGAACAGACAGAGTGTTTATTGACCCGCATACAATAACAAAATAGTCAACATACACATGAATATATTAATATTATTTAATACCTATATACCTTTACTTTTATCGTTGAAATAATATAAATTAAAAATAGAATCTTATTTATTTTGTTCTACATTTCATATAAAAACTAAACAAATATTACATATATGTATATTTAAAAATATACACTTCTCACACACAAATATACCTACATAACATATTTATAATATCTAACAATAGCTATCTTTATTAAACTTCTTTTTAAAAATTCTTGTTTTCTAAAAATTCTTGTGAAGATATAGAAGAGCGGAGTCACCTGGTACAGGCATTGTATGCTTAAAAGGTGATTTCAACAACTCGATTATTGTAAACTATTTATGTTTTACCAATAAAGATATTTTGTATTTTGTATTTGTATTTGATATTAAATTGTGAGTGCCTCCGCTGCCGGCGCTGGCACCCGAAAATAACGCCGTTGGGTCACCGGCAGTATATTACTGCCGGCACCTGAGATCAAAAACATCGGCTGCCGGCTCCGCCGGTTCCCGGACATCGGCGGCGCTGACGGTAGAAAATTCTGACGCGCAAAAGAAAGATATTTGTTTTTTTGGAAATCGTTGAAATCGGCGACTTGAAAATACAAATTTGAGTTACTGTCAAAACTAGGGACGTTGTCGCCTCGCCCCGCTCCGCTTCGCTCGGCTCCTTGTTTTATCTTACATGTAAACCCAACACGCTCCTCCTCGCTTCGCTTGTCGTCGCACCTATTTTTTTTCTTTTGGTGAAAGTTTTTTTTTACTACTGACTATAAAGACCCAAAATTACTTCCTATCCTATCCTTCCTAGCCTTACACTTCATTATGCTAACCCCATATCCCGCTTCTTTTTCTAAAGTCAGTGCCGGCAGCCAATTCAGCAACCGGCGCTGGCAGCTGAGGCACTTCCTATTAAATTAGCTTAATAAGCTGGTTTCCCATTGCGTGATTTTACGAATGTGCAATACGCACCAATAATTTAGAACCTACATAGATTTGGTTCGGTACGGAGTAAAAAGAGATTATTTTAAATATTTTTTCAGCTATGCTTATTGGTACGTTTAGTAAGTTTTTGATTCAGGTGGACATTCGTCACGTGGTAGACGTTGACGCTATAACAACACAATTATTATATAATGTATTAAATATATTATTTTGTCACATACTAGCTTGGGTAATTTATCAAATAAGAAACAAAAAAAGACTTTTGAGAAGACGCTAAAGAGCTGCTCTGTTAAAAAAAAAGTTGTCTAATAAAAAAAGCTTTTTTCCTAAAACATAAGCCAAATTATTCGTAATATGCTTAAATTTTACAGTTGCAATAGTATAAACAATGTTACTACTTGAATATAAAATCTAACTATGACAAATCTGAATGAAACCGGTCAAGTGCGAGTAGGAATCGTGCCTGAGGGTTCCGTACCATTCAAATAAATTAATAGACTTAAGGGGGAACGTTTCGAGCTCGGGGCAAAATGCACAACTTATGATTGTTTTTCTTACTATTGCATAAAAAGTACTAAATAAATGTGATATATGGCATTTTGCGACTATTTTTTAGTGTCAATTAGGCTTTTCTACCAAAGTTTTGTAATTTTATGTATTACGTTGTAAATGAATGGGCACACAAACTTAAAACACGCTTTTATGTTTGTATACCCATTCATTTACAATGTAATCCATAAAATGACGCAATTCTGCTAAAAACCCCTGATAATTATTTAACAAAAGTCGCAAAATAAGATGAAACTATTTCATTTTATACATTTTATTTTAAAATAAGGTAAACAAACTTATGTTATGCACTTTGCAGTGAGCTCGAAACATTTGAATAAAAATTACAAACTTATAAAATGTATGAAATAAATATGCAAATTTAAGTTGGTCGACCTTCACGCGTTAACTTGTAATTCCTTTATGCTACTGCCGTGAATTTTTCTCATATCCAAAAGCAAGCGTTGAGCTGGCAGGGACGGGAGGACACTTGATTCTAACAAACATTTGCACTTTAAAGCTTAATATTTCGCAAACGGATCCCTAAATCAAAAAATGGTTATACATACTAACAATATTTTGAAAGACCTATCCAACGACACATAGGTGGGCACCACTCTCTAAAAACCCAAGTTAAACATAAATAAAGATATACAATATGTGTAGTATTTCTAAACAGGAAAAGCCTCAAAAACCAATAAACTTAATCACTTGACGCGCGGCCCGCAGCGCTTAACAGACAAAGCAGTCGTCGTCCTGCAGCGCCCGCCGATAGAGCAGGTCACAGGCTAGCTTATGATGCTTCTAAAGACTTAACGTTCGTTAATTAATTATAAAATAAAATGTAAAAGGGATGTGATGAACTTATGAAAGATGTATTTTTTCTCCTGGACATTGAGAGAGCACTTAGGCTTAGGCGTTGGCAGTCAAAGCTAATATGTTGGCCCGCAGGTTTGCTAGATGTTCCAACCAGGTAGAACTCACACTTTTTAAGTCGTACTGCCAACCTTTTTACTCATGCAGCCTGTGGATCAGCTATACGCAGAGTACTTAAAGCGCCCTGTGTGTCATGTACAGTGGAGACCACATCACACTTGCAGTACGACATTAGCCCCTACAGAGAATAATATAAGATAGGAACAAAGTCCGAAGTGTCTAACTTGATGCGGTCTCCACTGTACAATAACGCCTTTTGGATGTTGATGGGGCTGCCGCGGTTCTATAGTGCATCGACAATGTTTGCGGAGGCGCACACCGATGACTTTCTTGCGATCATGCGCAAACGAATAGCGTACGCAACAAATTAAAATGGATAATTATAGGTATATTGCACAACATCATTCTAATAGAAATTTAAGTAAGTTTTGGAAATGTACTAAGAATCTTAACCCCATGTCGAGTCTTCCCGTGAGTGTCGCTGGCAGGCATGAACCAACTGACAGAGCTAATGCTATAATTTTAGAGTGGAGCCTTCCATCGTTGCCAAGTGCTCAATTCAATTCAATTCAGCACCCCGTCGGAGAGCTAGTGTTCGATTTTCTGCCAAACAAGTGGCATCTGTAATTAAAACCATGATCAGAGGTGTGATGGTCTGAGCATAAAGCACCTGCAACATGCGGGCGTATTTAGGTACACCTGCCCCGTGTCTTGGCAATGTTCTATACGATGTGTTTGCGTCACTCATACTTACCTAAAGATCTGATGTATACTATTATTGCACCTATTGTAAAGAATAAAACGGGTGACGTCTTGGATCTGTCAAATTACAGTCCAATTTCGTTGGCAACGAAATTGTTTTTTGTAAAGGTATTGGATAGTCTGATTGACAAGTACTTAGTCAAACATTTGCATCTACATGATGCACAGTTTGACTTCAAACCAGGTCTATCAACGGAGAGTGCGATCATGTGCCAAATATTACACTGCCTGTAAAACACCGGCTTAAGCTTGTTACCTGGACTTATCAAAGGCATTTGATTTGGTATCATACAATATAGTATGGGAAAAATTAAAATGTCAAAGTAGCCTTTCCGAGGAATTGATTACCTTGTTTAAATATAGGTACGGCAATCAAAATAATAGTTTTCGATGGGCTGGTGCATATTCTAACGCTTATAAATTTGAATGCGGGGTGAGGCAGCAACCTCGCCTCGATTGTTTAATTTGTACATGAATGCTCTTGTCGAGGAGCTCAATAAAACCGGCGTTGGTTGTCACATAGATGGCGTCTGTGTGAACAATATTAGCTACGCTAACGACATGGTTTTGCTGAGTCCCTCAATAGGAGCATTAAGAAAACTGTTGCAAATTTGCGAGCGCTATGCGGAGGCCCATGGACTCAGATACAATGCGAGAAAGAGCGAGTTTATGATATTTAAAGCTCGAACTAAATGTTACGAATCTCTACTGCCTATCATGCTTTGCAAAACACCGCTCAAAAGAGTTACTCAATTTAAATACTCGGGTCACCGGGTCTCCGATAACCTTAGTGATGATCTTGACGTCGAGAGGGAACGCAGGGCGCTGGTTATACGATGTAATGTGCTGGCCCGCAGATTTGCGCGCTGTACTGAGCAAGTGAACTGCCAGTCTTTTTTACACTTGCAGCCTGTGGGTCAGGTATACGCAGAGTTCATACAGTGCTCTGCGGGTCCAATACAACAATGCGTTCAGAGTGCTACTAGGGATGCCTCGGTTCTGCAGTGCTTCCGGTATGTTCGCGGAGGCGCGTGTTGATGGCTTTCACGCCATTGTCAGGAAGGTCAGGATACACTAACGGACAGTCCCTCATAGTTGCCAAACTATTGCGAGGAAGGAAGCGACTTGGAATGGGCTATGGGGATGGGATGATAAATGGGCCGGATAACAGGGTTATAGAGTGAGATAATCATCATCTGCCTCAAAATTTTCTCACAAATTTAGGTCTGGCAGACGGTGATTTGCCGCCAGCCAGCCAACATCGGTGCGGACGGCTAAAGGTTGTAGAGAGGTGCGTGAACCGGTTTCACCATCGCGAGTCACGAGTAGCGCGACCCAGAGCTGGTTTCCCCGTTATGCGTAATAACGCAGATTGAGCACTTCCACCCTTTCGAGCATATAGCTCTAACGCTCCACTCTGGACAGCCAATGAAGGCAATCCAAAGTGGGGGACGAAATGCTGTCGTTCCCTGGAGTACTCGTGTCCGTGGTGTCGCTACTCACGAACAGCTTGCCAAAGCTGCCCTGCGGTATTATTATTATTATTATCCACAGAACCAGTGGCAGTGACAGCGACATATCCTGAGAACATTTTCTTGTAAGTTTGACAATCCTATGCTTAACCATTGGATTGTCAAACTTTGCCTACTTAATAAAAAATGATGATTTGTTAATAATTTTAAAGGGTCTATTTATCTTGTGTCTTATTTGTTTTAATGTATATTAATCGTGTGTGTGTTTTTTAATTAATTTTATGGGTCCTTGCTACGTGAATGAAGAAAATCTTTATTTTTATTATTTTATGGCATGAATTAATGGGTCGGGGTACATTCATCCTCTTGAAATTCGTATCGCGTAAATTTGTCCCCAAAAATATTTATTTTCGGTGTAAATTCGTCCCTTTTCAAAAAATATACTCGTTATGTGAAAATTCGTCCTCTTTTTGCGTGTCGATTCGTCCCCGTCCTATTGACAATGAAGTTTATACCTAAGTTTCTATTTACTTTATTCTAACTTTTGCCCGCGGTTCCACCCGCGTCGAATCGATTTTCATGGAAATAAGGAAAACAAAAGAATATGATTTTTTTATGACAATATGCAACGGTCACCATGTTTTACCAAAGTGCTAATAAATACCAATCAAATAAGCCCAAACTCGAAGGGTCTGCTGTTGTCCGTTGAGGAGATCCACCCACTTTCCAGTCCCACCTATAAATTTATACGGAACCCTCGGTGGGCGAGTCCGACACGCACTTGTCAGGTTTTTTTTTTCAAGATTATATTTGAGTTGTAGAACCTTGTACCTTTTTTACATAATAAATTAAGTATTTGAATTGGAACTTGAATTTTGTCACGGTCCTTTTAACTGCACCTTTGCTCGACTTCTATAAGTATATAATAATAAAAGCTAGATAAGCTAGACCTGACCCATTTTCTCTAGAAATATTTTCCTCCATACAAAAAAATACTATTTATTTCTTGGACTTGTGTAATTTTTTTGGAACATCAATTTTCGTGCGCGTGAATTATGGTCTGCGATATATCGGCAACATATCGGTTATATAACGCACCGTGGAAAGTTTACGAAACATTCACTTTGAGACGAGAGAGAGAAAAAGAAGAAAACCACAAACTCTAAGAAAAATATTTCCATAACTTGTATTTCTTTTCAGCTTCTTCCAAATTACCACTACTTTAAAAAATCATGAAAAGAAATGCTGATGACAATTACATTAATTTTACTGGTGCTATGGATATTAAAGGAGTTGGACGTAATTGAGTTTAAGAGGCGATGAAATCTCCAATTGAAACACTTCACATTTTACATCCAGATTTATTTCTCACTGATTTTGACCCCAATTGACTTAATCTGTATTTCTTAAAATAAACAGTTAAACAACGATCTCATTTGGTTTTCCTTCGAGAGCATTAAAGCTTAAAATAAATAGTTACAGAAACTAAAATACAACTATGGCAGTGTGGATTACTATCGGGGCTGTATCATGACCATTGAACGAATTAATTACTTCAACTAGATGTGATAGCTACACAGTTTTTTTAATTATTCAATAATATCCAGCATTTACTTGACCTCCGCTTTGTTGGCCGTATTGACGTCCGCTTTGTTGGCCGTATTGACCTCCGCTTTGTTGGCCGTATTGACCTCCGCTTTGTTGGCCGTATTGACCTCCGCTTTGTTGGCCGTATTGAACAGATTGTTGCTGTGATGCTGATTGGTTGGCAGCTTGAGCTCTAGCCTGAGCGTATTGAACACGTTGTTGGGCGTAAGCTTGTTGCTGGGCTGAAAGTTGGGTTGATTGCACCTGTTGAACCCGTTGTTGCTGGCCGTAGTTTTGAACAGCGACGTTTTGTAGTTGAACTTGTTGAACAGCTGGTCGTTGAACTTGGACAGTTCGAATGGGTTGTTGAACAACAGGCGCTTGTTGAACAACAGTCGATTGTTGAACAACAGGTGCTTGTTGTACAATAGTTTGAGTTCTGTATTGTGGGGCTTGTTGCACATAGGATTGGGATTGTGCAACAGAGCTTGCTTGTGCTTGAGCTTGCGCGTAAGACTGTTGAAGTTGTTGTTGTTGTGCAACCAAAGACTGTTGTTGGGACTGCAGTTGTTGTTGTGCTTGAGCAGCAGATTGTTGGAGCTGCTGTTGTTGGGCTTGCAGTTGAGCTTGTTGTTGAGTGGCACTCTGTTGTAGTTGCTGTTGCTGTTGCTGAAGTTGGACTTGTTGTTGCTGTTCAAGCTGCTGTTGTTGTTGCAATTGTGCTGCTGCTGCTGCTTGGGAAGAAGCTGTTTGTTGGAGTTGTTGTTGTTGCTGTTGCTGTTGAGCTGCTACTTGTTGTTGCTGGACAGCAGCTTGTTGAAGCTGTTGCTGCTGTGCTTGGAGTTGAGCTTGTTGCTGAGAAGCGCTTTGTTCAAGTTGCTGTTGTTGTTGTTGCAAAGCAGCTTGCTGTTGTTGTTCCTGTTGTTGTTGCTGTGCCAACTGTTGTGCAGCTGCTTGTTGTTGAGCTGACGCTTGTGCAAGCTGTTGTTGCTGGGCTTGCAAGTTTTGAGCTGCTGCAGCTTGTTGGGCTGCAGCTTGTTGAAGTTGTTGCTCTTCGGCTTGTTGTTGAGCTGCAGTCTGTTGAAGGGCAGCCTGTTGTTGGGCCAATTGTTGTTGTTGTTGAGCTTCAAGTTGTTGTTGTTGTTGCAGTTGTGCCGCCGCTGCTTGTTGTTGAGCTGCAGCTTCTTGCAGTTGCTGTTGTTGTTGCTGCAATTGCTGGGATGCTGCTGCTTGTGCTGATGCTTGTGAAGCTGCGGCTTGTTGAAGTGCGGCTTGTTGTTGCTGAAGTTGTTGCTCTTCTGCAGCTGCTTGAGCAGCAGCTTGTTGAAGCTGTTGCTGTTGCTGTGCCAATGCCTGTTGCTGTTGCGCAGTCTGTTGTTGCAGAGCTACTTGCTGTTGTTGCAATTGTTGTTCTTGAGCAGCTGCTTGAGCTGAAGCCTGTTGGAGAGCAGCTTGTTGTTGAGCTAGTTGCTGAGATTGTGCTGCTTGTTCAGCTGCTGCTTGTTGAAGAGCCGCTTGCTGTTGGGCTTCTTGTTGTTGCTGTTGTTCAAGTTGTGCACTTGCTGCTTGTTGTTGGGCTGCAGCTTGTTGAAGAGCTTGTTGCTGTTGCTGAAGCTGTTGTTGTTCTGCTTGTTGTTGAGCTTGAGCTTGTTGAAGAGCGGCTTGTTGTTGGGCCAATTGCTGTTGTTGTTGGGCTTCAGCTTGTTGTTGTTGCTGCAATTGTGCTGCAGCTGCTGATTGTTGGGCGGCAGCTTGTTCAAGAGCTGCCTGTTGTTGAGCAAGTTGCTGCTGTTGCTGTTGAAGCTGAGATTGAGCCGCTGCTTGAGCTGATGCTTGATTAGCTTGAGCGTCTTGGAGTGCAGCTTGTTGTTGTTGAAGTTGTTGTTGAAGTTGTTGTAATTGCTGCTGTTGTTGTGCAGTTAGTGTCTGCTGTTGGGCTTGAGCTTGAGCTGATGCTTGCTCAAGAGCTGCTTGCTGTTGGACAAGCTGTTGCTCTTGTTGTTGAAGCTGTGATTGGGCAGCTGCTTGAGAGGCGGATAGTTGAGCTGCTTGTTGTTGAAGAGCTTGTTGTTGTTGTTGCAGTTGTTGAGCTGCTGCTGATTGTGCTGCTGCTTGTTGAGCGGCGGCTTGCTGGAGCTGTTGCTGTTGTTGGGCCAGTTGCTGTTCAAGTTCTGCTTCAGCTTGCTGCTGTTGTTGCAATTGTTGAGCAGAGGCAGCTTGTTGTGCAGCTGCTTGTTGAAGAGCTGCTTGTTGTTGCTGAAGCTGTTGTTCTTCTTGTTGAAGTTCAGCTTGAGCTGCTGCTTGAGCGGCAGCTACTTGAGCTGCTTGTTGTTGAAGAGCTTGCTGTTGTTGAGCTGCAGATTGTTGGAGTTGCTGTTGTTGTTGTTGCAATTGCTGTTCTTCTTGTTGCAATTGTGCTTGAGCTGCAGCTTGTGCAGATGCTTGTTGAGATGCTTGCTGTTGAAGCGCAGCTTGTTGGGCTTGGATTTGTGCCTCCTCTTGCTGTTGTTGCAAAGCTACAGCATTTTGTTGAGCTTGTTGTTGTTGAAGTTGTTGCTGTTGTTGCACAAGTTTTTGTTGCTCTTGCTGGATTTGTTGCACGTATTGCTGGTATTGCGCTCTAATAGCGTTGATATCGTATTGTGGTTGCTGTGCTTGCACCACAGTTGAGGTTTGAGTTTGTGTGTATTGCGGGACGGCATGTTGTACAATCACAGTTTGTGGCTGTTGGTAAGATTGTACTTGACCCGAGCTAGAACTTGAGCTTGAGCTTGAGCTTTGTTGACCAGCTTGTTGCACAATTTGTGGCTGCTGGTATGAGAACTGTTGTTGAACAAGTCCTGATCGTTGAAGTCCAGACAGATATGATTGACTACCATATTGGGATGATTGTCCACCACTTTGGGAAGATTGTCCACCAGATAGGTTCAGTCCTTGTTGCGATCCTAGTCCATAATTCTGAACCAGAGGAATGGAAGCTGTAATTAAAACAGAAACAATATATAAATACTAGCAAGATTTTTATTCTGTTTTATGAAGGATACGAGATGAAGAGCTAATGATTTGTACTAAACTCATATATGGGCATTATTAGGGTTACGTACGTAAAACAAAAAAATGGTACCCAAATCTTGTAACTCTTGTATTCATTTCTCTGCCAATCTGTTTGTCAGTCACATCACACAAATTTTATCTATGGAAGGAAGGTATGAACTCGAATTTTGGAATTGTAATCTATAGCATTTAAATTAAGTTACGGGAATATTCACCCTGAAATATTTTTTGAGTGTGTGTGTAAACAGATAAGTTTAATTACTAAAATAAAAATTACAAATTACTTTTAGGGTGACAAAGTGCAAAAATACTCGTATTTAGTTTTTAGACTTCAATTAGTTTCTAAAACAATTTTCAACAGTCTTGACTACTGCAAAGCAGTGGCGTGCAAAGACCTTTATTCTTAAAAAACTATGAGAAGGTTAAGTTTGACAATAAAAATAATATAAAAAAATAAAAGCAACTTAAAAAAATGAAATCATCTACTCTAGGGTAGGTTAGGGTAGGCAGTGCCTACCCAGGCGTCATACAAATTATGATTTTTCAAAGTGGCACTAAAATATTAACATATTTTTTTATTGTCAAATTGGCCCTTCTCAATGCATTTCTAGCGAAAAGTTCTATGCACGCCACTACTGCAAAGGCTAGTTAGTTGGATAAAATTTTATGGTAGGTAGGTCGCATTCAAACAAACCCACAAATTTTGAGACTTAGATTATGGTGGTTTTTTTGTCTTGGCATATTTCCGAAACCATAAATTTTGCGTTTGATCAAATCTCTCTAATTAATAATGTGAATCGATTCCGTAGTAAAGAGAAAAATTAAACTGTGATGCTAATAAACTATACACGAGTTGAACAGATTAAAACTGTACTGCAGATTCAACGAAATAAACAGTGTAATTTATTTTTACTTTGTTTTTTTTCTACTTCTGTCATCCATCCATCCATCCTTCCATCAACCTATTTCCTCCATTGCTGGAAATAGGCCTTTCTAAAATTTTGCCACTCTTGGCGGTTACTCTGGAAGAAATGTCCGGAGACTTGTCAATGGCATAGGTTTATCAATTTATGTATTATATTTTAAGTTATTAAGCTGTAAGACTCCCAAATATTAAATAAATAAATATTCACACACGCTGGGCAAACGGGTTTGTAAGCGCGGTGCCGAAACCCTTGTACCAGTGACGCCGCTACCCGTCACCAGTCTGTTTTATATAAGGCCTGGCAATTGGGGATGGATATACCACCATCTATCGGTTCCAGGCAATGGTAGGCCACCTGGTTGTACCTATTGAGAACTGTCCCCTTAGTCTCCCCCGAATATATATATTATATTTCTCCCTATTCCAAACTTTGGGATTACTTTTAAAACGTGTGCAGGGATGCACAAAGACGCCACAAATCAGTCGAAAACTGTGAACCAGCTAAAGTGTAGAAACTAAGATCATTAGATGTTTGTAAACAAATACGAAAACAAATGCTTTTAATAATAATATTCCAACACTTGATCGCCCTCCTTTTACTTTTAGTTAATTTACCGCTTGTGATGTTAATAAGCACATTCTGTCAATATCGTGGTGATTGCATCAGCCGCAATATAATTGTTTCTATTATTGATATCCTTACTCCTGTAATTACCCATTTCTTAAATAAATCTATCTTCACGGAAATCTTTTCAACTATTTGAAAACATACCTAAATTACCCGTATTCCTAAAAAGGATAATCTTTCTTCTTTCTCTAAATATCGCCCAATCTCCATCCTACCATTTTTCTCTAAAGTCCTGGAATATCTAGTCTATTACCAACTGAACATTTTCCTATCCCAAAATAAACTTTTTAATCCTTTGAAATCTGGTTTTCGCCCTTGAGTAACTTCCACATCTCTAATAAACATTACCAATGACACTCCGTTGGGTTTAGATTCAGGGCAATTTACAGAACTGATTCTATTAACAATGTGGACTTTGCAATTCCGTTGATATCTTCAACTTACGTAGCCTAGCTTATTTGTATTGACAATTCACCATCCAACTGGTGTGACACTATTGCCGGTGTTCCTCAAGGTGGCGTCTTGTCTCCGGTTCTTTTTGCAATTACCATAAATAATACATAGTTTAAAATATAGTTGTCTTGTTTTATTATGTTTGATATTAATTTTTCTTATTATTTATCCCTGTGATAGTTTTACCTTAACTCATCCCTATTTATTACTGTACTTCTACTAATATTATGTTTATATATACATATATTTTAGGCATATTATATATTTTATGTGTTTAATTATATGTAATATTTATTTATTTTGTATATATTTATGAATGAACATTAGATCATTGCGGTATAAAGAAGCAGAAGAAAAGTTAATATGAATTTGAGGAGCTCTGAACCGGAATTCTCACTACCCAGGTGATTGCTCTACAAACTGAGCTATACAGCTATGAATACAATCTACGAATTTACCCATGTGCTTTCCCATACCGCAACGTTATGAATAGATACTCACTTATAGTGAGTAGTGAGCCACTTGGCGCCTAGAGGACGCTAGTGTATTCAAGACGAGTCTCAGACCACACATAACTGAAGAGTGAAGTGATTAGTGAAGAAGACACATTAATTTTTATAAACAGTCAAGTTTTTAAAACATAAAAATTTATGTCTATTATAATATTTATTTATAATTTACGTTTTTAAATAATACATATTTGTTTAGATACTTGTATAATTATATTGCTCATTATTTGATTATCGTATCTGCAACTGCACACCGCCTACTTCGGTGGTGAACCCTATCGCCGTACTTCGGGCCCAAAATCGGAATAACAGCCGAAGCATGTAGACTGAACACAAATAAATATGCGCCGCAAGGATTGAACCCACGACTTTTGGGTTAGTAGACGAACACTCTACCACACGGCCACAGAGGCGGTCATATTAGTGATCAAATCACCCAAAATACAATATATTTTTATAAAACAAAACTGTGCTATGAGCTCTTTGCGCCTATCTTCGGTCTCTATTTACTTTTTTATATTTGGGTGATCAATCAGGGACAAATTCCTCTTATTAGCCATAGCCGTAGCATAGATTCAACTGAAGGTCATAAATAAGTTATTTTATGAAAAAATAAATTTTGTTAATTTGTCGCAGATACAATTAAATTTGGCCTAAAAATTCATTGTCTCGAAACTCTATTAATCAGCATGTCATGGCTAACTATCCATCTTGAGCACCACATGTGAGCACTGTGAGACGTTTAGTTC
Organism: Ypsolopha scabrella; assembly: GCA_910592155.1. NCBI lineage: Eukaryota > Metazoa > Arthropoda > Insecta > Lepidoptera > Ypsolophidae > Ypsolopha > Ypsolopha scabrella. The sequence goes on along the minus strand of OU342964.1, from coordinate 20,236,011 downwards.
GTGTTTCAAACGAGGGCGTGTCTCGCTCAGGGATGAGATTTGGGAAGGCCGTCCATCAACTGCAATCACTGAAGAGAACTTTGGACATTTGATTGAAGAGAACTGGTCTATCATTTACTGGGGAGCAACTGGGGATCATTATGAGTCAAACTGAAAAGATTCTACATCAAAATTTAAGAGTTAGGAAGCTTTATGTCGATGGAACTTGTGAACTCACTTCGGAGAAAAAAGGGCGCGCGTGGTCTGTTGCCAAGATATGTTGCAAAAATTCAACTGCGCATGTTAAAATTCCGTCTGTAACATCGTGACAGGTGACGAAGCTTGAATTAACTGCTATGAGCCAGAAAGAAAGCAATTATCTTGTGCATGGGTCTTCAAATGAGAGAAAATTCCAATAAATCACGATAGCCAAAAAGTGATGGGAAACAAATAATCGCCTGTTTCATTGCCGACACTGTTCTACTTCAAGAACCAAAAACTATTAGTTTGAAATGGTGTACGACTGTTTGTCTACCAAGTGTTGTGGAAAAATTCGCGTCAGAGGCCTGAGAAGGCACATCATTCTCTATAACGACAATGCGGCTTTTCAATTCGCGGAGAAAACAAAAGGCCCACTTTTTTAGGTACGCAGAGTGCTGACCTAATCTTGGGATTTGTTTTATTTTTCAAACTTCAAAAGTTCATTGCATTTTATAGATATCCTTTATAACAACTGAAGTGACTTACCCACTAGGTTTGCGCAAAGGCATACCGCCACCGCTAATACCACTTTGGATGCCATGGTTGTCTCTTGCTTTAGCAACTAAGGCAACTATATCCGAAATTTTTTGACTTCCTCCTTATATACCTTTTGTGAACACTGAACAGAAATGTTTGTAAAGCTGTGTAAATAAAACTGCTTCCTAAATAATAAAGATTAAAAATTCAGACAAGTTACATCTTACAGCAAACGGGTTCCGTTGAAGCATTAGTCGTACTCTTAATAGTGTTTTTTACTCCCAACTAAACAGAAATCATAATTTTCAGGTTCCCTCTTTAGTAGACTCTTAGCAGGTGGTTCCGAAAGATGTGATCAACCTTTTTAAAATTGGCATCACATTTATATAAGAATAATCGTTGTTGTAAGGCGGTAGAGCTGATGCCGGACTCGACTGTGGAGGTACTATCATCTTACTCGCAAATCCTCCCGAAGTTATTCGGGATAGAGTAAGAGAACAGCTCTCTGGCAAAACCAGGCGGCCCACCATTGCCTGGGACTGATGGATGGCGGTATATCCATCCCAAAATGCCGGGCCTTATAAAAGAACAGACTGGTGACGGGCAGCGGCGTCACTGGTGCCAGGGCTTCGGCACCGCGCTCACCAACCCGCCTGCCCAGCGTATGTGGTTACGGGCATTTCTTCCAGGAGGACCGCCCAGAGTGGCAAAATCTTGGAAAGGCCTATGTCCAGCAGTGCACGAAACAGGCTGGTGGATGGATAGATGGTTGTTCCAGCCGCAAAGATGAACTGAACGAATTGAGCCACTTATGCTACTTGTAATACCGGGTGTAAATATACTGCTGCCATTAAATGAAACCACATATTCTACCGACCCTACTGAACCACTTTTCCCAACAATCATACCTGCGGACACCCTTAGTTCGGGAAATAATTGAGTTCCAAACAAAAATGCGTGAACCCTAGCGCACCGACATACGGGCGAGCTTAAAGAGAGCGTCGAAACCTGAAGCTGTTTTACGGACGACGCTCTCTCTAAACTCGCCCGTATGTCGGTGCGTTAGGGTTCACACATTTTTATTTGGAACTCAATTACTTCCTAAACTAAGGGTGTCCGCGGGTATGATTCTTTGGAAGAGTGGTTCAGTAGGGTCGGTAGAATATGTGGTTTCATTTAATGGTAGCAGTCTATTTACACCCGGTATATTAGCACTAATCATTAAGTATGCCCGGCTTGTAACTAGAATTTTGCAAGTACTCTACCGTTTATGATCTTTTTTGAAAATTGATTCCGAAAAGTCAGAGAAGGGTGGGCATGTGAGCTGAGCCTTGGGTTTGGGCTAGACAGTATCTACCTCTGTGTGCTTACTTTACTTCCAAGATGTTTTGGAAATCGGCAGAAAGAGCTGTAATATGTTAGATTTTGGTTGCATGATTTGCAAGTTGTAAATGACAGATAGCAGCATATACGATAGTAATCCGTAGCACAAATCTGCATTAAGCTGCTACCAGCCCCCTGATTCTGTATCGTAAAATTAGTGCTGAGTGCCTATCGTCGAAAACATACATATACTATCGAATTCCGCTTATCTAAGGATACGTTCGCAATTGAAATGACGTCACAATTCGTAAATAGTTCAATACCCATTGAAGGTTATTTTGGAAATTCGTTATTTATCTGTTCTTGGTGAATAGCAACCATGGTTGGCAACTGATTCAAATATACGTAGTAGGCCCGCTGGACGTCCCTCGTTTTATATTATGTTATTATAGTTGGTGAAGCAGTAGCCCGCAGAGCCCCGTGTTCGATCGCTTGAAAATGCAATACTTAACCAAAATAATATTTCGTGGAATTAAAATAAAACGACATTCTTTAAAAAAATTGTCAGCTCGCCATTTGTTTTGATGATCAATGATATTTTTTGTATGTATTTCCCTTATTAGTATATAATTTTTTTTTATTCTAAAGATATATATTGTAAAGGTTAACTGTGACTCGTAGAAAATATACTTTATGCATCTATTTTACAAAATAAATATTTTGATTTTGATTTTGAATCCCTCATGGGTTCGTCAACTTAATCATCAAAGCCAAATAGTAACAGATCTGTGAAATAAAATTTCAAGATTTCATTTATAAAACAGTTGAAAATAGATTCAGCAAACGGTTCAGACATTTCATATTTTGGAGAAGCAATATTTATTGATCAATCAACTATTATAAACATCAGTAAGTACATAAAACGCAAAAACTTCATTATTATTTTACTTGATGGGCTGAAGTAAATAAGAATAAAATTATTTTTTATACTATTATGCAAACGGTACTTTTGAATCCCAATCCAATCGTGGAACAATAATACCATTCGGCGTTAATGCTACATTGATTTCGGAAAGGAACGTTCGTTTTAAAACATTGTAACCGTCGCGTCGGCTTGCGCGTCGGGTTTTAGGCGACATTTGAAATCGTAAAAATCATTGCGGCAGAAGGTTCCGACACAGATCCTCTTTTCAATGAGACACGCGATAGTTCAATATTTTTAAATTGGAATATTCGCATTTTTACTTGTAAATAATCGTGTTTGCAAAATTTAGGTTGGGGAAAAAGTTTCTTCGCATTTTATATGAAAATTCAAAACATTTAAAAAAAAAGTTTATTTACATTTAACTTAAGTATGTAGGTGCCATTTCGTTCGATAAATTTCATCATCTTGATTATGAACAAACGTTCGCCATCTTGTAGGTAGGGACAAGAAATTCTGGGGCTTCTGATAAAAAAACCGCGACAAGTGGTTTTGGCAGTCCTCTCGTGATGTTAACCTGACACTGCCTAAAAAATTCTGAAGAGACTGAAACAAGTAGAAATCTGAAGGTGCAAGGTCAGGACTATACGGCGGATGCATTAATACGTCCCAGCCAAACTCTCTTAATTTTTGCTGAGTGGCTGAAGATGTGTGAGGTCTAGTGTTATCATGATGAAAAACCATACCCCTTCTGTTGACTAATTCCGGCCGCTTTCTCTCAACTTCTTGCTTTAATCACATCAGTTGTTCGCAGTAGAGTTCAGAATCGATGGTCCTGCCTGGAGGTAACAGCTCATAATGAATAATGCCCTTCCAAACCCACCATACACACAGCATTACCTTGTTGCGAGATAACCCGGTTTTCGCCAGAGTCTGTGAAGCCTGACCAGCCTTTGACCACGACCTTTTTCGCACGTTCTTGTCGTACGTGATCCACTTTTCATCACCAGTTATCAGGTTTTTCAAAAATGGTTCGGTTTCATTACGTCGTAATAAAGAATCACAAATGAGTACACGGTTCATTAAGTTTCTTTCAGTGAGCTCATGAGGCACCCAAATATCTAGCTTTTCAAATGCGCCAAACCTGTTTTGTGGTAAATCCCCAGTTCTTCAGCTACATCGTAACTACTGATATGCCGATCTTGCTCCACTTTTTCAAAAATGGCATCCATTTTATCCGTAACAGGGCGCCCAGAGCGAGGTGCATCTTTGACATCAAAATTTCTGGATTGAAAACGCTTAAACCAAATTCGTGCTACTCTCACAGACACTGCAATAGATCCGTTGCATTTTTACCTTTTTTGTAGTAAATTTTAAAATGTATCGAATTTATTCATTAGATTCACTCATCTTTACAGTAACAAAAACAAATGAAAATCACACATTTCGAAATTATTTATTGAAAATCAGTTTGGAGAAATGGGAATGTGACGTTATAATCATACCGTTCAGGCTCAATAAGGAGAGTTCCTTGACGAAAAGAAAGAATGAAAAAAAAAATTGGGTATAAAACCTGAACATGGGATTACTGAAAATAAAAAACAGACGTCGGTTTTGACATTACCTTTTTTTTTCTTGTGGGCAATGGCCTATTTCCTGTTATGCTTAAATGACATGACTATTACGTCATCAAAGTCAAAGCTATTTATTCAGTTCCTGAATATTTTCATGTATGTATATCTTTTGTTTTTCACGGAGAAAAAAAATTATACTTTTATATGACATTAAATAAGTCTATTCTGTTATGGCATACTGGACCATTCGAATTGTAAAATAAATATATTTTAATGCGGTTAATTTCCAGTAACTCTGACTCTGACCGGCTGAAAGATTCCAGAAGCCGATAGTATTCGCAACGCAAGAGGAGGACAAAGGAACCTGAAGGGGGTGTTGGAATTATTTTCTTATGTTTTTTGGTTTTTGACTTGTGCTTTTAGCTCAGAGACGGGTATCGGCGTAATAAAAAAGAAGCGAAGTTGGTTACAGGTACCAATAGTGGGCACATTGGTGGCGAGTCATACTTACCTCTACTTTACCTTCTATGTCATATTGACATTATTCGGATTGATGGTCTTATGCAGGTTTTAAGTAGGTATAAAAGTATTTCTTCTTAATCTTTGGCTGCGATGCGAGTTATCTATAAGTAGACAAAATTTTACTACCAAAAAGTTTCCTGCTCAAAGCAACAAGTTTGGAAGAGATACTTTTGTATGTTCCATGACATAGTTCAAGTACCTATAATATTGTCAAAGTCAACGTAAAAAAGCTTTATTCGCTCAGCATAATTAGTTAATACTTATGTCTTATAGATAATTAAAACTTGCCATGCTTGGTCACAAAATACTTAAATAAAAAATTACACTAAATGTTAAAAACAACATATTTACATGAAATGCATACACTTTATTTTCATGTACATATAAAATACATAGTGCCTTTTCAAAAAAAGCAATAAAAACATGCTGGTGGTTAAACAGGCTGTAACTAGAGTGCGACCATTAAATAAAACCACATACTCTACTGATCATACGGAGCAACTATTCGAAAAAAAAAAACACGCATATCTTCAGAGAAAGATTAATTCAACTGTAACTCAAAGAGGAAGGTCTATTTTAGAACGCTGCACCGAACGGCTGTTTCACGGACGACGCTTTCTCTAAACTCGCTCGTATGTCGGTGCGTTAGGGTTCACGCATTTTTGTTTGGAACTCAATTATTTCCCAAACTAAGGGTATCCGCGTGTATGATTCTTGGCAAAAATGGTTCAGGGCTATTTCGATAAAAATTGTACTTTTTGAAGTTGTATACCTGCTTTTAAGATGAAGCCACTAATTTGATAAATCAGTATATAAATTTCGGAACCTTTTTCTAGTTTTGTTTAGTACAGAAACGCGATTGCGTAACTTTCACTAGATAGAAATAACTACTGAAATAAGGTCTTTTTCTACACTTTTCTTCATAGTATGACAAACAGGAATGACATACAGACCTGAAAGATATTTTATTTGATAGATTTTAACTATATAAAATTTTTATAGCTATTTTAATTAATTTTATATTAATTTAAACCGACATTTTGCTATTTTTTTCCGGAATCCGTCCCTCTCGCAACGTCCTCGTCCCTCGGCGTTCCGCGTGGAGTAACAGTGACCTTTGCAAGCGCAAAATATCCTCTTCAGTAGAGTCGGTAGAATATGTGGTTTAATTTAATGGTAGCAATATATTTACAGTTACACCCGGTATAGAGGATGCAAATAAAAAAAGGGCCAGTTGCGAGTAGGACTCGCACCCTGAGGGTTCCGTACCGTTCAAATAAGTTAATATACTTAAATTATTTTAATAAAAATTACATATTTATCCATTTCCTACAAAATGTATGAAATAAAACTGCAAAATTAAGTCGGTCGACTATTACTCGTTAACTTATAAGGCCTTCTTAGCTGCGCTAGTTTTCCTTCTAATTTCGTTGTATAGTTAACTACTGCCGTGAATTTTTTCTCATTTCCAAATTTTTCTCATTTCTCATTTATCTGGCAAGGGGGACACAACTGGCTCTAACAAAAATTAGCACTTTAAAGCTCAGTGTTTCGCAAACGGATCCCTAAATCGATAAATGGCTTCCCCACACCGACAATATTTTTGAACGACCTATCCAACGACATTTCACTGGATGGGATAGACGAGAAAAAAAATCTCCACTTTACGTGTAACCTAAAAAAAAATATGTTTTTTTTTCAAGATTTTATTTTACTATTTCAGCCCGATTAATATGTATCCATGCTAAATTACAGCTTTCTAGTACTAAGAATTTCTGAACTAAGCCGTGGTAAGACAGACAGACAGACGGACATGGTTCCTTGTTGACGAAGGTAGACTAAAAACTCATTTATCCTCTCTTAGAAAAAAAAATTCTTACAAATTGAGTTCTGTTTTTAATTTGATTTCAAAATCCTAACTCTGCCATGAGAAACCCGTCAATGAAAATAACTTTTAGTTTATGTTATAAATGCAAAGGTTGTGTGTGTGTGCGCATATATTTGTTACTCTTTCACGCTGAGACGGCTGGACGGATTTGGATTAAATTTAGAATGGATATAGCATATACTAGGTTAACACATAGGCTACTTTTCATCCTGGAAAAAAGCATATCGTTAAACCTAATAACACGCGGGCGAAGCCGCGGGCAAAAGCTAGTATTAAATAGAGGGTGTAAAAGCAAAGGCAAAGATCGTTTAAGAGTGTGTTATTATGATAGGTAAAGATTTATTTTTAAATACTGTTATCTCTAAATAAAGTACCAGTACCTGATAATAAGACGATTTTCTTTACTCAAAATACACTAATCGCGTGGACACCCTCGCTGGTCGCTGGCCACTGATAACGTGATCACGTCACGATTTGGCAACGGGCGGACACGCATACCCCGGCGGCGGCGGCGCTCACGGATGAGGGGTGCGGGGTGCAAGTAGGTGTGTGGGGAGGCCGGTGACGTCGGACAGCCGCTACGGGATTATAAAATTTCGTTGATTAGAATGTGTAGCCATAGCTTAGAAACATGATGGAATTTTTGGTGAACATTCAAGGTATTTTTTTTTTCTCAAATTGACATCAGAATCGTGTATACTTTCATATTGTAAAGGGATTCTTGAGTTTGCATTTACTTGTATTAAAAGAATATGCTCACGATATATTTAATAACGAAACAAACGCAAGTGCAAACTACATAAACTACTATAAATTTTAAAAATTCTGTCGGACACGAAACCGGAAGGATTCGACCCTGGGTCATAAAACTCATAAATAAGCAGTGATCGGAATATCGGTGCAATTCCAATCACTAGCCTCATAAGATTTAACGTAGGCGTGCATAGAACTTTTTGCTGGAAAGAGAAGGTCAAGTTGGACAATAAAAAAAAAATAAAAATAGTATTTAATATCACTTTAAAAATCATTAATTGTATGAGGGCAGCCTACCCGAGAGTACATGACTAAATACAAAAAAAATATTTTTCAAATTGTTTTTAATTTTTTTCATGTTATTTTTATCGTCAAACTTGACCTTTCCAGCAAAAAGTTCAATGCCCGCCACTGACTGATAGAGCTATTATTCAAGCTTTATGACTTACTAGCTTTTACCCGCGGCTCCGCCCGCGTGTTATTCGTATTAACGACGCCCTTTTTCCGGAATAAAAAGTAGCCTTTGTGTATAAGCTATATCCATTCTAAATTTCATCCAAATCCGTTCAGCTGTTTCAGCATGAAAGAGTAACAAACATACACACACACCTGACACACACACACCCTAACTTTCGCATTTATAATATTAGTGTGAAATGTGATAAAGCAAGCATATACCTCCCTGTATATCGGCTGCCAAGATATACTAACGTCTACGGCATGAGGAAGTGGGAATACCTTCTACCGGAGATTCTGAACGGCTTGCCGGCCGAGTTGTGCCCAGAATTATTGTCCGGACTATCTAAAAGGAAAACCTTATCTCTATTGAAATATACTACCGTTGGTGTTAGCATATAACAAATAAATTGTACTGTTACCTACTTCGTAGCGAGCTGGTAGCGTGTCACTCGCATAAACCCGTACGGGTTTCAGAGAGACGGCTTAATCATTTAAGACTATTTTTTACTGTAACATTGATAAATAAATTTAAAAAAAAGAAAAAAAAATTATAGCATGACTGTACCGCCAAATATATTACTACTTCAATAAAACCCGAAAAACATTTAACTACTTTAGAACTATTTTTAAAGGTGTCTCTTAAATAAGTTTTTCATAATACTACATAATACACTAATGGTTTCATTTTTATGTGAAACCCTTAAGCTTCGTCAATAAAATTCGAGTAAGTAAGAATTCAATTTTATATCAATAACCGTCAGAACAAAAGTTTCCACTAAAATTTCATTGGGTGTATACTGATAAATTCAAAAACTATGTAGTTGTTTGTCTCTCAAGGGCAAATTTAACGTCATTAAGTTAAAATTACCGTGGACGGTGTTCAAACATGTCTGTTTATTTCACATATGTTCAGATTTTATCCCTTTTTGTTGTACTTCATTTATTTCCTACTTAATTTGTTTGCCTTTTACACATTGACCTCTCATCATAAACAACAAGACACACAGTCTCTAAGAAAAGTTCGTCAGAATGTGTCCGAACGCGCGACGTGCAAAGTAGTTGTCAGCTGTACGAAATTGTCATTTGATTTTGTCACACCATAGCGGTGACAAAATGCACCGCGGACACTTTTTGAGTGAGATTATGAGTCTAGTTGTTTATGAGAGGTCAATTCTTTTACAGCAATTCATACAACACTATCATCACGATCACAAGTCTGGTCATGGATAAACAAAATATTCCAATGCGATGACACGATATGCAAATTAAATAATTTTATCTAACCTTGTATCGTAATCCTGATTATGAATTGTAAAACCGGACTCGGACTCGCCCACCGAGGGTTCCGTACAAATTTGTAGGTACATATTATAAATATTTTATGAAATTTCATTAATATTTTTTTAATGATTTTATAGCACACCGTGCGTAAAATGACCACTTTACGCACGCTGCGCTTGCGTAAAGTCGGCATTTTCCGCACTTTTGCTATAAAATATTATACGAAACTCGTGCGAGAATCTTTTCAATTGTTTCATCGCTCTCGTATCGTAATGTACTATTATTACAAATGTATAGTTTCAGACTTTTCCTTATACTTGTAGATGGGACGGTATTAATTACCAAATTTCATAGATAAAGGTAAACGGGAAAGTGTTGAAATATACGTTTTTTGCGGCACATATAACGGCGGTATCTTTTTTTACGTTGTCTTAGAAATTTGATTTTTTCACAGCTTCAAAGGACTGTAGACTTGAATATATGGTTTTAATTTCAACTCGATACCTCGACGCGTTCCTGAGCCAGACAGACAGACGGACGGACGGACGGACAGACGGACAGACTGACGGACGGACAACAAAGCGATACTATAAGGGTTCTGTTTTCTCTTTTTGAGGTACGGAACCCTAAAAACAGTACACAATGAAAATGTTTTTTACGAACGTCTACAGGTTGTAAAAGCAAAGACAAGAATCCTTTAAGGGTGTGTTACTATGATAGGTGAAGATTCATTTTTAATTACTGGGATCTCCGAATAAAGTACCAGTACCTCACAATAAGACGATTTATTTTACTCCACATACACTAATCGCGTGGACGGACACCCTCGCTGGTCGCTGGCGAGAGAGAATTTGAAAGAAAATTTGCAACGGTGGGGCCTAAGATTGAGGCACTGCACGATTTGGCAACAGGCAACCACTGCATACCACAGCGGCGGTGGCGGCGGCGGTCACGGGTGAGGGGTGCGGGTGCAACTAGGTGTGTGGGAGCCTGGGAGGCCGGTGAGCCGCTACGGGATTATTGGACGGAGAGCTAGCGACCAAATCGGTCATGTAGCTTCAGCTGTATTGAAACTCCGTTAGCTACTTCCCTGAACAACCTTTTCCCATAATCTCCGTGCTGGCAGGCCGCGGTCGGTGGGTGCGGGTGTAGTGGGGTGGGGAAAAAAAAGAAAAAAAATGTGGGCTCAGCGGCTTTAATTTTTTTTTCAAACAGTTGCTCTGTACTCCCTGTGCACCCAAAAAAAATTTTAAATCGATATGGTGGTGGGAAAGGGTTGCCAGCGTTAATTAAAAGTACCAAAATAATAACAATTTCAACAATTTTTTTCGATATCTTCCCACCAATATTTTTGCATGGCTATTTTTTGGGGGCTCACATATTAATTAATCTCGCGTCAGAAAAACAGCCAATACAGCTGAGCCCACATGAAAATTATTATTATTTTGGTACTTTTAATTAACGCTGGCAACCCCTTCCCACCACCCGATCGATTTAAAATTTTTTTTGGGTGCACAGGGAGTACAGAGCAACTGTTTGAAAAAAAAAATTAAAGCCGCTGAGCCCACATTTTTTTTCTTTTTTTTCCCCACCCCTCTACACCCGCACCCACCGCCCGCGGCCTGCCAGCACGGAGATTATGGGAAAAGGTTGTTCAGGGAAGTAGCTAACGGAGTTTCAATACAGCTGAAGCTACATGACCAATTTGGTCGCTAGATCTTAGACTATATTCAATTTCGTTGATAAGAATGCATAGCCATAGCTTAGAAAAATGATGGAACTTTTGTGAAAATTCAAGATTTTTTTTTTCTTGTAATGACATCAGAATCGTGTATACTTTCAGACCCTTTATATGCTTTAGCATATAATGGGCAAACAACGGTTTTTAATACGGCCCGCGGCGAGGAACAATTTAAAATCGGACTAACATTATCTCCAAAAAGTCGCGATTCGTTGTTTTCCTGCAACTGTAATAATTTAAGGGACATGACTAGAAGAAAAAGAAAGTACAACCAGACCGACCTATAAAAAATTGCAAAATGCTTTGCCTGTATATTAGTGGAATTGATTCTAATATTAGTAGTATTGCATCTGACAATCAGGCTCAAGGGAAACATATTCAATATTACATTGTAACTTTTCTAGTTTATTATGAAACTTGAATTTCAATAAGTAAAAATTAAACCTACGGTTCACCGATTGCGTCGTTGTTTTTGTATACTACAACCTATGGCCCGCGAATTCATGAGCAATGATTGTTTGGCCCGCGACTCCCCAAAGGCTGCCCTTATCTGCCCTAAAGGGATTCTTGAGTTTGCATTTACAGCCTGCATAATACAGAAAAAAAATTTTTATAAAATATTTCTCTTAACAATATAATATTCATAAGCTACTAGCCTATGAAATTGGTACAAAAAGAGGTTATTAAAAGACGAGTGGTAGGCGAGTAAACGGACAGACGTAAAAAGGATTCTCATCCTAATAGTTTATATTTAATTTATTAAACGGTAAAAGGATTCTCACCCTAATAGTTTATATTTTACCTTTTGGTTACGGAACCCTTAGAACATGAATTATATTTTATACTTGTATGACCTGTTGAAGAATTATAAACTGTTGCCCGCGACTTCGTTCACGTGACGCCCGCCCCCGCCAAGTCGAGCTAAAAAGCGGCACGGCCGTACCATCCTTTTCTCGAAACAGTTCATGCCATTTTCGACCCCCTACAACTTCGTTGTGGATAAAACTAGAAATCTGAATTTTCAGTAACAAAGCAGGCATTATATAAACACGGTAAATTTTAAATTTCATTCAATTTGAACCAGTAGGTACTTAGTTTAAGAATTATAGCTGGTCAAAGTTTCTCAATTTTGTCACTCACTGACTGACCGATCATCAAAACTCTAAGGCACGTCTAGCAGACAAAGAAGCTTCAAATTTGGAATACAATAAGTGTTTAGTGTGTAAATCTTAGAGTTATGTATACTCTAAGGTGTGAATCAAGGAAAAATTAAAATATTTTGCAATTTCGGACCAGTTTCTTAGATACACCAACTGCACAAATAACTTTGTAATCCCATGTAAATATATAGGATTACAAAGTTACCAAAGTTAAAGTATGAATCAGTGTACCGAATATACGAGTATAAGATTACAAAGTGACATTTGCAGTGAATTAATCAGTGTACCTGTATATGTATAATATAATAATGGAATAATAGGTGTAGGTAGGTACCCAGATATAATTGTGTTCAAAGGTAACTTATAAAATGTTCAACGGATTATGTTCAAAGGTAACTTGTAAAATGGTCAATCAACGGAATGAAAAAGCAAGAATGGGACATGTCTTATGAAGTTGTACCAAAATCCCGCAAAGTAGGTATTAGGAAAACTAAATAAATTGCCCCAAATTGCCATAAAACAAAGAACACTAATAAAATAATCATAACCGCAGCCGGCGGAGGTGGCTTGCCCGCACCCCGTGGGTTCCATGCTTCTCGTCCGTCACAAAAAGGCGGCCACTTTCTCCCAGGCAACCTTTGGGTCTTACTGCGATATCACAGGTATCACACAAACCACGTTTTATTAAACTTACGCAAATTGTATCAGTCAGTAAGTATGGGTATAAAAATTTAAATAATCTTTATATAAATCTAATTATATAGAAAAATAATGGGTAAAAAATGAGTAATTTATTAATTTAAAAAACTTTGAGTGCGACAGTGAGTGATCCTCTGTTAAGTTTGATGTTGTAATATTCTGTTAGGTTCATTGACAGTATATATAGTGAATGAGAGATAAAGTTGATTGAGACCAAGTCAATCTATTTATTTAAACATAAAAGATTTTTAATATTGATATGGTTACTATATGATGTTTTTAGGTTAGCTAATTACAGTGCGCCCAAAGTTATAATGCGCATAGAAATCTATAGGCGAGCAACCAGACGTACCACGTGACCTTAGTGCTTGTATAGAAAGTGTAGGGAAATACGAACTTTGCCGGGCAGTGGCGAAGATACGTATGCGCATTATAAGTTTGGGAGTACCGTAAGTAATAACAGGTCCCCTAAGTAAGGACTGAATAAATTAACCGACTTGGTATTATATGGATCTCACAACTATTTACGGTAGAAGAGCTAAGTTGCGACACTTGGTTTTTTTACAAGTTTTGTTTTTGATGGCATATTTTTAACTATTATAACTAACGTTCTTAAGTTCAGCCGGTTTTTGGTCTAGGCGTTGATAGATCAGTCAGTCAGTCTTCCAGTCAGGGTATTCTTTTTATATATCCATCCATCCATCCATCAGCCTGTTTCGTCCACTGCTGGACATAGGCCTTTCCAGGATTTCGCCACTCTTGGCGGTCCTCCTGGAAGAAATGCCCATACTCACAAACGCTGGGCAGGCGGGTTGGTGAGCGCGGTGCCGAAACCCTTGCACCAGTGACGCCGCTGCCTGTCACCAGTCTAATTTATATAAGGCCCGGCAATTGGGGATGGATATACCGCCATCCATCGGTCCCAGGCAATGGTGGGCCGCCTGGTTTTTTTGCCTGAGAGCTGTCCTCTTACACTCGCCCGAATAACTTCGGGAGGGTTTCCGAGTAAGATGGTGGTACCTCCACAGTTGAGCACGGCATTAGATCTACCACCTCAAAGACATATATTATTATATATAGACAGATATATTTCCCGGTTATCATAGTGGGAAAGTGCTTGAACTTTAATTCAAATCTGAGTTTAAGCCTAGTATAAAATAAGTAATAGTATTCTATCTACAAACAAACGGGCCGAAACGAACCCCCCCCCCCAAAACTCGGTTCAGCTCAGTTTATGACAGTCGCGGTTGCACCGCGGTTACGTACGCACGTTGTCGCTGTGACGCTCCCGCGCATTTTCCGAATAATGGCACAAAATTACAAAGTATATTGTGCATTGTATGGTTGCTTAAATACAACTTTTATAATAATAATAAAGCATTATCAAATACGTAAACAATCAGTTGGCAGCCCTAGCGCGTGTTTAGGCACCGAGCGGCCGGCCGGTATTGATTTCATGGACACTGTCTAGTTATACTACTGTTGTTACCTATACTGTGGTTTAATTTACCTTTCAATAACCTCGAGTATGTATTGGCTGTCTACTACAACCTTAACGTAGCGTTTGGATCTGCTATTTATCATACATGTATACTCGTGTCATGTTTAGACGTACAAAGTGCACACTTACAACTTCTCCAAAAGATAGAAACATTACTGTAATTTTTTTGTATTTTTTGTTGGTTTTGTACGGAAACACGATGAAGTCCGGAAACAAACCGAGTGGTTTTTATTTAACAATAAAGTACTGGTGTCTGCTAAACAAACTTCCACGGAACATGGACTCAATGGACGCAGCGCTTCTTATGCTTCTTATGTTATATTACATGTTGTATGTGGATCGCCAACCTCTTCCCAATTTGACTGTGGTGCTGAAAATCAAACGGTATACCACATCCTCTCCGAGTGCCCATTGAAGTCCTACCCCGGAAACGCTGAAGACCTAATAACCGTGACTGACGAGGCCGTCAAATGGCTCAAACAAATAGACAATATAAATATAATTTTGTTATTGCTTTTTGTGACATGTCTATCCATCCATCCATCCATCAGCCTAGCTCATCCACTGCTGGAAATAAGCCTTTCCAGGACTTTGCCACTACCGGCGGTCATCCTGGAAGAATTGCCCATACTCACACACGCTGGGCAGGTGGGTTGGTGAGCGCGGTGCCGGAACTCTCGCACCAGTGACGCCGCTGCCCGTCACCAGTCTGTTCCATATAAGGCCCGACTATTAGGGATGGTATACGCCATCTCTCGGTCCCAGGCATGTTGGGCCTCCTAGTTTTTTGCCTGTGAGCTGTCAAATTACTTTGAGGGGATCTCCAAGTAAGATGGTGGTACCTCCACAGTCGAGCCCGGCATCAGCTCTACCACCTGTTTGTGACTTGTGAATGTGCTTATTTGTTTTGTAATACTATGTGAATAATTAAATAAATTAGTATTTTTTATTCTCTCGTAGATTGGATTTACTAGAACATAGACAACGAAATTTCGAAGAAAGTGCAAAATATAAAAATAAAGTAATTTTTATCTACATTTATTTCTTACGCGTAATCTGCTTATCTTCAAACAAAGATTTATAAAATAAACTAGCAAGTTATAAAAAAATGGCTATCTTTTTGCGCCAATACGTTAAAAAATAATTTAAGTAATAAATAAAAAAAAGCACAATAAAATTCATGCGTAAGACCAATAGTGTATTGCAACTAGTAACAGAATTAATTTTAGTTAATTGTTGTTAGCTGATTGTTGGCCTTTTCGAAAAATACTTGTCTATCCAACAATAAGAGCACTTTGTTGTTGTTGCACAGCTACTTGTTGACGCTGGCTTTGCACTTGAACAGCTAACTGTTGTTGTTGTTGGAGTTGAATTTGTTGTTGACGTGCAAGTTGCTGCTGTTGCTGCAATTGTACTGCTGCTGCTGATTGTGCAGCTGCTGTTTGTTGGAGCACCTGTTGCTGTTGTTGAAGTTGAACAACCTGTTGTTGTTCAATTTGTTGCTGCTGTTGCAGTTGTGCAGCTGCTGATGCTTGGGCCACCGCTGTTTGTTGAAGTTGTTGTTGCTGAGCTTGCAATTGCGCTTGCTCCTGCACAGCAGTTCTTTGCAGCTGTTGTTGTTGTGCTACCAACTGTTGCTGTTGCTGCGCTGCAATTTGTTGTTGTTGTTGTAATTGCGCTACCGCTACTTGATTTTGACCTGTGGCTTGCTGTAGTTGTTGTTGCCGTTGCTGCAACTGTTGGGCTGATGCTGCTTGTGCTGCTGATTGTTGGGCCAATTGCTGACGTTGTACTGCTTCTTGTTGTTGCTGTTGCTGTAGCTGGGCTGCCGCTGCTGATTGTTGAGCTGCAGATTGCTGAAGTGATGCTTGTTGCTGTGCTTGAAGTTGTTGTTGTTGTGCCAACTGCTGCTGCGCGGCAGATTGTTGGGATGCAGCTTGCTGCAGTTCAACTTGTTGCTGGTTTAAAATTTGTCTTTGTTGGGCTTCTTGTTGTTGCTGTTGGCGTAACTGTGCTACTGCTACAGATTGTTGGGCTGCTGCTTGTTGAAGTTCCACTTGCTGTTGCGCCTCAAGTTGTCGTTGTTGTTCTAATTGTTGTTGCGCTGCTGCTTGTTGGGCTGCGGCCTGTTGGATTTGAGCTTGTTGCTGGGACAACTGTTGTTCTTGAACAGCTTCTTGTTGCTGTTGTTGTTGCAATTGCGCTGCTGCTGCAGATTGCTGAGCTGCTGCTTGTTGAATTTCAGCTTGTTGTTGTGCTACAAGTTGTCTTTGTCTTTCCAACTGCTGCTGTGCCACTGATTGTTGGGCTGCAGCCTATAAATAGATTTTAGTATATTAACAATCCAGTTTAATTAAATTGGTTTTAGGTTAAAACTGACAATGATAAGAGTTCTAATCCTTAGAAAAAATATATCTAATGTAAGATAATCCGAGACACTATTTGGAGTGCAATGTATTGCTGCAGTAATAATGAGTATTAAAAGGGGTAAGGGCAATTAATATGCCCTGTGTATGTTCTTTGGGGATTCATATAATGCTTGGCATCAAAGTCGATTCTGAAGGCTTTAATTTTAGTTTTAGTGCTGTCAGAACTTAAATTTTTCCAAAGTAATATAGTTTCTGTTATTAACACTAAAGAACTATTTGGAATAAAGAAAATTTGGTTTTGACAGCACTAAAACTAAAATCAAAACCTTCAGAATCGGCTTTAGTATCAACAAAGTTTTTACACAGAGTAAGATATAATCGTATTCAAAATTAAACGTTTTATGAAAATCCAATCAGCCACTACCACGTGATTGAGTAACAACAATCTATTCAAATGCAACACTAAAAGCGCTCACATTTGGTTAATATATTATTAATTTAACTGGATCATACGTGAACAAAATATAATATACCGTTTGAATACTAGTAGCAAGTTTCGTGTCCATTCATTTGTTCCCTTCTATTTATTGGTGTTTGTAGGATGTGCATATACCTGTTGAATTTCAGCTTGTTGTTGGGCCAGCTGCTGTTGCTGAATTGCTTCTTGTTGTTGTTGTTGCTGCAGTTGTGCTGCTGCTGCTGATTGCTGCGCGGCTGCTTGTTGAATATTAGCTTGTTGTTGTGCTTCAAGTTGTCTTTGTCGTTCCAACTGTTGCTGTGCTGCTGATTGCTGAGCTGCGGCCTGTTATTTAGTTAAATTTTAAATTATTTTCTATGCTTTATTATTTTATTTGTTATACATATAATAAAACACGTCGAGTGAGCAATGTTGATTTTTCTTGCATGCAAACTTTCATGTCGGTATTTTAGGTACCTGTTGAAGTTGAGCTTGCTGTTGAGCCAATTGCTGTTCTTGTACTGCTTCTTGTTGTTGCTGTTGCTGTAATTGTGCTGCTGCTGCAGATTGTTGTGCAGCTGCTTGTTGAAGATTAGCTTGCTGTTGTGCCTCAAGCTGTCGCTGCTGTTCCAGCTGTTGTTGTGCTGCTGATTGTTGAGCTGCGGCCTAAAATTTTATTTTAATTTTTAGGTTGCTTTCGATATTTTGTGTTTGGGCATTGTTGATATATTTTTTGCTTGCCAAATATTAATGATATTTACCTGTTGAAGTTGGGCTTGTTGTTGAGCCCATTGCTGTTGTTGTACTGCTTCTTGTTGTTGCTGTTGCTGTAATTGTGCTGCTGCTGCTGATTGTTGAGCAGCGGCTTGTTGTAGTTCAGCTTGTTGCTGTGCTTCCAGTTGTCGTTGTTGTTCTAATTGTTGTTGCGCTGCTGCTTGCTGAGCTGCTGCCTGTTGAAGTTGGGCTTGTTGTTGAGCCAATTGTTGTTCTTGTATAGCTTCTTGTTGTTGTTGCTGCTGTAGTTGCGCTGCTGCTGCGGATTGTTGTGCCGCTGCTTGTTGTAGTTCAGCTTGTTGTTGTGCCTCGAGTTGTCTTTGTTGTTCAAGCTGTTGCTGTGCAGCAGATTGCTGGGCTGCGGCTTGTTGAAGTTGAGCTTGTTGTTGTGCCAATTGCTGCTCTTGAATAGCTTCTTGTTGTTGCTGTTGTTGCAATTGTGCCGCTGCTGCAGATTGTTGAGCAGCTGTTTGTTGAAGGTTTGCTTGTTGCTGTGCTTCAAGTTGTCTTTGCTGTTCAAGCTGTTGTTGTGCGGCAGATTGTTGTGCTGCAGCTTGTTGTAGCAAAGCTTGTTGTTGTGCCAACTGCTGTTCTTGTACTGCTTCTTGTTGCTGCTGTTGCTGTAATTGAGCTGCTGCTGCTGATTGCTGAGCAGCTGCTTGTTGGAGATTGGCCTGTTGTTGTGCTTCAAGTTGTCTCTGTTGTTCAAGCTGTTGCTGTGCTGCCGATTGCTGTGCTGCAGCTTGTTGTAACAAAGCTTGCTGTTGAGCCAGTTGCTGTTGCTGTACTGCTTCTTGTTGTTGTTGTTGCTGCAATTGCGCTGCTGCTGCCGATTGTTGGGCAGCTGCTTGTTGAATTTCAGCTTGCTGTTGTGCTACAAGTTGTCGTTGTCGTTCTAATTGTTGCTGTGTCGCTGCTTGCTGAGATGCGGCCTGTTGAGTAATATAATATTTTAAATATTTTTTATTGTTACCTTTTTTGTAGAGTCACCAAATTTGTAAAATAAATTTAAACCTTTGCTTATGTCCGTGATTAGTAAAATCACGTGTGTTAAACATATGTACCTAGTGAATTTTATAAAACCTGGAGGAATTTATTTCATAAAATTATTGTACCTCTTGAAGTTGGGCTTGCTGTTGTGCTAATTGTTGCTCTTGTAAAGCCTCTTGTTGTTGTTGCTGCTGCAATTGTGCTGCTGCGGCTGATTGTTGAGCTGCGGCCTGTTGAATTTCAGCTTGTTGCTGTGCTTCCAATTGCCTTTGTTGTTCTAATTGTTGTTGCGCTGCTGCTTGCTGAGCTGCTGCCTGTTGAAGTTGGGCTTGTTGTTGAGCCAATTGTTGTTCTTGTATAGCTTCTTGTTGTTGTTGCTGCTGTAGTTGCGCTGCTGCTGCGGATTGTTGTGCCGCTGCTTGTTGTAGTTCAGCTTGTTGTTGTGCCTCGAGTTGTCTTTGTTGTTCAAGCTGTTGCTGCGCAGCAGATTGCTGTGCTGCGGCTTGTTGAAGTTGAGCTTGTTGTTGTGCTAATTGCTGTTCTTGTACTGCCTCTTGTTGCTGTTGTTGCTGTAATTGTGCTGCTGCTGCAGATTGTTGAGCAGCTGCTTGTTGAAGATTTGCTTGTTGTTGTGCCTCTAGTTGCCTTTGCTGTTCAAGCTGTTGTTGTGCAGCAGATTGCTGTGCTGCAGCTTGTTGTAGCAAGGCTTGTTGTTGTGCCAATTGCTGTTCCTGTACTGCCTCTTGTTGCTGCTGTTGCTGTAATTGAGCTGCTGCTGCTGATTGCTGAGCAGCTGCTTGTTGAATATTGGCCTGTTGTTGTGCTTCAAGTTGTCGTTGTAACTCTAACTGTTGCTGTGCGGCTGATTGTTGAGCTGCTGCCTGTAAATTTATAACACACCATATATTTTTTATTTTATTCATCATGATATTTTTGTGTATAAACGAACTAGAATTAAAGTTCGTGAGGATTATCTTTAACATTTTTGTAAAAAATGGTTTATCCAAAAGTACGGTATCTTCCTTACCAAAACGTCATGATTTTTTTTTGTTTTGTGCTATTTATTTTCTTTGGGTTATTAAAGTGATACTTATGATTATTTGCTTTTGGTGAAGCTTACGATACAGTTTGATTGAAATGCACTTCTATTTGTCCACTATATTATCTTTGGTTAATGTTTAAAGGACTAGATATTATAATACGTAGTATAAATATTTAATCTACCTTTTTATATTGATGTTAAAATATAATTCACTTATGAGATTCATTTTTATTTCACATTTTCAGTATCAGTAGATAACGAAAGTCTTTGGATTTCTTACTTGAGACTGTCACTTGTATGTTTCTCCAAGTCAGAATGTCTGACATTTAGTACATGATTTTAAGGTCATGCAAATTTTATCACAAGCTTTCCCTTTCAGTCAGTGGTAAGTAAGTAAATAAATACTACGCATACAAGTTTCGAAACACAAATTTAGTTGGTGCATTATGCTCGTTGGAACCTATATTCTAATGGGAGCCAATTTTGTCGCTTCAGCTGCACCTGTTAATTTTTAAGACTCATTAACTCATAATTGATTTCTATAAATAGTTGTATACCTGTTGTAGTTGGGCTTGTTGTTGCGCCAATTGCTGCTGTTGAATTGCCGCTTGTTGTTGTTGTTGTTGTAATTGTGCTGCTGCTGCTGATTGTTGAGCAGCTGCTTGTTGTAGTTCAGCTTGTTGTTGTGCTTCAAGTTGTCGCTGTTGTTCTAATTGTTGTTGCGCTGCTGATTGTTGAGCTGCTGCTTGTTGAAGTTGGGATTGTTGTTGGGCCAATTGCTGTTCTTGACGTGCCTCTTGTTGTTGTTGTTGCTGTAATTGTGCGGCAGCTGCTGACTGTTGAGCTGCTGTTTGTTGTAGATTAGCTTGTTGCTGAGCTTGAATTTGTCGTTGTTGTTCTAACTGTTGTTGTGCTGCTGATTGCTGTGCTGCTGCTTGTTGAAGCGAGGCTTGTTGCTGAGCTAGTTGCTGTCTTTGTAATTCTTCTTGCTGCTGTTGCTGCTGTAATTGCGCTGCTGCAGCAGATTGTTGAGCTGCTGTTTGTTGAAGTACAGATTGCTGTTGGGCTTCAAGTTGCTGTTGTTGCTGTAATTGGGCTGCTGCTTCTCTTTGTTGAGCAGCTGTTTGCTGAAGTGAGGCTTGTTGCTGAGCCAGTTGTTGTCTTTGTATTGCTTCTTGCTGCTGCTGTTGCTGTAGTTGTGCTGCTGCTGCTGATTGTTGAGCTGCTGTTTGTTGAAGTGCAGCTTGCTGTTGAGCCTCAAGTTGTTGTTGTTGTTGCAATTGTGCTGCTGCCACTGATTGTTGAATCGCTGCTTGTTGAATAGCAGCTTGCCTTTGAGCAAGTTGTTGCTGTTCAATTTGCAATTGCTGCTCAGCAGCTGCTTGTTGAGCAGCTTGTTGGGCTGTAGCTTCTTTAATTTGTTGTTGTAGTTGTTGAAGCCTGAGTGATTCTTGCTGAAGTCTTTGCAAGAGTGACAAGTTGGCAGAAACTTGTGCCACACTTGAGCTTTGAGCTGCCGCGTTCCCAATACTCCCAATTATGGGAACGGAAGCTAAAAGAAGAAATGTGTATCAGTTATTGTTTGTCATACACATCTTGGGAGTTAAGTATTCTGTCAATTTCAATGTTAATTTTGTGCCTTATAACTATTTTTTGGGTCTCCGTGTTATGGTTGTTCTAGAGGTCCGTAGAAAAGTAGCAAGGACCCTAACAAACTTTCTTTTAAAACAAGTGAAGAATGTTGTACATTATTGCAGTTATGACTGCAAGAACCTCCATAAACCTTGGCACCCAATTTGATCTCAATTCTTTTTTTGACGAAGCCAACAATCCTGTACTGCTTTTGTACCGAAGTCGGCCCTTTTTTCACATTAATATTTTTGGTGGGATATTATTGATTTTTGTAAAGTTGTATCTTAATTCTTATACATATTTTAATAACCTTTTACGGGCGGTTTCACCCGTGCGAATGTACTTAAGAGTATGTCCCTGTCCTATCTTCAGAAAACAAACTTTAAATGGCCTTTGGCCAAGTGAAGAGTCTGACATTACAACAGTGAAGAAATCGGTTTCGTAGTTCCAGATATTACTCACGCAAATGTAATTATAAATATGCCCATTCTCAGCCTATGTCTGAGTAAAGAATCTAACCATTATAATAGTGAAATAATTTTTAAAATTCGGTATAATAGTTCCATAGATTACCCCTATATCAGGCAAATATTTTTATCACCTTATAAAATTAGTGTCGATCGATTATAGATTGTTACATAGAAAAATCGGTCAAGTTCGAATAAGACTCGTGTACTGAGAGTTCCTTCCATACCGTTTAAAACACAAAATAGTTCCACTAGCAGTTATTATACTTGACAATTACGATATATAAGGTGACTTTAATTTATACAGCCAAACTTATACTGGAGGCTTGGTAAGTGATCAGTAAGAGGGATCGATAACACTAATGCTAATGCTAATTCCGCAAAATAAAATGTTGACGTCCCATAGTAATTGACTCGGGGCTGGGCTTGCATTTGTAAGGAACACGAAAAGAATAATTTGCGAATTTCTCAGAAAGGGTCATCGAACCTTGTTACTGAGCACTTACCGAGTCTTCAGTAAGAGTTTGTCTGTATAAATTAAAGTCACCTTATATAGTTGGTCATTCATATTTTCTGGAATAATAAAAAATTAATAAATTTCCTGAATTTTGTTATTGTACTCGTTCAATAATCTGCCGTTATGTGAAATTTCAAGTTTCTTAGTCCCCTATGAGCCATCGCAAACTGGGCCACTTGTCGACGCGTCTAGTGGCCGCGACTGTCGTTTGCATCTGGCGTCTTGTCGCCGCGACTGGACGCGTAGCAGAAGCTATCATTAGTAGTAGAGTATTCTAGAGAGACGGCCGTGTTGTTCATCTTGTGAGTGAATATGGAGCCTCTAGTTGCACTTGCCTTGGTGCTTATCTTGGGAAGTAGAAGGTGCAGAGAACGATGAATCCATCGCCGTTATTGGGCCCATCCACGTTTCACGGACGTCGCTTCACGGACGACGCTCTCTCTAAACTCGCCCGTATGTCGGTGCGTCAAGGTTCACGCGTTTTTGTTTGTAACTTAATTATTTCCCAAACTAAGGGTGTCCGCGGGTATGACTCCTGGGAAAAGTGGTTCAGTAGGGTCGGTAGAATAGGTGGTTTCATTTAATGGTCGCACTCTATTTACTCCCGGTATAGGTACAAAAAATATTTTCGTATTTCGCAAACCTCACATAACGCGGCTTTCGTTAATGTATCCATATTCATACTGGATACGCTGTAAGTGGTCAGGACCAAGGTTCAGTGGCTAGGGCTTGCATACGAATATTGTGTCGCGCGACTGTCGTCGTGTGTGCGCGTGCACAGTGCGACTAGACGCGGCGACAAGTAGTGAGCGCGCGCAACCCCCCTAGCCTGTCGTCGCGACTCGGCGACTCGGACGCCAAGTGTGCGGAGCTTTGAACAAAATACCTATATGAAAATTGTCGGCCGTAGCCTGTCGTCGCATCTAGTGGCCGAGCTGTCGCTGTCGCATGGGCTGTCCGAGATATCATGATATGGGTGGCAGTTCAAAGTTGACAGTTACAGTGATGTACCCTAACGAAATATAATCGATTTTTTTTACTATCGAGAAAGTTAACAAGGGCAATCAAATCGATTTTTTATTTGATTGATCTTTGATTATCCTAACAAATTTTTTGTTAATTACTAAATTAGTTAAATTAAACGAACCAATAACTCCAGAGCTTGAGAGTTCAAAGATTTTTTTTTGTTTTTCTCGGAATTTCACCAATAACAAAACAAAAAATCAACAAAAAGTGTAACAAATGTCAAAACAAATAGCATGTAAAGCAACCGCAACGAAAACACAAACCGCATACAAGATGTACTCATACTGACGCGATCCTATATGATGGCTGCACCGATTCATCGATATATTTTCGATTATTTTATTTATTTATTTATTTAAGTATTATTAACTGCACAGTTTAACAGATTTAATCCAAATCACCGTACAGACACAAAGAAAATTACAAGGATACAGAAGTGAGACAGAAAAGTAACAACAAACAGAAAAATGAAAATAAAAATTTTAAAACAATATAATATTGTAAATCCAAGGACATGGTCATTGAGGCTTCACTCTCACAGAACTTCAAGCACTCACGCATCGCATCCGTCAATCTATCATAGAAAAGATCACACTTAGGTGCCGAAACCAAAAGTGCGTTGAGCTTCGTGAGCGCGCCCACCAGTGGAGACTTACTACGCGCCACGGAGACGAAGGGGAATTATGTAGTGTCCGTACCCATGGGTTAGCGTTCCATTTGCATCACGTAGCAAAAATACTTATTTATATACTGAAACTTTTCTTCGTTAAATTTAACGAATAGGTACACTGAGATTTCGGTTCCGATTTATAGAGACATTATTTATTGTGTTTTTGCAATAATTATTTACATTATTTCTAAAATCTATTATTTTATTTTTTGCCTGGGTGTATGTAGTATGGTGTGAGTACTTTATTTTATAGGTGAAACGGAAAATTACGAACTGTCACCCATATCATGATATCTCGGACAGCCTTAGTGTGCGCCTACTCTAAAAGTGGTTTAGGTTTTTTATGAGTGAGGCGGTCAGTCAGTGTTAAAATAGGGATTTTTGAACTTGAATAACTTAAGCAAAGTGAAAGTTTCTTTTATGAAATTAGGGGTTTTGGGGACCTCAACAGATATTTAAAATTGCAACTTCGTAGTTTCAATAAAAATTTATGAGGGTTATTTATACTGGGAAGTGAAAAAATTATTTCACCAAAAAAAAATGTTTTATTTTGTGTTGTGATCAGTTAACGATAAATAATCTCCCCTAAAAATATTTTTACTTTTTATTGTAGACCTTGTATAATTGTTGCCAAACCCGTTTGATTGGAAAATTTAAAAAACCAGTTAAATATACGTGAAAGTTATAGGAAAACTACAGAGATAAAATAACATCCAACACAAAGAAATCATGAAAAAAAAATTGGGTGCCAAATTGCAAGTGTAAAAGAGTTAATTGATAAAGTACCTATATCGTTTAGCCATATTTACTTGCACCAAGAAATGCTTTGCAAGAAGAAATCCTTAGAAAACCACCAAAACTATGTATTAAGCTTAGCTTTAAGCTCCGAAACAAGAGGGCCTATAAACATGGAAAAGATCACAGTAAAAGGTTAAGCAAATCGATACTTTAAAAATATCCTTTCAATACGTAACCACGATATATACCTTTTTTGAATTTGTTATTGAATCAATTCAACTTTAAATAAGTCATTACAAACATTGATGGCTAAAATTGTCTTTTTTTTTCTTTTCAAGTTCTGAGGATATACCGAACTGTACGTAAAACCTAGTTTAACCTAGACCGGTTTTATTTTAAGTTCACTTTTTATTTGATACTACAACTTTTATTTATGATCAAAACGGTATCCTATTAATGTCACTCTGCTGTCTGTCCGTTTGTCTGTCTGTCCGTCCGTACGTCACGGGTTTCTAGATGAACCTGAAATTTTAATATTTTGTGTAGAATTTTTACTCAAAACCAAAATATTGAATTAGGTATTCTTATTGTTAATTATTATTATTTTCAGGAGGGGTATACAAAAAAGGAGCCGAATAAAAGGTTCATCTTAATAATAATAATAATAATAAATTTTTATTTTTCCTTAAACAAATGTACATGCTTAACATTAATTAGTGAATGAAGCCTCCTTTTAAGCATATATAATGCCTGTACCAGGAGGCTCCGCTCTTCCAGAGTACAGTTTAACAGAAGTATTTAAGTTTTAATTAAATTTAAAATTAAGTTTACTAACAAAATAAATAAAATGTGCATGAGCGTGGGTGTTTGTGAGTGTGAAAGGGAAAGAGAGGGTGAATAAGTGTGAGCAGGTGTGTGTGTGAGTGTGAGTGTCGTATATCAGTAGTGTATTAGTGATATGCATTAATTTACCTTATATATTGTAAAAGATTTTCCGTCTCCTCATAGCTTAGAGGTTTTACATAACTTGTTATTTCATTTTTACATTCAAAATAAGTTTTAGGATAAATATCTATCTGTTTGTTTAATTTATTATATAAGTAAGCTGAACGTGTATTATATTGTGCGCTAGCAAATTGGGTATTTGACTTAGGAGCATGTGTTACAATATCTTTTCTTCTTTTATTTTGGCTGATTTTATCAAAAGGTAGAGTTTTATGTGTCCTTAATATGATATTGATTATATATAGCTTTCTAACTGATAGTGAGTTACTTATTTGATATAATCTTTCAGTAGGGAATCTCCTTTTCTTGAAGTACATAACTTTTATGAGGGCCCTCTGTGCTCGTTCAACGTCCAAAAACCTTGTTTTCATTGCACCACCCCATACAGGAATACAATAAACTATAATGGATTGTACTAAGGCAACATATATCTCATTTAAAAGATTTTTTGAAGAACCTTTTGATGTCGACGTATTTCTTGGAATCACATGTCTCAGCGTCTTAAATATCCAGATCAACTTTCTAACCCTAGCTGCCACTTGTTCAAGGTGAGGATACCACGACAGATTTTGGTCTATTATTACACCCAAATATTTAGTTGTAATTACTTTATTAATTTTTGGGCAAGTACAGTAAGTATTAGTATCTCTGCATACATGTATTTTTATATCAAGGTCATGACTGGGTTGTGTATTATTTTTTATACTAAAGCAGATGTAGTTGGTTTTTGAAGTATTTAACGTAAGGAGATTACTTTGGAGCCATTTTGCTACATGAGCCATTCCATTTTCAACTTTGACTTTGATATCATTCCAGCAATCTCCAGTGAAGACAATAGCTGTATCGTCGGCGTAAGAAAATATATTAGCGTGATTTATTTTCATATTACAGAGATCATTTATATATATTAAGAATAGGGTGGGACCAAGGACACTACCCTGGGGAACGCCATATGTGACATCAGTATCCGTACTAACATTACTCTGTAGTTTGACTTTTTGTGTTCTGTTTAAAAGATAATCCTCAAACAGCAATAAAGGAGTGCCTCTTACTCCAATCTTTTCCAGTTTTTGTACAAGTATAGAGAGGCAAACGGTGTCAAACGCTTTCTTGAGGTCCAAAAAGACAGCTAAACATTTTTGGCCTTTGTCAAGTTGTTTTGTTACCAATGAGCTTAAGGCCACTACTGCGTCCTCAGTCGATATTCCTTGTCTGAAACCAAACTGAGACGGAGATAATATATCAAATGTTTTTAAATAATTTAGCAACCTACAATTTAGTAGTTTCTCGAGAATTTTAGTTATTACAGTTAAAACTGAAATAGGTCTGTAGTTAGTAATATCGTTTCCATCTCCACCCTTGTAAACCGGGGTAATGATCGACTTTTTCAGTGCAACAGGAAAGATACCTTGTCTGAAACTAAGATTAGACAGATGCGTTAATATGGGAGTAATTTCATTTTTTACATGTTTAATAAATCTAGTTGTAATATTGTCCCAGCCTGGGGCACTATTCGATTTCAGGTTCGTAATTATGACATTAACTTCTTCTGGATCAGTGTCAAGTAAAACAAAAGATTGAGGTTGACTAGGCAATAAATCAATGAAATTACTGGTATTATTACTTCCATTTGCTACGATCTTTTGAGCAAGCTGTTTTCCTATGTTCGCAAAATAGTCATTAATAAAGTTTGCTGATTCAGTAGGGGAAGATTTCATATTGGTAAGCTCTGTGTTAGACCTGTTTGATTTCTTACTGTAAGTTATATTTTTTATATTATTCCAAAGTAATTTATTATTTTTAGTTGATTTAGCAAGAAGTTCCCTTTTATAGTTTCGTTTAAGTTTTTTGATCAAACTATTGCAGTAATTTCTATATCGAGTGTAAGTTATTTTTAGAATCATATTATGTGAGTCAGAACGAAAGTCCCTTTGCAATTTATTTCGATTTTTAATACAGCGCAGGATGCCAGGGGTGATCCATGGTTTTATAATACGTTTGCTTTTGGGGATGTTTAATATAGTTGTGTTTTTTTCAATCGAATCCGTTAGTTTTTGTATAAGGCAATTTGTCACTGTATTTGGATCATCACATAAAAGCAATTCAGGCAAATTCGTTTCTAAAAGATATTGTAAAGCATTTTCAAAATTAATAGTGGTTGCTGTTTTAGGTACAGTACGGCTTATTTTTTGTTTAGACAAAGATAAAAATGTCGTAAAGTGATCAGTAATAGTGGTGTATAGAACAGCAATGAAAGCAGAGGTCTTATTTTTATTTATTTTCAACATGAAATGATCTAGACAGTTTTTCTCTCTGGTAGGTAAAATATGCCCAGGTAGTATACCATAAAGCGATAACATATTCAGGTAATGTGTCCTGTTTTTATATTCATATGACTGTTCAGTAGTTTTATGATTTAAGCTAATATTAATGTCACCCGCAATTATTATATTTTTATTTGATGTGAGGGTCTCTATGTGTGCGCTTAAAGATTCAGTAAAAGATTCCGAGTTTTTATATGAAGGGGAGCGGTATATACAAAGAATAGTATTATTTAATACGTCCAGTTGAAGACACGATGCTTGGCTTAGTTTTACTTCTGAGACATTCGTCTTAAGCGTATTTTTTACATATATAACAACACCATCATTTTGGTTTAACTGACAGGTAGTTACATAGAAGTTATAATTATTAAGGCGGGGAATAGGCTTATTGGGGTTGAGGCAACACTCGGTAAGGATTATCACATCAACATCATATATGAAACTAGATAGTGAGACTGTGAGATCATCGAAATTACGGTATATGCTTCTTATATTTTGAGAGATGACAGTAAAGTCATTTATTTTAACTAGATAGTGTTTTGTGAGCTCAGAAAGATCACATTCAATAGACCGAGCTAAATTTAGATTGTCTATTTCGTTCAAAGTTTGTACTATTTCATTCATCATTCGAATAACTGTATGTAAAGATGTCATTACCGGAACAGTTAATTGTTTGTATATAATCAAGTGAAGACTGATTATGTACTCTTGTTCGTTTGACTTGTTTGTATGAGTGTAACGTTGTAATATTATGGGGTTGTTCGATTGTTAGTTGATATTTATTGTAGCTGAGTGGAGAGTAGATATTTATATCTTATCCTGGCATTTGAAATGTCATTGGCCAGAGCTCATTGAGTAGATTACAAATATATTTTCTTTTATTTCTATCTTCAAAAACATAAAAACCGGCCAAAAGCGTATCGGGCCACGCGCAGTAATTGCCGTAGTTGCTCAGTACCTTTTATAAGTTGGTCTACTAATACAGATCGCGCCAAACTTCGAAAGTTGCTCTCCCGAAGAACGGCCCATATACATTGTCGTGTTTAGAGGGGACTTAAAGTTTGGCGCAACCTGTACTCGTAAACCTTCTAAATTCATTATATATACAATTTCTGTGATTTTTTCACATATTCATAAACAACCGTTTAGCCGGCAGGGGCGGAGACACTTGACACTAACAAAAATTAACACTTTAAAGCTTAATATTTCGGTTAACGGATCCCTAAATCGAAAAATGGTTTTCACACCCACAATGTTTTTAGACGACCTAGGTTATTTAACGATAACCCACACTAAGGGATAGATGGGAATAAAAATTCATCCCCAATTTACGTGTATAGGACGTACCCTTAATATTTTTTTTCATGATTTTGTTTTACAGTTTTGTCGGCGTGATTACTACATACACTCATGCCAAATAACAGCTTTCTAGTACTAATAGTCTCTGAGCTAAGCCGCGGACAGATGGATATGGCAAAACTATTATTATTGGGGTTCCTTGTCGGACTACGGAACCCTAAAAATGGGGGGGCGTCTATCTCAAAAGCTAAACTTACTAGGAATTTCGAATTTCTGTATACTAATTATATACCATTTACTGCTGGCGAATTTGTGATCGGTAAAACAGATTTTCAGTGCGTTTCCGAAAAAGTCGAAAAAATTACAAAAGCGTCTTCGGCTAAAAAAAATATCACTGTGAATCATAGTTTGGGCCCCTAAGCCCAAATGCATGATTATGTACTTCGAATTAAGGTAGATGGTATCTAAAGCCAACCCGTTATTTTTTCAAAACGCACATGTATACAGTGCTCCCAAAGTTATAATGCGCATAGAAATCTATAGCCGAGCGACCGGACGTGCCACGTGACCTTACTGCTTGTATACAAAGTGTAGGGAAATACGGACTTTGCCGAGCAGTGGCGAAGATTCGTATGCGCATTATAAGTTTGGGAGTACAGGGAGTGTATTTTTGAATCATTGGAATTTCAATTCGCATACGCATCCGCATGATTCGCTTACGAATACAATACTAATTTCAAGTTTTCGTATGCGAATGGAAATTCGAATGATTCAAAAATACACCCCCGTACAATATTTATGGCCGCAAGGCATTTAATAAATGCAATCATGATAAAAAAGGCCACGGGAGCAGCGATTTAAAATACTGCACGATACTGACACCTATTCTCGTGTAGCAAATATTAGATTTAGAGCTGCCATAACCTAAAACTTTTCATTGCAAAATAGGCTTTAACGCAGATGGATAAAAGTGAAATGAGCTTGTATTATTTTAGGTTTTTCAACTCTAAATTTAAGAATAGGTCACATTGCCTATACAAGCTCAGTTTTTTGAATGATGCGGAATCCTGGGGGCGCGAGTCCTAGTGTTTTAATTAACTTAGTTCAGTATCGTATTTTTGGATTATAAAACACAATATGCAATCTGATCCCAAGCTCTAATAAAATTATAAATAAACGTGAATATTTGCTACTTATAACTACGGAACTATAGAAATGACCACGGTGCTTTAATATTGACAATGATACAAAAAATATCTTTTTCACTAATATAAAATTTCGCTATATTTTATTACGACACCATTATTATAATATTATATTTATCCCGTAGGAACATTGTTCAGTACCGACTTACCTACAAGACTTGAGCAAAGGCACAAAGCCAACACGAATAACACTTTTGACTCCATGCTTGCTTGCACTAATGCACCGATGCAATAGTAAATACAATAATTTTAGATACCCTTTTTATACTTTTGCGATGAATGCTCAAAGGGCAGAAAAGCTGAATAAATATAGTCACATATAATAGAAAATCAAAAGAACTGCATTGATGATATTAAAAGTCAGATAATATGTATTCAAACTGTTTGCATAGGTCTTAAGTACAAAAGATCATGATCTAAAATTGACTTTCATACATCGATGATTCACTTTACTCTTACCTACACATTATTTTAACTCCTAAGGAAAGCCAAGCTAAGGACTTGACTTCGGTTGCATAGTGTTTTCGTGGAAGATCGCAACTATATTCATCCCTTAAGATTAGCTAAATATTTTATACGCATGTGTTGAGTTTTTTGTAGCATTTGTATAAAAAACAAGATTTTGCCCGCGGCTCTGCCCGCGTCGAATGGATTTTCGTGGAAATAAGGAAAACAAAAGAACATGATTTTTTGAACGACAATATGCAAAGGTCACCATGTTTTTACCAAAGTACTAATTAATACCAATCAAATAAGCCCAAACTTGAAGGGTCTGCTGTTATCCGTTGAGGAGATCCCGTACCCACCTTGTAGTTACATCAGCAGACCCTGGTCACCATGTTTTACCAAATTGCTTATAAATACCAATAAATTATGCCCAAACTTGAAGGGTCTGCTGTCAGGAAAGGTCTTCCAGGCAACCTTTGAGTCTTAATGCGATATCGCAGGTATACAACGTTTTATTTAACTTACGCAAATTGTATCAAGAAGGTATGAAGAAGGTATCTTGGTATTCAAGAAGTAAAAGGTACCGGAAAGAAAAAAAAGTGGGACTATCTACAAAATGAAATGAGATGCCATCAAAAACAATCGGTTAATTTATTAACTCCCTACTTAAGGGACCTTCTGTCTCAAGTTATTACGTAAATTAGCTAACCTAACAACATCTTATTAAAAATCTATAATGTTTAAAAAAAAATAGATTGAATTGGCCATCGCATGAAACCACAATGTATCTTACAAGTGTTGATGGTTGTGATTGTCGGCACTTGGTGGAACTTACTATACATCTTGTTAAATAAGACACTTGTACTTGTCCATAGGATTATAATTTAACTTAATACACCCGACCGGTTTCGCTTATAAGCATTGTCTAGGGCTTTATAACATAAAAATAACTTAAATAATATTTACATGTTTAATACTTGCGATAAATGTCCAAAACTTTGTAATCCTATATATTTATATGAGATTACAAAGTTATTTATGCAGACCGAAATTGCAAATATTTTATTTTTTCCTTGATAAGTATATAACTAAACACTCATTGTATTCCAAATTTGAAGCTTCTATGTCTGCTAGAGAATCTTTAGAGTTTTGATGATCGGTCAGTCAGTGAGTGAGTGACAAAATTGATAAACTTTGACAAGTTATAATTCTTAAGCTACTGGTTCAAATTGAATGAAATTTGAAATACACCGTGTTTATACAATGTCTGCTTGGTTACTGAAAATTCAGGCTTCTAGTTTTATTCACAACGAAGTTATTGGGGGTCGAAAATGGCCTGAACTGTTTCGAGAAAAGGATGGTACGGCCGTGCCGCTTTTTAACTCGACTTGGCGGGAGCACTGGCGTGCTCACAGATGTGTAGAAATTGAATCTGTGTGTCTGATTAGGTGTTATAGGAAGTGTTATAAGATGTGAGTGAGGGTGTGTTTGTTTGTGTGTGTTGTGTATAGTTTTGTAGGGTAATCAGTACATTTATTCTGATTAACATATTATGTCAGTCAGTGTAGGGTAGTTAGTATTGGTTGCGATCTCAGATAATAAACGTGTGAATTTCCTAGTTTTGTCTATTATTTGGAGTATATAAGCAAGAACTCAATAGTGTGCATTATTCGTGTCGTGATTGGACGAAAAATATTAAAAATTAATAAAATTAAAACGGCAAAATAAAAACATTAAATGTAATTCATCAATAACACAAATGTCAAGATTTAGTTTTTATTAAAGTTTTAGTCTCATCGTAACACAATTTGTGAAGCCAGTCTAGTATTTCATATTTAACCTTAAAATTGTTTGTATGTTTTATACAAAGATAATTGATAAAAAATTCGTCGGACTCACGCACAAAGGGTTCCGTACCACTATAAAGTTCGGGTAAGGTAAGGAACCCTGTATCACATGATAAACAACAACAATATAGACAGACGCCATAGCAACATCAAGGCGTCAAAAAAAGCCGCTGAAATAATTGAGCACAATTTGGTACGGAACCCAAATTTGTATTATTTTACTTTATAACAATCTAATATTACTTGTGTGTATTACCGTCTTTAAGACACAGCAATAACATTTTTCAAGGTTGATTGTTTCTTCTTGGGTCCCCTTGATTGTCATATTTTTCTATTTTATAGAATTCCGTACCCAAAGGGTAACCAACGGGACCTTATTACTAAGACTCAGCTATCCATCTGTCGCCAGGCCAGGCTGTATCTGATGAACCGTGATAGTTAAACAGTTGAAATTTTCACAGATGATTTATTTATGTTGTTGCTATAACAACATATACTAAAAAAAACAGAATAATATAAATATTAAAGGGGGCTGCCATACAACAAACGTGATATTTTGCTCGATATTGATCACGGCAATAGGTAGCCGCTTGAAATATTCACAGAATATTTAGTTATATATTCACTTTAAAAATAAATAATTAAATTAAAATAAAAGTAATATTTAAGGGGGGCTCCCATACAACAGAAATTATTTTTTTGCCTTTTTTATAGATAATGGTACGGAACCCTTCGTGCACGAATCCTACTCGCACTTGGCCGATTTTTAGTATTTGGCTTGGTAGATGCCATTTATACGTATTATGTGAAAATTTCAACTGTCTACATATGATGGCCGAAGCTGTAGACCCCTGTGACAGACGGACGGACAGACAGACAATCAGCGGATGCGCAGTAATAGGTCCCGTTTGGCACCCTTCGGGTACGGAACCCTAAAATTGTATTGTATAGCTGGGGAGCAATATTATAAAATTTCCTGTGGGCGAATTCACTTTTCACTCGAAGAACAGGGATGCGTTATTTGTATTCGTTTGTAGGTGTCTGGTATATTAAGGACGATTGTTCTATGATTGTCTATGTCATTATGTATATTATGCCTCCTAGTGAAAAATATATTGGTATTTTTTCCATGTTTTTATTTAACTTCACTAGTTTATTAATCCATCAATCAAACAATTTATTTACTTACTTATCCATCCATCCATCCATCCATCAGCCTGTTTCGTCCACTGCTGGACATTGGCCTTTCCAGGATTTCGCCACTCTTGGCAGTCCTCCTGGAAGATATGCCCATACTCACACACGCTGGGCAGGCGGGTTGGTGAGCGCGGTGCCGAAATCCTTGCACCAGTGACGCCGCTGTCCGTCACCAGTCTGTTTTATATAATGCCTGGCAATTGGGGATGGATATACCGCCATCTATCGGTGCTTGGTGGGCCGCCTGGTTTTGCCTGAGGGCTGTTCTCTTCCTCTCCCGGCCACGAATAGTGTCTATAACTCGTTGCTTCGGGGGGATTTGCAAATAAGATGGTGGTACCTACATCCACTGTCGAGGCGAGTCAAGCATCTTAACATAATAACTTCAAGGGAGTGTTAGAGGTGTGTCGTTGTGTATTGTAAACCGTCACTAGAAACTATCAACACTCGCACACCCGCATTTCACCGTCAATTTTTATATCCCAACGTGATTGATAACTAAATTATACACGCCCTTAGTTTACCTCAGTGTTTTCCTTCACCGTTCAGCAAGTGGTATACCGCCATCCATCGGTCCCAGGCGATGGAAGGCCGCCTGGTTTTGCGTGAGAGCTGTTCTCTTACTCTCCCCCGAATAACTTCGGGAGGATTTGCGAGTAAGATGGTGGTACCTCCACAGTCGAGCCCGGCATCAGCTCTACCACCTAAGCATGTAATTATTAAATTATAATTTAGCTATTAATGCTTTTCTCACTATCAATCACCAAACCCTCCCATGTGTGTAGTACAATAGTAATAAGTCTTAGTATAATTCTGTGCCTTCGGTGAGTAACGATTTTACCCAAAAAACCCAATTTTACAGGAGAGCCGAAAAACATATTCTTTTTCACAAATTTTTTGCAAATTTTCATTTTTTGATAATTTTTCACATTTCGTACCCAAAATCAAAGGCCATGTAGACAGCATTAAGTTATATTCCTGTGTATCCGTTCAGCCCCTAGAAAACATACCATACATCAGAGATATACATCGTTCAGAAGCTGAGTTAAGCCATTTGGCACCTTAAAGTTATGCATTCTTAAGTGCATTATGATTCAAGTCGAGTTTGTATCTCTTACCATTTGTAATACACAAAAAAAGAAACGTGAAAATTGATCTAATTAAAATTACATCTCATTTCACAAACTAGTACGCGACTTAATCTTTTTAAGGCGGAACGTTTCAATCT
The DNA here is from genome assembly GCA_910592155.1 of Ypsolopha scabrella. NCBI lineage: Eukaryota > Metazoa > Arthropoda > Insecta > Lepidoptera > Ypsolophidae > Ypsolopha > Ypsolopha scabrella. The sequence continues at coordinate 20,200,237 of OU342964.1, read as the reverse complement.
TGGTGCAAAATGCAGAACTTATTTTGTTTTTCATAATATTGAATAAAAAGTACTAAATAAATGTGGTTTTGGCATTTCGCGACCATAGTTTCATGTCGTTTAGGCTTTTCTACCGAAATATTTCAATTTCATGCATTGCGTTGTAAATGAATGTCCACACCAACTTAAAACACGCTCTTAAGTTAGTATGGACATTCACAGTAACTATAATCCATAATATGACGCAACTCTGCTAAAAACCTCTGATAATTATTAAAAAATAGTCGCAAAATAAGATGAAACTATTTTATTTCATACATTTTATTTAAAACAGAGATTAACAATCATAAGTTATTCATTCTGCACTGACCTCGAAACTTTCCCCCTTAAACCATTGTGAACTATTGTGTCTCTCTCCGGTGTTTTGTAGGAATACAAGGACAAATTTCAGTTTTCAAAATTAAGCCTAAAATATTTTTTTCCTAAATATTTTAAGCTTGTTTAAGCTCATATTTAGAATTTGGTACTACAAAAATAAGTGAAAATAATTTTAAGGTAGATTGTGTATCGGAAACCGATACATTAAAAAAAAATTCTTTGTCAGATGTTTTTTGCTTTCCGGTAAATTATGATTCAATCAGCTGACTAAACTTCTATGGAAAAGTGGAAAAATCTTCGCGCAAATAAGAAAAATATTTTCGGTGGAAAGTGTCTATTAGCGATACTCAATCATAATTTTTCACATTTAATTTATGAAAAGCCTTCATGATTTTGCGTTTTATATGGACAAAAACATATAAGGGACATTTTAATAAACAGAAATATATTATTGCCACTTCTATCAACTATCAATTATTCTTTGTTCGGTAGCTATATATTTACCTACAGCCTATTATTAGTTTCAATAATCCCATTCATCATTTTATTTTAACGATTAAAGGTTTGGTGAATCCATCCATCCATCAGCCTGGACGACCATGGCTGGACATAGGCCTTTCCAAGATTTTGCCATTCCTGGCGGTCCTCCTGGAAGAAAGGCCCATACTTCATGCTGGGCAGGCGGGTTGGTGCGCGCGGTGCCGAAATCTTTGCACCAGTGACGCTGCTGCCCGTCACCAGCCTGTTTTATATAATGCCTGGCAATTTGGGATGGATATACCGCCATCTATCGGTCCGAGGCAATGGTGTAATTGGTGGGCCGCCTGGTTTTGCCTGAGGGCTGTTCTCTGACTCTCCCGGCCACGAATAGTATGTCTATGACTCGTTGCTTCGGGGGGATTTGCAAATAAGATGGTGGTACCTACATCCACTGTCGAGGCGAGTCAAGCATCTTAACATAATAACTTCAAGGGAGTGTTAGAGGTGTGTCGTTGTGTATTGTAAACCGTCACTAGAAACTATCAACACTCGCACACCCGCATTTCACCGTCAATTTTTATTTCCCAACGTGATTGATAACGAAATTATACACGCCCTTAGTTTACCTCAGTGTTTTCCTTCACCGTTCAGCAAGTGGTAAATATAGAAATACTATGGCTATAAAATTCGCAAAATTGATGATAGCTCGACTGGTAGGATTTGAACCCAGATCTCAAGATTCAGAGACGGTGTTACTAACTGAGCTAGTGCTGCTTCTTTGTTAAAATGACAACATATTTAAGGATATTAAGGAGCATCCCTATTACTTTCAAGTATTAGGGTTTTTCATGATAACCTAAGATTTTTTATACAGAAATCATTATCCTAAGTTTTATCGTTTGCGAGAGTTGTCCCCCACAACCAAAAATAAAATTAAGTTTTCATGACGTCAAAATAAAATAAAAATGTGTTTAAATGTGGCGAATATGTATTAAGCGATGGAATACACGTGACTTTTCTATTTGGTGATTCTGGTCTTCCATTATTTTATGACATGACGTAGTTTTAACAATATTATGAATATTCGCATTCGTTCCTTCACAACATATGCTAACGATAATTAACGTTTACGTCTATTCAAAATATGAATTTGCGTCATTTCGCCGTTCATAAGACCACGGAATCTCTTACAATGATTACCTTAATTATGATTATTATTATTACCTACTGCAACGTATTTAACCAGGTGACCAAACAGTTCACACAGCAAGTTTCGGTATTTTCCCGCGATATAATGTGACTGTATACTGAGAGTAAATAAAACAACTGGAATAGGCGAAAGAAGACTACTGATTTAAATTTGAACGATTGAATTTGAATAATTTGTTTGTCAATGAAGATTCTCATTTTAGCTTCCTGCGTCGGTTGCCTAATAATAAGGTTCTGATAGACCAAGGATTCCCAACCAGTGCGGCGCGCCTCACTTGGGGGGCGTAGAATGATTCAAGGGGGGGCACGGTGGCGGTTTCAGTTATACGTTACTTTTTATTAGGATAACTGTAACTTTGTATGCTATTATGCGTATTCTATTACCATTTTCAACTTCCTACCTTTGTGAACGTGGTTTTTCAACGCTGTTGGGAATAAAATCAAGGCAAAGAAACAGACTGCATATTGAAAATGATCTCCGCTGTGCACTGACTACCCTGAAGCCACGGATTAAAAATTAATTAATAATGTCCAGCCACAGTGCTCTCACTAACTATATTCTTGTTATTTTAATAAAAATAAAAAGACTGATGTAATAATTTTATTGTTTGTTTAATTTTCTTGTTTCGACTACCCATTTCGGCCGATAGGGGGCGTGGTATTTTTGCAAAACGTTGGGTGAGGCGCATCTATAGGGTAAAAGGTTGGGAACCCTGTGATAGACGAACAGACTAAGTAGATCGGAAAACTGAGTATTAAAGGGGCAAATCCTGGTGACCTTGAAAGTTGAAATTGTTGGCTGGTTTTACTCAGACCCTATAATAGTAACAAATGAAAAAACCGGCCAAGTCCGAGTCGGACCCGCTATAGCGGCAACAGAAATACATAATCTGTGAAAATTTCAATTGTCTAACTATCACGGTTCTTGAGATACAGCCTGGTGATAGACGGACAGACAGACAGACAGACGGACAGGGAGCCTTAATAATAGGGTCCCGTTGGTTACCGTTTGGGTACGGAACCCTAAAAATATATAAGTCATATGAAAAAAATATATAATAGACTACAAAATATTCTGAAATGATGTGCCTTGATTTGAATTTTAAATTTTCAACAGAATCTTAACTTAATAAGTATATACCAAACCTAGGCCCAATTTAAAACGAATATCCGGCTTAATGAATTAACTACGCATTGCGTAAATTGAAAATTAGTCAAATTGAAAGAATGAAATGAAAAAATAAAATACTTTATTGCACAATAACATTATAATGAATGTACAGAGGCAAACTTAATGCTATTTAGCATTTTCTTCCAGTTAACCTGGGCCGTTGCAGATATGAATGAATTAATTGATGAATTTATTTGTATAACCCGGTCCCAGTATCTGTGCACCTCGCTGGAATGTGGCGCCTCTCCCGCTTCCCCTGTCACCTCTCCGCGCACTCCCCGGTGCGACAGTACGGTTAGCATCTTCGTTGCCGCTACACGTCCCGATAATTTTGATATTTTCGCTTTATTGTTGTTTTGTTTTTTAATGTTTATTGTTAAGTTTAGACTGTTTACTGTTAAGTTTGGACTGGTTTGGTTGTTATTAAAATTGTTGTAGCTGTTAAACTGAAGTCATGGGAAAAACAATACACAGCGAATCAAGAAATTTAATCTTGAAAGTGCTCAAGTTTTTTGAATCGGAGAAAGCAAACAAACAGTACACCATACCTGTAGACCAAGTGGTGAAACGAACCTGTGCAAGAAGTGAATCACGTGGAGAGACTACAGCGAGAATATTGGGAAAAGGATCATCTAGCAGATGACAACATCACACAACTTTTAATATCACTAGGGGAAGACAGTTCGGCGAGTTCAGAAAGTGAGAGTGAGGAAGATACAATGTCAGGCATAGAGTCAATAATTTATAGTGACTGAGTTTAATAATAAATGTTTTTGTAATCAAAATTATTGTTTTTTAATAACAAACCCTTCATCAATAATAAATTGATTTGAAAAGGTTAGTAAATTTTTTTTACCTCCACATTTCTCGAAAAAACTTTTTTTCACACCGTACCCAGACCGCCGATATGACGTCACGAGGTCAGGTGCACAGATATTGTGACCGGGTTGTATAAGTACAAAAGGAAAACAATTTACAAGTATCTTATGATATTACTCAAGGCTATCTTATTTACGTATAATTTGTTATTTACGTACATTACATATGTATATTACATATTTCCTTAAATTTATGCATTTATAACCTAAATAATATACAAAAAGTTTCAAACACTAATGTACAGTAATTGTTCACTTATATCGAGGGCCGAAAACTACGCACCGTGCTAGTATAAACTGTTTGACGGTCGGGTAGCTCACCGTTTATAATCTTCGGTTGGTTTAGGTATAGTCTAGTCTAAATTTGGTAAATAATGCAGATGATTAAAGGAACCTCCGTAAGTCTCGACACCAAATTTGATCTGAATTCTTTTTGTGGCGAAGCATACAATCCTGCACTGCCTTTTTTCTGAACCAGGCCCTTTTTCACATTCATGTTTTTGGTGGGATAGTATTTACAATAGTATTTTGCCAATCGTATGTGCATATTAAACTAAACCACAGTATAGGTAACAAACAGTAGTTTAACTAGACCCTGTCCTTGAAATCAATACCTGCGGCCGCTCGGCGCCTGAACACGCGCTAGGGCTGCCAACTGACAGTTTACGTAATTGATAATGCTATATTATTATTATAAAAGTTTTATTTAGGCAACCATACAATGCACAACATACTCTGTGATTTCATGCCATAATTTACGAAATGCGCGGGAACGTCACAGAGACAACGTGCGTACGTAACAGCCAAGCGACCGTGACTGTCGTAAACCGAGTTGAACCATGTTTTGGCGGTGGTTCGTTTCGGCCCGCTTGTACGGATATCTCCAAAATACTATTTGCTACTTATACTATGACTAAACTGAACATCGGTATACTTTAATACTTGTTGTGATTAAAACACTTGTACTTTTCCACAGATACAGAATATTATCTGTGGAAAAGTATAAGTGTTTTCATCACAACAATGTTTAATAAATTCCACAGTGCCGACAATCTCAGCTATCAACTTACTTTAATACTGTTTAAATGTTACTGTTTATTAACTAGTACAGTTTACCTACAATTTCGTTGTAACTTTAATAATTTCAGCTGTATGTAGCCATATGAGAAATGAAAAAAAATGTCTTTGTCACTTCAGTATCGTCTTCATGTTCGATTTCGTCCAAATTTTCATTTATCTGTAAATTTTCTGACGTCATTCATGCTGTTCACACACTTGGCCACACGTAAGGCAAAACAAACATTGATTCAACCAGTTGAATTTTTCTTTATAAGTAAATAAACAAAATAATGAACATCTATTGTGTTTTCGTCTGCGAGAACCATTGTCTTGATGGTATTACTGTATTGAACGACTAATGAATTTCAGACTCGAGTATATTGGGTCCCCGTAATCACGCCGTCATCGAAATAAAACTACGTCGTTTCACCAATTAAAAAACCTGTATTACATGATCAGTAAAATATGTGGCTCCTTTCATTTAAGGGCACTCTATTCGCCCTAACTCCCATACTAGCGCAGTTCGCTGATAATATCCTTATTTATAACTACTTGCTTATTATTTTTTCTTTTTCAACATATCCCCTACAATATCCATGACTTAAACCTAAAACATTTATTAAAATCAAAGACATACTAAAGTTACAAGCGTATAAAAGTCCTGGATTTTACACATATTTTCATTAATGTTTATGTACCGAAATGTCTTAGAAGAGATACGACAAATCAAATAATTTTAGGTTCACAGCATAGTATATTTTATACTATTGAAAAATATTTTTGTTTTATTTAGATTTTTGGGATATTTCTCCTGAAATCATAGGAAGAACAAAAACCATTCTCGAGTTTTAACAAAACATGAATGTTGTCTTGCCTCTCACACCGTGTTTGGTTAGTTCCGTACGAGCACGGGAAATGAACGTTCGGGCCAACCAATAACAGTCAGTCAGTGCTCTATAATCCCAACTTGAATGTAGAATGAAATAACAAGCAAAGCGACCCCATGCGCGACTGACTTCAAGCCACCGACTACAGGCCCCTTAAAGTGGTTCGGCTCGGTCTTGGTGCAAAATGCACAACTTGTGATTGTTTTTCATATTTTCAAATAAAATGTATGAAATAAACTTATTTTGCGACTATTGTTTGAATAATTATCAGGGTTTTTAGCAATGCTAATTGCGTCACTTTGTGGATTATAAATAATTAAAAACGCGTTTAAAGATGTTGTGGACATTAATTTACAAAGTAATTCATAAAAAAGCCATAATGACATTAAACTATGTTCGCGAAATGTCATAAATAGTACTTTTTATTAAATAATAAGAAGAACAATTATAATTTGTTCATTTTGCACCGAGATCGACAAGTTTCCCCTTAATGCCACTTATCTATTGATTACTACGTACTACTCGTATAACAGAGCTTTTTATAAACACCAAGTTGGTATCATTAAAAATAGAGCTAATCCCGCTTCAATCCCGGTACATTATTAATTTTAAACAATACTATAATTATTATAGTCTATAAGTTTTTTTCAATTGTAAGTATTCTATCTCAAAAACTAAAGGTAATATGTATTTATCGGATTAAAAATAAAGTTTGCCCAGCAGTAGTATTTTCGAAGTCGCTGCATTTTCATTTTCACAAGTTTTACCTTTCGAAAATGGGAAATGCCAGACAATTCAAAGGGAACACGATTCACTAGTTGATTCAGCAATTGAAGAACAGAATCTTGGGTTGCGGACGTGACCTGTGTACTTGCCCCTAAGAAAAAATATTTATCCCATTTTGGGTTGAAAGAGGATTTTACATTACTTACTGCGTTATGACAAAAACTTATCCAATATCATTTGTACGTCAAAATATTATGTGAGAGTATAAAAAGTATTTTTTCTCCTCACTAGCTCAAAAAGCGCGCCTTTGCTGCTTAAAATCAGTGAACAAAAGTCAGTTTTGCCCACTCAGTGAGAAAAAGTGTTTTAAATTATGAATGAAAAAAAAAAAACTATTTCGTGACCACAGTTTCCTCTGTGTACACGAAATAGTTTTTTTTTTTCATTTGTTTGGCCTGAGGCTGACTCTTTCATTGGCTATGGTCATGACCACCACCACGTTCACCACGCTCTACTATCGTTCGAAAGTCAGTTAAACAAAAAAATATTGAATGAAATTTTATATTTATAGAAGAGTGATGAGAATGAATAAAAGTAGAGTTACTCTACCGGGCCCCCCCAGAAGGACACATGCCGACCAAACGAAGATGGGCGAAGCGAAGTCGGAACTTGTATGATTAGGATGTCGAAGAAGCGAAAGGGGTGTGTCAAGATCGTAACAGATAGAAATCTCTAGTCTCTGACTACACCTCTTCGCAGAGACAGGCGTGAGTACGCATGTATTTTTTTACATCTTGTATTTTCTCGCTAGTGAGGTGAAAAGTTGTATGTGTCACGCGAGAGCAAGGGAATTTTGTTTCTTGTGCCTTTGAATCCCTCACAATGCTCAGGATTCTAACCTAGAATCACTTGCTACGCTCGTGATTCAATTATATAATTATGGAATTCCAGACATCGAAAACCCCCTAAGTCATATTTTATTTTTATTATCATCTCATACAATGGGTTTAATATATATATAGGTAGGTTTCAAAACAATTGAAGTCAAAGTAATTTATTTGCAAGAAAAAACACAATAGACACTTTAATTAAAATACACAAAGCAAGCTACAATTCACCATCTGGAGTGCAAATATTATAACAATTACTATTCTCATTGTATTTTTTCCAGTTTAGTCGATAAGACGTAATTTTCAAGAGGACCTAGGTTGGATTCCACCTTCAGAATGTCTTTGAATGGTGTCATCTATATCTCTTATACTCGTACTAATAATAAACAATAGTACATAATACCAATTATCTGTAGAATTAAAATAGCGGAACTACCACATCTTATTGGATAATATTGAATATTAGCCAATGACAAGCCCGAAATAAGCTAGTTCATTCTTCAAATAAATTGTTAAGGATTTGGATGCAGTATTTTTGATTATCATTGTTTTGACCCTGGTCAACACGTTGGCTATAATAGCCCGGGCGGTAGCGTTGCGTTTTGGGTAATGATTTTACGCCGATAGATTGCCATCTTTTTCAATAGATCTCGAATAACTAATAACAGAACCAAGCGTCAGCTGACGCACCCGCGGTGGGTGCAGGAGGTTGCGAAAGTGGTAAAAAAAAGGTAATAGTACGCCAGCTGATATTGACATCGATCGTAGATCTCACATGACTAATATGTGAATCGACCGTCAGCTGCTCAAATAGCGGTGGGTTTGGGTGTGAGAGGTTGCGAACGTGGTCAAAAAAAAAGTAATAGTACGCCGGCTGAAACTTTTTTCAACAGATAGTTAACATCAAACTGAGCTGAAAAAAAAAAGTCAGCTGGAGGGGGGATGATGCCTCAGATAAATGCAAAAAAGTTCATGCGAGCAGCTGATGCATAATCAGGGGGGATTGCAGCTGACTATTTTTTTTCAGCTCAGTATGATGTCAACTATCTGTTGAGAAAAGTTTCAGCCGGCGTACTATAACTTTTTTTTTACCACTTTCGCAACCTCTCACACCTAAACCCACCGCTACTTGAGCAGCTGACGGTCGATTCACATATCAGTCATGTGAGATCTACGATCGATGTCAATATCAGCCGGCTTACTATGACTTTTTTATTTGCAACGGCTGATTAAATAATGCCCAAGCTGACGTCACATATACTAATGAGTAAATACTTTTTTGGAATGGTTGATATTAAGAATAAGGCAAGTTACTTTCCTTTGAATGTGAATTACAGGTGCTCAATAAATTAAAGCATGAAACACACAATTAATTATAATTTATTTTATTATTTTAATAATTATTTACTAAACACGCTGCTTATAGATAAACTTTATCAGCAATCACGTTCGAGTAAAAAAAAACCGGTCAAGTACGATTCAGACTCACATGCCTAGGGTTCCGTAATTCGACAGTTTTGGGACAGTCAGGAAGAAGGTATATAAAATCTTGCTCATAACTTGTTTATGATAACTTAAAAAATAATTGATTGTAACACAAAAGAGAGACTCGAATATTTTTATACCATACTCGAAATAAAACTGAAAAATTTTATCTTGTCATTTTGATATCGTGAATTTCTCAACCGATATATTTTTACTGTAATCTTTATGTGATTCCAAATCACCATTTCTTTTTTCATATTTTTTGGTTCATTAGTTTCGGAAATAAGGGGGGGAACATGCATTTTTTGTGGTTTTTCGAAGATTTCTCGAAATCGGTGCCAAGTCAAAGTGTATATTTTTTATAATCAGCTCCTTAATATCTACAATTTGATACCCATATTGTGTTTTTATAAAACATAGTTTTTATTTATTTTACATATTTTTTTTATATTTCTCATAATTAACAACTTTTTCTTAATCGCTATAGTTTTCATGTAATTGGCCAGTCATGGCCTATAATTCTCATTTTTTTTCGGTCCACCAGTTTCGGAAATAAGGGGGGGGACATGCATTTTTTTTGGTTTTTCAAAGATTTAGTAAAAGTATAGTAAAGTTTTTGTAACGAGATCCATATTGTATTTTAAGGTTTTTTCTTTTTTTCTCACTTTTGTATTGGAAATAATTTGAACAATTTAAAAATTTATTTTCCTCTATTTTGTGTAGGCAAGTGAATGCTATTTTTCTAGCAAATTTCAAGTCTTTATCTTTATCAGTGCTAAAGTTATGAGGCTGTGACATACGGACGGACGGACGGACAACGGTGTCTCACCATAAAGGTTCCTTTTACCTTTCAGGTACTACGGAACCCTAAAAACGAGTAAACCGGGTATACACTACTGAAAAATGTCGACGAACTTGTTGCATTATAAATAATGGAGTGAGAAACAATAATACTTTAATAGCATGTCGTTTGTTTTGCCGTACATACTACGATGAAAAATAAACCCACAAGCTGATTATAAATAATTCTGTTTTCCCATATGCAAAGGTTCCGTAGATTCTGAGAACTACAAATTAATAGTTTTATTTATTTTTCCCCACAAGTAGTAACTATTATTTTTAATTGCTGTCAATGGTACCCTTGGGTCTTAGAGCAAATATTTTTTATTTTACTTTTGTAGGTACATTACTTGAAACGCCGTATAGCCTGATTTTACAGGAATGCTGAGACGAGACCGTACACCTCAAACAGATGGAACGTACAAACAAACAGATGGAAAAAAAGTGGTCCTATCTAGAATAGACTTCTGTTTTTCATTCTGAGAAACGTTTCCTTGGGCTCCCTTGCCTTGGATAAATAAAAACTACGAGAAAAAAAAATGTAAATATAATAAGTATGTCAGCGCCATCTTGTATATTCACTGAGAACCATTTTATTTACTAGAAGGAATGTCGTTCAGTGGTATAGTTACTTAGTGTCTGCCAAAGTAACTAGATGGCGTTTTATATAAGGTCCTACAATTCAAAGTGATTTTTTTTTTTACAGATTATAGAGTTTCCCTAATAGACCACATTCCACCAAAAAATTTGTTTTTGCGTATAATTTTTTTGCCTTTCCATAGAAATTTAGTCAGCCTATTGAACCACTTTGTACTGGGAAGTGAAAAGATTATTTTAATAAATTTTTTTCTTCTTCTGGAATTTGATCAGTTAACGATACATGATCTACCCTAGAATTATTTTCACTTATTATTCTAGGACCTTGTATATCGACACGACATGATTCCCGACGTGAAAAAAAAACTTATTCGGGAGTAAGTTAGAGGACGGCCCTAAAACAGGTACAAACCACCATGCCTGAAACTGATTGATGCCGGTATATCCATCCCCAATCGACAACATTACAAATAAATAATTGGTACAAAACTAAAAACCATTTCGAGATATTGGCTTACTGAGCATCATATATTTTTTTTAGAATTAAATCCTTATCAAATAAAGAGATTAAAAAAAAACAAAAGTTGGTAATCACAGGATTTTAAAAACAATTACCTATGCTTTCAAGTTCATTCCGTATTTTAAAAAAATAACTGTCATGTCATTGTGACTGTTGACATTGACAGCGAACATAAACATGCCAAGTTTCTTTTTTAATAATCCCTTGGCAATGAACATCGAGTTTGAAATCCTCAGTTGCGACTTACGTTCTTTTAGAATGATTGAATAAGAAGAAAATAAAATAAGCATTAAAAACACACAATAAAATATAATCAAAAATACGTAAGCTTTATTTTTACGCAGCCTTTCAATATAAATATTGAAAACAAATGGTTACCTGAAATGAAATGATGTCGCTTGGCGGCCCTTATATAAAACAGACTGATGATGGGCAAGGTTCTCACTGGTGCAAGGGTATTGGCATATCGGCACCGCCCGCGCCCTGCTGAAATCTTGGAAAAGCCTATTTCCGGAAGTGGACAAAACAAGCTGCTGAATGGGTGGATGGACGTAAAATAAGAAAAACAAACTTATTTATTTAATAGGTCATATATATTCGTGAATCTGTTACACTGGTGTATTTTTAAAATGATTCCATTATTAACACACAACAAATATAACATACACTTTATTATTATAGCTAAACGATTTTTATCAATGCATTTTATTAATCAACATAGTATTTTTTGCAAATTATTATTTTGCTTTAATATTTTGTAATACCGACTTTAATTCCTTAACTGCCCCTCTGCCACATTTCATCGTAGATTCTTTACACCAGCCTGCCTAAGATATGCCTCTTTCATGTCCTTTCAATAGGACTCACAAACACCTCTACAAACTCTATTAGATACTTCTATATGGTTATTATCAAGTAAATAATAAGGTTTTTGAAAACACTGATGTTGAAATCGCATAGAGATATCGTTATTCATACGCATTTCACCCTCAAAACCTTTGTACACAAATAGACATCTGATCCGGAAATGCTGGGAACTACTTCCACAGTGTTAGTATCGGATTTCGTAAAACACAGATACATAACCTTAATTTTTGTTTTCGTTCCATCCAGTCACAGGGGAATAAATTTTCAAAACATGTTATCAATAATTTTAATTTCATGTTTTGTATTTAATTTAGTGATTTTTAGGTCTGCTGATAAAGGTAATTGAGTTATTAAATTGACGTTCAATTAATATTTGTAATCTATTAGAAAATGATCAGCTGACCCACTATTCGTTTTTGTTATAATTACGAAAAATAGGTCAGCATAATAATTTTCCCGACAGTATGTGGAAAAAGGTAAAAAACTAATAGTGAAGCAGCAGTTTCTTGTTTTGATTTCCCAAAACAGTTGTATTTGCTTTCTTTGTAAAGACGTACATATATGTATTGTTGGATTTTATAAAAGTATTTGGTTCATTAGTACTGTTCATAAAGCCAAAATTAATCTGCAAAACTGCTAACTTTAATACCTGATTAAATGCCGTCATATCCCTTAATTAACACCTAATATTTAGATTCTAAAAATATAATGTGCTCATGTATCAACAGAATTTGATATAAATTGTATTGTCTATGTCTTCTAAAGTAGACCTACTGCATGCGACCACCAAGCAGGAACACATTGCATTACATATGCATTGCATATGCAACACATTATATATTACAATTATGTATGCGCAAATCTATGCAAAATAAAACTAAATAGATAGGAATACATAATAAATAATGTCTCACTTATACTCTACAATTGTAATTTGCCCGTGGATTTCCAGCTTCACGATTTTACAGATTATTCAATTTAATTGTTACTTTTATTAACAGATATTTGAAACAACGAAGTTTTCGCCAGATTTATAGTCATTGCGTAGATTTATGCATTATCGTATGTTTGAAAAATGTATGCATGATATATCTGTCTTTATTTAGAGTGCATTAAAAACTGAAAAATATCAATAAGAAACAAATTTCAAGTAAGACAAATATTTTGAAAAAAATAATTTTCTTACCCGAATCCTGGCTAGAGGAATTTCGTTCTTTGTTTCTAATTGATTTTTCTATTTTGTAATTTTTCAAAGTAGATAAAGCAATGGATTAAGCAATAAATAATAAAATCTTTAATTGTCTTAGAATAAGGCTCACAATTATTATTATAGAAAGTGAGGTAAATTGTGTGTGAGGTTACTGAAAATCCACGCGTTCCAATAAACATCTAAGTTCAGATATTATTATAGCATAGTAACAAGAATACAAACAGGTTCATACGTAGATATAATACTATACAGTTGTTTATTTTTACATTGGTAATTTATTATTTACCAAATTAATATTAATTTATTATCTAGTCATTATTCTACCAAAAAACTATTCTACGAAAGTAAGACGACGTAGTAAAATAAACAAAAGTATATATTTGCTTATTTTAGTGGTTTGTCTGTTTTTTCAATTACCTACCTAATAACTTAATTTTGGAATTTGCAACTTATATTTGGATAAGTCAAAATAATAAAATGGGACATATACAACGGTAGGTAATTTAACAGACTTCAAAAAGAATTTGCTACATTTTATGGTAATTAAGTAACATCGAGTCGTTGTTAAACTTTTTACCACATGTTTTTGATTAAAAATGAAGAATATAATTAAATTACTTTATATGTTTGTTCCAATAAATTACATTTAAGATAAATATTAAACATTTACTAAAAATATCAGATCCCTACTCCAGCTCAAAGTTTACAAATATAGACATAATAACTAACATCTAAAAAAGTGATAATAGTAAAACTTTAGTTATATTCTTTTTTCTAATATTTTGAATTTTGCGAATGATCTTAACAAAACACTTCAGTTTCGATTGATACAAAAACATTGTGCTGAAATTATGTTATTTCAAACCAATCAAGTAAAACGACAAACTTATTTCAAATAATCTAGCTCATTAATGGTTTAATTAAAACATTTTTTATAATTATGTAATGTAAGTACGTAAAAGTTGAAAATTAAGTTTTTCCATCTTGACAGTTATTCTTATCCAATTTACATACAATTTATAGCCGTATTCATCAAATGTATTCTTTCTATTAAATAAATTAATGCTTTGACTTTCAAATACTTGTTAAATTAAACAAGGAAAATAGTTCCTATAGGAATGGGATTGCGTTCTCTCGTTATTTTAAAGTTCAATCTGAAGTGAGGCTTGTTGCTAGGCCAGTTGTTGTCTTTGCATTTCTTCTAGCTGCTGCTGTTGCTGTAGTTGTGCTGCTGCTGGTTGTTGAGCTGCTGTTTGTTGAATAGCAGCTTGCTGTTGAGCAAGTTGTTGCTGTTCAATTTGCAATTGCTGCTCAGCAGCTGCTTGTTGAGCAGCTTGTTGAAGTATTTGCAAGAGTGACAAGTTGGCAAAAACTTGTGCCACACTTGAGCTTTGAGCTACCGCGTTCCCAATACTCCCAATTATGGGAACGGAAGCTGGAAGAAAAAATGTGTATCAGTTATTGTTTGTCACACACATCTTGAGAGTTAAGTACTCTGTCAATTGCAATGTTAATTTTATGCCTTATAACAATTTTTTGGGTCCCCATGTTATGGTTGTTCTACCAGGCATGCCTTTTAAGTTCTGTCGTTTACATATTTGCCGCCAATTTTGAATTTAGAACTGCTTAATGTTCAAATTTGGTGAATTTGGAATTTCAAAACAATTGAAAGAATTAGGATTAATGCATTTATTTAGTCACAGCGTTGTTTTGAATCTGTCAGGTCACGTACGAAAATGAATCTTACTAAGGAAAATGTCCATGGAATCGTTTTCTATAACTTCCAAAGAGGCCTAACACGGATTCAGTGTTCCAAAGAGCTAACATCTGTGTTCTGGTATTTAGAATTCCAACGTGGATATACCAGTCTTAGTGACAAATCTCGTGAAGGGCATCCATAATCCTCCTTCACTGAAAATTGTTCGGGCCAGCCGTACATTTTTGCTATGTTTACAGTTTTACCTAAATTGCGTCAGTACTGGTCCGTCGTTACCGTGCGCGACCCCTACTCATCGTCATTATCATTTATATCATAGCTATCAGTTAAAATAAATCAATATTAATTCCAGAACTCCTCTTTTATCATTTCTATCATAACCGTGTGGAACTGGACCATACATCCTTTTGGTCCTTCGAGCTTATCGGAGAGGCGGGGTCAGAATCGTGAATAACGTGAACATTCCGGAACACGTATTTGTGTGGCCTAAATAGTTCCTGTGACTATCAGTTCAATATAAAGAACAATATCATATCAATTTATCAGTGACTATAATCAATAAAACTATTAATTATCAAAAACTTGAACTATTAGTGAAAATCTATCAAAGTGCAGTGAATCATTGGATTTATATCAAATCGGGTCAGACGGAACCGATTGTTGCCGGCAGGACTTCGAGAAAGAGGCATCGAGGTGGTTTGGCAGCTTGTCAAGTAAGATCCATCCATTTTACTATCATCAGCTTATCTAACAAGGAGCAACGAGATGGAAGATATTTTAGAAACTCAACAGCAAATTATCAATGGTATAGAACAACTCTATGTTAATTTTAAGAAAGATAACTTTGAGAGGAAGCATTCTCCTGGCTATGCTAAAAGGAAACTTGAACCCCTTGACGTGTACTGGAGAGATTTCCAGTCAAATCATATTCAACTTTGCAGTTTTAACATCCCCAGTCATCAATATTTTGTCCAAAATCATTACGAGTGTTGTAAAAATAGGTATGAGTATATAGGAGGCAAGATCGAAGCAGTTCAGCAGGAGAAACCGGCAACACTTCTGAAGCCGCCGGTTCTTGTAATCGGCGAACCATCCGCCAGCTACGCTGGAGAAGGTACTTCGGCGGCGGCGGCCAGTGCTGCAAGCAGCACACCCCCGACGCCGAGAGACAGGGGTTTACATCACCTACTCCTATCCAGCCATCTCAAACTGCTAGGACCTCTACTCTAATTATATCAGAGAAAATGAAAGAGTTATTAGAGAAGCAAAACAGTAACTTTAGAGCTTTGCAGCGAACGTTAACTAGCATCAACATCAATACGATAACCAAGAAGTGGGAGCTAGAGGATACATTACGCTGCATCCAAACAAGATGGCAGATCATAGACTCGCTACATTGGGAGTTGGACAGCGAACTGGAAGGAAGATATGAGGAATATGAAGAAGCTTTTTCTTATTACGAGCAAAGCTACAGCAATATCAAAAAAGAAATCAACAAAAAGATGTGGTCGACTCAACACCGTGATAAACTTACCCCAAAGATGGATATACCAAATTATGAAGGCAATTATCGCCAGTGGGTATCATTTAAGGACCTGTTTACAGAGACAATCCACCTAAATCCCTCATTATCAGGCGCACAGAAGATGCAGTATTTGAAATCAAAGGTGAAAGGAGAGACTGAACGTTTGATCCAACACCTTTCTATCAGCTCAGAGAACTATGAAATTTGTTGGCATTTGCTAACACATCGATTCAATAACAAAAAACTTATATTTACATCCCATATCAATATCATAATGAATATTCCTATCATGCAATCAGTATCAGTAAACGGTATCAAACGCCTTCACGACACGGCGTCAAAATGCCTGAATGCTATCAAAAAACTTGGTGTGGATACCAGCAGTTGGGATCCATTGCTGGTACACATCTTGTCGCAAAGGTTAGACTCAGAAACCCATAATAAATACTTGGCTTCTCTGAAAGAACCGAGAGAATTACCGAAACTGGATGAACTCCTGAAATATCTAGAAAATAAATTCACAACATTGGAATCGTCACGCAAGAAGCAGGAGAATATCATATCAAAAACGGGTCAAATTTACAATCAATATCAGACCAAATATCAATATCAAAAACCTACTTATTTAAAACATTCATTTACTGCGACAAATAACTCAATTTTGCAACAATCAACCAACAAAAATGTTTATCAGGCAAAATCTAAGTGTCCGGTTTGCAATACCGATGATCATCTGATATTATATTGCACAAGGTTTATGCAAATGCCTTCAAGCGCAAAACTTAAAACTATCAGGCAGTATGAGTTATGTAAAATTGCCTTTATTGCCATTACGGAAAACCCTGCATATCAGATAAACGTTGCCGTGAATGTAATTCGGCACACAATACAATCATGCATGATGCATTCGCATTTACAAAAGTGCAAACAAATAATAATCAGGTCACATCAAGAGTTCAACGCTCGGGTATGTCACAACCACAACCATCGATATCAGCAAGAAACGAACATGCTCAAATACGTGGAACATCGCACGTGTCATTGCAACCGAAAAATGTGACCGAAATCCTGTTAGCAACTGCAATGATCAATATCAAAGGAGTGGACGGAAATTATCATACATTTAGAGCATTATTAGACCAAGGATCTCAAGCATCCCTCATCTCGGAGAGAGCAGTACAGTCGCTTGGTCTTTCGCGGCAAAAATGCCTAAGAACGATGTCTGGAATAGGGATGAAAGAAAATAACTGTAAAGATTTAATCAACATACAATGTTCATCAACAAACAATGACTTTTCATTCACCACTGAAGCGTTTATCATGAATCATCTTATCAGAAACCTACCTAGTTATTCGTTTACGGAACCACAGTGGACCTTTTTAGACAACATTAACCTAGCGGACCCTAAATTCTACGTGAGTCGCCCAGTGGATTTATTACTAGGAGCAGAAGTATATTCAAAAATATTAATGAATGGAATTTGTAAATTTGATGACAACCTGCCTATTGCACAACAGACCCACTTAGGCTGGATTTTAAGCGGTAATTTCAAATCTTATCAATGCAACATCGTCTTATGTAACATGGACGAAATACAGCGGTTCTAGGAGATTAAAGATATCACGGAACGATCACCATTATCAGTATCAGATCAAAAGGTCATACAGTTTTACGAAGAAACGACAAAACGCAGATCAGACGGGAAATATGAAGTAAAACTGCCAATGAAGCAAAATTTTGAAGAAAATTTTCAACAAAACAAAAAGCTTTTGCCCAATTTCATCAAAAAGAACGCAAATTTAAAAACAATCAACGCATATCGGAGGACTATAAAATGTTTATGAATGAATACAAACAGCTCGGTCATATGAAACCGGCCGATAACAATTTGAAACCCGACTATCATTTGCCACACCATTGTGTGACTAGGGACTACTCTATTACCAGTAAATTAAGAGTAGTTTTCAATGCCAGCACACCTGGATTGCCATCAAACTTGAGCCTTAACAGCATCATGGAGAGGGGCCCTAATTTGCAGCAGGACCTTCAAACTCTTATTCTGAAGTGGCGACAGTATAAATACGCTTTTACTGCCGACATTGAAAAAATGTTCCGCCAGATATGGGTCGCAGAAGAGGATCAAAGATTCCAGAAGATAGTATGGAGAGATTCACAAGATTAGTCTATCAAAGAATATCAGTTAACAACAGTCACATACGGGACGAGAGCGGTTCCTTTCTTAGCTATGATGACCCTGCGTCATTTGGCAAGTGAAGAAGAGTATCAAGCAAAGTATTCAGCAGCAGCAAAGGTGGTGAAGGAAGCCCTGTATATGGATGACGTTCTCCATGGCGATCATTCATTATCATCAGCAAAACAATTACAATCAGATTTAATACAGTTACTCAAGCTAGGCGGTTTTAATCTCCGTAAGTGGTCATCAAATTATCAAGAATTATTTGCAAGGAAAACATGTGACAGACAGTCATCAACATGCATTTGATTTCCGACACGAAGAATCGATGAAGACGCTGGGATTACGTTGGCATCCTAAGGAAGACGTATTCTCATTTGAATTGAAATTGAACTCCAAATCAGCTAACACCAAATCATCTAAAAGATCACTACTATCAGAAATATCAAAACTATTCGACCCATTAGGGTGGCTCTCACCCATTACAACAAAACTTAAACTCATTTTTCAAATGGTGTGGGCCTATGAACTTCAATGGGATGATCAATTACCCGAGAACATAGAAAAAGAGTGGATCAAAATACGCGACACATTAATGCTTATAAATAATATCAGGATACCGAGATGGTTACAAATAAGCGGCAGTGACGTAATAGAGTTACACGGCTTTTGTGACGCATCAACCAAAGCTTACGCATGTGTCATATACTGTGTAATAAGAAGATCAGGACAAACCTATGTAAATCAAGTAATCGGGAAAGCAAGACTTGTGCCTATCAAAAAACTGGAGAAAGATGTAAGTTTGCCTCGACTCGAGTTATACGGAGCACATTTACTATCAAAATTGATGTTGAAAGTTAAACAATGCTTCCCAAATTATCAAATATCAGTTTTTGGCTGGACGGATTCTATGGTGGCTTTAGCCTGGCTACAAGGAGAACCGGAGCGCTGGAAATCGTTCGTATCAACCAGAGTACAGCAGACAACACAGTCTATGCCACCTGCCTGCTGGCGCTACGTGGAATCCAAGGATAACCCAGCTGACTGCGCTAGTAGAGGTATCACAGCGGAACAACTTCAAAATCATTCTTTATGGTGGAGTGGGCCCTCGTGGCTGCATACCTTCCAAAAAAGTGAACAAGAAAGGGCACTCTATTCAATCGAAGAAGAGGTAAAAAAGATCAAACAAGTGAATAGCGTGATTAAATCAGAAAATATCATCACGAAGATACTAGATCATTACAGTTCATTTTCAAAAGATGTACGGGCAACAGCTTGGCTTGTACGCTATATCAAATATTTATCAAGCAAAAGAGGAGACTATCAAAAATACAGCAAGCGGTCCAACCCTGACAATCATCGAAACAGAACATGACCTCCGCACAAGATGGCATCTCGTACAGAAAATTTATCAAGACGTGTGGAAAAGATGGCGAGCAGATTACCTTTCTCAATTATCAATACGTCCCAAGTGGCGCTCACCTCAGCAAAATATCAAAATAGGGGACATTGTTATCATTCAAGATGCAAATTTACCGCCCGGCAAGTGGGCACTGGGTAGAGTACTGGAGATACACCCTGGAAGAGATGAGTATGTTAGAGTGGTCTCTGTAAAGACAAAGAATGGTGTATTAAAACGCCCAATCGTAAAGATTTCTCTCCTACCGGTCCAATTAAATAATGCAAATAACTCGGAAAATCAATCAAACTGCTCTGAGAATATGTCATCAAATAATCAAAAGAAACCCACTGTATTAGTAGAAAGGGATAAAAAGCCTCGAAATACAATCAGGAAGAAAAGCGTAAACCTGTTATCATTATTTACGTCATTATTATTTTTCTTCAGCATAATAACCACGTCCCAATGTGCGTATAACGTAACAAAATTATCAAATAATCAAATTTTATATTTCGATAAATTAACTAACATGCAAATTATAAAGGACGACTGGCGACTCGTTGTCTATTATGACTTAGATCCGTACTGGGCTGCAATGGAAACACTTACAAAACAATTAACCTACCTCGACGGCTCATGTTCTATGATAAGAGGTCAGTCACATTGCGAACAGATCATATCACAATTACAGCACGGGTTCTCAGAAATACGCTACTACAATGACGTTTTGCTGACTCAGAAGTCGAACATATACGCCAGAC
This sequence comes from Ypsolopha scabrella, assembly GCA_910592155.1. NCBI lineage: Eukaryota > Metazoa > Arthropoda > Insecta > Lepidoptera > Ypsolophidae > Ypsolopha > Ypsolopha scabrella. Next base: position 20,179,464 of record OU342964.1, on the reverse strand, counting down.
GGCGTCGTCGCGGACTTATCAATGGCATTGGAAACTTGGCAAATAACTTATTCGGAATATTAGACGACAAGTTTGCAACAAAATACGAAATGGATATCAGCCTAATCCGAGAAAATCAAAACCATTTGGCAAAGTTATGGAAAAATCAAACATCAGTTGTGGAAGCAGAATTCAATCTAATGAGAAGAATGGAAACGTTTATAAATAAACAGCACAAATCTATTAATCAACGCTTATCAGGTTTCGAAAGCACAATCAATAAAGTGGAAAAACAAATAAATTACTCTTCAATCATAAATGATTTTACTATATCATCAATAATAGCAAACAACCTTTTAAATAAAATCAAATCCGTACAAGCTGTAATACTTGACACCATCACCGACATATACAATGGAAAGCTGAGCTTGCATATGTTAACGCCCGAGCAATTACGTCAAGAATTAAATATCATATCAGCACAAATCCCGAGAGACTTAAGCATCCCAACAACCGAGGTACAATTACCTAAACTCTATCATCTACTTAAAGTCAAATCCAAGATTTCAAGAGAGTATTTAATCTTTGAGATTACTATACGAGGGGTGGCTGATATAAAATCTCCTTTGTTAAAGAAAGTTTCAAAAATGTTACTGGCCACTATATTCTCGTATTCTTTGTTTATTCCTTTTTTAAAAATTATGACACTTATTTGTTTCTACGAGTTCATTTTTTTTTGTCGCGTCTTCGTTTTCATCAAGTTGCAATAAAATTAAAAATGGATAAAATTGAGTATCGCGCTGTGATTAAATTCCTCGGTAAAGAAGGGAATACGCCGACGCAGGTCCGAGAGCGCGTGTTTAAGGTGTTCGGAGATTCATGTCCTTCCGAATTTGTAATAAAGTTTTTGTCAAAGCAGTTTAAACAAAACCGTGTGAGCTTAGAAGACGATCCCCGTAGTGGAAGGCCCATTTCTGCAGTTACCGCAGATAATGTGGAAAAAGTGAAGAAACTGATCCTTGCCGATCGGCTAATTAAGCAGTGGGAAATAGCTAGAGATGTTGGCATTAGCAAGGAACGAGTTCATGAAATAATTCATGAACATTTGGGGATATCCAAGGTGAGCGCGCGTTGGGTGCCTAAAATGTTGATCCCGTTTGATTAGCAAAAGCGTGTGGAATGTTGTCAGTCATTTTTAGACTTGGTAAAGGACAAAGAGGAAGAAATTATCTTGCGAATAGTGACCTGTGATGAAACTTGGATTCGTCAGTGGGATCCCGAAAGCAAACAAGAATCGATGCAATGGAAATTTAAAGGGGAAAAACCACCAAGGAAGTTTAAGGTCCGGCTGTCAGCGGGCAAACTAATGGCAACCATTTTTTGGGATGTTGAGGGGATTCTTATGATATATTACCTGCCAAAAAACACCACGATGAATGCTGAATACTATGCGAACTTACTTGACCAGCTATGCAAAAAAATAAAAGAAGACAGGAGGGGCAAACTTAGCAAAGGCGTTTTGATTTTGCATGATAATGCACCCGCGTACACGGCCTTTAAGGCGCGGTCATCTCTGACAAAAAACGGCTTTACAGAGATCAACCACCCACCCTATAGTCCAGACCTGGCTCCCTCTGACTACTTCTTATTTAAAAATTTAAAGAAAAATTTGAGAGGGCGCAGATTTTCAACAGACGAAGAGATGAAGGACGCTGTGAATGACTATTTTGACGATCAAAATAATAATTATTATTTTATTGGTATGATGTCACTTATTGACAAATGTCGTAAGTGCATTTCAGTTGCAGGGGACTATATTGAAAAATAAAAAATAAATCATTAATCCATGTATTTTTTTTCATAGTCAGGTAGATTACTTTTCAGCCACCCCTCGTACCTCTTATATCAAGAGACACATATGAAATCTTCCAGGTCCTAGCAATCCCAAAACAGTCAAACAAAGTTATGATAAAAATAATACCAATATCAAATTACGTTGCGATAAACTTACAGAAAGAGTCTATGATACCTATTACTCCCGAAGAAATCAATTCATGCTTTACACAAAACGAATACACAATTTTATGTCATGTGAGCAAACCGATTTATCAAATATCAAATGATGATAGTTTATGTGAGAAGAACAATCAAACATCGTTTTGTAAGTCAATTATTACAGATTGCAGCAACAGTTGGACAGAACTACATCAGATAAATAAATTTATATATTTTTGTTGTGATCAATGCAACATGAAAGTACTATGCGAGAATCAAGCAGTCGCGTTACAGCTGAGTCAGGCTGGCTTGTTTACAATATCAGGAGAGTGCACTATCCGAACAAAGGAGTTGAGCATAGCGTCACATTATCAAAGGTTGAACAACCTCACCATAAAAGCTGACATATCACTTCCAGAAATAGCGCCGATTAACAACATTATAAATATTACTTTGCCTTTTAACAGTAATATTATCAGAAGATCATCAATCAGAGTTAAATTTAATAAAACAGAAGATAGATGCAATGAAGGAAGAAACTCCTGTATTATCAGGCAGAGCAACCTACCATGACTATCATCAATATACCCTAATGTATGGAATGCTTGGAGTGATGACAGCAGCAAGTAGCTGGTTACTGTGGAGGAGAATGCGTTGCAGGAAGCGTACCGCGGACGTCACGGTGACGGCCATGGGCGGCCCTAAGCCCGAGCCCGCCGCCGTCCGCTACAGTGTTAAGTGTAGTGCATGTGAAATTGGTCGCGACAATATCAATTTTCAGTGTAGTGAGAGTGGTTATAAAGTCTCTATAGTGAGCCAGCGTAACAAAAAAATTAACAGATCATTGTGAAAGTAAAAAAAAAGCAGCTAAAAATAATATAATAAAAGTGAAATTTAAAAGAAATTCTATGGACTTCAAATTTATTTTTAAGTATCAAGTTAACATTGTTTAATCATCATGTAGCATGTCGTTCATCACCATAACCATCCTTTAATGTGTGTTTGTTTTCTTTTTATCATTAATTTTATCAATTTTTTTCTCACTTCTCTCGTGTGGGAGTATGTTCGGGCCAGCCGTACATTTTTGCTATATTTACAGTTTTACCTAAATTGCGCCAGTACTGGTCCGTCGTTACCGTGCGCGACACCTACTCATCGTCATATCATTTATATCATAGTTATCAGTTAAAATAAATCAATATTAATTCCAGAACTCCTCTTTTATCATTTCTATCATAACCGTGTGGAACTGGACCACACAAAGATAACATTATCGCTGTGAGAGATCTAATCCTCGAAGATCGTCATGTGACATATCGGGAGATAGAAGCGTTATTAGGCATCTTAGGGACTACCATTCAGAAGAACTTGCATGAGGCGCTTGGTTTGAGAAAGCTAGTTTCCCGTTGGATCCCACATTTGCTTTCCGACGATCATAAGAAGGCCCGCGTCAGATGGTGTAAGAAAACTCTTCAAAGGTTCAACCCAGGAGAGTCAAATCACGTCTACTACATCATCAGTGGTAACAAATCTTGGATCTATGCCTACGATCCCAATTCCAAACAACAATCTACAATCTGGGTCTTCAAAGACGAACCAAAGCCGACTAAAGTTGTTCGCTCTCGAAGCACTTCGAAGAAGATGGTGGCTACGTTTGTGGCGAAAACCAGGCATGTTGTGACAGTTGCACTTGAAGATCGTAGAACGGTTAATGCAGAGTGGTATACCACAGTTTGTTTATCACAAGTCATCGCCGAACTTCGGAAATCTAACCCAAAGCGACACATCATCCTACATCATGACAACGCAAGCTCACACAGCGCTCATCAAACGATTGAGTATTTGAAGCAGGAAAACGTAGAAATTCTTGACCATCCTCCATACAGTCCTGACCTAAGCCCTAACGATTTCTTTACATTTCCTAAAATTAAGAAAACTCTTCGTGGTCGAAGGTTCCAGTCCGGTGAAGAAGCAGTCGACGCTTTCAAATCAGCCATATTGAACACCCCCACTTTGGAGTGGAATAAATGTTTTGATAACTGGTTCGAGCGAATGGAAAAGTGTTGTAAACTACGTGGAGAATACTTTGAAAAACAATAAAAAGTACTAATAGGTTCCAGTTGTTTTTGTTTCTTCAAACGACAAAACTTAAAAGGCATGCCTCGTAGAGGTCCGTAGAAAAGTAGCAAGGACCCTTACAAACTTTCTTTTAAAACAAGTGAAGAATGTTGTACATTATTGCAGTTATGACTGAAGGAACCTCCATAAGCCTTGGCACCCAATTTGATCTCAATTCTTTTTTTGACGAAGCCAACAATCCTGTCTGCTTTTGTACCGAAGTGGGCCCTTTTTTCACATTAATATTTTTGGTGGAATATTTTTGATTTTTGTGAAGTTGTATCTTAATTCTTATACATATTTTAATAACCTTTTGCGGGCGATTTTACCCGTGCGAATGTACTTGAGAGTATGTCCCTAGAGGACTGCCTGTCTTCAGAAAACAAACTTTAAATGGCTTTTGCCCAAGTGAAGAGTCTGACATTACAACAGTGAAGAAATCGGTTTAGTAGTTCCAGATATTACCCACGCAAATGTAATTATAAATATGCCCATTCTCAGAAAAAAAAACTGTAGCCTATGTCTAAGTAAAGAATCTAACCATTATAACAGTTAAATAATTTTTAAAATCGGTATATTCCATAGATTACCCCTATATCAGGCAAATATTTTTATCACCTTATAATATTAGTGTCGATCGATTATAGTTTGTTACATAAAAAATTGGTGAAGTTCGAATAAGACTCACATGTCCTGAGAGTTCCTTGCCATACCGTTTGGAACACAAAATAGTTCCACTAGCAGTTATTAAAATTTACAATTACGATATATAAGGTGACTTTAATTTATACAGCCAAACTAACAATATAACACTTTTTGCTAATTTCGCAAAATAAAATGTTGACGTCCCATAGTAATTGACTCGGGGCTGGGCTTGCGTTTGTAAGGAACACGAAAAGAATAATTTACGAATTTCACAAAAAGGGTCATCGAACCTTGTTACTGAGCACTTACCGAGTCTTCAGTAAGAGTTTGCCTGTATAAATTAAAGTCACCTTATATAGTTGGTCATTCATATTTTCTGGAATAATAAAATATAAGTAATTTCCTGAATTTTATCTTTGTACTCGTTCAATAATCTGCCGTTATGTGAAATTTCAAGTTTCTTAGTCCCCTATGAGCCATCGCAAACTGGGCCACTTGTCGACGCGTCTAGTGGCCGCGACTTTCGTTTGCATCTGGCGTCTTGTCGCCGCGACTGGACGCGTAGCAGAAGCTATCATTAGTAGTAGAGTATTCTAGAGAGACGGCCGTGTTGTTCATCTTGTGAGTGAATATGGAGCCTCTAGTTGCACTTGCCTTGGTGCTTATCTTGGGAAGTAGAAGGTGCAGAGAACGATGAATCCATCGCCGTTATTGGGTCCATCCAATACTAACCTCTCGCCAAGAACGTGGGCAGTTTTGTCTGCTTTTTGATGAGCTCAAAATGCACCCACGAAAAATTTTTCAAATACTTCAGGATGAGCGTGAATTCATTTAATGAGGAGAATTCCATACGACTACATTTTTATATATAAGGTGAACGTAATTTATGCACCCAATCTCATACTGGAGGCTTGGTAAGTGATCAGTAACAAGGTTCGATGACCCTTTTTGTGCAATTCGTAAATTATATACATACGAGTATACGGTTAATTTCGTTTACATTGCCAAATTCGTACTGGAGACTCGGTAAGTGGTCAGGACCAAGATTCAATTACCCTTTCTTTAAAATAGGCAAAATGAAATTTAGATTTCCCATACTAATTGAGTCAAGGTTGTTATTGAACAAGTACCTACGAGTAAACTATACCGGGTGTAAATAGAGTGCGACCATTAAATGAAACCACATATTCTACCGACTCTACTGAACCACTTTTCCCAAGAATCAGACCCGTGGACACCCTTAGTTTAGGAAATAATTGAGTTCCAAACAAAAATGCGTGAACCCTAATGCACCGCCATACGGGCGAATTCAGAAAGAGCGTCGTCCGTTTCACGGACGTCGCTTCACGGACGACCTCCCTCTAAACTCGCCCGTATGTCGGTCGAATATGTGGTTTCATTTAATGGTCGCAATTTATTTACACCCGGTAGAGGTACAAAAAATATTTTCGTGTATTGCAAACCTCACATAACGCGGCTTTCGTTAATGTATCTATATTCATACTGGATACGCTGTAAGTGGTCAGGACCAAGGCTCAGTGACTAGGGCTTGCATTCGAATATTGTGTCGCGCGACTGTCGTCGTGTGTGCGCGTGCACAGCGCGACTAGACGCGGCGACAAGTAGTGAGCGCGCGCGACTCCCCTAGCCTGTCGTCGCGACTCGGCGACTCAGACGCCAAGTGTGCGGAGCTTTGAACAAAATACCTATATGAAAATTGTCGGCCGCAGCCTGTCGTCGCATCTAGTGACCGAGCTGTCGCTGTCGCGAGTCGCCTAGTGTGCGCCTACCCTAAAAGTGGTTTAGGTTTTTTATGAGTGAGGAGGTCAGTCAGTGTTAAAATAGGGATTTTTGGACGTGAATATCTTAAGCAAAGTGAAAGTTTCTTTTATGAAATTAGGGGTTTTGGGGACCTCAACAGATATTTAAAATTGCAACTTCGTAGTTTCAATAAAAATTTACTAATTTATTTTTAATTTAAATGAGTTATGGGGTGTCAAAAGTAGCTCAAAATAAGTTAGTGTAAGATAATACACGGCTGGTCATTTCTTCCTAGAACTCAGCCCTGTGAAGCTAGCATAGATAAATTTTGTTTCTCGAAGAAACGTTTGACCCATGGACACACAGGTCGAGTCGTTTTATCAAGGCGATGATCACGTGATAAAGCTTACCTGCGTTTCCATTGGTCAAAGATATCTCCGACAAACAAAACTTCTCTAATTTTCGGACATGTTAGCTGTGCCTGGACACGCGGTATATAAGGTCCTACAATTCAAAGTGAAAAAAATTTAAGAGATGATAGAGTATTCCTAATAGGCCACATTCCACCAACAAAATATTTTTTTGCACGAACTTTTTTTTCCCCTTTTCATAGAAATTTTGTCAGCTGATTGAACCACTTTATACTGGGAAGTGAAAAAATTATTTCACCAAAAAAAAATTTTTTTCTTTTGTGTTTTGGTCAGTTAACGATACATAATCTACCCTAAAATTAATTTCACTTTTTATTGTAGGACCTTGGTTAATTGTTACCAAAACCGGTTGATTGGAAAATATATAAAAAAAGTTAAATATATTGTAATACGTGAAAGTTATAGGAAAACTACAGAGATAAAATAACATCCAACACAAAAAAATCTTGAAAAATAAATGGGTGCCAAATTGTAAGTGTAAAAGAGTTAATTGTTAAAGTAACTATATAGTTTAGCCATATTTACTTGCACCAATTTCGAGAAACCCTTGGAAAACCACCAAAACTATGTATTAAGCTTAGCTTTAAGCTCCGAAACAAGAGGACCTATAAACATGGAAAAGGTCACAATAAGAAAATGACACTTTAAAAAAATCCTTTCAATACATAACCACGATATATAGGTATATACCTTTTTTTATTTGTTATTTAATCAATTCAACTGTAAATAAGTCATTACAAACATTGATGGCTAAAATTTTCTTTTTTTTTCTTTTCAAGCTCTGAAGATATACCGAACTGTACGTAAAACCTAGTTTAACCTAGACTGGTTTTATTTTAAGTTCACTTTTTATTTGATACTAAAATTTTTATTTATGATCAAAACAGTATCCTATTAATGTCACTCTGCTGTCTGTTCGTTTGTCTGTCTGTCCGTCCGTATGTCACGGGTCTCTAGTTCTTAGACGGAATGAGTTGCAAACCTGAAATTTTAATATTTTGTGTAGAATTTTTACTCAAAACCAAAATATTGAATTAGGTATTCTTGTTATTAATTATTATTATTTTCAGGAGGGGTATACAAAAAAGGAGCCTACAAAAAGATTTATCTTATCCTGGCATTTGAAATGTCATTGTCATTGAGTAGATTACAAATATATTTTCTTTTATTTCTATCTTCAAAAACATAAAAACCGGCCAAGTGCGTATCGGGCCACTCGCAGTAGGCTACATGACTAAAAGTTTGGCGCGACCTGTACTCGTAAACCGTTTTCCTTTTAAATTCATTATTAGTACATTACGATACGAGAGCGATGAAATGTTTTCTGACGAGTGTGAGTTTGCGGCACGAGCCGAAGGTGAGTGCTGCAATCACACGAGTTGAGAAAAAGTTTCTCGCACGAGTATCGTATAATATTTTATAGCAAAAGTGCGGAAAATGCCGACTTTACGCAAGCGCAGCGTGCGTAAAGTGGTCATTTTACGCACGGTGTGCTATAAAATTATATACAATTTCTGTGATTTTTTTCACTTATTCATAAACAACCGTTTAGCCGGCAGGAGGGAGACACTTAACTCTAACAAAAATTAGCACTTTAAAACTTAATATTTCGGTTAACGGATCCCTAAATCTAAAAATGGTTTTCACACACCCACAATGTTTTTAAACGACCTATCTATCGATAACCCACACTAAGGGATAGATGGCTATAAAAATTTTTTTTTTTCATGATTTTGTTTTACCGTTTTGTCGGCGTGATTACTACATACACTCATGCCAAATAACAACTTTCTAGTACTAATAGTCTCTGAGCTAAGCCGCGGACAGATGGACGGACGGACTGACGGACATGGCGAAACTATAAGGATTCCTTGACGGACTACGGAACCGTAAAAATGGGGGGGCAAAAGCTAAACTTACTAGGAATTTCGAATTTCTGTATAGGTACTTGTTAACGCACATACATAAATGTGTGTGTCGCTGATGGACACACACACAAGCATGCTCGCGGCGACGACTGGCGGCGAGCGGGGTGAACTATTATTCCGATCTTGACAGGCGACCGAATGCCTCGATGTGTTTTTTATAATTTATACATATTATTATGTTGTTTGTTATCACTTTGGAACCCAAATTAAACTCAGTTGTACGTTGAAGTCTCGCCCTTCATTTAAGACGAACCTAATTGTCACCTTCCTCAAACTCTCATCAGTACTTATTATTTACCATAATATACTGCTGGCGAATTTGTCATCGGTAAAACAGATTTTCAGTGCGTTTCCGAAAAAAAATGAAAAGCTTATCCGGCAAAAAAATATCACTGTGAATCATAGTTTGGGCCCCTAAACCCAAATGCATTATTATGTACTCCGAATTAAGGTAGATGCTATCTAAAGCCAACCCATTATTTTTTCAAAACGCACATGTATACAGTGCGCCCAAAGTTATAATGCGCATAGAAATCTATAGCCGAGCGACTGGACGTACCACGTGACCTTACTGCTTGTATAGAAAGTGTAGGAAAATACGAACTTTGTCGAGCAGTGGCGAAGATTCGTATGTGCAATTTAAGTTTGGGAGTACAGGGAGTGTATTTTTGAATCATTCGAATTTCAATTCGCATACGCATCCGGATTATTCTCATACGAATACAATACTAATTTTAAGTTTTCGTATGCGAATCATGCGGATTCGTATGCGAATTGAAATTTGAATGATTCAAAAATACACTCCGGTACAATATTTATGGCCGCAAGGCATTTAATAAATGCAACCATGATAAAAAAGGCCACGGGAGCAGCGATTTAAAATAGTGCACAATACTGGCACCTATTCTCGTGTAGCAAATATTAGAATTAGAGCTGCCATAACCTTGAACTTTTCATTGCAAAATAGGCTTTAACGCAGATGGATAAAAGTTAAATGAGGTTGTACTCTAAATTTAAGGTTTGCTGCACGAGAATAGGTCACATTGCCTATACAAGCTCGGTTATTTGAATGATGCAGAACCCTGGGGGCGCGAGTCCTAGTAGCACTTGACCGGTTTTAATTAACTTAGTTTAGTATCGTATTTTTGGATTATAAAACAGAATATGCAATCTGATCCCAAGCTCTAATAAAATTATAAATAAACGTGAATATTTGCCACTTAGGTGGTAGAGCTGATGCTGGGCTCGACTGTGGAGGTACCACCATCTTACTCGCAAATCCTCCCGAAGTTATTCGGGGGAGAGTAAGAGAACAGCTCTCAGGCAAAACCAGGCGGCCCACCATTGCCTGGGACCGATGCACAGTTAGGTATTTCACCTTAAAACCTGCTCATTAATCGATGTGGTAAAAGTTCGCAGAAGTGATCAAGCTAGGGTTCCCGGCAATTAGACACTATAATGAATGAAATGAGATCAATATTACCTGCAGGCTGCAGGATGCCCAACGCAGAGTCACACTATCAGTTGTAACTTGACCTTCGTTTAATACGCACGTTTTTGTTTTCAACACCTGATTTTTGTTCAACTGTTCGTTGCATTATTTTGCAAGTTTGAAGTGTTTTTGGTTGAAGGATCATAATGGATATTGAAGTACAAGGTATGTTGATTACGTACATTTTATTTAAATTTTAAATATGTTATAGTTATTAGCTTTTTTTTCCAGCAAAGCAAAACGCATAAAAAAAAATTTTTTTCCCTCCATTTTGCACATATTAGTGTTTTCAAATATGTTGTACTTATTTGTACTCAAAATGTATAGCCTCATATTAAACCTGAAGACTTCTTCTACTATTGTAATAAGAAAAACCTCGCCCCAGTACACACATTTTTTTTAAACAATTTATTACTTTTTATTAATTTACATTTTAAGTAATGTACTCTTTGATGGAACTTCATTCTTACCTTAATAAAAGTTTTCGGGTACTAGTTTCAGTTAATTTATTTGCGGGCTCCACTGTGCTAAACTTGGGTCCTGCTCTAACGCATTTGTTTTTAACCATCTATCTTGCTCTAATCAACTGCCGCTCTAGCAAAATTTCAGTTGTTCTGAAATTTCGGCTACATTAGGGCATTAACTATTTATTTTTTATCAGTTGTTAATTCTGCAAAACTGAAGGCAAGGACTAGGGAGCCCCTTAACTATTGCGACTAGTTTATCTTGGTTCTGATTTTTACTTTTATTTTCTTTCAGAGTTTGGTGTGCGAGTCATTACATTGACTCGCAAAAAAATGCATGAGATCATGAGAGAAAGTCCGGAAAGGCTATTCGACCAAAAATTCAAGTACTTGGAAGAGAAAATTGGGCAACTCACAAGATGTTCCGATGCACAACTCAGCAGTGATATTAGGGATAAATTAAACAGCTTTCAAATTGTCTATAAGCGAAAATGGCTCTCGAGCAACAAAACTGAAGCACGTTTCTTAGAAAAAAATTAAAAATGGCTGAATACCGAGATAACACTATCAGCTGGCCCTGCTATCTCTTCTGCTACCTGCTCAACTGGTAAGCCAAGGAAGGAATTTAGAGATTGCAGTGAAAGCTCAAAGCGCCGAAGAACAGTGGATCTCAGAAATAATATACCTGCTGATGTGTTAACGTATGCGGCGCAAATGAGTCATCGTGCAGCTGATAAAACGACTTGGCAAGAGTCATTAAAGACGCTACAAAATCCCCAACTAGAGCAACAAAAATTCGTGAAGCAGTGGCCAGTGCCAATAAAGAAAGAACCACCAGCAAGCATTCACCATCAGAAGCTTTAGCTATATTTGTGGAGGCTGATCTCTCTACAGCTCAATACACAGTTTTTCAATAGGCCGACAAGAATATTTATCCTTGTTATTCTATCTTGCAGAAGGCTAAACAAGAGTGCTACCCAAGAAAAGAAGGTATTATTGTTGAAGAAACTTTTGCTGAAGTGAAACTCCAAGACCTACTAGATCACACGAGCTCAAGATTGTGTAAATACTTAGAGGAAGTAATAGACACATTAACGTTAGAAGAAAGGAAAAACTTAGTACTTACTTGCAAGTGGGGATGTGATGGCTCACTACAAACAAAAATTGGAAAATAAAGAAGACAGTGATGGTCACATTTTTCAAAGCTCTCTTGTACCTTTGAGGCTAACAAACGGTGAGAAAATTGTGTGGCAGAACCCCTTGCCCTCATCGCCGAGGTTTTGTAGGCCTATAAGAATCAGATTTGTCAAGGAAAATAATGACATCACAAACGATGAAATAAAATACATGGAAGAACAAGAAAAATCGCTGCACAAAACTGAAATTGTAGACAAACAAGTACAAATTATGTATATCTTATTGCGAACCATGATAGACGGAAAAGTGTGCAATGCAGCCACTAATACTGCTTCAACCATGCGGTGCTATATATGTGGCAAAACTTCAAAAGAATTTAATAATTTAACTGAAAACAAGATAGAAAAACTAGAAACTTTCAAGTTTGGATTATCCATCCTTCATGCGAGGATAAGGTTCTTTGAATTCATACTGCATTTATCCTATAAAATAAAGGCAGAAGTTTTTAAACCTCGAGTGACACTGGAAGCAGATAAGAAAGCCTTGGAAGTGGCAAAACGAGACATGCAGAAAGCTTTTAAAGATCAACTGGGATTGCTCGTGGATGTGCCAAAATGTGGTTATGGAAACACAAATGACGGCAACACATCTCGCCACTTTTTTGAATGTCCCATAACAGCAGCAAATCTGACAGGTGTTGACCCAGAATTGATCAAGAGATTTAAAATAATTTTAGAAGTTCTCTCTTCAGGTTTCGAAATAGATACTGAGAAATTTTCAGTATACACGAGGGATGCTGCAAAACTTTATGTTGGTTTGTATATATGGCAGCCAATGTCGCCTACAGTGCATAAGATACTGATTCATGCAGCAAGTGTGATTGAACATTGTTTGTTGCCGATCGGGCAATTATCAGAAGAAGCTGCTGAAGCACGAAACAAGCACTTTAGAGAATATAGACAACATTTTTCTCGGAAAACTTCTAGGGAGAGCTGTAATCGGGATGTCCTAAATAGGCTGCTCCTAACATCTTATCTATACATAACGAGCATGCGGCCAAAATCTACAAAAAAGAAGCAGCTCTTCTCAAAAGATACACAAATGAAAATGATGAAGAAGGTGAAAATTAGTCATCATATTGGAGCATTTCATTGATTATACTATTAAATAAATATATAAGTTTTATTTTGAAAAACGAGTATTCATTCATAAAATTCATTTCTACTGCTGCTGTACAAAGGTACACCGAGCGGCAAGTAAATCTAGCAGTGAACGAAACGCGGAGGGGATAGCTGAACCAATCCGCGCTCAGAAATGGGATAGGGATCATTATTTTTGATTTCTACGCATTCACTGTCACCACTACTTTTATTTGCCGCGGCCTGTACTTCACTTCAATAAACATTCCCACTCCTGAAAAAAAAAAATTGTACTTCACTTCTACACCTTAGAAATACAACTATTTACAATACAATACAATTTCTCCTCAAAAAAAGTACTCTGACAACATCTACTTCCTTCTGACTCATTTTTCAGTCCAAATTACTTAAATTACTTTAATTACTCAAATTAATTATCTTTAAAGAAACGCAACTTTATAGTTTTGCGCAGGTTTTAAGGTGAAATGACTCACTGTGCGATGGATGGCGGTATATCCATCCCTAAATGCCAGGCTTTAAAACAGACTAGTGACGGGCAGCGGCGTCACTGGTGCAAGGGTTTCGGCACCGCACTCACCAACCCACCTGCCCAGCGTGTGTGAGTATGGGCATTTCTTCCAGGGGGACCGCTAAGAGTAGTGAAATCCTGGAAAAGCCTATGTCCAGCAGTGGACGTAACAGGCTGATGGATGGATGGATGGATGGATTTGCCACTTATAACTACGGCACTATAATGAAATGACCACGATGCTTTAATATTGACAAGAAAACAAAAAAATAATTTTTTCACTAATATAAAATTTCGCTATATTTTATTACAACACCACTTTTATAATATTATATTTATCCCGTAGGAACATTGTTCAGTACCGACTTACCTACAAGACTTGAGAAAAGGCACAATGCCAACACGAATAACACTTTTGACTCCATGCTTGCTTGCACTAATGCACCGATGCAATAGTAAATACAATAATTTTAGATACCCTTTTTATTCTTTTGCGATGAATGCTCAAAAGGGGCAGAAAAGCTGAATAAATATAGTCACATATAATAAAAAATAAAAAAAAACTGCATTGATGATATTAAAAGTCAGATAATATGTATTCAAACTGTTTGCATAGGTCTTAAGTACAAAAGATCATGATCTAAAATTGACTTTCATACATCGATGATTCACTTTACCCTTACTTATACATTTTTTTAAACTCCCAAGGAAAGCCAGACTAAGGAATTGACTTCGGTTGCATAGTGTTTTCGTGAAAGATCGCTGTCCCTTAGGATTAGCTAAATATTTTATACGCTTGTGTTGAGGATTTTGCCCGCGGCTCTGCCCGCGTCGAATGGATTTTTGTGGAAATAAGAACAAAAGAATATGATTTTTTGAACGACAATATGCAACGGTCACCATGTTTTTACCAAAGTACTAATTAATACCTGGAAAAGGGCAGGCTAGGTAGGGAAGCCAGTACTTACGTGGAATTCTTCTAGAAGTCTGACGCGTCCCACGCCTTGCACCCGCGCACTATAAATTCGCTGGTTCGCTTATAGTTTTGTTTCTTTCTAAAAACAATAGTCCTTGGATCGATCCACATTCGTAAATAAATGTTGCACACACGGTTTTTACATTAAAATGATGAATTTCCGACGGAGCGATGCGCACACACTGGCTGTTCAAAATGGAAGGGGAGCAGGGACAATAATGTGCACCTACCTACATGAAAATATAAAAGTTAAACTACCTCACAAAACCAATAGTAACCATAACAGCCCCCCGAAGGCAGCTTTAAGCTGACTTCCCAAAATATGTTAATTTAACCACTAAAACTAAAAATTACCTAACTCTATATCTTAATAAATACATGGTTATTACTCTGGCAACAAACAAAGCTCAACTACTGGACGCACTAGAGTCCCATTCTGTGTTTTTACTGTAACTGCTCTGACTACAGCATCTTTTCCAGGGTGTAGACTCACGACTCTACCTAATTTCCAATGCAATGGAGGGGAATCATCCTTTATTAAAACTAAATCGTTTAATTTTAAATTATTTTGTGGTGCAGTCCACTTGTTACGCTGTTGCAGCGTATGCAAATACTCTTGAGACCACTGCTTCCAAAACCCCTGAGACATTTTTTGAATTAATTGCCATCTTGACAACATATGTAACTTTAAATCCGTTATGTCATGCTCGGGATAAGTGTTAAGAGGGCATCCTACAAGGAAATGTCCAGGTGTTAACGGCTGACAATCGTGGGGATCTGATGACATTTGAGATAAGGGCCTCGAGTTAAGTATGGCTTCTACTCTACAAAACAGTGTCGAAAGCTCCTCGAAAGTTAATCGTTGCTCCCCAACGACTCGCAGGACATGATGCTTTGCTGACTTCACAGCAGATTCTGCCAACCCATTGAAGTGCGGCGCTGACGCAGGCCCAAAATGCCATTGAACTTGATAATCCGATAACTGAGAATTTAGTTTATCTAAATTTTCCGATTTAGACATATATTTATAAATGTCCTTTAAATTATTATTAGCACCTTGAAAATTCGTGCCATTATCAGTATGAATAGCTCTACAAAAACCTCTACGTGATATAAACCTTTGAAAGGTTGCCAAAAAGGCCTCAGTCGATAGATCTGAGACTAACTCTAGGTGCGAAGCCTTGGTAGAGAAACACACAAAGATACACAAATATGCTTTGTAGACCCTTGCCTTACGTAGATTGCTTTCCTTGACGTAAAAAGGACCCGCAAAGTCCGCAGCCACTGATGAGAAAACCTTTGATGGCTGAACTCTACCTGAGGATAAGTCCGCCATGACTGGCTCAGAAAACTTAGGTCGGGCTCTAAAACACCTTAAGCATTTGAACACTGTACGTCGTACCACTTGTCTTCCGGACATGATCCAAAACCTTTGACGAATAAGCGACAATAAAGTGCTCGGTCCAACGTGAAGATACTTCAAATGATAACTATCCAAAATGAGATCGGTGAGATGATGAGAACGAGGTAGCAAAATGGGATGTTTTGCATCGAACTGCAACAACGAATTCTTTAACCTTCCTCCTACACGAAGTATACCCTTGTCATCCATGAACGGAGACAACCGATCTAAACCTTTACATTGTTTATTATTTGAGATAAGAGAAATCTCCTTTTCAAATGATTTTTGCTGAACGTCCTTTACCCATAATATTAATGAAGAATCAATTTCCTTTGAAGTTAAATAACCATATTTCCTATCGACTAATTTAGATCGACAGTTGTGAATAAATCTCAAACATATAGATGTGATGCGTAGCAGTCTCGAAAGAGAACTGTAACGCATGAGAAGAGAGCTATCGCACTCGCTTACTCCGATGAAACATTCCCTTTGTGTAGTCTCTACCACCGACTCTACATCCGGACCTGGCTCTACATTAACTGGCAACTCCACCATAGTCGTCGACTGTTCAACCTTACGACGCGGCCAATCATCAGGAGCGCCAGCAAGCCAAGGTACGTCCCACCATAATGGATGATGCACCAATTGATCTGGATAAAGACCACGCGACGCCGCATCTGCCGGGTTCATTTTCGTAGGGACGTATCGCCAAACCGATGGGTCGACGAGGTTATGTATTTGGGACACCCTATTTCCTTCATACATCCTAAGCGAATGTGGAGATGTACATAGCCATGACAACACAATAGTGGAGTCACACCATATGTGAACAGATGAAAATTTTACCATTGAGAGAATATCCTTAATATAATTTGTTAGTGTTGCTGCTAGTAGCGCGCCATTCAATTCCAATTTGGGAATTGTTAATCGCTGCTTGATTGGAGCGACCTTTAATTTTGCTACAAGCAAAAAAACCTTAGTAGAGCCTGCTTCATCTGTAACGCGTAAATAACAAACTCCACTGAACCCCTTTTCACTAGCATCACTAAATGCATGTAACTGATAATCATTACCCAAACCATGTAGAATATGACGAGGTATTGATATACCACGTAAAGCTGAAAAAGTCCCTGAAAACAATTTCCATTCCTTAATGAATTCCTGAGGAGGGGTTTCATCCCATCCAATCTGTAAAAGCCACAATGTTTGCATCATGGTTTTAGCCTTGAAAACCACAGGCGCTAACCAGCCACATGGATCATATAACCGAGCAATGTTTGAAAGAAGCGCTCGTTTTGTATAGACGTCTGTGTCCATATTTGCTGTGTACAAGAAACTATCATCCGCTGAGTTCCATTTAAGTCCTAAAATTTTGATGACAGAGTCTCCATCAATGTTAAATTCCAGTGGCACCTCACAATGTTCCTTTGGAATACTTGCTACAAATTCTTTAGAATTGCTACACCATTTTCTAAGTTCAAATCCACCAGACTTTAAAAGAGCTATGAGATCATCCTTCAGTTTCAGAACCTCCGGTAAAGATGAGCCACCTGAAACAACATCATCGACAAAAATGTCCTGTAGAATTACCCTACTAGCATCTGCATGTACTTCCTGTCCTTCTTCAGCTAATTTCCCGAGACTCCGCATTGCCAAAAAAGGAGCAGTTGTGACACCATACGTTACAGTGTTGAGTTCGTACTCCTTCACAGCTTCATTGTCACTTGAGCGCCATAAAATCCTTTGATAAGGACGATGGATTTCTTGTATGTTGATTTGCCTATACATTTGCTTAATATCAGCAGTAAAAACTAGGGTATGAACCCTGAATCGTGTAATGATGTCAACTATATTTTGTTGTAGCTTTGGTCCTGACAATAAAACCTCATCTAATGAAATCTTCTTCGAAGTGGCGCTACTCGCGTCGTTCACTACACGAAGCTTAGTACTACTACTAGACAGTCGCAGTACTCCATGATGAGGAATGTAATACAAACCTGGATTCAATTCTGGATTAGGTATAAGAGTCATATGTCCCAACTCTTCATACTCCCTTAAAAACGCACCATACATTTCTTTGAGAAGTGGTTCTCTATTCAACCTTCGCTCTAAACTGGATAACCTACGCATAGCAATCTCCTTACTCTCCCCTAAAGATGGTGCATCCGCTTTGAAAGGCAACTGCACAGAAAACCGACCACTATTATCCCTTTTATGTGTTGACAGAAAATGTTCTTCACAGAAAGCATCTTCAGAACTCAAAATTTGTTTGGCTGATGGTACCGTTTCCATGTCCCAAAACTTGACAATTGATTGTTCAAGTGTATTTTCACAAGTACTATGAAATGCTAAAATATCCTTTGATGATGAAATACCCCTATCAATACTTGTTTTACCCATCAGAATAAAACCTAATTTTGTTTGGATTGCAGCTGGTAGATCAGGCTGCAATTTGATTGGTGAACCGCCCATGAGAATGCGGTCATAAAGATCAGCCCCAAGAAGAAAATAAATTTTTCCCTTTCTATGAAATGTTGGATCTGCCAATATCAAACCATCAAAATGATGAGAAATCCCTTCCGGTATATAAGAAGATGGAAGATCCTTAGTGAGCCTTTGCATGATGCAAGCTGAAGCCTTGAATATTGGCTCTTCAGAAAACCTTGGTTTAATATCACATGATATCCATCCATCAGTGCGTTGAACTTCCCCTCCACCGAGTGCTGAAACTGAAAATGAATCTCTTTGAACTGGTAACCTTAACCTTTTTGCACATGAGGCGCTTGCAAAACTGCACATTGAACCAGGATCAATTAAAGAACGAACTTCACACCATTCCCCGTTGCCATTCCTAATATGAATTATAGCTGTTGCAAGTAGAACAGTATGATATTGATAAATTTTATCCTGGAAGGTTGAGCTATTAGCTGAAACCTCAGAAGAACCTTGACCATGAACTTGGACCATTTGTGATGAGTTACCATGAGTGTTTGATGATGAGTTTCCTTGTAGAATGTTTTGAGATGAGTTTCCCTGTGAAGTGTTTTGTAATGAGTTTCCTTGTAGATGATTTTGCGATAATGAACCATTTTGTTGGTTGCTGAATGTCCTTGGAAAATGTAAAAGCAAATGATGAAATCCCCTGCAATGTTTACAGACTTGTTTCGATAAACATTTTTTGCTCGAATGTGGACGTAAGCAATTATAGCATAAACGGTTAGCTGTAACGAACCCCTTCCGATCCCGTGGCAACATATCCAAAAATGTTTGGCAACAATACAACTCATGTGCCTCTCCATTACAACAAACACAATTTTTTGTATAACTTGATGAGTAACTACCTACCTTTGCATTTGGCCTATTATTGGAAGCATTGACCTTAAGTACACTTTGCATGCCTTGTACAGAGGGCTTAGATGATGCACACGCCATAGCTTTACAACGTGATTCCATAAATTCAAGCATGTCAGACATCTTCGGCATATCTAACATTTTTACATGTAATTCAAAATCATTTCTTAGCTGAGTATCTAATTTATTTAAAACAATATGCAACAGAATGAAACTCCAGTGCGTTACAGGCATATTTAGTGCTTCCAATGCAAGTAGATTTTCCTTTAAAGTGTCCAAAAATGTACGCAAATGGGTGTTGGGTTTGGATGGCAAGTGTGGCAAATTAATGATTTCATCTAAATGAGCATCTGCCATCATGCGCTTATTATCATACCTGTCCACTAATAGTTTGTATGCAACAGCATAGTTCAGCTCAGATATAGGTAAATGCTTGATAACACCAGCAGCCTCACCTGACAATGAACTGATCAGGTAATGCATTTTTTGAACAGAAGATAGGCTATTATTATTTTCAATTACCTAGTCGGTGCTTAAATTCTGTCACAAACAAAATTGGCTATAAAATGAAAACTAGTCATGGTATTCAAAAAAAGTTTTTTTAAAATAAAAGGTAATTTAATTAGCTTAACTTAAACACAAAATTTATTCAAAATTATTGCCACCATTTTTCACACAAGCCTTCAATCTTTGCGGCCAATCATCAATAGCAGCACGGACCATACTCATGTCGATATCGGCCACTGCTTTAATCAATGATGACTTTAGGCTGCTCAAATTTTTGTGAGGTTTAGAACAGACCTTCTCCTCCAATTCCTGCCAAACTTTGTAATCCAGTGGATTGAGGTCAGGGCTAGATGAGGGCCAATCTTGATGCCTTATTAGCTCGATATTCTGGCGCTCGAACCACTCCTGAGTTGTTTTGGCCTTATGAGCAGGTGCGGAGTCCTGTTGAAATACAAATGGCCGTCCTCCAAAGAGTGTCTGGGGCAGATCTTTTACTATGCGATCTAAAACCGGGTCTTGGTACACTTTTGCACTGGTTTTGACACCTTTTTCACAAAAATGCACTTCAGTAGGGCCATAGTAGGACACTCCCAACCAAATCATGACTGATGATGGATGATGGCCGTGCTGCACTCTAGGAATGGCATTTCCAGTGGCCGCAGAGCTGGTAGCGTACACCCTGTCATTTTGTTTGTTGTACTTCTCTTCGATATTAAAAATTTTCTCGTCTGTAAGCAGGATATTGCGGTGTCTGTTTCTTGCGTACCGCTTTAGCAAAACTTTGCATTTTTTGGCTCTCATACCTATCAGACGCGCGTTCAGAAGATGTCCACTCTTTTTTCGGTAAGCTCGTAGTCCCAGGTCTTCATTGAGTACTTTTTTTACGGTACTTCTGGTTAATCCCATCTCCAAAGCCATCAGTTTCTGCTTGCGGACGGGATTTCTTGCAATACGCGCCTTGATTGCTTTGATGACCCCTGGAGTCCTAACGGAACGAGGTCTGCCAGTTCTTTTCTCGTCATCGACACTAGAGGTTTCATTGTACCTCTTGATGGTACGGTACACGAACCTCTTCGTGATTTTTAATTTTTGAAGCAAGTTGAATATCGTCTTCGGTGGATGGCCGCAACGATGCAATGCAATTACTGCTACTCGCTGTATACTAAATGTTGCCAGAGTACAAAATTATTCAACAGTAGTACCAATCTGAAGATATTAAAATAAATGCCTATGCCTATTTATAACCTCTAAATATTAAAGATGACGTAACAAAATGATGTTTTTCCAATTTTAGAAATATTAATTTTTTGAAATTATACAAAACTATTACAAATCGGGAAGAAGGACCATATGGAAAGGGGCAGGCTAGGTAGGGAAGCCAGTACTTACGTGGAATTCTTATAGAAGTCTGACGCGTCCCACGCCTTGCACCCGCGCACTATAAATTCGCTGGTTCGCTTATAGTTTTGTTTCTTTCTAAAAACAATAGTCCTTGGATCGATCCACACTCGTAAATAAATGTTGCACACACGGTTTTTACATTAAAATGATGAATTTCCGACAGAGCGATGCGCACACACTGGCTGTTCAAAATGGAAGGGGAGCAGGGACAATAATGTGCACCTACCTACATGAAAATATAAAAGTTAAACTACCTCACAAAACCAATAGTAACCAATACCAATCAAATAAGCCCAAACTTGAAGGGTCTGCTGTTATCCGTTGAGGAGATCCCGTACCCACCTTGTAGTTCCATCAGCAGACCCTGGTCACCATGTTTTACCAAATTGCTTATTAATACCAATCAATTATGCCCAAACTCGAAGGGTCTGCTGTCTGGGAAAGTCTTCCAGGCAACCTTTGAGTCTTAATGCGATATCGCAGGTATACACACAAACCACGTTTTATTTAACTTACGCAAATTGTATCAGGAAGGTATCTTGGTATTCAAGAAGTAAAAGGTACCGGAAAGGAAAAAAAGTGGGACTATCTACAAAATGAAATGAGATGCCATCAAAAACAAAACTAGTAAAAAAAACAAGTCTCGCAACTTAGTTCTTCTACCGTAAAAAGTTGTGAGATCCATGTAATATCAAGTCGGTTTATTTATTAACTCCCTACTTAAGGGACCTTCTGTCTTAAGTTATTACGTAAATTAGCTAACCTAACAACATCTTATAGTGACCATATCAATATTAAAAATCTATAATGTTTAAAAAAAAACGATTGTATTGGCCATCGCATGAAACCACAATGTATCTTACAAGTAATACATATTACATTAACTTAGATTATTTAGTAAAAAAATAAAAGATTTTTAATAATGATATGATCATTATTAACTTTGTATTGGGGTCTTACTCGCGATAACTAACAACATTAATAGATATGCGCGAGTAAGACCCCAATACAAAGTTAATAATGTGTGAAAATCGCGAAAGTTTAAAGTTTACTATGATATGGTCACTATAAGATTATAGGTTTTGTTAGGTTAGCAAATTTACGTAATAACTTAAGACAGAGGACTTAATAAATTAACCGATTATACATAATAAATTAACCGTAAATAGATTGACTTGGCTTTGAATATAATATGCATTACTTGAATACCAAGATAACTTCTTCTTCTTTCTTCATATACCTTCTTGATACAATTTGCGTAAGTTAAATAAAACGTGGTTTGTGTGTATAAGACCCAAAGGTTGCCTAGAAGAAAGTGGCCACCTTTCTGTGACGAACGAAAAGCGTGGAATACGCGGAGCGCGGGCAAGCCACCTCCGCCAGCTGCGGTTATGATTACTAGTGTCCTTTCTTTCATGGCAATTTCGGGAAATTTAGTCTACTTAATACTTTGCGGGATTTGGTACAACTTCATAAGACATGTCCCATTCTTGCTTTTTCATTCCGTTGATTGAACATTTTACAAGTTACCTTTGAACATAATCCGTTGACCATTTTACAAGTTACCTTTGAACACATTTATATCTAAGTACCTATCAACACCAATGATTCCATTATATTAAACATATTTACAGGTACACTGATTCATCCACTGCAAATGTGATTTTGTAATCCTATACCGGGTGTATATATCCGCGGGTATGATTCTCGGGAAAAGTGGTTCAGTAGGGTCGGTAGAATATGTGGTTTCATTTGATGGTAGCAGTCTATTTACACCCGGTATACATTTACAGGTACTGATTCATTCACTGCAAATGTACCTATATATTTATATGAGATTACAAAGTTATTTATGCAGTTAATGTACCTAGAAAACTGGACCGAATTGCAAATATTTTATTTTTTCCTTGATAATTAAATAACTAAACACTGATTGTATTCCAAATTTGAAGCTTCTATGTCTGCTAGGGGATCTTTAGAGTTTTGATGATCGGTCAGTCAGTCAGTCAGTGAGTGAGTGACAAAATTGAGAAACTTTGACAAGTTATAATTCTTAAGCTACTGGTTCAAATTGAATGAAATTTGAAATTCACCGTGTTTATACAATGTCTGCTTGGTTACTGAAAATTCAAGCTTCTAGTTTTATCCACAACGAAGTTATAGGGGGTCGAAAGTGGCCTGAACTGTTTCGAGAAAAGGATGGTACGGCCGTGCCGACTTGGCGGGAGCATTGGCATGCCCACCGATGTGTAGAAATTTAATCTGTGTATCTGATTACGTGTTATAGGAAGTGCTATAAGTTGTGAGTGAGGGTGTGTTTGTTTGTGTGCATTCGAAAGTCATTATTCGTGTCGTGATTGGACGAAAAATATTAAAAATTAATAAAATTAAAACGGCAAAATAAAAACATTAAATGTAATTCATCAATAACATAAATGTCAAGATTTAGTTTTTATTAAAGTTTTAGTCTCATCGTCACTCAATTTGTGAAGCCAGTCTAGTATTTCATATTTAACCTTAAAATTGTTTGTATGTTTTATACAAAGATAATTGATAAAAAATTCGTCGGACTCACGCACATAGATTCCGTACCACTATAAAGTACGGGTAAGGTAAGGAACCCTGTATCACATGATAAATCACAACAATATAGACAGACGCCATAGCAACATCAAGGCGTCAAAAAATCCGTTGAAATAATTGAGCACAATTTGGTACGGAACCCAAATTTTTATTATTTTACTTTATAACAATCTAATATTACTTGTGTGTATTACCGTCTTTAAGACACAGCAATAACATTTTTCAAGGTTACTTGTTTCTTTTTGGTCCCCTTGATTGTCATATTTTTCCATTTTTTAGGGTTCCGTACCCAAAGGGTAACCAACGGGACCCTATTACTAAGACTCAGCTGTCCGTCTGTCGCCAGGCCAGGCTGTATCTCATAAACCGTGATAGTTAAACAGTTGAAATTTTCACAGATGATTTATTTCTGTTGTTGCTATAACAACAAATACTAAAAAACAGAATAATATAAATATTAAAGGGGGCTGCCATACAACAAACGTGATTTTATGCTCGATATTGATCACGGCAACAGGTAGACGCTTGAAATATTCACAGAATATTTAGTTATATATTCACTTTAAAAATAAATAATTAAATTAAAATAAAAGTAATATTTAAGGGGGGCTCCCATACAACAGAAATTATTTTTTTGCCGTTCTTATAGATAATGGTACGGAACCCTTCGTACACGAATCCTACTCGCACTTGGCCGATTTTTTGTATTTGGCTTGGTAGATGCCATTTATACGTATTATGTGAAAATTTCAACTGTCTAAATATGATGGCCGAAGCTGTAGACCCCTGTGATAGACGGACGGACAGACAGACAAACAGCGGATGCGCAGTAATAGGGTCCCGTTTGGCACCCTTCGGGTACGGAACCCTAAAATTGTATTGTATAGCTGGGGAGCAATATTATAAAATTTCCTGTGGGCGAATTCACTTTTCACTCGAAGAACAGGGATGCGTTAATTGTACTCGTTTGTAGGTGTCTGGGATATTAAGGACGATTATATCATTTTGTCTATTATGCCTCCTAGTGAAAAATATATTGTTTTATTTTCCATGTTTTTATTTAACTTCACTAGTTTATTAATCCATCAATCAAACAATTTATTTACTTATTTGTTTATAAAAGCATGTAATTATTAAATGATAAATTAGCTATTAATGCTTTTCTCACTATCAATCGCCAAACCCACCCATGTGTGTAGTACAATAGTAATGAGTCTTAGTATAATTCTGTGCCTTCGGAGAGTAACGATTTTACCAAAAAAACCCAATTTACAGGAGAGGCGAAATAAATTTTTTTTTCACAAAAGATATAATTTATTGCCAATTTTTTTTTTGATAATTTTTCACATTTCGTACCTAAAATGAAAGGCCATGTAGACAGCATTAAGTTATATTCCTGTGTATCCGTTCAGCCCCTAGAAAACATACCATACATCAGAGATATACATCGTCCAGAAGCTGAATTAAGCCATTTGGCACCTTAAAGTTATGCATTCTTAAGTGCATTATGATTCAAGTCGAGTTTGTATCTCTTACCATTTGTAATACACAAAAAAAGAAACGTGAAAATCGATCTAATTAAAATTACATCTCATTTCACAAACTAGTACGCGACTAAATCTTTTTAAGGCGGAACGTTTCAATCTCGGTGCAAAATGCAGAACTTATTATTGTTTTTCATAATATTGAATAAAAAGTACTAAATAAATGTGATTTATGGCATTTCGCGACCATAGTTTCATGTCGATTAGGCTTTTCTACCAAAATATTTCAATTTCATGCATTGCGTTGTAAATGAATGTCCACACCAACTTAAAACACGCTCTTAAGTTAGTATGGACATTCACAGTAACTATAATCCATAAAATGATGCAACTCCACTAAAAACCTCTGATAATTATTAAACAATAGTCGCAAAATAAGATGAAACTATTTTATTTCATACATTTTATTTAAAAATGAGATTAACAATCATAAATTCATAAGTTATGCATTCTGCACTGAGCTCAAAACGTTCCCCCTTAAGCCATTGTGAACTATTGTGTCTCTCTCCGGTGTTTTGTAGGAATACAAGGACAAATTTCAGTTTTCAAAATTACGCCTTAAATATTTTTTTCCTAAATATTTTAAGCTCGTTTAAGCTCATATTTAGAATTTGGTACTACAAAAATAAGTGAAAATAATTTTAAGGTAGATTGTGTATCGGAAACTGATACATTCAAAAAGAATTCTATGGTCAGATGTTTTTTGCTTTCCGGTAAATTATGATTCAATCAGCTGACTAAACTTCTAAGGAAAAGTGGAAAAATCTTCGCGTAAATAAGAAAAATATTTTCGGTGGAAAGTGGTCTATTAGCGATACTCAATCATATTTTTTCACATTTAATTTATGAAAAGCCTTCATGATTTTGCGTTTTATATGGACAAAAACATATAAGGGACATTTTAATAAACAGAAATATATTATTGCCACTTCTATCAACTATCAATTATTCTTTGTTCGGTAGCTATATATTTACCTACAGCCTATTATTAGTTTCAATAATCCCATTCATCATTTTATTTTAACGATTAAAAGTTTGGTGAATCCATCCATCCATCAGCCTGTTTCGTCCACGGCTGGACATAGGCCTTTCCAAGATTTTGCCATTCTTGGCGGTCCTCCTGGAAGAAAGGCCCATACTACATGCTGGGCAGGCGGGTTGGTGCGCGCGGTGCCGAAATCTTTGCACCAGTGACGCCGCTGCACGTCACCATCCTGTTTTATACATATAATGCCCGGCAATTTGGGATTGATATACCGCCATCTATCGGTCCAAGGCAATGGTGTGCTTGGTGGGCCGCCTGGTTTTGCCTGAGTGCTGTTTTCTTCCTCTCCCGGCCACGAATAGTGTCTATAACTCGTTGCTTCGGGGGGATTTGCAAATAAGATGGTGGTACCTACATCCACTGTCGAGGCGAGTCAAGCATCTTAACATAATAACTTCAAGGGAGTGTTAGAGGTGTGTCGTTGTGTATTGTAAACCGTCACTAGAAACTATCAACACTCGCACACCCGCATTTCACCGTCAATTTTTATATCCCAACGTGATTGGTAATTAAATTATACACGCCCTTAGTTTACCTCAGTGTTTTCCTTCACCGTTCAG
Source organism: Ypsolopha scabrella (assembly GCA_910592155.1). NCBI lineage: Eukaryota > Metazoa > Arthropoda > Insecta > Lepidoptera > Ypsolophidae > Ypsolopha > Ypsolopha scabrella. The sequence continues at coordinate 20,152,477 of OU342964.1, read as the reverse complement.
CAAGTGGTAAATATAGAAATACTATGGCTATAAAATTCGCAAAATTGATGATAGCTCGAATGGTAGGATTTGAACCCAGATCTCAAGATTCAGAGACGGTGTTACTAACTGAGCTAGTGCTGCTTCTTTGTTAAAATGACAACATATTTAAGGATATTAAGGAGCATTCCTATTACTTTCAAATATTAGGGTTTTTCATGATAACCTAAGATGTCATATATTTTTTATACAGAGATCATTATCCTAAGTTTTATCGTTTGCGAGAGCTGTCCCCCACAACCAAAAATAAAATTAAGTTTTCATGACGTCAAAATAAAATAAAAATGTGTTTAAATGTGGCGAATATGTATTAAGCGGTGGAATACACGTGACTTTTCTATTTGGTGATTCTGGTCTTGCATTATTTTATGACATGACGTAGTTTTAACAATATTATGAATATTCGCATTCGTTCCTTCACAACATGTGCTAACGATAATTAACGTTTACGTCTATTCAAAATATGAATTTGCGTCATTTTGCCGTTCATAAGACCACGGAATCTCTTACAATGATTACCTTAATTATGACTACTTGAGCAGCTGACGGTCGATTCACATATGGTCCAGTCACCTTAGACAATATTTCACGAAGTTCTATTCAAGAGACTCACCCTCTGGCCAATTTTTTTATAGGTTGTCTGGACCCTCAGGAATATAGCCCTGAGTTTTCGGACATTTCAGAGTTGTTTTTTAGCAATAAAAAAATATTAAAAATTAAAAAATCGCTATTTTTGCGATAATTTTTTTGGAACGCGTCCTATCAAAAAAAGTTTCAAATAAAATTTGTTTATTATAACGTCTTCTGTAAGAAAGGTCCTAAAAAAAGTGCTAACATCGTTAATTAAGCCGATAATGGCAAAAGAAAATGAAAATTCTCGATTTCATTTTTACAACCGCAATCGGTTATTTATTAACTTATCGGTTTCAAACTCGTACGAGATGTGAAAGAACCAAACCCCAAGAGAATCATGCAAGATTTTTCGATCTGCAAGACATAGTATAGCGACAATCTGCGATCATCGAAAAATCTTTGCCCTTCAATAGAATTTCCCGACGAGGGCCCACAAGGTAGAAAAAATCGAGGAGCTTCTTGTCATAATGCACAACAGATTTGAAAAAAAAAATGCGTTTTTCGAAAAATAAATACTGTTTTTCGGTGATTTTAGATTTTTGCTTTTAAACAAATAACAATTCTGACCAAAGTTGCAAACATATCGGAAAAATTCTTGGATCATTTGAAGCCTTTTGGGAAACCGAACAATTAAAAAAAATGCAATATCTTGATTACAGCCCGAGATATGAATGTTTTTACCTTTGTTCAATTTTCTATTGCTGTAATAAATATTTTTGCAAAATTCGAGTTTCACAGCAATCCCTACGCTTCCGGCCATAAGATTCAATGAAATTATTTCCTTTACCAGGAATCATGCCATCACAATTATCAGTGTCTTTCGATCGACGGCTCGCCGCCGAGCGCGCGGCTTCGATCGCGCGGCTGGGTGGCGCGGTGGGGATGCCCCCTCTCACTCCGCAGCCCGGTGCGAGCGGCTTAGTTAACAAATGTAATAACTTGCTCAAAAATGGTCGTAAATATTCTTTTTTTTTTTCATTTCACGTGATTTTTTCTCGTCAATATATATATATTTTTCGAAAAACGCATTTTTTTTTCAAATCGTTTATGCATGATGACAAGAAGCTCCTCGATTTTTGTTTACCTTGTGGGCCCTCGTCGGTAAATTCTATTGAAGGGCAAAGATTTTTCGATGATCGCAGATTGTCGCTAAACTATATCTCGCAGATCAAAAAATCTTGCATGATTCTCTTGGGGTTTGGTTCCTTCACATGTCGTACGAATTTGAAACCGATAAATTGATAAATAACCGATTGCGGTTGTAAAAATGAAATCGAGAATTTTCATTTTCTTTTGCCATTAGCGGCTTAATTCACGATGTTAGCACTTTTTTTCAGGACCTTTCTTACAGAGGACGTTATAATAAACAAATTTTATTTGAAACTTTTTTTGATAGGACGCGTTCCAAAAAAATTATCGCAAAAATAGCGATTTTTTAATTTTCAATAATTTTTTATTGCTAAAAACAACTCTGAAATGTCCGAAAACTCAGGGCTATATTCCTGAAGGTCCAGACAACCTATAAAAAAGTGGGTTTCTTGAATAAGTCTTATACTAAGGTGACTGGACTAATATCAGTCATGTGAGATCTACGATTGATGTCAATATCAGCCGGCTTACTATGACTTTTTTATTTGCAACGGTACCTCCCGGACTATAAGGTCTGTTCATAAAATAATGCTCAAGCTGACGTCACATATACTAATGAGTAAATACTTTTTTGAAATGGTTGATATTAAGAATAAGGCAAGTTACTTTACTTTGAATGTGAATTACAGGTGCTCCATAAATTAATTATTTATTAAACACGCTGCTTATAGGTAAACTTTATCAGCAATCACGTTCGAGTAAAAAAAAACCGGTCAAGTACGATTCAGACTCACATACCTAGGGTTCCGTAATTCGACAGTTTTGGGAACAGTCAGGAAGAAGGTATATAAAATCTTGCTTATAACCTGTTTATGATAACTTAAAAAAGAATTGATTGTAACACAAAAGAGAGACTCGAATATTTTTATACCATACTCTAAATAAAACTCCTGTATCAAAAATTTTTTCTTGTCATTTTGATATCGTGAATTTCTCAACCGATATATTACTGTATTCTTTATGTGATTCCAAATCACCATGATTTATTTCATACTTTTCGGTTCATTAGTTTCGGAAATAAGGGGGGAACATGCATTTTTTGTGGTTTTTCGAAGATTTCTCGAAATCGGTGCCAAGTCAAAGTGTATATTTTGTATAATCAGCTCCTTAATATCTACAATTTGATACCCATATTGTATTTTTATAAAACATAGTTTTTATTTGTTTTACATATTTTTTTTATATTTCTCATATTTAACAACTTTTTTTTAATCGCTATAGTTTTCATGTAATTGGCCAGTCATGGCCTATAATTCTCTTTTTTTTTTCGGTCCACCAGTATCGGAAATAAGGGGGGGACATGCATTTTTTTTGACTTTTCAAAGATTTCTTGAAATCGATGCCAGTAAATATAGTAAAAGTATATATTTTTGTAACGAGACCCATATTGTATTTTAAGGATATTTTTTTTATTTTTATTACTTTTGTATTGGAAATAATTTTAACAATTTAAAAATTTATACACTACTGAAAAATGTCGACGAACTTGTTGCATTATAAATAATGGAGTGAGAAACAATAATACTTCAATAGCATGTCGTTTGTTTTGCCGTACATACTACGATGAAAGATAAACCCACAAGCTGATTATAAATAATTCTGTTTTCCCATATGCAAAGGTTACGTAGATTCTGAGAACTACAAATTAATAGTTTTATTTATTTTTCCCCACAAGTAGTAACTATTATTTTTAATTGCTGTCAATGGTACCCTTGGGTCTTAGAGCAAATATTTTTTGTTTTACTTTTGTAGGTACATTACTTGAAACGCCGTATAGCCTGATTTTACAGGAATGCTGAGACGAGACCGTACACCTCAAACAGATGGAACGTACAAACAAACAGATGGACAAAAAAGTGGTCCTATCTAGAATAGACTTCTGTTTTTCATTCTGAGAAACGTTTCCTTGGGCTCCCTTGCCTTGGATAAATTTATTTACGAGAAAAAAAAATTAAATATAGTAAGTATGTCAGCGCCATCTTGTATATTCACTGAGAACCATTTTATTTACTAGAAGGAATGTCGTTCAGTGGTATATTTACTTAGTGTCTGCCAAAGTAACTAGATGGCGTTTTATATAAAGGTCCTACAATTAAAAGTGAATTTTTTTACAGATGATAGAGTTTCCCTAATAGACCACATTCCACCGAAAAAATTTTTTTGCGTGTAATTTTTTTGCATTTCCATAGCAATTTAGTCAGCCTATTAAACCACTTTGTACTGGGAAGTGAAAAGATTAATTTAATAAAAAAATTTTTTCTTCTGGAATTTGATCAGTTAACGATACACGATCTACCCTAGAATTATTTTCAATTATTATTCTAGGACCTTGTATATCGACACGACATGATTCCCGACGTAAAAAAAAAACTTATTCGGGAGTAAGTTAGAGGACAGCCCTAAAACAGGTACAACCCACCATGCCTGAAACTGATGGATGCCGGTATATCCATCCCCTATCGACAACATTACAAATAAATAATTGGTACAAAACTAAAAACCATTTTGAGATATTGGCTTTTTGAGCATCATTTATTTTTTTTAGAATTAAATCCTTATAAATATAAAGAGATTTAAAAAAAAAAACAATAGTTGGTAAACACAGGATTTTAAAAACAATTGCCTATGCTTTCAAGTTCATTCCGTATTTAAAAAAATTAACTGTCATGTCATTGTGACTGTTGACATTGACAGCGAACATAAACATGCCAAGTTTCTTTTTTAATAATCCCTTGGCAATGAACATCGAGTTTGAAATCCTCAGTTGCGACTTACGTTCTTTTAGAATGATTGAATAAGAAGAAAATAAAATAAGCATTAAAAACACACAATAAAATATAATCAAAAATACGTAAGCTTTATTTTTACGCAGCCTTTCAATATAAATATTGAAAACAAATGGTTACCTGAAATGAAATGATGTCGATTGGCGGCCCTTATATAAAACAGACTGATGATGGGCAAGGTTCTCACTAGTGCAAGGGTATTGGCATATCGGCACCGCCCACGCCCTGCTGAAATCTTGGAAAAGCCTATTTCCGGAAGTGGACAAAACAAGCTGCTGAATGGGTGGATGGACGTAAAATAAGAAAAACAAACTTATTTATTTAATAGGTCATATATATTCGTGAATCTGTTACACTGGTGTATTTTTAAAATGATTCCATTATTAACACACAACAAATATAACATACACTTTATTATTATAGCTAAACGATTTTTATCAATGCATTTTATTAATCAACATAGTATTTTTTGCAAATTATTATTTTGCTTTAATATTTTGTAATACCGACTTTAATTCCTTAACTGCCCCTCTGCCACATTTCATCGTAGATTCTTTACACCAGCCTGCCTAAGATATGCCTCTTTCATGTCCTTTCAATAGGACTCACAAACACCTCTACAAACTCTATTAGATACTTCTATATGGTTATTATCAAGTAAATAATAAGGTTTTTGAAAACACTGATGTTGAAATCGCATAGAGATATCGTTATTCATACGCATTTCACCCTCAAAACCTTTGTACACAAATAGACATCTGATCCGGAAATGCTGGGAACTACTTCCACAGTGTTAGTATCGGATTTCGTAAAACACAGATACATAACCTTAATTTTTGTTTTCGTTCCATCCAGTCACAGGGGAATAAATTTTCAAAACATGTTATCAATAATTTTAATTTCATGTTTTGTATTTAATTTAGTGATTTTTAGGTCTGCTGATAAAGGTAATTGAGTTATTAAATTGACGTTCAATTAATATTTGTAATCTATTAGAAAATGATCAGCTGACCCACTATTCGTTTTTGTTATAATTACGAAAAATAGGTCAGCATAATAATTTTCCCGACAGTATGTGGAAAAAGGTAAAAAACTAATAGTGAAGCAGCAGTTTCTTGTTTTGATTTCCCAAAACAGTTGTATTTGCTTTCTTTGTAAAGACGTATATGTATTGTTGGATTTTATAAAAGTATTTGGTTCATTAGTACTGTTCATAAAGCCAAAATTAATCTGCAAAACGTGTAGTACGTATGTTTGCTAACTTTAATACCTGATTAAATGCCGTCATATCCCTTAATTAACACCTAATATTTAGATTCTAAAAATATAATGTGCTCATGTATCAACAGAATTTGATATAAATTGTATTGTCTATGTCTTCTAAAGTAGACCTACTGCATGCGACCACCAAGCAGGAACACATTGCATTACATATGCATTGCATATGCAACACATTATATATTACAATTATGTATGCGCAAATCTATGCAAAATAAAACTAAATAGATAGGAATACATAATAAATAATGTCTCACTTATACTCTACAATTGTAATTTGCCCGTGGATTTCCAGCTTCACGATTTTACAGATTATTCAATTTAATTGTTACTTTTATTAACAGATATTTGAAACAACGAAGTTTTTGCCAGATTTATAGTCATTGCGTAGATTTATGCATTATCGTATGTTTGAAAAATGTATGCATGATATATCTGTCTTTATTTAGAGTGCATTAAAAACTGAAAAATATCAATAAGAAACAAATTTCAAGTAAGACAAATATTTTGAAAAAAATAATTTGCTTACCCGAATCCTGGCTAGAGGAATTTTGTTCTTTGTTTCTAATTGATTTTTCTATTTTGTAATTGTTCAAAGTAGATAAAGCAATGGATTAAGCAATAAATAATATAATCTTTAATTGTCTTAGAATAAGGCTCACAATTATTATTATAGAAAGTGAGGTAAATTGTATGTGAGGTTACTGAAAATCCACACGTTCCATTAGACATCTAAGTTCAGATATTATTATAGCATAGTAACAAGAATACAAACATGTTCATACGTAGATATAATACTATACAGTTGTTTATTTTTACATTGGTAAACATATTTACAAACAGTATGATATATTTTTTAATATAATACTTGGATTTTTCGAACATTATTTCTTAGTTTCATCGAGCAAGGCCAATACAATTGAAGCTTAAAATTTTGGTTATTTATTCATGAATAATTATTTTTTACTCATAAATAATAAAAGATAGCTCAGTCACAATGAAACAAGAACATTTGCCTACCTTAGGTAATTTACTAAATGACATTAATTTTGTAACAACTTTTTCAACATATTGTTACCGACTACTTAAATACGAAGCAACGAACTATTTCAATGTCATTATTCTACAAAAAAACTATTCTACGAAAGTAAGACGACGTAATAAAATAAACAAAAGTATATATTTGCTTATTTTAGTGGTTTGTCTGTTTTTTCAATTACCTACCTAATAACTTAATTTTGGAATTTGCAACTTATATTACTGAAAGTCAAAATAATAAAATGGGACATATACTAAAGTAGGTAATTTAACAGACTTCAAAAAGAATTTGCTACATTTTATGGTAATTAAGTAACATCGAGTCGTTGTTAATCTTTTTACTGCATGTTTTTGATTAAAAATGAAGAATATAATTAAATTACTTTATATGTTTGTTCCAATAAATTACATTTAAGATAAATATTAAACATTTACTAAAATTATCAGATCCCTACTCCAGCTCAAAGTTTACAAATATAGACATAATAACTAACATCTAAAAAAGTGATAATAGTAAAACTTTAGTTATATTCTTTTTTATATAACATATTTTGAATTTTGCGAATGATCTTAACAAAACACTTCAGGTTCGATTGATACAAAAACATTGTGCTGAAATTATGTTATTTCAAACCAATCAAGTAAAACGACAAACTTATTTCAAATAATCTAGCTCATTAATGGTTTAATTAAAACATTTTTTATAATTATGTAATGTAAGTACGTAAAAGTTGAAAATTAAGTTTTTCCATCTTGACAGTTATTCTTATCCAATTTACATACAATTTATAGCCGTATTCATCAAATGTATTCTTTCTATTAAATAAATTTACGCTTTGACTTTCAAATACTTGTTAAATTAAACAAGGAAAATAGTTCCTATAGGAATGGGATTGCGTTCTCTCGTTATTTTAAAGGTCAAACAAAAGTTGCTTAGCATAATCAAGTATAAGGTTTTGTTTCATTTTACAGAGTTCCAAAACTCCAATGCTTTTGAATGTTAAATGCTACCGTAGATGACTTGAAATAAAACTCTAACTTATCTCACTGAACAACGCCCACAAAGGATCTTAATGATACGATAATTCTTTTTTTCAACTTGGTAAATTCTGTGTCAGAAATTAAAATTAAACAATTTAAATATTCGACTTTTGTATTTATTTTGCTAAATTGATTAATATGGTCGGTAGGTTATGTTTATTGTTCATAAGTGAGTAAATCACGGATATCAGTATGATCAACACGGCCTTCCAAAAAGTTTCCGAATTTCCCGTCAAGATGCGATTCCCAACCGCCTATTGTTTCCAAGGGAAAGTGAATTCTATTAGCAGTTGCAGTTATTGGCGGTATTCCCTTGCGGCTGTTCCGTAAGTCTCTGACCACGGGCTCCTCCAGCGAGCATCGCGGGCTCCGAGTCCAGACTCTCTGACATCTTGTCGCAGATTATATCCACCAGCCGCTCGAACACATTCTGGAAAATAAATTATATAATGATAGGCTTTACAACTTTAGCACCGACCAAGTCCAAGGTCTGGCGATAAAGTGCCTGAAGAGAACCATGTTTTATTTGACGTGTTTCCAAAGCACTTACTCAAAATACCTGACTTCAGGCTGAACACACGTTTCTCTTTAAAAATGAAAGGCTTAAAAGGGTTCTCAATCTAAATAACTAAATTTGTGGCGTATGTATACATTGAGCTATGAACACGAGAAACGAGAAAGACTAAGACAAATACAGAGAAGCCCAATACCTATACAAAAAGGATTATCAGATGCGAATCTTGGCGCTGTTTCTGCGAAAACATTGAATCAAACAATGAAGCTGCAAGCGTACGCAAGGTCCTATCGAACGATGATCTTATCGAACAATCAAGACCGCAACGTAGTCTTGCTTAAGAAATCAGATAACACATTCACCAACGCGGACAAGGAGACCTGCGAAGTACTACTCGAAACTCACTCTCCAGGTTGTAGCATCTCAGAAGAACGCAGCTGGTAGGAATGGTCGAGTGGATCTCCAAATGAGCAGGACTGGAAAACAGCCGAGACTGTGGTTGATAAGGACAAGACCATCTGGGCCGTCAACAGCTTCCTTCCCTTCAAATAGGCGGGGATGGTACATTCGCTCTTCTGAGATGGGGAATAAACTAGCTAGCGAAACTGCTGACAGACATCCCGAAAGCATATCTTGCACATAGCTATATACCGCAGAACTTGAGAGAAGTCAAAGTAATATTCTTGCCTAAACCGGGTAGAAGTGATTACACTCAAGTGAAATCCTTTAGACCCATTAGCCTCACACCCTAGAAAGGCTCTGTGATAGATATATCAGAGATGGGGCCCTAAAGAGGAAATCGCTACACCCGAATCAACATGCCTACAGTTCTTGTAAATTAACTGAGTCGGCTCTGCACGGCATAGTGATAAGAATCGAGAGCACTCTGACTGCAAATTTAAATTCAAATTCAAAAAGTTTATTTGTAAAATAGATACATATAGTATACTTTTTACAGGTACGAAATTAATCTTTATAAAACAATAGAATTTAATAAAAAAATAATAATATGGGAAATACATTAAAAAATATATATATTTAGGTTGGGATACTAAAATGTTATAAAATTATACACCTGCATAAAATATAGCAATAAAGGAATAAAAATATTATATTTACATGCCTAATGCAATTAACAAATAAGTTGATAAACAAACAAAACTAACCATAAATACATAATTTTAACCATAATGCCTAACCATCCGCATCATTCAATTAGTATTGCTAAGAAGAAGGGCAAGAAGCTTAGCAAACATGTATTTTTTTAAATTTTCCTTTTTTTTCTTCAAAATGTTTAATCTACACAATTTTCTTAAAAGAGTCAAACCTAGGTACCTTCATCGATATCGAGGGAGCCTTTGACAAAACTAGATTCATACATATCAATCATGCTCTTCTTAAGTATGACGTTGAACAAACACTACGCAGTTGGATAGACAACATGCTTCAGTTGAGAGCGGTACAACTAAATGGAATGGCACCACCAGAGCGGTGGTAGCCAAGGGCTGCCCACAAGGAGGCGTCCTATCACCTCTGCTCAGGAACATCGTAGCTGACGATTTGATCCGACGCCTTAACGATAAGAGCTATCACACGATAGGTTATGCCGACGACCTGGCTATTCTCATTAGTGGGGAATTTGAAGGCACACGGGCAGGGGGCTTTCAAACTCGTTGAAAAATAGTGCGAGGAGGACCAATCAACAGTGAACCCGAAAAAGACAGAACTAGTCGTGTTCACCAACAAAAGAAAACTGGTGAACATGGGACTTCCGAAACTCTTCGGCACTGAACTAACCCTATCAACTGAAGTCAAATACCTAGGAATGATACTTGACAAAGCTGAACTGGACTAAACATATGTTTTAACAAATTGAAAAGGGGGGCCATAGCACTATAGCAGTGCAAACGCATGATGAGCAAGAAATGGGGGCTACGCCCAAACATAATGCTATGGCTGTACAAAGCAGTGATAAGACCAATGTTTACGATACTTACAATTTATAGTCTCGATTGTTTTCGGGAAAACGATGACTGGCGAAGATTTCGAGACATACTGTGTCTTTAGCAGATATGTATGCTCATCATTAGATATAACGGTTACCTTGACATTGATGTTCTCCTTTGCACTGGTCTCATAGAACTCTACACCGAGCTGCTCAGCCAGCTGACGACCACGTTCAGCGCTAACAACGCGTTCATCTTCCATGTCACATTTGTTGCCAACGAGGATTACTTGTGCATTGTCCCAAGAGTAAGTTTTTATTTGTGTTACCCTGAGAATAAAAAAATATTATCTCTTAAAGCTTTCTAAAATTAAAGTGAGTATGTTTAATGAATAACATCGTACAGTTAGACGTTTAAAGACACTGTGTAAATTTTATTTTTTGGAACCCGGAACCTACCCTGCCTGCAATCTTAAAATTGTTTTGATATTTTACCTCGAGTTGTAAAATACTACCTCAGTGGCCGAGTCGTAGAGTGCTTGGGCAACTAATGGTTCAATCCCTCTACGTGCTTCGGAGGGATCATTTTTTTCTTTTTCTTTTCTATTAAGCTGTTGTCCCTAGTACGGCAATAAGGCTCTTTACCCATCACGTTTGGGACGTAATACTCGTCGGTGACAAGCGAGTGTACCAAGTGTGAGCTGTAACTTGCATTGCGCGGTTCACACTTCTTAAAACCTCTGACGCTCCCTCGGGGATTCGCCGATATATGAGTTAATAAAGAAAATACTTGTACTCATAACATATAGGTACCAAAATCAAATACATATAAAAGTTACAAGCATAAAAAAGTCCTGGATTTAACACGTATTTCGATGAATGTATGAGTACCGAGATGTCTTAATATTATAAGCGTTCTAGCAAATAAAATAATTTTCAAGAATCTCTTTAGGGTATGAAAGTATACACGATTCTGATGTCATTACGAGAAAAAAATATACCTCGAATTTTCACCAAAAATTCCATCATTTTTCTAAGCTATGGCTACGCAGCTCACCGGCCTCCCGCACACACCTAATTGTACCCCGCAACTCGCACCCCTCATCCGAGTCGCCAGCGACCAGTGAGGGTGTCCACGCGATTAGTGTATTTTGAGTAAAGAAAATCGTCTTATTATGAGGTAGTGGTACTTTATTTAGAGATCCCAGTATTTAAAACAATATCTTTACCGATCATACTAACACACCCTTAAAGGATTCTTGGTTTTGCTTTTACACCCGGTATAAGGTGATTTTCGTTTCTATAGCTAAATTCATACTGGAGACTTGGTCCTTGAGAACCTTAGTCCTGACCACTTACCGAGTCTCCAGTATGAATTCGGCTATACGAAATGTCTATTATGAAAGTAATATATTTTATGGCAATCCAAAATATTTTTGTTTCATTTAGAGTTTTGGCATATTTTTCCTAAAATCGTGGGAACAATCAAAAACAGTCTCAAGTTTTTTCAAGAGAAGAATCTTGTAACATTTTATTGTGCCTTTCGCTTGCTAGCTTTTTAATATGAATGTATGTACATTTTGACTTCAAGCCACCGAGTACAGAGCCTTTGAAGTGCGGGTCCATTTGTGTACGAAGTACGGCGCAAGGGCTTACCACTCATCACGCAGATAGTCGTTCAAAAACTACACCGGGTTGGGTTCGTACCCCGGGTTCCAACACTAAGCCGTTCAAAAATCAACATGGGTCGCAACACCGACCGTTCAAAACTAGCAGTGTCGGTACACCGTGTCGAATTTTTCAACACCAACACTGAGCAGGGTTCGCAAGGTTCGAGAGACGACTATAATACCAGTTATAAATCAATACGAAATCTATTGGTCATATGAGAAATGACGTTTGAAGTGTAGCAACTCGGCCAAACCCGTTCAAAAATCAACATGGGTCGCAACACCGACCGTTCAAAACTAGCAGTGTCGGTACACCGTGTCGAATTTTTCAACACCAACACTGAGCAGGGTTCGCAAGGTTCGAGAGACGACTATAATACCAGTTATAAATCAATACGAAATCTATTGGTCATATGAGAAATGACGTTTGAAGTGTAGCAACTCGGCCAAACCCGTTCAAAAACTCAGCGTTGCAACCCCGGTGTTCCTACCCACCCTAGGGTTCTTCAATGAACGCACTTCTGGGACGTTTAATCTTCGTTGAATCGTGGGTGTACGAGCGTGTCTTAAACTCCGTACTCGGAGACGCCTCTGATACCGTTCTGAAATTCATCTCGCAACTATTTAAAAAAATGTAAATACTAACCAATCTTGGACGCTGTTGAAGCTTTCTTCGTTGGTGATATCATACATGAGGATGAAACCCATCGCTCCTCTGTAGTATGCGGTCGTGATGGTACGGTAACGCTCTTGACCCGCCGTATCCTGAAAACCACATGGGTAATCACCAATCAGTTATCAGAACTTGGATCTTGGACTTGGCCATACAAAATCTACATATCTGTAAGAAAGTTTATCATCAAAAATAATATGTTCTTATGCTTTTTAGAGTTCCGTACCCCGAGGGTACCAAACGGTAAATTTTTCTGTTTTCCTCAGTTAAGGTGTTACCTTACTTTTTAATAAAAAGTTTGCAATATGTAAATGCTTTTTATAGCAATTCGCGCAAACTGCTTGTTAATAGTTAGGTGATCATCACTGATCACATGAAAATTATTCAATTTTATGCGTTACATTTTAGCTGCATTACATTACAACTGTAAACATGCTTTTAAGTTTGTTAATGTAATGCAAACAAAATGTAATACATTAAAATACGCAACTTTTTTGTGAAGACTTTATTATTAATAAACTATTTCCGCAAGTTGCTTTAAAACACATTTATTGCATACTTTTTATTCAAAAGTACGGAAATCAATATTATGATATGCATTTTGTACCGAGGTAAAAAGTTACCCCCTTAAGCAATTCAATATTTCCGATAAGCGCATTGCTTTATTTTTATAAAATCTGCCCCTCTTCTTCAAAAGACGAATTAAATGTTTTTTTTCCTTACTTCAATTATGGTACATACCCATACCGGAATAATACTTTATATTCTCTGCCTATACGTAAATACCAATATTCATTTCTGAATTACTAGTGCTGGGACGAAAGTCTAGCGGTGAACGGAAATAGCTGCGCATCGGTCCAGTCGGGGAGCCAATCAGCGTTTACGCATGAGTACGTGCGCCCGAGAGGCCTCAACACGCAAAAATCTCCATACAACGGGTAAAAACTGTTTGTGAAGTCAACAGCTTACTTTCTTTATATATTTTTCAATATGTTTTATCTAGCGACATATAACCACGTACGCATGAAGCCCAAAAAGCTAAAATCTGATGGCATACCATCATAATAGCTGTCAGGATATCGTGAATATTGCCTCGTTTTTACGCAAAGTTTAACGATTCGTACAATTTGTAGCTATAATAGAATTAAAAAAAACGCTTCAGTCCGCGGTCGTTCATTTATATAAGATCATGTTTAAATACTTTCTTAAAAATAAATACGTATAGTTTCATGGTAAACAGTTTTCCCCTGAAACCATTTTACTAATTCTAATATCGAGTGAATACCTCGCCATCATGCACATCTCGATGAAAGATGGGTCGGAGTGCTGCGTTAAAGATAGGGAAACCTATCTGAAGACGTGTGCAGAGTTTCATTAAGATCAGACCTACCAGGGCATCACAAACACCAAAAGCATTTATATGGCAGCTGGGCGTGAAGAGCCCCTTTAACGAGCCACTTGTATCTATCTACATATTATTATATAGGTATAATAATAATAAAGTAGTAAGAAGGTCATGTCTGTACATTGAATATTTTCGCGAAATTTAAAACGAAATAAGTTATTTGTAATGTACTGAAGCCGAAACTAACATTTTTAGAATTTTCGTCTGTCTGTCTGGCTGTCTGTCTATGGGTATGTTCCGTTTTAACTCGAGAACCATTCAACGGATTTGGATGCGGTTTTTTAAATTAACATTTTAGTGACTCTGGTCAACACATGAGCTATAGGGAGTGTTCATAAAATAACGCCCAAGCCAAAAATGGGGCAAAGATTAAATAACCGCTTTTAACTCGAGAACCACTAACGGATTTGGATGCGATTTTGTTATTATCATCGTAGTGACCCTGGTCAACACAAAGGCATTAAGGGGTTCATAAAATAACGGCCAAGCTATAAACGGGTCAAATATTGAATAAAAGCTTTAACTCTGGAACCACTCAACGGATTTGCATGTGGTTTTTCGTTTTATTATCGTTGTTGTGTTCCTGCTGGTCAACACATAAGCTATAGAGGGAGTGTTCATAAAATAACGCCCAAGCCAAAAACTAGGTAAAAATTCACTGAACGTTGTCGAAGCTGCGGGCAAAGGCTAGTATAACATAAGGATATAACCAGCGAAAAAGCGAGATCAAAACAATTACGAAAGTCTTTTAACAAAAAGTCAAGAAATAGGCGCAACGCGTAAAACGCGCAACGCACAACGTCTGTGTTTTCTAGAAACATATAATTTGGAACAGCTTCCTTAAAAAGATCTTATGTGCATCAAGAAAGGATTTAAAAAAAATAATAATAAAATAGTAATAATAATATATGCAGAAACTGCGTGTATCAATTTGAAACTTAGTACAAATACTTTTATGAAGAAATATCACATAAAACAGCATTTTCAAAAATCCTTCCCCATATGTGTGAAATGGGGTACAAAAGTTTGTAAGTATAATTAATAATTCTATTCCTTCTTGACATACAACTCTTGAAAAAAAATCAAAGATGTACCGTGGGGTTATATTAAATACAGTAGTACAATGTGATGTTAAATATTCCTGGGGAAATCTGGTTCATAATTCTCGTTCATAAAAGGTAGGTGGGTTTTATTAAAGTCTAGCTGGACCAACCAAGCAATACTTTAGCTCTTATTACCCCGTCGTGATTAAATAGCTCTTGGGGCACTAATCTACAAAACCATAACTCCGGAGACACTGAGCTACAAAACAGTATCACTAAAACTCATAGTGCTAGGGAATATCACCCTCTCATTCACACACACACACACACACACACACACACCCTCACACACACCCTCACACTTCACACAACACACCTCCGCACACACCTTAGTTTATTAAAAGCTTCCTATCTGGAAGCTGCATGATTTGTAATCAAATATTAATTTTGTGAATTGTTAGTAATAGTAATATAATACCTATATATGCATATATATATACATATATATATATTTATTTTAAATAGTATATGCATATATATATATATATATTTTTTTTATGTATTCATGTAATCATAAATATTGTAAAGGAAGAGCTTGCCGCCTATAGCACCAGTACATACACCCTTGTAGGCGTCAAAGCAATCCTAACCTTTTTGTGTAAATTTCACTATGAATAAAGCATATTCTATTCTACGAGTATTCTATTCTAACTTCAGCGAACAAAAATTATTCGATTATTGTTTTTTGGGCAATGTTTCATTAGTAAAGTAAGCACATACTTTTTACAAAAATAAATCGTTAGGTCATTATTTCGTTAGTAATCAATAAATTCTATGGTGTATTTACACGAAGTATATACGCGTTTTAACGGCTATTTTCAATGTATTTATGTGTTAAGTAGTTATAAAGCTTCTTAACAATGTTTCAAGTACCATAATAATTGGAATGTTTCTACAAGAATGCGAGGCTTGAGTTTAAGAAAAGCCCTTGATGGTTGCAATTATTAGGAAAACATCAAGCTTAAGGTGGTCGCGATGGATATTATTCCCAAACGCACAACATTATGAATGTTTTTCTTATTTTAAAATAAAATTTATTAAATGAATGTCTCTGATGGATAGAATCCGAAATGAGGAGATCCGTCGGAGATCGAAAGTAACCGACATAGCCTGCAGAATCAGTAAGTTGAAGTGCCAGTGGGCAGGCCATGTTTGTCGCCGACATGATGGCCGTCGGGGCCGAAAGGCTTTAGAATGGAGACTAGGCTGACCTTGTGCCCGCTGGACCGACGACCTGAAGGACGTTGCGGGGGTCGGCTGGATTAGGAGGACCGATATGAGTGGCGAAATTTGGGAAAGGCCTATGTCCGGGACTGGACAAACACGGGCTGTTGGATGGATAGATGGAAATGAATGTGATTAATGGCACAACGCGACAATAGTTTAATGTCAATGTTTCACAAAATTATTGTATTTCCCACTAGTTTCGCCTTAACGGCATTTTTAAGGATTTATTACATGCATATCGCACAAAAGCTGTTGTTCGTGTATGTAACAACAGGATGACCATCGATGATGATGTTTCACCAAGTGCCGACAATCACAAGTGTTAACTCAATTAGGCTTCTGCAGCAAAGTTGTATTAATTTATGCATTACTTTCTAAATGATTCTGCACAGCAACTTTCAAATATGTTTATAGTTATAACAGAAATTTGCAAGAAAAGCATCACATTTGCTTGCTTACTTACTTACTTTTGATACAAAAATAAGAGAATAATCAAATGTTGTGCGTTTGGGAGTGACACCCGACTCCAACACATTAATTCGTTCTTAGACCGTAAGTTGATAGCGTTATATTTGCAGAATATTTTCATTCAATACTTTAGGCCTGAACGTGAAAAATAAACACCAGTAGAAAGGTGTTCCTTATTTTGACTTTTTTCCCTTTTATTATGGCTCACCCCCTATGTAGCTAAAAACGAGTCAAGTATTTTTTTTAAGAAATTTAGTGGTTGCTATAGTACCACTATGCGTGAGTGCTTGAAGTTCTGTGAGAGTGAAGCCTCAATGAATATGTCCTTAGATTTACAATATTAGATTGTTTTAACATTTTTATTTAATTTTTCTGTTTGTAGTTACTTTTCTGTCTTATTTCTGTATCCTTGTAATTTTCTTAGTGTCTGTTATTTGGATTTAATCTGTTATGCTATGCAGTTATATAATAAATGAAAAAATCTTTTAAATTTAAATCCCCTTACAATAAGCGATTTAAAAAATTTAAATAAAATAAAGCAGAAATTAAGCTTCTCAAATGAAAGTCATGAACAAATTTTACATCTCAAAAAACTATCTGTGCATCATTGAAAGAAAAAAAAAGCACAAAACACGAATAATTTCCCCTTTTGCCAACATTTAGCTCCAATGTGACAAAAAAACAGGGTGAAGTACAGAAAGTTTAAAAATGCAATAATTTTTCATTACATTTCTGAGTCTTACTTTTTGTTTTTTATTACTTTCATTAACTGTTAGAAAATATACGCTCGATGTATGAAGATTTAAATTTTAAAAACTGTGGTGGCGACCCCTAAGTTTCATTTAAAAAATATGAAAATAGAAACTTCATTTGATTTTAGCTACATAGAACACATTGAGGGGGTGAGCCGTAATAAAACTTAAATAAGTAAAAATAAGAAACACTCTAACCAGTAGAGTATGCGAGGGTAGATTCGAAGGATTAGTGGTTTCAATTATTGCGAAAACATAAAGCGCTAACTCAGTCTAGAATAGACCATAAGTATCAGTTCACACAGTGTTCGTATTCCCAAAATTTTATTTAATGTTTTTGTCATAACCGTGAATAAAAACAAAAACTTGCGGTTGAAATCTGTTTCATCTGTTAGATGGATCGGTGGCCACTATCTCTGGACGAAATATGTTGTTTTACTATTGTTTTAACGATTATAAGGGTTGAGTGACTTTGATTAATGCAGCCAAACTTATACTGGAGACTTGGTTCGTGCTCAATAACATGTTCAATTTTTTGTTAGTTTCCTATACTGTTTGTGTTACTACTTGGAGCTGAATTTCCGCAAATATGTAGCCAAAAAAAATCGAGTTGACAACCTATCGAATTTATCAAACAACTAACATTTCGAGGTCAATCAATGCTGTCAAATGGATCATGCTGTATTTGCAATAAGGCTCACAGTTTTTAAATTATTATAAAGCTTCAATAATATGTCACAGTTTTTGTAGGATTTATGGTTGGATAACTTTAAGCTTTTAACAGAATAATGATGGTGCAATGTTGAAAGTCACGCTAACTAGCACTGCGGCTTAAATATGTTGCAGTAACTTTTATTTACACACATAGATACTACCTGCACATACTAACTTAGCTGGAAATCTGTAAAATACTTTTACCTAGGAGTTGATGCTTGTGATGTTGGCACTTGGAGGAACTTTTGATACATTTTTGATTGAAAAACACTTGTACTTGTCCACTTATTTATATTATTTTCCTTACCGGTTTCGCTGTTATAGCATTATCAAAGGTTTTTTTTTTAAATATAATTTCCATTCAACGGGGGAATGCTTCCAGCCTTTTTGGGACCCTGCCGATCGACGGCAGTGATTTAGAGAAAATATTTTACTTAGTATAACTTTTCCTTTTTTTTGTACAAAAAAAAATGTCAAGTTGTTTATACGCGTTTTGTGAAAAATATAATATATTCATACAGAACATTATACTATTATTCTAGATGGTAGATTTATTTATCTTTACTAATATTAAAGTAGGAAAAACGTCGTGTCAGTCTGTTATTATCTAGTTTTGTACTGAAAACAAAACTGGCATTTTTAGAATTTTTATCTATGTGTCTGTATGTTCCGTTTCAGCTCGAGAACGACTCAACGGATTTAGATGCGGTTTTATTTACTATCATATTAGCGACCCTGCAAAGAACTACGCGTTACGTAACATTGTTTTTGAACGGTGGCGTAGAGAAATTCTCTCACGCATTTTTTATACGTTTTTTTTTTCAAAATTTCAAATGCCAGACCAAATAATGGTCACTTGGTGGTTACGTGACGTTTTACTAGGGGTAGGGGTACAGAAAAACGTTACGGTGCGTTAGGCGCAAGCCAGAGCAAGCGGCGGGCGGCGTGCACCATTCAAATTTCGTACAAAACGCATGGAAATAAAGTCGCAATTTGAATACACAGAATGGTATGTGTCTGGTGTGGAACGGGCGTCTATACCATACCTTAAAATTGTGACTTTATTTCCATGCGTTTTGTACGAAATTTGAATGACGCCCGCGCGCCCGATGCGCGCCACACCGCTTTTGTCTGGCTTGCGCCTTACATGGGGGGCAAGGGCGGGTCAAAAATATCCAAAAATTGCGTTACGTAATACTTGAACGCTCCCAACAGAATTTTATAATTTTAATATAGGTAGTATAATTTTATTTTAATTTTTAATATTTATTCCATACTCAATAATCACGAATATTAGACTACAACAGTAGGAACCACTTATCTAAATTTTAGTTTATTCAAAAACGCTTTCTTAACTGGAACAGCAAGGTTCCGTTCTCATCGTAGACTTATACGTAGGTATATCCTAAGTCTATGGTTCTCATCAAATGGCTTAACTCGTCAAAAACGCCTGTTAACTTGCTACTAATCTCATTCAAAACAAGGATGTTTGATCAAAATCTGTTGTTTTTGAAGTATATAAATAAATTATAATAATAAGGGTTATTTTTTCAAGTGGGCGTGGATGGAAAAATCCGATGCTTATGTAAAAGAAATAGCGAAAATGCCCAAAAGAGTCTCGGGCCGATTTTGAAGAAAACTAAAACTGCATCATTAGATTTTATTATATAATTTCCCCAGCTGGGAATCGAACTGGAAGATTTAAAAAACCGGCCAAGAGCGAGTCGGACTCGCGCACGAAGGGTTCCGTACAATTATCTATAAAAACGGCAAAAAACAGGTTTGTTGTACAGGAGCCCCTCTCAGATATTATATTGATTTAAATTTAATTATTTGTTTTTAAAGTGAGTATATAACTAAATATTTCAAGGGTCTACCTGCTGCCGTTATCAATATCGGGCAAAAACGAGCAAAAAATCACGTTTGTTTTATGGGAGCCCCCCTTTAATATTTATATTAACCTTTTTTAGTATTTGTTGTTATAGCGTCAACAGAAATACATCATCTGTGAAAATTTCAACTGTCTAACCATCACGGTTCATGAGATACAGCCTGGTGACAGACGGACAGACACAGACGGACAGCGGAGTCTTAGTATACCTAATAGGGTCCCTGGTTACCCTTGGGTTCGGAACCCCACAAACAATCCGTATATTATTTCACCATCCGATAGTGTCGCTTATAAGGATCAAATTCTGAGAAGTAACGTCAAATGGCAAATGTTGAAAAATAATAAAATTTCACTGACTTTTTTTCCACATAATCGAAAACACAGCTAAGAACTAACAATTTTTTTTGAAAAATGGCGTCGGTTACTTCGTTTTTTGGGCAGATGGAAATAGAGGCACTGACGCAAAAGCCAAAAGGCCAAATATTGCCAAACAGCCAAATATTAAATATTTACAACCTGAATATTTTTGCATTTACAACAAAAATTTGAGTTAATTTGTTGATAAAAATAAATAATTTGATGAAAATAAATGATTTATTATTATATTTCAACTGAGACAGTCTATTTATTTGCAAAAACTTTACTATTTCTCAAGACATCAAAACTCTTTCCTAAGATAACAAAAAACTGTATTGTAAAAATCACTAGTGCGATAATGTAAAGTAAAAAGCACGTGTGTTTAAGATGATGCATTATGACCCTAAGAACGCTGCTAAGTGCCACTTTCTAAGCAAGTGTGTTGAAAAAAATCTGATAATGCAGATCCCGAGATTCCTTTGACCATTTTTCCTATGGTTTCAGATTGTCCATCCACACCCGCTTCAAAAACTAACAGCCTGTACAGACTAAAATAGTCACATAATTTTCTTTAGTTGTAGCTTAATGATACTGGTAGCATAAACTTCCTCAAAAAATCCCTAGCTACCAATGAAACTATAACTGCAACAAAATTCAATAAATCGTTTTCAAGTTGTAATGTAAAAGAAGAATTATATTTCATATAAAGGTAAGTGTGTAATGAAGAGTGGAAGGGGAGATCAATATTGTGAATTGTATTTATCTGTGTTTTTTGTGCAATAAAGTGTTTATTATTACTATTACACACATTTTCACCCCTATTTTCTCCCTTAAGTAGGATCAGGGTACCTAGCATAGTATATATATAATTTTAAAGCGAGTAGCAAGAAGTACCTACCCATATCTGAAGTTTGACTCTCTTGTCATGACGGAAGACCGTCTTGACCTTGAAGTCGATGCCGACGGTGGAGACAAAAGCCGAAGTGAAAGAGTCGTCAGCGTAGCGGAAAAGGAAGCTGAAATGGAAACAAAAAGTTACTTTTTAGGATTCCGTACCTCAAGAGACAAAACACGGAGCGAAATTATAATATATAAAATTATAAATTATAATATATAAATTATAATATATTATAATATATCGAGTGAAATTAAAACCATATAAGTAACAAAGCACAGTCCCTTCAGGCTGTGAAAAAATCAACATTCGAAGTTAACGTTGCAAAAAGTTACGGCCGTTTATGCCGCCAAAAACGTGTATTTCGACACTCTCAAGGGAATCAAAATTTCTAGGGTATTTTCCGTTGACCTAGAACTATGAAATTTGGCAAGTAATACCGTCATATCTACAGGTACAGAGAAAAATCTGAATACTATACTTTTGTAATTAAATCATAAAAATATAGTCTTTAACAAACCCCTTGGTAGACGAGTCCGACTAGCACTTGTCCGGTTTTTTGAACCACAAATATATTATCATCATTAATCACCTCAATAGCGTGTATAATTCCTTTCTGTTTAACATATTAATATTAGAATAAAATTGTATAAATATTAATGTATAATATTATTGTGTCGCAAGCGGAAGAAAAGACAACATTATTTTTGACTAGCTTTTGCCTGCGGTTTCACCCGCGCTGAATTATGAATTAGTCTATAACTACATTCATGTAAAATTTCAGCCCAATCGGCTTAGTAGTTACGGCGTTAAAGAGTAACAAACAAACATCCATCCATCCATACATCCAAACTTTCGCATGTATAATATAAGTGGGATAGGATTAGTGGAATAGTGGGATGGGGTGGGATGGGATATACATATGCCAAAACACACGGTAAGGAACTTAGTTTATTCTGCAGTCACCCAAATGTCACCCAAAATTGGAAGCCCTCACAGCGGGGCCTGGGTTTCCTTTAGCTTGTCTGTTTATAAAATTACAAATCTATTTTTGAAAGAAAAAAACCGTACAAACCTTTAACGTCACATTTTCAAAATGTTTTCAAAAGTCATGTGGGTATCAAGGGAAACGTATTTTTAAGCTAATTTTATTTTAATTACCTCGACGGAACGGTGTATTGTGTACGAAGTATATTTTTTATGAGTTTTAAACATATTCGTATTTATATGTACTTACCATTCAACTCTATGTAAATACTGTTTGAATAATGTAGCTGATTATTTTTGAAGAGTTTTAGCGCTGTCAAAACTAAAATTCTTGAAAGGTAATTCAGCTTTTAATTATTTCCATAAACATGTATTATATAACAATCAATTAATTATATTTTTGACAGCATTAAACTTAAAACTAATAAAGCCTTGAACATCAGCAACATTGTATTCAAAGAAAAAAGCAGCAAAATATATTGCGTTTTAACTGTATATTTTAGTACAGAACCCTAGAACTGAAGCAGCTGCCGTATTCGCAGAAAATACATAATTTATTCAGTGAAGTTGTTGGAAGTAGGTTATTGTATTGTCAGCCTTGTTAAAAGTCAATATCTTGAAACGCATCCTTCAATGATTTCGAGTAAGCACCAAAAGAATAACTCAGTTGAGGGACACCTCTTAGACTTTCAGGTTTCCTTCAGATGTGATTTATTGATTGGAATTTTGAATTTTTTTAAGAACTTTAACTAAATAAATACCAAAATAAGGTCCAAATTAAGACTAAGATCCGATTATATTAATTAAGTATGCTGTACACAATAAAACACCAAACTGCACTAAAAACCGATTAATGTAGACTTTTTCAATACCCTGTTCGTTTTAATCTAAATTAACCAGACATTCTTGGTAGGAACAAACGATATCGTGATCTAACGATAATTAATAATAACGATATCGAGGTCAGCGCCATCTTCTTTCCATTTATGGGAACAAAAAACTTAAACATACCGCCCACCAAGGCCTCAGTCCTTATTAAAACCGCCCACCATGACAAACATGGTGTTAAAAACAATAAAAAGAAATATGTATACATTTTAACTCTGGATAGACATTAGATACATTTTAACTCTGGATAGACACTATAGGTAGAGAAATTATTTTGGACAGTGGCCACTTAAGGGTTGCATCTCTTTTACATGTGCAATGTTCCTCTTCTGCCCAAAATCCAATTCGTTGGTGGCAGATAACTTCTTTTATGATGACTTTTTCTCCGATCTTTAGTGAAGACTTTCTGCGAGTTATGCCTTTTCTTTTTAACTTGCTCTTTAACAGGTCTGTCATACACAATTTTCGTGTTTTTCAACCATCTTGGTTCAGTCCTCCAACACATTGCTTTTGATAGTTCTGTTGGCAGCCAGCTGAATGGACCAAACTACCTCACTTTATCAGATAATACCGATCTTTTCGTGATTGGATAGATAATCTTAGGTAAGTGGACTGTAAATTTAAACATATCTCTTCTATCCAACGACAGACCCAATGTTTTGATGATTTAATAGAGTTTGATTTCTAAATTTTCTGTATCTGTATTTTCGGCTTGTATAAAATTAATTAGCTCTTCACAATTACTAGACAATTCTTGCCTCTCATATTCATCAAATTTCATTGGGTTGTTCGTTTCACCATAACTTTCAATTGCTTCATTCACATTTTTACTTCCGGTCTCGTCTTTTTTTTTGCTGTCATAATTATTGTATAATTTTTCAAATTGTTCTTCATCATTGGTCAAAATTTTCTTTTTTGGAATTTGTTCTTCTATCTCCCAAAACTGCTTTAGTGAAGCATTTTCTAATACTGTTACATGAAAACTCATTATTTCTTGCTGCTTAGTTGTGTCTGAATCATTCACTTCACCTGATATTATCCATCCCAAGCGGGTTTCCTGTGCCACCACTCAATTGGGACTTTTAACTATGCCAATATCTATTATCTTGCAATAAGTATCAGCTCCAAGCAGAATGTCCACTCAGTTGCAATGGTTGAAACTCCATTGAGTTGCGTGGGCAAGTAACTAGTCAGCGAGTCAAGCACAAAGGCCTTGACTGTAGCGGTGAAGGTTGTGTCACATCGTGATTGTATTTTGAACTCAACCATATACTTGGGTATCATAGAGTTTTTGCCTTCACTGATTCCGGAGACCACGCTGTTGATTTTGGCTGATCCAGTTAAATTACTCTTCAAGTAATGTAGTTTTTGAACATCTTCAAGAGAATCATTTCTATCTACTAGTGCAACAAAGAGATCATGGAAAGACTGCCACTCTGTGTATTTGTCCGAAAAAATTGGAATAATTATTCGAGGCAATTTGACTTCAGTACTAGGTGCTTTTATTGCGACTAAATCACTTAAGTTCGTAGTAGACGATGTGACTTCTGGACTCAACTTCTTGATAGCACCACGTAACTCTCCCTTGTACATGAAGTAGAACTCTTCCGCATCATTGTATGTATCTTTTTTGAAATAAGCTAAACTAGGCTTCTCTTCTGTCGAAATTGATGCAACAATCTGGCTATGATACCCCTGAAATTCTTTCCATCTCTCATCCAAAGATTCTAATCTGGCTTTCACATACTCTAAAGTGATTCGCTCTTTTGGTAATTTTTTATAATTCGAAAAACCTTTGGCTATCTTTTCATAAAGATCTTGCTGAATCGCCAAAGTTTCCTCCATTTTGCACTAAGTTCAAACAAAATTTTATAAGGCTACACACACTAGTAAACATAAGTTTCTCTTTAAAATTTATAAGTCTTTTCACCAGTAAATTCTTCTATGTTAATATTATATTACTACTATTTCTTCTAAGTCCCAAAGACCAGTACATTTTTTAAGTCTTTTAGCTAATAACTCAGTGTCCTCTTAACATGCTAAGTTAAGAAATGCAAAGTTTCCAACACTTGTAATTTTTCAATGTTATGTTCCGTACTCACGAATTTACCAAGTCCTGATAAGTTAACCACTTTAATCCGGCTTGAAGGACCATAATGTACACAATAAAACACCAAACTGCACTAAAAACCGATTAACAGAGACCCTGGGGTCTCTCTATCCAATTTAATCTAAATTAACCAGACATACAAACAGGTAGGAACAAACGATATCGTGATCTAACAGAGGTCAGCGCCATCTTCTTTCCATTTATGGGAACAAAAAACTTAAACAATGCAAAGAAATACGAGTAACTTCAAACTTAGGCAACTTAAAGATAAAAGCACAATTAAATAAGTTCTCTTGATTGTTTTTGAAGAATTTTAGTTATGATAATAATTAATAATTATGAAGCTATATATTACAAAGTGAAAACCTTTTTATAAAAAAAACACAGAAATTTTTTAAAAATGTAACATAATTTTTCCTGAAACAAAACAAACCACAATGAAGGACATATTTCTTCTACTATACGCAGAGGACATAAGAAAAAAATGCTATTATTTAAACAATTGATTTATACCGCCAAATCCATACTGGAGGTTTGGTAAGTGATCAGTATCACGGATTAATAATGTTTTTTGCGTAAATTGATAAAGATTTTTTTTTGTTTCATTGTACTGACTCGGGGATGCGCTTGTGTTTGTAGGGAACAGGATTTTTTTATAGAATTTCCTACTAAGGCTTATTAAATCTAGATACTTCGCGACTCTTCAATATTTGGATGCGGATCCAGTATTCGGATTCCCCTGAAGCTAGATCACAAATTTGAGTTTCCGAATATTCTTAAATTATTCTTACCTAGTTTTTCCAACAGAACTGTTTCCTATGATCAACAATTTGAACATATAATCGAAATTTTGATCTGATGCATCCTTCTGCCATTTTGGATCTCCGCCGCCGGCCATCTGAGAAAAATGATCAATTTTCACCTTTATCACCAGTTCGTTAAAAGTTAAAACACATGGTTTTGGTCACTAGAATGTATGACATTAGTAACTGACCTCACCAATCTCTTCATAAACTACCGAATTATTACTATTTAGGGCCATTTTCTCTTAAACAAGTGCGACGAACATGGCATAGTTTTGTATACTACCTCAGTAATGCTACCATTTTAACTGTAAAAGCTTGACTAACTGCGCAAAACGTTATTTAAAACCAAACTCTGTTATATGTGGCATAAGTTTCTAAATGCAAATGAATTTGCTAATGCCTTTTTTTATCTATAGGTTTTAATGTGTCGTAAAAGAGCCCGTATTTTCAATTGATTAGAGTTACATTTCAGTTGAAACGACGTGGATAGAGATAAGGTATTTGTGTCGTCATATCCTACAGATATCGGAACATTGGATATGCCAAACCGCTGTATAACTGTTTGTTTCCATTGCTAATAGCTGTGAAACTGAATTAAACATATGGCACATTCTTGGCTTCATCAACCCAACAGGTAAAAAATAATCCAAATAAAGCCATCTTAATTACCCCTCAAAATTACCTACGATTACCTATTTTAATCAAAACTCTTAACGAGTTTTTGGAGAAAGTAATGTCATGAGAGGGCTGCCTAATGAAACTTATGCCTTTTCTTAAAATAAAATGAGATTGTATTTATGTGTATTACAAGACACTTACGGGACGGTTGATTAAATGTTACGATTAAATTATATGCTTTCAGTCCAACTTCTGATAACTCGGTTTTTTTGCAGGTCTACAATAAGTAAGTTTCTGGCGACAGTTTCAAGGCAAGCCTGAGCTGATTGGGCTCTTATATCCTACAATCTTTTTATGGTGTAAATGGCTCTAAATAGCACAGACATCGAGAGTATCGCCAGTAACTTACTCATCAAAAACGGCACATAATAAAACAATGCAAAGTTTCGTGGGGGACTTGCTCAAATGTTCCTATTTCTGAGGCTTACGATTATTTTTTTGGATAAAAATGCAAAACTATACTTTATAGATATTGTAAGCACATTAAGAAAAGATTTGTATGCATCTTTTCAATTTGCCATCAAACGACATTGTGCGATAGTAATCTTTTGGCCCGCGTGTCCATTGGGAATTGGGTGATTTTACGGATAAAAACAAAGCTATGTTACTTCTGGTTACAAGCTGTTTCAGAGCAAAGTCTTCATCATGATTTGCTGATTATTTGCAGGGTTAACAAAATCAAGTAACAAATAAACAGATTTTTAGTTTGATAATTTTAGTAGGCATGTAAAAATAGAGACAGGGAATATTAATAAAATTGTAGTTCTTACCTTCTGTGATTTTCCTTAGAGGATTAAAAATGTGCAAAGGTAACAGCGATAGTATATTTTTTTATCGCCTAAATATTTCTTAGCAATGGAACTGTAGCCCCCTGTATACAATTTTACTGTCCTTGTCACATTCAAGAGGTCAAACGCAAGGAAGTTTGCCTATCGATTTCTTCTACTAAAGCTAAAACAAAATACTCCTAAATCTTGGCTTCAATATAATCACGACCACAGTTCGACTACTTTTATCACGTACAAACATAAGAAAATCGATATTTTTACGGTAGGTACCGATATTTCGAAACTAGTCTTTCGAAATAAAACACTCTATAATTCCAATGAAGCACTGCGTGATTATAAAACTTTAAATTCCTGTGCGACTTTTTAGTTTATGTTCAAGTATACTTTTAGGTAAAAATAGGTTTTAAAAGGATGATATGAGCAGGTTTCAGTTTCGCAGCTGATACCCACGTCCCGCAATCACCCACTCAACGGTGTCACGGGAGGAAAATTCAAGATGGCGGTCGGATGCGCACGCAACCACCGCGCGCAACTTCTGTCAAACCTATCGCCTAACTTATCAAGATATCATTTATTTTAATTTAGAGTACCAGAAGGGTACAACTAAATTGATAATTATAAGTAATCAAAGAACAAGTTTCTTTGAAGTTTTCTGTACCTGTAAAGCTTGAGAAAGTTTATTTAAAAAAAAAAAACTTAAATTAATTCGTGAGCTATTGTTAAAACTCAGTACGTTACTTTATAAATACCAATTTTTCTATTTGGAATCTATTCTAGGTTCTAGAAACAACAAGAAAATACCTTTTTTTTATAAGATGCTTCACAGATGATCAACAGCTCACTCAACATTACGCCTAACTTCAAAATGTTTAGAACACCCAAATGTACCTAAAGCAAAAAGGGTACGATACATAAAAGGATAGTATCCATATCTACGCTTGCACATAATATCGAAGAAACACTTTTTAAACCTTCTCTATCAAGAGAGGGTATAACTGTTCTGTTCATGCGGATTGCCAATGACAGCGCTTGCTTTAGTGAGCTTAGACCATTAGACCAATGGTCTAAGCTTACAATAGATGTGTAGAGTTGTACAACATTGTACAAAAATTTTACAACCTTCGTGTCCTGCAGATCTTTACTATTCCTTAGCATACAACCACGTCTTTTGAATCAGTTTGCTACCAGTGCCGCGTGATTACAAAAGCCTGTTGATTTCAGCCAGGTAATTGGCCCAACCGCTCGGGCTTTTAAAGTAGACACCCTCACTTTAATCCCCAGAGCGTTTCGGTCAGTCAATGGGCCGAAACCAACAGGTAATTAAAGTCGGTGTTTTATCATATTGCCACTACAAAACCCTGAGAGGCAGGTGTAGGCGGTGGAGTGGGAGGTTTTATTGAAAGAAAACAAAACAAACATTTCTGCGTATTTATGAATTTAATGTAAGACATCAACTGAAGTCTACATAAATTAAGAATTTGAAGATAATATTGCACTTTTATGAATACATAACAAATCTACTATCAAACATAAGAATGTAATTATTTTAGTTTTCACTTTTTTTGCACTAGGCTGTCCTAAATGAATATTTAGGCTTATATTATGAGGCCTTTTGCGAGTTCTTATGGTTGTTTCTTCGTTAGAAGGGCGTCCAGACTGAATTTGATTACCACCTTTTACATCTCTTTAAACTCATCTTCTAATAGAGGTCGGTTGGACTCTTATTTTTAGGATTCCGTACCCAAAGGGTAACCAACGGGACCGTATTACTAAGACTCCACTATCCGACCGTCCGTCTGTCACCAGGCTGTATCTCATGGACCGTGTTAGTTTGAGAGTTGAAATTTTTACAGATGATATATTTCTGTTGCCGCTATAACAATTAACACTAAAACCGCCCAAGAGCGAGTCGGGCTCGCGCACTCCCATACAACAGACATGATTTTTTTGTTTTCATGCGTTAGTCCGGCTTGCACTTGGCCGGTTTTAGTATTTTCACTCCATTAGCAATATTACTGGTCAAACAAAAAACGAGCCAACAAATAATAATAAATTCTTTATTGCACTTAAGATATTGTAAATAAAGCGAACTTAATGCTATTTAGAATTGTCTTCCAAATAAGTTTTGGTGGTGTGGATCGTTATTGGGTAGTCCCGGGAAAGGTGTCATAGACAAGAGCTAAAATCCGGGGACGGTGGCATTAAAATATTGAAATAAAATATATTACGTAGAAATACCAATAACATTTCAGAAGAAAGTAATAAACAGCGCGCTATCTCTGTCATGCGTATCGTATTTCATATCCGCAGAACGTTTTCGAACGTATTGGATAATTTATATCCTTATCGCAACTGTTTAAAAGTTTTAAGATCTGCAAATCGACCATAAAATTTTGCGTAACGCTCTGGTTTTTAGAGTAATCATACCTGCACTACAATTCCCTGTTAGAGACAAACGTACGCTGGCGGAGTCACTCGGGCTTTTGTAGTTGGTGTAAACCGATTGATCAACTCTAATAACCTGTTGGTTTGGCTGTTGGCCCAAACGCTCTAGGGGTTTAAAGTGAGCGTGTCTACTTTAAAAGCCCGAGTGGTTGGGCCAAGTACCTGGCCGAAATCAACAGGCTTTTGTAATCACGCGCCAGTGCCACTATATGTTCGTGGAATGTTAGTCGCGTATCGAAAATAACGCCGAGGACTTTTACAGAGAATACACGCGCAGTTATTACATCACGGGTACATCATTTATGCGAATTGAAGCGAAATTTGTTTTTAATGCTCCCCAAGTACAACTGCACTGCATTAAGATCAGTATGTAAAAGATCGCAGCGATCTTGGGTTTTAATGCCTAAGATAAGTTTTAGAGCGTTTGCACATAGAAGTGCATGAGACATGAAGTTTGAGTATGATCAAGAGACATGGAGTTTGTGTATGATCAGCCTGTAGGTTATTAATCATCAAAATTAACAAAAGCGGACCAAGAATAGATCATTGACTTACTCCTGAACGCTTACAGTTTGGATACAAAACAACCATACTTAACAAATTGCTTTCAATCACCAAAATAATTTGCGAAAAAAGTGTAATAGTCCGGTAGGTGACTGCAAGCAAAATTAGCTCATAGTATTACTGAATCAATCCGCTTTGTAGGGTTAGTTACCTTTAGTAGCTTCAAAAACACCTGGTTGGCCGCGGCGGAACTTGGCACGTAATTGGCATAATAACAACTGAAACTTTATTTAATACTAAATGTATGGGAATTTAATTTTGCGTTTTCTTGGAGCTGTAGTACTTTAACCTCTGTTCAGTAAGAAGATCGAGTAGGATAAAAAATAAAAAATAAATTAATTTGTATGGGAATTACCACATTTTTTTATAAATAAAAGTTGAGGTTATTTCTGATTTGACTGTTTATTACTATGAGATAAAATCAACCTACACACACCTAAGGTACCTTGTGGATTTTTTAAGTACGTAAATATGTTGTGTCTGTTTGTTATTGGGTATGTAATGTACCTACCCTAATGGAATAGCTTTATTTCTATACAAATAGGTATGTCATAGCTTACGAACCGAATAAATAATTTAATAAAAATATATTTGTAGCATTTCCGTGACTAACTAACTGACAGACAACGCATAGCCTAAACCGCGCAGTATATATAATATATATTAGTATATAATATATTATGTATTTTAAAGGATTTGGAGGTGCAATAAAATAGATTTTATAAAATTCACCGCATTTGATGAAACGGGGTGTAAACTTTTGTATCTAAAATGGGTTTCCAATGGTTAAAATGAACTGTTTATATACCAAATCCACGCGGGCTAACTGATGTCTTGTCAAATTATAAAAGGAAACGTAGCAATTTTTATACAATGGGCCTATAAAATGTAGTAAAATAAATAAATAAAAAATGTATCGGGAAATGTTCTTTAACCATCTTTGAAGAAACTAGCTAAAAACATTTTAAAATCTGGTAATTCTACTCTTGCTCCATTTTTTGTTACCGCAAACGCCATATTTTAATTTAATTTAATCTCGCTGCAGGTAAATCGAAGTGCAAAATAAGGTGCAAAACTTTAGATTTGAATAGAAAACGCATTCCTCTACTACTGAAACTAATACTCTCCTAATTTGAGTTTATTTATTAACTTTTTTTTAATTACATTATGTATAATAATTATATTTCCAATAAGTCTTTATTTTATGCATATGTATAACTAAATATAGAGTAACCCAACTTAAATATAGTTTTTTAAAATATATATTTCCCGTATTATATTTGTTTCATCATATATGATAGTATTGTTTTTATAAAGATTAGATAATGACATGTAAAACATACTTTTACAAATAAACATTTTGAATCTTTGTGTACAACGTCGTTTTCTAAAGGATCTTTCTTTTGTAACTTAAAAAGTTATTCGTATTGCATATAAAACGCTTTCTCAATTTAATAAATCTCTTTTACTTTCGTTTTACTGATAGCCCGTACTAGATGCTTCGATCATCAATATATCGAAGACTAGATTCTTCGATCGTCAGTTGTATATTGATGATCGAAGGCAAGATGACAATAATCATAATCCTCGCGTCAAATATACGCTTCATAAAAATGACATAAGTCAAACCCGGACATCTTCGCCGTAGTCCAAGGAAAACGGACCTTTTTGTGGAGTTCCTAAAAAAAAAAACCTAAAGCTTTGCAGCCTTTGCAGAGTGATAAAAATAAAGCATAGATAAATATATATTTTGGTCTATGTAAGCTTTGTTTATTTATTCAGGGTAGCACTATAATGAAATAAATAATAAAACATTTATTTTTGTTACTTTCGGCCGTCATTATTCAAATGTTTTAAACGCCTAATTTATATACTGTGTGTTAAGATGATGTAACGGAAGCTGAAAACTGGCGATAGTACTCGTCCCTCCTTACAGCAACGCATGGCCCTTAAAGAGCCTTGACCTCAAAAGCCTGACCCAATTGTCGCAGCCTCTGTGTACCGGATTCTTGAGCAAAATACATTGGTTTTATGTATAACTACAAAGTGTACAAATATTTAATTTATTCCGGTATGGTATACCGTGCATCGGTACTCAAGACACTTGTTAAAAAAAAACTTTGTAGTGCCACGAAAATTCAACAAATGTTTTATTAAAAATACTAGCCTTTGCCCGCGCCTTCGCCGACGTTTATGTAATTTTTGCCCTGTTCTCGGCTTGGGCATTATTTTATGAACACCCCAGACCATTGACAAGGGTCCCTACGGTGAAAATAAAAAAACGCATCCAAATCTGTTGAGTGGTTCTCGAGTTAAAACGGAACATACAAACTAATACCAATTAAATTTAAAATAAAAAAAATATATTCAGTGTACAGACAGGACTTTTTACTACTTTATTATTAGGCAGATAGCACTAATCAATAGTGTAAATAAGTATAGATTATACGTATACAGCGAAAAAGCACAGTTTGGTATGGCGTCGACGACGGCTCCAATAGCGTTCACTCTGTGTGCATGAGTTGGCCAATCACGGCTGGCTCTGTGTCGCATGGTCGCATGATAGACAGTACGAACCAATCATGAGCACGACACATAGAAACGTGATCTATGTTCTTTTCATTCGTACTTTAGTACTCCTTCAAATTGTCTTGTCAAAACCCGAGTAAAGCCTCCATTGCGAGCGTCTAGGTGGGGTTACTCGTCGCCCATGTCCGTGCCCTCGCGCTTGCCCTATTTGCCCATGGATCCAAGTCGGTATTGCTCGGCGCAAATATGATCATTTTATTTTTTCCCCCAGAAGTTATAAAAACAAGTCTTTTGTAGTTTTAAATTATTTTATTATTTACTAATTATCGTCAGCACTCTTTGGGTGTTTGGGAAATATTCAACCACAAAATTTACATTTTGAGTTATTTTTCCAAAAATCTTATTGTTTGTTGATCAGAATCGATACATATTTTTCCGTTTTTATAAAAACTATGCACGATTTTTTGTGTTTTGTAGCTAATTTAATGATAGTTCAGGGGACAATTTTGTTCCCGAATTAAATGTGTAAAAAATGGTGGTGGTATCATCTGGATGAATAATATGAATATCAAGTTTTACAAATACATATATGATTTAATCCGAAACATAATCTAATGAATGACCTAACCATCCAACAAACGTATATTGAACAGAAATGACGCTTGGAGAATTGACATGTTTTCACGGGAGTATAGACCAAAAGATGCATCGTCTGTAGGCTTTAGCTGGTTTTTAGGGTTCCGTAGTACCTAAAAGGTACAACAGGAACCTTTATAGTGAGACTCCGATGTCTATCCGTCCGTCCGTATGTCGTAGCCTCATAACTTTAGGACCGTTAAAGATAAAGACTTGAAATTTGCCACAAAAATAGCATTCACTTGCTTACATAATACAAGATAACAATTTTTTTTAATTGTTCAAAATATTTCCAATACCATAGAGAGAAAAATAAATAATAAAATTCTTAAAAATACAATATGGGTATCAAATTGTAGATATTAAAGAGTTGATTATAAAATTATATACTGTTACTACCTATATATTTACTGGCACCCATTTCGAGAAATATTTGAAAAACCACAAAAAAAAGTGTCCCCCCCTTATTTCCGAAACTGGTACACCGAAAAATATGAAAAAAAAATCATGGTAATTTGGGATTACGTAAAGATTACAGGAAAAATATAGCGGGTGAGGAATTCACGATAAATTTTTCATCCACGAGTTTTATTTCGAAGTATAAATAACTGTATAAAATATTTGAGTTTCTCTTTTGTGGTACAATCTTTTTTCTAGTTTTCGAAACATGGGCAAGATTTTAAGTACCTTCTTCCTGACTGTTTCCAAAACAGTCGAATTAGTCTGACTCGCACTTGACCGGTTTCTAAAGAAGTAAATCCACGTCAAGTTATAAAGTTCGCTCGTAGTAAAAAAAAAATATAATTTTGGGTTGTTTTTATTTTTTCCTAAACAGAACTTTTAGAAAAAAGTCCCTGAAAATGGGACTGTCCTGATCAAAACGGGACGTATAGTCTTGTAATCGCCCACATGTATGCAGAATCACGATTCCCTTGCTAATACTATACGTTGGCGTGGGAAGACATTCCCCAAGACACTAGCGAACATGTAGTGGAGGCATAAGATGATTGAAACTTTGTACTAGAGCCAATTTACCTACTGTGTGTATGTAGGTATAATAAGTATAGCAAAAATAAAATCCTTTAAAATTACGATTTTGTCGCCATCTGCGTACCATCGTCGAAACTTTTAAGTTGCTTCATGAAATTTCAGTCGCCAGTTCAAAAGCAACCTAACAATTTCTCTGTTGTGTTGCAATTTCAAGAGATGGCGCTGTGCAGACTGAAATATTTCTTTAAACTAGTCACAGGTGGCAGTATTAATTATTTGCTTTAGGAGAATAATAACTGTCAATGTACACAGGGTTTTTAACTCGATCATCACTAGGTACAAAACCAAATTAATTAAGAAATAAGTACCCTTCATCCAAAGTTTTATTTTACTCGGGAAACAGTTTTTTAAGGATTTAAATGTAGGTTAGTAACTAATATACAAGTCGTAATTAATTATTTAGGTGTCGTTCCTTTGTGTCTCGTTATTTACATGTGAACGTAACAGGTTCTCCTCCGTAAGTTGCGTCGCGTCGTCGCATTTATTTTTGACTTTTTCGTCAAAAACTTTGTGTGCCTACACTCAGCGGGACCCCATGTCTTGTGACAATGTTAGTAGTTGAGGGAGTTAGTTTCAAATTTGTTCTATCGAATCCAATCAAATTTTTTATTTGTTCCGTCAAAATGGATGAGGCACACGATTTTACAGGCGATCTACAAAAATTCTACTTCCCTGTATTATGTTCTAAGTGAAAACTAGTTTCTAACATGTTTTATTTAGATAATAATTGGGTTTGAAACAACCTCCAGCCAGCGGACAACTTTTTTTGATGAGGAAGCTAGGAGTTATATCAATCTCTTCTCCCCGATTTTTTCCACTAAGTAATTACTTATAAACCTTTTTTGCTCCCTTTGCCTTTCATAATCAAAAGAAGAAAAAAAACGTTCCTCATCCTCATGAAAAACAAGTTGTCCGCTGGCTGGAGGTTGCTTCAAACCTAATTGTTTTTGAAATAACACATATTTAAAACTTGTTTTTACTTTACTAACTTTTGACACCTATTTAGTTACTGAGGCTTATAAAAGAAAGTGTCCCGCTGGCTGGAGGTCGCCTGTAAAATCGTGTCCCTCATCCATTTTGACGGAACAAATTAAAAATTTGATTGGATTCGATAGAACAAATTTGGAACTAACTCCCTCATCACAGGACATGGGGTCCCGCTGAGTGTATGCACACAAAAACTCTTTACTAATTTTAATTATAAAATATGTCTGCATTATGAATATAGCACAACAAAACATATCATCATGACATATATCCCCGAGGCAATATCAGAAGTGTTTCTGGTTGAGGACTGTCACTAGAACAGTAAACGCTGGTAATATCTGACGATTTTAACATCCCACAACTCTACTAGCCCACCCAACATAATTGTAGGTAACTCTATCGTAGAGGTGGTAGAAGAGTACATCTTATCCTTTGGCGGTGAATTTCAGGTAAAGGAGATCCGTAAGACGAATTAGCTAGGATGGGCTGTATTTAAAAAACTGGAAGTAGATGTCTGCAATGTCACAAAACCAAGACATATAATATAACCAATATAATCCTGCCTATCCTTACTTACTGAGAGAGGACTATGGAGCGTGCTATGATAGGCACTCTATTGTGGAATGTGTACCGAATATAGAGATTCGACAACGATCTCGAGTTGAAGATGTCGGTAAACGAATTGTGAGACATATTATAAGACGAATCTATTCGCCCGAACTCCGATCATATCCTTATTTATAGGTACTTGCTTATTATTTTTTCTTGTCCCATACAATATCCATGACGTGAAACTAAAACATTTATCAAAATCAAATATATACAAAAGTTACAAGCGTATAAAAGTACTGGATTTTACACATATTTTGATGAATGTTTATGTACCGTTATGTCCTAGAAACGATACAACAAATCAAATAATTTTAATTTCACAGCATAGTTTATTTTATACTTTTCAAAAATATTTTTGTTTCATTTTGGTTTTTTGGAATATTTCTCCTGAAATCATAGGAACCATCAAAACCATTCTCGAGTTTTTTCAAAACATAAATGTTGTCTTGCTTGCCTCTCACACCATGTTCGGTTAGTTCCGTACGAGCTCGGGAAATGAACGTTCGGGCCAACCAATAACAGTCAGTTCAGTCAGTGTTCTATAATCCGAAGTTGAATGTTGAATGAAATAGCAAGCATAGCGGCCCACATGCGCGACCACAAACATCCAATATTTAAGCCTAGTTTACACGGGTAGAGTAAGCGGTAGAGCACCAGGGATAAAAGGTACTAATAACATTACTAGTTTAGTGTATCAGTACACAGTATCGTAACAGTTACAGAATAGTACATACTAAATATAGCAGCTGGGAGAGTAGATAACACATGTGGTAAAGTAGACTCTACTCTACTTCAGGCTTTGAGTCAAAATCGTCTAGCACCGAATGGTTGAACTAAATTCAATAGAATTACAAAATTTGCTCACGTCTTCCTTAAACCCATTTTCAATTCTTTGGGATCTTCTATTGCTAATTCTCTAAGTAGATTAGCAGATGCTCCTTTCTCCTCTCTTCTTTTGATCCAATCTCTAACCCATATTCTTTTTGCCTTTGATGTTTCTTCTTCTAAAACTTCTGTAACTTCATTTAAGAATAAAGTGGTTAGATGAAATAAACATCGTCTCAAACGGTGACGACGTCAAACAGCATCCATCGTTTATTTTTGTTACTTACGTACCTGTTTCACAGTTCACACTATTTGCTATTAATGTATGCGGCTACTAGACAACAGTGAGTCGAGTAGAGTAGTCGGATAAATAGTACGCTAGTTACTCTACTTCTTACTAGCCTAAATGTAAACCTAGCTTTACTGTGTGCGCGACTGACTTCAAGCCGCCGACTACAGGCCTCTTAGAGGCCTTAGTGGGGGAGCATCTGGCCAGACGGAAAGAGGGACGGTGGACTAGGGCAGTAACAGAGTGGCGGTTGAGGCCAGCGAGTCTACCACGTAATTCGATGATCATCGTAATGGGCATCGTTTTGACAGTTGAAGCCCATTAATGAGCTTCGTCGTACCGCGTAAAATAATTGTGATGGTCTTCAAGCCCATGTCAATTGAGTGAATGATTTTCATACATATTTGACGTTTGAACACTATATATTATAATATTGATTTTCCCAGAAATTTGAAATTAAATAGAAGAAAAACACAACAGTAGGTAGGTATACTTACTTACTTTTATTTACAAACTTGAAATAGGGAGGTTATTTTTGTCATGTGCGTTTGGTTATTCATTTCTCATTTGCATTTACGTTAAGTGATAAATTTGAAAATAAAACAATAAGAAACATTGTAAAACTTCTTTTCAATACGAAAAGAGGATCAGACTAATTAAATAGGTGCTCATATCTAGGAATAACTTGGTTTATAATAACTTCGAAAACGCATCCACCCATAACTAAATTGAATAAACAAAACGCAGATTTTCATTCGTTCATGATGTTCATTGCCATTGAAATTTTTACAAAATAGGTCCGAATCAGACTCTGGTAATGGTAATGAAGTTCATAATGATGTTCAAACCCATGACAATCAGAATTACATGGTAGACCTGCTGGAATGCGTTCAGTGGGTAGACTGATGGCCCAATGGCGACTTCGTGTCGACAATAGATATTTGCTACAACCTATAGTTTTTTTAAATAAAATATTAGTGATA
Organism: Ypsolopha scabrella; assembly: GCA_910592155.1. Lineage (NCBI taxonomy): Eukaryota > Metazoa > Arthropoda > Insecta > Lepidoptera > Ypsolophidae > Ypsolopha > Ypsolopha scabrella. The sequence goes on along the minus strand of OU342964.1, from coordinate 20,113,722 downwards.
AAAGTCGTAATTTTTTTTTTACAGAATCCGTTGCTCTCGGACTGCGGGTCTTTCCGAATCAAGTAACAGTGATTGATGGAAGCGCAACCTATCCTTTTAAGTTCTTGCCGGAACCTTAAAGAGTATTTTTATAATTTTTCCAATCACTGCTGATAAAATCAAAAAGACACACGGCATTTGCAAAAAGGCTATTTCTCGACGACGCATAAAAATTGAGCTTTTGTGAACGTGACTTATCTGGCATGATATTTTTATGACGGTACAAACTAAATTCTTATGAGCTACCTACTAAATTTTTATCACCTTTCGATATAACATGTTGAACAATTTAATGTTCGACTGCCCAATCATAAAACTAAGTCGAAGTGATGCCCACGGGCCGATTCTTTTTGCTACAATTTTAAAGGGGCCTGCTAGATGCGTGCGGCCGTGCGTTTAGTTACGATCCACGATAGGAAACCCAACTTAAGACAATTGTTTAAAAAAAACAAATATATTGTTTTCGAAGATATGAAAAATCTCTCGAAAACAAAAAAAACTTTAGGTGGTAGAGCAAATGCCGGGCTCAACTGTGGTGGTTATTAATGAATTAAGATAATAATAGGCTCATTTTGGGGCATAAGAATCGTCGGTAAAAAGAAGGTGTCCAAGTGTTGACTGTTTCAGTGACAGTCCACACTCTGAAACACCTCTAACACCCCTTTGGAAATGAATTTTGTTCCATTTTTTTGCATAGTTATACCGGGTGTAAAAGCAAAGGCAAGAATCCTTTGAGGGTGTGTTAGCATGATCGGTAAAGATATTATTTTAAATATAAGACGATTTTCTTTACCCAAAATACACTAATCGCGTGGACACCCTCACGGTTGCAGGCCACTCGGATGAGGGGTGCGGGTTGCGGGTTGCAATTAGGTGTGTGGGGAGGCCGGTGAGCTGCGTAGCCATAGCTTAGAAAAATGATGGAATTTTTGGTGAAAATTCAAGGTGTATTTTTTTTTCTCGCATAGACATCAGAATCGTTTATACTTTCATACCCTAAAGGGATTCTTGACTTTGCATTTACACCCTGTATATAAGGAGACTTTAATTTATGCAGCCAAATTCCTACTGAAGACTCGGTAAGTGCTCAGTAACAAGGTTCGATGACCCTTTTTGTTAAATTCGTAAATTATTCTTTTCGTGTTCCATATGTTTGTAAGATAAGCAAGCCCCCGAGTCAATTACAATGGGAGATCAAGGTTTTAATTTGCAAAATTACCAAAAAGTGTTATAGATCCGTGTTACTGGTCACTTACCAAGCCTCCAGTATGAGTTTGGCTGCATAAATAATAGTCATCTCGTACTTATAGTCCTTCACCATAAGTGGCATTTTCATTTGAGCTGGGTTCATCCATGCCACGGGAAACACGTAGCCGTTAGTCGCGGCTGAAATCGCAAGACAATGGTCGTCAATAATGTCAGAGGGCTGTACGGTAGGTTTTTAGCTCGTCAACCGACAGGGCAGGGGGGTGCGCGGGGATATACAGCCATGATGGTTACATAATACCGGCTTGAGTCGAAAACCCTTGTTTAGCTTTTTAAATGTTGAAGTCTGCCCTTTCTTTCTTAAAACAGTTAATTTATTTAGAAAAAAGTGTCGCTATCATTATTTAGTAGATCCAATAAATGTTTTGTTTTATGAAATCACAATACTATGACTTTTGATCCACACTTTTTGTGTGGCGCGCCTTCATGGATTGTAATTTTCTTGGAATTTGGAATGAGTTTAATTATTTTTTTCGGTATGATTAAATTAATAGATTGTCAATAAAATTGCAGATTTCGATTAGTTAAAGATCATATGTTAATTATGCTTTATTTGATAGAATAAATCGTGGTCAACTCGCGGTTAAACGAGAAAATTGTTTTTTAACAGTTCATGTGATAAGTAACAATTATTCTGGTAAATTATGTGTCAAAAAATTTATAAGTCCGATGTTCTGTCAAATTTTTTCGCCAAGTTTTCTAGTTTGAATAAAACATTTAGCTCTTTGAAGTTGATAACGTGATTATTTTCCTTTAAACGAGGTTTGGGAGATAAACAACTAACAAAATTATATTATAGTTTGTAGATATGTTACATTAACTGCGAATACAAAAGATTGGTCTATGTTTGACATTATTCAACACTAAAAAAGTCTTTCCTAAGATGGTAAATTAGGTTAAATTTTTGTAAGGGCTATTCCATATTTTTTTGCGAGTAACCTAAGGTTCAAGCCACACAGAAGACGCGCGGCGCACATCGAGCGCGCGGGCGTCATTCAAATTTCGTACAAAACGCATGGAAATAAAGTCGCAATTTGAACACACCGAATGGTATTTTCAGGCGGTGTCAGGCGTGGAACGCGCGTCCGTACCATACTTCATTTCTTTGCGACTTTATTTCCATGTGTTTTGTACTAAATTTGAATGACGCCCGCGCGCTCGATGCGCGCCGCGCCGTTTCTGTGTGGCTTGCACCTTAGGTTACTCGCATAAAAATATGGAATAGCCCTTACAAATATTTCAATGGGTATTCCTCAGACCTCAGAGTGAGAGGTGGTATCCGAGCAAAGGCTGAACGGAAGTTTATAAGTTTTCAAGTTCTAATATTATCTGTATTTCAGGAAACTTCCTGCTCGCCTACTTGGTTGACGTGAATTACTCGGTGAAAGGGCACGAATAGAGAATATTATTTTATTATATTAATGAGTACTTAACCAAGCAATTTAGTAAATTTTCATTCTCTCTGTAATATAATTTTTATAATATTGTCTATACGTACGAGTAGTTTTAGGTGGTAGAGCTGATGCTGGGCTCGACTGTGAAGGTACCACCATCTTACTTGCAAATCCTCCCGAAGTTATTCGGGAGAGAGTAAGAGAACAGCTCTCAGGCAAAACCAGGCGGCCCACCATTGCCTGGGACCGACAGATGGCGATATATCCATCCCGAATTGCCGGAACTTATATAAAACAGACTAGTGACGGGCAGCGGCGTCACTGGTGCAAGGGTTTCGGCACCGCACTCACCAACCCGTCTGCCCAGCGTGTGTGAGTATGGGCATTTCTTCCAGGAGGACCGCCAAGTGTGGCGAAATCTTGAAAAGGCTTATGTCCAGCAGTGGACGAAATAGGCTGATGGATGAATGGATGGATACGAGTTATCAAAAAATTCCAGCACCTACCGCATTCTCAGGGTAAGGAAAAGTGACTGAGTTGATTCTGGGTTTAGACCTATATAGCGAGGTTCAGAGATTATAGGAAAGGTTTAATATATATATAATGATAATATCTTGGTTGCGAGGCAGGAAGCGCCTCGGAAAAAATATCTTCCTGATCCCGGTAAACTGACTACCATAGGATCATCCGCATTAACGTCTAGAATACATTTAACCCAAGATCAGATGTTATACAGGAAGCTTTCTAGAAAAAACAGATGCTTTGAAAAGGTAAGCCTTTCCAAAAAAAATGCATTTAATTGCGTGCAGATTTTGCCATAAGAAGGTGGAGCAGGGTCCAATTAATTAGATAAACCTCGTCTTTGAAGGTATCAGGAAACGTTTAGGAATCACGTGACTTTAAATTTGCAATTACGCATAACAGAAATTCACTATTACAGAGGCTTCGATTCTTACACAATTATTTTTCTATATAATTTACAATTTTAGGGATATGCATACATGTTATTAAACAGAATTTATAGTAAATACATTGCTCGCCACACACTATCAGCATGTGGCACACAATGTATTCGCTACGCGGTACAAACGCCTGAGCCACCCTTGTCGTTGTATAAGCATGGTCGTTTTATTAAACATATGCTTTCGCAGGGGTAGCAAAAAACAATCTGAACAGCAACTTAAGAAATATTAGTATGAGTAACAGCTTTTAACAAAAGATCTGCATTTCGGAAAAAATTCAATACCTTTTTAGCATGGTTCACCTGATTACATTCGTGTAATCGTGAATAATCCATTTCAAGATTTTGAAACCTCTAGAAGGATGTCACAGCCTTCTGTAACAACCTGTATTTATCAAAATAAATTACGATGTTTGGTTTCCAATAAAACGTTTTATTAATGCTATTCCTATTAGAAACATGAAAATTGTTTGAAGCCGTGCGCAAAATGCCTGTCGTCTGGGGGAGACCTTAGAACGACCACGATTTTACAACAAAGAGTATGGCTCACGCGTTTGTGCCGCGTTGCGAATACATTGCATTTCGCACGCTGATGAATTATTAAATTGCTTCAGTGTGTAGCGAGAAATGTCTTTACCTAAAGTTGTACATTATTCTAAAAAGCGCTGTACAAGAGTCGAGATATCTGCAATAGTGGATTTTTGGTATGTGTTATTGTATATCCAGAGTGGCATAATTCGTAAACGTTTCCTTATACCTAACTAGCTTTTTCCCGCGACTTCGTCCGTGTGAAGTTCAGTTCACCCCCTTAGGAGGGGAATTTTCAAAAATCCTTTCTTAGCAGATGCCTACGACATTACGTCAACTACCTGTATGCCAAATTTCAGCGAAATTCGTTCAGCAGTTTCGGCTGTGCGTTGAAAGATGAGTCAGTCAGGTTTGCCTTTTATATATTCAGATAAAAACGAGGTTTTTCTTATTAATTGGACCCTGTTTCATTCTCTGATAGCAAAGTCAGGACAGAATTAATTGGAAAAACTGGCATATTCGTAGCGTCTTTTTGAATAGAAAGCTTCCTAAAAACCTCTAACTTTGGATCCAATGTAAACCTCTAACTTTGGATCCAATGTAAACCTCTAACTTTGGATCCAATGTAAACCTCTAACTTTGGATCCAATGTAATCTAGACGTTAATGCTAATAATCCTATATAGTCGGTTTACTGGAATCAAATGTTTTTTTTATATCTTCAGGGTGGTATAGATCTGAGACGCTTCCTAAGCTAAAACTAAGACATTTATATTTGATATCTCCTACAAAATGCGAACCTCACCATAGGTCTGAACCCAGAATCAATTCGGTCACTTTTTCATACCCTTAGAACGGGCACTAAATCTGTCGTATTGGCAGTTAATTTATCACATTTACAAATACTACTATATTTATTTTGTAGTGATCAATCTCCAAATCACGTTTTCGGAAAATAATCACATTATCAACTTCAAATAATTAAATCCTACATTGAACTTCAATAGCTTCGCTGAAAAAGATTGCCAAAATAATGTACCAGATTATTTATATAAACTGTTAAAAAAAGACTCCCGTAAATTTTCCCTTAATAATGTGGCCAGTTTACCACGATTTTTCGTATTAATATATTTTTAATATAAAAATACATAAGCATTATTAAAATCCAAATTTCATGACACAATACCCAATTATTTTTAAGCAATCGAATATTATTGACAATCCATTCATTTAATTAGACCGAAAAACATAATTAACATCACTTCAAATGACAAGATATTTACCATTAAAAAACGCACCATAGAGAAAGTGTAATTTTGGGAAATGGCTCTTAAAATTATGTACATACAATATGATCTGAAAGTCCCACATTGACTGTAGAGCATCTACGCAAAAAAAAACTAAACTGGGACATAATTTGATACGTAATATATAAAAATAAAACAAGTTTATACACTGACAACAGGTCATAAAAAGTAGGCATCATCTTTATTTCTGGGGGGGGGGGGGGGCAAACGGTGCGCTGGGGGGAGCTGTGCCCCCCCGCCCCTACCTAGTTACGCATATGGCCGTTGCCTTATTAAAATTATACGTGTTTTATATTAAGACGCAGTAGGTAGATGGCTATAACCATACTTATCTGAACAAATTGCGTATCCGAGTAGTCTGGTTAATCTAGAAGAGATTGGAAAATGCTTTTTTTAATAAATAAAATTTAATATACATGTACACAACAGCGTTATGGAAGAAAACGCTGCGAGATACTGGGTTTACATACATACATATACTCACGCGGGTCTTCCAGAAGGATAGGCAGAGACTACAGATTTCCATCTGCTATGATCCTGGCACACCTCTTTTGCTTCTTCTACATCCATCAATCTAGTCATACAAGCTCTTATATTCCGGGTACTTTTTATTTTGCCCTTTTTCAGTATGTCGCCTATTTGGTTGGCATACGTTTTTCTAGGGTTTAACAATAACAATAATTCTGTGGGTCCAGTGAATAGCGATTTAATTCGACTTAGGCCCGAAATTAGATTTTTTACCACTTTTTTCCATTTTTTTTCTCTACAAAATGGACTAACCGCAATTTAGATATCTTTAAAAACACCGGAGGTAGACATGGTTAAATGACAAAATGGTTTAAGTAGGTTAATTTTTGGCGGTACAAAATGGTTTAAAAAGAGTAAGTCGCGTAGTAATTTGTGAAATTAGATATTACTTTAATTAGATCGATTTTCACGTCTTCTTTTTTTTTATTACACGTTATGTTTTCTAGGGGTTGAACGGGTACACAGTAATAGAACTTAATGTTATATTTTATTGGACGTCAGTCTGGCAATAAATAGTTTATTAATATTATTATTATATACGGTTATTTTTTTGTGTGCTAAAACTTGATTTTCGGCTCTCCTGTAAAATTGGATTTTTGAGTTAAATCGTTATTCATCGGAGGCACAGAAATTTTATTAAACTCGATTACATTTTTGTACACAGGTGAGCTTGGTACTTTTTAGTATTTTCTACCAGATCAGTCTATATGTTTAAAACAGTCATTATTGTTATTTTAACTGTATAAATTTTTACGGATTACTGTTTTAAACTGAATGAAATTCGCCTTCGCTTTGCATTTATGTTTGATACAGCGAACTATTCTTTTACGTTTTGGGTTCTGTCATAGTCTTGGAAGAAGCTTTCTTTATGATACATATTTTTTTACAGTTTCAACAACGATTTTTACTACCTACATCGACTTTAAATCGTGTGATCTCATTCCAATGAAGAATTAGTTGTTATGCTCATCCGTACACGGCCGGCTCGACTGTTCAACAGAAAATAAACGTTTAAAATAATATCTTGACCTTACTGCTTTAAAATATTTTCAGTACAATCACAAGTGCTTGTCTTACGTATCAAAGATGTCGCGCGACCGAAAATAGACGCTGCGTGCGCGTCGTTCCGGCGACAGGCGTTGCACGTGACGTCATATCACGTCATGTGATGCGGTCAAACCCTTTTCTCCAACCGGATGTTATCCAGCAGAGGTATACATTTGAATGTCACATATAAAATCTAAGCTTTAATGAACCTCAGTGTACTTAAGACTAAAATTTTCAAAAGACACGTTCAATTTATATTTTTACCCCTCCACAGCGCTATTTTATCGATTGACCTAAATCTTTGCACCGTTAATGAGTGAAACCTACGAAACAAAAAAAAATATAATAGAGGTTTGCATGCAGTGTGATGTTTGGTTGCGGAGTGCATGCGGACAGAGCAGCAAGTTGTCACGGAAAGGCGGGCGCGACGATGTCTCTGGCAGTCCAACGTCGACCGCCGCGTGATCCGCCCGCCCGCCCGGCGCCCACTGCCGCCCGCTCTACGCGCGCGCCTTACCCATGGAACACGACCGACAAAACGAATCAAACTTCTTTTATTACAATTAACTTTCTACTAACAACTTTCTTCATCGCGAAAATAAACGAACGAAACTTAGTTTTATAAATAAATAAACGAAAAGTGAGTGACCATAAATCAGTTCGAAACTTTTTAATAAGCACTTAATTTCCATTTCCTTTCCAACAAAATGCACGTAAAGGAAAAATTATATCAAAACTTATTTTTACACAAAAAACGACTGAAAGTTTCTATTCGTAACCTTTGAAAGTTTACACACACTTTGTAGGACTGTTTATACGATTTTATAAGTGATTTTGGACATTTGTTTTAATCCTTCTAGTTAATGACCCTATACCTAAGTGTGACCAAGATATTTTAGTGAATTATAATAATACCCCTAGACAATCTGTGCCCTGTCCGAGTGATTGAAGTTTAAAAATAGTCTTAGCTGTGTTTTAAATAATAGTGGATTTTGAGAAGCTTAAAGAAAAAAAGTACCTTCTCTCATCTGACAAATATTTTACTGCACTGGTAAGTACTTTAATTGATTTACTCTCCTTTCATTAAGCCAATTCCCACAAAAAGAAATATTTAAGTTTTTTTAAATATTAATATGAAAAGAAAGGTTATGTAAATTTGGGATATAAAATGTGTTGGGTTCATTTTGACCATTCTACTGAACCCTGACGGTTCATTAGGATGGTCAGAAGAAAATAATTTATATTTATCAAAGTTTTTAACGAGATCAAGAATGTCGAACGTCCTGAATCCAAAATAAATTAAAGTATGTCGTGATATCACTCTGAAAATTTCAATTACGTTCATTAATCTTTGTAACGACTCGAACAACACTGCGAGAATTTAAACAAAGACAATTCGGTCAGAAATTATAAATTACTTTTGTCGGTGATATGATAAATATAAGTTTATATTTAAGCTAAGGTTGATAAGCGATCGCATAAGCAGTCACGGCCTTCTATTGTTTTTCTTAGCCAATACTGTTCGATGCCATTTTTAAACGTTAAATAAATTAAATAAAAAACCGGACACGTGCGAGTTCGATAAGTGCACCATGCAACGTGCAACTTGAAAACTGCAACCTCTGATTGTAGAGACTAACAAATCCTTCCACTTCGCCTGGTGGTACCTTGGCTTCGGACGCAGCTTGGGGCCTCTCTCTTGGCCAAACCATGCCACCAAGCGACTCATTCCGGCATGACGTGATGGAACTCGTACGTACCTCAGCTACCTTGGATGAGAATGAAACTAAAAAACAATAAAAACCACGGATGATTTTGGGAACTGATGTAGGCAATGTTTATCTTTTGTAGAACAAGAGAATGGATGAACTTGGGAATAACCTGTACCTGCTGGAAGAGTGGATGCTCTTCTTACTTGTATATGACAAATAAGGTTCAAGGGTTCGGATAACTGGAAAAATACAATAATAGGAAAAATGCGAAGCGACACAAAATTCCAAAATAGGATGTTTGCAAGGCCTCGGATGAATGAAAAAAGTCAAAATCGGGAACTAGCATAACGTTTTTAATTACTCGGACCTTTTTGACAAAAATTCTAGGAATTTCCCATTGATACGTTTTTTTCTGAATACTTCTATCTAAATACTTGTTTGTTTGCTTAGATAAAATATTTCTTAAACATTATTACAATCTGGAAAAGATCAATTGAAACGATTTTCAAACGAGAAAACTACTTTGAAAAAGTACCTCGGGCCAGGGTTAGAACTTGTGACCTCTTGCTTTCACGGCAAGTGCGCTACCGCTGCGCCACCGAGGTCCTCAAACTGAACCGTCGATTTTTTCCACCATATACCTGTACACCGAATTTTTGTTTTGCCAGCAATGCACATACTGAACGCTCACGGGGCGTTACGTGATTTCACGCCTTGTTCTTAAGATATTTGTTTTAGTATTTTATCAAAATACTAACTGAATATCCAGCCACTTTTACTGCCACTTGGTCTAGTGGTTAAGGACCCGATCTCCCTAACATTAAGCACCTCATTTAGCGCCAAGTAGAACTGAACTCTGTGACGTTTCATTATTGTTTAAATAGCGCGCTCTGAGCCGTGGCTGTTACGACAACCGAAACATCGCGCGCTCTAAAGAATCACTTTCGATGCCGAATTATTATGTTCGATGGATAAATACACCAAGTTACAATTTTCGTTTGGCAAAATTAAACCAATCACACCATTTTGTATACTTTTAACTTAGGGGTGACTGAATTTCAGTTTCCAAAATCATCTGGGAAACCGTCAATGGGAAATACGCGAAGAGCAGTTTTACGTGATTTTTAGTGACTTTAGGTTTTTTTTTCTAGCTTGCTATGAATTCTATGCAAAAATTAAATTAATTAGGTTGTAATACAACTCTTCGACAACTTGTGTGATTATTTATTTCTCATTAAACAAATATTTTCTGTCATGAATCAGCAATACGGTGGGGCACGTTTAGGTGGCATGGACCCTTAAGAAGTCTTAAGGCGACGCATTGAAAATTTTGGCGACATGGATCTTCATTTTTCTCAGCAATAAAAAAACATAAGTAATTATTATATCAACTGATGCCAGGCCCAGTAGGGCCCGAAATATATCTTGAAATATTTTTTGTGTGCATATAATATACCTATTATAATACTATAAAAAATATGTAATTAACAATTTCATTCACATCATTTTGCCCGAAGATTTAGTTGATTGATTAATTTTCATAGCAGAGAAAAAATATTTAGAAATATTCTTTTAAAACAGAGATTTCTATTTTACTGACAAACGGGAGCGAATGAAGCCTCTAAGTTTTTTTTATTTAAAGTAGTCTACAAATACACTTCAATAGGGCCGATTGGATTTATTAAATTACGTATAGTTGTAACTTTAAATGAAAAATACTGTTTTGCCGCTTACAACCTTACGGCATAAGCCAGTTCGTGAGCACATATTTGTATGGATTAAGTCCCCCTCACTCCACTCCCCTAAGGCGCCGATTTGAACATAAAAGTTTACCAATTCCTCGCTTTAAGCGGTTATTCTGAGGTTGTGCATAAGTCCCGTAGCGTCAGATTTGTGTTCGGTTTACGTGCTTTGGAAGGCTCTGTTGGTGTATTTGTCCCCTTAGTAAAACAACAGGCTTAACCACTCAATTATCACTAGCTAATAATTGTCGGTGAAACGTGGTGGTACGAATATGCCTCGCATTCACAGTCCATATTCGGAAACACCTCTGACACCTCGGAAATTCATGCCTTGACGATGTATTTTGTACATATCTTTGTATGTTATGTACAATTATATTACATAACTAGCCTTTGCCCGCGGCTTCGCCCGCGTTTATTTAATATTTGCCCCGTTTTCGGCTTGGGTGTCATTTTATGAACACCGCTTATGGTCTACATGTTGACCTAGGTCACTACGATGATAAAAAAAAACCTCATCCAAATCCGTGAAGTAGTTCTTGAGTAAAAAGTGTTTCTTCTATCTTTGCCTCGTGTTCGGCTTAGGCGTTATTTTATGAACACCCCTTATGTGTTGTGTTGACTAGGGTCACTACGGTGATAATAAAAAAAAACGCACCAAATCCGTTGAGTGTTTCTCGAGTTTAAACGAAACATACAGATAGACAGATAGACAGACAGACAAAAATAAAAAAAAAATGTTGTTTCGGCCTCAGCACAGTACCAGTATCACATTTTATTTAAAATTTCGCGAAAATATTCAATGTACAGACACGACTTTTTTACTGCTTTATTATTAGTATATAGATAGATACAGAAACATATAGATAGAAGTATAGAAAATAGTATAGATATAGATTTACTGGCAACACGAACAACACAAAAATGCAGCAGCGTCCAACTTTTTTTCTACTGACACGTCTAATATTGAATCTGTCGAAAGCAGATGCATTTTCAGCTAAATATAATAATAATGATTCAAGACTTCAATGACGAACACCTCGATTAGAAACGTGTTGCCAAGTATCTAACATACACTATAGTAAACATTATACTTGCTATAATTTATACGAGATTATTACGATATGATGCCAAGTCCAATGACATCGACTTCATTATATTTATTTTTAACGTTTTCATTGTGAGCGGATAATTTCCTTGAGATTAGAAGATTACAACGGTTTATTCGATGTTACTCCGTGAAATTATTTTTGTTTAAACTTTTGGACAAAGTATTAAAAGGCAGAGCACTTTAAAAAAATCACGTTTGAATGTAATATTGCACGACTGAGACATGAAGATAACCACTTAAACCACCCTGTGTAATTGACGGATGTACGAAAATAACCACGAAAACGATTTTTCATCACTAGTGTTCAGAAAGTAAGTCGTATTTAACTCGAAATGCGGGAGTTAAATTCGATTTACCACCCTAGGTAAGTAAATTTGAAAATCAAACGAGTGTCCCTTACAGTCACTAACTATGTAGTCAATCACTTGTTTCGCTAAATGACAATGGAAAATATATTTTTTGTCTATTTCTTTTTTATTTTGTTATTCTGTATTTTATTTATATATTATTATGGAAAAATGTGACTTGCGTATATATGTATGTAAATATGCTAAATAAATCTTAAAAAGATGTTTATGACTTAAAACAGCAACTAAATTTGTTTTATCTTTAAAACAATCACACTGGCCAGTAAGACACGATTGCACAAAAAAAAGAAAAAGTCACATGAAAATAAAATGGCGGCAGTAAAGTTATCTTGTTGAAAACGTTGTTACAAACATAATTTCATAATTGACGTTGATTGCACGTCGAGTTAATTTTTATATCCTGCAAAAGTGTTATTAGTTATTTTACTATAGATAGACCCTTGATAATTGTGTAAAACCGCAACCAGTTGGGATAAATATAATTACAGTCATTACGTTCATTCAAAAAAGAGGATGAATTTGCGGATCTAATTTTTTGATATGTTTTAGGGGATACCTAGAAAAGCTTAACTTGAGTTTTTTGACCAAGCTTTCCTAGGAGCTTTCGCCGCCATCTTGAAAAAAGGGGTAAGATTTGTTTCTCGGCAATAACTCGGCTATCCGATGAGATTCGAAAATTTTTATAAGAAACTTTTTATAGCTTTTTTTGTGCTCTACAATTAAGTCCTGCACATTTTTAGCGTATCACATCGTTATCGAATTCAAATCGCAAATTCATCCTCTTTTATTTGCCTTTTTTTCGGATGAAGTGACTGGACTATAAGCACTCAATAAGATTTTTAGATAATCATGTGGTATGTACGCCTTGCGTAGTCGTACGTACGTAGTCTCATCGTCGGGGTTTCAATCATCCACTGGTAAATGTTTTTTTTAGGAGACCTCTCAAGTTTAAGTTTATTTGATCGGTATTGATCGGTATTGAATAATGACGGGACTGGGAGGTGGGTACGGGATCTCCTCAACGGATAACAGCAGACCCTTCGAGTTTGGGCTTATTTTATTGGTCTTTATTAGCACTTTGGTAAAACATGGTGACCAGGGTCTGATGATTGGACTGGAAGGTAGGTACTGGATCTCCTCAACGGACAACAGCAGACACTTTGAGTTTGGACTTATTCGATTGATATTTATTAGCAATTTGGTAAAACATGGTGACCAGGGTCTGATGATGGGACTGGAAGGTGGGTACGGGATCTCCTCAACGGGCAATAGCAGACCCTTCGAGTTTAGGCATATTTAGTTGGTATTTATTAGCGCTTTGGTAAAACATGGTCACCAGGGTCTGCTGATGAGACCGGAAGGTGGTTATGGGATCTCCTCAACGGATAACAGCAGACCCTTAGAGTTTGGGCTTATTTGATTGGTCTTTATTAGCACTTAGGTAAAACATGGTGACCATGGTCTGATGATGGGACTGGAAGGTGGGTACGGGATCTCCTCAACGGACAACAGCAGACCCTTTGAGTTTAGGATTATTTTGTTGGCATTTATTAACACTTTGGTAAACCATGGTGACCAAGGTCTGTTGATGGGACTGGAAGGTGGGTACGGATTCTCCTCAACGGACAATAGCAGGCCCTTCAAGTTTGGGCTTGTTTGATTGGTCTTTATTAGCACTTTGCTAAAACATGGTGACCGTTGCATATTGTCGTTCAAAAAATCATATTCTTTTGTTCTCTTTATTTCCACGAAAATCTCTTCAACGCGGGCGGAGCCGCGGGCAAAAGCTAGTCATGTTATAATTTATACGTTTTTTTTATTTTCTCGCATTAGCAATGAATTCAAGGGTGTAAAATTATAACATGATGATAACCTTCACCCGTGTGTGTGTGATCGCTTACCACCCTTGAATAACAATCTACTATTTTAATACAACTGCTCAAAAATGATAAGTTACGTGCCTGTTTAGCGTTCGTAAAATGACTTATTTCACACTCGTGCTTTTTGTTTTTACTACTGATGCCTTCTAGGGGAAACCGGCCACGTCAAAGTATAATATGTATGTTAAACTGTAAAAGATTTAAAAATAATTTAAAACGATTTTAAACGTCATAATTTATATTCTATTTTAACTATCTCGAAATTATTATTAAAATTATTTTAGAAAGAGACATTGGTCTTTGTTGTACAGATTGGCGCCAACCAGACTGTGTGTCTTGTGTCGACTTGATGTATCTGTTTGGATTTGCAAAAAAATTGCTTTTATTTTATTATTTCATGTAATTTCTCGCTGGTGTACCTATATATAGGTGTATAACGTCGTTTGATACACGTGCGAAAGTGTTGATATTTCTCGTCCAGACTGTTTTTTGCCTCGACTGCGTCTTGGCAAAAAAGTCAATCGTGGCTCTAAATAACAAACTTTTCTATGTACCATTAAACTTTTTCTCCGATACAGTATCTCCGTCTTTGTCTTTTTTAGTGTTGGTTTAAATATTTGCAAACAGTAGAACATCATCAAAACTATGACGGTAGGTTATCATAAACGTAATGTAGAACAACGACAAATTTGGAAGCCAATATTGTCTTCTGTAAATTGGCTTGTTGATAATTAACTAGGATTATAACAAATAAGCCTCGGTATGTATGTACTACAACTTACATACTGTAAACAGCATAAAATCCTGTCTTGTGTATTGTACGTTATAATCGAACGTGTATGTATTATTTAAAGTGCATTACAAACAACAAAAAAATAATCAGAAACAAATTTCAAGTAAGACTATGCAAGAATATGTTGAAAAAAAAAACGCCTCATATTCAAATCAGTCTGCCGAATTAGCCTTCTCGACCGTAAAAACCGCTTTATCTGCTGAACTCCATATATTCGTAGCTCGAGTTTTACAATTTCTCCGGAATCGCTCCCTGGACCGAGGAATTTATTCGAAATATTTGTGTCACTTGAAATTTTGTTTTAATTTATCTTTTCTAATTTGTAAAATACACTCTAAATACCATTGTTATCACCAAAGTACATCTGTCATTTTTGAAATCTGTAAGAAAATCGGTATGAATTCTGTACAGAAAATAATTCATCTGTTATTTTGATACCTGTTAGAGACTAGGAGAATATCTGTAACAAAATAATCTTGACATCTGTATATATTCAGTGAGACGAACATTCCATGGATCTAGTAAGATTTTTTTTTCTCAGTAGATCCAGTTTTAATGGGAATGGATCTCCTGAGAGCAGTAAAAGTAAGAAAAGTATTGAATTATTTATGATAATGATTACAGTATTATATTATTATTTAATTTAAATTTTACAGTAATCTTCTTAATAATTTCTTTCGTGTTTTATGCAAAGATATTGGATCATGGAGTATAAAGTATGAAGATGAATTTTAACCGTGATAAAATGTTTCACAAATTGTCTCTGAAGTAGATACCCACTCATCCAGTAACTCCGGGAACCTTATCTTGCAATCTTGCAATTTCCCCTCAGGAATAACGCTGTGATGTTGTTAGAAGTGAAAAAATTTTAGGCCCATGGCACGGCGGTGGCGGTGTCCTTTTTCAAAGTAAAATTTGAAAGAATGATGAAAGTTTCAGATCAGTGTTTCTAATTTGTCCAAGTTTTGAATATTTTTCTAAGGCTGCAAACGGAATTTTAATTCAAAGATCTGCTGAAGACATTGCTTAAAACAGAAAAGAAAATAATTGTCATTTAAATGTAGTGTGATTCACGAGATGTATTTATTCGTTTAAATTCATCTGGTACTGAAATGAATGAATGAATGAATAAACACTTTATTGCAAAGAAAATCTAAATAAAAACACAGAATACAAAATAACTGAAGACAATGGAGGATTTTATTCCTCGAAGAATTCCTTCCAGTCAATCTAGGGAACTGAAAATTTTACAAATTTATTGGTATTTGTGCAAAAAGAAAATATTGTTCTTCAAGCCATGGCCATAACACACTACAGTGTTATAAGACATACATAATGTATGTATATACATAAATACATAGTACAAAATACTACTTGAAAGATTTTATGCAACTCGATGTACTCATGTGCGTATATTATGTTCCTCTAACTGCCAGCAATTCACAACTTTGATAATAATAATTTATCAAGCAGACTAAAGTATTAGGCATTCCTACTATGAAAATATATATCAGCAGGTATCCCTGCAATGAAATGACTAAGGTTTATTTATTTCCACATTAAGAATTATTATTATTTCCATAAATCGTATAATTTTAGTTAATAATGTGAGAAGTTTATTTCCTCGTTATCTTTTAAAACGAGAGTATAACAAAAAGATTGCACTCCAAATCGTAGATCAGATCTTAGAGATTATTGAATAGACCGATTTAAAAATATATTTACAATAAATAATTAATACTTATAAAACAATATCTTTCATTATAGTACAGTTCATATTTATTCAATATGTCCAGTACAGGCCATATTTGTCGCCAACATGAAGGCAGATGCGGGCTAAAGGCGTTAGAATGGAGACCACGTACGGCAAAGCGTAGCGTAGGCCGACCTCGTGCCCGCCGGACCGAAGATCTGAAGGAAGTTGCAGGTGGCGGCTGGATGAGGAGGACAGAGTACCGATAAGAGTAGCGAAATTTGAGAAAGGCAGTGGACAAACACAGGCTTATGGATGAGAATGGATGGATGATTAATACAGTTTATTACAATTATAACACAAAACGAAAGTTCAAGATCTGTACATGCCTCATCATTAACTATACTATGTAAATCAGCGAACGTAAGAAACATAGAAGTCTGATGTACCCTGAAAAATGTCGGGGACATGTTTAGTATGGCGTCGGCTTTGACTGTCATGTGAGTCGTCCAATCACGGTTGGCCCAACTATAAAACAAACACGATCTTTTTGAGTATCTGTAGCATTTTCGAATGATACATTGTTAGAAACGCTTCTTCTATTCTATGTTTTTTTCATTCGCTGATGTAAATAACAAAAAAACCGGACAAGTGCGAGTCGGCTCACCCACCCAGGGTTCCGTTAAAGACTATACTTTTTATGATTTCATTACAAATGTATATTTTTAAAATGTTTCCCTATACTTGTAGTATAAGACGGTATTATTTGCCAAATTTTATAGTTCAAGGTCAATGGGAACACTAATAAATTTTGATTCCATGATAGTGTCGAAATATACGTTTTTTGCGGCATTAACGGCCATATATTTTTTTACGTTAACTTAGAAACTTGTGTTTTTCACAGCTTCAAAGGACTGTAAACTTGAGTATATGGTTTTAATTTCAACTCGGTACCTCTATGCGTTCCCGAGATAAAGGGTCTTGACAGACAGACGGACGGACGAATGGACAGACAAATGGACAACAAAGTGATCCTATAAGGGTTCCGTTTTTTCCTTTTGAGGTACGGAACCCTAAAAAATAACCAAGAAATCCGAAAAGCTACGTCTATTTGTAATGCAATCACTCCAATATATGCAACATGACGATGACTCTTATTATAATCAAAAAGAGAGAAGTAATCAGAGCTTTTTCAAAATCTATATTCACCCTCTCAATTCTTACTGTTGCTATCGCAGTCCAGATCTTTCCTCGATGCTATACAAATTTATTTTAATAATTTAACTGGTCAGCTTTTTTATTCGAGAAAGTACCTTATCTGATAAGATGAATTGTGATAAATAGTATATTGATTTGATTGTAAGCCTATAAGAGTTGTTGTATCAGATAGAAACCAAAAATTTATTCTCGACAAAATGATAGGCCCCAACCCAATTCAAACAAAACCTCAATTAGATAATGACAACGTAAAACGGCACCTAAATTAATGGAGTACGAGGGTACGAAATCACAGATCAGATATGCAAAGAAAATACCTCTATAGTCTTCAAGTTTGTTTCTCTATATTTTTTGTACATATACTTGATTAAAAATATATGTATGAAAAACTTTATTGTTGAATCATTATTGCGCCATTAATATACGATACAACTTCTCTTTATCAACTACAAGTCCCAAAACGTATTTCAGTTACAAATAACAACACAATTATTTTCCCACGAACCTACAAAAACACAATTCTTTTATTAATTTACCCCCTATTATTTATTGCTACCGATAATATCACGCCCCATATCGGTACCGATAACAGACAGGTAGTAATCTAATCTTTACCAACAATGTGGATCGATAGAGTGAACTAAAATGGGGAGCACTAGTCTGGCTTGAAATAGCATCGTCTGGTTGGCTTAAAATTTAATTTAAGATGAAACTTGGTGGAAATGAAATACATAAATATATCTGTGGCGCTTTAAATACGTAGTATTATATTTGAGTTGAATCTTGGTATATTTACTTGCTTTGAAATTAACTTTGAGATGTAAAAATAACTTTTTAGTAACAGTTAAATGATAACCCCTCGGGGTTAAATACCTTTTAGTTTAAAAATTAGTTTTCGTTTCTAACTGCAATGAGAGATGTAGTAGCGTCACCAAAAGTGTACTTAAGGGGGGTTATTCCAATTTTGTCTAGTTTCAAATTCATAATAATAATGTTCAAAATAAATCCTTCCTGCAGATTTTTTTTGGTTCAATATGCAATATTTTATACTTTGCTCGACCGAAAGAAAGAATCGAAACTGTCGATTTTTCAAGAAGTTTTCGTTTTTTGCGAAATGTGCATAGCCAAATTAAATGAAAATTGCAGGTAATTAAAGAAAAGATACTTTACAAAGTATTTTAATGGATATTTTCCTGAAAATAACACCGTAAAAACGTTTTTTGAGTGACAAACGCATTTTTTAAGACGGCTCAATATTTCGGTTGTCGTGACAGCCTTGGCTCATCACATCACACTAAATAATAATGAAACGTCATAGAGTTCAGTTCTACTTGACTCAATATAAGGTGCTCAAAGTCAAGGATAGGGGGCCCTCAATGAGGGG
This sequence comes from Ypsolopha scabrella, assembly GCA_910592155.1. Classification (NCBI taxonomy): domain Eukaryota; kingdom Metazoa; phylum Arthropoda; class Insecta; order Lepidoptera; family Ypsolophidae; genus Ypsolopha; species Ypsolopha scabrella. The sequence continues at coordinate 20,094,752 of OU342964.1, read as the reverse complement.
CCCTTTCAGCCTGTTGTTTTTAATTTTATTTGTGGAAGCTTTATTTTATTAAAAGAGTTTTTTATTAGGTATTGCGTTTTAATGTTTTATTTGAACCAACATCTTGGTTGACACATGCAAGCAATCAAAAAGCAGACAGAGACAGTCATAGACAAAATTTAAAAAATAATATTCATTGTTCGGTGTACATTGCTTGGTGATAAATAAATTTATACATTGATGGTTTTAGATTATTGTATCTATTTAAATATTCAACACACCCCCGTAATCTAAAATCCTCAATTTTACAAATTAAATTTTCATGTTTTCAAAGTATCTAATTTTTTAAACAAAAAAAATATTATTGACTTTTAAATTGAACATTTTTTATGCAATGGTAAAGTTGTTTTCTGTCTCTATTTTTATATTAACACTGATTAATAAAAAAAAAATCCTTTTAGTAAAGAAACATAGCAGTCTTATACAAATTAACAGATACATAAAAAAAAAATCATGTCACTATTTTAGATGCAAATCTATCAAACTTAATCTTTTGCAAAGGTTTAGTGAATAAGTCTGCAATTTGCTCATTAGTTGGACAGTAATATACTTTTAGTTCACCATTACAAACTTTCTCATGAATGAACTTGAATCGGACATCAATATGTTTAGACCGTCTATTTATCACTCCGTTTTTTATCAAATTTATGGCACTTTGATTGTCCACATATAGCTTTACACTAACACTTACACTTAGTAATTCTTCACATACACTTTTCAGGTATAACAGTTCTTTCAAACATTCAGCTGCTGCTATATATTCTGCTTCGCTGGTTGAGAGTGCAACAATTGGTTGTTTTCTTGTGCACCAGCTTATCGGGTTACCACAAAAATATATAATGTAGCCAGTCGTGCTTCTTCTTGTCAGGGGATCACCGGCATAGTCAGAGTCACAGTACGCTGTTAACTCAACTAGTCCATTGCCTTTTCTGTATACTAACCCTTTTTCTTTTGTTCCTTTCAGGTATTTTACTATTCTTTTTATTGTTGTGACATCAGAATCCGTAGGATTTTCAGTTCTTCTTGCACAATAGTTAACTGCATAACTTATGTCTGGTCTGGTTTTATTTGAGATATAAGTTAAGCTTCCAAGTAGTTGTCGGTATGGAAAATTTGTATTACCATTACTTTGTTCATCATTGTTGTTTCCTTCCATCGGTGTGTTTGCTGTTTTTATATCTGTCATTTTATAGTCATCTAAGATTTTATTTATGAATTTTGCTTGTTTTAGTTTCAGTGTGTCTTTTGTCTTCTCTATTTCCATTCCGATGTATCTTTTGGGGTTTCTGTCGACTTTCATTTCAAATCTTTTGCTTATTCTTTCCAATATTTGTTCAATTTTTGTATCATTTGTGCCCACAAGAATGCCATCGTCTACATGTATGCCCAAGTAGATTGTAGCATCTTCGTTTCTGAATATACATGGTTCTGCTGTTGTTTGTTTCAGACCTTCAGACTCTAGAAAACTTGTAAAAGTCAGATTCCATTTTAAAGGGGCTTGTTTCATGCCATATAAGGCTTTCTTCAATTTGCATATTCCTTGTAGATCTTCCATTCCTTCTGGTGGATACATATAAATATCCTCATCGATCTTTCCATACAGAAATGCTGTTTTTATGTCAAATGATTTTATGGTGAATTCTTTCTCTTGTGCTATTGCAAATAGTAGTCTTAATGGGCTACTGTTAATGACAGGACTAAATGTCTCATTATAGTCAATTCCTTTTTCTTGTTCGAAGCCTCTTATTACTAATCTGGCTTTATATGTTCCATCTTCTTTGATTTTTAATACCCATCGGCTAGTTAGGATTTTCTGGTTTTCAGGAATTTTCTCTTTTGGTACAACTTTCCAGGTTTCATTTTTCATTAGGGATTTCTTCTCTTCATTGATAGCATCTATCCATTTACGTTTGTCTTCTCCATTTATTGCATCTTCATATGTGATCAAAACATAATCATTATATCTAGTTGGTATTTTTCTTTCTCTAGTTGGTCTCTTTTTTGTATCTTTGTTTTCATTTTCTTGTGTAGAATTATTTTCAGTTCTTGGATTTTCTTCAGTATTTTCTTCCAGTATTGGGATTGGGACAGGATTCTCTTGGACGATTTCTATTTCAACATTTGTTTCAGAGCAATTTTCATTATTTTCATTCTCATCTTGTAGTGAGGTATCTTCGGTTATTTTGTTTGTTGTTACAGGTTCTTTGTTTTCTTCAATTTCTTCATGAACTACAATGTTTTTAGGTTCTTCAGTAGGATCATCATCACCGTTCTTTTTTGACTGAAATAAAACATCTCTTCTTATTATTATTCTTTCTTTTTCTTCATCAAATAGTCGATATCCTGTTGGGGCATACCCAACCATTATTAGTTTTTCCATTCTAGATTCCAGTTTTTGTAAGTGTCCTAGCCTTTTGCTGTATGCATCAGACCCGAATATTTGTATGTTTCTAAGATCTGGTCTCTTTCCCGACCACATTTCAATAGGTGTCAAATTGTTTATTGACTCAGATGGTGTTCGGTTTATTAAATATGCAGCAGTTTTGGCTGCTTCTCCCCATAGGTAAATCTCTGCTTTAGATTCAAAGAGTAGAGCTCGCACTTTTTCCATAATGGTACGGTTCAATCGTTCGGCCTTGCCGTTCAGCTGGGGGCTAAATGGTATAGTGTAGTCTAATATTATTCCTTTGTTCAGGCACCAATTTTTCATTTCATTACTGGTATACTCACCTCCATTGTCACATCTTATCATACTTATTTTCATCCCTTTTTCTCTTTCTTTTTCTTCAACATAATCCTTGATATTTTTAAATGCTTCACTTTTATTGGATAGGAGTTTAATTTCAGTGTAATTTGTGAAGTCATCAGTAATAGTGAGTATGTATTTCTTATCGTCATAGGTGTTTGGCGAAATTGGGCCACAAACGTCGCTATGAATGATTTGAAGTAATCTTTCTGCCTTTGTTCTTTGTGTACTGAATGGCAGTCTTGTTTGTTTAGCTTGTAAGCATACTGTGCAAGTTTCTGGTAACATATCAATGTCTTTATCGGTTATGCTTAAGCCTTCAACACATAGTAGCATTTTTCTCATAGTTACCTTGCCAGGATGTCCCAGTTTTATATGCCATTCAAGTGCACTGTTATGATTAATTGTTACTAGAGAATTTTCTGGTTTTGTAGTTTCTAATTGTATTGAATACAGTCCGTTGCTCTTCTTGTTCCCTTGTAGTATTATTTCTTCATTTCTTTTAATAATGACTTTATTTTTTTGTGAACAATACTTCTCCATCATTTTCTGTAATTGCATTAACAGACATCAAATTCTTTTGTAGTTGAGGCACAAAAAGCACATTTTTTAAATCACATTGTTGTGTTTCTATTTTTCCTTTTTCTGTGGACTCGATTTTTTCATTTTTCTTTGCCACTGTAATATCGCAGTTGTATTTTGTAACCTCGCTCAGTAAATCCAATTTATTTGTCATATGTGACGTACATCCTGAGTCTATTATGAACTCTTCTGGACTTTTCTGTATTTCAGTAATAAACGCTATCTTATTATCCTTCTTCCTGAAGTAGCACTTTTCTTCCGTGTGATTATTTTTTTTGCATATTTTGCACATCTTTACTTCTTCTTTCTTTTTATAAAAACAATCATTTTCATTGTGATTATTCTTTTTACAGATCTTGCAGAACTTTTTATTATATTTGTTTTGGTTTGTCTTTCTGAAGCTCGCTTTGAATGCACATTTTTGTTCATAATTATCAGTAGATTCTTTACCAAGTCTTTGTTCTTCTGTTAGGAGCCTTGCTGTCAGATTCCTTAATGTTTTTTCACTTAATGGTGATGAATCCCAGGCTGTTGCAAAATTATTGTATCCATTCGGTAAGGTGGATAATATCTTTGACATGATCATGTTGTCATTAACTTTTTCATCAATGGAATTTAGGTGGAAAGCTATGTTTTCTAGTTTACTTATGTGGTATGTCATATCTTGCCTGTGATCATACTTGTATTCAAAGAAATCTTGCAGAAGTTGACATTTTTGTTGTGTTGTACTTTTCTCAAATATGAAGCACAACTTATCAAACATTTCTTTTGCACTAGGGCAGCTCATAATCAGGGGCATGTGTTTCTTGTCAATTGTGTTCATTATTATTTTCTGAGCTCTTGCATCATTTTTTTCATGCTCCTTTCTGTCACCACCCAAAGCAATTGCATTTTCTTCACCGTGCACTATTTCGTGCAACCCATAACTTTTAAATATTATGTTCAGTTGGAATTTCCAACAGGAAAAAGATTTCTCATCACAAAGCTTCTGAATGCCTGCAATTTCTTCGTATTTTTCCATGTTTTACTTTCGTCGATTTTGTTTCACAGGAACACGCCACAATGGCGGCACTTTTTACTTGTTATTTTCGTTATAGCACTGGTTTTTTTATTTTTTTTAGTTTTCAGTGGTAAGCGGGGACTGGGCCCACAACCTGTTGTTTTTAATTTTATTTGTGGAAGCTTTATTTTATTAAAAGAGTTTTTTATTAGGTATTGCGTTTTAATGTTTTATTTGAACCAACATCTTGGTTGACACATGCAAGCAATCAAAAAGCAGACAGAGACAGTCATAGACAAAATTTAAAAAATAATATTCATTGTTCGGTGTACATTGCTTGGTGATAAATAAATTTATACATTGATGGTTTTAGATTATTGTATCTATTTAAATATTCAACACAGCCGACGACATCACTATCATGACGATATGTATTATTTTAATGTTGTAAATGTCGAGCATATATCAGCATATATATTTCCAAGGCAGCATTCAAAGACCCACCCCCTTTAAAAAAATACGAAAAAAACAAAATATATTATATATATTATAAAATTATAATATACATGTAAAATTTTGCTTTCAGAAGAATAGGAATTTCAAGAAAAACTCTCTTATTTCATTGGCGTATTCTCAGTATAGTGATTTAATGAGAAATGAACAAAACATATTTCAGAACCACTGTAACACATTATAAAACATGATAAAAAAACAGTTTTCTGATACGATTTATAGATTTTCTACACTATGTAAAAATGTTGCAGAAAAAGTTAAATTAGATGAGGTTTTGTGTACACGGCAGTTGATTAGAGCGAGATAGACAGTTAAAAAACAAATTCGTTAGAGCAGGACTTTTTCCAAGAAGTGTCGATCCTTTAGATCAATTGTACTGATTTTCATACTCTTTAACACGATTTGCAGCATTTTACGGAAAATTGGTGTGTAACGATAGGACTACTGTGATAGACGGACAGACAAACACACAGATGGCGGAGGCTTAACTGGATTAGTAATAGGGTTTCGTTAGGCATCCATTTCGTAAGGAACCCTAAAAAATACGAGAAAATTACAATAAATAAAATTTCTCTACGATATTATAAAAAGAGCGAGATTTATAATTTTCAGACTACCCAAAGAGCTTGAATAATTCTAGGATAACCCGGGTAAAACTTGTTTTACTCATTCTTTTTGCACTACCTGTGACATGTCAAAGGTGCTACAATTCAAAGTGTTTTTTTTTTATATATAATAGAGTATCCTCAGTAAACCACCTTCAACCGAAATTCTTTTTTTACGCATCCTGTATATTCACCTTTCCATAGTTTACCTGGTTGAACCACTTTGTACTGGAAAGCAAAAAAAAAAGAAGTGACTAAATAGCTGTTAGCGGCTCCCTTAATTTTAATTTTATCCGACCGTTAGGGATAGGTTACGACGACGAGCGAAGCGAGGAGGAGTGGTTAGGTTGACATGTAAGTAGATATAAGGGAGCCGAGCAAAGCGGAGTGGAGCGAGGCGACCCCCGTTGTTTTGACAGAATTCACGATATGCAGAAAAAAAAACATTTTCCGAGCACTTTCCGATGACTTACGGTTCAATAATTTATAAAATTAAAGGACCGCTTCCCTTTTTGAACTGTTTTTGCAAATTAAACTATATTAGTTCTTATTAAGGAAGATATTCCAACAGCTAAATAATGACTTACGGTTCACTAATTTCAAAAATCGAAAGGACCGCTAGCGGTCCTTTGGTCACTTCCAAAAAAATTTTTTTTTCAGCAATGTGTTCAATTAACGATATCTACCCAAGAATTTATTTTCACTTATTATTCTAGGACCTTGTATATCTTGGAAATAAATCTGTGGACTAATTCCATGAAAGATTTTCTAGTCATGTTACATAATGTTTTATTGCAATACAGAAACAGGGTCGCAGTTATTTTAAGTACTTTTAAAATACATGAAAAATATCATTTGTAGAAAGAGTATCCAAGCCGCAACGAGTTCACAAGTTTCTGTTAGGATACGCTAGAAATGTGAAAGTTCTGAATATAGTTCTTCAGATCTGACTGGAACTTTTTCTATTTTCAAGAAAATAATTTCAAAAGAGAAACTTTTGATATAGGTTAGAGCATGGATGTCAGAATAAATTTTCTAAAGGGCTATTTGCTAAATTCAGGGTGTGTAAGAATCAAAATAATTTTATACGTACTGAATTGGTAATATGTTTATTTAGTTAGGTGTTAAATATGTTTGGTCCTTACACTAAGTAATAAATATCGATATTTTCTATCTATAATAAAAATGGATAGTTAGTTATCTTGAGGGTCTAGAGACTTTACTCTCTTATTCTTGTTTATAGCAGTGGTGTCCAGCGTCATATTTTTTCGTAAATAATTCAGGCGTTTCATATATTTTTTTTAACAACGTTTATTTTGGTACAAGTTTAATTGTCCAAAACCTAATAATTGAAAAGAAATGATATTTAGATCATAGTTTAAGCATATTTTTCGATTTTATTGGATGCAAAAAGTGTAAGTAATTGTGTATCTATCTAAACTGCCGAAATATTAAGATCAAAGAGTAAAATCAAATATATATCTAAATATAATTATAATTGAAATCTTTGTTACAAATAAAACACAAAAGAATACGACGTGTATCTGGGAAAATCCGGGAAACTTGCCTTAAGAATATACTGGAAATTATTAAAGACATTGTTTGAAACCCTATGTTTTGGGAATAATTAAATGGTTTTTTCAAAAGAAATTATCATTTTTCGAATGATAGGCAAATAAACATACACGTGTATAAGTCTAACTTACATAACATCTTTTTTTGAAATAGGGTATGCAAAATGTTTCATTTGATGATGTTATTTTTTTTTATCTAACCTCACGTCTCAAAATCCTGATTAGGAACACGCAACAATTGTGTAAAACGAAAATTTTTTTCACGAACGTCTCTATTACAGAAAAAAAATTACAGTACAGCTCTCCTAACAACATAATGCGAGTCTTGGCGAAGTAAAGTAGTGTATGAAACTATACATAACTAGGTACACTCGTGTTTTAATAATCTTTTTATGTACCAGTTTCATAAACTACTAATACATATCAAATACAAATATTATTAAAATAGGTCTTTCGGGTTGGACATAAAAACTGCGAATAAACATACAGATATCTGAGTATGTACATAAGGGATGCCCTATTACAATGGGTCTTGGAGAGAAAGTACTTTAAATATGAAACATAGAAGATTTAATATATCAATAATACAGACTATATGTTATTATTAAAAAAAAAACAGTCCTTGAAACGGAAATCGAAAAGGCAATAGTTAAAAGAAAAAAACAGCCTATTATGTCTTTATAAAATCGATCGAAAGGGTTCAGTTATATATAGGTACATAATGTACTAATTCCTTCTTAATAACATAATATCTTAAGTTAAAGGTAGACCATGAAAAATAACATTTTAATTACAAAATGCAAGAAAAAAGACATTTAAAAAAATGAAAATTTAGTTTCCATTAAGGTACATTTTTTGTCATCCCTAAAGTGCTTCCCCCCAAGGCCCATTGAAATGGGACGCTTGTATTGTATATGTGGTAACCATATCGTGGAATTGATCATTTTATGATCTGATTGACAATATCCTAAAGTATGAAATGAGAAATTTACGATAGACTTCCAACAAAAAGTCAATAATTAATTTATTACACATTTCACGATATTTGAGAAGATCATGAAAAGATCAATTCTACGTTGTGTCCACGACATATACATAAATTGCGTTTTCTTATAAAATAAGTGAACAAGATTTTTAATTAAATGGTTCACATACCATATATCTACGTTAATTGATTTTATCACCAAGGGTTTGCTGGTAGAAATCTATTTAAGAGATAAGTTCGCCTATTTGCATAGACTGTAAGTTTCAATGTAATTAATAATTTCGTGTGTGCAATAAAGAATTAGAATATACTAGAATAGAATTAAATATCGATTTTTTTTCACAAGTTTAGGTATACTTTCATTACACTCTTAATATTGATTCTCGATAAAAAATTATTAACAATATATCCAGCTTACAATATATCTATCTCAAGCCGATATAGCTCAAAAGTAAAAATGGATTAGAAATATTCTAAGGTTCAGATTTTCAACCATGTACTCAATTTAGTCGTGTAAAATAACATTATTTTTGAGGCTGCTTGTTTAGGCTGGCTGTCGGAACGGAATCAACGACAGAAGATAACTCAAATCACATATTAGTGTAGGTAGGACTCGTACTAGGCGGCAATCCAATTATTTGGGATTTTAAGGCACGTGCTTACGAATATATATTATTATTCAGTTTGTCAATATGTGGTATTATTTCTTTAATGTCTGATAATAGAGAATTTTTTATGTAAAAGTTCTTCAATTTGCAAAAGTATTTTTGCATTTATTAAAGGGAAGTGTTTGAAAGCAACGACCAAATCGCCTTTTATATATTTGATTTTTGTACGAAGGTATGTGACTTCAACATAACTAATAGTAAATTACGTGCCCAACAAAAATATTAATGTGGAAAAATGGGCCAAGCCCAGTACCATGAACATTGCTTTATCTTAGAGAATGCGCTGACTTCTTAGACCATCTGACTTCTATATAACATTAATTTTTTAGAAAGAAAAGTCAGTAAATGTGTTTTTTCAGCACCATCGGTAAGTACATATAATTATTTTAAACTACTCAGTGAATGTCTGTTATGACATTTGAAGTCAGTTAATATTTGTTTGTTAAGGCGAGGCATTGATAAACTTTTAATTTCAAACGGCGCCTTAGGGGAGTGGAGTGAGGGGGACTTACTCCATACAAATATGCGTTCACGAACTAGCTTATGCCGTAAGGTCGAATGCGGCACAGTATTTTTCATTTAAAATGACAACTAAGTAATTTAATAAATCCAATCGGCCATATTGAAGTGTATTTGTAGACTAATTTTAATAAAAAAACTTAGAGGCTTCATTCGCTACCGTTTGTCAGTAAAATAGAAATCTCTGTTTTAAAAGAGGTTTTCTAAATTTTTTTTTTCTCTGCCATAAAAATTAATTAATCAACTAAATCTTCAGATAAAAAGATGTCAATGAAATTTAGTATATAAATTGGTAATTACATACTCGTATGTTTTCTTATTGCTGAGAAAAATGGAAATCCATGTCGCCGAAATTTCGTGGCGTCGCCTTAAGTTTATTATTTAGAATTGAGAAATGAGAATTAGAACCTCCTTCTTTTTTAATATAGTTAAAAAATTAAATTTAAATAAGTGGGTGGCAAGTTTTGTAAAAGTGGTCTTCAAACTTACCATTAGAAATATATTCTAACAAATATGTATATTATTTGCTTAATGTTAAATGGTAAACTTCGCAGCTTTCCATGTATTGTATTCAGTAAGCAAGCAATATTTTTTTATGAAATAATAGTCAATTCGTAAATAAAGTTACCAGTTTCATAAAATACAATTTTCAATCACACCGCAATTTTATAAATCTCAAAAGTCCAAGCTAACGCGTACCTAACCACTTTAGCATACCATTCTTACAAAATGTGGAAAAAGGCAAAAATGATGTACAGCGGGCAATGCTGCAGGCGTAAGGCTAGTCTATGTATAAACAAACCCTGGGGTAAAAACCGGAGCTTAGTTTCAAGCAAACAAAATCAACAAAAAACTTTTGAAAAGCGGCAAAAATTTCGTCAAAGTCCCCTTCAAAGGCAACGTTTGCTAACAGAATCGTTAGGTTGCCTGCGTGTAAATATTTTAAACCTTGACTATTATTTTGCTGCGGTTCAGCTCGCGCTATTTAAAATCTCTTCCGTCAGTTACTTTTTATACGACCCGTCTAACTAAAATAGCTTAGATTTTCAGATTTAAAAACCTTCTAGGTAATAAATAAAATTATTATCGAATGAATAAAGAAAACCTCATCAAAGTTCACTTTATGAAATGCTCAAGTTGTAACCGATAAAAAAAAAACGTTAAGTGTGATTCGGACTTGCGCAGAAAGGATTTCGTACCACCATAGACTATGGGTACAGTATTGGTATGGAGCCCTTAAAATATGGTAAATAACGACAATATAGATGGCATGTAGCAACATCAAGTCGACAAAAACTATGCACTAAAAATTTTGCCCTTGACAAACAATTCGACGCCCTCTGAAAATGGAATTGGAATGGATTTATTTTTATTTTTGTTTTTTTACTTTACGATATGTACCAAAATCTGATAAAATTTTAAACTTGTCTGGATTCCCTTTTTTAAGATAGAGTTGAAACAAATAACGTTAAAGAATGTTATTTTTTCGAAATTTTTCATGTGTTTCAATTTCATATTTTTTTTATTATTTGCCTTGATAAAGGCCTATGTAACACGTATTCTGTGATAACTTTAAATGTCTTCCTATTACCATGAAGCTGTAGACCCCCGTAGCAGAAAGACGGACAAACAACAGCTTGGTAGTAGACTCCCGATTGGCACGCTTTGGGTACGGAGTCCTAAAAACTGCTCAACTTCGGCACCAGCTCTACCATCTGATAAAATTAAAATGTATTCAGTGGTTATCCAGTTATAAGTGAGCATACAGACAGACGTTGCATTTTATAAAGAAGAGTGGAATTTGAAATGTTTGAGGAAATCGTTAGGAACAGCTGAGCGGTCTGATGCCCGGACACAGGTGGCAGAGCGAACGCCACAAAAGAAGTGACCTGTCAAAAGTACTTATCGTCAATGAATAACGACGAAAATGCCTTAATCCGCGGGACTGCTTCCGCGGCGTTCACTCTAGCGGGTATATTTAGAGTCGGGACGCCGGCCGTTCATTGTCACCACAGAGCGCGCCAAGGCCCACTCATGATATTTGGCTTTACTGATTTAATAATAAAGGATAAACCCGCTTATAGTTTATTCAGCCATCATGGACAAGGTTCTTTGAGGATTCCGTCAAATATGAAAATTCTACTACATAACATTACTCAGGAATGGGGATTGGCAGATAGGTGATAGATTGGTAGATAGGTGTGTAATTTTTAAACGGCGTAAATAGACTTTGATTTCTTGTCATTAAGTTTAGTCAAGATCTTGGCACGATGAAATTCTACTGGTTAAGTATTGTTTCATTTCCTTTTTATAGATACCCATGTAAAAATACAAAATGCCAATAAAGTCTGGTGTGAGATATAAAAATATTAACAAAAAGTTTTTTTTTGTTTTAATAAGTTCGTCGCATATTTTAATCAGTTACCTTCAAAGATGGAAGCAAAAATATATTATCTACTCCCTTAAGCTAACAACAAAAACAATTTTCAAGTTTCATCTATTTAATTATTTAAATTGATTAACAAAAATTGTTCTGTAAAAATCAATAAAAATTTATTAGGGCGTTTGAAATTACAACATCAAAAACGGTTATACAAGTATCTACGATGTTTGCAAGTATCACAGAAAACAATTTAACAATTATACTGTAGCACCGTTTTTCCGCGCTTTGATTGGCCCAATTTATTGATACACCGTTTAGATAAACAATCAGTGACTAATATTTCTTCTTTTGGATAGGCAAAGTATCTCTGCCATGAAAACTCGAATGCTCTCATAGAATAATTACAGACAAGCAGGCTGAACAGCTAAGGTCTTTGCTGACCATTATAGTAACAATAAAAAAAAAAACGTATATTTTATGATGTTTTTGCTTTTAGGTGCAAGTTACAGTATTTTACTGCAAACAAATAGAAAAAACATTTCCTTCCCGTTGTTCAAAAATAGTTGGTTAAAAAATATCGTTATTATTTTTTAAATACTTCCTGTTCGTGGTTAGTTTGTTGTTTTTAAACATACGCAACGATTAACTGCGCCACATTTTTGTTCCAAAATATAATATATTCCTTTGTACGATTCCATCGTGTAAATTCCATGTGGCAGTAAAATTAAAATTTTAGGACTACACTTTTCAAAATAATTTCTACTATATTTTGACTAATCAAAAATAATTATAAAAGAAAACAAAAAAATAATTCATTACACCTTTAATATAACGTTGCTAGAAACGAATATTTGGTCAGCCACCTCAAGCAAACCGTCTCATAAACCATTTAAAAAAGCATTTTTTTTCTCATCACCTATTAGCGAATCTCAGTTTAGATGATAAATCATGTTTCAACTCTCCGGTTTGGATGTAAATATAGCTTCTCTAGCATCTGTCTAGTTGTAAATAAAAAGGTTGGTCTACTAAATTAGAAGACGACATCTTGTATAGTCTTAATATGATTATTGTAAATGAGATTGTAATAAAAATTAAAGAAATAAATTTGGTTTCATCGTCTCTCGACTTTTAGTGAAGTGTGATTTTTGGTATAAACGAAAATGAGAATGAATACTTCATATCTGTAATTTAGGTACATAATAAAGTCGATTCTAAACTCTTTAGTTTTAAGCTATCAAAACATTTTTCTTTTCTAAAGTAATGTAGTTTTGTTGTTAATACTAAAAATTAGTTGCTATGGAAAAGACGAACTAATGGAAAGTACGATTGACAAATTCGTAATTGAAGTCAGCGACAGCGAAAATATTGATTCCGACTCTGCTCTGTCAGTTATCTTTGCATCTAACAGTGATTAAATTGCATTAAAAAAAATATTTTTCTCTATTTTCAATAAACAAGTAAGCTATCCACTGATGTCTCATAAACAACAAGACTCACAATCTCGCTCAAAAAGTGTCTGCGATGCATTTTGTCACCGCTATGGCGTGGCGTGACAAATTCGAATGATGATAGCGTACAACTGACATTGCATCTTATGTTAACGATCTATCCATCCATCCATCAGCCTGTTTCGTCCACTGTTGGACATAGGCCTTTCCAGGATTTCGCCGCTCTTGGCGGTCCTCCTGGAAGAAATGCCCAAACTCACACACGCTGGGCAGACGGGTTGGTGAGCGCGGTGCTGAAACCCTTGCACCAGTGACGCCGCTGCCCGTCACCAGTCTATTTTATATGAGGCCCGGCAATTGGGGATGGATAAACCGCCATCCATCGGTCCCAGGCAATGTAGGTAGGTAGTAGCTTCCCTCAAATTAGTGCAAATTATGGACCTAGACCTAACAGACAGTAATGATGAGCGTGCCTTGACCAATGAACTAACCAGACCAGAAATCAACAATAGAGGTTCAGGAATTATGAAGGAACTGGAGCAAATGCACACAGTACTGCCGTCCAAATTATCAGTGCAGTAGTCGAAAATTTTGTTTCAAGAAAAACGATTTTATGTGGTTCACTATTAAGTATTTTTTTGTAAATACCTACATGTTTTCTCAAGCTAAGAAATAATGTCAGCGCCATCATTTTATTTTTCCATTTGCTTATGGTTTAATGATATTTATCGACTGACGACGGGCTCAGTTAAAAAATATCGAAACAAATTGGTTCCTTTCTTTCGTTGTTATTTTTTCTTATGATAATGATACCCCAAAGTATACGGACACGATATGATGCTAGCTACAAATCAATTTTCTTCGTATATTACAGAAACCTCGGTACGTGAGTTTTGCTCACATTTGGCCAGTTTTGTTTATTTCGATATATTGAGAACAATACACTAACATAACTACACTAATATGTTATTTACAAAAAATACAGTATTTTACAGAAAAAGTAAAGTATTTTATTTTTATTTCTAAATAAATCATAAATTTGGATTAAAATTTATGAACGCTTAAGCATTAGGAAAATTTGCTTTATTTTAATTTACTATAATACAGCACACGAGTTGTTTACTTTCAATAGATATTTTATACATATTTGACGTCACCGTATGGCCCGCTGCCATTTTTGTGACGTCATTACATTATATTCCAATACGATTCCAATATTCATCTTATTTATCAACATACGAAATGTTAGTGCTTTTTTTTGGCTTCGAAATATTTGTAGGAACGTATGTCGTAACACATACGAGTGGGACTAGATGTAGATACATGTACACCCTAGAAAAAAAGAAATGAAATACGTGATAGCGTGATCATGTTAAAATAAAACCGGTCAAGTGCGGGTAGGACTCGGCCCTGAGGGTTCCGTACCATTTAAATAAGTTAACAGACTTAATGATTTGAATAAAAATTACGCACTTATCAGTGACCTAGAAAATGTATAAAACAAAATTGCAAAATCAAGTTGGTCGAGTAATCGGGTACCATAACCCTAAATTTGTATTAAAAACCGGCGTTTTCAGTATTTTTTGTTTTATTTAATTTTTAATTTCATATCCAGTTTTGGGTCACCACTTCACAAAAAAATATCAAAATTTCAGATCTATACCTCATTTCGTCTGCAAGTTAGAGACGCGTGACATATACGTACAGACGGACAGACAGCAGAGTGACATTAAAAGGGCTTCGCTTTGCCTTTTGGGCGTTTTACTCTAAAATAAAACAGTAGTTTTAGACCAGTAGCACTAAAAATGTAATTGAACAATGCAGATATGTTTATGGGCAGGTTCAATTTATAGGTATAGACAGAAAAGACGCTTCATTCTCTTTGTTTTAACGATGCACATGTATCATCATATTTGTTCATGCATCAACAGCAAACTTTTCTGTATTTTTCCTCGTATACCTGGGGAATTATGCCTCTACATCACCAACTTTTCCTTACTCAGACCAGTGATTTTGGGGGTTGGACAGCTATACCACATTTACGCTTTCGCGAGACCCGCGGTCATGAAAGGGACCAAGCTATATGAGAAAAGAAGATGGACTCTATTGCATTTCACTTCACTCATATAGTTTTATCCCTTTCATGGCGAGAGCATCGCTAGAGTGTAAATGAGGTATGACAGATAGAAAGCCTTGCTTGCTAGCTGCATGTCCATTTATTGACGGAGTCATTAAAACGCGTACCAGATACAACTATTCTGTCACAATTTGTGTGCCTCGCCTTTCATTCACCTTCACGAAAAGTATGAAAATAAAAATTTCATAAACATGGGATCATCATGTTGACAATTTCATCGGCTCAATATTTTGGAGGCAGAAGTCATGGTCATCAGAACATTGAACGCGTCAGGCGCTGGGTGACTCCCATGATATTTATAACTCCTACTGTCGGAACTATCACAGCTGGTTGGAAAACTAAAACTGTGTACATGTTAATTATACATAATCCCTTTTGGCTGGGATACGAGTGGGCCAATTTAAAAACAGATAATTGGATACTGGACTCTTCAAGCCCCGCTTTGGATTTTAGAGCGACAATATTAGTTTTGAGTTCTGGTACTTAAATTTTGTGTCCCTAATTGCGCTGTTTTCACTGTTACACATTGTGTTTTGTTGCTTTCGGATCAAAAGCTTAATTCACTAGTTCGTTTATTGTTGTATTATTTTCAGTGGTGAATTTCGGGACAGTTACTTTATGTAACAACTTTAAGCATTTAAACGATAATTTATATTACTAAAGCTAAACTTTTACAAGAAAACATACAATAATCAGATAGGTAACTAGATCTACCCTTTGCCCAAATGAGTTTATTATATAATACCTAACATAATATTTTCCTAACGGCCCTTTTTAGACCCAAAGGGTGCTCAATCTAAATGACTGTTTTAGATAAATAAATAATAAATAGATAAACAAATTTAAAAAATAACTATTACTAATATAAGCATCCGCTCTCTGTCCATCCGTCCGTCTGTCACAGACGTACGTCGTTACGTAATAGGAAGCCAGTTGAAATTTTCACAGAATAGGTACGTATATTACTTTGGCCTCTATAATGGCAAAAAATAAAAATAAAAAAGAATTGAAACCCCGGGGTCCCCGTACGAAAAACCTTGAAAAATAACATTTTTAACACTATCTTAAAGACGGAAATACATACAAATTTCAACTTTGATCATATTGTTATACAAACTATAAAGTAAGACAAAAAATGACAAAAATTAGGGGTTCTTAGTTAGAGGGTGCCGAATAGGCATGATGAGTAAAAAAAAATTATTAGTTCGTCAGTTAGATTATCAGAAAATATTGGACACATATTTTTTCTTTTTTCAATTAAACGAAAAATGATGAAGATATAGCCCGCTGAAGTTCCGCGTGACGTCACATCTAAGTACAATTTTACTTAGAAGTGACGTCATTTTCCCCCACTCCCAAACTTTGACGCGCTTTATCTCTGTATTTTTTTGTTTGATTGACAAAAGAAAAAATATGTGTTTAATATTTTTTGATAATCTAAATGATGGACAAAATAGAATAATATTTTGTTTACCCTGTCTACAAGCCTATTGCCTGTCAGGCGCTACCATTTTAGTACCTTGTTTTCTGTCGCCTTGATGTTGCTTTGGCATCTACATAGGTACATATTATATTGTTAAGAGCAGGCCCGCCACTAGCTCTTTGAACGCCCGTGTAAGATCATAATGTTTTTATAGCGAAACACATCGCTCTGGAAACTTTACATATTATTAGAGTATATTGTAAACTATAAAAGATCAATTAGAAACAAATTTCAAGTAAGCAAATATTTTGATAAATTCCTCAAGATTCGAAATTGCGACTTCTTGCTCTCGAGGTACCCACTCATTCTAGACCATATCTGTATTTATATTGTTATTATTTACCACAGTGTTTTTAGGTTTCCGTACCCGTATTGTGTATTTAGTAGTACCCTTTGTGCCCGAGTCCGACTCACACTTGGCCAAATTTGTATATAATACCTAAATGTTTGCAGCATTGGCCCTTTTACACTTTACCTACAATACCACGATAATGTAATAAAAAATATCGTTCAGATGTCTATTCACCTCGGACGAACAATTAAACCAACTGGACGGGCCACCAACAGGCGAACCCCTCTGCCAAAGGTATAAGCTCCGCGGGCATACTGGTTCTATAAAAACGATAGATGTCCCTGTGTGTGAATGTGATTGTGAGCGTATAGTCTTTTCTATGTTCAGTGCGTATAGTTTAAGCTAGTGTTTGAGAATTCTGTAGTGTGCGTGCATCGCGACGCTACCTCGTCTCCCACCGAAAATGACAGACTTTTTTGCATAGCAATTAGTGCGCGGCTTTTCTCCTCCAAGATATTCACCTATGAGCTTTACACATTTTAACGTGAGACAATATTGTGTTGTGTAGTCTTTGAAAAAGGTAAACGTGCGCTTGGATGCGATAGTCATAAAACTTCTATTGATCCTGCCACTGAATAACAAATGCTACACATTGTAGTAAAGCTGTTTTTGTCACCTGTCAACCAGGCAGGGCCTTACATTTTATCCTTTTAAATATAAATCCACGAAGTTACTTTAAAGAAGGAACATTAAAAAGAAAGCATAACTGCAGCAGACGAAGTTAATTAATAAAAAAAACCTTTTCACCATAAAAATAAGGGTACGTTCACATCAAAGTAATGAAGATTTAAATAACAATATAAACCCGCGAGAAGCCGTAAACAAGTGAATTAACAGCAGTGGAAATAATTAAGGGCGCTGTAGAAATATTAACAAGATTACTTGAGGCTTGCGCAGATAAACTTCAAAGTCATAAACGTTTATGAATTTATGCCGAGATTTTGGGGGATTTTAATTTTGGACTCAACAATCAGATAATGGACAGTTGAATATTGTCTTGGTTTCTACCATCCTTCTTACTAACCAAACCTGAATAGTATTAAAATTAGGAAAATACTTCTTTATATTATCAAAATTTGTTTGGTATAATCAGTTTTGTGGCACATCACTGATAAATTCGTGAAACGACGCAGCCCTTTGAAAGTATGTAGAGTAATTTTCAGCACAAAACGAATGCTTTAGAAACCGAATTAACAAACACGACAGTCAGTCGGGTTTACACTGCGGTTAGCTTCGCTCACGCGGTTTCTAACTCTGCCTTCACACTCAAAAGTTGCAGATTGTTCAGTCACTCGACGTGTTTATAGGCAGCTGTAAAACGCTTTATTGACTCATATGTGTACCTAGCTTTACGTAACGAAGTAAACATGCAATTCGTTTCTCCGTTACGATGTGAGGGAGTTTAATTTTATTTCAAAACTATTTATGTTAGGATTTTATTGTAAGCTGCTTACACATATTTTGTCTTTGTTACACATGTTTGTACCAGCAACAGATAGCAGTTCTGAGAATTCAACTGATTCTAAACATAACAAAATGACGCTTATAACTCAATAAAATCTACCCCAATCTACTAAAATAAACCATAAAACTGAGACAAATTACGCGTAGTTTGAAAACGTTTATGAAAATATAATTTTACAGTGTCAATTGTTTAATTGTAGTAAAATAAATTTAGTATGTTAACGGTGATGAGGGACTGCGGGGTGAGGCAGGGAGTGTTAGAGGTGGTAGAGCTGATGCCGGGCTTGACTGTGGAGGTACCACCATCTTACTTGGAGACTCACTAGAAATAATTCGGGGGAGAGTAACAGGCTCACCGGCAAAAAACTAGGAGGCCCACCATGCCTGGGACCGATGGATGGCGGTATATCCATCCCTAATAGCCGGGCCTTATATGGAACAGACGGTGACGGGCAGCAGCGCCACTGGTGCAAGGGTTCCGGCACCGCGCTCACCAACTCGCCTGCCCAGCGTGTGTGAGTATGGGCAAGTCTTCCAGGATGATCGCCGGGAGTGGCAAAGTCCTGGAAATTAGCTGTGCGTGAATTACGTGCAAAAGCAGTACAGACGGTTCTGCAGTGCGTCAGGAATGTTCGCAGAGGCGCGAGTAGATTGCTTCTACGCAACCATGCGCAAACGGTGTGCCAGCACGGTCCGGGCCAGCGCCAATAGAACCCTCACTGAGCATGTTTGCGAGTAGGTTCGATTTCCAGTACATAAACCATTTGATTGTACTGGAAAATCAAAATCTATACCGATACTTATTATAAAATGGTAAAAAATTCGTAAATGTAAAATAAATGTATAATACGTAATGGTAAAAAAATACACCACACTAATATTATAAATGCGACAGTTTGTGAGGATGTGTAAGGGTGTGTGTGCGTGTGTGTATGTTTGTTACTCTTTCACGCTGAAATGGCTGAACGGATTTGGATGAAATTTAGAATGGATATAGCTTATTAACTTAATACATAGGCTATTTTTTATCCCGGAAAAAAGCATGTCGTTAAACCGAATAACAAGCGGGCGGAGCCTAGGGAAAAAGCTAGTTGAATATATTTTCAAAATTTTAAGTGAGATGTGCTATTAGTACTAATTGTACTGAAGCCAACACTACCATTTTTTGAATTGTTGTCTCTCTGTATGTATGTGTATGTTCCGATTTAACTCGAGGACCACTAAACGGATTTGGATGCAGTTTTCTTTATTATCATCGTATTGACCCTGCTCAATATAATAGGCTATTAAGGCTGTTGATATAATAATTCCCATGCCAAAAACGGGACAGAGATCAAAAAAACGCGATCGGAGCCACGTGCGAAAGGCTAGTATGTAATATAATAATAATATACAAGAAATACGGTTAAGTGTGACTCGACTCGGGCACTGAGAGTTCCGATATACAGGTTGAGTTTTAACCTAACCCCGATAATTTAGTATTTTGTAGAAGAATACAAACTGGTTTTATTAAAACCATTCAAAATCATATTCATAATTATTTTTTCAAGTTGGAGCCCTTTGAAGATTTTCGTAAAATCCAAAGTAATCATGGTCACCCGCAGAGATGAGCTAATTAGATCGCACTAAGTTATTTTTATTATTGATCCCACTATTTTGAACTATTTTCAACTTTTTTCGTATCGGAATGGCTAGGATAACCACACATTTTATTTTCAAGTTACATGTTTTAAATAATATTTTGACATTTTTAATTTAATTGTTTTTACATTTAAAATGTGTTCTAATAACGTTTCCTACTAACCTCTAAAGTTATCGGGGTTTGTTTGAAAGTCAACCTGTATATTTTGTACATTGTTATATCTAATAATTTAATTTTGTTTTTTATACTATGCTACTTGATTTTTGGCCTGATTATCCGACTTACTACAATGTTGTTTTTAATAATAATGATGATCGAAAAAGAAGACATTATCTTGCTAAGTTTCTTGCCCTTCTTCTAAGCTAGACTAATCGAATGGGTGAAGTTAGGCATATATTTATGTATTTATATATTTATATATGTATTTTTGGCTATCATTATCATATAGTAGGTATATACCTATATATTATTGCATACATTTAATGTAGTTTATGTACGTGTATTAACTTATTAAGTACATATACCCAAACCCCAACTTAATATATTATATTTTCCTCTTTTAAATTAATAATTTTACTTATTTAATATATACTAACGTGCGATAAGTGTATTTATGTACCTACATTACAAAAATAAAGTATTCATTTCATTTCATAGCCAGCCCCAACCCCACCCAGATTCAAAGAATTAAAATAGTAGTTTATGAAACTGATACATAGAGATGTTATTAAAACACGCGTGTAAGTTTACGTGCGCGTGCCATAGGCGAGTTTTTTAAATATGTTTAATACCTAGATATGTGTATTTTTATACACTACTTTATATGTACTCATGCAATAAATAGCTCCTTTTTTTAATCCATAAAATCTTGCTAAAATTTGTTGGAGGCTTTTCTTGGTTCTGCTGTTATATAAATTGTTCGTCATTTTCGTTGCTCAGTATCACTCGTACACTGCTGCTGTCAGACGTTTTGCCCATAATAAAACTTTTAACTCACAGAAACACAGTAAATATTGAATTAATTATTTAAGAAAATAATCTAAAAATACGTATTATGATGCAAAAATCGTATTTCAGATCGTTACCGCACTCGTAACATAAACTATAAGCATTACCTTTAAATAATAAAGAAAATTCCTATATCATAATTTGATTAATATACAGAATGAGAGACTTTCGTTAACAAATTTCACTATTTTTGAGTTCTTAATCAGGATCCTACGATATGAGTTTAGATAAAAAAGTTCTTAGTAAACATGAAATTGATTTGATTTCTTATTATTCTTGGTAAAAAATTATAGCTATAGTACTAAAATCACTAGCTGTGCAGATGTTACTTCAAACGGAGAAACGAACGGACAATATTCTTCAATGGTTCCTACTTTCATTTTATCTTTAATGCAAGAAGCCTAAAAAGAAATTACAAAAATTCAAAACAAATCAAAAAGTTGTCTTTGTCAGGGAACCTGACCTCGGGCTAAAGAATGTCGTTCATTAATTATTAAAAAACCACAAACAATGAAATTGGACAAGTAGAATCCGATCCGCACATTAAGAGTTCCGTACTTAAATTCGGTATTCCGTGTTCCTGTAAATTCTATAAAATTTTATCATTATAAATGTTACATTATTAAATTTATTTATATTTAAGTTTAAGTTTATTTTATTTTTCGGTCGCATACATCACACTTCACACTAATATTATAAATGCGAAAGTTTGTGCGTGTGTGTGTTTGTGTGTGTATGTTTGTTACTCTTTCACGCTGAAACAGCTGAACGGATTTGGATGAAATTTGGAATGGATATAGCTTATACCCTAATTTAACACATAGGGTACTTTTTATCTCGGAAAAAATCATGTCGTTAAATCAAATACACGCGGATGGAGCCGCGGGCAAAAGCTAGTTATCTATACTTTTGAAAATATTTGCGACGTACATTCTTTAAGATGAGTCCGAGCCTTGATTTGAACTGCGATCTACAGCTTGGCAAAAAATAGTTTGGAAAAAATGAGGGCGCTATACCACATATTGAGTCATACCACACACTACGAGCGAAACTGTATACTACGACCAAAATATTTTGTTTCATCTGTCATCGCGTCAAACTCTTTTTTGCCAAGCTGTACTGTTTCATTGTTTTAGGGTTCCGCGCCCATAGAGTAAGACGCCGTCTGTCCGTCCGTATGCCAAGGATCTCTACTCTCTAGCTCGCAGAACGAATTAGTTACAGATCTGAAATTTTGATAATATGTTGTGTAAAATACATATACATTAAATTACAAAAATCAAATTAATTTTCAGCGGGTCCCATACATGAAAAAGGAGCTAAAAAAAAATATTTTACCATGACCTGTGGGGTGTCATCTGGAACTTATAAGTAGAGTATAAATATATTTTTTACTAACCTTTGCCTGCGGCACCGTCCACGTTTATTCAATCTTAACACCACTTATACCTTATGTATTGACCAGGACTATACTTTATTGGTTCCGTGACTAGGGTCACTACGATGATCGTAAAAAAAAAGTATACAAATTCTTTGAGTGGTTCTCAAGTTAAAAGCGTTTATTCAATCTTTACTCCGTTTTCGGCTTTGGCGTTGTTTTATGAACATCTCTTATAGCCTATGTGTTGACCAGGGTAATTACAATTATAAAAAAAAACTGGTTCTCGAGTTAAAACGAAACATATATACAGACATACAGACAGACGGACAGAGGTACAGACAGACAGACTGACAGAAAAAACGTCTAACAATTGTAGTTTTGGCCTCATAATAACCTAATAATATTAACCAATGTCATTTAAAATTTCGCGAAAAAATTTTGCATTAATTAATACTTTTCGTAGAGACACGACTTTTTTACTACTATAATATTAGTATCACAGACCACCCGTGATTAGTATAGATTGTTTTTTAGCTCCTATAAAATAAAGACATGGGGGCCATTAAAGTTGTCAGTTTTAGTCCATTTTTTGGTTTATCTCAAAAACTAAACTAGTAAGGAATTTGTGCCATAATTATAATGTTAGGTTTACGTACCCGAATACTTGACTAACATTATTTTGCAGTTTTGTTTCATACATATTGAGATTGTAATTTTTATTTAAAATATTTAAGTCTATTAACTTAATTTAAATGATACGGAACACTCAGGGCGCGAGCCCTGCTCGCACTTGAACTATTTTTATTTTGGGGATAGTAAGAATTAAGATGGCCTATGTCCAGCAGTAGGTGGTAGAGCTGATGCCGGGCTCGACTGTGGCGGTACCACCATCTTACTCGCAATCCCCTGAAGTTATTCGGGGGTGAGTAAGAGAACAGCTCTCAGGCAAAACCAGGTGGCCCACCATTGCCTGGGACCGATGGATGGCGGTATAACCATCCCCAATTGCCGGGCCACTGGTGCGAGGGTTTCGGCACCGCGCTCACCAACCCGCCTGCCCAGCGTGTGTGAGTATGGGCATTTCTTCCAGGAGGACCGTCAAGAGTGGCGAAATCCTGGAAAGGCCTATATCCAGCAGTGGACGAAACAGGCTGATGGATGGATGGATGTCCAGCAGTGGACGAACACGGGCTGATGGATGGATGGAAAAATTAAGAGGGCCAAGTATTTTCCTTTCTTAAGGGTCTGTACCACCTTAAGGTGCCCCACAGTATTTTTTAATCACACAAGTTGTCGAAGAGTTTATTAAAACATTAATGATTTGATTAAAAATACTCTAAGGTTTTTAAAAATTACGTAAAACTGCTCATCGCGTATTTCCCATTGCCGGTTTCCCAGATCATTTTAGAAACTGAAATTCAGTCACCCGTAAGTTAAGAGTGTACAAAATGGTGTGATTGATTTATTTGTGCCAAAATAAAAATTGTTACTTGGTGTATTTATCCATCAAACATATACAACTTTTGCGTGCGATTTCCCCATGCAAATTACTATGGAGGGCGGCATCGAAACGTGATTCTTTAGAGCGCGCGATGTTTCGATTGTCTTAACAGCCACGGCTCAGAGCGCGCTATTTTAAACAATAATGAAACGTCATAGAGTTCACTTCTATCTGATGCAAAATGAGGTGCTCAATGTCAGGGAGAACGGGCCCTTTTGCACCCTTGTTCCTTGGAACCTCTCTTAAGCAGATGACAATTTTGATGATAACCCTCATTTTAATGCGAACAAGTAAAAGTTAAAAGGATTCCAAATTTCATAGCTTAACTTTGGCTTAACTTAATAACTATGGATAGAAATAACTTCAGATGGACAAGTCATACCATAAGGGTTACTTTTTCTGCGTTCATAACCCTAAAAATGCTGTAAATTTGCTTAAGGCGCATAGGCACGCCACCGTTTTAGTACAAAATTTGACAACCCGTTTCTCTGTTGTTTTTCGTTATAGACCATAGACCTCAATAGTTCAATATAGGCATTTACAAAGTCACTATGTGGCTGAAATGTTAAATTTTGATATAGATACAATCTGAGGCAAGGAAACAACTTTGTATGTAAATCTGTCCAGCTTAATATCTTTAAAACAAAATTAATATTCAAAATTTTGGCAAAATGGTGCCTTTTAAAATACCAGCACCAGATGATGAAAATCATATAGTTTGGTCTATTACGAAAAACAACTGAGAAAGGGATTATTAAATTTTGTACTAAAACGGTGGCGTGCCTAGGTGCCTTAAGTTAATTTTGAGTACTTAGCAGGGGTTATCACGGATGAATTCTACTCTTTTTAGTTAATTTCTAAACTTGACACTATTATAGTTATTTAACTACTATACTACTACTGTACGGCGAGAGTTCGAAGATCAATGAAAACGAAAACTCCAATCCATGCCGAAAAGCAAAAAAAAATGCATGACAAATTTTTGTTCAAAGTTCTTTTAGTTCAGGATGTTGGTTGTTGGTGGAACTTTGAATATTTAATCAGCAGAAAATCACTTATACTATCTCACGAAATAAATTGAAATTTAATTTAATTATTTGAATATTTTTTAGGTGGTAGAGCTGATGCTGGGCTCGACTGTGGAGGTACCACCATCTTACTCGCAAATCCTCCCGAAGTTATTCGGGGGAGAGTAAGAGAACAGCTCTTAGGCAAAACCAGGCGGCTCACCATTGCCTGGGACCGATGGATGGCGGTATATCCATCCCCAATTGCCAGGCCTTATATAAAACAGACTGGTGACTCGCAGCGGCGTCATTGGTGCAAGGGCTTCGGCACCGCGCTCACCAACCTGCCTGCCCAGTGTGTGTGAGTATGGGCATTTCTTCCAGGAGGACCGCCAAGAGTGGTGAAATCCTGGAAAGGCCTATGTCCAGCAGTGGACGAAACAGGCTGATGGATGGAATTGAATATCAAGTTATTTTCTGTTCATCATCTTTTAATTCAGGTCCAGGGTGCAACGTTAATTCTTGCCAGAATGTTTTTGAATCTTAGTAAATAAATATATGTTTTTATTTTACCAGTTTGAAGCTTTAAATTATTGTAGTTATAATATGAATAATAGAGAATCTAAAAAAGGAAAAAATAACTCCTCCAATAGAGTCCTCATAAGTCGAATGAAAATAAAATTAAATAAATGACATAAAGAATATAAAAGAATTCTGTACAAGTTAGAGGAGGATTTTTTTAATTTGAATTAAGCATTTTAATTAACCTTTTGAAGCCTTGTATATTCTTTGTCATTTATTTAATTTTATTTTCATTCGACTGATGATGGCTCCAATGAAGGAGTCGAAACCCGCGTTTTTAAATCTGTAACCCGTTTTTTTAATTTTTATTTTTTTAATTATGCAAGTTATACACCTTACACAAAAAATACAATAACAGAACTATCTGACGAAAAATACGAAGGTTTATCTACAGATAGTGAGTTCTACGTTACACTTTAAAATTATAATAGGTTAATTTAGAATGTTCATTTTACAAAATGTAGTTAAAGTAACTAAATTTTACCATGTCCTTCTTAATTTTTGACACATATTTTTTTTTTTTATTAAAATACCATTTTGCAACTCTTTCGGAAGGCTATTGATGATTTTTGATAGTATATTATAAACATCCTTATAGCCTATATGTTGACCAGGGTCACTATAATGATAATAAAAATGCCGCATCCAAATTGCCCTTACCCACGTGTATCATACTACGTTATTCAATGCATAGTGTGAGTAAATAAATTAAGCGTAATTAAAGAAACAAACAAACAATAAATACTTACTTCAAATGAACTTTAGGCGGGCATTCTTTTTCTTTGCACGCAAGCCTCCAACTTGACGAAAATAAGCTGCTTTCAGTTTGATGCGTTCGAAGGCTGTTTTAGTCATACATAACATAATTCGGCTCCACAATCTTATTTAAATAACGTAAACAACAATGGCTGATCGAAATTATTCTTTAGATACAAGGAATGTTGTTATCAAGGAAGACCGATCGAAAACGTTGTATTTTTAAAATAATGTACAGAGAATACAAGTGGCCAGTATCATTTCGCGAACTCGCATATTAAAGCTTTTTGTCAAAAAGATCTTATTCATATGACGATTAAATGAGGCTACCTACCAAGAAGTTTATGTTAACCAGATTTCAGTATGCTTCTTGTTAAGTACCTATATATTATCAAAAAAAGCGGCGGTAGCTTAGGGGTAGAACGTTGGCCTCTCAATCTTTGAGATTCAGGTTCGATCCCCGGCCGGGGCATGCACCAATGAGTTTTTCGGAATTTATCTGCAGAGTCTTTAATAGTTACCACTTGTTGAACGGTGAAGGAAAACATCGTAAGGAAACCTGTATGCCCTAAAAAGCGTGTATTTGTGCCCGAAGAACGTCGGGACGTAATAATCGTCGGTGAAACGCGGGTGTACCGGGTGTGGACTGTGACTTGCATTTCACAGTTCACACCCGGAACACCTCTGACACCCCCTCGGGGATTCATGTCGTGACGATATATTATACACTTTTTATATATTGTATCAAAAGATTGGTTGGTTAAGTTTCATCAGAATTTTCAATTTATAAACTTGCTACCTACTCAAAATATCGTCTAAACAGTTTTCATTTCATTTCATCAATCAAACTGAACGCAGCCTATGAACGCATCAAACTGAATCTGTCATGTCTATCTATGGTACACAAGATAAAACTGGCAACTATTTCGATAAATAAAAATAATTAAACATACCTCGGACATTGCTGTATGAGATAACTTCATTTGCCTTCCCACTATGAAGGGAAAACAAAACTAAAAAAATAAATAGAAAAAAATGAAAACATTAAACACTCGTGCGGTAAAGTTGACTTTGACAGCGGATTAGACGCATATAAAACAGAACTTTACGAGCACTTGCATTGAAAAAATTAAAACAGTATACATATTAACATAAAAAATGGTAATACCTTCTACCAAAAATATTCTGTGAACGGTAACAATAAAAATATTCATTTTCTACAATGAAATGTACAACAGTATTTTTAGTTTTTCACCTTTTTCTTTTAAAATATGAGTGTAATAAATTTAGAAAGAGCGACCCTGTCAACAGAGGCTCATGCCGTTATCGGTTTAAGCCCTTTGTCATATTTTATCTTTTGCAAATTTTGCTTTTTACATTTGAAATGGGGATGCTAATTTCTTACTGTAAATTTAACTTTTCTTCTTCATAATAATTATTAGGGTGCTATGTTAATTTTATTTTTGTCATTCTCACTCCAAGCTAAAAAAACGCGCAGTGCGATAGGGGCGGATTCAGCGCAAAAGGGAAAAATGTATGTTTTTTAATTTTATAACAAAATCTAAAAGAGATAGCATAATTTCCAAAATCAGAAGTCTAAATATTGTTAAAACCCATCTAATAAAATATGTTTGATAATTAATTGAAATAGGTGTTACCTTGCGGAAAAAATCGACTTGGATCTACATGGATCTCACAACTTTTTACGGTAGAAGAACTAAGTTGCGAGACTTAGTTTTTTTCACAAGTTTTGTTTTTCATGGCATTTTATTTACAAAGCCTCTTAAGAAAGCAACGTCAGGTTTTTAGTAAGAAACTAAGAAGCATTGAACAAATTTTAAGTTTTTTTTGGCTGGGGAGTTATTAAGGCGAAGATATTCAAAGAAATTTGTCCTGCTGCAAACTTCCATTTTGCACTTTTCTATCCTGCGCGGTGAAAACTCGCAATTTTGCTTGTTTTGTGAATTATATGGATGAGTTTTTAATGTGACACTCTACAGTTTTACGACGTTTATTTTGATAGAAGTTTATTGTACAAAACCCAATAAAACTCTAATTAAATTAATTAAATAAATACTATTTTTGTGACCTCTTGAGCCTTAAAATATAGCTAGGTTATATTGATCATATAATTAAATTATATTTAGTTCATAGTTTAGACGTATTAATGCAATTTTATTTTATTCTAGAAAATGCAATGAATCGTGTATCGATAACTTTAACTCAAAGAGTGAAATATGACATATAATTTATATCTATACTAATATAATAATGAAGTGGTAAAAAAGTTGTGTCGTCTGTACATTGAACATTTTTGAAAAATTTCAAATAAAATGGGTTATTAATATTGTAACAAGGGTACCAGAGGCCAAAACCAAATTTTTTTGTTTTTTTTATGTTTGTCTGTATGTATGTTCCATTTTAACTTGAGAACCACTTAACAGATTTGGATGCGATTTTTTGTTGTCGTAGTGACACTGGTCAACATATAGGCTGTAAGGGATGTTCATAAAATAAAGCCCAAGCCAAAAACGGGCAGAGATTGAATAAACGCGGCCGGAGCCGCGGACAAAGGCTAGTAATTACATAACGGCTACTCACAATATTTATATACATATACCTATACTATATTATATATATAAAACAAAATATTACGACGTTTATCCGGGAAAATTCAGAAAACTTCGCCTTAACAAATTATAACATCTGAGTACAACTTTTCTCAAATTCATCTCTTGTCTGGTTTTGTGCTCGTATTTAATTTTTTTATCAACAAAATTACAAAATGCTATATACCAAATACAACACCCTTATGTAGCAAGTGGAACAACAAATTTGAGGTGTAAAAACTACCATCCCTACTTTTGGCGTACAGATAAGTTCTCCAAAACTGTTATACCTGACAATTTGTGTGAAATAGTACCAAAAGGGACAATAGGACCATAAACATAAAGAATATTGTAAGTGTTATTTCGAAGATGGTTTACGGTAAAGTAAAAATATTGTAGGGTCAGAATCTTTGTCACACTGTATGTAACAATACAGAACCTTTTTTTTTGAAATTTTTGGCAGATCATTTTATAATTTAGAAATAGTACACAGCCTAAAACACTTCCTTAGGTTATTAAATTTATGAGAAGTCTTTCTTCGAAACGTAATGTTCTAAACTATTTCCTTATTCCTAAGTCTAGATGTTCTATTTATAGTGTCTGTTTCCGTCGATGCAGGTATGATTTGTCCCACTCGTATGTTTGTCCTTGAATAAATTTACTAAGCAATATGTTAAAGGACAAATTATCATAAGATTTTATCATATCCAAAAGATGTCCAAGAATAACGTTTTACTCATTCTCATACTTTTTATTTAGTAGTAATAAAACAACAGCTCAAACTAAATTTATAAGAAAGTACATAATAATTAAATTACTTATTATTATTACAAAAAAATTATTTGGTATTATTGTGACATTATTGTTTCATAAATTAATGTAGTATTTCATATAAAATGCCTTTTCATGAAGGTACATTTTCAGTTTGTTTTCGAATGATGTGGTCTCATTACATCCATTTTAGGAAAAAGAACAAAGATTGTTTTTTTTTGACTTTTGTATTCGACACATAACATTCGTCTATTTTTATATTGTTGCTTTCTTTTTGTGTTCTCACTGTTACTATTGATGATATTTATAGGTATAAATTTAACAACATCTTTACTATTTATAAACTCTATTCCACGTTTTAAAAGTCAACAAACACCTCCATGTTCATGGTATTTGCGACAAAATATGGATATCATTTGGTATCCCAGAAACATAATTTAATAATTGTTCTACTAAATCTAATTTTGAATATTTAGAAATTAATTTTAAAATTACTAATGAAATAACTGTTGTGAAGTTCCTATTTCTTATGTTTCCTGTGTCTTGCTTTGTGTGTTGAAAATTTGCGGATTTTCAGCGAGAGTGGGTGTTATATTCAGATCTTCACTCGTGACATTTTTGTTTTTTTGTAGTCATGGCTTCTTTTAAGTCATATTTTGTATATAATTTTCTTTAGGTTCTTTTTTTCTATGATCCTTATGCTCACTTAAAGCATTTTAAGCATTGATTGTTGTCTATGATATACGTAGACCTTTTACTTAGAAGTTGTATTGCAAGTAGCGTTTTGTTTCCTCGTTTTCAGATTCTTTTTATTTCTTAAAAGTATCTTCATCATAATATATCTTATACTAAGTAACGTGTTAATTGGTTTCTGGGATAAACATCTTAAGATGGCTCTACATTGAGTCGCGTATTTGGAGGTTCACGCGGATGAAGTCGCGGACAAAAGCTAGTACTATGAATAAACCATTGTCCCTTTACCACTAAAAAATTGAGCCAACGATACTATGTTCTGTGGATACGTGGCTACGATCAGTGCTACCATGAGTTTGGATCTCGATACTTGTCAATGAGTCAAATATTTTGTGCTAGAAATTCGTAAACAGCTAGGGGCGCTGTACAATTTCTTTAAATATTTTACTCAGTCGCTAGCGAGTATCGAGGCCTAAACTCATGGTGGGCCTGCTGTTAATAATTCTAGTCTGACACGCATACACTGCATTAATAAATAATTAGTAGGCTAGAGTTCCCGCAACGAGGTACGGTCGGCCACAACCCAAGTAATCATGTTTATATTCGAATAACACCCTTAGCTGGGTGAATTAAGAACTGTCATGTATGAACAGTTGAGAAGTGTTGACGACTGTACGAGGGGTGCGGCACTTTGCAAATGAAAAATTAACCACGAAATAGATTATAAACACTTTTTTAACGACGTGCTATGCAATTTATGTTTTCAACTTTCCAGTCCCATGGAGACAACTAGGTACGATAAATTTTGCTTCTACTCGAATTCTAAAAAAGTTTATCTTATTTATGCCATAAACAATGTCATACCATCCATCCATCAGCCTGTTTCGTCCACTGCTGGACATAGGCCTTTCCAGGATTTCGCCACTCTTGGCGGTCCTCTTGGAAGAATTGCCCATACTCACACACGCTGGGCAGGCGGGTTGGTGAGCGCGGTGCCGAAACCCATGCACCAGTGACGCCGCGCCGCTGCCCGTTACCAGTCTGTTTTATTTATGGCCCAGCATTGGGGATGGATATACCGCCATCCATCGGTCCTAGGCAATGGTGGGCCGCCTGGCTTTGCCTGAGAGCTGTTCTCTTACGCTTTCCCCCGAATAACTTCGGGAAGATTTGCGAGTAAGATGGTGGTACCTCCACAGTCGAGCCCGGCATCAGCTCTACCACCTGAATACGGTTGCCGTTAATCTATAAAGTTTATTGATGAGTTTGTATTTTTTTAATTATATTTTATTTGAATTGTACACCTACAGGGAGCGAGTCCTGCTCGCACTTGACCGGATTTTTTGTATGCCTCCCAACAAATCAATCAACAAATTAAGGTTTTCATCAATATATACGTTTCCTCTATGTATAAACTTACGTAATACCACATGCGCTATCTACCTAGCATCATCCCAGTAGGTCTATCGTGTAAATGTTTACATTACACTACATCCAACGAGCTATAGATACTAGATCTCTATAAACGTCTCAGTAAAAATTTATCACTTTTGTGCTAAATTTTAACAATAAATACTGCCATTATCACTGTTGCTAAGACTTAGTATCGAACTAAATTTTGTTTAAACAAATTATTAAATAAAATTTTCAGCCTGTTATAACCAGGGATAGGATATTCGGATCGATATATACCTAAAGTGGAAAAAATACCAGAAAACGTTTGCAACTATGGAGTCGGCTTCTTAAAATATTATTTATTTAGATAGTCAAAGTTCCGGGAATTACGGAATTGCTTAAAACGTTACTATGATTTACCTAATACTTGATAGATGTTACCTAGGAATTTTTTTAAATGACAAACAGATACTACTACTTGAGGTATATATATATAGATCCGAATATCATATCCCTGGCTATAATTTACACAAGTTAACACCGATGAAGTTAACTAAATGTTATTTTTCGGTATATTTCGGTTGTCATTAACACTTTGTTGTATTATTTATAGGCATTTTAACTAGAATATTTTAAACTGCTGTGACAGCGTAGTATATTTGAGACTTTGATTATATGTGTTGTTTCATCGTGTTGTTGCATCATAACAACATCACACTAATATTATAAATGCGAAAGTTTGTGTGTG
Source organism: Ypsolopha scabrella (assembly GCA_910592155.1). Lineage (NCBI taxonomy): Eukaryota > Metazoa > Arthropoda > Insecta > Lepidoptera > Ypsolophidae > Ypsolopha > Ypsolopha scabrella. The sequence continues at coordinate 20,062,161 of OU342964.1, read as the reverse complement.
TGCATGTGTATGTATGTTTGTTACTCTTTCACGCTGAATCAGCTGGAGGGATTTGGATGAAATTTGGAATGGATATAGTTTATACCCTAACTTAACACATAGGCTAATTTTATCCCGGAAAAGAGCATGTCGTTAAACCGAATAACACGCGGGCGGAGCCGCTGGCAAAAGGTAGTATATTATATTACTTTAATGGTCAGTCGTCTGTTCTTTGAGTGTAGCTAGTTATATATAGTAAAATACAATATGGTATAAAACATAGATTTAGGATGTATCGAATCCTATATCTATGGTATAATCCGTCCATACTTTATCTGTGTGTCCTGAAGAGTTTCCATGAATTTTAATCCCATCCTGCCAGCTTGAATTACAAAAATGCACGGCATAAATGTAATTCGCTTTCACAAATGATTCTAGCTGTGTGCATTACCGTTTTAAATTATCCCTAGGAAATTTGGAGACTTTACTAAGGGAGATTGCATGTTAAACTAATGCAGTTGTATCCATAAATTCATAAATGAGAAAATTATATGCACAACCTGCCTCCCTGCTTTGAGCCAAAACACGGTTATATTATTTATAATTTTATCGTTTCTATTCGATTAAATCCAGTACTGTCTCTGTCTCCTGGTTCCACTATCTTTAGGCCTACCATGAGTTCTGCTTACTATACACGTTGACGTCTGCGTAAAATCTTACTACAGGAACCAGCATTTCTCATACAACATATTTTACGCAGACGGTAACGTGTATAGTAAGCAAAACTCATGGTAGGCCTGCAGACCACGTACCCAAAAGCAACACATAATCGATCACCATCACGACTGCTGCATTATCGTCTTCTTCTCTAGTCTATACAGATAAAATGCAACATCTTTCGTTCTGTCTGTCTGTTTGTTCGCTTATAACTTTTGGACTGCTCAATAATTTTGATGCAGTTTTCACTGCAGGGTAGAGTATTTTTTTGGGAAGGTTTTAAGCTATGTATCATCACGCTAGGACCAAAGGGAGCAGAGCAATAAGAGTGTACGACGACGATCTTATTTCGCAGTTATGTTCCATACATTTGAAGGTTATGATAAGTTTGTAATTTTTATTCCAATAATTTAAGCCTATTACCCATTTCATAGAGAGAAAAAAAACGGGGGAAAAAGTGGTAAGAAAATCTCATTTTGGACCTAAGTCGTGTTAAACCTTGTGAATAATCACCGGAGTCACAGATTTGTATTTGTAATAAACTTTTTCACAACCATTCTATAAAGCAGATATTCCTAAAATTTTCTATCTTCTTTGAAAACTCAACGCGGGATTTTTCAAATTAAGCTTTACTTTGAAGTAGGCTATATAATATTCAATCAATGTTTCTTTCACATGGCTACCTATGAAGCGAACCGGTAAATCTGATCAATTTCAGACCATTGCCAGAGGCATACCGAATATTTTAGAATGAACGTTTTCATTCGAAATGGATGATTAAATACTATATTTATAGATAAAAAAATATTCAGTTTTGGTTTTCTCTTCTCTTTATGAATAAATGAATATAATTCAAAGAGTAGCAGAATAATAATAAAAAAAAAACTTCACCTAATTAAACGAAAGATATTTCAAGTTAATTAACTTTTTGGTCTACTAACGAAATAAAATTACCTATTACATTGAAAGCATGCCAAAATTAATAAGTTAATAAGTAAATGTCAAATAGAGTCCCATGAATATTTTTCTATCCTTACCATTTACGTAGTACACAAAATTATACTTATTTAACCGTACCTAACTAAATAAACAAAGTTAGGTCCTAGATCGTTCTTCAATCCATTCTGAAAAGTTTTGTTAAAGCACGTCTTGACTTAAGCAGTAAGCTTCCTTCAATTACAAAACACTTTCGTAGTTAGGTACACTAAGTTTTAATTAACAAAGTCGACACTTATATTCTAGTTCAACAATGCTGAGATTCAAAGTAAAGGCAATGCAAGATGATACGGAAAGACTGGAGATACGCGGCAAATTAAAAAAATCTTTGCATGTTAACAGGTTGTAGTACACAAAATGATAAAGGAATCAGATAAACGACCTTTCTCGATATGCCCCTGAAAGCAAACGAGGAGTATGACAAAATCTTTCTGTTTTTAAGACATGTGTGGCATTCTGTGACATTCATCTGTTCTTTGGTGACATTGGTCCACGTTATGGATTCGGGGGTTAAAGGCATAGGCGGCTTAACTAGGTAGGGGCCAGGGGGCACGCTCCCCCCAGAATATCGTCTATATTTCTCTATTCTATGCAGGTGTATAATTACATTTTAGTAGCCCAACCTAAATATTTTTTCGTATGTATTTCCCTTATAAGTATATATATATATATATATATATTTTTTATTCCAAAGATATATATTTTAAAGATTAACTTTGACTTGTAGAAAGTATACTTTATGCATCTATTTTACAAAATAAATATTTTGATTTTGATTTTGATGCTGTCATAAGTTGGAGCAGGGAGCCGGCCCCCTATCTAAAAATTCTAGTTAAGTACGTCGATTGTCAAGGGGCATTCATACAACATATTTGTAGAAATGCTACGGGATAGTGACAATATTTTGGGGCTGCCGGATGATAAAAACTGAGGAAATGCGTGTGTTCAGCGATAATAATACACCGCTGCTGCTAGAGAACCATCGCATCGAACCGACTACAGAACGGGCTGTGGACAACCGCATTAACAAAGCGAGAGGAGCTTTTGCCTAACTTAAGAACTTCTGGTAATCCACCAACATATCCCGCACTACGAAAATCAGACTTTTTAAAACCCAACACCATCACCAATGTTGAGTTGTGGAGGGTCACAAATCAAAAACCCGTTGCCTACGAAATCAAGAAACGAAAGTGGAGATGGTTAGGACATACACTACGAAGACCCGTAGAACATATCCCTTAAATGGCCTTGAAATAGAGGCCGTTTGGAGGTTCTCGACGACCGCGATGACCAACTCAGACGTGGAAGAGGTCCGTTTTGAACGAGGCCGAAGAGAAAAAGATGACATGGTTAAAACTCACCTCGCTGGCCATTGACAGACAGGCATGGAAGAGCCTCGTGTCGGCCCCAGACTCCGCGGAGGAGTAGAGGGACTGAAGAGAGAGAGAGAGATGATAAAATAAGAAACTCAGTCTCACCTTTAGATATGCTATAGACCTGGACTTTATAAGGGCCTAGTTATAGCAAGTGAACACGACGCGCGGACGCAGCAGCACTACAGATCACCGTACAAATCCGCGCGTCCTGTCCGCTGAGTATATTTTGTTACACTGAGCCAAGTACAAACAAGAACAGCAACATTGCGCGGCGGCCGCTTAGTGTATTTCATTCCATAGAACGCCATACATTTTGTCATCACAAAATTGCGCGTCCGGGCCGCTTGCTAGAGCCTAACCTATATTTACAAATTTTTACAGCTCTTAAGCAAATTAAATATTACTTACCTTTAATGAAGGTTTACCCGATATTTTTGTAGCAGTTTCACGTTACGTGGCCTCGCAAAAACAACTTTACTTACACCTTTACTTTACCTTGAAGAGAAAGATCTTCTAAAAGGTAAATAAATATTATTTACATATGACGTGTAACGCTTTAATAACAAAAAAAATTACAATGGTACATTATGAAAGAATATAAATTAAAATGTCAGAATGTATTAATCATACATCTGGTTGTAGGTGGTAGAGCTGATGCCGAGCTCGACTGTGGAGGTACCACCATCTTACTCGCAAATCCTCCCGAAATTATTTGGGGGAGAGTAAGAGAACTGCTCTCAGGCAAAACCAGGCGGCCCACCATTGCCTGGGACCGATGGATGGCGGTATATCCATCCCCAATTGCCGGGCCTTATATAAAACGGACTGGTGACGGGCAGCGGCGTCACTGGTGCAAGGGTTTCGGCACCGCGCTCACCAACCCGCCTGCCCAGCGTGTGTGAGTATGGGCATTTCTTCCAGGGGGACCACCAAGAGTGGCGAAATCCTGGAAAGGCCTATGTCCAGCAGTGGACGAAACAGGCTGATGTCTATACATCTGGTCACTTGGTGCCCATTACGCTCCGGGTCTGAACAACACTGACCTCTACAAGAAAGCAGCATAAAAAACCACCCTTAAAATAATACTTTTTTCTATTTTTGTATTGTTTATCTACCTGTCCAGCTGTCATCGTCATCATCAAAATCAAATTTTATTAATTACCATTTAAAACAACTAATCATTAATTTTTACCTTTTATATTTTATTATTGTAAATATTATGTAACTCTTTATGTAACCGAAGCCGACCAAATCAAGTGGTCGATATACCTATATATTCTACAGAGCTTACCTTTGATTATGTGTTTCCTTATATACCGGGTGTAATCGTTTGTGACCAGCCGATTATTCCGTAACTATTACAGATATCAAAAAATTATAAACTGTTAACGAAAGTGTCGCCGATGATTGGCCGTTCAGATAAGGAGTTTTTTTTATAATTTATGTGTTTATAATTTTGTAAATTTTTGAAATGTGTCATTCATGATAGTTCCTTGGAGTGTTTAATGTCAAAATTTTGAATACTTTTCGTTTGATTTTCAAAAAGTTTTTCGTGTCATTTTACTGATTAGGTAACGTACTTCGATATCAGTTAAAAATTTTTGATATGTGTAATAGTTACGGAATAATCGCCTGGTCACACTTAACGATTACAACCTGTATATATCAATAATTATAATATAAATATAATTTAAAATAATATAAGTCAATTATATTTTTGTGTTGTTTCTCGCAAAAGCGATGTGTATATATATATATATATATATATATATATATATCGCTAACAATATTATTAAAAAAATATATAATATAAAAGAATGTGATAAAACAGCTTTAAATGCCTGTAGATTCGCCTTGTGGTTGGAAAGAGCTTGAAATGAGTCGGTATAAAACAGATGACAACCTTTTTAGGCACCCACAAATAGAATTGTTTCTTGAAAAATGTTTTCCTAATGGACGAGCAAATGACTGTCACATTTTTCGTAATCTGAAAGCTTTTCCAATAAAATAAATTGCTGTCATTGTGATACTCAATAAAAGGAAATCGCTTATGAAAATAATAACAATACAATATGTAAAAAATACAAGCTGACAAGGTTAGCTGATATATTAAAAGCTTAACATTTATTTAATTGCGTACTAAAAGTGTTTTTTATGCCTACGGAATTTCTCTAAGTTCTGGGTTATAAGAAAAGTACTAGCCCATTTTCGTTTGGATAAGAAATGCACGTTCCATCCTTATTCGTCGATTTGTTGCAGGCTTTTGGATTATTTGCACTTCTACGGCTTATTGAACAAGTGGGGTGATCAAGGTGGAATAACATGAGATATTTTGTATTCGCACTTCAAGTCCAAACAAATATGGTCATAAGGGGGTAACTTTTTACCTCGGTACAAAATGCACATCATAATATTGTTTTTCTTACTTTTTAATAAAAAGTATACAATAAATGTATTTTAAAGCAACTTGCGGAAACAGTCTAAAAATAATAAAATATTCACAAAAAATTACGTACTTTAATGTATCACATTTTATTTGCATTACATTAACAAACTTAAAGGCGTGCTTACAGCTAAAATGTACACTAGATGGTGGCCAAAACTTTTTTCAAACAAAACAAAATTCTTACGTTATGTCTGATGTGATTTTGTTACATAGTTCTATAAACTCGTATTATATGTCTGCGGTTCTTTTATATAGGGTGAACTTAAATAAACCAACCAAATTCATACTGGATACTCGGTTAGTGATTAATAACTAGGTTAATGTTTTCTAAGTTTCTTGCCCTTCTTCTTAGCAATACTAATCGAATGGTGCGGATGGTTAGGAATTATGTATATATAATATTTTTATTCCTATATTTCTATATTTTATGCAAGTGTATAACTTTATTACATTTTAGTAGCCCACCTTAATATTTTTTGTACGTATTTCCCGTTTTTATTTATGAACTTATTTCTTCATTGCATTATGTATATATAATATTTTTATTCCTAGATTCGTCTATTTTATTTATTTTTTATTTATTTATTTATTTAAAAACTTACGACTATCATTTATTTATGCAGGTGTATATTTTATTTCCCGTATTATTATAAATTTTTTTATATTCTAAAGATATATTAAACCCGATTTTGAAGGCTTTAGTTTTAGTTTGACACACATAAAATTAAACTTAAGTATGGTTAAAACGAAGAGCCATTTTCAAGTCACTATTTTATATACGTCAAACTAAAATTTTAGTTTGACAGCCATAATTTACTCAACTTAATGATTTTAACTTGTTTTGGTAATTTCAAGGCACATTTTAGAGGTGTCATTTGATTGAATTAAAAAAAATAGTTTGATTTAAGAACATTTAAAAGACTTGCTAATTTTAGTTGGTGTGCCCTTCAGAATGGCAAAATATATTGCTGTCACTTAAAATTACGTTTTTTAGTAAGTTTCTTAGCTTGAAATTGAAACCTTCAAAATCGGCTTTATTATATTGTTAAAATTAACTTTGACTTGTAGAAAGTATACTTAATGTATCTATTTTGCAAAAATAAATATTTTGATTTGAATTGATTTGATTTGATTAAATAAAGCTTTTGGCAAATTTATAAAAAAAAAATTTCTCCCTTACTGGTTGTACTAGTTTAAGTACAATTCCTAGTGCAGGGACAATGGGGCGAAATAATTTTTTTTTCGAATTTCACCTGGTTTGTCATTAAACCTTGTTCCTGGTGACAAACCGAGTCTCCAGTATGAATTTGATCGGTTGATTTAATTTCACCTAGTATGTTTTCTATAGATAATACGCTCATATGGCCTCTTTTAGTACTAACATAGTTGTAAATAGATAAAACTATTTGAATGTAATAAAAAGTTTATTTTTCATCTTTAAAACAAAAATTTAAATATTATAGGATATAAAATAACTTACTAAAACTAATTTTAAAACTTTATTATTGCTGATTTTAAAAACTTTTCTTTTAGTTTTAATCCTGTCAAAACTAATATTGCAAGGTAATTTAGCTTTTATTAAGTTTAGTTTACAAATTTTAGTTCTGAAAGTATAAAACCTAAAATTAAAGCCTTTAAAAGCAGCTACATAACTATAATATAATTATAAGATACTACTAAAAGCTTACTCCAACCCCAATATCTTTTTGCAATTAAATTGCGATTTTAGGTTCTAATGTGAACTCAGTATTTCTAAATTGGCAATTTTCATCATACTATGCTTACGAAGTTGAAACGTGTGTAACAGCAAATTGTAATATTTTTAGGCTGATGTAAAAAAGTACATACAATATAATGATTAATTACCTACCACGGAGCGTAAATATATATAAAAAATAATTCCGTTAAAATTAACATACATGTTACTGATGATATTATCACGTGACATTGACAAACATAAAAAACCCGTTACACTTTTTATAATGAGTAATATTACACAAAACTATCGAGTTTCGCGTATTTATGCTGCTGATCTTGTGCTTGTGAAAGGATGTTGCAAGTGCCTTTAATTTGTCGATGGGGTTTATTAAATTATTACCAATAGTTTTTAGTGTTGGGACACCTTAATACGTTTAATGTCCCCGGTGTCTTAGTGCCGGAGAATCCATTTATTTAACTGTATTTCTGTAAATAATAAAGCAACAAAATAATAAAATTTACTAAAATCAATAAAGTTGTTTAATGCATATTGCTATAAAGATTTTACTGACAAATATAATTTTGCAATATGCTTTAGCAATTATACTGACTCCTTACTCCTTTGTCAGGCAAATCCACTAACCAGCTCTACCCCATAATCCTTTACTCCTTGCCTTCTTTGTAAGCAGCGAGAAAGTCTTACTTCACAATCACAAGTCAGTGCATTTTACTAAAGCTCACGGAAACAGACTGATATTTTTTTAATACTTGTCATAATTTTTAACTACCCTACAATGTTAGGCGATAAACTCGTTAAGTTGCTAAAATAATTCCTGCTAAATTCATATTTTTTATGTCTGATGCAATAAACTGCCTGAGATATTATATCTCTTTCATCCGTCAGTTTAAACTGCGTTAACAAGATAGTATCGTCTTCGTTCGTAGCGAGCTTTGCTTACTTGAAAGTATGAACAGTTCACTTACGTTTAAATAGATAAATTAATTATAAATAATAGAATTAATATACTGAATTATTCTTTTAAGGATTTTAAGATTATCTTGACCATACCACACTGAAGAAATGAGTTATAATATATAGGTATAATAATTAAAATAATTAAAAGAGGCCACAACTTGGTATTTTTGTACACTTTCTGATGAAAATCGAACCCTTATTGCATTTGAATAGTTGCGATCTAGCATTTGAATGTGTCTACCTCACTTAAAATCAGTTAGACTGTACGCTGATGTAGCTTTTTAATGTTCTGTGGCTTTTTGGATATTAATGTGTATAGTATAGCATAATCTCCAGGGATCTAGCTGATTTTCTGAGATAAATAGTAACCTTTGTGGCATTCCAAAGATTTACGCCATCGACCATTTCTAGGGTTCCGTACCTAAAGAGTAACCAACCAACCAAGGCTCCACTGTCCGTCTGTCTGTCTGTCTGTCCGTCTGTCACCAGGCTGTATCTCACGAACAGATACTAAGTAAGACAGTTGTAATTTTCACAGATGATGTATTTCGGTTGCCGCTATAACAACAAATACTAAAACCGGCCAAGTGCGAGTTGGACCCGCGCACTCCTATACAATAGACATGATTTTTGCCGTTTTTATAGATAATGGTACGGAACCCTTCGTGCGCGAGTCCGACTCGCACTTGGCCGGTTTTTTTTAATTCTAAGGTAAGAATTTTTTACTCGCAATGTTTCGTGGAAACATGTAGCGGCACTAGAAGGGGTATTAAACTAAAATCCACTGATCTCGAATAGAATAGATACCGATAATTTCCTGGCACTAGCTGATAATGAGATTTTAAAATAGATCGAACGATGCTTCGATGAAAAAATCTGTCCCGAGGCCAAAAGCGACTCGATCGAGCTTGAAGTCTTCAGTTGTGTTTATTTTGTTAGATTGTGTGCAGGACAGTAGGGATAGGGTAGATTTTAGGCGTGTATTTTTGGTTTACTTTAAATTGATGCAATTAGAAATAAAACTGCTGTGTATATCCACAGTTTTTCAAAACTTATAGAGACGAATATTTGGCAAAGTGATTCCATCCACCCATCAGCCTCTTTCGTCCACTGCTGGACATAGGCCTTTCCAAGATTTCGCCATTCTTGGTGGTCCTCCTGGAAGAAATGCCCATACTCTCGCACGCTGGGCAGGCGGGTTGGTGAGCGCGGTGCCGAAACCCTCGCACCAGTGACGCCGCTGCCCGTCACCGGTCTGCGTTTTTTTTAAGGTCCGGCAATTGGGGATGGATATACCGCCATCCATCGGTCCCAGGCAATGGTGGACCGCCTGGTTAAGCCTGAGAGCTGTTCTCTTACTCTTCCCCGAATAACTTCGGGGGGGTTTGCGAGTAAGATGGTGGTACCTCCACAGTCGAGCACGGCATCAGCTCTACCACCTATAAAGTGATTGCTACGATTAAATGTTCCGGTGTTTGTAATAATTGGTCGCACGCAACTAAATATTCTAGTAATTATTACATTATTTTCGGACTTAGAAATAAACATATTTTCAGTATGTTCTTGTGACTGATACTATTGATAATAAAAACCGGCCAAGTGCGTGTCGGGCCACGCGCAATGTAGGGTTCCGTATTTGCCCGGTACATATAAGTTGGTCTACTAATACAGACCGCGCCAAACTTCTGGTCCCATACATTATAAGGGGACCAAAAGTTTGGCGCGACCTGTACTCTTAAACCTGTAAAGCCTACTTAGCTGTGATAGTTTTCCTTTTAAATTCATTATATATACTACTTCTGTGAATTTTTTCACATTTCTATAAACAACCGTTTAGCCAGCAGGGGGGGGGGGCGCTCCACTCTAACAAAAAATATTTCGCCAACGAATCCCTAAATGAAAAAATAGTCTTCACACACCCAAGAAATGTTTAAATGTTTTTAAACGGCCTATCCAACTTACCCCACACAATAGGACAGACGAGAAAAAAAAATTCATCCCCAGTTTACGTGTATGAGAGGTAACCACAAAAAAAATTTTTTTTCGAGGTTTTATTTCACCATTTTGTCGGCGTGATTAACATTTATATCCATGCCAAATTACAGCTTTCTAGTATTAATAGTCTCTGCGCTAATCCGCGGACAGAGGGACATGGCGAAACTATAAGGGTTCTTTGTCGAACTACGGAACTATAAAAACCGGCCAAGTGCGAGTGGAACTTACCTGCTGAGGGTGCGTAGTTACTTGAAAAAATATACGACGACTTGTTTTACAGCTGGCAGCACCTAAATTGGCGTTTTGAAAAAATATGTTCATATTCTTTATTTTGTAGTCTGAAATATATAAAAAATATCGCTTTTTACTTTCTGTAATTTTTACGCAATTTTCTATAAGCACATACAGTATGTTAGCTGAATTTTATTAGTAAAAATCTTTTGGGTTTCACATTCAAATTCTATCATTTTATGAGTTACATTTTAAAAGCGTATTTATCGTTGTAATCAAATGTAATCAAAATGTAAGGCATGATATAACATAATTTTAATGCGAAAACCCTATTATTACTAATCAATTTCCGCCAATTGCTTTGAAACACAATTTTTGTATTATTTTTATTCATAAGTAAGGAAAGCAATATTATGATGTGCATTTTGCACCGAGATTCTGTTTTACCACCTTCACCTTCATAAAATTCAGCAATATAAACTGTTCCTTTAATGTCTAAGTACGAACAAATTGTGGCTTAACTGCTCTACTATTACTGTTCACCGCAAGTACATAGGTATGGATCAATGGTGCCCCGATAAGTACGTTTTACGAGGTGATTTAGTTCTATGTTTATTGTTTCTAGATCTCTCAACCAGTTTGATTGTGCGAAGGTAATTGATTTGGAATGGAAGTCCCGTGATACATTTCACTATTCATTGTGCTTTGGCACGTCACTGAACGTCAAGAAGGAATTTCCCTCTCAAAATACATCGTCACGTAATAATGTCAAAATTGCCATAATCAATAACCCTATTGTGGCATTCAGTCTATGCAAGGTGAAAATAAAGACGTCGTTGTCGTAAATTAATTGTTGTTTCCTGAGAAATTTCAAACTAATTCACACGAAATTTGGCAACCTTAATCTCACTCGTATCGAACATAGACGGTAACGTTAATGAGGGGAAGGTACCAGGTGGTACCATTCAATTAGTAGAAACATGTAATTTTATGATTTCTAAGGTGGCAATGGTTGCGTATGACTGTGATGAGGTTATAGTTTTCTTGTAAAGGTTTTTATTTCTTTCTGAAACCAGTCTTGTAGTGTCAAATGAAAGGGCTTCATGTGTTGATTGTAAGAATATACTAATTATGTACATTATTAAACTTCAGCCACTTTTTTTCTAAAAATAGAATAACTTTCTTCAAAACACACTAAGTTGGGCTAAGAAAACGGCAAAAGGATTTTTTGTAAATCATACGTCAAATTAATGGTGCAAAAAAATGTAGACCTCTTTAAAGTCGGTTAAAACGAAGCTGATTGCAAAAATGGATTAGTCTCAGAATTTGATGATAGTGCACTAGGAAGATGATTGCAGAAATCGATTAGTTTCAGCATTTGACGGTAGAGCAATGTCTCGTGCAAAATTTTAGGTGGCATTTGCAATTACAACAATATATAAATATGGAAAATTGACATATATTATGTTATAGAAATATGACATGACATAATAGAAGACATTAAAGCAAGCATTATAGGTATAATACCAAGAATAAAGAAAGCATTGACAGAAAGGCTTTTCTCATTGGAATGTGGAAATTCGTTGAAATTCGTTGTTCGTTGAAAGATGATGAGACAAGTGAAAGGTCAGCAGGTACAGTGACATCAGAGAACATTGATGCTGTGGGAAAATCAATAGTTGAAGACTCAAAAATAAATAATCTATGCACAAATAGAGAAGACCTTGAAGAACTCATCACCAGAAATGAATGATATTTTACATAATCATCTTTGTTTCCAGAACCTTTGTTCGCGATTGGTGACTCACCGATAAAAACAATTTCTTTTTGTTTATGTTCTTTTTAAGTTTAACCACTACGAAAAAGTATCACCAAAAAATGTGTCAAAATATTCGTCACTTAAAATGTCTAAAATTAAATTAAAACTGTAATTTCACAGAATTTATCCTTTAAGGCGTTTTCACTAATGAGGAGTATTTCCAGAAACTAAAATAAGTTTATTATTTAAAGGCTAAGTAGAATTTTGTATCTGAAAACTTTGGTACATAAAACTTTAATAACAAACATGATATTATTTTTTTAAATAAAAATATTAGTACTAGCTTTTGCCCGTAGCTTCGGCTTCGGTCACATGGAATTGTCTTTCAATCTATCTTTTATTTGAGCGTAAGATAAATGTAGGTCAAATCTTCGAGTAGTATCGACAGTTTTCGGCTTAGCTTTTATTTTATCAAGACCCAATATAGCATTCATATTGAACAGAGTCACTACAATAATAATAAAAAAAACCGCATCCAAATTCATTTAGTGGTTCTCGAGTTAAAATGGAACATACAGACAGACAGACGGACAAAAGTTCTAATAGCTATTAAAACACGAGGGTGGGTTTAAAAACCTCTGTTATGCACCAATTTCATAAACTAATAATAACATATGGCTGAAAAAGCCTGGACTACATCCAACAGTTCCTTTGTACGTTAAAAGTAGATAGCGGCATTTCTGACCGTCATATAAATTTTCATTAAGCTAGCCCGTGCGGAATTCTCTCATTCGTAATAAACACACGAAGGCTTCACATATTTTTCTGTTCTTGGAGCTCAGGTCGGAGGTCTAAGTTATTTATTTTATTCAAAACAAGTTATTAAGTACGACCCGATTGTGGACAAAGGGAAGTTCATTGAGAACTTTCAAGTGATGGAAAACAAACTACTTAGCGAACAAAGTTAAGATACTTTTATGTTTTCTCTGTGTTCTTTAATTGTTCTCGTAGTTTACTGTTATACGAGACAATTTGATCAGTGGCCCCTCTTTTTTAAATATACCTGGTTATTGGATCGAGATAGTGCACCTAGATTTTATTTTTAGTGTTTCAATTAATAACTTAAGTACTTGTTTATAATTAAAAAATAGTGGAACTCTTTAAACCTTCGGTTACTTATGTATTCATAGCCCCATAAATTATGATGTTAGCATAAAAAACAAAAGCAGAGAAAAAATATCCAGAAAATTTAATATAAGCATCGAATTAGGGGCTGATCCAAAAATATATCTATCTATCCATCAGCCTGTATTCGTCTACTTGTGGGCATAGGCCTTTCTAAGATTTCGCCAATCTTGGTGGTCCTGGTGGTCCTGCGTTGTACCGCCACCCGCAACGTCCATAGATTGTCGGTCCAGTGGGCACGAGGTCGACCTACCACGCTTTGCTGTAAGTGGTCTCCATTCTAACGCCTTTCAGCCCCAACGGTCATCAAGTTACTGATTCGGCAGGCTATGTCGGTCACTTTCGATCTTGGACGAATCTCCCTATTTCGAATTTTATCAATAAGAGATATTCCAAGCATAGCTATAATCCCATAACTCGTCATTGAGTGACATTAAATCGCAGAAAGAACGCACAAACTATAAACTATAAATAGCACTTCGGTGTTGGCGAGGTAAATAAATTTAAAAAAATTTAATGAGGATCGAGATTTCGAGAAATCTTTAAAAACTACGATTCCTTTTATGTAAAATGAAAGGAAATAAAAAAAATGCTAAACGATAACTGAACAAATAACGCTATCAAGAAATATCAAAAAATTACAAAACTTTAATGTAGATATATGCCAGTTAAAAAATACATCGTTCAAATATGATTTCAAGTATAGTACGCAACCCTTAGCGCATGAGTTCACCTTGTTAGTCCGATAGAAATGTGTTTGCAACAACTATTAACTATTCGGGGTAGGTATTTTGTTCACGGTGTGAATAACTCATAAGGGAAAAAATGGAATCAGTTTTGCAAACGTATATTTGTTCAAAAACGGTAAATACAATTCTTTATCATTTTATAACAATGTTAACATTGTATATAAGTTTTATTACAGTATGAAAATTCTATTATTTATGCAAAATATATTTTAAATTATTTACATTGCTGAAATGGTTATAAAATCATAAGACTTGCTTTATTGAAGTCTTTTTAATTTGTACATACAAACGTTTGCAAAAGTGATTTGTCTTTTTTTACCTCAAGTTATTCTCGTCAGTTACAAATATTTAGTCCTCGACCAGTATCAGTAAGAAGAATTTACATTATGTAAATAAATAAATAATAATAATAATAAATAAATACTCAAATATTAGAATTTAGTTTAAAAAACTTGTTTGGGAAATTTATATTTTTTTAGGGTTCCGTACTCAAAGGGTAACCAACGGGACCCTATTACTAAGCCTCCGCTGTCCGTCTGTCTGTCCGTCTGTCATCAGGCTGTATCTCATGAACCGCGATAGTTAGACAGTTGAAATCTTCACAAATGATGTATTTTTGAAAGAAAGAAAGAAAATGATATTTATTTTTGTTGCCGCTATAACAACAAATACTAAAACTGACCAAGTGCGTGTCGGACGTGCGCACTCCCATACAACAGACACAATATTTTGCCGTTTTTATTGAAATGGTACGGAACCCTTCGTGCGCGAGTCCGACTCGCACTTGGCCGGATTTTTATTGATTTTATTAGTATTTTCGCTGAGCTATGTTCCTCAGTTTTACGTTGTTTGTATCGCAGCTCTAAGCTTCGAGGATATCCAAATATCTACTTATATCCACTATACTATCTACACACATATACGTATGTACATGTTTAAACTGAAAGCTTATCCGTATTTACTGTAATAGAATCTTCAATGTAGGTAGTTTTACGAGTACCTGTATACTATGAGCACTTGTTGGAAGTAGTAAGGTACCGTCGACAAAATCAGGACTTTGTCGGGTTTCTCCTTGGGCAAGCATGAGATTTTATTGTATATACTTTCTTTGAGAAACAAGCGTTAATAAGGAAATATGGCTCGGAGTTATGAAATATTTTGTATTTTCAGCAAATAAAGTAGGTACGAGTTCACTACCGTTTTTTTTCTAAAGAGGAAATTTTGACCTGCATTAATGTACAATAGTATAAAAGTTGTTGCTATGAATTAGCTATATGTTAGTTGTAAAATATGGGTTAGAATCTTAATCTCAGTAGTCAAGCGAAATTCCAAAAACTTTTTTAACACAGAGATTGAACTACACGACGCGCAACGAGCTTGATTTTAGGTCAGTAAAAAAAATTGCTATTTATATTTAAACCACAAATGTAAACTAGCTCTCAAATTACTGTTTTGCTCAAACGTGATTAATATTCATCTAAATATTTTCTTAGTGTAAGTAGTTGTCGTTATTTTAAAACTAGATCTTTGCATGTCCCTTTACTAGTCCATTCGGCCACCGTCCGTTCTGGTCAAATCTTATAACACTTGACCAAATTTTGAAATGATTCAATCCATTTTACACGGTTAACTATACTATAAACAATATTAAGACTCTCCATGTTTGTTTTTTATATTTTGCTGCTATAATTAAATTAAATTGCTTCACTATCATGTCATCAATAGTCAATTATAGCGTACTTGTATCAATCAATCAATCAATCAATCAAATCAAATATCTTTATTTGGTGAAACACAGGCAAAGTAAGTAATAGAATAAGAGTATTGTTTTGCCGTGTTCTGCCTATTACAGCATGCAAAATATGTACAATAACAAAAGCTAAACAACTTATTTAAACAAATAGAAAAAAGACCAATAACGTAATAATGAAAGTCACTCGTACAAAGGCACTTTGGGTACCATCCAGCTGTCATCAAATGTATTACCGAACTTCATCTGTTAGATAGTCATTAATGCTATAATACTTGTAGTAGAGGTCAGTGGATTTATCCTCCGTCTCTGTCATTTATCCCGCGATTATGGCAGGCAGATGTACAACTGTGGAAAATACCAGAAAATGTAAAAAACAAACACGGTTGTACGGTAGTCCCGTGTTCCTAATAATGTTTATTCAATCGTGTCTGTTTTTTCCGTGACAGCAAAATATTTTCATGCCTCTAGCTTGAGGGTGAAATCAGATGCCGTTGTAGGTCTATAAATAAAAAACCGGTGTTGTGGCGCCCTGAGGGTTCCGTACCATTCTGATAAGTTAATAGACTTAAAAGAATAGGTTCCGATTGCATTGATCGCTGTTACTCTATGCGGAAAGAGCCGAGAAGGACGAATTCTGGAAAAAAAAAATGACGACTTTTATCACGAATTTATTATTTAAGAAAAACTAAAGCTTGTATCGAATATCTGTTCGTTTCGGAGTTTAATAAAATTTATACAGAATTTTAATTCATATATAATAATATGATTTTGCTCAAATAATGTTAAAACTCGACATGAAAGCTTTTTTTGGAGTAATCTTTGATTTTTTATGATTCAATGTTGGAATGTCGTCTGAAGATTCTGTTTCGATAAGAGTGTACATTATATTCTTGACAAAAGTAATTTTTTTTTTTCAAATATCTAATATGCTGGATTCTTCAAACAAGCAAGAATAAATTATGGATTTTCAGAACATCCTCTTAAATTATTATTTGAGTAAAAATTACAAACTTCATTACTTAGAATCTGTAGGAAACGAAACTGCAAAATTAAGTAAGTTGAGTATTCGGGTACGCAACCCTAAACCTACAAACCTATACCTACAAACCTATACCTCATTCGGTTTGCAAGCTAGAGACCCGTGACATACGGATGGACAGACGGACAGACAGCATAGCGAGCGACATTAATAGGGCTCCGTTTTATCCTATGGCCGCGGAACCCTAAAAACGAACAGTAAAATAACCATATTTGAATGGTACTATCAAAAATGATGAAAATTTACAAACTTGATACAATGTGTTGGTGACAGAATCAGATCACAGAGATCACGCAGATCTGAAACTACTAAAATATATTTAAGAAAGCTGTGTTTTGTTTGGGCTTATTTTATTGGTAATTATGAGCTGCTTCTGACTTGTGGAGATGGATATCAATTTCCAGAGAAACTACTTTTTAGGGTTCCGTACCTCAAAAGAAAAAAACTGTCCGTCTGTCTGTCAAGACCCTTTATCTCGGGAACGCGTACAAGTATCAAGTTGAACTTAAAACCATATACTCAACTTTACATTTCCTTGAAGCTGTGAAAAAATCAAACTTCTACGCTAACGTAAAAAAAAGATACGGCTGTTTAAGCAGCAAAAAACTTATATTTCGAAACTTTCAAGGGAATCAAAATTTATAGGGTATTTTCCGTTGACCTAGAACTATGAAATTTGACAAGTAATTGTAACGCTTATACTACTAGTATAAGTAAAAATCAGAAAACTATACATTTGTGATTAAATCATAAAAATATAGTCTTTAACGGAACCCTCGGTGGGCGAGCCCGACTCGCACTTGTCCGTTTTGTTCTGGCTACGGTCACTTCTCGAAGCGCCATTTTACCATAGATCATTTTATTTTACTTTCAAGGGAAAACGTAGTAAATTCATCATGGTCTAGCTAGACACTACATCCTTCGTTTTGTCAAATGATTTTTATCTCCAGACGTACATTTTGTACATAATTTTTAACTCAGGTGCGACAAGGATCTCACCTCGGCTGGTTTTTCTGTTTTACTGGCATTTTCCATCCAGTTTTAAATAACAAAGGGACAACATATTGTAGGTGACTAGTTGTACTGAACGTGGATCCCCTTTTTGTTTTAACTAATAAATAACATATTATGGTAGGTTATTTATACAAAGTTTTATTTGCCCTGAGTTCATCTTTGCGGTATTCCATTTATTGCAAAGTAAATATTTGTCCACCCCAAATTACATATTATTGCTTTTAAAACAAATCTCCCTTTAGAAATCCCTTACCAACAAAACAATGGCAATAAAAAGACGAATTGAATCTTCTATTAAATAAAAAGGGAATTCCATTTTGAAATCGAAAGTACGAGAACGTGATCGAACATAATTCAGTTTCTACCCGTTTCTGACAAGAAATGGACGACCCGGATGAAGATTCCCTTGTGTCACAAAACCGTGATTGTCTATTGATACCCTCTACTACCTACTTTTTTTCTTGCGACGTTTTCGCCATTTTCCTTAACCTACGTTTTGTACTCAGTGGTGTATGAAACCTAAATCATAGTGTTTTAAACAAAAGCCATACTCGAAATTTTGAGTCACACATCAAATAGGTACTGAACATAGATGCAGAATAGAGATCCCTTTTTAGGGTTCCATACCCAAAGGGTAACCAACAGTACCCTATTACTAAGACTCCGCTGTCCGTCTGTCCGTCTGTCACCAGGCTGTATCTCATGAACCGTGATAGTTAGACAGTTGAAATTTTCACAGATGTTGTATTTCTATTGCTGTTATAACAACAAATACTAATAAATAGAATTAGGTAAATATTAAAGGGGGCTCCCATACAACAAACGTGATTTTTTTGCTCGTTTTTGCTCGATATTGATAACGGCAACAGGTAGACGCTTGAAATATTCACAGAATATTCAGTTATATATTCGCTTTAAAAATTAATAATTAAATTGAAATAAAATTAATGTTTAAAGGAGGCTCCCATGCAACAGACATTACTTTTTGCCGTTTTTATAGATAATGGTACGGAACCCTTCGTGCACGAGTCTGACTCGCACTTGGCCGGTTTTCCTTCTTGTAACATACGTTAATTTCCCTTTCAAACCCAGCCCTACACGTGAAATTTTTAGAAGTTTCATATTTTCTTATACCCATATAACTACCTAAACCGAAAGAGTATTATTAGTCACCGCTCATCGGTAGTTGGTTGATTACAATACTCAAAGCAGTTTGTGTTATTGAAAACATACGAATAGTACTTAATTAGTCATCATAAAATAAAACAAAATTCTGCGGTCAAAAGTGAGGATGGTTCTTTTGACGGCTTAACTGATTGTTTGATGTCGTAAAGTCGGACGTTTGTTTAATGGCGGATGCGCTCACCCATCTAAGTATCGACCATGCCAAGCGTCGCTTACCCACTCATCGTCCGACCAGCCGCACGTTGCTACTCATGCATGCTAAGAAGCAATTTAAAAACCTAGTTTATGTATTGCCGTAAATATAAGACAACAGTTCGTGGAAAATAGAAAAGTTTTTAGTGATTCGTTGCAGACATAAAAATCATCTTTTACTTTTTTAAGTTAAATGTGTGACAAAGATGGATAGATTTTTGAAATACTGAATTATTCAAAACAATAAAAAATTGAGGTCTATATAACTTCGAAGATGTAGAAGTCGTGCTACTACTGAGGTTTAATAGGGAATCTCTTTGGACGCTATGTAAAAATTTGATTTCAACTATGAAAATTGGACGTCATAAACTGTCAGGAATTCCAGGGTTAAATTTCTTACATCCTCTTTATGCACCAGTTTCATAAACTATTATCATCTCCACTTATGTCGTAAAATCCTGATAATGGACTTAAAATTAGTGCATAATGAATTAATGACACATTGTAGTCACGAAAGTCTCCAATATGAAATAAAATGAAATGAATACTTTATTTTTGCAATGTTACCTAGATACAATTATCGCACGTTAGAATTTATTAAATAATTAAATTTAAAGGAGGAATATTACAATTTAAATTAGGTTTTGGGTCTACATATATTTAATAAGTTAATACACGTACATGAACTAAAATAAAGGTATATTTAATTTATACTATTATGTATATACGATATGATAATAATAGCTACCCTTAAACTAAATACTAATACGTTACATATATAAATACATGCCTAACTCCACCCATTCGATTAGTCTTGCTAAGAAGAAGGGCACGAAACTTAGCAAGATCATGTCTTTTTTTTCATCATCATTTAATAATATAACAGTGTTTACAGAGAAATGTAAAGTAAAAAGAAAAAAATGAGTATTGTCTTCTTAATCAAACAAAGTCCAAATATGTTAATATTTTTTGCTTTAAAGAACCCCGTATCACTAAGGAGAAAAGCAATGGAAACTTGCCTGAGATTGCAATAGGGAATGGTTCGAAAAAATTCTAACTTGAGTCCTAACCCATTATCCAACTTACTCGGTGAACGGAAAATTGTTCGAATGATAGTCGAACTTGTGACCGGACTCTATCTCGCATACGCGGTGTTCTGCTAGATTTTGGCGCCAAAATTTAGGAACATTATTTATTAATTTAATTATTCACTGTGTTTTTGTGACTCGAAATCTTTAATCTGGCGAAGATATCTGATAACAGTGATACTGAGTAACGAAAATAACAAACAATGTTTAACCAGCGAAATCGACAAAAGCTTACGACAGTGTGACCTAGATTTTATGAATTGGAAAATAGGTAGGTAATAGCTATTACATGAGTATATGCAGTAGTATGAAATTCCACATAACTGATGGGTATTTATTATAATCACTCGTGTTAATAACCCCTCTATGTACCAGTTTCATACACTTTTACTAGAATATACTCGTACTTACATCGGATAATGATAACTAAATGATCAAACATTCGTCTCGATCAACATAAGTACAGACGTGATAGCGGCAGCGTATGTGTAAAATGTATAACATGCGAATGACTCAATTTCAGAAAATGTAAAGAAAACAGACAGACGGTACACTACAAGTTTTACGATGGCAATAAACCGTTTTAATGCGCGGATAACAGAAAGTTGCATGTGCTCTGTCACGAATTCGCGATACATAAGGAAGGCTTTTAGATTACAAGGCGGTCTAGCAATGGTACTTACGTAAAAGCATTTGAGGTTTTTCTTATAAGATATTTACTACCGATGCAAGTACCCACGTGTTTGTACCACCAATAGCGTTTTAAAGTGTATTCTATTTAAACTTGGGTGTACTATTGTTTTCACTTCTACATGATATGGATTCTTTTAAGTCTTCAGTGGGTAATTAATATCTGATTCTAAAATATGTATCTTGTTGGTTCCTTGCAAGGACGATAGAAAAAAAATTGCTAAGAAAAAAGCAATTTTCAAGTTAATTGAAATAAATACAGATGGGTATTTTTTTAAACCAGACAGCCTTAGACTTATAATGGGTATTCTAAGCAGACAGCACATCAATACCTACTGAAAGTAGTCAGCCAAAAATTCTCACGTTTAAGACGCACGTTGGAGAAAATAGAGAATAAACTATAAAATAAGGTGTCAACTAGGTGTATGCGTTTTAAAGCAAAAACTTGTCCAGTTTGGCTTTTCATATTTTCAAAACACCGTTTTTCGGTGCTTTCTGTTTACCTGCTCCAAAATAAAAACGAAAGTGATGAGTGATTAGATTTAACTTCGCCCGTTTTTTAAATGAATATATTTTGTACGACAGAATATTTTCAGGAAGGTTCCTTTTTGCGTCTTTGTATAAAGAGACTTTATTGTAAAGATTCATAAAATAATCTAATTAATTAACTAATTATTTTCGGGCTCTAAATACTAAATATTTATCAATGACGCGATCTTTTACTCCCTCAAGAAACGCTGTCGTCATGCTATTTAATTTCTGTCTCGAGAACATTTTCCTTTACGGTGGAAGTCCCGTTTTATTGGCTATAAGTAATTTATTTTGGAAAGGTAATAAATTAAAGATGATTGATTTTGACGTGTAGGGACTTATAAAATTATTGAGGGGAGGAATCAAGGTGAAAGTATCATTAAATTTATATTTGAGTTAAAATTAAAACACACTCGTAAGCTTAATTTTAAATAATCCTATTAATAATACAAATGCGAAAGTTTGTGTGTGTGTGTGTGTGTGTGTGTGTGTATTTTTGTTACTCTTTCACGCTGAAACGACTGAACGGATGTAGATGTAATTTAGAATGGATATAGCTTTTATCCTAACTTAACACGTAGGCTACTTTTTATTCCGGAAAAATGCATGTTTCCTGTAGGATAGATCAATATCATTGTAAAACCAGGTGTCCAATTAGCACGGTCCTTTATAGTTTGTGGTGAAATAAGACAAGGCTTTGTTATTTAATACATTAGGTATCTAATTAGCGCGGTCTTTTATTGTTTGTGGTGAAATAAGACAAGGCTATATTATTTCATACATATTAATAGTAAACCAAAATATAAATCCTAGATAGATGAAAAAACCGGCCAAGTGCGAGCCGGACCCGCGCACGAAAGGTTCCGTACTATATATTACACTGATATAATAAATGCGAAAGTTAGTGTGTGTGAGGGTGTATGCGTGTGTGTGTGTATGTTTGTTACTCTTTCACGCTGAAACGGCTGGACGGATTTGGATCAAAATTTAGACTGGATATAGCTGATACCCTAACATTAAGACATAGGCTACTTTTATCCCGGAAAAAAGCATGTCGTTAAACCGAATAACACGCGGGCGGAGCCGCGGGCAAAAGCTAGTAATAAAATATTTATTATCAAGACATGTGAACCTGAAATAATCTTATACGTTTTATAAAGTGTTTGTTAACTTTGCCTTAGTCCACGCTCGTTCAGGCGATCTATTAGTGTTAACGTAGTAAGGGGTGGCCTATCGAATACTTAATTTTTGTTACTTACATTTGGCTACAAGTACTCGGAGAAAACGGAATTAGGTTTATAAATTAGGTTTGTTAATAACAACCGAGCAAGTAAACGTTACTAAAAATAAAAGTCTTGTTTGTTATAGTTACATATGAATCCTTTAATCCTCTCTCAACAATCTTAAAAAATCTTATTTGAGAATTATCGATGTCTTTTTAATAACTAACTTTAAGCGAGCTAAGATTTTGAGATTATTAATCCAATAGCAAAATCCGTCGCGTTGGATACTCCAAATATTACTAGATTGCAATATAAGGTAGAAAGGCTAAATAAGAAACAAATTTTAAGTAAGACAAATATTTTGAGAATATTCCTTGGCCAAGGATTTGAGCCCGTGGCTTATTGCGTACAAGGCAAGTACTCTGTCCACTAAGCCTTGTAAGCAAGAGGTTACAGGATCAAATCCTGGCTCATGGAAATTTTAAAAATACTTTTGTCACTTGTTTGTTTTTAATTTATCTTTTGTATGTAATAATTCACTCTAAATACTATAAGCAAGTTTTTTACCATTATGAATCAATAACTGTAGAATGTTAACATGACTGAAACCACTCATCCATTTCTCGTAGTATTTTACCAAGTCAAATCGGTAACCGTAGTAATTTACAAGGTGTTCTCAATCTATTACTATCCCAAATAGTATCGGTAGCAATTTACTTGGTATTTTTAACACAACATACATATTGTCAGGGGTGTTTCAAAGTGTAAACTATGAAATGCAGGTCTCGCCACACTTGGGACACTCGCTTTTTTTCGAAAAGTATAACGTACCAAAAGTGATGTGTGGTGAGCCCTATCGCCGTACTTCTGGCACAAATGGACCAACTGCTTAACGTGTCTATCTATTCTATCTCAAATTGTTATTCGTAGCAATTAACTTGGTATTTTTAATAGTTTTATTAGATAACCGTAGCATTGTACAGTCATGTGCAAAAAACCTTTGTAAAATGGAAATCACTACACTGAAAAAAAAAATGGAAATTGAACAAGATCTTGGGAACCGTAACCATTATCTTAGCTCCATATGAGTGCAACAAGATGTCAGTTTTCCTGTACTAACTGAACTTTTTACTTGATCATAAAAACATTGGGAACAACCAATAAGTTAGTTAATATAGCCCGAATTGACAAACAAGCCTTTTGATAGGAAGTTATTTGTTTCAGTGTAGATCTGATACGTACACTTTGTACCATGGATTGTCTTCATAAAGAGTACCTTAGCTTGGACTTTACTTCCAGATTTACTCTTCTTTTTGTTTTCTGTACTGTAAATTTGTAGCCCGCTACGATAAAAAAATAGCCAAGTATCAAAATATACATTTTATACTAGTTTACCTAAAAATAAGTTTTTACATCAAAAACTAGTACTTATTTCATTTATTTTGTAACTTTTATTGACAAACAACTTGAGTTCGCTACCTACAATCGCCCTGACTGACTGACTAATGAACGCCTAAACAGCTGGACCTAGGAACATGAAATTGGGACTGCATGTGCCTTGTATGACGTAGAGATCGAAAGTCGATGATAAAATAAGATATCTGTCAGTGAAATACAAAGTCGCTTCTCAATTTCTAATCAAATTCCATATGATTTCAATTTACGAAGGCACTAGTTTGGAAAAAATAAGTTCGTTGTTATTATTAATTGAGAGCATTCAACAAAAGTCTTATGTCTATTACTTACAAAGTTGTTATTTAATTTTATATTTTAAACACACCAAATTTATACTTTCTTAAAGTTTTCTTTTTTCCGTCTAACAAGTCTTAAACTCCGTAACTCGAATCAGAACAAAAACGCACATGATCTTCTCTAAGAATAGATTCTCAATTGGTTTTTAAGGTATAAAGGAAGGCATAAGCGCGTTCAGGAAGCCGCCAGGTAATTGGAAAGTAGCGTCCTTGTTACGCGGAAATGACGCTCGTAAGTCGTTATGTTTCCAAGAGATTCCTAGTACCGTATTCCTAAACTTCCCGGAACACAAATTTTCATGCTTTGACAGACACAAGTAACAAGTAAGTTACACGTGTAGATATTTTTAAGGTACCATACCTCAAAATGAAAAAAACTGAACTTTTATAGGATCACTTTGTTGTCCGTATATCAAGACGCTTTTTCTCGAGTACCAGTGGGGATAACAATGGTGTGCATAGAACTTTTTGCTGGAAATGAAATGAGAAGGTCAAGTTTGACAATTAAAAAGAAAAATTAAATGTCTCTTTGAAAAACCATTATTTCTTTGAAAACTCATTATTTGTGGGCCAGGGCCTACCCTGGAGTACGTGATCTCATACAAAAAAATTTTCAAATTGGTACTTAATTTATTACATGTTATTTTTCCTGTCAAACTTGACCTTCTCATTGCTTTTCCAGCAAACAGTTCTATGCACGCCACTGCAGGGATAACAAGTTGAAACTATACCTCCTACAGAAGTCTACAGCCCCATAGTGGTGTTAAGAAATCTGGCTTCTAATTCAACGCGAAAAAAAGTTATTGCCCTTTACGTAATAATTTCTTACAAATTGGCCAACCTATAGAGTACTTCCAGTTAACTTATCCTTTTACCTGATATGACGCGCGGAGCCTACAAACCCCCGTCTGATGGCGGTCATATTATGACAGGGCAGGTAGAAAAACTTGAAATTCCGTTCACAATAAAGTCTTATAGCACACATCTATAAAAATAAAATCAGACAAGAAGAAATTGCTCCTAGTAATAAGCCCGCCTTTGTACAATGGTGTGTATTCTTTACTTTTTATTATTTAATTTTATTTCATGTGTACAATAAAGCGTCTATTCTTTAATTCATTCAAATAAGGGAACCAACCTTATTAGACCAGAGTTTAATTTAATTTCGTAAGTGTAAAATCAAGTTAGTCGTTTCTAACTGCTCGTGGAATAAGTTTGCCTTTTAAACGTAATGTACGGAATCCTCAGGGCATGAGTCGTACTCGCACTAGTGGTCAAGTTTTTATTAATAACCATAAACTACTCCTTACGTACAAATTTCATAGTGCTAGAATCAAAGTTCCCTTAATTTTTTGATAATTTCGTACTTGGTTTGAAAAATGATATACTTTGTTTCACCGGCCCATTGTTGTCACTTTTACGCACATAAAAATACGGTAATCTACTCTGAGGGTTGCTGTTATTAGATAATCGGTTTATTTTTAAAGAAGATTTGACAAAGCAAAATGTGATTGGCTGTAAAAGGCACGCTAACCCAGGAAGATTATTTCAGGGATGTTGTCAGGAAACAGTCATCGTTAGGTTAGCTAATGACACCAGAATACTAACACACATGACAAAGGAGTCTACGATATAACTTATACTACGGTATAAATTTTTATATTTTTAAACACTTTGCGAATTATCCATCGCAAGGAGATAACTAATTAAATTTATATCATTGCGGTATAGAAAATCAGAAAAGTAAATCTGGACGTGAAGAACTCTGAACCGGGAATCGAACCCGGGACTTTTCGCTTACCGGCTTGCTTGCTTTCCCTGCATCTGCGTAAATTTGCAGGTCGTGTTGAGAACTGGATAGCTCAGTTGGTAGAGCAATCTCCCGGTAAGCGAGAGGTCCCGGGTTCGAATTCCGGTCCAGAGCTCCTCAGGTTCAGATTTACTTTTCTGATTTTCTATACCGCGATGATATACATTTAATTTATAAAATTGAGTTTAATTTAACGTTTACACTAGGCTTCTTAATAAATAAAAGTATCCCATTTCCCAAAATATGACAGCATCGGACATTATTTCGTGTTGTTTCCATGATCACAGTTTAACTTTGCAGCAAGATAGAGCAGATTATTCTGTAATTGTTTTGACTCCCGATATCAGTCATACCACTTTTGTTTATCACGTGACGTAAAGTCGAGTGTCGCAAGTTTAAAAATGCACAAAATTACATCGTTTAAAATCATTATAAATCAGCCTTCGCGGTTTTTATGCATACACCAGAATCGGCCCAAGCCGTATGTATTCTTATGTATTTTTTATAAAAATAATTTATATTAGTCATTTGGTGAAGTTAGTTCTTCACTCACATGGTATTTTAGCTCGTAATAAACAAAAGTCAAATTACTGTTATTGCAAGTGATAAATAATGAATACCGGCCTTGTACCTCGGTAACTAACCCGCAAGCCCAGCGTGTGTGAAATGTGGCGAAATTTAGGAAAGGCCTTTGTCTAGCAGTGGTCAAACCAGGATGATTGATGGATGAATGAGATATCTCGAATTAATGGCAAAATTGTATTGTTACCATACTTCATCCCCAGACAAATCAGACAAGTATTACACGATGACTTTTCCGCCTTTCCTAGGTTAATTTTATGCGGTAAACGCTAGAGAACTCTGCATTATACAAAAGTAGCCAGAAATGTTAGCATTGGCTTTAGTGTCTGAAAAGAGCTTCTTTATTTTCTTTTAGAGCCGCAATTTTCTTTCGATTTTGCAAGACAAAGACAATTTGTTTTGCGAAATTGCAGCGAGAAAAGTTTTTTCCTAGAGCAAACAATTTTTTCCGAATTCGTTGGAAGCCTATCGGTATAACATATTGAAAAAAATATAACATATGGTTATTTTGCATGACATAGCCAAATTAGAACTGAAGTCAGGAAACTCGGTAAGTGGCCAACATCAAGGTACAATGACCCTGTTTGCTAAATATGTTTTTTTTGTACCCAGTATTAGTAATGGATTCAATTGGTACACGAAGCCTAAACTTTTTACAGAAAGGATGAGCCTTGGTCATGACCACTTACCGAGTCATATTCTAGTTTAAATCAATCTAAATATTCTTATTTATTTCAGAGAAACAGTTGCTGGGTAAAATAAAAAAAATCTACTATTGTATAAATTTGTAATTGACTATAGGTATATGAGTGGTGTTTTTATTTGTATTTGATATGCTATTGATGTTCTCGGACTTGTAAAAAAAAGGACGCACAAGAAAATACATTACACTTGCTTCTATTATTTCTCAAACCAATCTTAAAATCAATAGAAACTATTTACTTCGTTTCTTTATTTATTCTTTCAACTTTCTGAAACTTCACTAAATAAACCATCGAAACGAAGTTCATTAATTGGTCCGCCGACGTCCTTTAATAATTGAGATGGCTTCAACTTAAGAGTTGGGATTCTATTTAAACTTTAAAATTTATTGTTGGTTTAAACTTTGGCGCTATTTGGTTTTTCGTAAAACTAATAACGATGAAAGTAATTAGCTCCCCAAATTTGTAAAATCACGGAATTTTTGCGTGACTCTTGTAAGCCCTTTTAAAATGTATGACTAAAAATTTGTAATAGGATTTTGTCCCCTTTTTGAGGAATAAAATGACAACGCTCCTGCTTCACTCCTTTGGCGAAGTTCAAGTCTCGTATCCAACATCACAAAAAATGATTGATTTTCTTATTTTTGAAAAAACATATTGAATAAATCTCACTCAATCAAAGACTCCAATAGTCAATTATATAATATTTATTGATTAAACTGAATAAATGTGATTCATGGCATTATGCGACCATGGTTCACTTTTATATAAAAGTTGTGCATGGCGAAGTAAATAATCTTGCACAACAACTATAAACACGCTTTAAACGTAAAGGGTAAAATAACAAAACTTTGTCAATATGCATAGTTGATGCTTGTAATTGTTGGCACTTGTTGGAAATTAATACACATTATGTTTATTTATAACACATGTACTTATCCACAATATATAGTAGAACGCGGCTATGAAGTCAATCCTGACACATGCCTCTAGGGTTGTTATACGTTCGATCACTGTATCGATAAAATTCGTCAAGTGTGAGTAAAGTCGAATGCAGTTATCAGATGTAAGTATATGAAGAAAGTGAAAAAAAAAACATCTAGGTAGAGATCATAGAAGTAGTTTAATTACTTAATACTTCTATGGTAGAGATAATATTTATATTCTTTACTTTATTATGTATCACTTTCCGAAGCACCATCACCATTATCACTACTGGAATCGTTTGTATTAATAACTAACTCAAAGTCATTATCTAAAATATTATCCACTTTAATGTCTCTGTTGCAATCGTCCCATATTTTGGCTTTAGTTTTATTCACTACCATTTTCCAATTATTTTTGGTTACGTGATTGCACGCTTCTTCTAACAATTTCATCATTTTCGCTGTGGAAAATGGAGGTTCAGTATTATGGCGTGCCGCATGTCCTTTGATCTGTGCCCATATCAATTCGATGGCGTTATACTCGCAATGATACGGCGGTAAACGAAGTACTCGGTGCCCATGTTGCAGTGCTAGTTCATCAATGACGTATCGTTTTACTCTCGATCTGTGAATATTCATCAATCTAATCAAATCTCCTTTCAACATAGACATACTTGCGTCTACACCTTTTTTTTGAAGCCATGCAACCAGATGGGCTTTTTTCTCAGAGTTTGAAGGTGGCTTATCAACTAACATGGAGTGATAAGGTGCATTATCCATAATAATAACTGATGGCTCAGAAAGGCTAGTCAGCATATTAGTGAACCATTGGGTAAACTTCTCACCATCCATTTCTTCATGGTAATCACCTGTGGTTTTAGACGCAAAGGCCAATAAACAGTTGTCTATAAAACCACAGGCGTTGCCAGCATGACAAATAATTAGTCTGGCTCCTTTTCCGGAGGGGACTTTGGATGCCGATGCCGCCGTATCGTCCGTCCACGAGCGACCAACTGTGTGATTCGCATTTAGCCACGTTTCGTCCAAAAAAACTACATTATCCCAATCATCTATAGCTTTCGCCTCGCGTAAAAAATCAGTCCTTTTCATGGCAATATCCGATCTTTCCATTAGCACCTTTCGTTTGTTGCATTGTTTATATCGGAATCCAATGTTTTTCAAAACCTTTGACAATGACTTTTTTGATCCGGAAAATAATCCAGTTTCCTTTAATGTCTGCACTAAATTCGACAACGTTGGGTACTCTTTACGTAAATAATAATTGTAAATATGCCTGCGGATGGCGTCAACGTCAAAATTATCTACATCGGTAAGCTTCGCTCTTTTTCTCTTGTTGGGAGAATATAGAACATTATCTTCGATGCCAGTCTCACCCAATTTTTCTTTCGTGATTTTTATAATAGTTTTTTTGCTGATATCGAGAGCATCTGCAACTCGATCCAACACCGATGTCACGGGCAATATCGGTCCGCCGTTTTGAGCTTCTCGTTCAAAAAAGTCACGAACACGTATGATAAGCTCACGAGACTGACTGTTAAGAACGAATTTCTTCGATCGTTTTGGCATTTTAACAATTCCAAGTAGTAAGCATTTCAAATTCCAAGTTCAAGCCCTTGCTTCAATCTGCCCCTTGGTCAATGGGTGAGATGGGGGATGGCACTAGGTATTAATAGCCAAAAACATGCACAAGTTTAGCACAATCAAAAGTATCAACCTTTGGAAAAGCGATCAAGGCAATACTTAAAATTGTTTTATCATACCTATTGACGTGTCATTGAATTAATTGACAGGAAATATTGTACTTTACATTCAAATTCAAAAAGTTTTCTCTAGGTAAAAAGAGTTCAATTCCCAGAGGTTAGTAATAAAGAAACAAACTCATTTATTCATTAATATTTATAATTAACTGAAGGAGAATATTACTAATATAACTAATTTTACGTTTTATTTACAATAATGCACATCATCATAAAACATAACAATATTTTTAGCTATACGAACTTTTTAACGTGTATCGATATATTGTCTGTGATATTATTGCCACTCACTATTCTGTCACACGCAATAAGTAATTATGTAATTTTTTCCTATGTGGTTGACATTGTCATTATTCAGAAACTTCATAGTTGCGCAATGTGTCAGGATTAACTTCATAGCCGCGTTCTATTATAGTTGTATTAAATATTATACCCAACCGGTTTCTATATTCACGTTATTTTATTGCACGTATTTTTATTTTTAGATTCTGAAAATGTAATTAAATATAGTAAAGCCCTTGAGAATGCTGAATAGCGAAACCGGTTAGGTATAATATTTAATACAACTATATTGTGGATAGGTACATGTGTTATAAATAAACATAATTTGTCAATATGTTCGTAATCTACACTGCATAGGCAACAATTTTAGTTTATGTAATTAAATTATCATTAAACTAAACATTGAAATCCTTCCAAAATGTGTATTAAATGGGCTGAGTTTTTTTCGTCAACAGATAAAAGAAAACTGTAATTATTTTTATATATGGTATTGTTCGGTGCTTTATTAACTTTGGTATGAATAATAAGTGCCAATATTTTGGATTCACATAGTTCAATTATGTAGACACAATAGATGTCGATTCCTTCCAAAGAAGATCGATTTTGAGATCGATTTCGAATAGTGGAGGAAAAAATCGATCCAAAAAAAATCGTTACAGAAAAGATCGATTTAAAAAAATCGATTCAAAATCGGGACAGAAATTCACACAATTATCGTTTATACATTTTTATTTATGTTGGTAATCTAGGTAAAAATTCATAAACGTTAATTTTTACTGAGTTTATTGTAAGTGAAGTTGTTTTCTCATAAATAAAACATAAATGAAAATATGTGTTAAAGTTTTATTGCCAATGTATTGTAATATGACACATATTTCATACAAAATTTAATCATCCCTATTCATTGGTTTAAAATGAGGTTGAAAAGAGACAAAATCGGGATAGCCCCCCCATAAAATGCACATACATAACATTATTATTATTATGTTAATATTATGTAACAATATTTCTAAGTCTCTATTATCTACTCCAACTTCCTATCTTCAAATGTAAAGCTCTGTTTATATAATAATTTTGTATTTTGAGATTAAATACTTGCCGGAAACGTAATTAAATGTAGGTATAGTCTGTCAAAAAAGTGTTGAAATGAAAATGAAACTTTAATGAACTTTATTGGACTTTAAACGTTCAAGCAGTATAATTTAGATAATATATTTATGAAATAACAACGCGGTTAACTCGATTTAACAGATTTTGTACTTATTTGCTTAGTGTAACCAGGCGAAAGAAAAATAGTTTCTTCAATATTCATTTCAACACTTTTTTGACAGACTGTACTCTTTTTAATTGTATGTGATTTGTAAGAAAAATTTTCCATGAAACCGCAAAAAATCGTGTCCACGATTCTGCGGTTATATGGAGCGATTCAAAGATCGAATCGTTTCGTAAAAATCGATCAAAAATCGATTTTACTGGCCCCGATTAATCGATCTACGATTAAATCGATTTGAAATCGACATCCCTACATAAAGGATTTGTGGCAACATAGGCAACGTTACCAATTTTCCACATGAGTGAGTGAGTGTTTTGGTGGGATTGTGTTAACGCAAATGTTATTGTGTTCAAAAAAGAGATTTTTCCTGCCTGTCTGTCAGCATGTCCTGAGTGGCAGGTTTTGTGCCCGGATGCTCCAATTCAGGAGTGGCGCTAACGTTGCTTCTGCAATTTTCCCTGTCTATGTATTTATTTTCATGTACACCACTTTCACCGTTTTTCTTCTTGTCTTCATTCCCACCTAAAGGTTGTCTGGTAGAAATCGCTTTAAGCGTTAGGGCTGCCAATTGGCCTATAATTTGTAAATTATTTTTCTTCTCTTAAGTTTTCTTTTTTACGGTGTACAACACAGAGTATGTCTTTTTCATTTCTTCCCAAAGTTACTGTTGCATATTATCGTTTTATCGAAGAAAAATCCACAGGGCCACTTATCATCCGTATTGAAATGGTAATGTAACCACGATAGTCAGCAGTGTCTCAGTGGCAATTTCTTATAAGGAAATAGTTAACTTTATTTTTAGAGTAAGAACACCAATTTAGCATTTTTCTGACGTTCAAAAATTTTACAGTTTTTAGGATTCCGTACCCAAAGGGTAACCAACGGGACCCATTAGTAAGGCTCCACTTTCCTTCTGTCCGTCCGTCCGTCTGTCACCAGGCTGTACCTCATGAACCGTAATAGTTAGACAATTGAAATTTTTACAGATGATGTATTTCTGTTGCCGCTATAACAACAAATACTAAAACCGGCCAAGTGCAAGTCGGACCTGCGCACTCCCGTCCAACAAACATGATTTTTTTTACCGTTTTTATAGATAATGGTACGGAACCCTTCGTGCGCGAGACCGACTCGCACTTGGCCAATTTCACTCACACGTATCTACCAAACGGGTAAGCAATGGACACAGATCTCCGTTTGCTACGATCTTGACACACTGTTTTTGCTTCTTCAAGCCATCAGAGTTCTTCTATTCCCTTCGAATGCTTTTCATTTTCGGCTTTTCAACTATGTTGCCATTTTTTATGCAATTCGACAATAACGGCGGCTATGTCGGGTTCTACCCTCTATTTCGTATACCTTTAGTATTAATTCATCCATTCTCTGTTTATGCAAAAACCACTTAAGGATTCCTTTTATTTATTTCACTATGTAGGTACATCCAGCTAATGTTCGGTCGCAATGAATCCATAAGTGAAATTCAAAGTAATACAACACATAGTAACGCATACTTAATAAGCAACAAAGGGAACGTTCCTCTAGGTACGAGAAACACTTAGTTCACAATTTTTAATGAGGCGCTGGTCGAGCCAGCTATTGTGAATGGGTACTTGACCTCTTTCATCGAGTTCCTGTTCAGCCGCTGCCCTTCAGCTTTAGCTGACTCGGATGTATGATAGAAGAAAGGACGTGTTGTTACTTTGTCCAGTTTTATTGTACTCTATCTCGTCATAATTGTATCTATGTCGCCGCCATGTGGTGAAATCAGCCTCCTGATTGTAATTAGTTTTTCGGAAGTCCTGCAGCGCAGAATAGAGCTGGTAGGTTAGGTTAGTTTTCTATGACCACCCTGGAGTATCATTTAAACTAGCAGCGACATCTATAGGTTTATTGTCTGTAGCCACAGGGCTGAAGTATGAAATTCTCCTCGTTCTCCTCGATGGGGTATTGGAACTTGATCTTATACCATGGACGAATTTTAGTTTCATCCATGCTTATACATACTTCTTCACGATATGAATGTTCGAGGAGATGTCAGAGATATTTTCGAGTATGGATCAAGTCACAGTCCACTCGTGCAACCACGTTCCACCGACGATTATAATTCTGAGCGTGATGGTTGATGAGTCCCATCACCATACTATGAGCACAAATAAAAGCACGCAGACCAAACACAAATTTACCCAACGGGATTTGAACCCGCAACTCCGAAGACGCACAGAGGGCTAATTCCACGGAAGATGTCGCACCCGTTACATTTTTTCAATAGGTATATTTAATAAATAACAGGATATAATAATTATTTAACAATTTAAAACGTTGTGTTAATTTTTTTTTTAAGTTACCAATGCATACTAAAATATGTGCCAAATTATCAATACTTTGTTTATTAAAAAATAATACCTAGAGTAACGGGTGCGGCAAAAGTAGTCAGTTTTCATGGAATTACCCAGAGGTGGTCAACCTTAATAGTATAAATAGAAAAAAATCGAATATACTGCGTGTTAAGATCATGTTGCGGAAGCCAGAAACGGGCGTACTCGGCCATAAGAGCAACTTGTACTATGAAACGAAAATTCAAATCGCGAAAAAAAATTCAGCTGTTCCAATAGAAAAGTTACACCTAATCGACCTAAATATAAGGTTACTTGCGTATAGATAGCCAAATTCATACTGGAGACTATGTAAGTGTTCAGGACTAAGGTTTAATTAACCTTTCGGTGAAATACGCAAAATAAAATGTAGACTTAATATACCCAACGAGTCGAGGTTGTTCTTGAAAAAATTAAAAAGAAATGTATTTCGCAAACAGTAATTGAACCTTGGTCCTGACTACTTACCGAGTCTCCAGTATGAATTAGGTTATATAAACGAAAGTCACCTTATATGCCTATGTAAAAACAGTTTTTTTACGATTTCTCAATACTCTTTCACGGAAGTTGTTCGTATGTTACCAGTTTCCGGCTTCCGCACCGTCATCTTAACAACCTGTATAAAGCTTTTAGATCTTGTAATTTCTTTATTCATATGTATTTCATCAATAAAAACCAATATTTTGTTTGGATTGCTTTTATTATTCGTATTATTAATTATATTTTTAACAAAGGGTATTTCATTTTGAATCAAGGCAAATTTTTCACAAGAATTTTCTTCATTGTTAGCTAAAGGCTCATTATTGTTAAACCAAAAGTTAAACAACATATCGAATCCAGAACTTGGTTTACATATTACGATACTTTCAGTAAACTTTCCTTGGGTCGAGTGTACTAAAACCAAAAATAAATGCGACACCGACGGACCAGTTTCCAGTAAATTTTAATTTTCATCTCGATATTATTCGTGTCCCTTTATTAAAATAGCATAAAAGTTGTGTAAGCAAAGGGTCCCTTACACAACAAACTCGTAGAAAAACAAAGGCCGTAAGGCTGTGCTCATCGCATCGTCAGCAATATCAATAAAACAAACTTTCACCTTCAAGTTCAAAGTGCTTTCCGTACTCGCACGATTTTTTACTTCGTTCTATTTTTAGGAATTAGTATTTAAATATGATTAATCAGATAAATAAAAAACCGGCCAAGTGCGAGTCGGACTGCGTAAAATCGTTTTAGTATTTGTTGTTATAGCGGCAACAGAAATACATCTGTGAAAATTTCAACTGTCTAACTATCACGGTTCATCAGGTACAGCCTGGTGACAGACGGACAGCGGAGTCTTAGTAATAGGGTTTGGTTACCCTTTGGGTATGGAACCCTAAAAAGGACAAGGACGGCAATTTTACTAATTTGCTAAGTTTTTGGAATTTGTTGAGGAAAATAAAAATGTAATGTTTCCAGGTCTTATTTAAAAAAATTACTTTTTAAGGTTTATCTTAAAAACAAACATGGATACAAGGTTTTCGATATTACTTTTTGATCGTGTATATATTTATTTCATGCTTGAATATACAATTCCAATCAAACTTACGAAATTACTTGAAAAATCTGCATTAATAAGGTATTTAAAATGTGGAAGTGATTTATTTCTGTTGTCTTCAAACTTCGTGTAATAAAACTTGTTGAGTATTATACGATTTGTAATTTAAGGGGCATCCAAAGCCGCTCTCCATACAAACTTGTCGGAACCAACAAAAAAAATGTTTTTACTATTAAGTTTTGCTGTTTAAAAATGTTTGGAAAGTATTGAACAGCAAAATCTGACAGGATATCTTTTTTGTTGTGAAAAAAAAAACGGATTATTCGCGGGTGTAATCTTGATGGAACGTGTATAAAAAAGTAACACAACGAAATTACGATATAATGCTTCTGTCGTGCTTTTTGATTCCGACAAGTTTGTATGCAGAGCGGCCTTGGACCATCCCCTCAGGCACGTATCCAGATTTTTGTTTCGGGGGGGGGGGGGGGGATATTCATTCATTGAAACATCAATATTAATTGTGAAAAATACCTCTGTAATCATTGTACTACACGCGGCGTCAAAAAAATCGCACCTTTTGAAAAATTTACTTCAAACCATTTTAATTCCTATTTGAAACCAAATATGAGAGAACTATTTGGTATCAATTGAAAGGGCATTAAACGACCTTGAAATAAACAATCGTTTCATTTTATAAACGATAAAAATCTCTCGAATATCGTGGTATTAAGAAAAGTATTGCTCAAATTCGCGTTCAAACGGTCGCTAGTTGCGCTACATAAAAGGGGTATAAAAAGGTAATTACACGTCAAATGTAGGTCATTCACTATCCAAACTTTGAAGGTGACACACGTTAAGGGCACAAGTAAAAAATACTACCCTCAACATGGATACTACTCCTGAAGAAGCTGCACAAGTTCTTGCACTGCTGCGCCGAAGGGTGCGGCAGTGTGATATTGCCCGGCAACTCAACCTAAGCCGTTTTGCTGTTCGAAGAGTAGTCCAGCAATTCCGGGAGACTGGTGGCTTTGTCCGAAGACATGGATCTGGGAGACGACGCTGCACATCTGAAAGAGATGACCGCTTCATAGTGTCGACGAGCTTGAGAAATCGGTTCTCCAATGCTGTTGAGATAAGACAGGAACTCCAAGCAGTTCGCGGGACAACTGCAAGTGACTCTACGATTAGAAGAAGATTAACAGAGAAGAAAATAGCCACCCATAGAGCTGCTACAGGCCCAAGATTGACTGTAGAGCATCGTAGATCCCGCTTGCAGTTTGCCCGCGATCACGTCGATTGGACGCTAGACCAAGTGCGAACAGTTCTCTTCTCAGATGAGACGAGGGTGTGCCTTTTCTGTAATGACAGGCGAAAAAGAGTGTACAGGAGGCAGGGGGAGCGATTCGCACAAGCCTGTATTCAAGAAACTGTGGAATACGGGGGTGGCTCCTGCATGTTTTGGGGCGGCATATCTTGCGACGGCAAAACTGACCTTGTATGCGTTTCCCGGACTGGAGGTGCTCGCGGGCAAGGGTCGCTGACTGCTCACCGGTACATCACAGAAGTCCTGGAAGAGAATGTGGTCCCATATGCTGGTTTCGTCGGCCATGGGTTTACTTTGATGCACGACAACGCTCGCTCCCACACCGCGTTTATTGTACGTGACTACCTTCAAGAGGTTGGGATCCCTATCATGCAGTGGCCGGCGAGAAGTCCAGACCTGAACCCGATAGAGCACCTTTGGGATGAACTGAAACGGCAAGTTAGGTCACGAGATCCTGCTCCTACCACCCTCCAGGACCTGCAAGAGGCCGTAATTTCGGAATGGGACAGCATGCCACAAGATCAAGTCCTGAAATTGGTTAGGTCTATGAGAGATCGAATGGAAGCTGTTATCAGGGCAAGAGGAGGTAACACTAGGTTTTAGATTACTTTTAAGAATGATTTTGTGATTTTTTCTGAATAATTAATTCTTTTGTTGTAGAGCGTAAATAAAGATGATTTTTCTTTCCCAATCAACCTGTATTTTTTTTATGCCCTTGTAATGAAAAACACTTTTTTTTTTCAATATTTAAATAGTCTGTTTTATTACCTTTCAATTGATACCTAAAAAATCCCGCGAAATTGGTTTCAAATAAGAATAAAATTTGTTTGAAGCACATTTTTTAAAAGGTGCGATTTTTTTGACGCTGAGTGTATAATATTATTAAGTATCAAAAGTACCGCACCTTTTTTATTAAAACGTACGATAAATCCCACCTATCCCCCCCCTGGATACGTGCTTGCATCCCCTTTAAGGAGGAACGTTAAGATCTCATTGCAAAATGCACAACTTATGATTGCTTTTCTTATTATTGAATAAAAGTACTAAATAATTATGATTTAGGGCATTGATCATAGTTTAATGACAATTGGGTTTTTCATCAAAATTGTGTAATTTTATGCATAAAACACGCCTTATGTTGGTATGGATATTCACGCGAACTAATCCATAAAATGACGCAATTCTGATAAAAACCCCTGATTATTATTAAACAATATATTTTTGATTGAAAAACACTTGTAATTGTCCACTGATTTATATTATTTCCCTTAACCGGTAAGGGAAATAATATAAATCAGTGGACAAGTACAAGTGTTTTTCAATCAAAAATGTATCAAAAGTTCCACCAAGTGCCAACAATCACGAGCATCAACTCTATTAAACAATAACTTAAAACACAAAATAAGTTGTGCATTTTGCAACGAGATCGAAACGGTTTCTCTTAAGAACCCGCTCCGTATTTTTTCTCTGTTTGATGCGAAGCATTATTTTAATTGATTTTCTTGTCATTTCCGCGATATTTTTGTAAAAATCAGGGACATACACCAGTCCATATTGGCAATCTAAATGAAGACCTAAAATTTATTTTATTCAATTGTTTTTCCTTTGCGCGTTATTTTGCTACTTAGATATTATGAATAACGATTCGGTGCGGGCTCGTTAGTAATAAAATAACTCGCGAAAGAGAAACAATTCAATCACATAAATTCTAGCCCTTTATTTAGACGAAAAATATGAAGTGGTGTATGTCCCTAGTTTTTCTAAAAACATCGCGATACAGGCTAGAAAAATATTTAACATATTGTTTTTCATCAAAGTTGTTGTCGTCGCGGACCAGGCTCTTAATCACTGATACAACCTTATAATTAAAATGTTCTGAGGCGAATTGTGAGAATTGAAACTGAATATTTAGTCGTATTTACGTATTATTTTTATATTTATTTTGATAGCCCTTTAAAACATCAGGCGAGCAAGTTTTTAAAACAAAGCATATTTTGCAAAAACGAAGATTTTCTGTTAGAAAATGGCTGAACCTAGGTACGAATAGGTCGGTCGAAAGTTTATTGGTTCAGGTGCCGAAACGTCAGATAGCCAACGAAATTAGATTTCTGGCGACACCATCCATTCATAACACAGAAATATTTATTTGTTTGGGATTATTTAGAAAATCGGTCATTACCGTGCCACGCCTTTACATTTTCGTAAGTATCAGCGTCTTAAAATAATTTTTTGATAAAACATTGGAGAGTCTTATGCAGCACTGTATCCAATAGTAATTAATTAATAACTGTATTTCTATTCATAAATTACCCACAACTTTAATCGCTGATTTATCATTATTAAACTATGCGATAGACTTTGAACTACTATTTCGGATAATGCTTGCCTATTCGATATTGGATAAATTGTGTTTTAGTATAGTTTACAAAATTATCCACTTAATTTTTGTATTTTGGTATTAATCTTGAAAACATTAACTGATAAAAATAAAATAAATCTCATGACTTCTACAATATAAAACCTATGAAATTTTCACGATATTATCACTTTATTAGGTTAACACCCAGTATAGATACAGTTTTTTTAGGTATGGGATCCCATTTAGTAGCTGTTTTTGTGCCTCTACTTAGTTATTTAGTTTCAGCAGGAAATAAATCAATCACAGATTACAGTGCAAATGAACAAAAGAGAAAAAACAGTTTCAATAGGGTTTTCATTTTTAACAGCCCCCTAAAACAGTGACTACGTACATTATGGATAGGTTATTGATCTGATATCATTACTCCACTAACACAAGTTTAGTACCTAAACAAACTTCTAAACCAAACAACTAAAGAGTTGATCAAACGTGCCTATTAGTTAGACAATAATGTTAATCAATTATCGTCTCTATTGCTTGTGAATAAGAGCAGAGCAATGAACCCAAACGTGTTGGTGGTTGAGTGCGGTTACTGAGTGATCGATCAAGATGTTTGACACTAGAACTTTGCTCATTCCTAATGGAGTACAATTTGAGTAGACAGTCAAAGAATGCTTTTAGAAGTTTCTTTAGAACGATCGATTGATAAAAATAATGCAATGGCGAATATCAAGTTTCCATCTTAGAAAGTTGTCTGCTGTAAATTAAACTCTATTATCTGATTATTTTATTTAACCCTTAAAGTTTCAGTTCATATTTGTTACGTAAACGCACCTAGGTCTGGTCATGGTGACCGCTTATTAATTCTCAAAAATATTTATTACTATTAGAAACAAATACAATTTTTATACATGTCATATTTCTAGATCCATAGTGTGACCTATTCTCGTGCAGCAAACCTTAAATTTAGAGTTG
Organism: Ypsolopha scabrella; assembly: GCA_910592155.1. NCBI lineage: Eukaryota > Metazoa > Arthropoda > Insecta > Lepidoptera > Ypsolophidae > Ypsolopha > Ypsolopha scabrella. The sequence continues at coordinate 20,021,666 of OU342964.1, read as the reverse complement.
AAAAACCTAAAATAATACCAGCTCATTTAACTTTTATCCATACCTGCGTTAAAGCCTATTTTGCAATGAAAAGTTTTAGGTTATGGCAGTTCTAAATCTAATATTTGCTACACGAGAATAGGTGTCAATGTTTAATTAAAAACAATAACGTAAAATTTTACCTAAACAATTTAGTAACATCTAAGACAAAACAAAACTAGCTTCTAAATTTTAAGTTCAACATAATCGTCACAACACGAATCTTGGAGGTGTTCCCAAGTGTGAACTAAGAAATGCAAGTCACAGTCCACACTTGGTACATTCGCTTTTCACCGACGATTATCACGTCCGAAACGTGAGCCCTATCGCCGTACTTCGGGCACAAAATGGATCAACAGCTTATCGTGCCTTTCGAAGCACGCAGACCGAACACAAATGAATGTGCTCCGTGGACATTGAACCCACGACCTTTTGGTTAGCAGGTGAGCGCTCTACCACTCGGCTACAACAACAAAGGCGGCGGTGGAGATTTTCAGTTCAACGTACGGTTGAAAGTTGTGAGGTTTTATTGATAATTTTGTGTTTTCTAGTTGGTTTTCCTCGCTGGAAATATTACGTTAAAACTTGTAGTTCTCAGTTCAAATTAACTGCAAGCCCGCAAAGCGACCGCTATCACAACTGGTGTAATATTCTGAGCAGGGAGAGGCTGTTAATCAATTTACATCTTGAGTGGATTATGTCATTATAATTTTATTTCAGGTCATTCGTTATAATTTTCATCTCGTTTGTCACGGAGGTTATTGCTTTTCTTGGCGAAATAATTATGTTGTGTAGTAATTAATTGTTTTGAACCTTTATAATTTTACCGCGAAATTTATTAATCTATATTGGTAATGAACTTCTGTAAAGAAATGCTTACCTTAACCAAGGGGGATCCACTGGCAAAGCTAATTACAGATGGCGATAGCTTTGCCAGCATAAGTTCGGCCAAAGAGAATATGATATACTATGATCCAGCTATATTAAACTTCGTTGTTTCGTGTGCTCCGGTTTTTCAAGAATTTATTATTATATTATTAATACTATTTTCCCCAATATCTCGCGTTTATTTTCCTTTCTCTTATCCATATGTTTTAAATTTGTTAATGTTATTATAATATTTCATGAATAAATCATCACCATTACTATAGGCTGTCCGAGATATCATGATATGGGTGACAGTTCGTAATTTTCTGTTTCACCTATACTACTCACACCATACTACATACATCCAGGCACAAAAGAAAATAATAGGTTTTTGAAATAATGTAAATAATTATTGCAAAAACACAACAAATAATGCCTCTATAAATCTTAACTAAAATCTCAGTGTATTCATTAAATTTAACGAAGAAAAGTTTCAGTAAATAAGTCTTTTTGTTACGTGATGCGTGGATCGGAACGCTAACCCATAGGTACTGACACTACATAATCGAAAATATATCGATGAATCGGTGCGGCCATCATATAGGATCGCGTCAGTATGAGTACATCTCGTATACGGTTTGTGTTTCCGTTGCGGTTGCTTTACCTGCTATTTGTTTTGACGTTTGTTACAGTTTTTGTTGATTTTTTGTTTTGTTTTTGGTGAAATACCGAGTAAAACACGAAAAAAATTTTTTGAACTCTCAAGATCTGGAGTTATTAGTTCGTTTAATTCAATTAATTTCATAATTAACAAAACGTAGTTTGGGTAATCAAAGATAAATCAAATAAAAAATCGATTTGATTGCCCTTGTTAACTTTCTCGATAGTAAAAAAATCGATTATATTTCGTTTGGGGTACATCACTGTAACTGTCAACTTTGATCTGCCACCCATATCATGATATCTCGGACAGCCTATAAAGCCAACCTGGTACGGCACACAAAGGGATTGCTTAAACAAATTGACCTAAAATACAAAAACAACTTAAAATCCACAACAATGTACTCAAATGACAGATTGTCATAGCCAGGATAGACAATGCCCCATATAAGGAATAATTTGGCAGTAAAGATCTTCATTGCTCCCATGTTCAGTTGCAATATTAACGCCGGTTTTGGCTATCGCTCCCTAGACGACATAATTATCGACCACTAAAAGCGTTTCGCCTCCATCGTGGTTCACCAGCTGCTCGGTTTCGTGCAAAACGGACGTTGCTGCTGTGAGGGGCTCGTGTTTCGCTGATTTTGAAAAAAGTCCCTCCAAAATTAGACTAGGAAGTGTTAATTTACATATAAGCTACTTCACCTATATGCCCTTAGTAGCCACCATACCATTTACATACCATTACTAGGGTATCTTTATTGATTCCACTTGTTGCGGGCGATGACTTGCTAGTGGCGAAATACCTGGCGTTGGAGGAGCAAGATCAGTATCGACTAGCTGACAGGGTGTTGAGAGGTATGCTGCACTTTCTCTGGTCAGAGTACAATCATTAGCGGTGTTGGCCTCGTACCAAGTTACCTGCGCGGATATTGCCCCTCCACCACCTTACGAGCATACAACTCTTACGGCCCATTCTGGACAACCAATGAAGAGAAGCCACAGTTGAGACTCTTGACCCTCTTGGGCCTAATGCGTACTACATACCCGACCTATAAGACAGATGTGGAGGGGAAGGCCAGTTATCAACTCTGTCGTGTCGCTATCAAATAACTTGTAACAAGCTGCCCTATGATAATTTATTAATGTACAAATGAGCGAACGCAAAATCAGTTAGTACAAAAATATTATTATTTAGTTTAAGGGGGATCGTCCCTCAAAAAAAATTTTTTTATGGGTACTTCCCATACGCGTAAATTGGGGATGATTTTTCTTTCTCGTCTATCCCATAGTGTAGTGTATCGTTGGATAGGTCGTTTAAAAACATTGTGGGTGTGTGAAAACTATTTTTCGATTTAGGGTTCCGTTGGTGAAATAAAGTACAAATTTTTGTTAGAGTCAAGCGTACCCCCCCCCCCCCCCTGCTGGTTAAACGGTTGTTTATAGATAAGTGAAAAAATTATATATTGAAGCTAAAAGGAAAACTGCCACAGCTAAGTAGGCTTTACAGGTTTAAGAATACAGGTCGCGCCAAGCTTTTGGCCCCCTCTAAACACGACAATGTATGGGCCGTTCTTCTAAATGAATGGGACTAGAAGTTTGGCGCGATCTGTATTAGTAGATCAACTTATAAAATGTACTGGGCAACTACGGAACCCTACATTGCGCGTGGCCCGACACGCACTTGGCCGGCTTTTTTGTAAAAAAACTGAGGATGCTTTTGTTGTGGTTGTTGGTTCCGACAAGTTTGTATGGAGAGCAGCTTTTTTAATATCCAAAGGTTTTCTGTACAGAAAGAGTGTCAAATTATGAGGATTTACTTTTCTATTTTCGATGTTTCTCATTATAATAATAATAAAAATCTTTAGTGCAAAAAATATAATTATTCTAGAAAGACGAGCTTAAATACTGACTTCAAACTGAAAGTAGTAAAAGCGATCGTTTGACGAATAGACATCGTAATAATAAAATCTGAAAACAAACAGAAACTTACAAAAAATGTTGTTAGACATGTAACCATTAAAATAATAATGTGGCAAAGTTCCATTGCGAGGAGCTGCCCGAAGAGTGCACTGGTATACTTGCTATTTATTTGAGACACCTCGTATTTTAGCGCTGTTCCGCTATGTTTTTATGGGCTGTATTTACGAGAGATCATGTTCGCTTTATTACCGCTGATTAATCTGTCAGGAGATTACCGTTACATGACCCCTATGTTTTGACAATTCTGAATTTAAATTTTGTAGCTAGAGAAGCGGATAGTCGTCAAACAAATCTTCGTACGAGTTGAAGCCGCACCCGTATTCGTGTACAATCGAAGAAATGGCTGCAGACCAACATTTCACTCTTAATACCACTACAAAAAGTAAAAGTAGTAGAAAAGTAGGTCTGTGGCCATTTCTTCGATGGTACAGTGAGGACCGCATCAAGTTAGACACTTCGGACTCTATACCTATCTTATATTCTTCTCTGTAAAGCTAGGTTTACATTAGGCTAGTTAGAAGTAGAGTAACTAGCAAACTATTTATCCGACTACTATACTCTACTCACTTTATTCTAGTAGCCGTATACATTAATACCAAATTGTGCGAACTGTGAAATAGGTAAGTCAAAAAAAATAAACGATGGATGCTGTTCGACGTCGGCGTCGTCACCGTTTGAGACGAAGATTATTTACTCTAACGACCTCATTTTTAAATTAACTTACAGAAGTTTTAGAAGAAGAAACATCAAAGGTATAAAGAATATGGGTTAGAGATTGGATCAAAAGAAGATAGGAAAAAGGAGCATCTGCTAATCTACTTAGATAATTAGCAATAGAAGATCCCAAAGAATTCAAAAGGTATTTATGGATGACGCCAGCGAATTATTTATTCTTTTGAATTTAGTTCAACCGTTCGGTGCTTGACGATTTTGACTAGAGTCTACTTTACCACATGCGTTATCTACTCTACTCTCCCAGCTACTATCTTTAGTATGTACTATTCTGTAACTGTTTACAGTAATGTTATTAGTACCTTTTATCCCTGGTACTCTACCGCCTACTCTACCCGTGTAAACTAGGTTTAAGGGCTAATGTCGTACTGCAGGTGTATAGCTTGATGTGGTCTCCACTGTACATGTCGTCGTAATACCATACATCGTTTCGAGGTCGTAAAATGTACGCTAAAAATACTTATTAATTAGCTTATCGTGATAAAATGTAAATATTTTAACATAAATACTGTGTTTTAGTGTTGTCCAAGCTATTAAAATAATCATACAAGCGAAATTATTACGCTTGTAATTTATGAAAATATTACAAAATATTACATAAGTCAAACAAATAATATAACAGTAACTAACAAATAATAACAATGATATCTGAAAATAGTATGTATTATTTATGCATTTATTGCACAGTAATAATTTGATAATACCAGACTAGTATAACAGTTCAGTTGAGTTAGAATAGAGCCCGCCAACACTCAAACCCGTGAAGCCTCAAGCTTCAGCACTGCCCCAGTCATGTTTTATTACAATTCCGCTATTGTTGCCTCGAGCCGCTTTGTGAGTTTGTAGGCATTCTGCCAGGCCACTAGACTAAAATTGCGTACTAGCCGTCAAATCGTCACTCTGAACTGCACCAGAAATGTAATGACTGAGTCGGGTTTTAAATAGAACCGTCTGCGCTAAAACGTTTTTTTGCTTTGTTTTTAAACCAGGGACATAATATCAATGACATTTAAGTAGGTGAGACCCTGTCTACAATCACATCACACTAAGGTCCGTTTCGAAACGAGCGAAAATCACTCGGAGTGATGCGAATTTCACCTTAGAGCGTTCAAAAATTGACACAAGTTAAACCGAGGGTAAACGAACTATTACCTGTCAGCTGCACGAAAGTGTTTTGAAACGCTTCGGAGTAGTTCAAGACTTTTCTTTCTCAATTTCTAATCAACGAGTGAAATTTCGCATTATGATCGCACGTTCTGAAACGCTTCCTAATATTTTAAATGCGAAAGTTGTGTGTAGGGATGTGTGTGTATGTTTGTTACTATTTCACGCTGAAATGGCTGGACGGATTTGGATGAAATTTAGAACGAATATAGCTTATACCCTAACTTAACACACAGGCCACTTTTAATTCCGGAAAAAAGCATGTCAATAAACCGAATAGCACGCGGGCGGAGCCGCGGGCAAAAGCTAGTACTATAAATTATCATTTTCAGACACGGTGAAGTCTAAATTGTTTCGGAAACGAAAACAGTTGTATGTACGCCTCCGTACGAACAACTTTTTTATGGAACCAACACTTGAAGCACAAAAAAACAGTTGTTGTATAGAAACTCGATCAAAGTGTATGACACAGTTGTTATTTTTTCACGATGTCCTTAAGGATTAGTACCTACTATAATTTGTTTCCATAACAAATTAAATTTCTCGGTGTATATCGTATACAATAAATAACAATAACAAAGTTTATTTGTATAACCTAGCCTAGCCTAGTCTCTCTCTGTCACATTCTTTCTCTCAGAAACGAGTTAACCTACATTGCTAAATTTTGGCATAGACATATGTAATGTAATGACAGGAAAACAGAAGTGAAATTTATTTTTGGGACACCCGTAATTTGTTTTGTTGTAAAAATTATGTTCGCAATGCAAGTAGTGTATGGATATTGAGGTTTCTAAAAATGTTTGTCTTTTGGCTAAACATAATATTAAGAAAATATCAAAAAGGTAAAATTGTATGCTGTAACTTTTCCCTTCAAAACATACGAACGATCACCATGCCTGTAGCCTTAGCATGAATACATTATGGTTACGTTTAGTTTGAACGTAACGCGGTTTTGTATGGAATTCTGATAAGTTCCGCTACTGACCGCTAGGGGCGGTTATCAGATTTCATACAAAACCGCGTTACGTTGAAACTAAACGTAACTGTAATGTCTTCATGCTAAGGCTACAGGTCTTATTAGAGTGGTTTCTGACCCACGGATCAAATAACCGACCAACTGGTTGGTCCAAGTATACCTAAAGCTTCAATGAATGCTAAAGAGAAAAATAAATTTAAAACAAAGAATATTCAAATCCGTAGAAGACGGTGAAGAATGAATCTCGATTTATTTAAACTCACTCAATTTTTCTCCTCAACTAATACAATTCAAAGTTAATCTTTCTCTAGTTGGATTTTCGATTTGATTTCTTCAGTAGGTATATAATCGTTTAAATCCTTACTCCCTTACTAATCGTTTTTTATCGTTTTTGCTAGTGAACTCTCGTAAATAGTTAAAGTCAACATCGAGCCTACTTAGACCTAGATAATTTTATATTTTTATGAATGGTAATATTTTTGTAATTTAAACCTTCAGTCCTATCATAACAAGTATGTGGATTATGTTTTTTTATTTTTATATATTAATAGATTATTTATAAATTATTTACTACGCTTGCCTAAAAGAGATCTGAACCGTGATGACAAATTATAAAAAAAAAAACTGAAGAATATATAAATACGTAACTTATATGTGTATATACAAATACATATATATTAACCCTTAAATGCGCTGTGTTTCAAATCGGCAACATAACAGTATTTAATTAAATAAAAAAATATCTTAAATTATAAATCAAAATAATTGGTATTAGTATCTCTAAAAGAGATGGAGCAATAATAATGATCAATGCAATTGATTTAAACTTAATTCCTTGATTTTATATGATTTTTGGAAACTTCATTATAGATTTGGATTATTATTTTGTAACGATGTCATAACGAAACCTTTTGGAAAAAAAAAACGTAAATATTTGATTTATTTCTTGAAATAATACCAATTTTTAGAAGTTTATACAGGTATGACGTTAGATCCAAAAAAATATAAAAAAAATATATAAGTATATATTTAAGTCAATTTGAAAAACTATTTTTTTCTTGAATTTTGCTTAGAAAATATACCCTAAATATACGAAAATAGTTTTTTATAATTTTTACCTACATTTGAGTATTTTGCTAGTAGATTATAAGCAAATTATTTCAGTTTCATGCAAAAAGAAAAATTGGTGCATTTGAGGGTTAAATATTTAAGCAAGATGCAAGTGAAGTATTATTAACGAGTGAGATAAGGACGGCAAGGAACTTTGTAATTCCCATATCGTGTTTTTAGGGTTCCGTACCCAAAGGGTAACCAACGGGACCCTATTACTAAGACTCCGCTATCCCGTCCGTCTGTCACCATCACCAGGCTGCATCTCAGAAACCGTGACAGTTAGACAGTTTAAATTTCACAGATGATGTATTTCGGTTGTCGCTATAACAACAAATACTAAAAAACAAAATAAAATAAATATTAAAGGAGCACCGATTCAACAAAGTAATTTTTCGCTCGTTTTTGCTCGGTATTGATAACGGCAACAGGTAGACGCTTGAAATATTTATAAGTATATTCTATTCACCATAAAAATAAATAATTAAATTAAAATAAAATAAAATATTAATGTGATTATTTACCGTTTTTATGGTTAATGGTACGGAACCTTTCGTGCGCGTATTTTCGATTCATTACTCTACAGAATTGTACAGAATCTGTGGTTTCATAAAAAGATTTACCGACAGTTCCACAATTATATTCTGTTTGTCATCCATCGTCTAGCTTCCCCAAAACTTAAGCTAAAGGCTACACACAGAAGTGATCGTCTCGTTAAAAATAAAAGTACCCTTGCCGCGTTATTTGTGAAAACCTGAGCAAACAATGTACACCTACTTGACCCGCTTGTGTCTGCCCCTACTTCAACTTTGCACAAATGATACTTATGTGTGTGTTACTTTGTGCCCTCTGTTTTATCGTCGTGGTCGAATTACATATATGTGTCATTTAAATTTTATTGGAATAATTCGAACCTTTATCGCAGTTTTGGTGTCCGTCTATACGTCTGTCTACGGCATAATTTAAAAACTGCTGAACCGATTGACGCGTATATTCATTTTATTAAAAATATTCTAATAAGTACAATACTCGAATTAGACAGCTGGAGTAGTACAAATTAAATCAGCATTAGAGTGTGGCAAGCATTACTCCCTTAATGTGGATGTTAAGTAAATGTTTTTCGTAAAATCTACCTTATCTCGCAGTTTTGCTTCAGCTTTCGTAGACGTCGATTTTTGAAGCAAAAACCAATGCGATGGAAAGCGCTGAATTTACCAGCTTTTCTCTCTTTTTTTTCGTATTTACATCGTCAATAAACTGTCAAAACTGCTACGTGCAGATTTCATTTGCTCAGTTTAATCGCGTATACTTTAATGGTTTCGATTGAATAGGGAAAAACGGGGTTAGTAGGTAAAAGCTTCGCATACCTATTGAAGTTCCTCCTATCGGGGAAATCGAGCTTGATAATTTTTCGCTCGTGTCAATTGCAACTTTATTACTGCAATAAGTTTCGTTTACTATTAGGCATTGTAAGTTTACAAATTCCTTGTTTTTAATTAGAGAATTGATTTTTTGTTTCTGTCTCTCTAGGAAGAACAGCGTTTTATGGACTGACGTCACCAGAAGAAGTTTCCTCCCTACCTCCAACCTATGGCTCAAGAACCCTTCCTAAAACATTCCTCAATCGTTCATCCTCATTATTACGTCAAAAGTTACGTATTCAAACATTCCAAAGCTGCCCTAGTTTTATTTATACTAATGCTCAAATGAGTCTCCAATCAGAGAGATAGAAGGAGGTACAAGCATCAAAAGACCATTGAGAGCGTAGATCGTATAGCACCTCCTCGGAGGGCGCGAGAGGCCGGCGCGATGCGGTCTCGCCAGGGATGTATGTAATATACCCAGCGGAAGAAGTAGTGTACCTGGAAAGCAGTTACCAATCGCTGCCCCGGCCCCGGCAGCGGCCTACTCTTGACATCATCATCGGGCTACCCCCGGCCGCGCCGACCCGCGCTCACTCCCAGCCTCCACACGTCCCAGCCCGCGCCGCCTCCGTTCCCAAAACGGCGCCTCCGGAGTCAGCGGAGCGCGCGCCGGCCTCGCCGACGCCCTCCATCGAGCGGCCGGCTAAGCCACGCGAGCGCACCAAGGCCAAATTCCTCAAAAAGCTCGGCCGGCATGAAGACAATGATTTTGGGAAAATTGTTAGAACCCCCGCTCCAGATGAATTCGAATTGCCCGCTCCCTTGCCGACGCCGGCGTTCTCTCGGAAGAACATATTCGATCGTGACTTCGATGCGCTATTCGAGGTCGCGTCCACGCCGCAGTTTGGGGCGCACATCCGTGTCACGACACCGGAGCTTGACCGCAGTTCCGATGTGTCTGCTATGCACTTTCCTTCCCCTGCAACTTCTGCGCTGAGCCTTCTGCCCCCACAACGTCCCAACTCCGTCCCCACGCCGTCCCTCTCCCCTTCGCCTTCAACCCGCACCTCCACGCCCTCGACGCCGACGCCACATCGTTCTTCTTTCGAAGGTTTTTCCGAGTGTGGATTTGGAACTGAGTGCGTCTGATCATGGACTAACCGAATACACGTCGTCCACTGCGCATGTTTGCCGAAAATGACGCTATCATCATGCTTCACTATGTTAAATCATTCTCATTGTGTTCGGTTGCCTAACTCATTTTATTTTAGAGGTTTTGTAACTTTAACACTTTCTTTCGGCGTTTATAAATTGTTCAACTTTTAAAGAGTATTTTGTATTACAGGCGTCAACTCAAAACCGAAGAAAGTCAGCTTCTTCAGGAAGCTTAGTCGTGCAAAGAGGATTTCACCGCCACGAGACCTTCCGAAAATGCAGCAGCAGTCCATGGAGATGGTACTGCGCGAGCTGACGCATCCAGCGCACAACGACCCACTGAAAAACCAGCAGCAGGTCACCTTCAAACTTGTGAAGACAGGTAAGAACTTTATTTGTCTACATTTTTACCTTTTTCACGGTTTTCTCCATTTGGCTGGTGTCAGAATGATTTTCATGGCGTCCTCCTGTCAAAATATGTATATTTTTAGTGAGAGTAGATGGGTATGGATGTCTGGTTGTCTGTGTGCACAGGCGGATTCTTTTCGGACTAAAATAGTTATTTAATTTTTTTACGGCCGAAAAACGTTTGCGTGGTATCTTTGCTGCGAAAATAAATTAAAATTCTTTTTTATTTAATCTTACTGAGTTAGTTTTAGTAATAATAAAATAATGCCACCTCTGTGGTCTCGAGAAGCAGTCGCCTACCCGCGGCCCGCGGGCCTCTTGCCACCGAAATGTCTCTTCCTTCCGGCCCGTGACTAAAGGTTTTTCATTCATTTTAATATAGCGCCATAACTGCATTTTACATAGGTTGAGCTCGAGCGTTGTAATAACGTTAATCCTATGCTACGCTACGATGTGGGAGTTATCCGAAGAAAAATAACTTTTGATAGCGTAAAGGCTCAGTATATGTGCTAATTGTATATATTTATCCATTATCAAAATCAAAGGCGGCGTAAACAAGTGCCTGGCTTAATTTTATTTTGCACTATGTGGCCCTTTTTCACCAAAAACTCTGGTTGAGAGTGATCCGGATGTGTCAACGATTAATCCGGACCCAACTCCGAAGCGTACGTTTGTGTTTGGAATGCATGCGTGCTTCGGAGGTATGAGTCCACATTTGGTTTGAAGTACGGCGGTAATCATCAGTGAAACGTGGGTATGCGAGTGTGGATTATGGTTTATATTTCACACTCTGAGAAGCACTTGAAAACGCCTAAAACACCTTATTGGGGACTCATGCCGTGACGAAGTCTTTGATTGTGAATTGAGGATCACATGGCTATGCCTGAAGGCTTGAGCCTTGGTCAATAAAATCAGCATAAAAACCTCTTTCATATGGACAGGAATATATATAAGCTATATTCTGATTACGTTTTAATAAAACTATGTTTTAGTTATTTAAGGAAAAGACAAATTGTATCACTTTTCTAATGATTAGAACACCCAATGGGGTTTACTAAAACTCTACTTCTGTGTCACATTTTTGAACACTTAGTCTACTGAAACAATAATATTATTTATTTATTAGACAGTTTACTGGATATAAAAGAAACATTTTGCTAAAGCTCCATTGTCCGTTTGATTTTTTGTTTCTACCAAAATTTGCTCTTAGCTTTTGGACATATATTTAAGGACAGAAAATTATGATTTTTAATTTAAAAAACGCCACGTAACATAAAAAAATCGTAACATTACGGAACGTAGAATTTCAAACCATTATTAAATTAGCTTCTAACTAATGTTTTGCCCGAAGTACAGCGACAGGGCTCATAATCCGTTTGGCAAGCATAATCGTCGGTGATAAGCGGGTGTATGTATTGTATACCAGTGTGTTATGTGACTTGCTTTGAACAGTTCACATTTGTTAACATCTTTGGCACCCCTCATACAATGATAAGTATTTTTTTGCTGTAAAATATTGCTATTCAGTGTTTAAAACGGAACCACACAAGTCATACTTGACCGATTTTAAATCTCAACGGCCTATTTCATGTCATCTTGATGTATAAAATGGACTATAACTTAGTTGGAGGTCAACAAAAGGACGAAACGTGGGGTGAATTACTTAGCTTAGATGACTTGATCCAATCTTCAAAGGTAGACGTGACATCTTTTTTTTGTCTCCAACTATATTTTATTATTTACACAAGATAAAAGGTCTTGTCAAGAATATTGACCCGGTTTGATTTTTAATAAAATTTTCCCTTTTTCTTAAGTGAAAGTATTTTTTTTTCTAATACATTTGTCTAGTTTACCAAAACATTGATTGTGGGTAGATTCACTCATATTTATTATAACCCCATATAGTAACATTTTCTTGATTCCTTTTGCACTCAAACTCTACTATGTGTCCTCAATGAGCATACAAGATTATGAAATCAATATAAGGTGAATTTAATGCATGCAGCCAAACTCACACTGGAGGCTTGGTAAGTGATCAGTAACACGAACCGATAACACTTTTTGCTAATTTCACAAAATAAAATCTTGACGTCCGATAGTAATAGACTCGGGGCTGGGCTTGCGTTTGTAAGTAACGCGAAAGGAATGATTTACAAATTTCACAAATAGGGTCATCAAATCTTGTTACTGAGCACTTACCGAGTCTTCAGTAAGAATTTGGCTGGATAAATTAAAGTCACCTTACATACATATATGTAAAACCTTTATACAATTATTGTCATAAGTCTTACAAAACTTATCAAGACGGCTACCTATACATCAAAACGTTTCTATTCGATTGCTGTCAATACGACAGGCTTTTAATATTATTGGATCTGTAAGTAATCCATTACATAAAACTAATTGAATAAAGCTATCTACTTTTGATTAGATAAACAATGAACATACATTTACTATGATAACTTCCATTACTGGTTAAACCAACATGTATATTTTCCTTTACCATCCTTTTCGAATTCACTGTAAAAATATCAGGAGCTGACGGTTCCATTTATGAAACAGCATAATTCAAAAACTACAAAGCCACAAAAAATGGTTGCAACTCGAACTGAGCTGTTCTTGCTATTTAATTAACATTGGCAACAAACCACAGAACAAAGGCAACATCGGTGGGGTTTCATGCTAACTAGGCATCTATTGTGCAGTGTTAGTACGAGTAAGACTAGTCCATTTGCCAGCAAAATCTCGTTTTAACAATGCAATTTCGAGATTTGGCCGCGAAAGCCCACACCAAGGGATTACATCAGACCGCAGAGAAAACAATTTTGGATGCTCTTAGTTTTCAGATACATTAAACAACTTTGACATAATAATAATAGATAAATTATATATATTGCTTTTGTACGGACTTTGTCCACACATTTTATTATCTTGACACAATTGATACTTCCTTATAACATAGTTAACTTAAGTCAAGGTTGCTTATACGGCATTCGCTGGTATTGAGGCCAATTTCTAGTGCTATACGGAAGACGAAGTCCAAAGAATACTGCCAGCGACACATAATTAAGCAAGGTCTAAATTCATGTACAAAAGTCAGTTGGTTTCGTGCCGCTCACGAACATTAACATAACAATTTATTAATAACATAACATTTATATTATATTAAACAATATTATTAACAAAACAATAATTCTTTCCACTATTATCCTGCCAAGACATCTGGACTCGTGGTAGCGTTCGGCCGTCGCGTGCGGATCACGAGTACTTTCTGTAAGGGTGAGCTAGTCCGATATTAGCCCCTACCCTTCCAGCTTTCATCAAAAGAAACCTTAGATTTAACAAAAGCATAGAAAATTGAAACTTGCAAAGAAACAGGTAAGTATCTTAAAAAAAATTGAGTATAAAATACAACAAAGGAACACAATGAACTATTTTTTATTAGGAATAACATCGAAAATATTGTCTCGTCACCAATAATAATAAGTGGAAGGCAGCTGACGTTTTTTCCATGTAGACTTGGAGGTAGCCACATAAAAAAGCTACAGTTTTACTGTTTTGCAGTCTATTATAATAAGAAATATGTATGCAAATTAAATGTTTACTTCACTAAAACCAGAACTATATTCAGTTTTGAACCGGCTACACACGTGTACACTTCAACGTCAAAATAGGAAAAGCATGATATCACTTGTCAAGTTTTATATAAGTTGATGGCAATTAATGTGCTCTTAGGTTCTTAAAAAAACTTGTAAGCAAGAAAAAGCTGCATCACCATAATTTGTTGAACCGTTTTTACGTAAAACTATGTTAATAATAAAATAAATGCAAGCTTTAATTATTTGCATGGTTTTTAAAATGCGCTAAAATACCTACCTATGTAAAATTCAAATATTATGTGAGAAATTACAGTGTTATAGATAGCAAATTTACTCCTTATTTATTTCCTTCGGATAAATCCTTTAGCCCTCAAAACAAATACATTGTAGGTATATATATACATATATATATATATCTCTAAAGTAAAATAAAAGATTATTTTTATCATCCGATGTTGTCCTGTTAATATTTTAAGAGGTACAAACATCGATGAAATCATCGATGGGTACGAATTTCTTTTTTGTCTATTAAAGTTTGAATTTATTTCGTTGATATTTTTGAGACGTGGATCTCTCCAACAGTGTCTTGATTAATAACGTAGTTTTTGCTCAATTGTTATGAAGCCACTTACATTTTCATTCGAAATTCTAAAATTTCCAGCGCCTAATTTACCATCTTAAGAAATATTTTAATATTGTTAATCATAGACCAATCTTTCGCATTGATTTCTGAATGTATTACATTTGCAAATATTATTTTATATATAATGTAGTGATTAATCACCTACACCTCGTTTACAGAAAAATAATCACATTGTCAAGTTCAAAGAGCTAAATCTTTCATTCAAGTTCAATAACTTTGCTGAATAAAATTGCCAAAACTTCAGACATATTAATTTTGTTGGAACAGAATGTACCAGAATTTTTATTATGTGTCACATTAACTGTTGAAAAAAAGATACTTCCGTAAATTTTTCTGATTACTGTCGCCAGTTTATCACTTTTTTTATTGAATTAAGTATAACTACAATTAAAATTTAATGTCATAATAATCGATGATCCTTTACCAATCGAATTTTGGAATTATATTGACACTCCATTCATTTAATTAGACCGTAAAACGGTTAAAAAATTTAACTAAAAAACTAAATTAAATTTTAAAAACGTTAAATAATTAACGTCACTCTAAATTTCAAGAAAATGTTTCCGTACAAAAAGCGTAATTTGGTGGAATGGCTCTTAAGGCGAGGCATTGATAAACTTTTAATTTCAAATCGGCGCCTTAGGGGAGTGGAGTGAGGGGGACTTACTCCATACAAATATGCGCTCACGAACTAGCTTATGCCGTAAGGTCGTATGTGGAAAAACAGTATTTTTCATTTAAAATGACAACTATAAGTAATTTAATAAATCCAATCGGCCATATTGAAGCGTATTTGTAGACTGAAAATAAATGAAAAACTAAGAAGCTTCATTCGCTCCCGTTTATCAATAAAATAGAAATATCTGTTTTAAAAGAGATTTTCTATACATTTTTTTCTCTGCTATGAAAATTAATCAATCAACTAAATCTTCGGGCAAAATGATGTTAATGAAATGTATATAAATAGGTAATTACATATGCTTTTTTATTGCTGAGGAAAATGGAGATCCATATCGCGAAAATTTCCAATGCGTCGCCTACTGATCGGATGGTAAGAAAATTTTACATTTCTTTATTGCCACCTTGTTTCTATTCGACTCTTGAATAGTAATGTAACCTTAATCCTTATTAAGCTAGCTGTCTCTTAAGCTAGAAACAAAATTGGCTGCACGATGTTTGTCATCCACATTAACAATCAGGGTTCCCTCGCTTTCCCGCACACAACCGGGGTCCCTAGGGTGTTATATTAGTTTAGCACGAAGATATATTATCTTTTGATATACATTTAGTCTTTATAATATGATATGTACTAAAATTACGAACACATTTCGCACAGACCATTTTTGGTAATAACATTATTAAACTAGATATCTGTAAAATCGGTTCGTTACCATATTGTGAGTATTTGTTGCATGCCTAATGTGCCTTTTCAAAATATATAAATGGTAGAGCATGTTAATTTACATGCTGTTCTATATTATAATAGTAGTTTATGAAACTGGTACATAAAAAGTTTATTAAAAACACGAGTGTCAGTAATACCTAGTTATGTATAGTTTCATACACTACTTTATCTATCATCATCATTGGGTGCCGTCTTCATAATGAAGTTTGGCGGTCAGTAGGCTAAATTGCTTGCGATCCGTTGTTTATCCTTCAAGTCTCTGAAGCTTTTTTTTTCTTTATCTAAACTCATGCCTACTAACCTGTTTTCATAAACTTGGAAAATTTTTCGTAAGCCATTTTTTATTGTTCTTGTAAAAGTTTTGTTCAAAAAGTGTTCGAATTTCCGTTGTTATTTCCAGAATGTCAGGTGAAGTCAAATATCATCATCATCCCTGCTGTCAGTAATTTTAGGGCAAAATAATTATTTTGACCTATAAAACACAGTAAGTAATAAATACATTTCCTTGAAAACTATGTCGCAACAAACAGCAAAGAGAATATAATATACTCAAACAGTTCATCCATTGACAGACCGAATCTAAGGCGCCGTAAGCCATAGACAATACCTGGCCGAAAATGAAGTTGACTGTAACCTCGTTACTGTTTTTCATAAACTACTATTTGGGGCTTGATTTTGCTTTTTCCTTCATCTTACTTTCTTTTTTCTTCCTAATCATATTTGCTTGCTTTTAAATATAAAAAGTTAGTCTTGGATCTATGTATGTGAAATAAATTTAAAATATTAAATAAAAATTTTATACTATTTTTATCTATACATACTAATAATAAAGTAGTAAAAAAGTCGTGTCTGTAAATTGAATATTTTTGCCTAATTTTAAATGAAATGGGTTATTGGTACTGAACTGAGGCCAAAACAACAATTTTTTTAATTTTTGTTTAGTTAAGATTTCTGTCTGTCTGTTCCGTCTTAACTCGAGAACCACTTAACGGATTAATTAGGTTGCAGTTTTTTTAATTATAATCGTAGTGACCCTGGTCAACACATAGGCTATAAGGGATGTTCAGAAAATAACGCCCAAGCTAGAAACGGGGAAAAGATTAAATACACACTTTTATAAGTCGAGAACCACTGAACGGATTTGGATACGTTTTTTTTATTATCATCGTAGTAACCGTGTTCAACACATAGGCTATAAAGGATGTTCATAAAATAACGCCTGAGCCGAAAATGGGGCGAAGATTCGCTGAACGCGGGCGAAGCTGCGGGCAAAAGCTATGATAAATAAAAATAATGGAATGGAATGCGGCATGGAAGAATTTTAACATGGATCACAAGTTCAAGGTGCTAAAAAAATATTATCTTTACAAAAGCCAAAATACCAAAAACTAATAAACAAGGAATAACCATTAGACAATAAAATACACGAATGTAAGGCGACAAGCCCAAACCAATTAAATATAGAGTAGCTTACGTACATTTGTACAAATGTAGCGGTGATCCCTACGGCATCAAGTCACGAAACTGTCACTTATATATAAGGATATTATGTATACATGTATAGTTTACTCTAATAGCCCGAATAGTGGTAAACCTTAGGTTTGACTTGCTTAACTTATGGGGGTAAGAAAGGATCTCGGTGCAAAACGTACCTTACAATATGGTTTTCCTTACTTTTGGATAAAAAGTATGCATTAAATTCAATTTATCAGAATGGCAATTCGCACAAATCGCTTAGCAATAATTAGGTGTTTAGAAGAAAATTATGTCATTTTATCTATTAAATTTTTATTGCATTAATATAATAAAGTTTTAGGCATTTTTACGGCATACCCTAGGAAAAAATGTTATTAACCGTCCAACACAAAAAGGCCAATGTCAAATACTTTATTAGTTTTTGTTAGAGGCGATTATTGGTTAGCTAATTGACCTATTTGTCTAGGACGCGTAATACTAATAATTACGCGTGAAATAGCAGATCGGAGGGTATTTAGCTAATACTGAAATATTCTGTAGAGAAAAAAATACTGGATTTAAGTAGAAGACCTTTATATTTATATTACCTAATTTATTTTAAAAAATCAAGTTGATCTCTTAAACGCGTTCTTGAAACGAACGTTTGAAAGCCTAAAAATGAGGGTGCAAAACTTTATTTTTTGACAAAAATATGAATTTTAGTACATTGTTTATAATTAGATCCCCTAGATAAAAGATTTATATCAAATGATTTTTTTCCAATATTAAGATAGTCCTACTTTTCTCAAAAGAACCCTCGAAAATCTGGCTTTTTTCATTTCTAGCCTTTGTTGCAATGTAATGGAATCAACACGCATAAAATGACATGATTTTTGTGAAATCACAATTATTACTAAGCAATTTGCGCGAATGGCCATATAACGTATTTCATGCATACTTTTTATTCAAAAATAAGGAAAACCTTATTATGATGTGCATTTTGCACTGAGATGCTCTGTTACCGCCTTAAGATATGCCGAAGTAAGTTGGTAAAAGTAGGGATTGTTCGAAAAGAAGTTGATTTATCGGGCTTTTACCGTTTGAATTTGGCACATTTCATGCATACAAATGACGATGGTAATAAAACAAGGTATTATGGTTAGGATTTAGAATAGGTATACGACGATGAGTGAAGCGAAGAGGAGCGTGTTCTTGTGTAGTGATTATAAATTCAAGCGAAGCAGAGTGGAGTAAGTGAACCCTGTAGTTCTTAACATAAAAGACACGTAGAAGAGACGTGGAGTGCCGGAGACGAAGTATGAAGTCCTCCCATTGAAACCGCAGGATCGCGTACATGAATGCACGCGTCCATGCGCCAGCAGCCTGTCACTGGAACAGTCAACACTCGTTACATCCCCTTTTCACCGACGAATGTGTGCCTTATCGCCGTACTTCGGGTACAAGTACAAATACACGCTACAGTATTTTTCAACATCAAGCATGGACAACAAAAAGTTCCGTGCACGCTAGTTGATGCTTGACCGGCTAGATTCGAACCCGGATATCAATCAATCAATAATCAATATTTTTTATCAATATTTTGTTCCAAAATATGTTGATCGGATTCAAAATATCTAAATAATTTTATGACTTTTATTTGGTTGTGACGCCATTTGGTACGATCTCGTGGCATTCTCCTGTCATGTTTTTCGAGTGTACGATTTAAGTTTCCTTAAATCATACAGCATTGAAATTTTGTACTAAAAATAACGTAAGTTAACAAAAAGACATTTTATAATATTTAAAAAATTTCATCTAGAAGCAGAGTTATTAAATAAAAACGCAGGTTTTTGTGGGCGCGTGTTTCTTGGTGGTCGTAACAGCCACGGCTGAGAGCGTCATAGAGTTGAGTTCTGATTGATGCAAAATGAGGTGCTCAATCTGACCTTATATGCAGCCTTAAAAGGAAAGCAGTGAAGTTAAAATAAGTACAAAGCACGATAACGAACAATACTATGGTATTTTTTTTGCTCTTTCGATGTAACTAGCGTAAGAAACTTATAGTACAGTTGAAGTGGGAAATTTTCTGCCGCGATACGGAATAAAGCGGGTAAGAGGCATTTTTGTAAAAATTACTTTCTGGCACGGTTATATTCATTAAGAAACCTATCGACGTATCTCACAATGATTCCCCTAGGACTTGTAGACTATTCCCATACCCTGCAAGCTCTAGGGGAATCATTGTATGACAGGTCGATAGGATTTTTTATGAATATAACCGTGCCAGAAAGTCATTTTCACAAAAATTACACTTAGCCGCTTTCTTACGTATGACGGAAGCGTTGCGACTTCGTGTTTTGTCGGCGTTCGTTCAGTTCGTTTTATCCTTATCTTTTTGACAAGTCCATAAAATTTAGCATTAAGTTGTCATAAGACATCATTAAATAAATACTATTATTCATAGATTTCACGAATGCCGAAGTCACAATATTTCTCACTAGACCTGTATTAACTTACGTTTGGCTTTAGTTCCAATTGTGTACTCGCACGTCATTCTCCCAAACATCCTCATAAAGATTAAAATCGTTAAAATTGCTTTTGAACTGCTTAACTTACTATTTATTACTAACCTTTGCCCGCGGATCCGTTGAGTGGTTCTCGAATTGAAACGGAACTTACATACATACATATTTGCAAAGAGAAAGACAGCCAGACAAAAATATAAAAAAAATGTAGTTTTTGCCTCGGTAAAACCAATAACCCATTTCATTTAAAATTTCACAATAATACTCAAGCAAGACTACAGATACGACATTTTTACTACTTCATCATTACCTAGTAAAGAGATATGTATGTTTTTAGGGTTCCGTAAACGTATTGTGTGGTGGTACGGAACCCTTCGTGCGCAAATCCAACTCGTACTTGTAAAATTATTTACTACTTTATTATGATAGATGTCTGTTATCGTATATTAGGTTATGATATAAGCCATCTATCTAATAGTCCATGATTATACCAAACAAAACACGCAATTATATTTTGATAACATCGACATTACTTACGCACTTTTACCCAGAAAGGGAAGCCTATACTTATTCTATAGTAGCAAAAAAATCGTGCCTGTCTGTATATTGAAAATATTCAGTGAATGCGGCTTCCTGTAACAGGTATTTTTATACATAAAAGGAAGTTCCTACAAAAGTGTAATTTTGTTTAAGCAGTAGACATTGTTATTATACGGTAGAGACAATGGTGTCGATTCGGCGTAACACGACTTAACTTATTTGACAGCACTAAACTTAATTTAGGCATTCTGTCTTTTTCTCTCTGTATCGAAAAGACAAGGACAGGACGCCAAAAATAAGTTTAGTTCTGAATCGTCACCAATATCTCTACTGTTAGTATTGTAGTGAAGACAAAACACCATTTTCAGAATTCTTGTCTGTCTGTATGAATGTAGGTTCCGTTTTAACACGGGAACTACTAAACTGATTTGGATGCGGTTTTCTTTATTAGCATCGTAATGACCATGGTCAACATATAGGCTAAAAGGCCACTACGATTTTAAACCATTGGCTGAACCATTTTAAACGACGCGACGTCTTAAAACGGGTTCCATAAGAGGATAGGGTTAGACCATTTAACACGGGACCTGGCAAAGCGCGACTCTTAGTACTGAAATTATTCTGCCGTTTTCCACGGGAGGGGAGGTAAACACGCACAGCACACATTTACTCATTCACACACACTGCTGCGAAAAATGGATATGTCACAATAAATCAAAAGCTGCAACACAAACACAAAGCGCGCACACAAGCAAACTTACATGAACAAATTGTTCATGTACTTCGGCAGAGGGGGATAAGTGCGCTTGCCTAGTCCCTTGTTATATGGTCTAAGAAAATTCGTGATAAAAGTCGTCATTTTGTTTTTTTTCCAGAATTCGTCCCTCTCGCACTGAGGGTCTTTCCGCATGGAGTAACAGCGATCAATGCAATCGGAACCTATTCTCTTAATGTTCTCTCAATAATTTAAAGCAAGCCCAGAGGCAAAAGCGTGGGTACAATAAACTTTCCAGTCACCAGTGTAACTCTATGAATAGTTAAACCCGTTCAATGGTTTCAATTCCGAATTTCGATGCGAACGGTCGAAGTAAACAAATAAAGTTGAAACAGTTTTGTTGTATGAATAATTAAAAGTCGTTCAATTATTGACTTTATCTTTCTTCCATTTGTCTGTCTGTCAATCTGTTCGCAGTAAAATTACGTCCAAAGGGCAAGACGGAGTCCTATTAATGTCACTCTGACGTATGTCTGTCCGTCCGTATGTCACGGGTCTCTAGCTTGTAGACGGAATGAGTTACAGATCTGAAATTTGGATATGTTTGACCCAAAATCGAATACTGAATTAAAAATTAAACCAAATAAGGTATAGGGCATACATGAAAAAAAATTCTTACCCCATAATGTAGGATGTAATTATCTAGAGTTCATTAAGTAGAGAACAAATATTTTTTTTATTCTTTTGACTTCAAAAATAGAGAAATGTGGGGTCATCAAAGTTGCCAGTCTTAAACAATTTTTGTTACGGGGTCTACCTCAAAAACTAAACTAGAGGTTAGGAATTTATAATTTTCTGTATATCATGTGCCATTTACTGAAAACGCCGATTTTTGATACAGGTTTAGTGTTACGTATCCCAATACTAAACCAACCTAACTTTGCAGTTTTGTTTCATACATTTTATGGGTACTAACAAGTTTGTAATTTTTATTCAAATCATTTAAGTTTATTATCTTATTTGAACGGACGGTACGAAACCTTCAGGGTGCGAGTCCTAGTTGCACTTGACCGTTTTTTTATACACTTAATTGCCTTCCATAACTTATTGGGCTGAACTGCGTCCATTAATTCCATATGCTCTGCTCGTATTACACAGAAACCAGTAGTACACATATTCTAAACATTACTTAGAGCGATGTAAAAGAAGCAAAAGAGGTGTGTCAGGATCATAGCAGATGTAAATCTGTAGTCTCTGCCTACCCCTCTGGGAGACAGGCGAGAGTATATGTATGTATGTACTTAGAGCGCTTTACAAACTAGAAAAGATCAAATACAAATTTCAAGTGAGAGAAATATTTTAAAAAAGTGCCCTCTAATTGCGCCCTCGTGAGCGTTCAGTATGTGCATTACTATCATTATAAGGTTGGTGAGATTTTAAATACCTTCTTCCTGACTTTTCCCAAAACTGTCGAATTACGGAACCCTAGGTATGCGAGTTTGACTCGCACTTGACCGGTTTTTTTTAAATTTTCTGCGACTCACTAATAAAAGGTCACAAATGCTCTAAGGGCCTACAGAAACTTTTTGACAGAACCGGTATTTAAGACCTATACAATAAATTATCAACATTAAAATTCATTCATTGACTTGGCAACAATAAACATTGAAATGAAATTGTAAAGTACTAAAGAAACCCTTGATTAGTTTTCCTTTGACGTCAAAGGGTACGGATGGCGGTAAAATGCAGATTTACTAAATGGTGGAAACAGAACTCTCTGGATGGAAAGATAACGCTTTTAGGCTGTTACTATTTCCATTATGTATTTCTATTGTTTTAATAAAGTATTTTCTACGAGTTATATAATACATATAGTAGTATAAGAGTAGTATACATACAACAAATCTATGTGTGATACCATAGACAACGTTTGTCTATGGTGATACTGACGCTGATTTTGAAAAAGAGTCGGGACAAGTTTTGTCTTGGAAAACCTAACTACAACTTTAACATCATTTTTAAACACCATTTGACAGAAAATATATGGTATTTACTGTCAAATGGTGTTTAAAGTGGTGTTAAAGTGGCACCATGAAAGCCCCCCTAATGTAAGATTTACCGTTCACATGGCCAGTTGATGGGGATACCCCAAAGGTCAGAACCAATCTAAAGGTACTCTGTTGTCAGAACATCCATTAGTATGAACATTGGCGTGCTTATCTCATTAATAAGGATTTATATTTTTAAGGATTACAAAAATAATGTTGATAGTAAAATTATCATAAAAATAAATAATCCTATTGTTAGGTTATTTAATATTACAATTAGTTTAGTTTTTAGGGTTCCGTAGTCCAACAAGGAACCCTTATAGTTTCGCCATGTCCGTCTGTCCGTCTGTCTGCGGCTTAGCTCAGAGACTTTAGTACTAGAAAGCTGTAATTTGGCATGGGTATATTAATCACGCCGACAAAACGGTAAAACAAAATATCGTTTTTTTACGGGTACACGTAAATTGGGGACGATCTACTTTTCTGAATATGTGAAAAAATTCACAGAAGTAGTTTATTTAATGAAGTTAAAAGGAAAACTATCACATCTAACTAGGCTTTACAGGTTCACGAGTACAGGTCGCGCTAAACTTTTAGTCCCCTCTAAACACGACAATGTATGGGCGTTCTTCGGAAGAGCAACTTCCGAAGGGACTAGAAGCTTGGCGCTATCTGCAGCCCAACTTATAAAATGTACTAGGCAACTACGGAACCCCACAGTGCGCGTGGCCCGACACACACTTGGCCAGTTTTTTGTTATTATTTATTAAGAAAAATAATAAAATATCTTTCCATAATGTTATTGACGTTGTTGCCATTCTTCACAATATCTTGTGTCGATATTCCATAAACGCGACACAGAGCGTCCGGGAGACATGCAGGATAAGCGCCACCCACCGACTGAACGCAACGGAGCAAACTATTGTCATTTTTGTGTGCTAATGAATAAGGTTGGAAATTGTATCACAAATGCTCGCGATGTTGCGTACGAGGATTTATTTCTTTTGTAGGCTTTTTTTATATTTTGCAAAATATACTACTAAATCTTAAAAGGTATTCGGTTTTCCATTTGACAATAACAATTCCGCAGTTAATTTATTATTATGTACTTCTAGCGAGTAATGTCAGATAAACAACCGTACAAAATTATTTATTAATAAATAATTAACCATAATTGAGGCGATGAGAGCCAGAGTGGCCTATCTTTTCCAGACACAATTGATTATTAATTGTCTCTGGAAAAGATAGGCCACTCTGGCTCTCATCGCCTCAATTGCGGCCATAGATAATAATAATATATCAGTGATGGCGTCGCATTCGTTTATTATTCCGATTAAATAAACATTAATTTAGTGTGAATAATATAACTAATAAGTACATTTACAATGTAAGGTGGTAGGCTTAAGTGTGGGGGTACCAACATCTTACTCGCAAGCCTCCTTGAAGTTATTCGGGGGAAAGTAAGAGGACAGCTCTCAAACAGGCACAATCAGGTGGCCCACCATGGACTGGGACCGATGGATGACTGTTTATCCATCTCCAATTGCCGGGCCTTATATAAAACAGACTGGTGGCGGGCAGCGGCGTCACTGGTGCAAGGGTTTCGGCACCGCGTTCTCTCACCAGCCTGCCCAGCGTGTGTGAGTGAGTATGGGCATTCTTCTAGGAGGACCGCTAACAGTGGCAAAATTTTGAAAAGGCCTATGCCCAGCAATAGACGAACCATGCTGATGGATGAATGAAGTGAACAATAAAAAACCGGCCAGATGCGTGTCGGGCCACGCTCAATGTAGGGTTCCGTAGTTGCCTGGTATATATAAGTTAGTCTACTAATACAGACCGCGTCAAACTTCTGGTCCCATACATTATAGGGGGCCAAAAGTTTGGCGCGACCTGTACTCGTAAACCTGTGAAGCCTACTTAGCTGTGATAGTTTTCCTTTTAAATTCATTATATATACTACTTCTGTGAATTTTTTCACATTTCTATAAACAACCGTTTAGCCGGCAGCATCTGTGGCTGAAAAAAATACATTTTTCAAGTTGTTATTTGTGACATTTATGTACCGACATCAACGCACTTTTAGATGTTGTATCAGGTTTTTCATAACTTTTTATTATTTGCCATTTAGTTATGTTATTAGACTTATTAGATATGTTTGCTACATTTTTAGGGCAACAATTGTCTTACTGTTTTTGTCAGCTCTGTGACACAAAATGTTTAGGGACTATTTTATAAATCTATCCGGTCTCATTCACCAAAACTTCTTCAAAAGTTGCCAGCCACAAAGGCAACGTGGAAATCTGTCCTGATCCAACGCTTTTATTCAGTAGAAGCGGGCCGCTCAGAAAACTCTCGATTCAGTGTTTTTTTTAGTATTCTATGTTTATTTAAACTATTTTACAAATATTGTTTCCATGAAAAACAAGACAGTACTAAATTCTTTTACTTGATATATTTTTAATTGTGAAACTATACCTACACCTTAAATGAAACTGTTTTTTTAATTGAGAAACAATACTTATACTTTAAATTAAACTGTTTTTTCGCTGAAAACTATCTGGGTATATGTTTCTTATTTTGAACAAATACAAGAAGAAGCATTATAAATTATTTTGAAATTTTGCATCTCCATTATAATTACCCGGAAATTTATTTAATAACAAGCATTTTAGAGTACAACACGAATTCCTTCGCCTTAAAATGTTTATAAGCAAAAAGTGGCTTGCTTTTATGAGGCTTATTAAAATAGTTGCCAAGCATTTTTTATCTAAAATTCACGTTTATTTTTTGAATTCATATTCAGCTGAATTTATTTCAGACATACTTTATATTTTCTTAAATGGGATGTTTGAAGTGTAAGACAATATTATCTTAAGAAGTAATTGTCCAATATTCTCGTGTTTTACTAAAACAAGAAATTAATATAGTTACATACAAGCCCCCGTTTTCTTAATTAAAACTTTTCTTACATAACATAATATACGAGTTCAAATAACTAGGTAAACTTTTCATGCGTTATCAAGTTTGTATAACAAGGGGCTGTGAATACCAAAAGGTATTTGAACACTGCTCGGAGCTGGAGGCTTGAGATCCTTTAAGTTTATAAAATAGAGGTAGCTAGCAAAATAGATATTACAGCTAAGACGCACTTTGATTTTTGTATGAGATTTTTTATATTTCTTATTTATTTATTGAACAAGTTATACACATTCAAAAAATACAATAACAGAACTATCTGACGTATCTGAGATAAACTCAACATTGTGGGCCTTCACATACTCCAGAGCGTACAATTCCCTCGCGAGCTTTTTTGTACGAAATCAAAGTGATCCTTAGCTCTAATACCTATTTCGTTATGGTGGACACTCACCCTAATTTTTGCTATAAAGTAAATAAATGCAGCTGGGTTTTTAAAATGAGAGTTACACAAAAATAAACGAAATACATTTTATTCTCTCCTCGACCATACAAACTTTTAGGGGGGGATGCAAACTTTGACAGATAGATGGACAATGGAGTCTCACCTTATTAATTGTCTGTTTACTATTTGGGTATCCATCGAATTAATACTAAAACCAAGTGCCGAGCTACAAAAATCGCTACGAGTAAAAATTCGGATAAAATAAGGTTTTCTGAAGAATTTTTATGAAGCTGGATAGATGAAGTGAGGCTGAACAGTAATTTTTACTGTTTTATTTTACTTTGCAACTGCACTTTTAAAGCGAATGCATCAAAACTCTTGAAATTACAATCAATATAAAAATGTCTCGGTAGAATGTTTTTATTGGTGATGAGGTGACGGTCTCATATCGTGCGCCGAAATATATCGAGTTTAAATACGTTTGATATAATTTTAACTGTCCCAAATAAAAAGATAAAATTTTGAAACTTTTACCCTAAATTTAAACATGTAGATGAATGGATATTTAAAAACGGATAGGATTCATTTTTTTCGGCTGCGTTCAGAGGAAGAGCGGACGCGGACGCAGACTGAACGCAGCCGAAGAGCGTAAAGGCGAGCGGCGACGAGACAGGGGAGGGAAGCTTAGTACTCGACTGACCGCGTTCCATGCGCAAAAGTATTCCCGAAAAATCCTGATGATGATGAGTCTCATCTCATCGAAAACTCGACCTGTGCCTTCTTGCACAGTTAAAAAGTGAGTCCTCCGTTTTTAAATATTCCTTATGTCAACTCACTCTAATTTGAATGAATGTAGCTGAATCATAGCCACCAGAATAGCTTAGTCATTAGAACCCATTGAGGGTATCGACACAGGCTATAAGGTACGACAATAGGAGATCCACTGTGATACTGTAAACTTTTTACTCAGTAAAAGCTACTGGTTTTAACTTGGGTATTATAGCTCGTGCAGTCAAGCAACAAG
The DNA here is from genome assembly GCA_910592155.1 of Ypsolopha scabrella. Classification (NCBI taxonomy): domain Eukaryota; kingdom Metazoa; phylum Arthropoda; class Insecta; order Lepidoptera; family Ypsolophidae; genus Ypsolopha; species Ypsolopha scabrella. Next base: position 19,993,911 of record OU342964.1, on the reverse strand, counting down.
GTTACCATAACCGTAACCACCATAACTTGTGTGTGTACCGTTTAGCCCAGAGACCAAGTACAAAGCCAAAACTTATTTACTTGGTTGATAGAGCCGATTTAGATTGAATACTTTAGCCAACCTTGGTACCAAGTATGAACATGCTATCGACTCGACATCGCTTCGATAAACAAAAATGTGGCTCTTATTTCATAGCAATAAGAGTTGTCGTTTAAAATTTATCGAGTTTATCTGACAAATTTACTGAATCGTACTTGCTATGCTTATGTGATGTGACCATGTTTTTTGGTTATAGAAGCTATTTAACTCATTAGCCAACCTTTTTGGTTGCGGCAGCTAAATAAAATACCTGCAGAAAAAAGTCGGTTGTAGTAGTAGTCGGTTACCGACCTACTCGTCATTCACAGGCGTCCATAGGTAATGTTGATGTACAAATTATAGTAATTATCTATTAACGGCCATTCCGATCGATCCCCCTTTTGCGATGGTAACATTGTGTCAATGTATTAACATTCTACGAGTATAAAATCAATAACATTTTAATATTACGGGTATCTAAGAAAATTTTATTTTCAAAATCATTTTATTATCAAAAACATTGCCGTAGCTACACCTTCCGATAAAAATGAACTCATAATGGATCATGCCGTCCGATATTGGCCACACGACCCATGAGAGTAGCTACCTATATTAGCTGAGTAGATTAGCTTCTAAAACTGAATACAATCCAGCTCATACTAAAGCAGCAACTGAGTTGATGGGCAGGAATCCAGATTGTATTGCGGCAGCTCAAAAGCCATCTCGTCAATCGAACCCCAATATAAAATTTCCAAACAAAATAAATACTACTTGTCTATCAGATGAATTAAAAGACCATATTTTTTTATTTCTTATGAATATTTTAAAGTCAATTTAGGAAAAAAAACGGAAATTTCAAGAAAATCTCTGTAACAGCATTGCCGCATTCTGAGTGTTGTGATTTAATTAGAGACATACTCGTAACAACGACAAAATATATTTCAGAAACATTTCAACACACATCAAAAAATATGATAGAAAAACAATTTTCCCATACGATTTTTAGTTTTTCTGCATTATGTTAAAATGTTGCAAAAAAAATTGAAATAACAGAACTTTAGCATGCGCGGCCGTTGATTAGAGCGAAATAGACATTTAAAACAAAAGCGTTAGAGCAGACTTATGCCAATCTTAATATTGTTTTAATTATTTGCTATAATTAAACTATATATTGGCTTCTTTTATGCAGCCCATAAACTTACAAAACTGTAAAATTAGCAATAAAATTCCGGCTTGGTAAAATTCATTACGTATATTTCTACGCTAGCTTAATTTCGCAGTGAGAAAACGGATTTTACAATATCACCCAGTACATTCAGAAAAAATGCTAACAAATCGCCCTTAAAATAAAATAAATATCAACAACGTACATATTATTCGTTAAATAAAATGTATACTCTAATACTTAGTTGACTGCGTATCTACTCCTTCCTACATTTAGATTTATTTCCTCAATCGCTCAAACGTTTATAGGAATTTCTCATTGGTATTAGCAGCACGTAGACGGTTTCACACGTACAAATGTTTCGGAACCTTCAGGGTAAATCGGAATTCAATAAGGGGCTGGTTACCTGTCCTTTTATCGTGAGATCGATTCGTTGACAACAACCCTCCATTTATTCTATCAGTGTTTCAGCCTGTTGCCCCTTTTGTAATAGGTGAACTAGGAGACATTTGCTGGACTTTCAGTAATTGATTGATTGGTTTTGTGATTGTGATCGAGTGACTTTAGATCTAAAAGTTTTTGTGCCAATTTAGTCAACCCTTCGTCCGCGCCGTCATCTGTGTAGTATTAAAATTATTTAGTAATCGTTTGAGCACTGACCAATTGTCAGACACAAAAATTAGCGTGGCAAGTTTAGCACCAGCCGATTGTATCGATTGGATTTCAACAAATAAATGACACGGTACCATCTAATGCGTGCTTGTCTCTAGTATGGTCACTTAAGTCTTATCATCATGAGCTTTGCTACTGTGAAAGTTGTTTCGTGGTCCGTTGAATTATTAAAGATTCAAAAGGATAAAACATAAAAGAAACAACCGGCCGAAAAAAGATAAAAAATGGTAGGATCTAAAACGGTGGGTGTAGTAAGAGGTTTTGATTTATTGTGGGGTAAGAAAATATTAGTTTTTAATATTAAAGCAGCTAAATATATATTTAGGTATATGTACGGCTTTCTGTTTTCGTGATTAAACCATTAGAAACTCATATAGATTTTGATAAAGCCATAATGACAGTTATCTGAGATTTGTTTTTATCTATTTACTTTATCTGCCTTACCATAACAAAATTCGTAATTGAACCCTTTTGTATTGTACTATTAAATCATTCCAAAGCTATTACGTAAATTTAAGTCCATTTACCCCGCGTTTTTACGCCATATATAACATACAGATGACAGAAATTCCCTCATTTTGGTTAAAATGACGAAGCAAACGAAACATAAAAGCAGAACTCTCGTACAAAAATGTCTGAATCATTTTAAAACTTTTAACCACCGTTTTGTATCCACTTGCACTAACCTAACGGTTCATGGTCCAAGTTTTCTGGTCAGAAAAGATATCCATTTCATCTTCAGACTGATCTACTTCATCATCTACATCCACATTTGGTTTGCTGTCATCTACACGATACGCAAATATTACAACCATTACACCACAAATACTATTCGGTTCACCACAAGAACAGACTACCTGGATTGGAACACCACATTTCCTTCAATCACTGTCTGTGAAAATCCGGACATTGAAGGCATATGGGAGAAATCCAAGGATATATATAGTGAAGATGAAAGAGGTGTTATCGACAGGTACGTTGAAGAAATAACATTTTATGCTGGAACTTGCTACAGTTGCCAGTCGACGTGCGTAACTGAGACAAACTGCTCAGCAAATTTTACCAATCTCATTGCTATATTTCGGTCTTCTTGTAATGAAATGTTCCATCACTGCACTTGGAATGGTCATGTGATCGACTGCTGTAAGCATTTCCTTCCGCTTCATACAGAGTATGGCACTTGTTTTTCAATGAACAATAGACATAGGTCTCCAGAATCACTACTTTTCGTGACATCTAGAAGAAGAAGAGACATGGATGTATTAGAAATCAACATGAAGAAAGATTTTGAGGCATATCTTCACTCCACTGAAGACATCCCATTTTGGAATGTAGACTACGATAGAAGGATATCGGTTGTGTTCGGTTCAGAAACTTCTATGATTTTCAGTATCGTCGACTTAGTGAATGAACCTGAAGTGTCTCTCGTGTCTCCAGAAGTAAGACAGTGTCGTTTTATCGACGAGGTTCCACCTGGCTATTTAGCATTTAAATCGTATTCTTACTCGGTTTGTATAACTCAGTGCCGCATTGCAGCTCAAATAAAAATATGCAACTGTACACATCATCTCTCTCCACCTGAGTACAGCGATTGGTTCTGCGACATGGAAGGATTGAAATGCCTGACAAGTAATTATGATACTCTGCGAAAACTGAAGGTGCCAGAAACAAACGATACTGGATTAGAGTGTGAATGTTTGCCATCTTGTACTGAGCCAGACTATAATATTGTGTCAAAAAAATTAACGGAGCCGCAGCATGGTATGGCTTTCAGCACAGCTAAATTCATATTGGGCAATAAGCCGTATCAGCGGATTACCCGTCAGGTTGCGCGTACGGCTCTGGATCTTGTGGTTGCAATGGCAAATTGTATCGGATTATTTTTTGGGGGCTCTTTGCTGTCGATTGTTGAGATTATCTACTACCTTTGCTTTAAAAAGTGGAAATACTCCAAGGAAAAATATTAATTACACACTTAACTAAAATTAGGCCCAAAATGTTTGTAAAGGTTTATTTAATGTATCTATGACGGTAGGTGTAATAATTATGTTACAAAACAAAGTACACAATGAATGCAACTTTAGCATTGAATTATAACGAGTGAATGTTATAAATTATAACTATACATATTATATCACTTATCTGCCTTTATTGCTTATTTAACATAATCCTATAGTTTGTAGATAGTACTTTTTATACATTTTCATCTACACTCATATCGTAAAATCCTAATAAAGAACCTAAAAATAGTGCATATTTAAAGACATGTTTTATTTACGAACGTGTTAGAATACAGTTTTTTTTTATTAAAGTAGCAAAATAATGCTTTAAAATATTTTTTTTTTGCTATTGAGATAGAAGGCAAAGGAAACTTAGCCCATACAGTCATGTCTGAGGTTTTAATAACTAATATTATTCACTGTGTATTTGTAAGTCGCAGGTTTTATTTTGCTCTGAAATGGCAAGAGTAATATGTAATGATAATGAGACACTACCTGACGTTCTGGAAACAACGACGAAAATGATGAACAATCTTTTACCAGACAATTCAAGGAAAGCTTCAAAAATTTTTACCAAGATTATAAAAATATGTAGGTAACTAAGATTATGTTTTTATAGCAAAATTGGAATACTCTATTCGAATCCTGGCCCGAGGAATTTAAAAAAATTCTTGTCTTGAAATTTGTTTCTATTTGATCTTTTCTAGTTTGTAATGCACTCTTATAATATAAGAAATATCCCCGGTAAGAGGTCAAGGTTCAATGACCCTTTCTGTGATATACCCAAATAAAATATAGTCTTCCTATACTAAATCAGTCGAGGTTGTTCTTGAACAAGTAGAGGCACAAAAAAATTATTTGAACTTGATCCTGACCATTTATCGAGTCTCCAGTATTAATTTGGCTGTCTAAATGAAAGTTACGTCATATTTCTGGTAGAACTGTTATGTTATGGTAGATCATCTCACCTGTACGGCCCTAAAGAAAGATTGTGAGTGACAGTTAAACGATTTGAACACTCAATTGTATGTACCGCACTTAATAGCATGTACATTTAAGTACTAACTAAACAAACTAGCATTAAATAAATAAAAAATGACAATATGTGTAGTTGCTTCTCATAGTAATCTAGGCTACGTTTCCAGTAGCGATCACTTGCAATAAACTGTAAAGCGTTTCTTCACAAAATAAAAGTTATAATTTGTGTTTACGTGTTTATTTACCTATCATCCAAATTATACGCTAAGATGACTTTTAGTTATTTAGCCAAATTCATACTGGAGACTCGGTAAGTGGTAAGGACCAAAGTACAATGACCTTTTCTATGAAATATGCAAAGTAAAATGTAGACTTCCTATTTTAATTGAGCCGAGGTTGTTCTTGATCAAGTATAAAGGCACAAAAAATATTTTTAATTTTTTGCAAGCAGAGTCATTGAACATTGGTCCTGCCCACTTACCGAGTCTCCAGTATGAATCACACTAATATTATAAATGCGAAAGTTTGTGTGAGTGTGTGTGTATGTTTGTTACTCTTGCACGCTGAAACGGCTGGACGGATTTGGATGAAATTTAGAATGGATATAGCCTTAACACATAAGCTACTTTTTATCCCGAAAAAAAGTATGTCGTTTTACCGTATAATACGCGGGCGGAGGCGCGGGCATAGTTTGGATATATAAACGAAAGTCACCATACCAGTAGACGTACACAGCCTCCCATATGTAGTGATCTAACTATAATTTGACCGGCAGGAACTTGTTTTGATACTTCGGGGACATCACTAATAGCTTTGGACCAGGCTCAGTATGAAGTTTCTGATTAGCACGGTAATCCTTGTTAGTCCCTCCAGGGAGAATCTGCTGCAGGGCCTTCGTAATGGTGTTATTAGAAAGGCATCACGTAAATGTTATTTGATACATACACAGGATGGCTTGTACAGGAGGATTTTACGACTAAATCTCTCTCTCTATCTCTAGAGGATTACCGGAACTGCCATTTTATATTCTACTCCTTATATTTTTATTCCCGGTTTATACTCGTAATTTCTATAATTCTAAGGTTGGTTTATAAAAAATTGTTATACAGAGTGTAAATAAAGTGCGACCATTAAATAAAACCACATACTCTACTGATCATACTGAACAACTATTCGAAAAAAAAACCCCGCGCAAATCTTCAGGGAAAAATATATTCAAGTGTAACTCAAAAAGACTTTATCTCGTAGGAGGAAGGTCTATTTTAGAACGCTGCCCCGGAATAGCTGTTTCACGGACGACACTCTCTTGAAACTCGCCCGTATGTCGGTGCGTTAGGGTTCACGCATTTTTGTTTAGAACTCAATTATTTCCCAAACTAGCGGTTACCGCGGGTATGATTCTTGGGAAAAGTGGTTCAGTGGGGTTGGTAGAATATGTGGTTTTATTTAATGGTAGCAGTTTATTTACAGCCGGTATACATATATATATATAACTATTCTTGGTGCTTACTTTTCAACACACATGTTGACTCGACGATTGTACATGGAGACCGCATAAAGTTAGACACTTCGGACTTTGTACCTACCTGGGGGCACGGCAGTGCCCTCCGCCAAGACGAGCCAAACGAGATAAGATGCAGTAAGCAGTATTATTAAACACGATAAGTTTCATTTGTCTAATTTTATTAATACCTAAAATACGTCGATTTCGTCACTCACTCGCTCACTCGCTCACTCGTCACTCGCGGCCGTCAAACAAACACTCCCATGGACTTATAACATTATGTCATGCAATAGTTACATGAAACGGCCAAGCCATACTTTTTGATCAAGATGTAGGGTTTGTAGCGTTAAGGGCTTGGCTCTACATGAGATCTGATAACTTTTTAACCGTGAAAGCGTTATGAGCATGAGTCTTGGCGGCCTAGTTTACATGAAATGTTTTGATGGGATCTTATATTCTTCTCTGTATGGGCTAATGTCGTACTGCAAGTGTAGTTTGATGTGGTCTCTACTGTACAAACATGTATTGGAATAAATAATAATCGTTTGATGTTGAGTACAATACAATCATCGAGACCTCAAATCCATCTCCGTATATATTGGGCATAATTTCTGAAAATTTAATTGGGTAATGTGAGAAAAGCTCAATAGTCTTTTCCCTCTCTTTTATGCCACGGTTCCGGACTAAGGGCTAGTTTGTTACGTTTTCCGTATACAGTACAAGTAGTCTGTAAACTGTTCTGCGCCATAGGAATAACTTAATTTGAATAATTATTATAAATAATGTTTCCGAGTATTTTCACAAAAAGACAATGCTTTCCTAAAATAGACTTTATTAAATACAACTTCCTGCAGTAACATCGGCACGACCTTAATCATAACGAGACAGAAGGTGGAGAATAAATATCTCGCAATCGGTCCGTAATGATTCAACTGGGTGAATTTTAAATCAAACTCAAAACACTATTTTGTTATTTTCAATGAAAGTGCTCGTAAAGAACTATTTTTAATGAATAAAAAGTCAAGTGTCATTGATTCTACTCATGCAAACGTTTTAATTTAGATTTACATAATTCCTTGGAAAATGCTGTAAAGGCGAAACCGATCAGGAAATTAATATTTAATAAATTGTGGAATACATAGTACAAATGATTTTTTGTTCATTATGTTTTCCAAGTTCCACCAAGTGCCAACAATCAATAGTATCAACAACTATTTTTAGCATCGAAGCTGTTGTCAAAGTTAACTTTACAACACTAGTGTTTTTTTATTTATTGAAGATAAGTTGCCAGTATGTTCTTCTGTACCATAGATAGACTTAACAGAAATTAGCTGCTCTCAGTTTGATGCGTCATACTGAAAGCAGCTCATTTCCGTCAAGTTGGCAATATGCGTGCAAAGAAAAAGAATGCCTGCATAAAGTTTAAATATAGTATTTATTTTTTGTTTATTTATATAATTACGTTTCATTTACTCACACTTTGCATTGAAAAACGTTATGATACACGTATCGAACTATGGAGCGGGCTATGCTTGGGGTATCTCTGATGGATAGAATCCGAAATGAGGAGATCCGTCGGAGATCTAAAGTAACCGACATAGCCTGCAGAATCAGTTAGTTGAAGTGGCAGTGGGCGGGCCATATTTGTCGCCGACATGATGGCCGTTGGGGCCGAAAGGCTTTAGAATGGAGACCACGTACAGCAAAGCGTAGTAAAGGACGACCTCGTGCCCGCTGGACCCACGACCTGAAGGACGTTGCGGGGGGCGGCTGGATGAGGAGGACGGAGGACCGACATGAGTGGCGAAATTTGGGAAAGGCCTATGTCCAGCTGATGGATGGATGGATGGATGATATACGTGGGTAAGGGCCATAACTTTCTCGCAACGTTTAAAACACTCGCTTTTTGCTCGTGTTTCAAATCGTTCCCCGTAAGCTTTTGCTTCCTTACCGCACTTATAAAGAAACTTTCTTTAATAACATCCTGGAAACAAGTACTCTACCAAAAATATTTCTCGAAGCTAAAGTAGTAGCCATTCTCAAGCCCGGGAAACCAGAGGACGATCCAGCGAGTTACAGGCCAATAACCCTGCTGAGCGTCACTTATAAGTTGCTTGAACGCCTAATATACAATCGCATCTCCCCAGCAGTGAACCCAACGGTACCGACGGAACAAGCCGGATTTAGAGCAAACCGTAGCTGCGCTGATCAAGTCTTGGCCCTTACATCATTCATAGAGGCTGGTTTTCAGCGAGGGGAAAAGACGTTTGTAGCGTTCGTCGATTTAAAAGCAGCCTACGATACTGTCTGGATCAACGGCCTGCTACACAAGCTCAGCAGCATAGTACCATTTAAGAAAATCTTCTTCCTGCTAAAACGCATGCTGGGGCCACGCAACATAAAAGTGATGCTCGGCGCCGAAGAAAGTACTTACAAGCTGCTGAAGAACGGTCTCCCTCAGGGTTCTGTTTTGGCCCCGCTTTTGTTCAATGTGTACACTAGTGACATGCCCAGCACCCGATCGGAAAAATTCATATACGCTGATGACCTGGCCCTGGCTTTCCAAGGAAAAAAGTTTGAAGATGCAGAAGCTGTGCTATGTGAAGATCTTCGTGAGCTGAACAAATATTATACGCAGTGGCGACTTCAACCAAACCCTACAAAAACTGAAGTAAGCGCCTTTCATCTCTCAAACAGCCTGGCTCGATGTGAACTTCGGGTGACATTCTGTGGAAAAATGTTACGTCACAATTTTTCCCCAAAATACCTAGGTGTTATCCTAGACAGATCTCTGACCTTCCGTGATCACCTGGAGAACGTCGCCCAAAAGCTGAAGACTCGAGTCAACCTAATTGGCCGGCTAGCTGGCACGACTTGGGGAGCTCGCGCTGACGTCCTTCGTACCTCCGCACTTGCCTTGGTGTACTCCACCGCTGAGTTCTGCGCTCCAGTGTGGTACCAAAGCGCACATACAAATAAAATAGATGTCCAACTAAACAGAGTGATGCGAATTATATCAGGCACCCTCAAGCCAACTCCGATACCGTGGCTACCGGTGCTAGCACACATAGCCCCACCACAGCTCAGAAGAGAGCAAGCAACTGCTAGTGAATGGACTAGAGCATTCAACGAGGCCCCACACAAAATGCCTATAAGGAAAACATTAGACCAGATACCACCTCAGCGACTTCCTTCCCGCAAACCAATCTGGATTGATGCCAAGATCAAACACCAAACTGACATCCAGACTGAATGGCGGGCAAAATGGCGAGAAGAAAAATGTTCAGAGGCGGACATCATATCTGACCCGTCTGCCACACAACCAGGTTTTAGAGAACACCGTAAGCTATGGACTACGCTGAATAGAATTCGTACTGGCGTGGCAAGGTGCAACTACAACATGCATCAGTGGGATATAGCTGACTCACCTCGTGACTGTGGAGCCTCGGAACAAACTATCCGTCACATCGTGGAAGAGTGCCCCAACAGAAGGTTTTCTGGTGGGCTGGAGCGGCTACATAAGTTAACACCTCAGGCAAAAGTATGGCTATCAAACCTGGATTTAGAATTGTAGCTGTATATATAAAATAGAAAATACTAAGATAAAGCAGGATACCAAGGCCATACGATGATGATGATGACCGCACTTATAGCATAAACTAGTATTGTAAACTATCTTTCCGTTTTTACGCCATACGCCACATCTTTGAATATTTATTTCCAGTTCCATAGGTTTCATTAATTTGTAAGAATTTATAAAAAGTTTAATTAAAAAAACTACTCATTGTACTGTACTACTTATTCGAAGAAACCAAGATTAGTATGTTCGGTAAAGTACGTTATGAAGTTTCGTTCAATGTTTTCAGTATTTTTACGTTCTATTTATCGTAAAAGTCTACAATACAACTTTAGCATTTATCCTATAACTAATTCAACCATGATTTCTATAAGTATTTTGGACAGAGATGAAATAGTTGACATGAACATGAACTTTTGTATCTAATCAGTATAAAACGAATTTCAAATCGATACCACCTACATAAAGTGTCTGTCGTAGAAAAGAGTAGCAGTATAATATATTTACGTAATATTTGCAAATGGAAGATAAATTGAATATTCATTGGAAAGCGAATAAGCTCTACAAAAGGTAACGACAATATTAGGCACTTTAGAAAATTATTGCGCTGTTTAGTCATATAAACTTTACGATAAAGTTTTATAGACGTCGTAAAGCTCCCTCAATGAGCTTGAAAGCTAAGCTCGAAAATTCAACAGAAGTATTATCTGAGTATTGTTCGTAATATAAAACATGTCTTTATATACACTTCTCATTTAAAAAATCGAAACACTTCTCAAGTTTATGTTTTAACGGTTTATTAGAATAATATTGTTGTACTGTATACTGAAAAAAATTAAATGTCATATAACAGTAGGTAGTACAAGATTCGAATTCCCTATGTTAATGTTCCAAATTTAAAATTAATTTTCATATTCTTATTGTTTTGTTCAACAAGTCACTTTTGAACTTTATGGAGATTTTATGAAAAAATGCAAAAAATAAAACAGGAAAATAAAAATAAAAATTACATAAGTATAGTTTATATAATAATTTGTATTCCTTTCGCGGGCCCTCATGACTTCTTCCATACGGTTCTTCATGGATCAGATGAGAGTCCCGACTACATGTTGTGGAATATTATTCTATTTTTCTTAAAATGCGTTTTACAGGTGGCCTATAGTCTCTGGAGTAAGATCTCCTACCCAAAATCGTCTTTTTAGCTCATCCTACGGGTGCTCCATGGAAATCATATCTGGACTTATTGCTGGCCATTCCATAACGAAGATACCGACTTCACTGAGATAAGCTCATACGATTCCTGTGGTATATGGGCCCTGACATTATCATGGATGAAAATGCAGTCTTCGCCAGTAAAATGTGCATATGGAATCACATGAGCTCGAGAAATTCTTTGATGTAACGGTGACCGTTTAGTGCAGGCAGGAGTGGTTCAGATACAAAAGCGAAATCTGTTTTTCCGTCGGTAGTAAATGCTCCCCAAACTGTTCATGAACCGCCACCATAGCTTGCATTTTTCTCAATGCAGCACTGAGCATAACATTCTTCCTCTCTTCTGTATAATTTCTTCTTTCCATCATTACCACATAGCATAATTTTACTCCCGTCAGAAAAGAAAAGCTTGCTCCATTGAAGGTATGACCAATTTAAGTGCCCACGTGCAAGCTGAAGGTGCGCTCCTCGATGGTCTGTTGTTAATTTCGTCCCATTGGCTGGCTTGTGTTGTACCAATGCACATTCTTTCAACCTTTGTCTAATTGTAGAGTCACTCACAGTCATCCTTCGAACAACACGGAGCTGTTGCTGCAGTTCAAAAGCGTTAAGGTGTCGATTTGGCAAAGAAACTGTGGCAATAAATCGGTCGTCTCGCTCAGAAGTGGCCCGATTCCTACCAGATCCTGGACGGCGCGTGAATAAACCAGTCTCCGGATAGTGTTTGTACACTCTATGAACAGACGAGAGGCTTAGATGTAGTCTTTCAGCCACAATATGTTGACTAAGACCAAAATCCGGCAACGCCACTACTGGGGCGGCTTTTTGCAGGCAACGTATCCATGTATGGTGAAGAAAAGTCTTGTTAACACATGATACAGAGTCTACTAACAAAATTACAAACAGAAAGTTTTAAAGGAAATCGTTATTTTATGTTTATTACACAGCAATTAAATGTATTTCGATTAAATTCGTTGCCTCAAAACAATGTTCGATTTCTTTTATAGGACGAAAAATAAAAAATAATAATTCAAATTTGGATTTTCCTTACACCACTGAAAATATCGAACAACAAAAGAAAACAACTTGATAAAATAAAGGAATTTCTTAAGCAAAGTTCAAAAATAATAATGTATCGTAGAATACCGCGCTCACCAACCCGCCTGCCCAGCGTGTTTGAGTATGGGCATTTCTTCCAGGAGGACCGCCAAGAGTGGCAAAATCCTGGAAAGGCCTATGTCCAGCAGTGGACGCAACAGGCTGATGGATGGATGGATCGTAGAAAAAATTCGTATGGTTACGTTTTTAATTATAAAAATGATTTATTAACCCTAGCGAAATAAATAAACAAAAAAGTATGTATTAAATAAAAAATTAGAGTCTACCCTATCTATCTACATGTGTGTGGGTGTGTGAGCAGCCCTTACCCTTGTGCGTGAAGGCATGTAAAATGTATATCTTTGTAAGATGGTGTGTGCGTAAAAAAGATAAATATAGGGTGTGTTTTTGTAAAAGAAAGTGTGTGTAGAGGGAGGTGATGGTTGTGTGATTCCCTAGCCCTACATCGTAGGTCTTGGGATAAGAGATGGTTTATTCTAATAGTGTGTGTTGGTGACGGCGACGAGGGTATGTGACCTAATTTGGGGTCATCCAATTTAAGGATTAGGATACGCGCCCGTGTTTAGCCACGTCATCTGTGATGTTGGCCAATACGTCATCTGAAACCTAAAATTTAAGAGCCTCCTGGGTTATTCAGCTCTTCGTATTTTCTTTCTTAGTGTAATCCTGTTATAACTTCAAAGTACAAAAGATGCTCAAAGGCGGAACATCTCGTAGTGAAAAAAACGGAGGTCTTATAGAATCACTTTGTTGTTCGTCTGTCTGTCCATCCCTTCATCCGTCCGTCTGTCTGTCAAGACCCTTTATCTCAGGAACGCGTGGAGGTATCTAGTTGAAATTACAACCATATACTCAAGTTTACAGTCCCTTGAAGCTGAAAAATCTAACTTCTAAGTTAACGTAAAAAAAGATACGGCCCCTTTATGTCGCAAAAACGTGTATTTTGACACTCTCAAGGGAATCAAAATTTATAGGGTATTTTCAGTTGACCTAGAACTATGAAATTTGGCAAGTAATACCGACTTATACTACAAGTATAGGGAAAAATGAAAGGAAGCAATAAGGGTCGCCGTCGATGGATACGTCGAGGAGGACATCATCATCATCATCATCATAGGGAAAAATCTGAAAATCTATACATTTGTAATTAAATCATGAAAAACATAGTCTTTAACGGAACCCTCGGTGGGCGAGTCCGACTCGCACCTGTCCGGTTTTTTTATTATTTTGATACTAATAATAAAGTAGTTAAAAAGTCGTGTGAATATTTTCACGAAACTTTAAATGAAATGAGTTATTAGTATTATACTGATACCAATGTATATATGTTCCGTTTTAATTCGCGAACCATTTAACGGATTTGGATGCGTTTTTTATTATTATAGTAGTGAACCTGGTCAATACATATGCTATAAGCGGCATTCATAATATAACGCCTAAGCCGGAAACGGGGTAAATATTGAGTAAAAGCTTTTAACTCGAGAACCGTGAAACGGATTTGGATGTGGTTATTTTGAAACTTGCATGTATTATCGTTTTTAAGATAGATCTGAAACAAATAACGTTTAAATAATGCTAACTTTTTGAGGTTTTCTTGTAAAGAAAGCCCCTTGGGTTATTTATATATTATTTATATTTTATTATTTTGTCACAGCCACAGTAAAGCGTATTCTGTGAAAATTTCAACTATCGAACTATTACGGTTGTAGATGTGACAGACCGACAGACAGACAGACAGCGGAGGCTTACTCGTAGTAATATATTACTAAGCCTCCGCTGTCTGAGGGTCCCGTTTTGTACCCTTGGGTACGGAACCCTAAAAAGAAGTCAACATTTTGTAAAATATCACTGATACACCTTATATAATAAATATACTCGTGTCTAGTTATCGATATAGCGGTAGCTGTCAATGGAATGTTGCCTCGATTTCTCATCAGAATCTACGTTGTACTGAGAATCCGTCTTTTGTTCAGGTAATTAATTAAATTGCCATATCGTATACGTTCCGTACTCGGTAGCAGACTTTGCTCCCGAGAATTGTCACGTCGATTTTCTCTCTGTTGACAGTTACTGTGGAATATCTAATTTTACTAATACGTTTGCTGACATTCGCTGAATAGAATAAGAATATTCGGTCGAATCTTTTTAAGGGTTGGAAACTGAACTAAACGTATACATACATGCAGGATAGGGGTTGGGATGGGATGGGGCAGTAAGGGCAAGATCTAAACTTTATGAGATAGAGAAGTTTTCTTAAAAGACTGTCGTCATGCTCTCGTATAGTTAAAATTTTCCTGATACTGCCCATCTCAACCAGGGATCATTTTTGTGCTCCTATCATAGGGTGTTTTGCTTGAAACCCTATTCTTAGTGAAAGCCTATCCGTAAGTGGTAAGCAAACCCTATTCAAATCCCTAATTGTACCACTTTTAGTCTAATTATCAATAACTTTAGAAAAAAGCCCAAAGAAAACAAAAAAACGAAATTTACATTGTTTTATGGACATGGCAGAGCCCACGGCAGCACCATAAGGTCGAGAACGTAGGACATCTAAAAATGGTGGATACCCGACCTTTTGCGAGGTAGGTATCCTTTTTTCATACAAATTAAGTGAATTATTATTTCAAGACTCAAATCCGTACCGTATAATATTCCTTTGACCTAGAGCATTTAAATGTTTTTAAAGAAAACGATGAGAAATAGAACTGTGGACGAGTACTACCTATGTTTTACGTTTTGTCAAGTATTATAATTTAACCTTATATATTAATTTATAGTTTACATTATTTATTTATTTGCTACTGATCTTAAGGGTTCGTTGACTTAAAAATATAATAAATATCTTCAAGCATCTAGAGACTTAAATAAGCAACTGCTACAAGAGAGAGAAGAAGGAATTATTGAGGCACAAAAATTAAATAGCAGAAATCTTTTACAAAAAAACCAGTTAACGGAACTTGATATAGAAAATGAGGATCTACGAGCTGAACGAGACCAATATAAGATAATTCTGACCTCATTTGACCAAGACCGAGACACATTTGACATAAACCTTGAACGGATCAAGTTCCTTGAAGAGCAACTGGCTGATGCACATTGCCAACTCAGAAAAATAAGTGAAGAAAAGCAATGTCAAGAAACCGAGAAAACATTGACCATGTTTGAAGAAATGATGACGAATAAAGATTCAGACCCTGTTGAGACCATTGACCTTACAACTGAGAATAAATGCTCAGCTAGAAAAAGTATAAATGGCTCAAATAAAATTAAAAAGTATGTTAAAATAAATAAGTACATACAAAAAACTCAAAGATTAATTCATAAAAACCGCCAAAGTTTTAACAAATTGCCTTTAAGAAAACAAAAAATAACATTACAAAACGAATTAGAAGAACAAGAAAAAGAATTAATGCAACAGAAATTTAAATATGAAAAGCAAATGTCCCAATTAAACGCCAAGATTAAAAATATTGAATGCTCACTGAAGGAAATGACTGAAAAATACAATATAGCCAATAACACTATTATTGAGCACAGCGCTGCCATGGATCAGCTGATAGCCATGAGTAATGACAATTTGGAGAGATTTACATCCCTGTCCAACAAAGAAGCCAGCTGCATTCACACTGGCTGCCTGATGTGCGGGCCACCGGCAACTCCTGCTTGCCCGGACACTCAGCCTGTACAGGCCTCTCGGGATCCTCGGATCTCTATAAGCTCCTCACCATCTCAGAGCCCCAGACCACCACTGGACTCCACACCTCAACCCAAGAGTAAGGCTGCCCGTCGACGGCAACGTCACCGCTCTGCTCGCCTTCGTAGAGAATCAAAACAAGAAGCTGAACCCTCATCCACTCCTGCAGCAGAGCCCTTGTCAGCACCTTCATCTACGTCTGACGCGCCAAAAATGCTGAACTCTTCTCCTCGGCCCCCTACGCAACTTTCAGTCGATGCGCATGAGTCCTCGGAGTCCAAGGAACACCGCACCATTGTTTTTTCTGATAAAATTGGCAAAAACTTAGGACTTTTGTTAGGAAACAATATGATGCAAAATGTCATTAATATTTGCATGCCAGGTGCATCATTCATTCAAATTTTGGAACATATTATGAAAATGAAATTCAACAGCAATGTAAATACTACAATTATTCTATTATTAGGAGATAGTATTGATGTAACACAAAGTAACCTATTAAAATACTTTGAATTTATGTTAAAACTTAGTGTTCATAAAATCATACTCTGTGAATTCCCTTACTCAGAATCACTAACGGGGTCACAAAAAAATAATTTATATAATTTAAATATTTGCATGCACAAATTTTCAGTTAGTCACAGTGACAAAATAGAATATTTTGACACGAATTCGTACATTCGAGATTTTGTTTTGACAAATGGTACTCTATACCTTCCAAATTTTTATAAAAAACAAATGGCTACTAAGTTAGCTAGCATTTTACCACGTAATGAATCTGTTACAATGTGTGTAACAGGATTTTTTTCAATACCAGTCATAATTGATGGTATTTGTAATAATAATTCTTTTCATAGTTTTGTCCCTATTGACAAAGTTAGTACAAGTACTAACAATATTGTACCCAATCCTTTTTAGATTTAACGACAACGGGAAAGCCTTCTGTATATAAACTAGTACATCAAAACATACAAGGCGGCTTCCTCGGCAAAATACTTTCAATAGAGTTGTTCCTAGAGGAATCAAAAACAGATATTTTGTGTTTAACTGAGCACCATTTACCGGAACATAATATGCAATTTAATGTTAATAATTTTACTGTCCTTAGCTGCTATAACAGATTAACTATAGAAAAAGGTGGTTCTATGATTCTAGTCAAGAATAATATAAAGTCAAAAGAAAGAAAAGACATTGTAAAACTTTCTGTTGAACACCAAGTAGAATTGGCTTGTATAGAAATGAGTAAATATATAATTCTTTGTGTCTACCGACCCTCGGGACAAGATTACAATATTTTTGAAAAAACAATGGAAGAAGTGCTAAAGTTATTATTTGATACGAAGAAAAAAATTATCGTCTGTGGAGATTTTAACGTAGATATACTAGAAAAGTCGGTCATGACCACGAAATTAATTCAGTTATTCAAATCATTTAATTTGTCTAATGTGTTCTTAGAACCAACTAGAATTACCCAAAATACAGCAACTTGTCTTGATAATATATTCTGTGATTGTGACTACTCAGACAATAAAGTTATTAACCGCTTGCAGTCTGATCACAGTGGCCAAACTGTAACTTTCATACAAAGTGTGAAACAATTGCCCAAAAAAGCATTTTACAGGCCTGTAACAACTCACAGACTAGAATGTTTTCAAGCAAACTTAGAACTTAAATTACCACATTTTAATCTTCTCCAAGATGATCCAAATGCTCTCTTTGCAGACCTGTTTAACATAGTTTCCAAAGAATTTGAAAATACGTTTACATTGCGGAAAGTTTCTAACAGTAATAAAATCACTTTTAGTGACTGGGCAACGCCAGGTATTTACAAAAGCCGAAATCATTTATACGAATTGTACGACATAAAATCCTACAATAATAATATTGAATTTATTGAACATTTAAAAATATACTCACGTACTTTCAAATTAGTGTGTTTAAAAGCAAAAAGTATATTTCTGAATAAAAAACTTAAAATGGCCGATAACAAAGTAAAAGCAGTATGGAAAATCATAAATACTGAAACTGGGAAGAGTAACAAACGGAATAATGAACTAAAATTGAACATTAACAATGAAGTTTTTACAGGAGATAAAGAAGTTGCGAAGGCCTTTGAACAATTCTTTACTGACATTCCTTCCTTGACAACTAAAGGCTTAAATTCAAGTCCAAGACTTGCATAGGATCTTTTGAGTGATCACGTGCCTCAGTGCCATTCTTGCGTTAAAGCATATTAATTCACAAACTGTCATTAAAGCATTTAAATCTCTTAACTTAAAAAAAACCGAGGACTTATGGGGCCTATCTGTTAAAGTTGTAAGCTGTATCATTGATTTAATAGCTCCATATTTAGCTTTAATCTTTAATAAATGTGTAGATGATGGTGTCTTTCCTGATTTAATGAAGTTGAGTAAATTGATCCCTCTTTTTAAATCAGGCGACAATGAAGACCCTTCCAACTATAGACCGGTCTCAGTTTTACCAGTATTTAGTAAGATTTTCGAAAAAATTGTTTTTAATCAATTGTTATCTCATTTTAACTTAAATAAGTTGTTTCACAGTGAACAATATGGATTCACTAAAGGGAGGTCAACCACTGATGCAGGAGTTGCTTTAGTCAAGCACATATTTGACGCTTGGGAAGCAAAGCAGGATGCGTTTGGTGTATTTTGTGACCTCTCAAAAGCTTTTGATTGCGTTAATCATGAAACACTTTTATGTTAATTAGATCACTATGGAGTTAAGGGTAAATCTTTGGCGTTATTTAAGTCATACCTTAGTGACCGGTTTCAAAAGGTAGACATTAATGGAGTAAAGTCATCTGGAGCATTAGTCAAAATGGGTGTTCCGCAGACCTTCTAAATGACCTGACCTGACCTTCCTTACTTAGTTAGAGACTTATCTGAGATAGTTTTATTCGCAGATGACACGTCACTTATTTTTAAAGTGAATCGACATAACGATATACTTGATGACGCGAATTCAACCCTCTCTCTGATTCTTGATTGGTTCACTGCAAATAATTTAGTTCTAAATGCAAAAAAGACGAAATGTATAAAGTTTACTTTACCAAATGTAATTCAAGTAGATGTCAGTTTATTTTTGCAGGGGTCCAAGCTGGAGTTAGTTAACGAAACTAAGTTTTTAGGTATTACTATAGACTCTCGTCTTCAGTGGGGTCCCCACATAGAAGCTCTCTGTGGTAGACTTAGTTCAGCCGCATACGCTGTTAGACGCATAAGGCAGATTACTGATGAAGATACTGCTAGATTAGTATATTTCAGTTATTTTCACAGCATTATGTCATATGGCATAATGTTGTGGGGTAGAGCCGCGGATATAGAAGCAGTCTTTGTCTTGCAAAAGAGAGCAATTCGGTCTATTTATAACATGAAGTACCGAGATTCATTAAGAGAAAAGTTTAAAGAAATTAATATATTTACGGTCCCTTGTGAATTTATTTATCAAGTTATTAGATATGTCAGAAAAAAAATTGATAATTTCCCGAGGCTTGGTGTGCACCACTCTGTTGAAACCAGAAACAAGCATAAACTAGCTTTTCCAAAATTAAGACTTGCCAAAGTAGGTACCTCTTTTGTAGGACATGGTATAAGATTTTACAATAAGCTTCCAGAGGAGGTCCTTAGTTTGCCTGAAAATAAGTTTAAACTATATATTAAGCAGGGACTACTTAAGAAAGCTTATTATAAAATCAATGATTATTTGGATGATAATGAAGCATGGTGTAATAAATAATAATAATCTTATTCAATATTGTAATTAATAATTAGCATATTTTAATACTGTACGATTCCTCTAAAGGCTTAAAATTAATTAATATGTAAACTTACTTTGTTAAAGGTAATAGACAATATGAGACGGGTTGACTAAGATATATTTTTTTTTCTCGTGACTAATTCCCGCAGTCTTATATTTTTTTATGCCTTTACTTGAGTAGGTATGTATATGATTTTGTATCATATGTTTTATTTTGAAAAAAGGAATGTTTGCTAAGTTTCTTGCCCTTCTTCTTAGCAATACTAATCGAATGGTGCGGATGGTTAGGCATTATGTATATACAATATTTTTATTCCTATATTTCTATATTTTATGCAAGTGTATAACTTTATTACATTTTAGTAGCCCACCCTTAATATTTTTTTGTATGTATTTCCCGTTTTTATTATTTCTTCATTGTATTATGTGTATATAATATTTTTATTCCTAGATTCCCCTATTTTTATTTTTTTTTATTTATGTATTTATTTAAAAACTTACGACTATCATTTATTAATGCAGGTGTATATTTTATTTCCCGTATTATTATATATTTTTTTTATATTCTAAAGACATATTATATTGTGTAAATTAACTTTGACTTGTAGAAAGTATACTTAATGTATCTATTTTGCAAAAATAAATATTTTAATTTTGATTTGATTTGATTTGATAAATGTGGCGAAAAATGTTTGCTTAAAGAGTGTTCTTAAAACTAATGTCCCTGGATCAATATGGTGTTATCTTAAAGTACAGGAGCGAAGAAAAATCCATTAATACATCGTACACGACAACGACAATGTGGCACCCTCTATAATGAACTAAGCGTATTTAAGCGATCAACAAAATCACAAAGAAAAGAGCAAAAGAGGCATCTCAATCTTTAGACAAATTTGGTTTTAAATGAATAAATGCTTATCCGCAGCAATTTCTTGAATACTTTATTATTATTTGGGTATAATTTTGGCTCGGCTATTTACGTTCAATTATGTATTAATTTAATGAGAAATTTAATTTCTGTCTCATCTTATTTTAATTAGAAATCTGATCTTGAGTTTTCGTTTAATTTCATAACACGAGTAACGAAATTAATTAAGATTAGGGTGCCCTCAAACTGGTGATCCCTGATTTTGTTTTATTTTAAGGCTGGTTTACCAATCTTTTTATTGCGCTTAAAACAAAAACTGAACAAAACCTACACAGCATACCAGGGCGGCTATTCTGGCATTATTTTTCACTTGCAATATCAGTCGTTCGAGTTTTTTTACTACAGTAGGTATGATAAATGTCATGCAATGTCAAGTGGAGTGACAAAATCTCATAAAATAAAAGGGAATTTAAGAAACGCTTCCTATAGGTGTTAAATAATACAAAAATATATCTGTAAGAATCCCTTTTAAAATTACAAGAAAGTTTTTTTGCACGTACGATAGATAGATAGATAGATATAGATAGGATAGC
Source organism: Ypsolopha scabrella (assembly GCA_910592155.1). Taxonomy (NCBI): domain Eukaryota; kingdom Metazoa; phylum Arthropoda; class Insecta; order Lepidoptera; family Ypsolophidae; genus Ypsolopha; species Ypsolopha scabrella. The sequence goes on along the minus strand of OU342964.1, from coordinate 19,972,674 downwards.
CGTTCTGGTTTATCATTCCATATTTGGCACAAGTAAATACCATAGGCAAATATATTAGAACCTAACCTTTTGCCAAATCCACAGAATAAAATTTAAAAATAATATTTAGACCTTGTCTTTGTTAAAATTATACATGGTCTCTCTCTTTCAGTGAGGCTGTTTTGTAAATAAAAATCAACTTCTTTTCAGAGAAACTCAAATAAGGGACTACGAGTATTATTCAGTTTTAATCTAAACTAATTTTAAAGAGGAAACTTTGTTTGTTTGCTAGGGCTAGCACGAGTATGCCGAGTATGTCCGATTTAGTTGAAATTTAGGGTGGCTATGATACTCGTATATTATAGGGTACTCCGGGAAAATGTATAAGGATGTTTTGACATCTGTAATTTTTGAAATATCTTAATTTTGACATTGTCAATTTCGTCATTTTAACTCTTGAAATAATTTCACTTTTGTCGTCTGCCACTGCCACGTCACCATTTGGTATCTATTAAGATACATCAGTCACTTTTAAAACATAAAGTCAGTGATAAAAATAAAATCAAACTGGACGAAAAGGCGGGCAAAGGCTATAATAAGATATAATTACATATATCTAAAAACACAAATATTGATAAGTATATGCAAAAACATTTTTTTTTCATGGTACAAGTAGCTTTAAAACTGTCGGATATTACGCTTTTTTTAGGATTTACAGCTGGTAATCGTGTTACGGGCAAATCCATTTTTTGATCAAACATATTATTACATATTATTACATATTATTTTGCTTACAATGTTTTAGTAGGGACCTATTTTTGGGCGTATCTAATAGTTATTCCTTCACAATTTATATAAAGTATTAAGATTCAATTCTTAATTTCTCGACACGTAAAAAACATATCCAAAAAAACTAAAACATAAATTAAAAAATGTGATTTAATTGGTAAAAGAAAACTCTTAACAAAAGGGAATTTCGACAAGGTTAGCAAGTAATTTTCTATCCTTCGACTGGAAAGTCGAGGTACCATACTATGGTATAGAAGAAAGGATCATCTTTGACCCCAAACTCCTTTACGAATAGGTCGTGCCGAATAATCTGAATCTGAATAACCAATTTGAAATTATAATGAAGAGAAGCGTTTGCAGATAAACAAAGATTTAATTCTGCCGATGATTCAGTTAAAACTCAATAATTATGTAAGTAAACGAACGATCTAAAAGGTTTAATCACGTTAAATTTACTCGATAAAAAAAGCATTTTGGCCGTCTCTATGGCCAAGTGGTAGAGTTCGCTTGCTAACCCAGAGGTCATGGATTCAATCTGTCCGGTCTGCGGACTTCGGTTCCATTTGTGCCCCAAGTACGGCGATAGGGCTAACGTTTAAAAGTCAATAATTTTAGAAAATATATAAATAATTAAAGAAGCAATGCGGTTGTCCCTATCATGATAAATCAACGACAACTCGTCATTGTGAACCCCTCAAATGCTGTACGAAACCCATGGCGTGAAGGTTGACTCACACTTGACTGACTTTTTACTCTAAGAGCCACTTGCACAGGAAAATTTAACTCGCCAATTTTCATTGGACATCTGTCAGTGAATAATTTCCATCAAATTAAATTCGATTGGCAGATAACAAAATTAGGATTACTAAATTTCTCTTGCATTTTCAGGGTTCGTTGCCCGAAGAATACCAAACGGAACCCTATTAGTAAGCCTTCGCTGTCTGGTTGTCTGTCCATCTGGATCTACAGCTTTAACCGTAATAGGTGGAGAGTTGAAATTTTCACAGAATACGTGTTACTATAGCCTCTATCAGGACAAATAATAAAAATAAATAAATAAATAAACGCAAGGGGTGTCCCAATACGACAAGCCTCGTGTTAACCATAGCGCCATATGATATGAATAGATGTTTGACAGGTTGTAGCGAGGTTAGAAGACCGTATTGATTAGAAGATAGATGGCGCTAAGAGTAGTTATCAACTTGTTTATAGCGAGGATAGATGGCCCTAAGATCTTAAATACGGTGATTTTTAGGGTTCCGTACCTCAAGAGGAAAAAACGGAGCCCTTATAGGATCACTTTGCTGTCCGTCTGTCTGTCAAGACCCTTTATTTCGGGAACGCGTGGAGGTATCGTGTTGAAATTAAAACCATATAGTTTACAGTCACATAAAGCTGTAAAAAAGTCAAACTTCTTAGCTAACATTTAAAAAATTTACGGCCGTTTATGCCGCAAAAAACGTATCCTATTTTGGCACTCTCAGGGAATCAAACTTTATAGGTAGAACTATGAAATTTGGCAAGTATTGCCGTCTGTCTTATACTGCAAGTATAGGGAAAATCTGAAAACTTTACATTTGTAATTCAATAATTAAAAATATAGTCTTTATCGGAACCCCTTTGTGCGCGAGTCCTACTCGCTCTTGGCCAAATTACTCAGGTAGCTATGTTCACTACGACAAGACAGCCTTAAGTATTTTATGTTTGTAGTTTCCTAGCATAGTAATCGTGAAACTTGAACGCTAATGCGGGCCAAGTATTGCGAAGTCTGATAAAATTTTCATAACGCTCATACTGCATTCACTTTGAACGTAAAGTAAGGCCTGAGTTTCCACTATTTTTATATCTTTGTATCCGTTTACAGTGTTGTTTATATTTAAGGTCACACAATAATAAGTGAAAATAATTCTAGGGTAAATCATGTATACGTTAACTGATTACATTTTAGAAGAAAAAAAAATATTGCTCAAATAATTTTTTCACTTTCACAAAGTGACTGACTAAATTTAGTAGCTGACTAAATTTCTGACTAAAATTCTAAATTTCTATATAAATAATAAAAAAAATCGCGCAAATATTATTGTTTTCGGTGGAATATGGTCTATTAGGGATACTCTATTATCAATTAATTTTTTTTCACTTTGAATTGTACGACCTTATATAAGTGATATTAATTTATGCAACCAAATTCTTACTGAAGACTCGATAAGTGCTCGGTAACAAGGTTCGATGATCCTTTTTGTGAAATTCGTATTTTTTTTGTGTTCCTTACAAACTCCAGCCTAGACCTGAGTCAATTACTATGGGGACGTCAAGATTTTATTTTGCAATATTAGCAAAAAGTGTTATCGATCCGTGTTTCTGATCACTTACCAAGCCTCCAGTATGAGTTTGGCTGCATAAATAAAAGTCATCTTATATATATTATATTATAATTGCCGAGCCTCATATAAAACAGACTGGTGACGGGCAGCGGCGTCACTGGTGCAAGGGTTTCGGCACCGCGCTCACCATCCCGCCTGCCCAGCGTGTGTGAATATGGGCATTTCTTCCAGGAGGACCGCCAAGAGTGGCGAAATCCTGGAAAGGCCTATGTCCAGCAGTGGACGAAACAGGCTGATGGATGGATGGATGTATATATTATTATAAACTTGGCTGACTTGAAAGTTGAACTGTAATCTTTTATTGGTTTGAAAATCAGTCCAATAATTTGAGGAAAGTATTTGATACGTTTCTTAAATATGCCAAATATTTATTCTTTTTCGTAATGATTATTTGATCAAGTATACCATAATCAGATTATGTAAACATCGGAAAAAAAGACTTGAGTAACAAATAAGACATCCTCCTTGACGTTACATTTGAAAATCTGTGGGGTGTCAAATAAAGGATATATTTTAGCAAAATATACGTATATACTCGTATGTAGCTATACGAATATCTCCAGCGTGGTAAAAGACATACTAAAGATTCGGTCAGTAAAAAACATTGAAACATTTTAAAAAATTATACAAGAAACAAATTCCAACTTACTTACTAAAAATAAGTATATATATTTTTATCCCCTATTGCCTTTAGTTTGAAATTGGCTGCATAAATCAAAGCCTGTGTTAATAATAAAAAAACGACAATATCAAAATAAAACAATTGACAACATACAATTGACAATAAACAATTGACAACATACACATTAATCGCTATGTATTGTTTACGATAGACATTTTACCTTTCAGAAAACCCTTCTAAAATACGCACCGATATAAATTTTCCGCAAAACCCATTTACACGCCCGGTTTTTGAACTTTAAAACCGAAAACCCCTAAATTATGTTCCCGTTAAGACTTAACACAGAAACTTTACCCTCGAAGGGTAAACTTCTTCCATGTGCAAGTTTTTACCTGCAAATTAAGGCTATCATCGTTAAGGAATTGCTTTATAAAAAGCGGTATAAAGTGTTTCAAAGTGTTTAATTATGTCATTCGAATCACGCTTGGCATTTAGGTTAACGTTCTGAATTTTATTGAATTAGCTTACAACGCTGTAGCTTATTTACTACTCTAAATACACTGATAATATTTGTGAATTAGAAGAATCGAGTGAACAGATAAAATCTAGGCATCAGTATGGCTAGCATACAATTTTATCTCGTAGATGACACGCATAGAGAAATTTTCTCTTTCGAGGAAACGTTTGACCAATGGACACGCAGGACGAGTCGTTTTGTCGAGGCGATGATCACGTGATAAAGCTTACCTGCGTTTTCATTGGTCAAACGTTTCCTCGAGAGACAAAACTTCTCTATTATTTTCGTCGCATGTTAGCTATGCTGGTAAAATTCAACGAAGCGTCTTTGATCTGTAAAAAAAACATAAATACCTATAGTATATTTCGTCAAGGCAAAGTTAAGTATCTCCGAGGGGTTTTCTGACTAAAAGCTGTCACTGGTACAATCGACACTCGTACATCCTCTTTTTACCAACGATTTTTACGTCCTAACGTGACAGGTCAGCCTTATCACCGTACTTCGGGCACAAATACAAACTTATTAGGTTATTTGACCTCACAGTGTTTTCCTCTCTATTCAGCAAGTGGTATGTATACAAAGACTTCACACACCAATTCTGAAAAATTCATCGCAGTATATTCATCTTCTAGCAGGATTTGAACCAGAGTCATAAGATTAAGGCGAGGCATTGATAAACTTTCAATTTCAAATCGGCGCCCTGGGGGAGTGGAGTGAGGGGGACTTACTCCCCCGCTCACGCTAACGAACTAGCTTATGCCGTAAAGTCGTATGCGGCAAAACAGTATTTTTTATTTAAAATGACAACTATAAGTAATTTCATAAATCCAATCGGCCATATTGAAGTGTATTTGTAGACTAATTTATATAAAAAACTTAAAGGCTTCACTCGCTCCCGTTTGTCAGTAAAAAAGAAATCTATGTTTTAAAAGAGGTTTTCTAAATATTTTTTTCTCTGCTATGAAAATTAATCAATCAACTAAATCTTCGGGCAAAATGATGTCAATGAAATGCTTAATCTAGTTTATAAATTGGTGATTACATATGTTTTTTTATTGCTGAGAAAAATATAAATCCATGTCGCCAAAATTTCGTGGCGTCGCCTTAAGATAACGGTGCCCTAACGACTGAACTACCGTTGTTCTTTTGAAAAACCTGGTATTAAAACGAAGGTGTGTGAAATAATTAGGTACATCAATAATAGAGGCTTCGCTTCTAAAACATAATGCGAATTTTGCAGCCCAGCTTCATAGAATTTTTCACAAAAATTAAATATTAATTCCGTGTTCACCTCGGGTGCCAGTGTTGTTGATTTGATAAAGTTTTCTTTCAACCCATTAATATGACCAACTTTCATTATGGGGCCAAGACAAAAATCGCAAATAAAATTCCTGTTTCATCCATCATACGTTTTGGTCAAGTAAGTATTTAACTTTTATATAAAACAGCAGATATTTTTTCGTGATTTCTGACTTCTCTCCATGGTAAAAGATGTTCGTATTAATGGGTAGTCAATTTAAGGAAAAGGTTATCACCTTGAAATTCTGTATATCCACAGCATTGCTCCAAATCCAGAGGCCAATCAACTTGGCAAGTTGGTCAAAATAACAACAACAAGAAAATACATTGAATCAGAGCATAATTTTAGGTCAATACTGAACATAGTGCTTTTTTGTCACTATGTTTTCAGTATTCTAGCCAATGTTATGATATCATCGATATATCCTCCAGAACATATTAAATTTTCTGCGTATACATCCGACCACCAGTCGGTCACGTCGGTCTATCATTTATCAACCGCTTTCACTTCATATTTTAGCTTCGATAATCTGTTTTGTATTTGTTCCAGTGTCAGACTTCACATCGCAGCTGGCACAACTGTACGAGCGGCACTCGTCCGAGCTGCAACTCCTCGTGTCCAACTTTAGGAAACGTAACAGCGAGCTGAGGAAAGAACGGTGAGTCCAGAAATAATACTTTTCCCACTACTACCCAGACCTATCCCAACCGTTGGGTCATTTTAGGCCAATCTACAGGAGTCAGTCTTATAAGCCATACGCCGAAACTTATCGCTGGACCGCTCCGAATAAATTGCCTCCGAATGGCAAGAATCCGTATGCACCGGAATTACATTTACGTGGGACGCACTATAAGTTTCCGGAATGAATATGAAAAAATACTATTAAAGGTACAAAATTAATTTATTGTTTTTCAAAATAATCTCCCTTGGCGTCTATGCACTTTTTCATTCGATCAAACCAGTTTTGAAAACTTTTGTGCCACTCCCCTGTGGTGACCTCTGAAACGTGTTTTTCATACTCCTCGACAGCCTCTTCTGGTGATGAAAATCGTTGACCGCGTAATTGGTTCTTAATTTTTGGGAACAGAAAAAAGTCACAAGGTGCCAGGTCGGGACTGTATGCAGGATGACTCATGAGTTCTACATTTTTCGTCTTCAAAAAGTCGTTTGTCTGTCTGGCCGTGTGAGAACTAGCATTGTCGTGGTGCAGGATGATACGGCGTTTACGGTTATTTTTACGGAGTTCGTCAATAACTTCCGGCAAACAAATGGTCGTGTACCAGTCACTATTCACGGTACGACGATTCTCTAAAGCAACAGTAGCCACGTGTCCAGTTTTATTAAAAAAAGAAGCAATCATCCGCTTAGATGCACTTTTCACGCGCGCCACTTTGGTTGGTTTCGGCTCATCTTGAAAGACCCATACGCTCGATTGCTGCTTTGTTTTGGGATCGTAGCAATAAATCCATGTTTCGTCACCTGTTGCTATGTCCCACACCAAATTTGACGCACCTTCGTTGAATCTGGTAAGCATGGCACTGCACCAAGTGACGCGGTCCGTTTTTTGAGCCTCGGTCAAGTTGTGTGGGATCCACCGCGAGCACAGCTTTCTCACACCCAAATGTTTGTGTAGGATTGTATTTGACTCATGCCTATTTCTAAGGATGCGCAAATTTCATGGTAGGTCACATGCCTGTCTGTTTCAATCATACGGCGCACAGCATCGATGTTTTTGTTGGTCACAGCGGTGGACGGCCGACCATCGCGAGATTCGACACTGAGATTGATACGACCACGCTTGAATTCTGCAAACCAGCTATAAACAGTCGTCTTGCATGGTGCTTCATTGCCAAAAGCTGTTTCAAGCCGAGCGATGCTCTGTTGAGCTGTCAAATTACACTTAAAATCGTAGAAAATCATACTACGAAAATTTTCCCGAGTTAAATCCATGTTGATGCAGACACACAATTTTTTAAATGGCGCCACAAGGTAAAAACAAAAGACAGTCAGATGAAACAAACTGCATTCTACAGCCAAAGAGTTCTATTTTCAAATGTTGCAATAAATTTTTAAATATTGTTTATGTAAGTGGCCAGTTCCGGAAACTTTTAGTGTTACCTATGTATTGTAAAGGAATAAGGGTTTTTAAACATTGTGTCCAAATACCAGAATACTTATTTCGGAAATACATTAGAAAAAACGCGTAAAAGTGACGTTCTCTATGACGTAACGTGGATGGTAATTAATGACTTAACTTTATTTATGACGGTCTTCATTTCGTTTAATGTTAATTTAACAAATATGTGACGTCACGATAACACTTCGAATATGGAATATATTTTTTTATTTTCATTAATTAATATTTCAAAATAATTATAGGTAATTTGCACGAGTGTTCTGAGTCATAATGTAAAAAATAGGACTATGTATTGAATTCTACTAATAAAGGTATTAAAACTATTAACGTGTCAACTCGTTTAAAAAATTACACTCCCTCTGCTTTGGGCGAGAATTATGACCTAGCAGTGGTTACATATCTACGAGGGTATATTGCAGCCATCGACGTCTATGGTTGCAGCCAAAACCAACTTTAAAGCAAGCTCCTTTTGCCTAGGCCAAACTGATTTCGTGGTTACCACGTTCCGCGACTCATCATACCTAACTTTGAAACCTATCTATAGGATGAAATTTTCGAATAATATGGTTGGGCTTGGGAAAAACTAGTTTGTCCTAAAATTCGTTTTGGCCGGTAACATATAATAAAATCGGTAGACCATTTGTTTTATCATTCTTTCTTGAACAATACGAGTATTTAAAATGATGGTGATTGATGATACGACAGCGCGGTGACACCTTTCAGCTTCTGGCGATACGTTCAGACAAGGCCCCAATACACGTTGACCAATGCGTTGGCGCGCTGGCCAGTGTGAAAGAAATAAACTTATGCGGGTAAATGGAATGTACTGCGTTTTTCTCACTTACTCGCGTAGCATTGTCCTTTTAAGCCCACGTGTACGATATTGGATGCAAAACCAAACTCGAACATTTCTCTCTGTATGTTATTGACATTGATCTTGCAAAAGTTTATACTTTTTCATCTTTATCATCTGAAGCGGAATCATTCGTTTAGTTTTTAGATTATTTCAGGTCTTGTATCGAAAGTAGTAAACCAGTATCCTTTTGTTAAGGACAGTGACAGATGGAACCGGTATTTATATCGTAAAACCAGTAAAAGCTCATAAAGTCACTAAATTTTTGAAATTACTTTTCCTTTTCTCGTCTTTTTTGGATCCAGAGAAAGGCATTGCAAATAATAGCTATGTTATTACGCAATACGTATTCAGTTTTATGCTAAACAGGCATTTGATAGTCATAAAGTATGTACGAGTACATAGCAAATCAAACAATGAACCCTAAACAAATATTGAAGACTATTACGATGAATTACATGGCTGACTAAATGAAAAACCTATTAGATAGTCACCTATCTAGAGTACTTGTTTTTTACTGAGAATAATGATAGCCACTGAAGAGCTAGTGAATAAGCTTGAACGCCTCCAAAACATAGGTATTAGGTTTATCTTCAGCTTGCGCAAGTATGACCATGTGTCAGATTTAAGATGTCAATTAGGATGGCTTCCGATTCGTTTGCGAAGAAATTATCACATGCTAGCCTTATTGTTTAACGTTCTGAACAATTCCTGTGCCCCTCAATACCTCCGTGATCGTTTTAAGCTTTTACCTTCCCGCAATAGACCTCAGAGAACTTGCGACACCAGGACCCTACATGTACCTTCCTGTAATACGGATTTCTACTCCAAATCCTTCACAGTTCAAGCAGCTCGATTGTGGAACAATCTGCCTAATAGTATTAGAGACAGCCCATCTGTATCGTCTTTTAAGAGAAAGCTTAAACAGCATTTTCTCCCCAAGAGCTAATATATATAATTTTTTTGTCTGACTACCCATTTAAACTTATTCATTTCGTTTGTTGGAATATTTGTATGTTTATTGAGTGTCTTTTGTTTAAAATATGATAGTTTATTCTAAGTATGTTCATTTTGAGTATTTATACGTACTGTTTTTTTATTGTAAATAACTATAGGTATATATGAAAAAAAAAATATATATTTGTATGTATTATTGCTACACATAAGTATGTATCTATAACTTAAATATCTTTTTTCTATTTAGTTTTCTGTATTTAATGTTGTGCACATTTATTTGCTCACCATTCTCACTACTTTTTCACCACATTAAAGGTTGGCTGGAAGAAATTTCTTTAGAAATAATCTCGCCCTTGTACAAACTGTTGTTCCTGTATATATTTTGTTACTTGAGTTTTTTTTGTGCAATAAAGAATAAAGAATAGAACAATTCTTTCTTACAGTACCGCTAAAACTTTTCGGATAATAATATTTATAACACCGGGTGTGTAATACCTGCTTTTGACGTTTATACAAATGAACCAAGTACGCTGTGTAAATTTGTAACCTATGCTGATATTGTAGGCAGATGATACTTGTACGGAACAGACCACAGAGTCATAATTCAGTCACACACAATTCAATTATTCTTTCTATTGTGTCTCTTTGAATGCCTCGCAGTTTATCAATAGCGGGAAGAATGAAAGATCAAGGAATTATTGTCCTTTTACCTATGTAATAAGACATCTAATAATTGGTCTTCCTGACACGAAGAAGTAGGAACAAATAAAACTGACGGCACATGATGTTGCATTTTTTTGCGATTTATTCGACCCCAAATTCCAGTTACCGGAAATATTTTTACACATAGTTTTCCGAAATAAATAAATCTCTTTCATGAAAAAATAATTAATCTGTATAATTTTCTCTAATAACGCCATTGTTCTGCGTGCCACGCGATGAGCGCGAGTTCTACCAAAATAGAGATATCTCCTCAGGCTTACATTTTATTGCACTGAAGGTTACTTTCTTATATTTTAAGAGTGCGCCGACCAAAAGAAGCTAAATCGGCGGTCACGGTTAAGTTTATTTAATGAAAAATATTTCATTAATGAATATAAAAAAATCATATTTAGTATCACATAAAATGTATGTACACTTTATCCGAAGCAAAAATGAAAAATAATTTATTGTTTATAAAGCCCAACTATTTAAACTAAGCCCAAAATGTAACAAAGGCGTATTGGCGTTAAGGTCATTTTAACAACTTAACTGTAAAATTTTATCTCAAACTTAATTTCTAACAATCACCAAAGTATAAACTACAATTTGTCCAACTTACATTTTAGAAATATTGCCTGGCAATTTAAATACGATTTATTCAAAATGCACCACAAATCCGCCAGACATTTTTAGTATGGCCGCTCAGCAGTCAGTAAAACTGACCACTATAAAAACGTCCACGAGAGTACAGAGCGGGGTGTCTAATCGTCGTACACTCGGCGTAGCCTTAAACTAGCCTTATGCCCGCGTCATTCATTTCGTTTGTTAAGTTGTTAGAGTCAAGCGTCCCAGTGCCAGCTAAACGGTTGTTCTTGGATATGTGAAAAAATTCAGGGCAGTAGTATATACAAGGGAATGAAAAGGAAAACTACCACAGCTAAGTAGGCTTTCCAAGTTAACGAGTTATAATCGACCAACTTAATTTTGCAGTTATATTTCATGAATTTTGTAGGTAATGATTTTTTTTTTTTAAATTTCTTTATATTTGTTTTTTTTATTATTTTGAATGATTAGTTTGTAATTTGTATTTGAATCTTTAATTCTAATTACTTATTTGAATGCAACATAACCCTCAGGCGCGAATCCAACTCGCACGTAACCGGTTTTTAATTTTGTATTTTTATTTAGTTACAGTTTCTGACAAAAGTTTAAAATACTAATTCGGCTGTCACATTCCAGATATTGGTGTCGATTCGGTGTAATACAACTTAACTTATTTTACAGGACTAAACTTATTTTACACTGAGAAAACTGTTCATCATAAAATAAAGTGAATTCAGTTACAATTATGATGATTCACGTAAAGTAGGGAGCATACGGACATCACAACAAAATACGATGAAACTACTGTTGCTGCTGCTAGCGTTATAATATGACGCACTGTCACTATGACTTTGTAGGAAGCAGACAGAATTATGCGCCGTAGGTAGTGTGACGGACCTCTTTTATGGGGAAGGCATGATGTAATACGAAAATGATAATCTTATTTTCTGTGACCAATTTTACGGTGATATGGCATCATAATATTGCGTTACTCACCTTAAAAACCTGATTATTTCCTCAAATGTTTTAATTACAGCATAATTTTTCCAATTCTCACCAAATTTAAAAATAATTCACCGTATTTTAAACTTATGTAATGCTATTTTATAATGAAGACAAAAAGAAAATTTTCTCAGTGTAGGCGTCCTTGTCTTGTCGATACAGAAAGAAAAAGACAGAATGCTTAAACTAAGTTTAGTTCTGTCAAATAGGTTAAGTCGTGCTACGCCGAATCGACACAATTCTGTAGTTTATCATATATGTTTTTAAATTTTTTGCTTACTATCATCTAAAATTTAGATTCTAAATTAAACCGGATGTTCCATAGTAGTTTTCAGAGTAATTGGCCTCTCCGTTGACAGGTGTGCTATTATAATGTAGCAAAAGCAGATGAACGATGTTTATAATTCAAAGAAATATGGAAATTCGTTTAGTTTCTGGTATGGGGTGTTTCCAAAAAAATCAAAAACTTTTTCAATTTTTATAATTGTTTTGCTAAAACTGGTTAGGCATTATGTATATATAATATTTTTATTCCTGTATTTCTCTATTTTATTCATATATAAAAAATAACTCCGTATCATTGTAGTTAAATAAAAACTGAACTACGAAATATGAATATAGTACCCCAACCTTAATATTTTTTGTATGTATTTCCCTTTTTTATTTATGAACTTATTTCTTCATTAAATTATGTATATATAATATTTTTATTCCTAGATTTATGCAGGTGTATATTTTATTTCCCGTATTATTATATATTTTTTATATTCTAAAGATATATTATATTCTTATAATTTACTTTGACTTATAGAAAGTATACTTTAAGTATCTATTGTGCAAAAATAAATATTTTGATTTGATTTGAAACTCAACACAGAAAAAACGTATCCCGAAAATCCATAGCACCTATCTGTCACAATATAAGGAGTTTTTTCTTGTTCAATTCACAATCAGAAAATTACTGACAGCCTCTCGCCTCGGGGATTCTCTAAAAAGGATTCCTTGTAAAACCACTACAATACGGAACCACGAGAATAGAGATTAATATCAGACTATTATCCCACATGCCCAGACCAATTAGTTACAAGTAGAAAGATAATAAAGCTCCCTTATCTCTATAGATAAGTAATATATGGCAACTTACTCAATTAATCTTGTTTATATTATTCGTATGTTTTATCGTAATTGAGAGAGTGCGCTACAACAGTTGCCTAATATAATAACAGCCCTAATAGCCTTTTAACAGTTTAAAAGCACACGTGCGCGAATTGATTCAATAATTTGGCCAAGTGAGAGTCGGACTCGCGCACAAAGGGTTCCGTACTACCTCACAATATGAGTACAGAACCCTAAAACATGGTTAATAACAACAATATAGATGTCGTAGCAACATCAAGACGACACAAAACAAGTCGCTAAAATGGCAGCGCCTGACAAACAATTCGGCTCCCGCTGGGTATGGAACCAAAGTTTTTATTATTTACTTCGCCCGCGTTCAGTGAATCTTTGCCCCGTTTTCGGCTTGGGCGTTATTTTATGAACAACCCTTATAGTCTATGTGATGACCAGGGTAACCAGAATAAAACTGCATTCAAGTCTGTTGATTGGTTATCGAATTATAATAGCGTTTATTCAATATTTGCCCCGTTTCCGGCTTGGGCGTTATTTTATTAACACCCTTATAGCCGATGTGATGACCAGGGTCACTACAATGATAACATAAAAAACCGCATCCAAATCCGTAGAGTGGTTCTCGAGTTAAAACAGAACATACAGACAGACAGACAGACAAATATTCTAAAAATTGTTGTTTCGGCCTCAGTACAGTACTAATAATCCATTTCATTTACAATTTCGTGAAAATATTCAATGTACAGACACGACTATTTTACTACTTTATTATTAGTATATAGAAGATAATTTTACTAAACATCTGACTAACATCGTGAGTATCCATTTCAATATCAATATGAATCTAAGCCACGAATCTTTTAGTAGTAAAATTCTACCAACTGTAAGTAAATCAGAACGAAAGGTGTTTATTACTTTTCTGTATGCTTCGAAAATTTACGCATAAGTCAGAAAATACACTTAGAAATAAATTTAACACCTACCCAATGTACCTACCCAAAACAAAATAATTAGGAATGATATTTTTCTAAATTTGTGAACAAATGTTGCATTCGCGAATTTCGGGACAGAAAAGTGGACACTAGACTAGACGAAAAATTCCGGAATTTTGCCGAATTTTCCGGGCATCTGGCAGTGGCTTGCATAGGACTTCTTGCTGGAAATCCAATCAGAAGGTCAAGTTTGACAATAAAAAAAAATAAAAGTCACTTTGAAAAATCATTATTTGTATGACACCAGGGTTGGCACTGCCTACCCTAGAGTACATAATAAATTATACACAAATTCTTGTACTTTTATTCCACATATATTTATTTTTATTCTAACTTAGGCTACCGGTTTCGTATTACACATCATCGGGCCAACAAATTATTAATTATTTAACATGACAGAAAGAAAACAAAAGAAAACATTTTTAACGAGCAAATATGAAATAAACAGAGGTGAATCCTCTGTTTATTGTTTATTTCATAATTGCTTGTTAAAAATGTTTTCTTTTGTTTTCGTATTACACATCATCGGGCCAACAAATTATTAATTATTTAACATGACAGAAAGAAAACAAAAGAAAACATTTTTAACAAGCAAATATGAAATAAACAGAGGTGAATCCTCTGTTTATTGTTTATTTCATATTTGCTTGTTAAAAATGTTTTCTTTTGTTTTCTTTCTGTCATGTTAAATAATTAATAATTTGTTGGCCCGATGATGTGTAATACGAAACCGGTAGCCTAAGTTAGAATAAAAATAAATATATGTGGAATAAAAGTACAAGAATTTGTGTATAATTTATTCAAGATGATATTCCACCAAGAACCATCAATCGAATCCATCCAATACCTAGAGAACATGATTTCATACAAAATACTTTTATCCACATAGGTTTTTAAATTTTTTCATGTTGTTTTCATCGTCAAACTTGACCCTCTCATTGCTTTTCCAGCAAAAGTCCTATGCACGCCACTGGCATCTGGCAACACTAATTGAACACAAAACTTGTGAACACGTGTTAGGAACGTTGATAAGATTGTAATATTGTTTTTCAATTTTCCCTGTACATTGTTGAAGAAAAACACTGCATATTATGTACTGCACGCATTACATATTTAGGGCGAGGGAATTCGTCATTTACTCAAGGCCTTACCCCCGGTGCATGATAATCTTGCTGAGCGATTTTGAACTTCAGCATGTTGTCAGAAAGTCTACATTAGAACGCTCGCTTCGCGCGCTGCCGGCACGTAAAATCAGTGAATTTTAGAGGTTTTTCTATATTTTACGAAAAAGTATTTGATGTAGGAATTTTTTCTCCTGACGTTGGAAAATAACCCCTGTTTTCTTGTTATAGCTGTAATTTCAGACATAAAACTCAAGCCGTTTAGACATAAAACGAATTAATTATTTAAAAAGTCATAATTTTCAAAAATAAAATCTATCAAGTGAAATTTGTCCAATTAGGTAACCGACCTGACAACGGAAAGACAAAGGTCTGAAAAAACAAGTGTCTAAGTTTTACATTTATCATATAAGTAGTTGACTCAGCATATTAAAACAAAAACCTTTGAAAGACCAAAGGCAAGCCCTTAATTTATTAATGATTATTGCTTCATAAAACACGGACAAGTAATTTCAAAATAATAATATCTATGTCCTTCTTCTTGTTTTTATTCAAATAATTATGCGAATATAATCCTGAAACAAGTAGATAATTTTCAGCTAAAAAACAGTTTCACTTACATATTGTTCAAGTATTGTTTCGCAATGAAAAATATATAAAGTGAAAGGATTTAATATTATCTAGTTTTTTATGGAAACAGCATTTATAAAAAAACGGCCAAGAGCGTGTCGCGCCACGCGCAGTGTACGGTTTCGGAGTTGCCCAGTACATTTTATTTATGTTTTTGATTCGACTACAGTTACAAAATTTTAAGTCAATGAAACTACAAGTAACGGTCATTTTCCACAGAGCAAGCATTGTAAGCAGAAAGCAAAATCATTCTTTAATCCTAAACTTATGGAGAATTTTTTAAACACTTGAAGCAAAGACGATTTATTTTAAATTTACCGTAAAGATAGTAAATTAAGAGTCTTTTTAAAGAATTTACCAAAGACACCATTTAAGAGCACTCTATTCGCCCGAACTCTCATATATGAAGGAGTCTAGCTCCAATGCAGAGTGCGCACTTAGAATCAATAAACACCATATAGTATAATCAAGTATATTTATGAAGATAACGTAAACAATGGACTTTGGAGAAAATCAGTAAGCAGACATCTTTACAAAAAGTCACTCTGTCAGAGTAACATAAATTAGGCCGCAGGCTGCCAGCGGTGTTATTGCTATAAAACCTTCAACACGCCCCCTCAATTCACAACTGCAGCCCTAGGCCACTTATGCACTTGTAGTGCTTGCACACAGGCAACGCTTTCGTTAAAACGTCAGCTAGCATAAAATCTGTCGACACGTATTTCAATTTTAAAATTTTGTCCCTGAGTACGTCCCTTATAAAATGGTGCTTTATATCTATATGCTTGGTACGAGCATGATAGACATGATCCTCAGCAAGGTAAATCGCCCCCTGATTGTCAACATAGATAGTAGTTTTTGATAGTTCCAATAGACCTATCTCCTTTAATAAACTACTCAGGTAGAGAGCTTCCTTTATCGCCTCGCTGGTACTGATATATTCAGCTTCTGTAGAGGATGTGGCTACAGTTCTCTGCTTTTGAGATCGCCAAGCAATAGCTGCTCCTCCCAAAACAAAAGCATAGCCGGAATACGAACGCCTATCTACTAAGCAATTCCCCCAATCTGCATCTGAGTATCCTATTAACGTTTGCCCTGTTCTTTTAAAAGTAAGACGATACTCTATAGTTTTCTTTAGATATCTAAGAACTCTTTTGGCCGAAATCCAATGTACATGTTTAGGGCATGTCATAAATTGCGCCAATTTTGAAACTGTATTGCTAATATCAGGTCTAGTACCCACGCTTAGGTACATCAAAGTCCCTATCAGTTCACGATATGGCCATAGTTCCTGTTCTTTGCCAACATTGTCCTGGATCTCTTCTTTTGATGCTGCAAAGTTTAGGCCAACTTCAAATGGAGTGGATACTGTTTTGCTTTCTTCCATGCCAAACTTCTTTAGTGTATCCATTATGTACTTCTTCTGTGACAAGCTTATTTCACCATCTTTCTTCTCAATTTCAATACCAAGACAGTATTTCGCTGGTCCAAAATCTTTAAGCTCAAATTCCTTAGTTAGATCCTTTTTAAATTGCTCTATCCACTTGATATCCTGTGAAGCCACCAAGATGTCATCCACATAAATGACAACTATTAAAATTGATCCATCTTCTCTACGCTGGTGATAAAAACATGGTTCATTTACGGTTGGAGTTAGGTTCATCTTTCGAAGTTTTTCATCCAATTTCAAATACCACTGTCGCCCTGCTTGCTTCAAACCATATAAAGATCTTTTCAATAAGCAACAGTCTCCCCCAGCCTTGAGGTCAAGTAACATTTGTCTAGCACGCTTCCCAACTGCCGAAGTCTTATCTTCTCTCTGGGTTAGCTCAATAAGGCTCTCTGTAAGTACCTCCGGTATTTGCATGTATACGTCTTCATCAAGCTGACCATTTAAGTATGCTGTGTTTATATCAAGCTGATGAATCTCAAGGTTCAGCTCTACAGCAAGTGCCATTAGCAGTCTGATTGTCTCAAGTCTTGCAACTGGGGTATACGTCTGGTGGTAGTCAACACCATAACGTTGACTAAAATCTTTTGCTACTAACCGTGCCTTCTTCTTTGTAGTCATGTCAACATTCAATTTTGTCGTCAACACGTAGCGACAACCAACAATGTCTCGGTCTTTAGGCTTCTTTACAATATCCCATGTCTCATTTTTGATTAAACTTCGAATCTCAGACAGAATTTCCTCTTGCCATCCCTCATGATCATCGCTTGACAAAGCTTGTTTTAATGATATTTCAGCAACTGCAGAGAAAAACTCTCCATCATCTTCGATTTGTCGTTCCATCTCTTCTTCATGTGTTTCTACCATTTGATAAACCTTCTTAGGACGACCGCGCTCCCCCTTAATAAACTTCGGTCTTCCAGGAGCTCGTCTTAAACTAGCCTGTTTAACTTGTCTCTCAACAGTTGGTTCAACCTCGTTCAGACCTATTTTACAGTTAGAACTCTCTCCATCACCGGAATGTTCACCTTTGTCTGAGTGCTCTCCTCCTCCCGAGTGTTCGCGCTCATCAATGTTGTCTCCAGCGCCTGTGAATGGCCTCTGTATAATTTCATTGGGTGTGTCAAACTCCAACTCTTGAATTTGTGGGCCATCTTTTGGTTGAGTTTCTTCAACTGAAGGTTGAACGCTTTTCTCGCTCTTTAATTTTCTCAATTCCGTTTGAAATTTAACATCTCGAGCTTCTATCACCTTATGTTCAGTGGGTATCCAGATGCGATATCCTTTGCTCGATCTAGGGTATCCGACAAGGATTCCCTCTCCGGCACGTGCATCAAATTTATCCTTCCCTGGCGTCTTATCCAATACATATGCTTTAGTTCCAAAGCTTTGAATATTTTCAAGGTTCACAGTAGTACCGGTCCATTTCTCGAATGGAATGTCACCTTTCAAGCTACTGGTCGGACAGCGGTTTCGTACGTACGATGCAGTCACAACTGCGTCCGCCCAAAAGCCTACAGATAGACCGGAGGATAATAACATGCACCTGGCCATTTCCAGCAAGGTTCTATTCATACGTTCACTAAAGCCATTCATTTGAGGTGTATGTGGCACTGTCAACCTTCTTTGAATACCTTCACTCTTGAGAAATTCATCAAATTCGTGATTGCAATATTCCCCGCCGTTGTCACTCTGAAGAAATTTTATTTTCTTCCCTGTCAACTTTTCAGCGTAATTTTTATATAATTTGAATGCACTCAACACTGCACTTTTGTTCCCAAGTAAATAAACTTCACACCATCGAGAACTGTCATCGATAAATGTTACAAAATATTTCGCACCACCTATTGATTGGGTTTTCATCGGACCTACTACGTCTGAGTGTATGATTCGTAATTTTTCATTACACGGTCCACTCGACCTTGGAAATGGTAACGAACTCATTTTCCCCTTAGCACATATATAGCAGTTGTAAATCTCGCGTAAATCTGCCTCTTTTACACTATAGCCGCAACGGTTCAGTAATTTTGAAAGATCTCTACCATTTAAGTGTCCCATACGTTCATGCCAAGCAAGGATATCAGTTGAATTAAGAACAAGATAAGCTTGTTCGTTCAATTCTCTAAGATGGTAAAGATCCCCTTTACGTTCTGCTGTCATCACGGTTCTACCCGCCACATCATTTATACAGGCTCTATCTTTAGTAAAGTTAATTTCATACCCGTTATCCGCAATTTTGGCCACAGATATCAAATTGCTACGAAGATCTGGTACGTACAATGTATTTTGGAATGTTATATGCCTTTTTACGTCACCTTTGCCCCTGATATCAGTTGACAGATTTGATGCTAGTTTTAGTTTATCCTGCAAAACATTGAAATTGTTAGTAAATTTGTCCCTATCATTACACAAGTGTGATGTACATCCACTATCAAGGATCCAATCATCTTCTAGAGACTTTAAAGAATTAACAGAGTTCGTACAATTAAAAATAATATCAAAAGTACTGTCCTCTTCCTTTTTTAGCTCTTGTGCACATCTCGACTCATTATTATTTCGCTTCATCTTGCATTCCGAAGCTTTATGTCCCATTTTATGACATTTAAAACATTTAAACACAAATTTACTAGGTCCAACTTTCTGTTAATCAGGTTTCGAGTTCTTTTTCGGTCCTCGGTGCTTTGCGTACATAGCTCCCTCAATGTTCACAGTTTTGTTCGAACTCGAGCTATTCGCTTTTTCTAATATTTTTATTTTTAGAACCTCTATATTCGGTAACTCGTCTCTGCACTCCATTGCGCATTTAAAGCCTTCGTAACTCGCCGGTAGGCTATTCAATAGCAAGATCGACAGCATGTCATCGTGTGTAGTAACACCCATATCATTTAACATATTCGCTGCCTCAAAGAAATCACTTAAATGCTTTCGTACATCATCGCCTTCTTTCATACGGCTCAATGTCAATTTCTTCAGTAAACTTGCTTTCCTTACGGGGCCTTTAGATGCATATACGGCTTCCAATTTCTTCCATATCTCGTGCGAGGTTGCGCACCCTCGAGTATGTTTCAACTCACTTGGACTCATCGCCATAATAAGGTCAGACATAGCCATTTCATCCTTATCGGACCATGCGCTCGCTGTTTCTTCACTGGCGGTGGGTTTTGATATGGATCCATCTACGTATTTCCATACTTAATTTTTTACTAATAAAGCTTTTACTTGAATCTTCCAAGTGTCAAAATTTTGCTCGTTGAGCAATTCAATTTTTAGGGTTCCCATAACCTATGAAGGAGTCTAGCTCCAATGCAGAGTGCGCACTTAGAATCAATAAACACCATATAGTATAATCAAGTATATTTATGAAGATAACGTAAACAATGGACTTTGGAGAAAATCAGTAAGCAGACATCTTTACAAAAAGTCACTCTGTCAGAGTAACATAAATTAGGCCGCAGGCTGCCAGTGGTATTATTGCTATAAAACCTTCAACATCATACTGGCG
Source organism: Ypsolopha scabrella (assembly GCA_910592155.1). Taxonomy (NCBI): domain Eukaryota; kingdom Metazoa; phylum Arthropoda; class Insecta; order Lepidoptera; family Ypsolophidae; genus Ypsolopha; species Ypsolopha scabrella. Next base: position 19,952,003 of record OU342964.1, on the reverse strand, counting down.
CAGTTCGCTGATAATATCCTTATGTATGGGTACTTGCTAACATTTTTTTTATTTTTAAACATATCCCATACAATATCCATGACTTGAGCCTAAAACATTTATCAAAATCAAATACATACAAAAGTTACAAGCGTATAAAAGTCCTGGATTTTACACATATTTTGATGAATGTTTATGTACTGTAAAGTCCTAGAAGTGATACAACAAATCAAATAATTTTAGGTTAACAGCATAGTACATTTTATAGTATTCAAAAATATTTTTGTTTCATTTAGATTTTTGGGATATTTCTCCTGAAATCATAGGAAGACCCAAAACCATTCACGAGTTTTTTCAAGACATGAATTTTGCCTCGCGTTAGCTTGCCTCTCACAGCGTGTTCGGTAAGTTCCGTACGAGCTCGGGAAGTGAACGTTCGGGCCAATCAATAACAGTCAGTCAGTGCTCTATAATCCGAACTTGAATGTAGAATGAAATAGCAAACATAGCGACCACTTGCGCGAATGACTTTAAGCCACCGACTACAGGGCCCATAAATCATCATAATAAGTTGCTCATCCCTATTTTCAGAAAACTTTTGACTAATATACCTATTCTTATTATAACTATTATATTATTTTTGATAAATGCTTTATTTTTGTTTATAACAAGTCTTGCGACATAATTTATTTCTCCAAGCTTCTCATCAATCTCAAAGACAAAATCCTTCAGATGACAAAGAAAACTATAAGATAGCAGCAAAATTTATTATTTAACAATTGAATGGGCCCGACCTCTAATATTTTATGCGCATTATGATAAATAATAATAATGGGTCTGTTGTATGTTGTACTTCTAATATAATAGAATAAGGGCGCTATGAGGTTCCTACGTTTATTTCCTATGGGTCGTAGGCTTTTACCTAATTAATTCTATACAAAATAGTTAGGTACCCCTATTTCAGCGAAGTAAAGAAAGTTACTTACATAAAGAGAAGCTTTATCCCCGAGTTGAGTCGTAATAACGCAAGGGTTTTACGAGTTTCTTACAAACTTCCATTAGGTTGGTGCTACACTTATTAGCGTCATACATAATACTTTTAACGCCGAAAAACATGCCTTGAATGTAACGGATTTCTCATATAACAGCAAAATGCCTAGGTGTGTTACTAATTCCTAAATTAATGTGTAAATTATGTGTTAAATAAAATCTATATCTATACTAATAATAAAGTAGTAAAAAAGTCTTGTCTGTACATTAAACATTTTCGCGAAATTTTAAATGGAATGGGTTATTGGTATTTGTATTACAAATACAGAATACAAATACAAAATAATTTATTGAGCCATAGAAAAATACACTAGCATGCTAACTTATATAAGAATGCGCTACTAATATATCATCAGAGAAAGAAAAACAGTCTCTGTCACCTACAATGACCTAAAAGGCCATCTCGAGAGTGATAGTTACCATAAAGCGGCCAACAGCATTTGAGATACAACTGATAAACATTTAAAAAAATATATATATTGAAAGACTTATGCAGAAAAAAAATGAAACATAAAATAAAAGCCATCTTACTGTTTCTATTTGAATGTGTCTGTAAATATATATGTAAAAAAGTGTGTTTATAAGCGTACTGTGTGAGGGTGAGTATGTGTGTGTATGAAGTTGTAAGAGTGAGATATTATAAACTGATCATAGCAACATGAAAGAAAGAAAGTGTGAAACGTTACAAATGCTTTAAGTCAGAACCACCAGGAGACGTTCGACTTCATCATAGTTTTTATTATTTAACCAGTTTCTTACAGCTGCTTTTATAAGCTTCTCTGCTTTTTTAGCATGATTTGCAATCAACATGGTTTTTTATACGTGGACGCACTATAAGTTTCCGGAATGAATATGAAAAAATAATATTAAAGGTACAAAATTAATTTATTGTTTTTCAAAATAATCTCCCTTGGCGTCTATGCACTTTTTCATTCGATCAAACCAGTTTTGAAAACTTTTGTGCCACTCCCCTGTGGTGACCTCTGAAACGTGTTTTTCATACTCCTCGACAGCCTCTTCTGGTGATGAAAATCGTTGACCGCGTAATTGGTTCTTAATTTTTGGGAACAGAAAAAAGTCACAAGGTGCCAGGTCGGGACTGTATGCAGGATGACTCATGAGTTCTACATTTTTCGTCTTCAAAAAGTCGTTTGTCTGTCTGGACGTGTGAGAACTAGCATTGTCGTGGTGCAGGATGATACGGCGTTTACGGTTATTTTTACGGAGTTCGTCAATAACTTCCGGCAAACAAATGGTCGTGTACCAGTCACTATTCACGGTACGACGATTCTCTAAAACAACAGTAGCCACGTGTCCAGTTTTATTAAAAAAAGAAGCAATCATCCGCTTAAATGCACTTTTCACGCGCGCCACTTTGGTTGGTTTCGGCTCATCTTGAAAGACCCATACGTTCGATTGCTGCTTTGTTTTGGGATCGTAGCAATAAATCCATGTTTCGTCACCTGTTACTATGTCCCACACCAAATTTGACGCACCTTCGTTGAATCTGGTAAGCATGGCACTGCACCAAGTGACGCGGTCCGTTTTTTGAGCCTCGGTCAAGTTGTGTGGGATCCACCGCGAGCACAGCTTTCTCACACCCAAATGTTTGTGTAGGATTGATTGTATTTGACTCATGCCTATTTCTAAGGATGCGCGAATTTCATGGTAGGTCACATGCCTGTCTGTTTCAATCATACGGCGCACAGCATCGATGTTTTTGTTGGTCACAGCGGTGGACGGCCGACCACCGCGAGATTCGTCACTGAGATTGATACGACCACGCTTGAATTCTGCAAACCAGCTATAAACAGTCGTCTTGCATGGTGCTTCATTGCCAAAAGCTGTTTCAAGCCGAGCGATGCTCTGTTGAGCTGTCAAATTACACTTAAAATCGTAGAAAATCATACTACGAAAATTTTCCCGAGTTAAATTCATGTTGATGCAGACACACAATTTTTAAATGGCGCCACAAGGTAAAAACAAAAGACAGTCAGATGAAACAAACTGCATTGTACAGCCAAAGAGTTCTATTTTCAAATGTTGCAATAAATTTTTAAATATTGTTTATGTAAGTGGCCAGTTCCGGAAACTTTTAGTGTTACCTATGTAGATAGGGCGCAAGAAACCCTATTGGTAATGTACTGAGGCCAAAACAACAATTTTTAGAATTTTTGTCTCTCTGTAACGGATTGGAATGCGTTTTTTTTTATTATCATCTTAATGACCCTGGTCGACACATAGGCTATAAGGGATGTTAATAAAATAACGTCCAAGCTGGAAACGGGGAAAAGTTTGAATAAATGCTTTTATAACTCAATTTTAGAACCACGCAACGAATTTGGATGCGGTTATTTTTATTATCATTGTAGTAACCATGTTCAATACATAGGATGTGGTTTTTTATTATGCTGGTCAACACAAAAGTCATAAGGGGTGTTCATAAAATAACGCCCAAGCCGGAAACAGGGCAAAGTTTTAATAAACGCTTTTATTATTTCGAGACCCACTGAACGGATTTAGATGCGATTTTTTTATTATTATAGTAGTGACCCGGTTAACACATAGGCTAAAAGGGTTGTTCATAAAATAACGCACAGCCGAAAACGGGCCAAAGATTGAATAAACGCTTTAACTCTGGAACCACTCAAAGGGTTTGGATGTGCTTTTTGTTTTATTATCACTGTAGTGACCCCAGTCAACACATAAGATAAAGGGGGTGTTCATAAAATAACGCCCAAGCCGAAAACCGGGCAAAGATTCACTGAACGCGGGCGAAGCTATATTCATTTTACGGGATTTGTGTCTGTATAAAATAAGCAGCGGTGCGGATAATCTATACTAATTTAAATACCTGTTAGCAATAATAAATGTTGTGATATAATAATGTCCACACCAACTTACAACACGCTTTTAAGTTTGTATGGACATTCACGCTAACTATAATCCATAAAATGACGCATTTTTTTCTACTAAAAACCCCTGAAAATTATTATAAAATGGTCGCAAAATAAGATGAAACTATTTTGATTCATACATTTTGTTTAAAAATAAGATAAACAATCATAAGTTATGCATTTTGCTCTGAGCTCGAAACGTTCCCCCTCAAGGGCAAAATCAAAAGTACTGTATGACTTGATTAATGGACGTGAAAGATGTGAAAGCGTTCGGAATCGTAGCAGATGTAAATCTGTAGTACCTGCCTACCCTCTGGGAGACAGGCGTATGTATATGTATGTATGTAAAATTATATTTTATTGAGCATGCAACAATGCATTAGGGAGCTTTGAGCAAAGTATTTGTAATGTTACCGGCCAATCCCGATTCTAAGAATAACTAGTTTGGCCTAAGCCAAAGTGGTCCTAGATTGTCATCAAATATGTAACTATGGCCGTTGCGCCACCTTACCTTCTAATCTAAAACCTACTGACTCTCTTCTGCGCTGAAGGATTTCCGAAAAACTAGTTTGGCCTAGTCCTCGGGTTCGGCCGCTAACACAGACATGAACGGTGAGCAAGGCAGTGACAAAATCTGTCGCATGCCCTAAAATGTATGCCAATGTATTTATGGCCGAAGTATGACCCGGCCCACCTCCTCACATTGGGACGAATAACTGTGAGAGATTTAGTACTTGCCCTTGTTGGGGAATCAAAATCGTAACATTTCTAAGGCTGAGATTCAGAGTGCATTTTGAGTCCAAACTCAATCTTACAAACGTCAAAAAGTGACGTGATCTCATACTAGAGTGACGTTTGTGAGATTGAGTTCCTCTTGAGTTCGGACTCAAAATGCACTCTGAATCTCAGCCTTACACTCTTTCAGGGTTACACGTCGTGGAGATTATTATTTAACGGTGACTTTCGTTTATACAGTCAAATTCATACTGGAGACTCGGTAAGTGGTCAGAACAAAGGTTCAATGACTCTGTTTGCGAAACACGATAAATATTGTTTTTACCCCTTATATTAGAACAACCTTGACTCAATTAGTATAGGAAATCTAAACTTCATTTTGCGTATTTCACAGAAAGGGTCATTGAACCTTGTTCCTGATGACTTACCGAGTCTCCAGTATGAATTTGGCTATATTAACGAAAGTCAACGTATATTTATTTTGTTGTTGGTTTCTGTTCAAAAGTGTTACAACAAACTTTCGGTAGACATTAAAACTGCGACCACCGCAACATTGTTCAAGACTAACCTGAAACGCTGGCTTCTACGGAGCGGACGTTCTACAATGTGTGTGAAATCTTGAATTAATTTTATTATTTAATATGAATAAATATATATTTTACTCTTTTTGAGCCTTTGTTTACAATATTTATATGGAAAAACACAAAAAATATTATATATATTTACAATTTTCGATATATTTCGGCCCACGGTATGGGGCCCTCGTCAGTCGAATGAAGGTATTTACATATTGACAAATAAAAAGTAAAAAAATTAAAAAGTGAAACTTATTTATAACAGTTGCCACTTTCACATTTTTATTTTTTTACTTTTTTATTTGTCAATATGTAAATACCTTCATTCGACTGATGACGGCCCCATACCGTGGGGTTATTTAATGTACATAAAGAATATAAAATTTCTAATTTTATTTGTTCTGTACATAATTATTATTATTGACAAATTTCATTATTACTATAACTTTGATGTATATTATTAATAGAAATAAGTATGACCTGAAAATAACCAATAAAGAATGTCTATGCCTATATTCAGTTCAAACGACAAAGCGATAAGGAAATACAAAGGGAAATCTGTGAATTTCGTGACGACACATAATAATAGTTCACAGAACACGGTGATCGTGACCCCAGACATTAACACTGCCATAATTTACTGAACGATTTATACATTTGACGAGCTGTTTTAACTTTTGTTTGTTTTGGTTATATTAAATTGTTTAATTTTCTTATTTTAACCTAGCTATCTTAGTTTGCTGATTTGTAAAAAGAAATAAAGATAAGAGGCTCTCTTATGGTGTTAGGCAAACTGACCTTATTATATTAAACACTACATGTTCAACCTTTGCCCCGTTTTCGGCCTGGGCGTTATTTTATGAACACCCCTTATGACTTGTGTGTTGAGCAGGATAATAAAAAACCGCATCCTAATCGGTTGAGTGATTCTCGAGATAAAAGCGTTTATTCGATATTTGCCTGTTTTCAGCTTGGGCGTTATTTTATGAACATCCCTTTTAGCCAATGTGCTGACTAAGGTTGTTTTAAGGTTAAAATGCGGATTTGGCTTTAGTACCAATACAAATAACCCATTTCATTTAAAATTTTGCGAAAATATTCAAAGTTCAGACACGACTTTCTTACTACTTTATTATTAGTATAGAATATAGAATAGATTAAATGTATATACTCTTTTTTACTTGGTACTAACTACTACAGTGCGTGACAGATAATATAAATCTGTAGCAGTTTGGGCTAGCTACTTACGCCGCAGCGCGCCGCCCCGTAGCAATGTAGCATGGCATGCTCTATTAAGGGGGAGCGTTTCATAACTTGTAACTGTTTATCTTATTTTTAAATAAAATGTCTGAAATAAAATAGTTTCATCTTATTTTGCGACTATTGTTTGATAATTATCAGGGGTTTTAGCAGAATTGCGTCATTTTATGGATTATAGTTAGCGTGAATGTCCATACCAACTTAAAAGCGTGTCTTAAGTTGGTCTGGACATTCGTTTACAACGTAATGCATAAAATTACAAAATTTTGGTATTAAAGCCTAATTGATATTAAACTATGGTCGCGAAATGCCATAAATCACATTTATTTAGTACTTTTTATTTAATAATAAGAAAAACAATCAAAAGCTGTGCATTTTGCAGCGAGCTCGAAACGTTCCGCCTTAGGGGTAACCCGTCTATGCACGCAGAAAAGTTCAAAATGCGTCAAAATAAGCGGTACATGCACAGTTCGTATATCAAAGAAAACTATTTTGAAGTTTTCTGTCATTATATCCCCCCCAATTCCCTTTTTCTTCAACAATGCAATTGTATCGCTATCCACATTCTTATTAGCTGACAGATAATCGGGTCGAAGGTCAGGTCAGATTGTCGGAAATACCAGTTTCCAACATTGATCGTCTCCTGTGACCCTATAAAAGGTACCATAGAAGGGCTGGTCCGAGCATGGCGACTTTCCCTTGCATTATGTATGAGGTCGGGGCCTAAATTCGGTCACAGCTTAGTCGCAATGCAGCCCCTTACAGTTTGAATGAAGGTGTTTGGGACAAAAACTTTTTACTTGGTCCAGGAAAATTAGAAAAGTCAACATTGCCAACGCATTATTAATTAGCACTTTACTTGCTTTACAATGTGACCTATTAAAAAATTAGAGTATAATTATGAATTATAAATTTAGAGTTGAAAAACCTAAAATAATATAAGCTTATTTAACTTTTATTCATCTGCGTTAAAGCCTATTTTGCAATGAAAAGTTTTAGGTTATGGCAGCTCTAAATCTAATATTTGCTACACGAGATGAGGTGTCAATATTAGGTCTAACACACAAGGCAAACAGTCAATGCGCATAATGTGCTTTACCGTTTAAACGCAACTTTTTACATCTAATGATTATCTATCACATGTTAAAGTTGTGGATAAATCATTTGTCATGAGATGGGTGGGATCGATTTGTGTCGATCTATTTTATTTAAAAATTCACAGTGATAGACATAAAGCTGATAGATTCTTTAAAACCCTGACATTTCAATAAAAAATAGGCGGTACATCTACACCCACCTAAATTTACAAAACGATTGCGTAGTTGCGTATGTATGTATGTGTGGGTGGGTAAACTGGAATCCATTTATACAAAATCCGGGGATTAAAAGGTATTAACTTTCAGGTTCGACACACGAAGCGTACGTTCGGAACATCTTTTTCTACACCTTCTTTTTCTACTACATGTTATTATGACCTTTACTGGGCTGGAATATAATTGAAATGTGGGTGAATTGAATTATACGCAGCGGTACAGTCTTTAAATAAGTTACATTACTATAACAGTTTTACTACACCTGCAGAAATAGGATAATGGTGTAAAAAGGCATACCGAAGGTTCTTAGCGCATAATAATTAGGGATTAAAAAAAAACACAGATTTATGCTAGCCGAGCTCGCACAATTAGGGTTCAATACTTTAGTGAGTGAACAGTAAATTTATCAATTTTACTTTTTTACTAGTGAAATTAAAATAATAATTGAGCAACTGTCGAAAACACTCACCTTCGGCTCGTGCCGCAAACTCACACTCGTCAGAAAACGTTTCATCGCTCTCGTATCGTAATGTACTATAAGTCTTTGACAGACGAGATTAGATGTGCACCAAGACCAATTCCTACGTATCATGGTCTTCGAGAAAAGTCTCTCAAGTAGACGGACGGACACGAAGGTGATCTTATAAGGGTTCCAATTTTTCTTTTTATTTAAGTTTTGGAACCCTAAAAGGAGTTAAACGGAATCTGAAATTTGCCTTTTCTCACGCAGACGTATGATGTGTCGGTGAGTAAATTTGGGAGGATACTGTCAACATTTTTCACACGCTTTATTTTTCATACGACATTGTTTATCGCTTAATCTCGTGTGATGAAAATTCCACGAACTAAAGGACATTTAAAACGTGTTATGAATCCGGGCAAAAGGTTTTTAGGGTTCCGTAGTCCGACAAGGAACTCTTATAGTTTCGCCATGTCTGTCTGTCTGTCCGTCTGTCCGCGGCTTAGCTCAGTGACTCTTAGTACTAGAAAGTTATAATTTAGTATGGGTAGGGTATACATATTAATCACGCCGAAAAAGGGTAAAAAAAAAATCAATCCAAATTTTTTTTGGGTTGGTCTCCCACACGTAAATTGGAGATGATTTTTTTTCTCGTCTATTCCATAGTGCGTGGGGTATCGTTGGATAGGTCGTTTAAAAACATTATGGGTGTGTGAACCGTTTTTCGATTTAGACATCCGTTGGCGAAATAGTAAGCTTTAAAGTGCTAATTTTTGTTACAGTCATCTCCCTGCCGGCTACACGGCTGTTTATGGATATGTGAATAAATTCACAGACGTAGTATATATAATTAATTTAAAAGGAAAACAATCACAGCTAAGGAGATTTACAGGTTTACGAATACAAGTTGCGTCAAACTTTAAGTCCCCTCTAAACACATAATGGGCCGTTCTTCTAAATGTATGGGACTAGAAGTTTGGCGCGATCTGTATTAGTAGACCAACTTATAAAATGTACTGGGCAGCTACGGAACCCTACAATGCGCGTGGCCCGACACGCACTTTGGCTTGACTTGATACGTTTCTGTACAAAGAGGTTCTAAAAACCACTCGCACTTCACATTCGCAAATTTTCGTTTATGTCAAAATCGCCATTTTTATTTTATGTTTTTGTAGTTAGTATGAAGGCGGGCATGTTGCTTTGCAATCATCCGACACCACTACCGGCATCTGGCGGTTGATTTGCTTGTCGACGAAATGCATGGAGGAAAAATTAATTGTTTTTTTATTTCATGTGTCTGAATGAATATTCACATATTCATTCAGACACATGAAATAAAAAAATGTCGTTATTGCTGAAAAATTGAGTGACGTTGAAAATAAAAGCAAACCCTGGTATTAATAAAAAAGTCCACGTGAAATAAATACTTTTTCCTGATATGCGAATATTGTCGATTTCTGTGTAATCATGCGCTGAAACTGCTACTTTATTCAATGAAAGTGGTTAAGAGTCATTATATTTTGATAGCCAATACGCCGGAATAGCCTCTTTGCTGTACGATATTAGCCAGCGTTCATTCCATTTCAACTCCATATTACCACTGAGTGTCTCAGAGGTCGATTGAATCAAAGCCATTCGCGACCTCCATTTCCAACGCCCGTAAGTGTAACTCTATTTCATCCCAATGAACTTCCATCCAACTATCACTTTATCCGACTTGAACTTTGAGAATCTTGACTTGACCTTATTCGTGTTGAGGCACCCCTCTCGTAAATTAAATAACGAGGTTTGAGATGTCAGTTTGTTGGAGGATGGAACACCAGAAGTGTTTTAGCGAAGCTCTCCCGAGGGAAGAAGATGGAGCTGGCAACCACTAGGGACCACGTCGGCTGCGTTGTTGCGGAAAGTTTTTCCTCCTTATTTGTTACTCATACGGCAGGGACCCGCAAACCGGGTTTGAAAGTTAAGCCTATCATAGGGTTAACCCTTCTGTAACCCAGGCATAAACGTAACATTATCATAGGGTAGCATTAGGGTTGGAAGTTGGCTAATTAGGTTTGAAACGCTTCTTAAGGTAGGAAATTAAATGTAAATAAATTTAATTTGTTATCTCCTTGCGATGGATAAATCGCCAAGTGTTTAAACATATAGAAATTTATTTCTATCACAGTTTCTTAGGGTAGGGTTATACAGGGTTTGGATGATTCCAACACTGCCTTTTAGCAAAAAGTTGGGCCATTTTCTCAGTTTCTGTTTGATCGCATTCAATCAAGATACACTTTCAGATTATTCGCGATTACATTAAAGCTATAGATAGGGTTTAATAGGGTTACATGGTTATCCTTAACGAGTAAGCTCAAAAAACCCTAAAAATAAAACCCAAATTTAAATAGGGTTTGCTTGCCACTTACTGATAGGCTTACACTAAGAATAGTCATACAAAAACACTTTGTAAAACCCATGCAGGTACCCCATGATAGGGTAACAAAAATTATCCCCGCTCATACGAAACTTGTGGAAGATTGTACAGGACTGTCGGACTTAGTTTGGGAGTTTGTGTTGTTTGATGTCGTTTGCGATATTGGATGGATATTGAATGGCCAGAACTCGGAAAGTCGGAACTAATGTTACGACCGGTAAATCTATTTTATTTATATTATGTAGTTGGAGTTGATTGTAGCACTGTTCAATCAATGTACAAGTAATGAAGTTTCGCTAAGCTTTATCTTTTTGAAGGTTCAATTATGAGTTACGACCTGCCATGCCCATTTTATGTGCTGACTGTAAAAGATAAACACTTTTTTGTGTAAGTATAAAACACCCATGTTAAAATTTCATCTATGTTCAAGCGTTTAAATTATTATGTTAAACATAACCAGTCCATACTTCGACAAAATGTAAAGAAAAAAATTTCGAAAAGAGTGTCGTGTATATATGTATATAATGTATATTTTTTATAAAATTATTTTTCTAATGATTTATTTCTATGCTCTATGCGTTCGAAACCCAAAGCAATAGATTTAGCTTAAAAATACTCGTTTTATTTAAATGAGGATTTTTGTAAAAATAACTTTTTGCTGATAACTTTCGAACAATGGCACCTAATTTACAATTTCATTTAGCTTTTGCAAATAATATAACAAACAAAAATTATTTATTCAAGGTTCACAAAACATGTATAATCACACATTTTTTTGTTTGTTATCTAAAGTCACATTCTTTCAGCCTGAAGGTCTTGCAATGTCTGCCCTTGTCCTGTCCCAAGTCCCTTGGCATTAATTATTCATACTAGGATCTCACTTATGTTATGTTTGCTAATTTAGTTAACCCCATAATCCGTTGTGGCCAAGGCTACAAAACGAGAAGTTAGTCCCATGGTGTAAATAATGTTGACAGTGGCCCTGAATGTTTGAGAAAACCTAATTAACTTTGCCCTAGCTTACGTCACCAAAACATAAATAGATACGTTCGATTTTCCAACATCAGTTCACGCCTGAAATATTAGCAACCTTGTCGCCGAACGCTCTTGTTCATGATCTTGACGGCAGTTTTCTACCACGCTTGTCAAAGACCCATCACCAAGAAACCCTATTTCCAGCCGATATGGGTTAATTTTCTTTGGATGAATTTTGTCATAGTTTGCCATTGGCACGTCATCTTGGTTAGTGCAACGAGGATGGGCAGTTATTTGGCAGACACCCAGATTGAAAACAGATGACGAAGGATTACCTAACACTTCACTATGCAGATTGTTGTTGACTGTTGGCTGGACGTGGTTTTCACTTCCTAGAGTTCGTAGTGTGGTTAGAGTGTTACAAATCGACTATCCTCTTTAAATTGTATTTATTTTCGTCGTGCTTTATCTAATATATATCAATAGATAGTGTTTGTTTTTAGGGATATATAAGGTCCTACAATTCAAAGTGAAAAAAATTTAGGAGCTGATAGATTATCCATAATAGACCACATCCCACCAAAAATAAATTTTTTTGCGCATACTTTTTTTCGCCTTTTCATAGAAATTTTGTCAGCTGATTAATCCACTTTGTACTGGGAAGTGAAAAAATTATTTCAAGGAAAAATTTTTTTTTGTTCTGGAATGTGATCAGCAAACGATACATAATCTACCCTAGAATTATTTTCCCTTATTATTGTAGGACCTTATATTATAGTAAAAATATTTATAATCATAAAAAAGGAAAAATTGTCTCAATATATATTCAATTTCAATTGTCTTTTTTTTTTAACTTAGCTGTGCCACACCCAGGTAGGGTCCGAAATACATCTTGGGGTAAACAGTTTGGGGTATCCCTAAAAACAAAAAATATTAAAAGCTTTTGCAGAATATCTTTTTTTTCATTCAACAATACTAAAGATACAGGTTTAACAATAACGTAACGTTTTGATCGATATACCCTGGTAGCATTTATTGTTGGCGCACGGTTGGCCCACATAGCTATCGTTAGTTGGCTAACAGTTAGGTTTGGCCACTATTTTTTAGTTGGGCTACTGGTTGCTTTGCATTGTAGGGCTTACGTATGTTACTGACAGTTACCCAACAATGGGTTCAATTGATTTTTAATTGTGTCTGGGAATGTTAGCCACTCTTGCTCTCAATGCCTCAAATATTGTTTACGTAATATGTCACTCGGGGTTATTTATCCCTAGCTCTCGGGTAATAATAACTTACATTATAATTTTATAACAATAGTGACATGTGCCGTTACTATTTGACTTCGACATCCCATAATTAGACAGTAACAAAACGATATCGCGATGTAACTACCATCAGCGCCATCTAGTTGTGAGTTTTTGAAACTTTTACAAAAACAACCTATATAACTGGATACAAAAAAAATTGTATGTAATCACATAGTAGGTATAATTGCATATAACTAATGATATAAATACAATATAATTTATTGTAATTACTTAGAACTAACCCAGGGTTGGAATAGCACCGAATGACTCAATGAATGGGTACCTAATTAATGGTAACAGAAAAAACGTGACGCTGTGACGCTATCTTGAGCACACGTGCGAGCGCTGCCTATCCCCTCTACCCCCGCATTTGTCCCGCTAAATATTGTACATTCTATGACCGCAGAGCCTACATAGTGTTGCCAGCCATTTTTTTCGTATTGAACTGAGGAAGTGAATAAAATTATACATTGAAAAAGTGCTTTAAAAATTTGTCCCTATTTCTATTTAAATTGGTCAATATTTCATACGTACAGTTTATAAAATAGTCGTTTTAATACAAATAAAATCATACGGCTTACGACATTGCGCCTACGCCGTTAACAATGCTTTATCCCAACATTGTTCACCCAACGGTAGCAGAAGTTGCGGTTGGCCCATTTTTAGTTATCGGGTGGCTATATTGCTAATATTAGTATCATTGGGTCAATGTTGGCTCTATGATGGCCAACTAACTAACTATAACCCAACGGTTTGCCGATCGTTGGCGAATGAACGCTAACTGAAAATGCTACTAGGGTAACGTTTGACTACAATGAATAACTCATAATATTATTATTGAAACAAAGTTTTACTAATATAATAAGTCTGCTCGCGTATCTCCACAATACTGATAATAATAAACAACTTGCATTCTGTTGTACCAATCTTTTATCACCCGGGCATCACGTGCACAGGAAAAGTGTAAAGGAAAAGGAAAAATCAGCCAGTTGTTGGGTTATAGATATCCACCGACAAACTTTACACCCATTAAGGTCAAGCAAAAAGGGTTGAATCCCTTACAAAGTTTCACCTCATTAAACAAGGAGAGGAAAAATAAAATTATTATTGAAATAGCCAAGTTTGTTTCAAACTTCCGACCCGTTTTGTAATCATTAGAGGCGTCTGAATAATTGTTAAATTTAATAAAGACAGTGTGTAAAGCACAGTGCAAATCAAGACATGGTTTTTTTTTATTATCCATGAAATTATTATTATTTTTACTTATACTTTCGGACCTTTAAACAATAAATACTCAAACTTTGACCAAATCATTGATAAAATATAACACTAGCTGCGGGTTATTATTTTAAAAAAACCTTGAGGACTTAGTTATAATTTGTATATTAATATCTTGATCAGAAAATTAAAACTCGTGCTCTGGTGATCAAACAGATAAACTGTTGCCTTATGACTTGAAATTACATTAATTTCAAATTAGCCTTCCTTAACGACTGCGACAAAACGGCTATTTAAGAGCTTGTTCTTTGTTGTGGTTTCATTATAAATAAACTTTTTATTAACTGAACTCAAATCGAGCTTAGATAGTCCAATGTACCAAATGAGTTTTTTCAGATTTCTTAATCCCTCCGTCAGAAAAATACACTGTTCTGCGGATAACATTAAATTTTAGTTATTTTTTTTTATAAAAATTTAGCTCTTTAGGCCAATTAGATTCTCATATTTCTAATTGTGATATATAGATGCAGGCATAAGGAAATGCAAATAATACATACATGTGCAATTAGCAATTACATTGAGAGTAAACTACAAACCACCTGCAAACAATAAAGTGCAATTAACACTTCTCTAAAATGGTATTTTACGTTCAGTTATAGTTCGTTTTCCCTGGCACTAGTTGGCAAATTAATTGGAAAACTAGACTCAAGCTAAACTAGTTCTGATGGGAAGCCGTTATTTTATGCGTCAATTTCACATCATTTATGACTCCATCAGAAAAATTAAAAATTAAAAGACTAGATTTGTGTTTGTTGAAATTTCAAAGAAAACCCTATTAAAATATAGTCTAATCAGATTGCACTCAAACATTGCTGTTACGACAGACGCTCCCGCTGACGACTGAAGTGCGAAAATAGTGTTTTTTTGTATTTTGAATAAATTAAAATGAATTTCAGAAAAGTGACAAAACCAAATCATTTTATATAAATTTGTCTGGGAGATCATACATTTTGAGTACTGTTTCGATAAAAACTGCGGATGTTACATTGTTACAAGTGGCCAAAAAACTGAGAATTGGATACCATTTCCTCCACTTCTATATAATAAAATAAAATTCAGGAAAACCCACATCACTCTACGTGTATTATTTAGATCACTATGTATACTTTTTCTATCATAAAATGTTATTGCTACCGTATAAACAAACATGTTACAAAAATACTCAGTTCAAGGTCGTTGGCGTTGGGGAAAGCTTTAAGTTTAAAAATGCTGGTCGGTGTGCGAGTCAAAATCACGCACCGAGGGTTGCGAATAATATAAAATATAAATAAATTCAACTTTGAAATAAAATATGGTTTTTCTATTAGACATTTTAGCACTTCCGTTTTTTTTAACTGCGTGGGCAAATAAATACTATATTTTGTATAAAATTTTGAGTCTCCAGCTTGTACGTCACAATATTTATGATACGACAGACGGACGGACGGACAATGGATTAATCGGACCATAAAAGTTCCTTTGTACCTTTGAGTAATTTTTCGGCCGGTACACTCAACTGTAGCGGCCGAAAATCGGGATGTACCTGCAAAAGGTTTTCAATTAAATTTTGACCCTCGTTTGTGTTTCAAAATCTGTAACAGTATGTTTGTTCATAAACCAGGCAGGCTTGTTGAACGAGATGCAATATCGGTGCTGTTAATGGAACACCTGGCGTGCTCCAGGATTGGACGAAATAATAGCATTGAGAAGATATTGTAATACAATACAAGTATACAACCAGCCATATGAACAGTTATATCTTTTGATGATAATATGAGATATAAAGAAATCCATGGCTTTGAATACTCTAAAGATTATTTAGAGTGCATTACAAACTATAAAAGATGAATTAGAAACAAAGTTCAAGTAAACAATATTTAAAAAAAAAACTCGGTCCGGCACGGTTACTTCCATTGTAAATGTAAACGTTTTTGCAATGAAAACCTAGTACAAATTCGTTAAAAATGAGATTTTTTAAAATCCTTTTTCTATCATCTTTCAGGGAGCATAATACTACATCTCGTTTTTTTAGGGTTCCGTAGTACCTGAAAGGTAAAAGAAACCTTTATGGTGAGACTCCGTTGTCCGTCCGACCGTCCTTCCGTCCGTATGTCACAGCCTCATAACGTTAGCACCGTTAAAGACAAAGACTTGAAATTTTCCACAAAAAGAGCATTCACTTGCGTACATCATAAGGTGTAAAAAAAAATTGAAATTGTGTAAAATATTTCCAATACAAAAGAGAGAAAATTATTCTAAAAATACAATATGGGTATCAAATTGTAGATATTAAAGAGCTGGTTATAATAATAAATTCTTGTACTTTTATTCCACATATAAGGTGGAATCGTAATACCTGCCACGGATGAAATAGGAGATACTATTATGTTTATAGATTACATTAGTGGAGAAATTTCGTACCCCGGAATAGTTGAATAAATTTGAGAAGGTAAAGTAATTAAATAAACATTTTCTTCATTCTGCATAACGTGGTTCACAAATTACGCTTGACGAGTCGTTTAGTCAATGATAACAATTGCTATCTCTTTCTAACCGTTCAATGAATGAAATCAACTGCCCAGTTCGTCTCTACCAGGTAGAGATATTTTTACCTATTCTGTGTAGCACAAACTTAAATGTAGAGTTGTGAAAACCCAAAATAATACAAGCTCATTTAACTGTCATCCCTCCGCGTTAAGGTCTATTTTGCTATGAAAATTCTTGTTTTTTTTAGCTCGAAATTTAAAAGTGCTACACGAGAATAGGTGCCATTGCATGCCTCTCCAATGTGCTTACGCTACACGCAAAGTAGATGTAAATACGAAATACATTGCAAATTACTCTTCGTCATTGGTCATTAAGACACCGGTAAATTAACTAATTAGGGTACTGTTAAATTTCCAAACGGCTGGATCTGTTGGCCAACCAGTATCCAATAATACGCAGGCAAAAGTTTAAAAGTGCACTTACCAGTTATTGCATTCCTCTAATTCATTCCGCAGATAAAAACTGATGTAATAAGATGGTAAACTTCCCATCACACTTAAAGCCGGGTCTCCTGATTATGTTTTGCCGTAGGTACACATTACACAAAAACATTATGTTCTGTCTTTGCATTTTTACACCAATTGTACCTTATTTACACCAATTACACCTTAGCTACAGTTATTTGCATAATTTACAACAGTATTATTTATCTACAAAACTGTTGCACAAGTCCGCCTTCGCGTTGCACACAAATGTAGGCACGCTTGCGTACATGTCTTTGCACTTTATTTAAGGTGTCAGTTTCACTTTTTACTTGCTGAAAAGCGCGCTTGATGCGCCTTTTTAGTTCTCGCACAGTTCTAATATCATGTCCGGTTTGGCCGTACACAATGGTATGATGGCTCACTCGTACACCAAATCTCTGCTCGTATAGGTTTACTGCATGCGCGGTTACGTTGTTGCACTCGCGGTAGCACGATACCATCTCAAGATATTCTTGATTTGAATATCGTGGTCTAGGAGGCATTTTTAAAGAATGCGCGCGAGATACGCATCTCTGCGACCAGCGAAAACAGCGAACTGGGGTGGGGGCACAACAACAAACAAAAACAAGCGCGTGCGACGAAGGGGGTAGTGGGGGACAGGGTGGCGGCAGGCGGTCTGCCCTTTGACTATTTGACGAGTGGCTAGCTCGGATAGAGCGGCGTCCTTTGACGGACGGTTTCATACAATTAAATGAATTTAAATTTATACGCACATTTGTTTGTATGGAAAAATTTATGAAGTTAGATCAATAAATTATCTTCACTATTGTAATCTATAAACATAATAGTATCTCCTATTTCATCCGTGGCAGGTATTACGATTCCACCTTATATATTTATTTTTATTCTAACTTAAGCTACCGGTTTCGTATTCGTATTCATTTTTCGTATTATTATTTTCGTATTCATTTCGTATCATCGGGCTACCAAATTATTAATTATTTAACACGACAGAAAGAAAACAAAAGAAAACATTTTTAACAAGCTAATATAAAATAAACAGAGGTGTCTACGTCAAGGTTAAATCTATAAATAACGGCAATAAACATGTTGTGTTTCAATATCATTTTTCTATTATATGTCAGGATACACTTCTAAAAATTCTAATTGGTCATTTAAAATTCTGTCTGGATCGTTATTAATAATTTTTTTTTATTGTTAGGGCTTCTAAATAATTCAATTTTGCACTTTTATTAGGTTTGGGTACTATTTTTATGTTAGTTGTCGGGTCAAAGGAATGATTTGATGAGTTGAGATGTTCCGCAAATGTTGAGTCATTTTTCTTATTTTTCCACGATCTGACATGTTCATGAAGCCTAGTTTTAAATTTTCTACCTGTTTGACCAATGTACACTTGTTTGCATGTATGTAATTGATAAACACCACTTTCATCCAGTTTTGGGACACGGTCTTAGTTATTACATACTAGGTCCCTCATATTGTTTGTACAATAGAATGCTGCTTTCTTGTTATTTTTACGAAGTAATTTACTATTTTTTCTGAGAATTTTCCGATATACCTTAATTTTACCCATTTAAAGCTTTCTGTGTCTTTTGATTCAGTGTGTGAATATAATAATTGTCTTGCTAATTTACTTTTTCTGCGTCTTAGTATATGGTTTACTATTTTTCTGTCTTTTAGTATATGTACCGTTACCGATTTCGAGAAATCTTTAAAAAACCACAAAAAATGCATGTCTCCCCCCCTCTTATTCCCGAAACCGTGGACTTTAAAAAAAAAACATGGTAATTTCTCGCACTGCCGGTCTTTCCTCATGGTGTATCAGCGATTAATGCAAGCGTGACCTATTAAATTAGCCTCTTAATTGAAGGGCTACATTATGTATTACGGGACGTGGTCTCTTACAAAGGGCCTGATCCACCGATTTTAGGTCGCTTAGCGAGATATGAAGCGGGCTTTGCTTGGGGTATTTTTGATGGATAAAATCCGAAATGAAGAGATCCATCGGTGATAGAGAGTAACCAACATACATGTTGGCCGTTGACGCCGAAAAGCTTTAGAATGGAGACCACGTACAGCAAAGCGTAGCGTAGGCCGACCTCGTGCCCGCTGGACCGACGTCCTGAAGTACGTTGTGGGTGGCGGGCTGGATGAGGAGGATGGAGGACCATCATGAGTGGTGAAATCTGGGAAAGGCCTATGTCCAGCAGTAGACGAATACGGGCCGATGGATGGATTAGCTATTAAGTGGTGGCATCCAATTAAATGGCTAAAGGATTCTTAGCCTAATAGTTGAACTCAACGTTTAACTAGAAGGTTGAACGGCCCTTAGATTTTTGGTAAAATATTTCATGATTATGATGTATTGTTAGCATGCAATGACTATGAAAAAACGAACTAGATTTAAGTCGAGGAGTTTGGGTTATATCAATGAATTTATTTGACGATTATTTTCAGTGCCCCTAAGTTGTTTAAATAATTATTTAAATTAATAAATTAAAAATACTACTTCACTAATAAATTTTCCAGCCAAAGAAACACTGCGGGGACATCATAAATGTAGGATGAAATAGATAGACACACTGAAAGCTCGACCTGTGACCTAAATACACAGATTTCAAAAGATTCCATCCGTGTTATCCAACATCCATGAGAAGGAGGTTATGTTTTTTCTCATAACTATAATCCGCCTGACATACGTGTAACATGTTTTTTTCTATTTAGGTTTGTTTATCATTTTTAAATGAAATACCATACAATTTAAGTTCTTGATATAATGGAGAGGTTAGCTTCTGGAGTTGGTAGATCAAAACAAAAATTAAAGGTTCCTTCAATAGCCCAATTTTCTTTAACCCCACCACTTCGTTGATGAATGTCATTTGGGAACTTTTGATGACTGAAAGGGTCCTATTCATTGCGTGACTCTAAAGATGTGGCGTTCTGATGAGACTTCAGTCCTTAATGCACTGAGATAAGTAAGAAAATGCCCTAACCCATGGAACTTATAACGTGATGGTATGTCCATTCATTCCTCAAGTAATCGAAACGGAGGAGTCGCGTTACAAATATAGGAATACCTTAAATTCCTGTTTGATCCCGGTTTTAAATCCACGAGAGGTTTATTTTATTGCTTACGTTTTCCTTGCTACTACGCTTGCGTTCAATGAAAAAAGTGCCAACAGTGGTTGAGGACATTATCAGTGGCGTCTGTGTGACTGGACCTAGTGAAACACGTGACCCGGAAGTAGTAGTGAAAACTTTATCAAATGTCCGGTCGAGTCTGGCTTCGATACCGGAAACCTCCGAACGCAGCCGAAGAGCGGAAAGGCGAGCGGCGACGAGAGAGGGGAGGAAGCTTAGTACTTGACTGACCGCCGTGGGCAAAAGTACTCCCGAAGACTCCTGATGATGATGAGTCATAATCTCATCGAAAGCTCGACCTGTGCCTCCTCGCACAGTTAAAAAAGTGAGTCCAATCCGT
Source organism: Ypsolopha scabrella (assembly GCA_910592155.1). Classification (NCBI taxonomy): domain Eukaryota; kingdom Metazoa; phylum Arthropoda; class Insecta; order Lepidoptera; family Ypsolophidae; genus Ypsolopha; species Ypsolopha scabrella. The sequence continues at coordinate 19,931,302 of OU342964.1, read as the reverse complement.
TTTTAAATATTTATGATGTCAACCCAAGTCGGTTAATTTATTCAGTCTCTACTTAAGGGACCTTTTGTCTTAAGTTATTACATAATTAGCTATATATTAAATAAAATTATTTACCCTGCTTGGTTGCCGAAAATTCAGGTTTTTAGTTTTATCCAAAATGAAGTTATAGGGGGTCGAAAATGGCCTGAACTGCTTCGAAAAAAGGATGGTACGGCGGCGTGCCGCTTTTTAGCTCGACTTGGTGGGGCACTACTGTGCCCCCAGATAGTCGCTATTTCTTTAACTTATTTCACAATTGATTAGACTTTAGACTTTTAAAACAAAACCGCATTATACTTTGCAAAGTGATTTTGAAGTACAGCGTGATGGCGAATAACAGGCCACTGCTTAGCTTCTGTTAGTCAAGCCGAAGTTATACATGTTGTCTTTTTTTGGATAAGTTGTTAAGTATGATAAAAGATTTTATTTGCTACATGCATTACTTTACAACATAAAAAATATTTTATAAATTTATTGATCATATATAATTTTATTCAACCCACGCGCTGTCTTACAAAAGGATAGACAGTGACTACAGATTTACCCATACTACAATCCTGACACACCCCTTTTGCCTCTTTCACATCTATCAGTCTAGTCATCAGGTTCATCAATTTCGGGTGTTTTGACTTTTTTATTACAATATGATGTAAAGTATTTTAATATTCTTTTCTCAAACAATACTATAACACGTTCATGTACTGATCACTTACCGAGTCTCCGGTATGAATTTAGCAATATAAACGAAATGCACCTTGTATTGTAGAGAATTATATCAAGCATTATTATCGCATTATTTACACACAACACAAAATATGAATATCAGCAAATAGTACTTTAAATGGTAAAAAAAAACAAAACTAAGGTTATAATTTACGGTTCCAGAAACCTTATCAATACGGGTGAAGCCGCAGGCAAAAGCTAGTTTCTAATAAAAAGACGAGTACCGTTGAATTTTTTTTAAACAAAGATTTGATACTTCTTGTTTCGGTATTTTTAATGAGAACATAATGTAACCATAGCCTCGAGCCGGAACACCAGGAATTGCCACTGTCGTACATAAAAAAATATCCCACTCAGACAGACAACGAAGCACTCCTGAAGTGCGTTTATTAAAGAACCCTAGGCTGGGTAGGAACACTGGGGTTGCAATGCTAAGTTTTTGAATGGGTTTGGCCGAGTTGCTACACTCCAAACGTCATTTCACTTATTTCCAATACAGTTTGTATAATTTTCATCTGTCATTTTGACGTCCCTATACGAACCTTGCGAACCCTGCTCAGGGTTGATGTTGAGAAATTCGACACCGGTGTAGCGACACTGCTATTTTTGAACGGTCGGTGTTGCGACAAGTGTTGATTTTTGAACGGGTTAGTATAGCAACCCGCGTACGAAACCCAACCCAGTGTGAGTTTTTGAACGACTAACCCAACCTAAATATTTTTGGTATGTATTTCCCTTATTAGTATAAATATATATATATTTTTTTATTCTCTAGATATATATTGTAAAGATAAACTTTGACTTGTAGAAAGTATACTTTATGTATCTATTTTACAAAATAAATATTTTGATTTGATTTGATTTGACTATCTGTATGGGTTTCTATTTGTCAAAATAACTACTTTGATCCCACACTGGCAATAAACAACACGATAAGAATAAGAACTAGCATAATATCAGGCAATCAGGATCAGATTCTGTACAGGAGTTAAAGGAACAGCCGCTTTGTTTATCCGGGATAGTAACGACAGCTATTTTTTATCGGGGTCTCAAGTCCTATTGGGTTGCTAAGAAATTGCAGAGTTGATTTAACTGATCTGTCAGAGACAGTTTGATACGCGAATATCCTTAAAATCTGTTTAAGAATTGTTTGCCTAGTTAGTTGTATTGTTATAAAATTCACAATCAAAATCTAAATTTGATCTTTTTATACTTTTTTGTTTAATTTTGGCACCCACATATTTCGATCCACAACTAAGTACATAATACATATGCTTAGACCATTTAACACGGTACCTGGCAAGGCACAACTCTTAGTACTGAAATTATTCTGCCATTTTACACGGGTGGGGAGGGGAGGTAAACACGCACAGCACACATTTACTCATTCACGCACACTCTTGCGAATAATTTATATGTCACACTAAATCAAAAGCTGCAACACAAACACAAAACGAGTACACAAGCATACTTGTTCATGTACTTCGGCAGAGGGGGATAAGTGCGCTTGCCTATAGTCCCGTGTTATATGGTCTAAGTACATATGGGTATACCTATATATGTTACCGGCCAAACCCGATTTTAGGACAAACTAGTTTTTCCTAGGCTAAAGTAGGTGCGACGACATCGAAGCGAGGAAGAGCGTGTTAGGTTGATTATGTATATTATCAGAAGCCGACATGACATGATATAGATCTTAGTTTGGCCTAAAATCGGGTTTGGCTGGTAACATGTATATTTTTTTGACGTAGACCTCTTGTTTTGAGTGTACGAGAGACAAGACCTATCGGCAGTTTTTGTTTGCACAAAGTACGTTATTTTATTTTTCAACTCTAAATCCCGTTGATATTTGAAAAAGGCTGCCCCACTCTAGACTTTCGTCTTTCTACGCCCATGGTAACGCGTTTATTCATGCATTTCAATTCTTAGCGACATGGATATTTCGTTTTATTTAATTTAAAATTATATCAAATCTGTTTTTGTAAAAATATTAACCAAGTATGTGGTTTATTCTTAAAGTATAGAAATCACATTTCGTAACACATTTAACTTCATAATAAAATTATTTGTAACAAGTTTGCTATGTATTTATTTACATTATTGTTTCATTAATAAGATTGTTTTATGAATGAAATAAATTACCCACGACACGACCGTTAAATATTTAATTGAAGATCCCACTGCAATTAAGTTAGTCATAAGTAACACACAAAATTACAGAGCTTTTACTCACAGACTTAATGTTATTAGGTGTTTATTAATTCCATTAGAGGTAAATTGTAATGAAACAAAAAAACAAGCGTTTGCTGTGAATATAAAAAGCAGGTCAATTGTGAGTTGACTAGTGCGTCGGTGGTTCATCCTTTTCTTTTTAATGGCTTTTATTCAGGTTAAAAACACATAAAATGTTTTTACTGAAGCAGGCAAAATATATGTACATAATTTATAAATACCTAGTTATCAATGTAAATTTTATCTGGTGCGCCAACACGTAAATGTAGGCAGACAAACCTGACAGACTACGAACCTAATGGTCCCCTTTTTAGGGTTCCGTACCCACAGGGCAAAACGGAGCCCTATTATCGTTTTTCTGTATGTCCGTCTGTCTGTCTGTCCATCCGTAGGTCAAGTGTCTCCTGCTCGTAAACAGAATGATTTATAGACCAGTTTGGATAATTTTGTGTAGAATATTGACCTAAAACCGAATATTAAATTTAGGCAGTAAGCGCTAAAGTTAATTTTCAATTGTGTCTAAAAGTATAATAGCAATTATTATAGAAATTATTTTTAATGGCCCCATGTAAAATTAACACATATTTTTTTCCTTACTCTAGCATAGGGATATTATATATTATTGTATAGAGTTCATTCAGTAAAGTACAAATTATAGTATATTAGTATATTCATTTTTATTTAAAAAAATAAAGGAATTGGCGTCCGTCAAAATTGTCATTTCTAGACCATTTTTTTTTGGGACTATCTCAAAAGCGAAAGTTGGGAGTTTGGAATTTATGTATATTATATACCTTATGCTGTATTTAAACAACTGAAACTGAAAACGTCAATCCATTCTGTAGTTTCAGACCTTGTCCAGATGCAGCGTTATAAACGCCCGAGACTTAGCGCGTAAGCACTCGCGCGTATTTGAAGTACCTAGGGTGTAGGCTCTACTGCATTGCGTCCACGTCCACGTGCTACGTTTGTAACTCGCGCGTTGGTTCGCGCGTAGCATGTGGACGGAATGTATTGGAGCCTAGTACTTCGACTACGCGCGAGTGCTTACGCACGTGCTAAACGCTGCATGTGGACAAGATCTTTGGGTTCCGTACCCAAATACTTGACCAACTTGATTTTGTAGTCTTTTTCAATAAATTTTGTAGGTAATGCTAAGTTTGACAATTTTGTTAAATTTTGTATATTAACTTATTTGAATGTGACGTATCCCTAAGGGCGCGAGTCCTACTCGCACTTGACCGGTTTTACTACCCAGTAAAAGCACGGTACCCTATAAAGAAAGGAAGGAAAGGTAATCGCCATCGTGCACGAAATTGATATTTAAGATTACGCCGGTAGTGGGTAAATGTTAAATACTATCAGGGAAATTACCACTGGCTTGACTTCACTGTGTACAACTGGATAAAGACCAAAGAGAAACCAGCAGCAGTTTGTACTAGCAAGGAAAGTATCACCCGATGTCCAGTACTGTTATGAAATATCTTCTATACTAATATAAAAGTAGTGAAAAGGTCGTGTCTCTACATTGAATATTTTCTACATTGAATATTTTCGTGAAATTTTAAATATTAAATTGAATAAATTTAATTTTAAATATTAGTATTGAACTGAGGTCAAAACAACATTTTTTATAATTTTCGTCTGTCTGTATGTAATCTGTATGCATGTTCCGTTTTAACCCCAAAACCACTCAACGGATTTGTATGCGGTTTTCTTTAATATCATCTTTGTGACCCTAGTCATCATTATAGTCAAGATATAAAAAATAAACAGAAGCCGAAAACGGAAGACTTTGAAAAAAAACGCAGGTAGGACTGTAGGTAGGAATGTCAATCTTGAGACCCAAGCTCGAATCCTACCCGTCTAGCAGAACCAATGAGATTTTCGGAATATGCACGTAGAGTATTGGTATACTAACCACTTGTTGAAGGTCAATAAAAACACTGTGTGCCCCAAAAACGTGTATTTGTGCTGATATACGGCGTTAACGTGAAAAGAGGTTGTTTAGTAATGCCACTATAAAAAAAAAGAATGTCACTTTTTAAAAAAACAACTAACGACGATCAGGGCGACCGACGCCTAACTAAGTAACTCCTAATTTAGGTCCATGCTTACCATAAAGTTCTATTTCTATAAACTATTGTTACTATGTGATTCCTAACCCAAGAGTAGCCTAAGTTTTCGATACTTGTCTTTGGTTTTGTTTGTCAAGTTGTCTGTTTGCGGTTTTTTGACGTTTCACAGTACTACAATAAGCTTAAATTTCAAAATCTCGAAGTGTCAGTTTAGGAGTGCCTAAGGATAACGCACTCCCGAATCGGTGTCCTAACTTTAGGTGATTCCTAACGTAGTTAGTCATGACTTAGGAGTTAGTGACACGTGTTTTTACTCTAGGCAACTCCTAAACACATAGGCATCTGATTTAGGCCTCTCCTATGGTTAGTGAAAACGGGCAACGTAAACACCTATGAAACCCCTTCAGGGATATAAATGTTTTTTTAGTGACTATTTGCTTATATTATATGCAAATGTTTTATAACATATTTGTGCGGATATGTTTTAAATGTCAACAGTAAAGTCGAGCACTCTGAAATTCACTCCGTAATTTGAACACAAAATCGTGTTTTAGAGCATACAAGTTTACCACAGTGCTTCCCTGTAAAGGTCAGCAAGTGGTTCGTTTAATAGTTTGTCTTGTAAAATACAAACATTTAAAACATAGGACACTATTAGGACAGGAAATAGAAATAGATTCACGAAACCACATTCGTAGATTTCGTAATTACACCATAATCCTTAAGACCTGGTTTTAAGTATTATAATGCGTTGGCAAAGCATTCTATTCATTAAAAGCAACACATTAGATCAATATTACAGTCAGAAATCGTTCATATTCAAGTACATCATAGTATGAATTTTAAATGACACGCTACAACAACGGTCGTTCAACTTCATTGTAACTTTTGTTTACTCTTTGTATGGTATGTGGCAGAAGGCACTTTTTTTAGTCTAACGGGTAATGTCCGCAGCCTATACATACATATACCCACGCCTGTTTTACACGGGTGTAGGCAAAGACTATTATATTTCCATCTCCCACAATCCGGACATACCCTTTCGCCTCTTCTATACCCATCAATCTAGTCATACAAGTTGTTCTAAGTTGTTAAATTAAACTAATTATTCTAATGATTATACGGCACAAGTTTCCCAAAGAAACATAGGCGTTTAAAATAAAATTATATTAAGAATTAATTTAAGAATAGGAAAAGAAAATTTAAAAATAAAATACGAGGTAATGCTTTTTTGGGAACGTTGTTCAATATGTTATTTAAATCTCATTATTCATTTACAGCGATTTGTATGCGTTTTTTAAAAGTATACAAGACTAGTTACACACAGGTTGGGACTGCTCACGTATAGATTCAAACTGTAATAGGACATCGATTCCTTGGGAAGTATACATGATTATTATACACTTATCGCGTATATATTCCAATACGTGCGCTAACATTGTGTACGAAAAATATACTGCACTAGTTACCATTATGATAGTATTAGGTATGGTAAATGGGCGACTTTAATAGTAAAGTCACCGTTTTCAAAAATAAATGATCACAGACTATTTAGTTCTCTATGTTTAAACCTATACAGTGTCAGTCAGGACGTGTTGGTTCTAGCCTTGTATAGCTTCCAAAACAATTCACTTCATTATTAATATAAAGTATACGCGACCAGTACGCGCAAATCGTGTATACTTTCCGAGATTTTTTTTGCTAATAAATCTGAAAGTATACAGTGTAACTTTACTATGGATGCATACTGGTCTTGATATACTTTCAACAGACGTGGTTTGTATACTGTGAACATTGCCCTTCTGCGTGCGAGTTTACAAGCTACTAAACTCAACATTCGAGTTTAGTTCTAAAACTTTTCCCAAACAATGTCCGCACTGCGGATGTCGCCCGTCAAATTATTATTATTTTGTTATATTTTTACTTACAGAAAAAATAATGAAGTGGCATAAAATCTTATCTTTTGGAAAATAACGTTTCTTATTGTAAATATCTTTATTTTGGAAAATATTTTTAGGAATAATGAAATTACAAACTTATTAGTACCCACAAAATGTATGAAACAAAACTGCAAAATTAAGTTGGTCGAGTATTTGCGTATATTAACTAAGCTTATATTAAAAATCGGCGGTTTGAGTATTTGTTGTAGTAAAGTATGAGGCACATAGTACCTATACAGATAATTTCAAATTCCCAACTACCTACATGGTTTAATTTTTGAGATAGACCCCGCAACAAAAATGGTCTAAGACTGACAACAACATTTCTTTATTTTTAAGTTGAAAAACATGAAAAATATGTGTGCTCTACTTAACGAGTTCCAATGACACGCCACAAGTAAGAAAAAAATTCAATTCGATATTTGATATTGGTTCAATATTTTACACAACACATCCAAATATCAGATCTGCAACTCATTCCGTCTGTAAGCTAGAGGCAGACAGTAGAGCGATAACAATAGGGGTCCGTTTTGACCTTTGGGCTTGGAACCCTAAAATGAAAGAATAAGAAAAAGCAAATGCTTTGATAGAAATTAAAATGTATTAATTTAGATGTTTTTTTGGTCTTTCTAATATTATTTTATTTGTTTTAGCACTTTAAGGTAAAATAACAATAAAAAATGCAAATTTTCCAAATTTGCTGGCATCAGTCGAATAAATGGAAAAATGTAAAAATGACATAAAAATACGAGTATATACAACATCTATAAGGATGAAATTTATTTCCAAAATTTGCATATTTTATTGTTATTTTACTCTAAAGTATTAAAACAAATGAGAAGCTTAGTATAGCCAAATATGTACATCTATATATATATATATTTATTTATTTCACTTATTATTATTTTATATTGTAATTAAGTTAGTTATTCAAAAAATAATATTCTCACTCTGCTTCTTCTTACTGGCTTCATTTAAAATAATGTCTCAAGTAATTCATGTATGTCAAAAATATCTGTCATAAGAAGATAGCAGTCAATATACAATTGTCAAATATTATGTGTACTATGTCCTCAACGCAATTTTAATCTTAATATTTTTCTTAGGTCTTATGAATTCCAAAATAAAAAGTACTTTTAGTTCCACTGCTTTTGGGAGGACAGACAAAAAGAAAATATAGCCTAATGCTAACAGGAACCTTAAAAATATAATACCTTTTAAATTGAAACAATTACAATTCGAAGATATATCCACCTAAAGCTCTAATGGAATCGGCAATCATCTAGGGAATCCTTTAAGGCCTTATAACGCTAGAGTTTCGAAGTAAATAGATTTATCTTTAAAAACAGTATGAATGGAGCGGCAAATGAAACGAGATCTGATTTCATCGATGCTATTTTCGTTATGGTAGCATGGTAATATTATTACACATCACATAATTTCATAATATTCATCAGAACATAAATCCTCGAGGGGGTGTCACAGGTGTTTCCAAGTATGGACTGCGACATGCAATCTTCTCTATCTCTAAATAGTTTTAAATATATTCGCAATCCGCGTTCATATATATCCGCTTATACTCGTACTTCTAACTTTCCTAATCAATGTCAATGCGATTTTTACCATAAGTTAGGACGTTTTACAAGAAAGGTTTACATGTATAAGTTTATCACACATATGTAATGTCTATATTTCAGATTTAGTCTAACGAAGAAGAGAAATAATAATATTTAACCCGTGCAAAATATCTACACCGTGCGAAGACGCGGTGGTTGCTAAAATTTATAAATTATGAGTCGGTGCGTAAGATTTATGAAAAATTGCCTGTTCAAGCGCAGAAGATCAACCAATTGTTTAACTGTTTAAATTATGGGCTCTAACAAGCAGTTTATTAATGATGTAAACAAATGGCTGACCTCGATTTATTACAGCAGATTTAGACTGCCTTCATCCGGGCGAGTTAGACGCTTACGCAACGTCATTGCACCTCACAGTGTAATTATTGAGGTAAGCCCTTTGTTTGTATCACGAGTTTATTTTAATATCCTGTTTTTTTAATATTTAACTTAAAAACCAATTTGATATTTGTTTGGTTATTTGTTAGATTAAAATATTTAGTTGCAATCTGTCTGTACTCAGTTGCAATCTGTATTTCGGCCCGGTCAGTCGCCTCAGCCACGGCCGCACCGATGCTGACAAGGGTGACATACATACACACCAGAATAGTGATTTAGTACCCCTATAACCATGGCCGCTTCAGGTACCAATGTAGTAAACAAACTATTCGTGCAGAACCAGCTGGATGCTATGGATGAGGTTAACTTCATGCAGTTCTACAATTCCAACATCAAGGAGGCAGAGAAGCTCTACTCGAGATGACCACCGTAGCCATCGTGCGCCTAACAAGAAAGTGAGGAAATAGACTGGAAAAAATGTAACCTGGAGGTCAACTTCCGTATTCAGCTAATTATCACATATGTCTAATCTATCACATTTGTGAAGGCGCAGATCACGCTCGTATCTGAAAAGCAAAAAGGCATGGTCTTCTAAATTACGTGTAACATTTTTGGGTGCATCAAAAGAGCCTCCTCGTGTGGCCTGGTAAACCCTGAATAATTATAATATTTAAAAGGGCCTACCGCGGTCTAAATTATAACCTTTTTAAGAATGGGTACCTGACGTTTCGAGGTAGTTGCATGTCTCGTGGTCTACGGTAAACTGTAAGTTATAGTGAGGCATAGTGATGAGATGCTGGTAACGACACAAATATAAAATTATTTTTTGCACGTCTCACGCACAACACACAACATTCTGAGTATCCGGAGATGCACTAAGAGATGAATCCTGCGATTTGAATTTCCCGATAAGGACTCCATGTCGAAGACAATTTAAAGCATTTTCCCCGATTGAGATTATTTGGACATTTCTTGATTTCCAATCGCCTCATGCATAATTCATGGGTAGTAATGGCGATCGGTGAAGGATTTTTTGGGTCATTTCTATACTGGTTGGTTCCGCATTCTAAAAGATGTTCTGCTATTGCTGATTTGTGCATCTTTCCGTTTTTCACAGATGCTATATGTGTTCTTTAACCCTTTCCTGTATGCTTAGTTTTGATTGGCCAAACAACAGTGCTAGGTTTTCCTCAGTTCTGTCTTCAGCGAAGCGATTCAGAAGAAAATGGCGAAAAGAGACTAGAAAGAGTAGTTTCTAGTTAGTTTATAAATAATTAGGTTCGGGCATGGGCGTAGCGAGGCACGGGCGGGAAGGGGCAGCTGCCCCCCCTTAGAAGCGGTCGTTTGCTGGTAAACTGTTAATTCTGATGAGCTTCATAGCTTGCGATGCTTCTTATAAGGGTCGATAATATTAATTAAGAATTCCACTGCCCATGTGAAACTCATACCTATGTTAAATACAACGATCATAACAATTTAATCTAGGATTTTCCTTGTCTGCCCCCCCTATATACAATCCTGGCTACGCCCTTGGATTTAGGTATGTATTCGTTATTGGTCTACCGCCTTTATGTCCGAGTGGTAGAGCACTCGTCTGCTAACCCAGAGGTCGTGGGTTCAATCCTCGCGGTGCACATTAATTTGTGTTTGGTTTGCGCTCTTTGGAAGCATACATTTCTGCCTGAAGTATAGCGTTAGTGCTCACTGCCCATCACGTTTGGGACGTTATAATCGTCGGTGAAAAGCGAGTGTACCAAGTGTGAACTGTGACTTGCACTTTACAGTTCACACTTGGGAACACCTGCGACACCCCCTTTCGGATTCAAGTCGTGACCATATTTTCTATGTTATGTTTATGGATTACCTGAAATAAAATTCATATTTATTATTTATTTTTCGATGCCATGTAAAGGTATTAAATATATCTACGAATAAATAACATTGTGGCATTCAGAAATCTAAACAACGTGGCGTAGTACAGAGCCTTAAGAACTCCCAGAGCTTTTTCTCGTTCAAAACGCCTGAAGCTATACGAGTGAACTTTATGCCGTCTTACTTGTTTTGTTGGAACTACCTCCAGTTGGAAATTTTAGTTGAATTCTGTTCCTGTAATGGAAATTCAATACTGCAATATTGTTGACATTAGAATACCTAGATCAGAATAATACGAATAATACTAAGTACAATACAAACGTTGGTGAAGTAAAAACTAGAACAAATGTTTAGTGTCCGTCTACGGCATTATCCACCTCTGTGTGTGTGGTAGTACGTTAGCCTGCTAACCCAAAGGTTGTGAGTTTAATTCCCGTACGTTCGGTCTGCGTACTTCGTAAAGCAAGTTAAGCGATAGGGCTCACTGCTCATCAAGTTTGTGACATAAACTTTATCAATATCTCCTCGCTTATTATTCAAGATTAGGATAAATAGGGGCGTCAAAATTTATGATATTTTATGTTATGACATAACGATCTCCCCCATCTATTATTATGAATTACATTTCATGCAATCCGTACGCCATGTGCGTGTCTAATTTTTTTGAACAAAAAGCAACCAAAATATAATCTGAACTAGCTTCTGCTCGCGGCTTCGCCCGCGTGGCCTACAGGAAACATATTACTTTTTTTTCAGAAGCAAACATTATATACGCTCTCTTACTTCCTATCAATTGAATATACAAACTGACAATATCCCAAACAAAGCAATAAGGATGAAGTCCGTAAAACTAAACTAATCTAAATCAAAGCGTGTGTGAAAAGATCTAATTAGGACAGGTGCTAGAATCACCAGCCTAGTGTATTGAACTTTATTTAATACAGAAACAAACGCGTAGTGTGATTTTTGAAATTGGAACAAAATGTTAATATCAATAAGGATATAACTCCAAAATTCTTAATCTGATTGTTTGATTATTTACATTGTACCTAATATGTTTCAGTAATACAATGCGAATGAAAAATGTAAAATAATGAAATAATATATTCTTAAATAACAAAAAATTAAGATAAGAATTTAAAAACGGAAATAGGTAAAAAATATATATTTATTAGTTAACTAAAACATACTCAGACAAATGAACTTTGCAGAAAATTGGTTTACAATTTTTGCTACCCTACAAATTAAAAAGAAATATATATAATGGGAATAAAAGTACACAACATAAAAGACTTTAAAAATACTTATTTTTCTAAACGCTCCTTAAGTTGTTTTTTTTATTATTAAGATTCTGACTCTGAAATATTTTTATCACCTGCGGTATCAGTATCAATTTCTGAAACACTTTGAATATTAGATTCAATTTTACTTTTAGAGTTGAAATAGATAAACATTAGTTTTTTAATATTTTCTGGTTTAAGAAATTTAATAAATTTAATAACTTTTTAGTTATTTATTTCTCGTATTAGATCGATACAACATAAAAATAGCAATCATAAATGACAACCAACAAACATGTCAGAACCAACTCTATAACAGAAAGGATTTTATGAAAAAAATATTTACTTTTGAAACGAGAATACTTTGTACCTAAACTTAAAACAACGTTGCAATCCCGCGAAACAACTTAATAAGGTAATCATTGTTCGATATAAACTTGGCTTTACCAATCAATGATTGATACCTCAAAAATGTTGTTATTTTTTAATTTAAAGCGTCAATTTAAAAAAGTTATTATTTGTAGTTTTGTATTCTAGATTTTATTTTTAGAAAAGAATACAAAATATATTTATTTGCCACAACATACAAAGACAATAAATTATTAAATTATAAACACAAAATATTTGGCATGTGACAAAATTGAACAAACTCAGCATTTTCTAAAATTTGTAACCAACTTTACAGCGCTGGTTTCCAGTTTGCCCCATCTCATACATAAAATTATAGGCAGATTATGCATGTAGGTAGTACTTTTATGTTGATATTAACAAATTTTTAGTAGTTACGTTCAAATAATCAAATCAAGATCAGCTGTTATGAGTATTTAAACAACACACATGTTTTTGTGGTTACTCGCTTACCTGATTGTTCGGTATAAAGTTGGCTTTACCAATTAATGTTACCTTGCATATGTTTAAAAAACCGGCCAAGTGCGAGTCGGACTCGCGCACGAAGGGTTCCGTACCATTATCTATAAAAACGGCCAAAAATCATATCTTTTGAATAAAGGGGTCCAACTCGCACTTGGCCGGTTTTAGTATTTGTTACAGCGGCAACATATGTAAATCATCTGTGAAAATTTCAACTGTCTAACTATCACGGTTCATGAGATACGGCCTGGTGACAGACGGACAGCGTAGTCTTAGTACTTAATAGGGTCCCGTTGGTTACCCTTTCGGTACGGAACCCTAAAAATGTTGTTATTTTTTAATGTCAATTTAGAAAAGTTACTATTCTTAGGGTTTTGTTCTAGCTTTTATTTTTAGTACTTACGTTTAAATAAAATTGATAAAAACACCGACAATAATCAGCCGTTACATCTCACATGTTTTTGTGGTTACTCGCATAAAAAAGTAATCCTTTTTCTTTGTGAGCACAAAAGAATAATTAATCCTTTTATTTTGGACAAGTATCTGCTCTTACAAAAGAAGAGCACCTGCCGTCCCCAATGAAAGTACGATATTTTACATGAAATTAGCATACTACATGCATAAATTTGTGTCTTGGTTTCTTTGAAACACTAGCTTTTAATCATTTTAGTAGTAAAACGATGGTTTTCAAAGTAAAAAAAAATGTTGACAAGGAACAGCTATGTTGACCATATTAAATTTTTGTTCTATCCTCCTAGACATTTTTTCAAAAAAACCAGCCAAGTACGTTTCGGGCCACGCGCAGTATAGGGTTCCGTAGTTGCCCAATAAGTTTTATAAGGTGTTCTACTAATACAGATCGCGCCAATAACATCTAGTCCGCTCGGAAATTGCTCTCCCGAAGAACGGCTCATACATTGTCGTTTTTAGAGGGAACTAAAAGTTTGGCGCGACTTTTACGCGTAAACCTGTAAAGCCTACATATCTGTGATAGTTTTCCTTTGAACTTCATTATATATTCTACTTCTGTGAATTTTTCCACACATTAATTAACAACCGTTTAGCTGGTAGGAAGCACACTTGACTCTAACAAAAATTAGCTCTTTAAAGCTTAATATTTCGCCAACGGATCCCTAAATTGAAAAATGGTTTTCACACACCCATAATATTTTTGAATGACCTATCCAACGATACCCCACACTATGGGATACCCATGCAAAATTACAGCTTTCTAGTACTAATGGTCTCTGAGCTAAGCCGCGGACAGACGGAGGGACAGACGAACATGGCGAAACTATAAGGGTTCCTTATCGGACAGAACCCTTAAAATGGGCTTGTGAGCCAAAGTTCTTTTAAGATTATTTTCGAGTGAATACCATTTATGGTTTTTATTTGGGTATTTATAAAAACTATGAAATAAAGAAATTTCTATATTTTAAACACTTAAGATAAATAAAATAAAAACACAATTTTCAATATATTTCGGCCTCTTCTATCTTCTATTCTCATATTTAAAGAAAATAAAAGGCTAAACATAGCAATTATATCTTTATTTATATAAAACACTTAAGGCGATTTATCCATCGTAAGGAGATATAATAATTATTATTTTATTTATAGTTATACTTTGGTACTTTTAGTGGACTTACGTTCAGTGAGAGGATCGAATGGAAACAATTTTTTTGGTTGAGAATTGCCGTTTCTCTCGACAACTGTATTTATTAAATCTGTGAATTCAGAAGTAGGGTTAAGGTTGGTCTCTTAAGTAAGTTTTCTTGTAGCTATAACGGTTCTGGTAGCTCCCCTTTGTGACCCATCTCAACTTTCCACTCTGTTTAATACGTAGTAAAACTATATTCTGAACTTGTTTTATTTTGTCTACATAATAGCGTCGAATCATTCATTTACATAATTAAATTGATATCCACCAGTGCATGCACCATTTGGCGAACAGCAATTACATAAACAGGATGGATGGTAATGTTTCTTCAGGGCAGTTCTTTATATTGATCAGTAATTAATGCTACACCCATTACACGGCATAAAATCCAAGTACAGGTTATAGCCGCAAAGTTAATTAGGCGTCTCCTGCATAAGTGTTGTTCAACCGCTTGTAGAGCTCTCACGGCACTTCCCGTGTCTTCCAGGTAGGGTTGCCTGCCACCTCTCCCGGATTTGGACCAAAAACATTAAAAAAATCTGCCTCCCGAAGTATTCAGTAATTATTTAAATTCCCCTGGAATTTCAAATTGGCGCGCACATATATCAGGGTCAAATAGAAAATTCTTTGAACTCGAGTTAAAATAAATATATAATGCAATACTCATAAGGGGCCGTCCACATACTACGTCATTTGAAGTTAGGGGGGGGGGGGGGGGGATCCGGACTGCAGATGATGGTAGTATGACGCAGGAGGGGGGGGGGGGGGGGGTGGCCAAAATTGGCGTTAGTAAAATAATCTATTTATCCGGTGCTTCGTTGGTGCGTAAAAGAATGACAAATGAACAAACACAGTTTCGCACATTACTTCGTTATTCACACTAAACGAGAGAAGGTATCAAATTTCATAATTATTTAAGGTAAGTGTCAATAAAACAATGGTATTTACATTGTTGCTGGCGACAAAAAGTTATGTACTATACGTTTCGGTTGTAATTTCTCGGTTTTTATGTTGCCGTTATTTTGCAATAGAAATTAGGTATAAATACTTAATAGCAAAAACTTTTAATTTCTTCAAAACTCAAGGTATCGGCAATTTCAGGCCATCCGACGGGGAGTGTTATAGTGGCTGAATCGTATAAAGGGTTCTACATTATGTACTTTCCGTCTCCGTCTTTTTGAAAAATATTTCTGTTTTGTGATTAAATTATATCTAGCTATAAAATTGTAATCCGGCCACTTTTCTAACTTTTATGGCTCAGTGGCTCAAAAAACAATGAGTGATTTCTAAAAATGACGTCAATTTTTTTGAGAGGCGGGTGGTCATTAGATAATGACGGTAGGATGATTGTAGGGAAGGGGATCGAAAATCGATGACTTAATTAATATGTGGACGGCCCCTAAAATACACTCAATTTCATGAACTTATATATTCTTTGATATATGGGCGAAGGAAAGAAATCTTGTCAATTAAGAAGATCCACTCACTCACATACTTTCATCAGCTTTACTAACTGACACAGACACCAAAACGAACAAGGTCCTGACAAATAATAGAGTTTTGACAATCAGCAGCATATACGATCAAATGAAAAATATAAGTTTTAAATATTATAAGAATTTGATGTTTTATCTTCAGATGGTCCCGGAACCAAAGGTAAAGGAGGTGGCAACCCTACTTACAGGCCGTCTTTGCATAATTTTGCACACTGAAGAGTAGAGCTCTTTGGGTAGTTATATATTTTCATGGTAACCTATTTAGTAAAACACTTGCTTTATAAACTAAACTTATTATTGATGGTAGGGGTCGTCTTCAATTAAATCCAATTTACTTTAGATATTGATAGTTTTAATCCTTGTGGGTTACAAAATAAGTAATTATAGCAACAACGACTGTCGCTGTGTGCGTCACTTTTTGCTCGCTTTTTGTGAAATTCGTAAATTATTTTTTTCGTGTTCCTTAAAAAAGCAAGCCCAGCCCTGGGTCAATTACTATGGGACGTCAAGATTTTATTTTTCGAAATTAGCATAAGGCATTATCGATCCGTGTTACTGATCACTTACCAAGCCTCCAGTATGAATTTGGCTCCATAAATAAAAGTTACCTTATATGGGTGTTACGATGATAACCCTTTTCCTTAAAACGGGGTGTTCACCCATCAATATGAACAACTTTTACTACGGGGCCAACACTGAAACCGCGAAAACAAAATTAGCTGTTCCATAGAATAGTTAAATACCCACTCGAACTAAATGTATGAAACCGCTGATTTTGTTTTCGCGGTTTCAGTGTGAAACATTCATATTGAACACCCCGTTTTAAGAAAAAAGGTTATCATCTTAACACCCGATACATGAAAGAAGCCTCTGCAGGGGATCTAGCTCGCGCTGTCGTCGATATATACAGTTTGTTTCCATCTTACTTGCTCACACATTGACAAATGCGGTATGCGTGCGAGCACATGCAGGATAGATAGCCGCTGTATCATAGCAACGAAAGACGACAACAAAGAACAACGCACTGATTACTCAAAATACACCTAAGGCAACCTGGATAGTTATCCAAGATCCAGGCAAATCCTTAACGTGTACGGAACCCTTTGTGCGCTAATCTGACTCGCACTTGGCCAAGTTATTTCATGTATTTATAATAGTAGGTACCTAATCGTTTTGTTTGTAAGTGGGTTGACTTTCCGGATTTATTGCACATTTTTATCAACTAATTTATCTATATCGGGTGCGCGAATTGGAGTGGTTCAATCAATAAAGAAAATTAAAAGCTTTTGAATTGAGTGCAGGGTGACCTTTTAACAATATTGATAAATTAATATAATGAAAGGCGGTTTATTCTGCACTTTCACGTGAGCGGAAATAACTACGTGTGTTTTCACTTGTTGAAATTTAACAATATTAAAATGCTCTGTCATGTAGCCAAAGTACACTGCAAAACTCAGTTTAATTATTTAACTTTTAGTTATGTTCTATAATGAATTAACGTCACTCTTGGTTACAACATCAAATTTAAAAGGAGTGCTCAGGTTTTGGATTATTTTATATATAATGGAGAGTTGTACTTTTACTAGCGTCTTCTAAAGCGACAGGAGAATTGGCAAAATGCAGATCAATCAATCAGGAGTTCTGCCAATAGCGATAGTTTTAAGGAACGTCCTTACCCGAGAAGGATTGTAAATCTCAGTTGATTCATGGATATGAGGCCTCTTAGCATTTTTACACATCCTTGTGCAGTGATTGCGTAGTTTTTTATAAATATCAAAGTTATCATCGCTAGGAAGATTTTTAAATTCACGTTTCGCTTTGTGTCTTTTTGCAATAACATCTCTTAAAGTTGTCTTAAAGTAAATGCTAACCTTGAATTTTTTGCCTGGACCATGTTTGTCAAATAGAGATGTTAAAATGGTATTAAAGTTTACAACTGTATCATTAACTGTGGTAGCATCAATGACTGGAGTCCATTCTAACCCCTCGGCCTTGAAAGAGAGCATATAGAGCTCTCTCGCTCTCTCTCGCGCCAAAGCGAGAAGCTCCGCACAAAGCGCCGCGCAAAGCTTGAAGTCGTGGCCGAAGGGTAAGGTCAAAGCATGCGCTCTGAGCGCTTTAAGATTCACACTCTTGAAATTACGTAGAAGAAGAAATTTGGGCTGATGCTGAGGAGTACGTCTTCTCTTGTACGATGAGAAGCTTGAATCATAGAGAAGAGGGCGTTAAACTGGCCATGGGTAGCTACTTTTTTGGGACAAGAGACAAGGAACATGTATGCGAAAGAACATAAAAACTTTAATGTAGATGATTTTATTTAGTATTATAGTTCGGAACCTTCGGCTTGCTAGTTCTACTCGCACTTGACCCGATTTTTTAACAAAATATAACTGAATTCAGATCGAATTTCCTACGCTTCCCATAGAATATTTCGTATTATAATTTTTAACCTTCGTGTTTGGTAAACATATTTACATACCGACTCATATGGAAATAAAATGCGTTTGCTACGCCTTTAAAAAAGGCAAATAACCTTAAGTATATTCGCATATTAATAATATAACGATAGCGTACAATTTATACATTTTAACTACTAATTGAAAAAAAAATGTTAATGTTCTTTTAGCATAATTACCTATACAATATTGTTTTTGATTTAAACAGTGAGGTTTTTTTTGATGATTTGGTTATTTTTATTATTATGTTGAATAATGAGGTTTTATTTCTTTGGATTTAAACATATTTTTGGAAGGACCCGTGTCCGTTTGTCCAAGGAATCCTAGTATGCGGGAGGCTAGTGTCGCATTTTATTTTGGAAGTGGAGTTTTTGTTGGTCGCAATTAATATTAATAATTTTTCATTACCGGAAAAACTAGTAAATATCTGGTACTAACTGCTGATTATATCATAATCTTAACCGAATAATTATGTACCTATAATTTTACAGGTGAACAAAATCTGTGGGTATTTATTTTCCTTGCTTATTTACTCTGCTGTAGTTACTCGGTACATACATAACAATAGCTTATTTGTGAACTTGTGCGCTGAAATGACTATCAAGAGATTACGCTTTGGATCTGAGGGGCAGGGAAGTAATCCTTACTCAAGCATGGAACAAGAACACATTCGGTAGTTACGATAGATATCTGAAATTTATGTATGCGTATACAACGCAGCATTCCAAAATGTAGAAGAGGCAAGTATGAGCGGAAAATAAAAAAAATGTATATTCACTAAGGATGCGACAGAAGGATGCTATTGCGTAGGTGACAGCACACAACGGACTAAGATCTTTTGAGAACTGGGGTCACTCCACCAGTCCTATGGCGACCTAAGCCACCTCTTGTAATTCTGGCGTGAGCTGAGCTGGCTACAATAGTTAGTCCCACAATTTCTACGCACAAAGGACCAAATGAGAGACTAGATGCGGAAACCGACCCCGCAAAGAAGAAAAAAGATGCGATACTTTCTCTGTTCTGAATTCATGTTACTATTCCTCTGGTTGGTGACCAACCCGCTGTGAAAGTCATTCAATGGGCCTCTGACATGTCTTAACGACCGTAATATTTTGATGACACTTTATGTTCTTTCCGAGGCACGGAGGGACCTAGCTAGATGTAAGTACCACAACGGTCACCCATCCAAGAACTAACCGTGTAATTTCTTAGCCGCGGATCACCGATCACAAGGTACCACACGCTACTTCAAGCGAGATTATTTCACTGATATATCTAAATGAAAAAAAAAATAGACTGGATTGTCTGGGCAGTTTCATAGTCGAAAATATAGCAAAAATTATAAATATAACATCCAGTTGCAAAAGTAAGTGGACCTAAATTGCGAATAAACTACGTTAAACGTAATAAAAAGTAACTCGCAACACGAACTTTTACCGCAATTGACGATAAAAATATTTTATTCCATCTCTCTTTGATCTACTCGACGACATTTACAAATAGGCGCAAAAATGGACGAAAACAACAACAATCTCCCTCAAAAATGTTTTTAAGGCGCCGATCATAAAGAGCGCGTTCTGCGCTCTGCGGTCCACACAATCAGAACGCGCGTTCTCCTTGTTCATATTCAATAGATTAAAGTGACCGCAATACGTAGAACGTTCTGTGTGGTCGGCGCCTAACTCCGCGTTTGGCCTCAAAAGGCTAAAGGAAATTCAATTAGAAACTATTGAAAATCAATTTATAGGATTTATCGTGTAGGAAATAAACACGTTTAGGTTACGTTCAGTTATCTTTTTATTTATTTTAGTAGGTATTTTTGTAAGACCGCCTCACAGGTGGTCCCAGTTTGAAATTTTATGGACATAGGGCCTCAAGTCAGAATATCGACCTGATGGTTTTTATATGACAGATATTTATATTTTAAGTGACAAATACTGATTGGTACATTTCTGTAAAAGTAATAGTTTTCGAGATAAAAAGCTTTTGTACTTTTTGTACGGAGGAGCCATTCATATTGTTTTTTTTTCTCAAATGTTGCAAATTGTCGCGGGTTTGTCTTCCATATTATGAATAATTCTACTCAAAAAGGATATATAGGTAAAATTTTTGCGGCCACTTGCAGCCGCACGAGAAATTTGTGGTCAAATATTTTTTTTCGGTGGTTTTTGGAACATGATACATTCTTGGTAAAATTTCAATTTACTTTACGTCAACATTTATTTTATTATAATGTATGTATAGGCAAGAAATCCCGGAGAAACCCATAATACTCAAATATAGTGATCCCACTTTTAAACGAGTGCCTCTGTGATCTAGTGGTTGGATACTCGACCACTACTCTGAGGTCACGGGTTCAAATCTCGTAGGGGCGCATTTGTGTCCGATCTGCGTGTTTCGGAAGGCTTAAGCTCATTTTCCATATTTGTGTACAAAGTAAAGCAATAGGTGATGACACCCATCTTTGTTAGTATATCTACCACCCAGATTTATAGGTTTTTTAAAATTTACAGATATTTTATTTGAAAAAGTCCGTTTGGCTATGTAATGTAATATTTGCACTTTTTTCTAGTGTGCGTAACTTTTAGCACTACAAAGGCACAAAAAAAATAACTATAGCCATCGTGAGATAGAGTATCTTGAGTACAATAAAAGTATTTAAAAAAAACACTTTACACAAATTGCTTTTCCTTGATTTCATTTCATTGCAAATTCGATCCCAAAGGAATACTCATCATAATTGTATATTAAAATGAAATCGGTCGTTTTCGTAATTGAGAGGCTTTTTACTTTACATTTCAATTGATTCTGGGCTTTAGGGTTTTCTAGGAAAAAAAAACGTTTGTGTAAAAAATACAAGGGTATTTATTTAGTTGTATTTGTTGTGATTATGGTTATTTATTGTATTTGTTGTGTTATCATGTGAGTTTTTTGTATGAGGGCCGAGGAAACTTTGAAATTAACGAAATATTCATGAAATGTGTAAACATTGACCAAAAAACCTGTTTAAAAAAAGTTAAATAATTTGCAATGTTTTTGTTAATTGAACTCACGAACTGGTTAAGTGCATAACTCTTATTCCATTATATCAGGTTTTTATTATATAATGCAATCGGGGTGTGGTTGCATGAAAGTGTTTTCAGAATATTTTCTAACTTTATATAGTCCGAATAAATTTTACTATTCTATCGAGAACATCCGATCAAAGATACAAGAATAATATAATTTTCCTTTGTTGTCAATTGCTTTTTAAAACAAATAACATCATTAGAATCAGCTTTGGAGTTAGGAAAGTAGCAAAATACTAATACCTTTACTAATATAAAGTAGTAAAAAGTCTGCAAAATGAATATGTTTGCGAAATTTTAAATGAAATGGGATATTGGTATTTTACTAGGCCATAACTACAATTTTTAGAATTGTCTGTGTCTGTATGTTCCGTTTTAATTCTAAAACCACTCAACGGATATGGATGCGGTTTTGTTTTATTATCATATTAGTGACCCTGGTCAATAAGGCCTGTAATGCCCAAGCCGAAAACGGGGCAAAGATTGAATAAACGCGAGCAAAGGCTTAAGTTACTAAAAGAGACAGTTTCGTAACCCTGTTCAGTTGCCAGTATTCGTAATATAATAAGTTAATGCTCTTATTTATCATGTAAACAATTTATTAAAGTTAAATACTCTCTTTTAAGGTGGATGCGAGGAGTCTTATTTTTCATAATAATGGAAGAAAAAGAGACTTCTGAAAATTGTATTCATTGTATAAATTGTTTTATTTCTGTAATGTGGATCGTATCATTACAAAATTTGATACGAATATTTTTTTGGATAGTTCAAGTTTTTTTCAATATTGTGAAAGATTTTTCAAGGTTAGGTTTCAGTTAGATTATAGCTTACGTTGAATTTGATAAGGCTCATATACTATGTCTGTCTGCTTACTCGCGTTCGACTAGAGATAAGTACTGTCACAGCACGTTTCATGTTATACCTTTTATTCAAAAATAAATAAAACAATCAAAAGTTTTGCGTTCCGGAACGAGATCCGTCGTCGCATCTACCTTAATTCCTAGCCCTTTGCCCGGGGCTAAAGATTCGTGCTTAAGGGGGACGTTTCGATCTCGGTACAAAATGCACAACTTATACATAAATAAATATATCGTCACGACATGAATCCCCGAGGGGATGTCAGAGGAGTTCCGGGTGTGAACTGTGAAATGCAAGTCACAGTTCACACGTGGCACAACCGCGTTTTTTGTGATTAATTTTCTTGTAATTGAATAAAAAGTACGAAATAAATGTGATCTATGGCATTTAGCGACCATAGTTTAATGTCATCTAGGCTTTTCCAATAAAGTTGTGTTATTTTATGCATTACGTTGCAAATGAATGTCCATAACAACCCTGAACACGCTTTTAAGTTGGCATGGAAATTCACACAAATTGTAATCCATAAAATGACGCAGTTCTGCTAAAAACCCCTGATAATAAAACAAAAGTCGCAAAATAATACCTAACTGTTTTATTTGATATATTTTATTTAAGAATTAGAGAAACTATCATAAGTTGTGCATTTTGCACCGAGATCAAAACCACTCGCCTTAGGAGAATATAAAATGTACCCTGGGCTGTTTTTGTCCTTTTGTCCAACTTGTTTTACCAAAATGGTTTTTGCTGAGTTCCTTCCAGCCAAAGCGTAGTTATACTTTGAATGATTACCTTCTTATTTATTCTTGCGATTATTGGTCATCCGTTGTTACATATAGGTACATAAGTAGCTTTTGTGTGATATGATATATACATGTATTAAATCCTTGAGAATGCCGTTAAGGCGAAATAACAATAATTTGTGAAACAGTACAAGTGTTTTCTTCAGATATGGTGATGTTTTCACCAAGTGCCGACAATCGCAAGTATCAACTTTGAATAAACTCTAAATGAACTCTGAACCTTTCTTGAGAACTTTCTTAACCCAGTTTACAGTGAAAACTGCATCCAAATTTTCTTAAGTTATAATATTACTAAATATACATTACATCCTAAAATGCTCACTGCGTAGGTGTCTCTAGTTATGGCACAATAACTTAAACACTAAAACATTCCTCGGGAAAACAATTTTACAGGATCACACCCGATTTTTGTACCTTTTCAAAAAACCTACCGATGTATAGACTGACGCACGGAGCAGAAAATAATTGACATAAGTTATTCGTTTACCCACACAAAGTCTTTATAATTCTAATTTTTCATCCCCTGTGTGGCACAAATCTGGTGATGAATTCCGTGATTTGAACTTCCCGATAACAGGATTCCATGTTGGACACAACTTAAACTCGTCGTCCGATTGAAATTCATGTTTTGTTTTTTCATTCGCTTCTTGCACATTCTCTGGGTGAATGGATTCCCATGATGTCCTTACTAACCAAATGTCAATAGACGTTTTACAATCGTCAATTTATTAAATAAGCCGACCATATAAAGTCTTTGCCATTGATTATGGTCAGCTAGATTATCGTATTTCACTCATTATAGTTTCTGCTTTCACGTAGAATTCCTGAGTGCAGAACTCAAAAATTCTCTTCTGTAATTTAGGTCGACCCGAATTACAGAAATTAATTTTCAAAACCGCTCGGGGTAGAATCTTTTGTACGAGTATGTTGATGTTATTAAAAACATTTTAGTTAATGGCCCTAAAATTTACCCTGAAAATGGTTCCTTAATGGACTCTGACCGCAATATGACACGTGATGAGGAAACCGAAAATTCCCTTTCAGTTGTGGTTATGTGGTGAACAACTGTCTTTTCAAGTTAATAGAGTTTTTGTAACAGGGACCTTAAAAGAGAAATAATACAGAAGGAAATAAATAAATTCATGGAATAGTACAAGTGATTTTTTGTTAATTAAATATAGATCTGCTAAAGATACGAGTATGATGTGCACACAAATATTCACCAGTGTTCGTATTTTCAAAACCGAGAAAACAGGGGTAGTGAAAATAGGGGGTTTTATTTCACAGTGAGAAAGTCAAGTATTTACACAAATTTTCTTTTTGAAGCTCTTGATGATGACCCACCTGTTGATTCAGTGTACACGGACTTAAGAAAAGCTTTTGATAAAGTGGATCATAAGCTTTTGCTGCAGAAGCTTTATTTTAATGGAATAAAGGGTAATTTGCTACGATGGTTTTCATCTTACTTGTACATGAGACAAAAGACTGTTGGTTTGAATGGGCATATCTCGTCCTACATTGCTGTAACATCTGGATTCCCCCAAAGATCAATTAAAAGGTCCACTGCTTTTTATAATATTTATGAATGATATAACAGTATGTTTTAAGCACTCTGAGATTTTGATATATGCATATGATCTAAAAATATACAAGCGCCTAGAGAACAATAATGATTGTCTGCAATTACACGACGATTTAAGCCGACTGTTTACTTACTGCATTAATAGTAAAATCGTATTTGCTGAGAACAAATGCAAATTAATGGCCTTCTCTAAGAAGAGGTATAAACACTGTTTTCTCTACATGATTGGGAATAATTCTTTGGAAGTTGTCAATCGTGACCTTGGCGTTTTATTTGACTCTAAATAAACATTTGACCTCCACATTTAAGATATCATAAAAAAAGCATATCGCATGCTAGGATTTATAATTACAGTGGCGAAATGCTTTAAAAATCTCCTCACATATTATATAATTTTATAGCACACCGTGCGTAAAATGACCACTTTACGCACGCTGCGCTTGCGTAAAGTCGGCATTCTCCGCACTTTTGCTATAAAATATTATACGATACTCGTGCGAGAAACTTTTTCTCGACTCGTGTGATTGCAGCACTCACCTTCGGCTCGTGCCGCAAACTCACACTCGTCAGAAAACGTTTCATCGCTCTCGTATCGTAATGTACTATTATATCAGAGTCTGTTAAGGTCAAAATTAGAATATGCTTCACCAATATGGAACCCGGTGTTCGATATTTATGTTTGGAGGGTTGAAATTATCCAAAAATACGTGCCTTGAACTATCGTCTTAATCACAGCCGTCTGTCCTACAGTGATCTTCTTACCAAGTTTGGGCTTATGTCTCTTGCAGATCGACGACATTATGACTGATTCAGTTATTCTTCGAAGTATATGTGTTAGAGTGTATTATTATAAATGCGCAGACCTCTTAAGTCAAATTGACTTCCAACTACCCAATCCCCTCCATCGTTGTAATAGAGCCAAATATCTCTTTCATCTCAGAAGAACTAGAACTCAGAATAGAAAAAAAGCTCCGATACATCGTATGTGCAATTATTACAATGATAATGTTTTAAATATAGATTTCTTTAACTGCTCTCGTAATAGTTATAAAAAAATAAAAGAAAGCGTTCGGGGAAAAATGAAATAAAAACAAAAAAAGAAAAAAGAAATGTTTCATATAAAAATATATCAGTAAATATATTTTTTTAATATTTTAAGATTAAATGTTTTTTTTTAAGTTTGTTGCCTGTGCATGCTGTAGGTTTTTAGCTTTGTCTGTATAGTTACTTTGGCTTTGTAGCCAATATTCACATAAACATTTATCTATTACTTTCTTCATCTGCTTCATTTTTACCTCTATAAATGATCTGTGAGAATGTTATGGGCATATATACTTAAACTAATGTAGTCACCATTGTTATTGCCAAACATGTATCTTTTTCCGTTTTTTCTCCTATCATATATACAAATAAAAGAATTAAAAAGTTAAGCGGTGCTTAGCTATGAAGTGCAGCGCTGTGATTAGCTGATTGATTCTATCTTAATTCAGAAACTGGCCAAAAGTACCTTTAGAACATATGCAAAATCGTAACCATGTAATTTTGGTTGTCGTTCACTATCTGTCATGGATTGTATAAAAAGCGTTCGGAAATACGACCTTTGCCGAAAAATTAAGGAGATTCCTACGCGCATTATTTACATAATACTAAATCACATGATCACGTGATAAAGCTTACCTTCGTTTCCATTGGTCAAACGTTTCTTTGAAAGATAAATCTTTTCTTTTATTTTCGTCCATGTTAGCTATGCATATTTTGGATTTTATTGTAAATTTCTCGACTTTATATATATATCTGTGTGTAGTAGTGAATTTTTGGTAGTTCCATACCACCACTCAATACGAGCACGGAATCCTTTGTACGCGAGTCTGACTCGCACTTGACTAAATTATTATATTTTGGCTACAGAACCCCAAAAACTATTTCGTTAATCCAGCTAAGAATTGTTTTTCTGGCATTTTATTTTAAATCCAAAGAACCGAACCTTAAACTTTTGTATTTTACTCCTTATTTATTACTAAGAGCTACAATATAGACAAGTGATCCACCAAAATTCCTAAAATGGTCTCAGAAAGCATTAAAGCTTTTAAGGTTAAAAGGATGGGTAGTTAAAATATTTTTTGTTATGCGAAACATCAAGAAAAAAAACCGAGAAAAAAATTTCGTATTTTTTTATTTTAAATAGTAAAGGGATATCTCTTTTTTTCGAGTTCGTGAAAAAGAGAACATTTTAATAGGAACCTCATCGATGTGGCAAAACTGAATGAGCGTATATCTATCTATCTATCATATGCTCTTCACAATCCCGTATATTGATCTGTTTGAAAATAGATAGCGAAGTAAATTTACAAGAAAACGTCCGTTTCGTTTTCAGTTACCGAATGTTTCCTAAAAGGATTTCCATTTTTGAAGAAGCCTACAAAAGTAACCTAAATATTAATGGAACAGAGGTTATAGATAAATAAAATCAACATTGACAATCGGTAACACAGGTGCTTTGCATAGGGATAGCTGTTTTGCACACGAATTGCATTTATTGCAGCTTTGTTTCAGCTGAATAACTGATTCCGATACGTTGTTTGTTGTTTGATACAAATTTGTATGTTCAATAAAAACAATGCATTATGTGTACTTGCATTTACAAATAGAATACATAATAATAAAATGATTCTTGTTCCGTTTTGGTGTGATATTGATTCGTACTGGTTGATAATATGGAACTGTTATTGCTAACCAAACAATTCCGTTCGGAATAATCACGTTGTACACTTATAAGGCATATATTTGCTACGGCGTGGGAAGCCCTACGGTAGTTCTACGCATTATTTATAGGTTTTGATAATAGTGAAGCTTTGATATCTGTTGTTGGTCTCTTTCACATATCTGAATACATATTTAAGTGTTAAAAATGATAAGAATCTCACAATTTAAGTTAGATACTTGTGTACTTAAAGAAGACAACTTCTTATTCATTTTATCCCAGCTCCAGCAAAGCAAAGCAACGGCATTTCAATAGAATCATGCCAAAGTAGGTAATTCGCGAAGATTTAACGTGAATGTCTTCCGGGCATCTGCGGCCGAGAGGCAATTTCCCAACTAATTTAGTTGTCTCGGGAACACTCTCGAAGTTCAACCTGATATTTAGATGAGCTCTACGATACAAAAAAAAACCGGTCAAGTGCGACTCAGACAGTCTTAGACTGTTTATGATAACTAAAAAAATAATTGATTGTACCACAAAAAAGGCTCTAATGTAATATAATAATTATAATTATAACATACTAGAAATGAAACTCGTGGATGAAAAATTTATTTTGGTCATTTTGCTATCATTAATTTCAAAAGCCGCTGTATATTTCCTGTAATTTTTACGTAATCCAAAATTACCATGATTTTTCCATTCTTTTCGTTCCACCAGTTTCGGAAATAAAGGGGAGGGACATGCATTTTTTTGTGTTTTTTTTAAGATTTCTCGAAACCGGTTCCATTAAATACCTATATAGTAAGAGCATATATTTTTATAATCAACCCCTTAATATCTACAGTTTGATATCCATATTTTATTTTTATAAAACATTTTTTTTTTCGTGTTTCTCATTTGTTATAAACTTTTTTTTAATCGCTATAGTTTACCTTTAATTAGCCAGTTATGGCCTGTAAGCATAATTTTTAAAAAAATTTTCGGTCCACCAGTTTCGGAAATAAGGGGGGGGGGGGGCATGCATGATTTCTCGAAATCGGTGCCAGTAAATATAGTAAAAGTATATATTTTTATAATCAGCTTTTTAATATCTACAATTTGAAACACATGTTGTATTTTAAGATATTTTTTTTTATTATAGGCAAGTGAATGCTATTTTGTGGCAAATTTCAAGTCTTTATCTTTAACGGTGCTAAAGTGAAAAACGGACGGACAGCGGAGTCCCAAATAAAGGTTCCCCTTACCTTTCAGGTACTACGAAATCCTAAAAACCTCCGTCGTATTGAAACCTGAATATAATACCAGTAGGTACTCGTAGACGTTATTGCAAATAGTACAAATACTAAAAATGGTATCTTCATACGTCCGCATTCCTCGACACATAATATCACGTCTAAACTACAATGTTACGGGTCTTCACGAGGAATATAATGAATTCGTAGATTTCGTAGCATATTATGCTACGTCGTAGCTAATCATGGTGATGAACGCGCTTTCTCCCATTTCAAACGTTTTTAGCTGAAAAATAGGTTTGAATGAAATTTATTTTGAATCTTGAATCTACGAGCTAGTTTCTAATGTATTCGGAACGAATTTTCTTTTATCTAAGAAAATCTAGTTGGACTACAGTTATCTACAAAAGATCGTTTCATGCGATACGCGGCTACTCCTGTTTGAACCTACTTAATATTTTACATTAATTTAAGTGTTTGTTTTTTTAAGGTTCGTCAACTAAATGTTTAGAAAGAAACCATTATAGTAAGACTCCACTGTCAGTCTGTCCGTCCGTTTTTCACAGCCTCATAACTTTTGAACCGTTAAAGACTTGGTTGGCACGAAAATATCATTTCTTTGCCCACATAATGCAGTGAATAAAAAAATGGACAGGTGTGAGTCGGACTCGACCACCGAGGGTTCCGTACAAATTAGTAAAAGTTTAAAAAATCTACAAAAAGATTTGGTCACTCGTACAATTATGACCGTGCATACCGTTGCTGAACCCCGATGATTTTTTAATGATTTAATTACAAATATATAGATTTAAGATTATTTCCTGTACTTATAGTATTACTTGCCAAATTTAATAGCTCTAGGTCAACTAGAAATACCCTATAAATTTTGATTCCCTTGAGAGTTTCGAAATGTGTATATGTTTTTTGCGGCATAAACGGCCGTATCTTTTTTTACGTTAATTTATAAGTTTGATTTTTTCACAGCTTCAAGGGACTGTAGCCTTGAGTATATGGTTTTAATTTCAACTCCATACCTACACGCGTTTCTGAGATAAGGGGTCTTGACAGACAGACGGACAGACGGACAACAAAGTGATCCTATAAGGGTTCCGTTTTTTCCATTGAGGTACGGAACCCTAAAAATTGAAAATGTAGAAATTTGCTAAAATTTTTAAATAAATAATAATGATCTTTATTTACTTGTATAGACATTTTAGAGAAATCCTTGAAAAGCAGCAAACATAATTTTGTCCGCCACTCTTAACTCGAAAATCGGTAGACTGAAAAATTACAAACAAGTTCAGTTATTGGGTATTACGTAAAAAGATAAGAAAAACTATATGGTAGTGATTAGAAAAGATTTGAACGCAAATGAAAATATTAATAAAAAATTTAATTTTTAATTTCTTCCTGAAATTGTTAGACCGAAAAGCATGAAAAAAATATAAGTAATATAAGTATTTATGTTATTGGTTACTTAGGTATTTAACTTTTATCTTTAAATCTATACTAATAATCAAGTAGTCATGTCTGTATATTGAATATATTCGCGAAATTCTAAATGAAATGGGTTAATAATAGGTCTTTACCTTTCTAATTGCTGTTTTGTATGGAGAATTTGAAGAAAACTCGGTTTTCAGTAAAAACGTTTTTCCATTTATTTTAGAATGACAAATCTAAATTCGATAAAACAAATTGTGTATGAATGAGACAACATTAAGCTAAACGAAACTACAATTAAATTTTTGATCAGTGTCACCTGTTAAAAGTTATTACGAATCTTATCATGAAAACGGATGACACTTAAGACGAAATGTCTTTGAAGATTAATTTTAGTATGTAATCAAACTGAAAATAAAAACAAAATATAATGCGGAGATATGAAAAATTTGAAATCAACTTTTAAACAAAAAACAAATAATGGAAATAGCTATTGATTTACAGGAATTATGAAATCATGAATCTGTTAGAAAATTTCGGCAACTTCATAGATAAACCCCTAGGCCAAAACCACATTTTTAGAATTTTTGTCTGTCTGTATGTATATTCCGTTTTAACTCGAGAACCACTGAAAGGATTTGGATGCCGTTTGTTTTTATTATCATCGTAGTTACCCTGGACAACACGTAGACTACAAGAAGTGTTCATAAAATAACGCCCAAGCCGAAAACGGGGCAAAGATTGAATGCGCTTTTATGAGTCGAGAACCACTTAACGGATTTGGATGTGGTTTTCTTTATTATCATTGTAGGACCCTGGTAAACACATAGACTATAAGGGGTGTTCATAAAATAACACCAAAGCCGGAAACGGGGCAAAGATTGAATAAACGCTTTTATAACTCGAAAACCACTCAATGGATTTTGATGACGGTTTTCTTTATTATTATTTTAGTTACCCTAGTCAACACACAAACTATAATCGGTGTTCATAAAATAACAGCCAAGCCGAAAACGAGGCAAAGATTGAATACGCTTTTATAACTCGAGAATCACTCAACGGATTTGGATGTGGTTTTCTTTATTATTATAGTCATTATCATGAGACGTTTTTACCAAACAGTAGCCCTTGATGGCAAATTTATTATGGCAACCACTGGTAACCTTCTCTAGTTGACTTTTCCCATTGAGACCACATTCCGTAATTAACCACCTTCCAATAAGTTATCGATGCGATCGACTAAATGCACCATAGACGGCCACTTTATCCGCCTGACCGCTTCTTGATTCTTATCTTCGTGGTTTCGATTTCATTTTCATCCTTTGTAGCTTTTAAGTTGTTTATGTTATAAACCTTTTATAGATAAGTCAACGAAGGAACCAAGCTTTTGTAAAAGAAAATTTCTCTAGTTGCTTGAAAAAATATTCTGAAGGTAAGAAGTTTTAGAGATTACTTGTTGTGGATTATTATATCAAATGAAATTACGTCATATTACGTTAATCTGGTTTTCTTTCAACTACATTAAGAATAAATAAATTATAAAGTTATAAGTGTTTGGTTGCTTGTAACAAGTTGCGAGTAATGTGTAAGAAGGCATGATTTTCCCCTTGATTTACCATTTCCAAGTATGTGTCTAACCAGCCAGTATTTTATACTCTTTATAAAAAGTAAAATTTTGATTGCTTGAAACATGTTTGAAAAAAAATGGGAAGAGGAGGTACATGCAATATAATAGTTTGGAGACAATACTTTTTGTTTAAAAAAAATGCAGTTTAGGTGTTTTGATTAGAATATTGTGCTCATTTACCATAATCGACGTAACTAGAGCAGTGCGTTGTTCAATTGAACAAAAGTGTAGGCGGGCCTTTTCGTATTTGTTCTAACGCTTTATTATTTGTGTTCATGCTAAAAGTCTATCACTTTAGCAGAAACGTCTAAGAGAGGACAGAGCTTTCTGATGATCCTCAAGAATGGAGGATACTAACGTAAAGTGACTTTACATAGATATTAAAACCTCAAACTTGGCTGTATGGCCTTTCACTTGTGGTAGAATTTTAAACAAAAATTGTAAATTAAAGCAAATAATAATTAAAGTAAATAATGATTAATATGGTAATCATATTTATTTCGAAGGGTATTTTGGTTGATAACTGGTTACCTGGAATCAATAAATACATGCATGTATGGGTACTTGACGTAACCCTCCAGTCTGATACCTTGACAAAATACAAAAACCGGCCAAGTGCGTGTCGGGTCACGCGCAATGTAGGGTTCCGTAGTTGCCCGGTACATATAAGTTGGTGTACTAATACAGACCGCGCCAAACTTCTGGTCCCATACATTATAGGGGCCAAAAGTTTGGCGCGACCTGTACTCGTAAACCTGTAAAGCATACTTAGCTGTGATAGTTTTCCTTTTAAATTCATTATTAAACTACTTCTGTGAATTTTTTCACATTTCTATAAACCACCGTTTAGCCAGCAGGGGGGGGGGCGCCCCATCTAAGTAAAATTTTCACTTTAAAGCTTAATATTTCACCAACGGATACCTAAATCGAAAAATGGTTTTCATACACCCACAATGTTTTTGAACGGCCTATCCAACGATACCCCACACTATGGGATAGACGAGAGGAAAAAAAATCATCCCCAGTTTACTTGAACAAGAGGTGCCCTAAAAAAATTTTTTTCAAGATTTAATTTTACCATGATTAATATTTATATCCATGCCAAATTACAGCTTTCTAGTTTTAATAGTCTCTGCGCTGAGCCTTGGACAGACGGACAGACAGACATGGCAAAACTTCAAGGGTTCCTTGTCGGACTACGGAACCCTAAAAAGGTAATTTTGTATTATATTATACTTCAAGGGTAGGCAACAGACCGACATGAACCTTAAAAATAATAACTCAATGCTTTTTCATTATATATAATCTATTTATTATCAATCTAATTCGACCAAAAACGTTAACCTTTTAAAAAAGAACTTAAAATCTCGTCTATTTCAACGAACAAATTGAGACAGAAAATCCAAGGCTTTATTTATCCACTTCATGAAAGGAAGGAGGTTCGTAAAAAACTAGAACCTCTGTCGCAGTGATGGACAGTTGGGAAGACAAACGGTCAGCAGGACTACTCAGGACAAAGAATGTCTGAAAATAGGGTAAAACGTTTTAGACGAGCTCACCCAGAGCTTTCTTGCTCAGTAGATATATCTATATACAGGGTGTAAATGCAAAGTCAAGAATCCCTTTCGGGTATGAAAGTATACACGATTCTGATGTCATTAAGAGAAAAAAAAATATACCTTGAATTTTCACCAAAACTTCCATCATTTTTCTAAGCTATGGCTACGCAGCTCACCGGCCTGCCCCCACACCTAATTGCACCCCGCAATCCGCACCCCTCATCCGAGTGGACAGCGACCAGTGAGGGTGTCCACGCGATTAGTGTATTTTGAGTAAAGAAAATCGTCTCATTATGAGGTACTGGTACTTTATTTCGAGATCCCAGTATTTAAAATAAAATCTTTACCGCTCATACTAACACACCTTTAAAGGATTCTTGCCTTTGCTTTTACACCCCGTATAAAGGAGTAAATAAATAAAAAAATCTTCTTCTATCTTTATGACGACGGTCAGCCTTAAGGTGCAATGAAATAACAAGGAACATCACATTTTTTAACTTCGAGTTTGTTTAATGTCAAAACATTGTGTATTGAAGTCTCATTTCCATTCACAAAATACCTAAATACCACAAGTGATGTCACACAAAAGTACGTTTTTCTATTGGCCTGAATATGAAATAACCGGGAAGACGTTTATTGATTAGCTCGAATGTGGAACTACGGGAAATTTTATTTTAATTTGCTTGTATTAAGAAACTAAAAAATTGTGAAAATATGTTTCATGTTAAGAAATAATCAATTCAGATATGTAATCTTTCAACTGTATTTAATGTCTCATTAAAATGTCTTTCTTAGAAACTTTCAAACTTTAAATGCGTTTTTTTATTTAGAGATGGACATGACTTGTTCTTTCTCGGCACCTTTCAAATGCAAAAAATCATTCTAAAATTACATCAATACGTGGGACGCACTATAAGTTTCCGGAATGAATATGAAAAAATACGATTAAAGGTACAAAATTAATTTATTGTTTTTCAAAATAATCTCCCTTGGCGTCTATGCACTTTTTCATTCGATCAAACCAGTTTTGAAAACTTTTGTGCCACTCCCCTGTGGTGACCTCTGAAACGTGTTTTTCATACTCCTCGACAGCCTCTTCTGGTGATGAAAATCGTTGACCGCGTAATTGGTTCTTAATTTTTGGGAACAGAAAAAAGTCACAAGGTGCCAGGTCGGGACTGTATGCAGGATGACTCATGAGTTCTACATTTTTCGTCTTCAAAAAGTCGTTTGTCTGTCTGGCCGTGTGAGAACTAGCATTGTCGTGGTGCAGGATGATACGGCGTTTACGGTTATTTTTACGGAGTTCGTCAATAACTTCCGGCAAACAAATGGTCGTGTACCAGTCACTATTCACAGTACGACGACTCTCTAAAGCAACAGTAGCCACGTGTCCAGTTTTATTAAAAAAAGAAGCAATCATCCGCTTAGATGCACTTTTCACGCGCGCCACTTTGGTTGGTTTCGGCTCATCTTGAAAGACCCATACGCTCGATTGCTGCTTTGTTTTGGGATCGTAGCAATAAATCCATGTTTCGTCACCTGTTACTATGTCCCACACCAAATTTGACGCACCTTCGTTGAATCTGGTAAGCATGGCACTGCACCAAGTGACGCGGTCCGTTTTTTGAGCCTCGGTCAAGTTGTGTGGGATCCACCACGAGCACAGCTTTCTCACACCCAAATGTTTGTGTAGGATTGATTGTATTTGACTCATGCCTATTTCTAAGGATGCGCGCATTTCATGGTAGGTCACATGCCTGTCTGTTTCAATCATACGGCGCACAGCATCGATGTTTTTGTTGGTCACAGCGGTGGATGGCCGGTCATCGCGAGATTCGTCACTGAGATTGATACGACCACGCTTGAATTCTGCAAACCAGCTATAAACAGTCGTCTTGCATGGTGCTTCATTGCCAAAAGCTGTTTCAAGCCGAGCGATGCTCTGTTGAGCTGTCAAATTACACTTAAAATCGTAGAAAATCATACTACGAAAATTTTCCCGAGTTAAATCCATGTTGATGCAGACACACAATTTTTTAAATGGCGCCACAAGGTAAAAACAAAAGACAGTCAGATGAAACAAACTGCATTCTACAGCCAAAGAGTTCTATTTTCAAATGTTGCAATAAATTTTTAAATATTGTTTATGTGAGTGGCCAGTTCCGGAAACTTTTAGTGTTACCTATTTATAATAATAAAATTAATAATATATCGTCACAACGAGAGGATACCTGTATGGACTGTAAAGCGCAAGTCATTTAAGACATTATTTTTTGTTATTTAAGTATTTTTATACGTTCATGTCGTAAAATCCTGTGAACTCAAAAATAATGCCTTACGACATATTTTCTGTCTCTAATATGGAAAAAAATATAATAAAGTTTTCCTAACAAAATAACCTGTAATAGTAGTTTATGAAACTAGTAGTACATACAGAGGTTATTATTTATTAATACCAGCATTAACACTCACGTTATTGTTGACTTTAAGCCAACTGTTCCGGACAGTGCCGAGTGACAGTGATTACGTTGTGAGTAACGACTTTAATAATGAACAATTAGAACCATGTGCATCGTCAAACCCACCTCTATCGATGACGCAGCCGACTGTCAGCGCAAGGGCCGCGCGCGCAGCTCGCCGATCGGCGGCTGCCAGTGACCGTGTGACAACGTCGGTGAACGCCGCGTGTCGTCGTCGTCCTAAGAACGACACTCGCCTTGAAAATGCCGACATTGTCTCGGTGAAACATTTGGCATATAGCCAACAATGATAATACGTGAGTTTTAAAGCCGGTATTTATATAAAAAACACGAGTTTGAGTTTAAAAAACGAGGCTTTTCCATCAAACTAGAGTACTGTCAAAAACAAGGCTTAAATTTTTGTAGGGTTTATGTAGTGACTGTCCTTTAAGCATTCTGCGCTCAAGAGGTTAAAAGTTAAGAACCTTACAAAGCTAGAAGAAATATTTTTTATACAATAATTAAAAAACAAAACAAGTGTTTCTCAAACTAGTAACTCGGTGACTTTTCAGTACACGTATAAAGCTAGAAGGAAAATAATTAAACATATACAAAGATAACTGACATTTAGATACAGCTATTTTGGTATCCTGTAATAACATCTAAACTTATCTCACTAAACGAAAGATCTCGAGTATCCATTATTCGTGAAAAATCAATTCTGCTTATTAAAATATTCTCGAGTTTAATGGTTCAAGAATGTCAGATAATTTAGTACACGTGTACGTACCTACGTACTAATATTTTTTTAACGAGGACAATGTTGTAAGTACTGAACGTGCTGAATTAGAAATCAATTAGGTTTTTTACAAACACGTTTTATTTAAGTATTATTTTGAATCAACAGGTGGAAATCTATTAGCAACTGAACGCCGGATACAATAGGAACAACAATGATAAGACCCTATAAGTCCGTGTGAAGCATGCCTTACTTGTTTAATGCATACCTACTGCATAAGGCTATCCTCCTGGGCATATATAAGTCTGTCGCATATGTATATACTATATGCGGACTGTTTTCCATATTTTGTATTGAGTGGGTATATTGGGGTGTGTGGCTTACGGCTGAACTATATTGTTCGGAGACAAATGTACCTATATATGCAATAATGTAAAGCCTGACCAGTAGAATAAAAATCGTACAAGTGCAAGTTGGACCCGCCCACCGAGGGTTCCGTACAAATTTGTAAGTACATATTATAAATATTTAATGAAATTTAATGAATTAATTGTTTTATGATTTAATTACAAATATATAGTTTTCAGATTTTTCCCTATACTTGTAGTATAAGACGGTATTACTTGCCAAATTGCATAGTTCCAGGTCTACGGGAAGTACCCTATAAATTTTGATTTCCTTGTGAGTGTCGAAATATGCGTTTTTTGCGGCATAAACGGCTCTATCTTTTTTTCACATTAACTTAGAAATTTGATTTTTTTACAGCTTCAAAGGAACTGTAGATTTAAGTGAGTGGTTTTAATTTCAACTCGATATCTTCACAGACAGACAGACAGATGGACGGACAGACGGACAACAAAGTGATCCTATAAGGGTTCCGTTTTTGCCTTTTGAGGTAGGGAAGCCTAAAAACCTTCTCCAGGAGCACCACATTTTCTTTTACGATTACAACACTTATATTCACAAACAAAAAACCTACACCACACTTTGACAGCACATACACACAAAGTCCTTATGAATGAATATAAAACATAATAAGGTCTCAGTAGTCCACAAACGCCGACCTACTCCGGCCCTTCAGCACGTTGTCAACTGAGGACCTCTCGAGATCCAGCCCTGACCTACCCGTGTACGAGCCAGGGCTTCCTTCCAAGCGTTTCTGAATAAACATAATTTGATCCTTAATTTAGGTCACCATCATTCCTGTTTTTAGGGTTCTGTCGTAAATTTAAAACGTTAATAGCGAAGCTACAGTGTCCGGTCGCATTAGAACGTGGGAATAAACTTAAGGTTTTTTTTGCAGTTATCTATTAATAAATTTAATGTCATTTCCATTGGAGAGTTTTACTTGTTTATTTACGATTTACGACGCGGTACAATGTTACGCACTGACAGCCGGTAAAGATGTCTATGGTACAGATATTCCATCTCACGAAGTCCGTTTGGATATGGTTGTAGTAGTAACTTGTACAAATAAACGCGTTTTGTATACAGGTTGACTTTCAAACAAACCCCGATAGTTTTATAGGTTATTAAGAATCATTAGTAGAACAAATTTTAAATGTAAAAACAATTAAAATTAAAAATCAATATATTATTTAAAAAATGTAAAAAGAAAATAAAATTTAAAAAATTTATGGTTATCGTAGCCATTCCAATACGGAAAAAGTTGAAAATAGTCCAAAATAGTGGGATCAATAATAAAAATAACTGAGCGCGATCTAATTATCTCATCTCTTCGGGTGACCATGATTTCTTTGGATTTTACGAATATCTTCAAAGGGCTCCAACTTGAATAAATAATTATGAATATGATTTTGAATGGGTTTAGTAAAACCAGTATTTATTCTTCTACAAAATACTAAATTATCGGGGTTTAGTTAAAAGTCAACCTGTATATGTGTGGCGCGTTTGTAGCACCCACTACTATAACCATAGCCATCCATCCATCCATCCATCAGCCCGTTTCGTCCACTGCTGGACATAGGCCTTTCCAAGATTTTGCTACTATTGGCGGTCCTCCTGGAAGAAATGCCCATACTCACACACGCTGGGCAGGCGGGTTGGTGA
The DNA here is from genome assembly GCA_910592155.1 of Ypsolopha scabrella. Classification (NCBI taxonomy): domain Eukaryota; kingdom Metazoa; phylum Arthropoda; class Insecta; order Lepidoptera; family Ypsolophidae; genus Ypsolopha; species Ypsolopha scabrella. The sequence goes on along the minus strand of OU342964.1, from coordinate 19,892,560 downwards.
GCGCGGTGCCGAAACCCTTGCGCCAGTGACGCCGCTGCCCGTCACTAGCCTATTTTATATAAGGCCCGGCAATTTGGGATGGATATACCGCCATCCATCGGTCTCAGGCAATGGTGGGCCGCCTGGTTTTGCCAGGGAGCTGTTCTCTTACTCTCTCCCTAATAACTTCGGGAGGTTTGCGAGTAAGATGGTGGTACCTCCACAGTTGAGCCCGGCATCAGCCTAGACCACCCAACCATAGCCAAATGGAATTATACCAATCTACGTGGCGTCGTAAAGGATTGCACACTTCGCACAACGTATCATAATTTCGACAGCCCACTCTTATGACATTACAGTTGCTGATTATATTGTCCGGAATTAAGATAGGAACAAAATAATACCAGGTGGTAGAGCTGGTGCCGGGCTTGACTGTGGAGGTATCACCATCTTACTCGCGAACCCCCCCAAAGCTATTTGGGGGAAAGTAAGAGGACAGTTCTCAAACATGCACAACCAGGTGGCCCAAATTGCCGGGCCTTATAAAAAACAGACTGGTGACGGGCAGCGGCGTCACTGGTTTCGGGACCGCGCTCACCAACACGTCTGCTCATTGTGTGTGAGTAAGTGCATTTCTTCCAGGAGGACCGCCAAAAGTGGTGAAATTTTGAAAAAGCCTATGTCCAGCAGTGGATGAAACAGGCTAATGGATGGAAAGTAATGCTAACGACAAAAATAACCCTGTAATAATTTCGAATACGGGTAGAAATACAGCGTACGTACGTGTGAGGGCCAATCTGTCTGTTCACTGCACATGACAGCTGTTAAGTACTTGACTCTGATACTCTCCATTCGGCCGGTAAAGAATAATAGAAGCGCAAAATGATTTTCCGAATCGCTGTGTACGATTTAAGCCTTCATTGCTACGAAATATGAATTACCACTGAAAGATTAGATTAGATACGTTGCCATATTCGACAAGCTGTTGGTAGAATAGACGCGAGAGTTCCGTGCTGTATTTGATTGTTTAGTAGACATTTACTTTACCTATACAAAAGATAGCTTTGTTATAAAATTGAAAAGTATGAATTTCAGATTCGATGAAAGTGTCTGTTTGAAATCGTGGTACGAAAGTTAGACATTTTTAAACTTCTTAAGTTTATCAGTTGACTGATGATGGCCCATAAGAGGCGCAATATATATCTATACTAATAATAAAGTAGTAAAAAAGAATATATTTCCGACATTTTAAAAGAAATGGGTTATGATAATTGAACTGAGGCCAAAACCATTTTTTTTTTTTATTTTTGTCTGTCTGTGTGTATGTTCCGTTTTAACCAGAGAACCACTCAACTGATTTGGATGCTGTTTTCTTTATTATCATCATAGTTATCCTAGTTAACATATAAGCTATAAAGGGTGTATAACCCCTTAGCTAAAAACTGTTGATACTTACTACTCCAGCAGGCAGGCAAACGCTAGTAGAAAATATTTTTTTATTATGTTTCATATTATTAACAATACTATCCCAAGGAATTAAAAAGCTCACAAAAAGCAAAAGATATATTACTCTTTTTTTCATAAGCGGTCATCTGAGAAGACACCGAAAATTCTAATACCTCATGGAGATTATTAGTTCACAATTGCAAATTAACATTATTTGAAATTTTATTTGCTATATTCGGAGATATTTGCAAAATACTGAATGTTCGTTCATTTCGTTTAATGGTTGACTGAAAGCAATAGAACCTTTGCCACAATAAAAATAAAAATCGTTCATTCAAACCAGACCGAATGTCTAAAGGCCGTTGAAAAATTAACCCGTCTCGGTCTAAATAAGTCTAGCATGTTACTCGGTACAAATGCACGTGTGCAAAAAATAGAAATACTACAAAAAGGCATAACAAATGTAATAATAGTAATAACAATAGTAATAATCATACTGTGACTTAACTCAACACATTTGACAGATTTAATTAATGAACTCCTTCTTTGACAAAAATGTCATGTTGGACAGGTAACTTTTTTCTATTAGTTCCTCAGAATAATAACTATGATTAGTTCAAACTTATCCATGGGGCAAAGGTCTCAGTCACGTAGAGCCAACCATTGGCACTTAAGACCTTTTAGAATGAAAAGTTTTTTAAATGGGAATAAGTAATGAAATACTTAACCAATCGAGATCCTTCATATTTTAACGTTTGAAGTATATTTTTAGATAATACAATTTAATGCCTTAGCAAACAATTTGAACTGTTATCAATTGAGTTAGAAGCCTAACTTCGTTATAGGACTATCAACTTGATATCTTATTTCTGAAGAAAATGTTCTTGCCTGACAGACGGACGGCCAAAAATATCATTCCATAAAGGTTTAGTTTTTCTCCTTCTGAGATACATACACGTAACCCTAAATATAAGTTAGTTATTAACGTTGAATAGCAGGTTTTATTAACTCAGGAATCTCAATATTTCTTCAGAACTTTCAGTAACGAGTAGATTTAATGCAAATATTTTCTAACATGCTACCCCAAACCAACCCTTTGGCCAAAGTAGAAGGGATAATATTGTTAATGTTATCTCTAATCTTCTTTAGGCCAATTTCTGTATAACAGAGATAAAAGGGTTCCGGTCTTGTTAGTTTAACGGTATATTTGTGTGTTGTGTATGCTACCTTTGTTTTTCACAACACTGAAAAGCTTTTAAAACAATTTGTACAATTTTAAATGCATTAAAACAACGCCTGACCGCCGCCGCCATCAAGCTTATTTTCATCGTGAAAGCTGTTGTTTTTAATGCTTTTATCTTTTACTGTCTGGTATTGAAGGCTTTATAAATTGGTTTGTGAATTCGAAATGGCGTCTTTTAACCATCCTTCGTGCAGAATGTATGGACTCCATCTTTGCGTGGCACCTCTCATGAATTTCCATTCACCCGTACCCATCAGCATGCCTCTCAGCCTAATCTTTCGAGCCGTTTTCTTACAATGCCTCGTATCGATTGACTGTGCGAGTCAGAGTCACTAGTACACCCCTATTTCACGATCTAGAGAGATGGGTGGTGAGCCCTCTATTACCGTACTTAGGGCGGCTTGCACCAAAATCTTAAATCTAGATTTTGTCGCTAAATCAGGTTTAGGATCTGTCAGTCAATATACGAGGGGTGGCTGAAAAGTAATCTACCTGACTATGAAAAAAAATACTTGGATTAATGATTTATTTTTTATTTTTCAATATAGTCCCCTGCAACTGAAATGCACTTACGACATTTGTCAATAAGTGACATCATACCAATAAAATAATAATTATTATTTTGATCGTCAAAATAGTCATTCACAGCGTCCTTCATCTCTTCGTCTGTTGAAAATCTGCGCCCTCTCAAATTTTTCTTTAAATTTTTAAATAAGAAGTAGTCAGAGGGAGCCAGGTCTGGACTATAGGGTGGGTGGTTGATCTCTGTAAAGCCGTTTTTTGTCAGAGATGACCGCGCCTTAAAGGCCGTGTGCGCGGGTGCATTATCATGCAAAATCAAAACGCCTTTGCTAAGTTTGCCCCTCCTGTCTTCTTTTATTTTTTTGCATAGCTGGTCAAGTAAGTTCGCATAGTATTCAGCATTCATCGTGGTGTTTTTTGGCAGGTAATATATCATAAGAATCCCCTCAACATCCCAAAAAATGGTTGCCATTAGTTTGCCCGCTGACAGCCGGACCTTAAACTTCCTTGGTGGTTTTTCCCCTTTAAATTTCCATTGCATCGATTCTTGTTTGCTTTCGGGATCCCACTGACGAATCCAAGTTTCATCACAGGTCACTATTCGCAAGATAATTTCTTCCTCTTTATCCTTTACCAAGTCTAAAAATGACTGACAACATTCCACACGCTTTTGCTAATCAAACGGGATCAACATTTTAGGCACCCAACGCGCGCTCACCTTGGACATTCCCAAATGTTCATGAATTATTTCATGAACTCGTTCCTTGCTAATGCCAACATCTCTAGCTATTTCCCACTGCTTAATTAGCCGATCGGCAAGGATCAGTTTCTTCACTTTTTCCACATTATCTGCGGTAACTGCAGAAATGGGCCTTCCACTACGGGGATCGTCTTCTAAGCTCACACGGTTTTGTTTAAACTGCTTTGACAAAAACTTTATTACAAATTCGGAAGGACATGAATCTCCGAACACCTTAAACACGCGCTCTCGGACCTGCGTCGGCGTATTCCCTTCTTTACCGAGGAATTTAATCACAGCGCGATACTCAATTTTATCCATTTTTAATTTTATTGCAACTTGATGAAAACGAAGACGCGACAAAAAAAAATGAACTCGTAGAAACAAATAAGTGTCATAATTTTTAAAAAAGGAATAAACAAAGAATACGAGAATATAGTGGCCAGTAACATTTTTTAAACTTTCTTTAACAAAGGAGATTTTATATCAGCCACCCCTCGTATTTCTGTCAAATTAAACTCAGCTTAAGTCCTAAATCTAGATTTAAATATTGGTGCAAGTCGGCCTTAGAGCACAAAATACAAGGTGACTTTTTTTATAATTGTAGCCAAATTCATACTGGATTCTCGGTATGTACGTCAGGACCAAGGTTCAATGACCCTGTTTGCGAAATACGGAATATATTTTTGAGCCTCAATCTCGACTCAATTACTAGACCAAAAGAGGTGTTTTTTTTGCTAAAAACTACTGAATGTAAAATTTTCACAACCTAAAGTTTAAGAAAGAAGCATGAATTCCACGAGTAGATTTTCTATTTCAATATTTGAGCTCTATTACGAGTAATACCTATCCAAAGACTGAATACAATTCTTATTTCTATAAATTCTCTGTAAATACTGCTTTTCAAACAGAAAGTTGAATAGTTTATTTCCACTTGGTAATCCTATGAGGTAAAATGTGATAACTTCCTACTTTTTTAGGATTCTGTCAAAAAATGGGATGTGCATGGCTCTAAAATGTCTGGGCTGATTATTCTTATAAAGCATCAAGAATTCTGCGAGAACATTTTCTATCTTTGAGCTCTATTATAAGTAATACTGTACTTCTTTGTAAGACTGAATAAAATTCTTGTAGAATAGAATAACCAAATACGCCTTTTCAGACAGAAAGTTGAATAGTTTATTTTCTCTTTGTAGTACTCTGTGAAGTTAAATGTGATTACTTCCTACTTTCTTAGGGTTCTGTCAAAAATGGGAACCCTGTGCGAGACCCTAAATAGCTGGGCCGATTATGCTGAAACATGACAAGAACTATGACTAACACATCGAGTTAGGGTTCACGCATTTTTGTTTGGAACTCAATTATTTCCGTAACTAAGGGTGGCCGCGGTTATGATTCTTCGCAAAAGTGGTTCAGTAGGGTTGGTAGAATACGTGGTTTCATTTAATTGTAGCAGTCTATTTACACCCGGTATATATTTGTAGGTATATACAAATAATACCAATATATCAATAAGACCAAACATATTTTTGTATATAGGTATATAAAGCCCAATCATACTTCAAAACGAGGTAGGTAAAGTAAAAAAAACAATCCGGTGTATAATTAATATAATAATAGTTATTTGCAAATGGTGTTTTTATGTTATTTATTTAAAACATAATTGAATTTGAGCTTGAACAGACTTTTATGAATTGAAAAGACGTAAATAACAAACATTTTTTTTTCTTTAACTGAACAATCTTAACTGCGGGTAGATAAATATGCATGAAATAGGAAAAAAACTAAAATCAATACAAGTAGAACAAAATAAAACAAATATTCTGCGAAAAAGAAACACTATAATAATAAAATTTTCAATGCAAGTGCTCGTAAAGCACTATTTTATATGCATCAAAACTGTTGTCAAAGTTAACTTTACCACACTAGTGTTTTTTTTTATTGAAACAGACTTGACAGAAATGAGCTACTCTCAGTTTGATGCGTTCTTAGGCTGCGTTGTCTTTGATCGTCGGACGATTCCCGTCTACCACTGACAGCAAGACCAAGCAGGTATGTTATGACTTAAAGCAGCCTACGAATGCAGCTTATTGTCGTCAAGTTGGCAACCTGCGTGCATAGAAAAAGAAAAAGAATACCCGCCGAAAGTTTATTTTGAGTATTTATCGTTTGGTTATGTCTTTGATTATGTTTCATTTATTTACTCACATTATGCATTAAAAAACGTGGTATGATACACGTGGATAAGGGAAATAACGTACTCATAACGTTTAAAATACTGCTAATCGCTCGTGTTTCAAATCGTCCTCGTAAGCTATTGCCTCCTTACCGCACTTATAGCTTAAACTACTATTGTACCTCTGCAAAAGTTACAAAAAGGCCAAATACACGACAAATTAACGTGCAATGGCTGCACCTAGCTAAGCAACGCAGCCATCTCCTGTTAGTTTACGAAGCGACTACGAAGTTGACAGACGAAATTATAATTAAATACCGGCTTTAACACTCACGTATTATATTATTACGTTATTATTGTTGACTTTATGCCAACTGTTTACCGATACAATGACATATAGCCAAGAACGATAAAAGGTGAGTGTTAAAGCCGGTATTTTGAAATAATTGACTACGAAGTTGATTTGAAAGATTATGACAATCTATGAAAATGTGCGAAAGATATTGCAAATCTGCGTCGGAGCATACGTCAAAACGACAGAGTGGGTTTCTAGGGTCATATGATTCAACGATATCAGGACCTTGTCGTTCAAGTGTAAAAAAGGCCTTCCAATGAGAGGATGTTGAGAATTGGGAAGAAATATCCAGCTGATTCTCTATTAGGATAAGTTCTTCACGAGATGTGGGCCTTGAACGTTAATACATTTATCAAACTTGACGGATTGCCGCGATCCCAAATGTATGTTCCTTAGAGTTCCCTCGAGAAACGAAACCCTATTTGGTAAGTCAATTTATGCAGAATAAATAAATATTATTTTGATAAAAAAAACATACCCATATAAAATTAATTTCCTGATGTCCTAACACCATTTAAAACTCCAACAAATTCCATTCAATGATTTATCAAGAGATTCTGAACGTATTATACCCATATAAAATTAATTTCCTGATGTCCTAGCACCATTTAAAACTCCAACAAATTCCGTTCAATGATTTATCAAGAGGTTCTGAACGTATTTACGGATACTGTACTCAAACAAAAAAATATAGGGTGGTATAGCATAAAAAGTGTATGCAGACAAAAAAGCAAGTTTTTTAAAACATTCCAACTGCAAATCAAGTTTGATTTGGCATGTTTTGGGGGCACAATAGCAGAATTTCTGGATTGTCATGAAAAAATTACCACAAAGGTTATGTATGGCAGTCGCTGCACTACGTTCCGCGACTTCTAACCTATCTAACTTCTTACCTAACGCACCAGCTTGCTTCTGCGTTGAAAGATTTCTAAATGGAGTTGGAAATTTGGAATTGAACATTTCGCGTGGTCCGATGCAACTCGCAACGGACCACGTGAGTCGATGGGAATAAACCAGACATTTGATTGGCAATTAGTATTTTGAAGTGCATTAAAATATTCTCCATAAAAATACATAAGGTATTTAAGATTTCTAACCTTTATAGTATTAACAGCTGTTGTCTAAAAATACGTGTAGTGTGGCTATTTTTTTATTGTGTTGTAAGGACTCCGAAGTGACAATCAGAACAAGCCAGAGTCATTAGGTTTTGCTACAACACTGGGGACATGCGCAGAGATTAAGGAGTATCCTTCGGTCATTAGCAATAGTCGTCCCTTTATTATATAAGGTAAATAAGATACTTATGTTTGCTTATAAAAATAACACTGAGGGAACCCGTCTATCAAAGGTGTTGAGAGAGTTTCCCGAAGGAGCAACGGCTAATGCGTCCTGAATCGACGACATCAAGTGCGACCTCATTTTTGAACGAACACCCGCTATCTCGCCACTCGACTCGACTCTCGATGTTGAAGCCGTCTTCAAAACAATTCGGTTTTCGAACGAAACCGAAATTAACAGCTTCTGGGCTGCACGAAGTAAGCCTTTCCGAGTGACGTAAACCTACCACTTTCCACCGAAAATAATTGTTATTTGCGCCAATTTTTTTTCACTTTGCCATAGAAGTTTAGTCAGCTAATCGAACCAGCCCTCTGGTTCTGTATCGTAAAATCAGTTGCCAAACTGAGTGCCTATCGTCGAAAACATACATATCCGCTTATCTAAGGATACGTTCGCACTTGAAATGACGTCACAATTCGTAAATAGTGCAATACCCATTGAAGGTTATTTTAGAAGTTCATTTTGGAAGTTCATTTTTTATCTGTTCTTGTTGAATAGCAACCATAGCTGGCAACTGACACCAAGTTACATAGTAGGCCCGCAGGTCTGTTCTCTGGATTTGTAATATTTTGTAACCAAATTATATAAGAAATAATGACATCGCCCAAAAAAAACACTTTTTCGAACAATGTTTGCAAGTAGTTTAATATACATACAAACTTACATTTATTGTAAAATAATAGGCGGTAGAACGCTGGCCTCTCAATATTGAGACCCAAGTTTGATCCCCGGTCGGGCATGCACCAATGAGTTTTTTGGAATTGATGTGCAATATGTGCATACTAATTATAAATTATTTGTCCTTGTCTAATACTTATCGCTTGCTGAACGGTGAAGAAAAACATCGTGAGGAAACCAGCATGCCCTAAAAAGCGTGTATTTGTGCCCGATGAACGGCGATAGGGCTCACCTCACCACCCATAACGTTGGGACGTAATAATCGTCGATGAAACGCGGGTGTACCGGGTGTGGACTGCATTTTCACAGTTCACACTCGGTAACACCCTGACACCCCCTCGGGGATTCGTGTACTGACGATATGTTGTAGTTGTTGTTAAAAATAATAATATTTTCCATAGTCGTGATTAGTTCATCACGAATATGGAAAACCTATTATTTTGAAGCTACTATAATATCACTAAAAATAGGTCAATGCGTGTATCAAACTATTTGTGAACATTGTCCGCAGCCAAAAGTATGTATTAAGTATGTTTATGTTAATCAATAATAAATATTATATTAATATGTTAAAATTATATTTTGTATGAAATAGCACCCTGGTATTTTTTTCCTTTTTGATGGCATTTACCCCTTTTAAAGTTTAATTTAGTTAACGTCTTTTCTAAGCACCCAATGGTTGCCTGGGAGATATTGTCTTTGTACACAATGTCTGTTCTGTTTGTTAAAATATATTGTTATTATAAAATATGTTTTAATATGCGTGTAAATGTACAAAAAGTGTAATAAATAAAAATAAAAAAGTTAGATTTCATTATTTCTTATAATTTTCTTACAAATACGAAGAGACCGTTAATATAAGAAACAAAAAAAAAACATTTTCTTTTACGTGATCATTATTTAATGTTACACAATCTACCCTAGAAATATTTTCTATTTTTTTTTCTATGTAATGTGACTTTTATTTATGCAGCCAAACTCATACTGGAGGCTTGGTAAGTGATCAGTAACACGGATCGATAAAACTTTTTGCTAATTTCGCAAAATAAAACCTTGACGTCCCATATTGACTCGGGACTAGGCTTGCGTTTGTAAGGAACACGAAAAGAATAATTTACTAATTTCACAAAAAGGGTCATCGAACATTGTTACTGAGCACTTACCGAGTCTTCAGTAAGAATTTGGCTGCATAAATTATTATATTATATATATATACATATGACACGACTGAACCACAGTGCACTGTATACTTTATTATTGCAACTGAAGTAGATATGTAAAAATAACTAGTTAAAGTTAAAATTAAGTATCAAATCAGTTTAATTTATCGCTTTGATAAACTTATCTGGCACTACCCCTGAACTTTCCACATCACCAAAGGTTAACTGTTGAGAATTGTAATTAGCATTAAGATTGCCTTTGTTCATTGCTAACGTATTTTGTGCAATAAAGTATTTACATACATGCATACCAGTCGCACAACACAACAACACTCAAACTCATATGAGTATGCATATAGGTTTGACGCACATTGTTGTATATTTCATTGATTTATGGTTGAATTGATTCTAAAATAAAGCGGCTGTAGCTAATTTAGGATGCCACCGCACTCTCTAGTTCGTAGAATAACCGAGCTTTGAACCGATATATTATCGCAATCAATATGTATAGTATTTGTATTATACGTACACAGCCAAACAAACTAATACTCTTTCCTTAAAAAATCATTAAAAAAATGTAGCAATTGGCAGCCTTATCACTTAAAGCAATTTCTTCCCGATAACCTTTTAGTGGAATTGTTCTACGGGAAAAAAGCGAAGGTGATAAAAAAACTATACAAAACAAACCCTACACACAATGCTGAAATAAAATTGTCATTTAGGGTCCTACAATTCAGAGTGAATTTTTTTTATAGATGATAGAGTATCCCTCACTAAAAGACCACTTTCCACCGAGATTTTTTACGAGAACTTTTTTTAACTTTTCCATAGAAATTTAGTCAGTTGATTGAACAAATTGTACAAAAAATAATTTGACCAAAAATTGTATTAGTTAACGATACATGATCTACCCTCGAATTATTTTCACTTATTACTGCAGGACTTTATATAAACCAATATATACCTATTAATATCACATACATATTATTTATATCTAATACTTCCACGGGGCAGCGATCTGGACCAATTTTTTTACTTAGAGATTTTCTTTTCAGTTACTTACGTATATATTTTTATTTTTTATTATTATTATTTCTTGTATTTTAGGTTTTCTAAGTTATTTTGTGTTGTGTTTTACCCAAGATAATACTTAAACTGCTATCCATAAAAAACACCTTTATCGCTGAAGTAAGACATGCTCAAAAACTTTGTATTTTTTTTTTCATAAAATCCTCTCTAATTCCTCTTGTAACCCTCGGAGAGATCTAAATGTGCTGCCCTACATTTCGAACACAAAGTTTTCTGCAACTTTAGTGTGCCTACCTAAGTTTGAATATAAATTCAGTCAACAACCAGCATAAAAGTAAGTTTGCAAGAGATCCACCGAAAAAGATAAAGGTTGAAAAATTTAAAACCGAAAATGATTCACCCCATCTCAATCTTTTTACAAGATTCTCCCCCTGAAGGACAGGAGTCATTATGGCGTTGACTTGGCTTGTGATAAGAATCCCTTCGAGTAGTAAAATTTAAGGAGGAAGGTCAATATTTTTCGTTATCACCAACATTTTTATTTCTATAGTGTAGATACAGCACTATGAATAGACATCGTATCTTCGCGATTCGGGAACCTTTATACTGACAAAAGTTGTAAACTATTTGCAACCTGTTGACCTCAGTTATTTAGCTATTATTGGATACCCGTGTCATAGTAAAAACAAAATAGTGGGATAACTTCACAGAAAGGCACCGAGCGCGGCTAACATGTGTGCGTGCCAGTACGAACGAACCACACCACACTACACACAACAACACAACGGTAATATTAAGTCGGCTAAGCTACAGTGGAGCCCACATCAAGCTAGACACTTTTAGTATAAGCTGACCTCTCATTGTATATGGCTTTCTATGAATATGTATAGCTTGATGCGGGCTCCACTGTACACTAGGTGCGAGTATAGCAGGCTGTCCGCAGTCATGTCTCACGATACGCTACACCATCATTATTGATACGAAACTAATGATAAATCTGAGCCCATATGCTCAGTGTTTATTTATTTTAGTTATTTGAAGTTTCTTGTTATGTAAAGCTGTGATATTAATGTGTGTGTATGATAATTATACAGTCGCCGGGTCGTTAGGAATTCGCAACGAACATTGAATATTTGAGAGGAAACTAAACTAAAGAAACTACTAACAAACATGCCTCATACGTATGTATTGATTTTGTATCAGGTACAAAACCAAAAATAATAGGAACAACCCTGCAAAAGTAGGTATTTAAGTCTCGCACGGCATGGGAGTTATCATACTATGCCTGTGTCATATTAACTGTGCATTTTCTGTCCATCTTAAATATGTAGAGGTAGTGCATAATATATAGAAGGTTAAAAATAAATTCAGTAAACGGAGCCGTTATGTCTGTCTGTCTGTGGTTTACTTGATTTGAATTAAATAGGAGGAACAATTATATACATTTTCATAGGCATTAGTCATTATTATTTTCAAGAATATTCACAGGTTGAAAATATCCCCTAAGCATGTCAAAAACACGTCAAATCATGCCTCTTCCTCTCAACCTCCATATTACAGATTTGTACCTTGTAGAACAACGTTGGGTATAAAATGTGAAACTCGCCATGCTAAGCCACACCACTTTATTGCGTAGCATTTCTTTTAGCAATAAAGAGAGGAAAGAAAGAGAGAAATCGTTATATTACTGCCTAAACTATACATTGGGTAAGAAATGATTTCTTGATTTCGGTGTCTGTCTATATCATCTCCCTCCTCATGGCATTAAACAGGAAACTAATGGTGCTGTAAATTGACTAGTAGGTGACGAATAATAGGTATAATAAAACTTATTTTCAAACAGATTGTATAGGTACGTTGATGGATCCTTGCACGACGTACACTAAACATCCTTTTTTTGTTATTACACAGAGCATCTTGCCCGTCCTCGCTGTTCCACACATGGGAGACGCTTCTCCAGGAGGTAGAAGCGGACGTTGTGGGCTATAGCAACGCAGCATCATCTCTGGAGCGAGGCGTCTCGGCGCCGCTGATAGACCGCACCTTCCATTTGAAGGTCCAGGCTCGGAAGCTGTTCGCGCATCGGGAGGGCTGCGAAGTCATCTTGGGGAAGGCTGACGAGCAACTTAATAAGGTAAATTGTCCAATGTCTGCAAATAGTAATATCCTCGACGTTTCAGGGGACGCTACTCGCGATTTTTCCAAATAACTAGACAGCATTAAAATTTCTACAAATCTACAATTTGATACCCATATTGTATTTTTATGATTTTTTTTCTGTTTTGTATGGAAAATATTTTGAACAATTTAAATTTTTTCAATTAAATTTTTATGCCGTATTATGTAAACAAGTGAACGCTATTTTTGTGGCAAATTTTAAGTCTTTATCTTTAACGGTGCTAAAGTTATGAGGCTGTGACATACAGACGGACGGACAACGGAGTCTCACCATAAAGGTTCCTTTTGTACATTTTAGGTACTAAGGTTACGGTGTTAAAGTAGTTATCCTGCTAAATTCTTAGTATCATAAAACGGTTTTATTTAATTGGGCAGCCTTTTTATTCGTTTTTGTTTTACATCTCGTACCTACTTTGTATTCAATACTATCACATCGCTATTGGCATCTGAAACACTATTAAGTTCAAAAATAAGGTTTTTCGTGTCAACTGAGTCTACTTTCAATATCTTGAACAGCTGCCAAGTTTTCTGTCCCAACATATCCTCTTACATCTTCAATTCTTAAGCATGCTCCATTGAAAGAGCTCTCAAATCAGCCTGAAAAGCAATAAAACGGCTTCATGGGTGATTCTGTATAAGTGTCACTACTTAGGGAACGATGATCAGCGTAGCTGGATATTACAGACTTCTCACGAGTTAAGTAGAATTCTGCGTCGATCTTAAATATTCCGCAAAATGGCACTACTTCACTATAACTTTACAATGTGTGGATTCATATAGTATAGCGTTGTACAGTCAGTTACGTTTTCAGTGATCATTGTATAAATTATAATTGAAAGTTAGCTACAAATTATTTCAAACTTTTTTTAATCTCAAACTTTATACTAACGTAATTTTATACTAACGTATAGATTCGAAGAAAAATTGGCAATATATCTGAAAACTTTGTTAAAAATAACCAAAAGTATCAGTGAAGAATATTTTTTACCATTGTAATCTCTAAAATTACCATGGCTTTTGAAGAAATAAATAATGAAAAAAGAAAACGGAAAGATGAAACAATATAAGTAGTAATAATTCAACAAAAAGTTGAAATAGTTGCGATGACAAGCGAAGCGAGGAGTTGCATATTAGGTTTCTGCTGATCATTGTGAGCCGAGCGACACGGTGTTCCCAAGTGTGAACTGTGAAATGCAACTCACAGTCTACACTTAGTACACTCGCTTTTCACCGACGATCATGATCCCAAACGTTATATAAAAGTGGTGGTGAGCCCTATTGTTGTTCTTCGGTCCCTTTATCAACAACTTATCGTGCCTTCCAAAGTACGCTCACTGAATATGAATTCAAGTATGCTGCGGGGGTTAAACAACTACCTCTGGGTTTGCAGGAGAGCGCTCGGCCACAGAGACGGTATATCTCTATTAATAATAAAGTAGTAAAAAAAGTCATTTCTGTATTTATATTAAATATGTTTGCGAAATTTTAAAGAAAATAGGAAATTGATGATGATGCCAAGTATTAGGAATTTTTATTTGTCCGTCTGTCTATTTTCTTGCGGTTTTCTTTATTATCATCCAAGTGACCCTGGTCAACATTATAGGCAATAAGGGTTGTTGATAAAATAATCGCCAAGCTGAAAACTATCGAAACTATTCAAATATTGAAATACACTTCCACGCCAAGGACAAAAGCTGTTTATTTTAATATAATAAAATCAATTAAAAAGGAAACATTAAGGAGATATTATGTAGCCTCTCCCTATCCCTTTGAACGACAGACATGAACATGTGTATGAGAAATATGTAGAGAAAGTCGAATTAACCCATCTTTGTGCAAATTATTTATAGTCTGTTTGTTAACCAGACAGGCGTGCAAGTACCTTCAACGTTATTTGCATTCAACTGAATAGAGTATACCCCGAGGCCTCATAATAATTAGTTTAATGCAAGCACCATAAATTAGAATGCTCTACCCTATATGGTTGCGATAGGGATACATAGATAAGCATCATAATCTTATCTTTTAAATTAACAATATATTTGTACATATTTTAAAATATCTTGTTTGTAAATAGTTTATTTGTACCACTAATATAGATGTAAGTTAATGTTACTAACACTTCACGGACGTACACCCGAAATGAATGAATTTCTTATTAATTGAAGTACTTACACTGAAACAAATAAGTTCCTATCAAGAGGCTTGTTTGTCAATTTTGGCAATATTGACTAACTTCTTGGTTGTTTCCAATGTTTTTATGATCAAGTGAACAAGTTTAGTTAGTACAAGAAACTAACAATTTTTTCAGAGTATGTAAATAATTTGTCCATGTCGGTGGATTGCAAAAATATTTTTTCCTTATATTATGCCAGCTCGATTATGCCATCAAATTGATCGATTAAAGTATGAATTTGTTTAAATTAAATGAAACTTAGTGAAAAATTATAATATATGTAATTAATAATAATTATGTTCACAATTCGTCTAGATAGTCTCTAAAGACTTCTGTATAAAATTTAATGAAAAAAACAATTCACCTAACTATATATAGGTTGGGGAAAAACTCTTTTCGCAAATAGTATGTATGAACTTATATTAAAATCTCTTTGGCTGTACCATTTGTATCTGGCTGGTTTTGGTATAATTAAAAAGTTTAAATTTTAAAAAAGATAATTCCAAATTCAAATTAGTTAAAATGTGTGATTTTCATTTGTTTTTGTTACTGTTAAGATGAGTGAATCTAATGAAGAAATTCGATACATTTTAAAATTTTACTACAAAAAGGTAAAAACGCAACGCAAGCCGCGAAAAAAAATTGTGATGTTTATGGACCTAGTGCAGTGTCTGTGAGAGTAGCACAAATTTGGTTTAAGTGTTTTCAATCCGGAAATTTTGATGTCAAAGATGCACCTCGCTCTGGGCGCCCTGTTACGGATAAAATGGATGCCATTTTTGAAAAAGTGGAGCAAGATCGGCATATCAGTAGTTACAATGTAGCTGATTGACCACAAAATAGTTTTGGCGCATTTGAAAAAAGCTGCGTACACAAAAAAGCTCGATATTTGGGTGCCTCATGAGCTCACTGAAAGAAACTTAATGAACCGTGTACTCATTTGTGATTCTTTATTACGACGTAATGAAACCGAACCATTTTTGAAAAACCTGAGAACTGGTGATGAAAAGTAGATCACGTACGACAAGAACATGCGAAAAAGGTCGTGGTCAAAGGCTGGTCAGGCTTCATAGACTCTGGCGAAACCAGAGTTATCTCGCAACAATGTAATGTTGTGTGTATGGTGGGATTGGAAGGGCATTATTCATTATGAGCTGTTACAGCCAGGCAGGACCATCGATTCTGAACTCTACTGCGAACAACTGATGAGATTAATACAAGAAGTTGAGAGAAAGCGGCCGGAATTAGTCAACAGAAGAGGTGTGGTTTTTCCTCATGATAACGCTAGACCTCACACATCTTTAGCCACTCAGCAAAAATTAAGAGAGTTTGGCTGGGACGTATTAATGCATCCGCCGTATAGTCCTGATCTTGCACCTTCAGATTTCCACTTGTTTCGGTCTCTTCAGAATTCTTTAGGCAGTGTCAGCAATGGGATCATGTCCCTACCTACAAGATGGCAGAAAGTTATCGAACAAAATGGCACCTACATACTTTAGTTAAATGTAAATAAACTTTATAAAAAAATGTTTTGAATTTTCATATAAAATGCGAAGAAACTGTTTCCCCAACCTATATATATTATGCTGCCCCCCGGGCGGTGTGAATCTTTAAAATATCTAAATTAATCACTTAACAAGTCCACTGCCAGCTTTGCTACGTCGTATCATCGACTCAGTTTTCGTTACATATAAGATAAGTGACTCAAATACAGCCAAATTCATACTGGAGACTCAATTGACCTGAGTTTGATTGACCTTGTTCAATGACCCTGTTTACGATATACGAAAAATGTATTTTTGTGCCTTTATATACTTGTTCAAGAACAACCTCGACTCAATTAGTGTAGGAAGTCTAAATTTCATTTTGCGTATTTCACAGAAAGGGTAAAAACTTACTGAGTCTCCAGCATGAGTTTGGCTACATAAACGATAGCACCTTATATAGGCCACGGGAAGCGAGCGCTTTGAGTCTTTGTAAGATGTTGTTAGAAAAACAAAATATCCTTGACTTTCTTTCCATTAAGCCCCACTTTCAGTGGTAATAGGCTCATCAGTGCCCTTGTACAAACAATTACCCATGGCCCTTAAAAAATGTTTGCCGCAATATGTTCACGTCCCGCAGGAAAAATGTTTTAGCTGGTACCCTCGTCAAGTATGACGCGAGGTGTGTAAATAGACACTTAACGTATTGCGCGCCATTATGGCTACAGATTTCATGTGAGTTAGTGAAAATTGACAAAATAAATGAAACAGAATTAGAAAATACATTCGACTACATCGTTGGTTAAAAAAAAATACTTTTTCTGGGGTTTGTTATTAAGATATGATTCCAATTTCCCTATTTTTTGCCGCAATATTGTCAATTGGCGGTTCATAATGGAGTGTTGGCTCCTACGCTTATGTATGGTAGTGAATGTTGGGTCTGGCAAAATGAGCATCGCAGTAGAGTGAATGTAGTGGAAATGCGTTCCTTACGGAGTATGTGTGGTTTGACATTGAATGATAGAGTGAAAAATATCGACATAAGGGATCGTTGTGGCCTGAAAGAAGATGTAGTGATTAGAATAGAAAAAGGAATGCTTCGGTGGTTTGGGCATATAGAGAGGATGAATGAAAGTAGAGTGACCAAAGGAATTTATGCTGCACAAGTGGAAGGTAAAGCTCGACCGGGCCGCCCTAGAAGGACGTATGCCGACCAAATAAGCGACATACTGAAAAAGGGCAAAGTGAAAAGTACCCGGAATAGAAGAGCCTGTATGACTAGGTTGATGGATGTAAAAGAAGCAAAACAGGTGTGTCAGGATCGTAGCAGATGGAAATCCGTAGTCTCTGCCTACCCCTCTGGGAGACAGGCGTGAGTATATGTATGTATTGTCAATGGACTCAGGCTAAAATATTATAGAAACATTCCATAGACACCGTACAATGTTCTGTTTACGTTTGTATGGAGGTCTGCACATGATGACGGTCCTTAGTTGCAGCTTTTGCTACGCGACGTAGCACAGCACCACGATTTTGTAGACTTGCTACGTCGTAGGAGTTAATGGCATCTTAAAGTCTATAGATGATCGACCGCAAAGGTCGGTTAATTGCCTGCCTGTAAATTTCCTCTTCAATAATCCGAAGTGTCACGGCGATCATTACAAAGGCTTCCGATCGGAAATGAGAAAAATTGAGTCCACAGGAAAATCCGAGTATCTGAACGTAGAAGGGTAAATAAACCGATTCATTTCCATTTGCCGCGGTATACTCGCTCGGTGCTTAATAAATAATTTGTGTTACTTCTGTAATTTATACTGTAGTTCGCATAATTTTTGCTATTTAAGTACATGAAATACTTGAAAAAAAAATCGACTCGTGGCCTGGAAAGGGTAATTGCTGTTTACCCGTGAAACAACTGCATAATGGTTGGAAATAAAGTTTGAAATGATACAGAGTGTAGAATGCAAGATTATGTTTTTATTGCGAAATCCATTGCGTTGGAATACTCTAAATATTATTATTAGAGTGCATTACAAAGTGGAATAGATAAATTAGAAACAAACGTAAAGACAAGAATTTGAAAAAATTCCTCGGGCCAGGATTCGAACCTGCGACATGTATATGTATTATGTATATGATAAAACAACTGAACGGCAAATGGTTATTCTGTTTTGTATGATAATGTCCCAGGAGCAATATGGGCTTTATATTTCTACGTTTCGCTTCGATTTTCAGGACCAAGTTATTGTTTAAACTTGTACTACATAATGCGCAAAGTACGTGATTAAGGACTGGAAAACCAAGGATGAACAAAATTCAGTCACAAAAAATCTTATATAATACCATAAACATGCAAAATATCGCAAAATGAAAAAGGTCGAGATAGTTTGACACGTATGTTGTGTTTTGATTATATAACTTTGTTTTAAGACAATGATAAGTCATTTCATTTTATAAATTGTTTCAAACAATCTACTATTTACGCGCTGGAAATAAACTGTTACTACAAACGAAAATCATTCTATTTTCAACGAAAATATTCACTAATAAAATTTGTTCAAAATTGCAAGCGATAAAACTTTTTCTATTTAGGTTTCTGACCGCAACTTCACCTTTTTGTATGGTCCCAAGAAATCGGCTGATTTCACGAGATAGAAAATAATTGGTGCCGTTGATTTAATCTATCCAATTGTAAAAGTTTTACCGTGATCTTGATATAGAGCTACAAGTTCTTTTGAATGAAAATCATAATGAATTCTCCTAACTTAGCTCTGCAGTATGATATGGTATAGCATACATATTGATAACTTTAGAGAAATAAAATCCAATAAAAGATAATATACCGTTAGTTGAATATTATTAATAGTTGAAGAATTTAATTAACTATTTTTATAGGCATTGCTTATTAAATTAATCTAAGAATTAGCTATTATTCTCGATGCACTTTGGCAATTTCAACAGGTTTATGAAGATCAATGATTATAGCCGTTAGAAAAATTGTAGAAAAACAACAGTTTAGCTGGCAGAGAGAGGGATACTTGACCCTAACAGAAATAGTCACTTTATAGCTTAATATTTCGCAAACGCATCTCTGAATCGAATTTACAAATTACTAATTTACTGGCCGTCCTCTTTCTTTTGCCTCACAATTTTTACAAATCTGTGCTTTCATTCCACCTTATTTTTAATTCATCTTGTTCTTATGCTTTGTATGCTACGGTATATTTGTATGCTATAGCCGAAGTATGAAATATTGTTTTGGGGACAATGTCTTCATCTTGTTACTTAATTTAATGAGACTGTTATACAGAGTGGGTAGTCTACCCATTAATGTGAAAACAACTTTCACCCTGAAGTAGATAGTAAATGTTATTTCATATTGGGTAGAGTAACACGTTTCAAGGAAAAAGGTCATCATCTTAACATACTGTATTTTGATTGTTATTTTTCATTTTACATGGAATATTGCTAACGACTCTTTTAAGGAGCAATACAAACAAATACAAACCCGCTCGGTATGGTAACATTCGTAACTCTGCATATTTAACAAAGCTTATAAAACGTCACAAGTCCCACGCTGTAAAACAATTCTGGAACTCCGAAACCGATTAATAATTCACGCCTGGAAATTCAGGAGCAGCTCCTATACATAATGCATCAAGACGGAATGTCACTTCAGGGTAAGACGGGGTATGATGCGGGGAAAGACGGGGTAAGACGAACAAGTCACAGTCAAATTCAATAATCTCAAGTTTTCAGCGAATATGCCGATGAGATTTACGTATTACATATGCGTTTTGTACCCATTTTTGAAAGCTCCATAGAATGTGTTTCTTTAGTATGACTGTTGATCTTATAAGTGTAGGTTACTGATATATAAAGTACTAGCCTTTCGCCCGCGGCTCCACCCGCGTTTATCCTATGTCAGCCCCGTTTTCGGCTTGAGCGTAGTTTTATGAACATCCCTTAAAGCCTATGTATTGACCAGGATCACTATGATGATAATAAAAAACCAAATTGAATTATCTGTTGAGTGGTGCTTGAGTTAAAACGAAACACACAGACAGACAGACAAAAATTCTAAAAAAAATAGTTTTGGCCACAGTACAATACTACTAACCCATTTAAATTGAAATTTCGTAAACATTGTCAATGTAGGTGGTTGAAGAAAACACTTGTACTGTTTCACAAAATTATTATATTTATATTTCCGACTAGTTTCGCCTTAAATGCATTTTCCAGGTTTTATAAATGTACGAGTTTGTCACATTGTCTCTACATTGTTCATTATCAATGTAGAGACACGACTTTTTTACTACTTTATTTTTAGTATACCGGGTGTAATCGTTAAGTGTGACCAGCCGATTATTCCGTAACTATTACAGATATCAAAAAATGTTAAACTGATTTCGAAAGTACGTTACCTACGTAATCAGTAAAATGACATCAATAACTTTTTGAAAATGAAACTTTTGACTTGACAGACTCCCATTCCCATACATTTAATTTAGTATGAGATTAACAAGGACGTCACTTCGGACATCTGCTTTGAATACAAAATTTTGCCCTTACTAAGAAATTAATATTATTCAAGATAGTTTTATTAGTTTGTTTGGTTAATAAACAGTTTCCTTTAATATCAGTACTAAGCTAAAATAACCTTTTAAAATAAGGAAACTAAAACCTTTCTACTAAATGTATGGGAGAGTTTAATGTCAAAATTTTCAATACTTTTCGTTTGATTTTCAGAAAGTTGTTGGTGTCATTTTACTGATTAGGTAACGTTCTTTTGATAACAGTTTAAAATTTTTTGATATCTGTTATTACGTTGTAACTATTGTTACGGAATTATCGCCTGGTCACACTTAACGATTACAGCCTGTATGGATAGATGCCTTTAGATTTATAAGAATTAATGATTGTAGATTCTTGCATCGAGAAAAAAGTGACTTCTTATTGTTTATTTTTATTTTTCTATATACATATAAAGATTTATTTTTGTGCCTTTACGTGGTGCAAAATGTTCTTCAAGAAACAAAAACTCTTAATATCTAATTAAGTATTCGTCTATCTGCATATCTTTAGCACTTTGTAAACTATACAATTTGCCATTTAATGGAGAACAAAGTCAAACAAAACAAGTATTGTTTAAAGGCAAGCTGTTTTAATTTAAAACTAACTATGTAAGAGGTACTAAAATTATTTTTACTAAATTTCGTTTGCTAAATTTGAATTTGTCACGGAACTACGTTATATAATTTAAAAAGAAGTCCCCGTTCTTTTTTCAGGTAGAAATTCCGAAATGTACAATCGTAGGTATCTTAATACTATTATTCTAATACACTATAGATCAGTGTGCACAGTATAATGCATAGAGGCCACCATGACAGGCTACTCATTGGAAGTTGCTATTGCGTCATTTAAAATATCATTGATATTTATCTACAAAGTAGTATCTACGCAACTAAAATTTATTTCTTGGAACAAGGTATCAAAATAACATGTTTCCCATATGCTTATCTTACAAAACCTCCTTTACTAAAAGATTATTTGGTATGCCCTATCAGCATACTTTTTGTTTTCTATTCCACACATATCCTTCCTACACACAAAAGATCTTCTAACACATTGCAAGGCGATTTCCGTCGAAGCAATGAACCTTGCGGTAGGTGTGTGTGACTCAACCAGATGTACTTATTCAGATAAATCCGTTATTCGTGGTCGTGCATACATACACAAATCTACATACATACGTTTTACAGTACAGGTCATACATGCCTACGCATACGTAAACTGCTTATAAACATCTTATATCAAAGTTTATACTTCCAAAACTTAGGCGTCAACAAGGTTAATTTGTACTTTGTCCTCAGTCTGTTTTCATGATACTATACGTACATTTTTCCACCAGCCTTTGCCCGTGGCTCCGCCGACATTTTCTTTTCAATATTTGCTCCGTTTTCGGCTTGGCTGTTATTTTATGAATAGCTCTCATAGCCTATATGTTGAACAGGGTCATTACGATGATAATAAAGAAAACCGCATCAAAACCTGTTGAGAAGTTCTCCAGTTAAAATGTAACATACACACATACATACAGACAAAAATTCTAAAATGTTTAGTCTTTGTCTCAGTACAATACTAATAAACCATTTCAGTATAAAATTTGTAAAAATTATCAAAGTATCAAATTATCAAAAAATTTAAAATAATTAAATTTTAAATACTTTAATTTTAGTATACCTATAGATACGGTACCTACCAGGAAATAACTCTGTACCTAACTGCGGGAACAATGGTTTTTTTAAGGCTTCTTATACTCGAAGGCTTAAGGCGAGGTTATCCAGAGAAATCTGTCCTGCCCCAACTCTTTAATTTTTTACATGTTTATCCTGCTCAGCAGAAGCGGGATGCTCAGAAAACTCGCGGATCTGAGGTGTGTTTATTTATTATTTTGTAATTATAGGGATTGGTTTTTAATATAACGGCCGTTTTATATCACATTCTTAAGACGTTTATTTTAGTATAACTTTTAGGGTCCAAAACTTAATATAGCTCAAATGAAATGATATTTAGTTCATAGTTAAGACCTATCTTTGCGATTTAATTGGATCGAGCAAAATGTGAGTAATCGTGTATTGAACAGCCGAAATTTTAAGATCAAGAGTGAAATATGACGTATATTTTTTACAAAATTTAGACATCGCTATTTATTGGTATAAAATACATTTGAAAAGAGACAAAATGGGAATTGCATTTACTGTATAATAGAGTTCTTGATATTTTTAAAATGTATGTTTAACTCTTTCTTAGTGTGAATTGCGGTATTTCAATATAAAGACCACTACATTTGAAAATTTATTTTTAAACACTGACGGAAAACAACTCGCATACTCTCAATATTATTGCGGTGCGTTACAATATAGAAAAATCAACTAAATCATTTGGCCAAGTGCGAGTCGGACACGCGCACAAAAGGTTCCGTACCATCACATATTGCGGGTACAGAACCCTAAAAATATTATGGTACATATCAAAATTAACAAATTACCGCCTTTAAGATCTTAGCGCCATCTATGATCCCTTATAAACATCGGTACAAAAAGTTTGACAAGCCACTCTTAGCGCCATCTATTATCAATAAACTTCTTTAAAATCTGTCAAACAAGTCATCTCAGATGGCCCTGTGGTTGACACTGGGGGTGGGGACCTTGGGTTTAACTTTTTATTTTATTTGTCGTGATAGAGGCCAAGATAACACGTATTCTGTGAAAATTTAAATTTTCTACCCATTACGTTGATGTAGACCCCAATGACAGACGAATGGACAAACAGCTGAGGCTTAGTAATAGGGTCCCGTTTTGCGATGGGGTATGGAACCCTAAAAACTAATTCTCTAAGAAAAAATGTTATTTACGCAGGTTTATTTACAAAGAAATGCAAAAAATAACACAGCTTTAAATCCTAATTGGCCTTGAAATAAGAAAAACAACAAAAAGTTGTGCGTTTGGGCACGAGACCTGCCTGTCGCATCCAACTTAAATTTAAATAAACAGTTTAATAGTTACTTGCCTCTGCATATTAATAGTAGACTTACTGAGCTGAGACAAGTATGTATGCTATGTAGACAGAAAAATATCAAGAACCCAGGAAAAAACCATTATGTAATAATAAAGCTTGTGAATTGTAATGTGTTCGGTTGATACAAAACATTTTGTTTTTTTATAGACTATCGAAAAATCAAGCTAAAATATGCAACAAAAGCTTTTCCACCCATGTACAGTTTTATACATTTTATGAAGCTTTCAGGAATTACCTAAAATGCTCTTGAAAGGTTTAAAAATCATGTTACCGTGGCAGTAAAAGGTTTCATCTAATCCTGAAAGTAAGCTCGTTTCCTACATAACAAACCTGAGCTTAACACAGTGGTGTATAGAGAGAGAGCAAAGCAGTCGCATAAAGTCACTGGTATACTCTATTTTCATCAACGACTCAACGTGATAACCGGTGCGGTCCATCGCCGCAGTTGCAACGTAACAAACCGCGGCCCTTTCTGAAGTCCACATATTCTAAACTTTTGTGCCTTTGTTATGAGAACTCGCATTACTTTCGGATTTGATTGAAAATATTATTCCGCAAGTATGGCATACTAAAATCGAACTCCTTATTATTTTCAGAGCCGACAAGAGTACCGGGCAGCTTTTTTGACGTACAGCAATAGTGCCAGCCCCACAGCCCTGGCAGCTTACTACGACTCGCACAACAACTACGTGCAACAACTCACGGCAACCAATGCTATGCTGGACCAATACTATAAGCATACGCTTCCTACTATCCTGCAGGTGAGGTTATATCTGAAACACAGATTTAGTGCCAGCCTGACGGCGCTAGAAGTCTATACTATGACTCTCGCAAGACTACGTGCAGCAACTTATGGCGACCGATGCCATGCTGGACCTGTATTATAAGCATACGCTTCTTACAGATAAGGTTATATCTGCCATACAACAACAGTGTCAGCCTAACGGTACTGGTAGCTTACAACTACGTGCAGCAACTCACGAAGACCAATGCCATGCTGGACCTATACTATTAAGCATACGATTTCTACTATACAACAGCTGAGCACATCTTTTCATTCTTTATTTGTTTACATAAAATAGTTTAAAAAAAAATCATACGGTATGTACACTGATGACTCGCCAGTGGTAAGCTTATCTCTGAAAATAGATTTCTTTCAGCAAACCTTAGCCGGAAAAATAAATCTTATTATACTTAAGTAAGCATGCATACGTGTACTACAAAAGATATCTGAATAAATTAATACACAATTCTACTAAATGAAGATACAATACATAAAATACACATACATACAACTTACCTTTTAGCTTTTTCTTGAAGAGGCTGATAGCGGGACAGGACAGTCGCGAATACTGTGAGTTCCACAGGCTAATTGCTGTAACATTCAATGAATTGCTATAAGCCCCAGTGTTGTGCACAGGGTTTTTAACAAGGATATGTTAGAAGAACGTTTATGTAGAAAACAGAACATTTGAATTTGCCTCCAGTGGCACTACTAAGCCGAATTTGAGCCTTCCTTATTGTATGACCTCAATTCCATTCAGAAGTGAACAAAACTGAAGATCATATTAGCCGCTCTAAGTAGATAATCGTGATTTTCAGATCCTATCTGTCTCTAGTTATTCTCGTTTTCTCTAACCTTTTCTTCAAAAGAGTTAAGTTTATCGGAGTTTTTTATTCTTATTTCTTCACAGCCTTGAATAGTAGTTTCAAGAAATTTGAAGTTTATCTTGAACTTTTAATACCTTCACAGCAGTGTGGTTATTTCATCCTTGATTTATTTTTGACGTGCTGGGCTTACGCTTGGCCGTTACCGCACTTGACCGAAGCGTCGAACGAAACGCGCTCGCCCAGACACAGGAAGAGTGACATCGGGTAAGGCGTTAATCAGTCTTTCCAGGTACTTACCCAAAAACTTACGGAAGTCGATAATGGGAGAAAGACTGATAGGTAGTACGCAAATGCCTGTAACTACTCCCCCGGTATAGTCACTCATGACTTCATGGCGTCCCGACGAGTCACTTGGTGGAATGGTTTCGTCATGAGGTTGGTGACAACCCACGGTCGAAGCCTACCACCTGTAAATATGTGCCTACGTCGTCTCTGCAGACGGGGCCAAGATCCAAGGACTGAATTACGACAAAAAGGTTGTATTGTATTGTGTGCGGTGAACGTCGTTCATATACGGAATATACTATCGGAGAAAGTTCTATTGACTATTGTTTTGCTCTAATTATCGTTAGAATTAAAGCAAGAGGGTCTGCGCAATTTTGCTCGAAGGTACCTATAGGATTCGTCTGAATCTGAAGACGCTTATTTTATCAATTCACAAGAAAATTACTTCATCAGATATTTTCCGTATTTTACTCTGATTCTCCGTACAATCCATTTAACCTACTGAGTTACCGATTTTCGATAACAATTGAAGAAAAATGTATATTAATCGCAATTGCGACTTGTTGAATTAGACAGTTATATCAAACTGCAGACAAATCTTGGTTTTATTTTCATTAGGATTTCGCGTTTTATTGATGAAACCTTGAGATTAGACCAAGATTTATTATCAGCTACATTTATTTAACCCTTACAGAGATTGATGCCCAAGGTCTTGTACGTAACACGTCAGTCAGGAGCTATCTTTCCGCTGTCTGACGAACAAAGTGGAAAATAGCATTCTTTTTCTAGGAAAATTGAGGTTGCACCTAATATCTCTATTTTCTTAGCCTTTTTAGGGTTCCGTAGTTAAAAAGGAACTTATAGTTTCGCCATATCCGTCCGTTCGTCTGTCTGTCTATCCGAGACTTAGCTCAGAGACTCTTAGTACTAGAAAGCTGGAATTTGGTGTTTAATCACGCCGACTGAGTGGAAAAATAAAATTGCGAAAAAAATTTTTTTTGGCGTAGCTTCTCTACACGTAAAGTTAGGAAGAATTTGGATAAGTCTTTCAAAAATATTGTGGGTGTGAGAAAACTATTTTTCAATTCAGTGATTCGTTTGCGAAATATTAAACTTTAAAGTGCTAATTTTTGTTATAGACAAGTGTTGACAAGGGGTGGGGCTACCAGCTAAACGGTTGTATTTGGATATATGAAAAAATTCACTGCAGTAGTCATTGACCTCTCATAAACAACAAGACTCACAATCTCGCTCAAAAAGTGTCCGCGATGCATTTTGTCACCGCTATGGAGTGACAAATTAGAATAACGATTGCATACAACTGACATTGCATCTTATGTTAACGACATAACGTCTAATTTGGTTGAAGATTTTTGCTTTTATTGACGAACTTTTCTTAGAGACTGTGTGTCTAGTTGTTTATGAGAGGTCAATGGTAGTAGTACATATAACGAAGTTAAAAAAAAACTATCACAGCTAAGTAGGCTTTACAAGTTAACGAGTAATAGTCGACTAATAAAATTTTGCAGTTTTGTGTCATACATTTCATAACATTTGTAATTTTTACTCAAATCATTTAAGTCTATTAATTTATTTGAATGGTACGAAACCCTCAGGCGCGAGCCCTACTCGCACTTGACCGGTTTTATTTTGCAAGCTGGCTGGTGGCTTTTACACCCACTTTATCTCCGGCCGTTGACTTATTCAAGAGAACTTGGCAGATCTATTGGGTATTCTAACGTGCACTTAAGTAGTGAAATAGGTAGACACTGCCAGTAAATGCACAGTATTTTACACTTGAACGGTTAAACGTTTTTAGACGCTGAAGAAAAGCAGCCCATAACATATTAGAGCGGAGTTCACACTTGAGCGAACAACGTTGGAGCTGAATAATCGTCGTTGAAATGTGTTTGTTGTGTACCAGTTTGAATGTTCAGTCAACAGTTGGAACACGTCTGACCCTCCCGCCGGCATAGGTTAACGTTGTGACAATATATTTATATTTGTTTTACCCTTCAATAAATCGAGCCATTCAGTTTCGACTAAGCGACCAAATCGCAAGCAGCTTATCAACTTGTCGACCTTTCTGAAAACGTCCGTAAGTAAATGTACTGCCCTAAAATTATACCGTGGCAGTATTATTCGGTGAATATCGGAGTCGATCACAAATCCGTGAGCCGGCGCCGACACTACGGATAGGGCTTGTATTGGGTTTTTCAACGGTTTTTGTTTTAATACACTCGGCGTCAAAAAAATCGCACCTTTTGAAAAATTTACTTCAAACCATTTTAATTCCTATTTGAAACCAAATATGAGAGAACTATTTGGTATCAATTGAAAGGGCATTAAACGACCTTGAAATAAACAATCGTTTCATTTTATAAACGATAAAAATCTCTCGAATATCGTGGTATTAAGAAAAGTATTGCTCAAATACGCGTTCAAACGGTCGCTAGTTGCGCTACATAAAAGGGGTATAAAAAGGTAATTACACGTCAAATGTAGGTCAGGATTGCCTGTACGCTCGTAGTGCTCGGACGTCTTCACAGTTGCGAACTCGCTAAATATTTTTTAATATTTAGTTCGAGTAGCGCCCGCGCTTCAGCTGCGCGGAGGGGATCACCTATCTCAGGAGCGCCTGAGTCGTGGTGCCGCTCGCTGTGCTTCCTGCCTCGGCCTTCCACCAGCGGAAATCACCGAGGAAAGGGGCATGGGGACTGGCGCTCGCCACGACTCATAGTCGCACGCGTTACACCCCCCCGCAGCCGCCGCTCACTTACAATGAGCGGCAACAACAGCCCTTCTCAGGGCTCGCGTTCTAACAGCCCTTCTCAGGGCTACTCCAACAGCCCTGTCCAGGGCCCCTCCAACGCCGCCACCACCCAGCCGCAGCCTCAAGACGTAGACCCAGCCCTCCTGAGCCTACCATCGACGCTGACATCCACCCCCACTCGTCGTGCGCACTCTCTCCACGACTTCCAGTGGGGAGGCATCAGCACGAGTACCGAGTACGCCGTGCCGTTCGCGCTCGAACAACCGGGGTCTCCGCGCCGCGGTCTCGAGCTCGACGAAGTCATGACGGCTCGGCTACGTCGTGCGAATTGCCTAACGGAGGGTCTTCTCGCTACGATGGAGGCCCACCTGCGCCAGCGACGCCTCGAACTTGCTGTCGAGGGCTCTCCGACGGCAGACGCGGCATTGGCGTCGTCTATGCCGCTGACTCTGCCCCCCCTCCCTCAACGGACGAAGAGAGCGCTCGACACGAGCAGCCCCAAGACCGAGAGCACGGTGAAGCGAGTCTGCGACGCGCCTTCTCCAGTGCCCTCCACCTATGCCGCCGCCGCAGCCACCCCCCTGCAGCAAAACCCGCAACCACCGCGCGCAGCCCAGGGAAGAGCGGCATCGCGCCTCCCAGTCGCGCAACGAGCGCGACCCGACCTCCCACCACTTGGGTACCCAACTCCACGCACCACCGCGCCGCGCGCCGTCGCGCCGCGCGCCGTCGCGCCGCGCGCCACCACGCCGCGCGCCGGCGCGCCGCAGACCACCGCGCCGCGCGCCGCCGCGACGTCCTCCGTCGCGACGTCCGCCGCCGCGATGTCCGCCGCCGCGATGTCCGCCGCCGCGACGTCCGCCGCCGCGACGTCCTCCGTCGCGACGCCCGCCGCCGCGACGCCCGCCGCCGCCGCGACGCCTGCCGCTGCGAGGCCCGCTGCCGCGGCGCCGCCAGCCGCCGCGCCGCCCGTCGCCGCGACGCCCGTCGTCGCACCGCTCGCCGCCGCACCGCCAGCCGCAGCGCCGCCAGCCCCCAAGCCACGCGCCCCCGCGCCCACCTCCGCACCTACGAAGCTGCGATACCCACCGATGATCGTGGACAAGCTGCCCAACTGGCAGCATCATATCCGCGAGATCGCCATCCAACTGGGTAGAACACCCAATGCCCGCGCTTTCCAGCAGGGAGTGCGCTTCACACCAGCAGCTGATGATGAGTACCGACTCCTCCAACGGTACCTCAACAAGCTGGACAAGGACCACGGTGTGAAGTGGTTCTCCTACTCCCTCCCCGCTGAGCGCAGCCTTAAGGTAGCGATCCGCGGGCTGCCAGTCAACACAGAACCGGAGGAGCTCGCAGCAGCACTGCTCGACCTCGGCTTTGAGGTCGAATACTGCAAGCCTATTAGGGCTAGAGCAGGGCGCCCGGCTGCATCTTCTACGCCCTAATAAAGAAGACGCCAACCCTAGTCCCGGCTATATATGAGATCACGGAACTCATGTATATGCCGGGAATAAAAATCGAAGCCTGGAGAGGGAAGAAGGGGCCCGCACAATGCCACAGGTGCCAGCAGTTCAGGCACTCTTCCCACAACTGCCACCGGACCCAGGCCTGCGTGCGCTGCGGCGGGGAGCACTCTGCGAAGGACTGCCCTCGCTCCAGGGAGGAACCCGCAACCTGCGTGAATTGCGGGGGCCCACATGCGGCCAACAACACCTCCTGCCCCGTGTTCCGGAACGAGGCCCGGAACAAGAAGGCGGGAACCATCGCCCTGACGGCTACAGCGGCGAAACCAGCCAGCCGACCGCAGCCAGCCTTCCAGCCACCGCAAGAGAGGACAGCGCCCGCCTCACTCATGGCCGAGGCTAACCCAGCCACGGCCAGGTCAGACGCTGCCAAACCTCGACGCAAGAGGTCTGGAAGAAAGAAAAAGAAGGCTGCGGCAAAGCAGCCCGACCCCACAACTGAGGCGACCCCCGCCCCAGTCCTACCTACAGCGGAGTTAGAGTACGAGGCGGTGATGCAGGCCGTCAAGAACCTCGTATGCCTACCCGCTTTCCAGAGACTCGTAGCAGCCCAGCCGCTACAGAGCTCCAGTCACTAAGAATAGTGCACTGGAACGCCCAGTCGCTCACTGGAAAGCGGCGACTGCTCATGCTCTTCCTCAAGGAGCAAAACGTCGACGTGATGCTGATCAGCGAGACCTTCCTGTCAGACAAGGATAAGTTTCACGTCCCAAACTACCATGTCTACAGGAAGAATGAGCTCTCTTCCGAGACTGGCCGAGTCTGGAGAGGCTTGGCGGTTTTAGTCAAGAGGAGGATCATCCACCAGCCAATCGCCGTCAAGGAGTACTCATCGTTGTACGCCCTTGGAGTCGAAATCCAGGTCGCAGGTGAAACCCTGCGTCTTTACGCCACCTACAAGGCACCCGCCCGGCGCCTTGACTTCAGGGATCTCCATGATATCCTCAGCGCGCCGCACCCCACCATCATTGCCGGCGACCTGAACTCCAAGCATCCTGCGTGGAACTCCGCGACGGCGAATGCTCAAGGACTCCGACTCCTCCAAGACTCGCACCACTATGACGTCATTGGCCCCGGCGAGCCTACTCATTACTGCCCGCAAACGGGGCTTGGAGACGTCCTGGATATAGTGGTGTACAAAGATCTGAGAACACCGCCAAGCCAGGAAGTTCTGATCGACCTTCCATCAGATCACAGGCCAGTCCTTCTGATAATGGAGGACCTGCCCACCAGAGTCTCTCCGCCGGCATCACGTCAACGATACAACTGGCCCGCCTTCGAGGCCGCACTCCAGGAGGCCCCAATATCTCGCCCCGTCACCAACTCCGAAGACGTGGAAAGGCTGACGTCTGAGCTCACCAGCTGCATCCAGAACGCGCTTGAAACATCATCGCACACGGTTCCGAGCACGGGTAGACTGCAACCTCTCCCCGCTCGGATCCAAGAACTCATCCGCGAAAAGCGCAAGTTCCGGAGGCAGTGGCAGCACACCCGCTGCCCGACGCTCAAGGCTCGCCTCAACGCCCTTACGGAGAAGGTGAAGAAAGAGCTCAACGCGAACGCCGAAGACTCTTGGGAGCGCCATGTCGAGTCCATAGGCGATCACGTTCCCTCTGTGCATCGCCTATGCCGGCAGCTGTCAACGACCCCAGCTCCAGTCCGACCGCTGCTGGGCAGCGACGGCCACCCAAGATTCCGAGCCCAAGACCGAGCCGAGATATTCGCCGAGTGCCTTGAAGGCCAATTCACGCCCAACCCGACCAATGATGTGGAGCACGTCAGAGCAGTCGAGTCTCACCTGCGAGACTACCTTGCTGAGCCGTTAGCCGCCGATGAAGACCCCATCGTCTTCTCGCCTGGCCTGGTGAAGCGGGTGATCAGCCGCACCAAGCCCCGAAAAGCCCCAGGAGCTGATTCCATCACCAACTTGGCGCTCCAGCACCTACCCCCTCGAGTAGTCGCTGCAGTGACGCGCCTGTTCAATGGAATCATGCGGACGGGGCACTTCCCCACTCAGTGGAAGGTCGGCCATGTCATCATGCTGCCAAAGCCAGGCAAAGACTCCAGACGTCCGGAACACAACCGGCCCATCACCCTGCTCAGCAACGTCTCAAAGGTGTTCGAGAAACTCCTGCTCGGACAGCTGACGCCCCACATCACACCTCGCCCGGAACAGTTCGGCTTCAGAGCCGACCACTCCACGACCCTCCAACTGACCAGAGTACTGCACCACATGACGGTAGGCCTCAACAAGAAGGAGTACACCGCTGCAGTACTTTTGGACATGGAGAAGGCCTTCGACAGAGTATGGCACGAGGGCCTGCTATATAAACTGTCGACCTCTCCAGCCCCACGGCGCCTGGTTAGGGTCGTGGAGTCGTTCCTGACTAACCGCCACTTCAGAGTGGTGGTGGAAGACGCCACCTCGGAGGAGCGCCCTATCAAAGCTGGCGTCCCCCAAGGAAGCTGCCTGTCCCCGGTCTGCTACTCCCGGTACACCGACGACATCCCCCTGGGAGCGGGAACCCAACTCGCTCTCTTCGCCGACGACGCGGCCTATTTCGTGTCGTCCTACAAGGCCAACCACGCTGCGGCGAAGATGCAGCGGACCCTAGACCTGCTCCCAGACTGGCTGTCCAAATGGCGACTGTCGGTCAATGTCGGGAAGACGCAGGCCCTCATCACAGGCAACATGAGCTTACCACCACCACTCCAACTTCAAGGAGTAGAGGTCCCATGGCAGCCCCACGTGAAGTACCTAGGAGTCACCATAGACCGGAGACTCTCTATGCGGAAACACGTGGACAACGTCGTCATCCAGGTGAAAGGAGCGCGAGCAAAACTGCGACCGCTCCTATCTTCAGGACTACCTCTGCGTGCGAAGCTCGGGATCTATAAGACATACATTAGATCCCGCCTCACGTACGCTGCACCGGCATGGTACGCCCTAGTCTCGGAGACGAACAAGAAGCGTCTCCGAGCTCAAGAAAACCTAGCCCTCCGCACCATCGTCGGCGTGCCTCGCTACGTGAGGAACGACACGATCGCGAGGGACCTGAAGATGGAAAGCCTGGATGACTTCGTCAGCCGGCTCGCGGCGGGGATGTTTACGCGCGCAGAGCATGCGCCGCTCTCACACCTTCGAGAGCTGGCGCCGCACCACGCGCGCCCCCCCGACCGCCGCCGCCTACCTCGGGACCTCCTCCAACCACCGGAGGAGACCTCAGCGCCGCTCGACGCGACTTGCGCGCTCGCGCCACCCACGCCGCGCGCCCCCACGCCGAGCGACCCCGCGCCGCGCGACCCCGCGCCGCGCACCCCCACGCCGCGCGCCCTCACCCCGCGCACTCCCGCGCTGCGCGCTCCCGCGCTGCGCCCCCCCCGCGCCGCGCTCCCCAGCGCCGCGAGCCCCCGCGCCGCGCTTCCCAGCGCCGCGCGCCCCAACTCCTCGCGCCCCCGCGCCGCGCTCCCCCGCGCCACGCGCCCCCTTGCCGCGCATCCCCGCGCCGCGCGCGCCCGCGATACCCGCGTCGCGCGCGCTCGCGCCAGACAGGACCTGACACCCGCGGTTCCTCTCTGAGTAGAGCCGAGCTCTTCCCTGAATCGAGCCGTGCTCCTCGAGAGTAGAGCCGCAAACTCCACCGGATAAAACAACGCCAAGACATGCCCATAGTAATGGGCATCGAAAGACACCACAGCAAGGGGGCACCCGCCCCGACGCTGTATACCCACGCCCCAGAGGGGATGTGTGAGATGATCACCGATCGGAAATGTAGGTCATTCACTATCCAAACTTTGAAGGTGACACACGTTAAGCGCACAAGTAAAAAATACTACCCTCAACATGGATACTACTCCTGAAGAAGCTGCACAAGTTCTTGCACTGCTGCGCCGAAGGGTGCGGCAGTGTGATATTGCCCGGCAACTCAACCTAAGCCGTTTTGCTGTTCGAAGAGTAGTCCAGCGATTCCGGGAGACTGGTGGCTTTGTCCGAAGACATGGATCTGGGAGACGACGCTGCACATCTGAAAGGGATGACCGCTTCATAGTGTCGACGAGCATGAGAAATCGGTTCTCCAATGCTGTTGAGATAAGACAGGAACTCCAAGCAGTTCGCGGGACAACTGCAAGTGACTCTACGATTAGAAGAAGATTAACAGAGAAGAAAATAGCCGCCCATAGAGCTGCTACAGGCCCAAGATTGACTGTAGAGCATCGTAGATCCCGCTTGCAGTTTGCCCGCGATCACGTCGATTGGACGCTAGACCAATGGCGAACAGTTCTCTTCTCAGATGAGACGAGGGTGTGCCTTTTCTGTAATGACAGGCGAAAAAGAGTGTACAGGAGGCAGGGGGAGCGATTCGCACAAGCCTGTATTCAAGAAACTGTGGAATACGGGGGTGGCTCCTGCATGTTTTGGGGCGGCATATCTTGCGACGGCAAAACTGACCTTGTATGCGTTTCCCGGACTGGAGGTGCTCGCGGGCAAGGGTCGCTGACTGCTCACCGGTACATCACAGAAGTCCTGGAAGAGAATGTGGTCCCATATGCTGGTTTCGTCGGCCATGGGTTTACTTTGATGCACGACAACGCTCGCTCCCACACCGCGTTTATTGTACGTGACAACCTTCAAGAGGTTGGGATCCCTATCATGCAGTGGCCGGCGAGAAGTCCAGACCTGAACCCGATAGAGCACCTTTGGGATGAACTGAAACGGCAAGTTAGGTCACGAGATCCTGCTCCTACCACCCTCCAGGACCTGCAAGAGGCCGTAATTTCGGAATGGGACAGCATGCCACAAGATCAAGTCCTGAAATTGGTTAGGTCTATGAGAGATCGAATGGAAGCTGTTATCAGGGCAAGAGGACGTAACACTAGGTCTTAGATTACTTTTAAGAATGATTTTGTGATTTTTTCTGAATAATTAATTATTTTGTTGTAGAGCGTAAATAAAGATGATTTTTCTTTCCCAATCAACCTGTATTTTTTTTATGCCCTTGTAATGAAAAACACTTTTTTTTTTCAATATTTAAATAGTCTGTTTTATTACCTTTCAATTGATACCTAAAAAATCCCGCGAAATTGGTTTCAAATAAGAATAAAATTTGTTTGAAGCACATTTTTTAAAAGGTGCGATTTTTTTGACGCTGAGTGTATGCTGAGTCAACTACTTATCTGATTAATGTAAAACTTGGACACCTGTTTTTTCAGACCTTTGTCTTTCCGTTGTCAAGTCGGTTGCCTAATTGGACACATTTCGCTCGATAGATTTTATTTTTGAAAATGATGCCTTTTTAAGTTATTATTTAGTTTTATGTCTAAACGGCTGGAGTTTTATGTCTGAAATTACTGTTATAACAATAAAACATGGTTTATTTTCTGATGTCAGGTGAAAAAACTCCTACATCAAATACATTTTCGTAAAATCCAGAAAAACCTCCAAAATTCACTGATTTTGCGCGCCGCCAGCGTGCGAAGCGAGAATTCTAATGTAGACAACATGCTGAAGTTAAAAATCGCTCAGTAAGATTATCGTGCACCAGGGGTAAGGCCAATGAAAAATGTGTAAAAAATGTGCGTGAATTCTGCAAAAACTACGCGGAGAGTCTCACTTTGCTCGCTTCGCCTAGATATATTTACATGACCCATAATCGGGTTAAAATGTTTAAAAAAAAAAGTTAAAAACGAGCGTGAGCGGTCGCTTAGCTGCGTGGCATTTTCCTCGCACGAACAAAGTTGTTTTTTTCCTCCAAGGCATTTTCTCTTAGTTTCCATTTAAAAATGACAATGGATATTCATACGTACTCGTATAATTTTCCCTTTAGGGCAAAAAAGAGGCATTTCCCGTCTTCTTATTTCAAAATAAATGCGACAATTTGACGAGTATGTTTGAGAAAAATATATTTATTGCACAAAAATACAACTATAGGTATTGCACAAAACCAATCCAATCATCATCCATGCTGGACATAGGCCTTCCCAAGATTTCGCCACTCTTGGGGGTCCTCCTGGAAGAAATGCCCTCATACTCCATACTCGGCGGGGTTGGTGAGTGCGGTGCCGAAACCCACGTACCAGTGACGCCGCTGCCCATCACCAGTCTGTTCTTTTATAAGGCCCGGCATTTTGGGATGGATATACGGCCATCAAACGGTCCCTGACAATAGTTGGTCACCTGGTTGTGCCTATCTGCGGGCTGTCCTCTTACTCTCCCCCGAATAACTTCGGGAGGATTTGTGAGTAAGATGGTGGTACCTCCACAGTCAAGCCCAGGATCAGCTCTACCACCTCGAAACAAACAAAGCCAAGCTTAATACTAACGTATTCCGATCCAATAAAGAAGAAATACTGCTTTCAAACTTTCTATTGAAAATTCTGTATATCCTAGTTAATTTTTAGTCTCCATAAGTATGAAAGAATCCTAGATTTAATCGAAACAGCGGGTACCAACTAAAATCTTCAATCAAGTATCTTCTCAACTTCGATATATTTCAGTGGAGAAATCCAACTTTAGCTTCTAGCTTTCTATCTGCTGAATAAGTTTAGAAATAGAAAAGTTTATTTTTGATTCACGGCGACTCTCGTTGAATCTTGATCCAAAGTACATTCGGCTTTAAATCTTGGTGATACAAGGAATCGTAACAAGTATTCTGATTACTTACATAAGAAGCTACGAGAATACTTGAGGTTTACGTTACGTCGAGCGGTTCTCGGTTCGAAACGGAACATACTTACAGACAAACAGATAAAAATTGCAAAATTATACAGGATGATTGGTAATTAGATGCAATCCTTTGAAGGGGTTGTAGAAGAGAACAATTGCAGTCGATTAGACTATACCTATATAATGCCTTATGCAAAAGTGAACCATTTCTGAGATATTTTGAATTTATGCTTTTTGTCTAAAAATATATATTAAAAAAACCAGCTAATATATATTTTTTTAATTTGTTTTCCTATTCTTTTGGCCGTATTTTTTATCATTCCTATGTCAATTTAATATTTTTGTACCTCATTCAAAAGCTAGTGAAATGCAGATGAGTTCAAGCTAATACACACAAAAAATTGCATAGAGACTTTTTTAACCTAGCTTTTTTGTTTAAATATTTTGCGATTTTCAAGAGTTTTCAATTGTTTTGGAGCACAGTGTCAAGGTTTACGTCAATAATGTGCATTTTAGGGTTATTGTTTATTGTCTAGGATGTTATCAAAGCGAAACAAATAAAAAAATCTAAAATATTGGCTGTTTTTTTAATATATTTTTTAAAGTTTACTTTAGAAAAAAAGCTTAAATTCAAAATATCTCAGAAATGGTTCACTTTTGCATAAGACATTATGTAGTCTAGTCGACTGCAATTGTTCTCTTCTGCAACCTCTTCAAAGGATTGCATCTAATCACTTGTATATTGGACCTCAGTACAACACTAATAACCCATTTCATTTAAAATTTCGCAAACATATTCTTTGTACACAATACGGACACGACTTTTTTATTATTTCATTTATTAGTATAGTGTCAACTATTTTATATTATAGTATAAAAATATTGTATTATTTATTTTTTTTACAACTCCACCACGAATATTAAGACATAAGACATATAGGACATTTTTATTCATAATTATCATTATACATCGGGACACAATAAATTAAAATAAATAATAATAAGTTATGTTAATAATTTATTAAATTAAATTAAAATGTAAAAAATTCACAACATGTCAAATTACAATATTGATTACATTAATTAATTACAATATTTAAGTCACAAAGTAAAAGTTTCTATTTTAATAATATTTTTTATATATTTTTTTATACCTATTAAAATATTATAAGAAATAAAAATAAAATTAATCTCTTAAAGTTTATATACATTTATTTTATTCTATTAATAGTTTTAATTAATCTTTCAGCAGCTCGTCTACACTGTAAAACGTCTGCCCGAGAAGCCAATGTTTCAGCCTGGATTTATACGACTGCAAATTATTATTATAAAATTAAATTAAATTAATTAATTTTTTATTATTTCGATATGAAAGTAAAGTTACACATATTTAAAATATTAACATAAAATTATATTGTATATATTGATAGTTTTAATTAATTGAAGTTGATGCTTGTGATTATCGGGATTTGACAATGGATAACAATGACACGTACAAGTGAATTTGAGTCAAAATGTTTCTATTAATTATTTTATCATAGAACTTTGTATAAACTCGAATAAGACCCTATAAATGAAATAATACTTTATTAATAAATATATATTTAACTCTTCTTGAGCCTTTATATTTATTTTAGCAATAAGTATGAACAAAATAACATTTATTTTATTAATAGGTTGGGGAAAAACTCTTTTCGCAAATAGTATGTATGATATTATAATAAAATCTCTTTGGCTATACCATTTGTATCTGGCTGGTTTTGGTATTACTAAAAAGTTTAAATTTTAAAAAAGAAAATTCCAAATTCAAATTAGGTAAAATGTGTGATTTAACACGCGGGCGGAGCCACGGGCAAAAGCTAGTAACAAATAAAAACGGGGAAAATTACAAAATAGAGTTGACAAGCCACAAGTAAACAGAAATGTCCATTGTCGAGGGAAAAATTACAGCTGACTTTAAAATGGTCCCAGCACCAAGCAAACTTGTCCTGCGTCGGCGTGTGTTAGACAAAAACAAAATTCATTTCCTCGGTATAAACATACATGAGAAATCAGGTCAGTTTTAAAGACATAAATGAGGCTACATTCAAGCTGCTCACGCTGTCGGAGTAGCCAATATCAATTTTAATTAGGTTTCATGTCCTAAATTAAGGTCGACTTCAATAATTTCCGTTGAGATTTACTGCCTGTAAAATGGCTTTATTAGGAACGTGGCGGGTTGTTCCGCTATCAACCCAACTATTTAGAGTATTGTGAACTATGTCGCGGAATATAAGTACCTCAAAATAAAAAAAACCGAACCCTTAGATCACTCCGACTTACGTAATCAATTTCATACAAATTGGCTCACCATAAAAACCTATCGGGTACTTCCAGTTGACTAAGAAAAACTAATTCCGTTCATAATTATGTCTTATAATTATAACTCCCTCTAGGAAAAATCAGAAAATTATGGTCCAACTTATTTGACCCATTGGACGCGTGAAATTGAATAGATCGTAATGAAATTAAATGAATACTTTATTTTTGCAATGTTGGTATATAAATACACTTATGCAACGTTAGGATTTATTGAATAATAAAAATAGTTAATTAAATTTAAAAGCGGAAAAATACAATGCTAATATTAAATTAGGTTTTGGATTTGATTATATTTAATAAGTTACATGAACTAAAATAAAGGTATTTATCCATATACTAAATACTAATACGTTACACATATAAATACATGCCTAACTCCGCCCATTCGATATTAGTCTTGCTAAGAAGAAGGGCAAGAAACTGAGCAAGATCAAGTATTAGCATTGTCAAGTTAGTTTGGTCATTTGTAACTGCCCGTGGAATACGTTTTTGTTTTAAGCGGTAACTACGGAACCGTCAGGGTACGAGTCCTGCTCGCACTTGACCAGTTTTTAATAAATGAGTTATTTTGTTTTTTTTTTCAGGAATTAGAAGAAGTCCTCACCGATGTAACTGCAGCGTGTAGTGACGCGATTTGCCAGAAGGGAGAAATCATGACAGACAAGGTATTACGAGCTTTTTTACTAAATATACAAAAAAATGCATGGAGGCAAAATTTGATAAAACAAAATTGCAATGTTTTCGAAATTCCCACCCGATTCGATCTGGAAACTTCCTCCTAAATGTTTATTATTCGTTTGACTAAGCATCTTATTTTAGAAAAAAATAAAATAAATTGGAGTCAAGACATATTTCTTATTAGAGTATCTAGGTATAGAGTTTAAAGATTTTTGACATTATTTTAATAAGAAACATTTATTTGCTAAAATAAGGGTGAACAGTATCTCCTTATTAGCTAATTTTATTCAAGCATGCAATTTTTGTGCATTTTGGACAAGCCAAGATTAAACACTTACTCGTATATAGTGCGACAAGACTCTTTTTGCGCGTGGATGACATTGACAGGGGGCACAGCTGCGAAACAAGGATTACGTTTTATTACGATAGCGATAAAATAGTTCCGATTTTGGCCACGACCAATCCACGCAACAAAAGAGCGCTGTTGCGCTGTAATTTATGATAACGAAAGCTTTAATCAAAGTTATAGGTCTCACTTTTTAAA
The DNA here is from genome assembly GCA_910592155.1 of Ypsolopha scabrella. Taxonomy (NCBI): domain Eukaryota; kingdom Metazoa; phylum Arthropoda; class Insecta; order Lepidoptera; family Ypsolophidae; genus Ypsolopha; species Ypsolopha scabrella. The sequence goes on along the minus strand of OU342964.1, from coordinate 19,852,034 downwards.
TTCCCATATTTTACCGAATTTTCGGCAAAGTTCCATATGCTATGGTCACGGGATGATTACAGTCAAATTTCAGGAAATATTAAAACTAAACACTGTGAGTTCCGTAATCCTAATAATGTTTATATTGGCCGTGTAAACCCAAAATCGTATATAGGTATACTCGTAATCGTAGTTGTACCTTATATCTATTGTAAAATTGTTTTTTTGTCTTTTGGTGTGCAATAAAGAATATTGTATTGTATTGTTGTTCGTGATATAACTGGAGATCAATCGGCTCCAGCTGAAGCTTTTGTTGTAATTCTTTCGTGGTTTACAGCAAATTTTTAAATTATCGGTAGAAATTTTATCAACGAACGGCTTTTTAAAACAGCTGTTTTATCACAAACAATTTTTTGTGTTGTTGCACCTAAGTGCAACTAATTGATGGACCTTCATGCTAACACAAATAAAAACCTTCTTGCACAAGTTCCACTATATTTATTTACTTTATTTATTTCGACTAGTTTCGTGTATTAACGACATCGTTGGGGTAAATAAACGAAACTAGTCATAAATACGAAAAAAAATCAAAAAAAAAAATCACGAAACCAGTCGAAATTTACGAAATAAATATAGTGGAACTTGCGCAAGATTTATTATTTGTGTTATGAAAAACGGATTAACTGATTCCCATTCTACGAATAAGATTATTCGTAGTTCCCATTGCTTCAATCGTCCACCGCAAATTTGTATGATTTTCGGTTTATTTGGGTTTTATTTCAGACATAGTGGCTCTCTGATAGGACAGTGTGAGGAAAATAAAAGAGAAAGAGAATATCTCATCATCGAATAAGGAGGAATTAATATAATTTTTAAATGAAATTGCAACTTTTTACGTTTTGTATTTCGTTATGTGTACACTCAAATTTTAAATTTCTGCAAGACAAGTATAAACGCTCTTAGACACATTAGAAAACAGCACCTACTAAATTCATATAATAGATACAAATAACAAAAGTACAAAACGTGTTTTAAAATAACGCCAAAATGTCATTGAATATTGTGCAATGAAAGTTCAAAGAAAACTTCGTAACTTTTCGAAAGCTACAACAACAATCAATAACCTAATTTGTTTTCTAACCGAAAAGTGATTAAACCTGTTTAAACGTCCTTCAAGAAACCCCAACTAAGTGGATATCTGTTTGTAAGAGTCTGAATCGCAATGACGGAGGGTCCCGTTTCCTGGAATCTCTCAAATAATGTGTTAATTTTCCACTTACTTTAAGTTACATTCATGCGAAAGACAACATTCTGTTTGTTTGCTTAATGTTTCATCGTAAGTAGTTAGATGAAGAAAGTTCAAGACATTTTCATTAAAATTTACGAGTGCACACACAGGAATCCACTTTAATATTTACATAACTCTGACATGTCTAATTGAACTAGTAATCATATGGTTGGAAAACACATAAAAAACTAGATATAAATTATAATATTATAATTAATATTTGCAGTAAATAGATAAAGTATGTAAATGCATTTAATTCCTTAATAATTACGGAAGTCAGTTTAAAAATTACTCGGACTTCAAGGGGAATTTGATAAACACATCATGAAAGTCCAGCTATACTTTCGATTAAATTAATTACATAAAGATAGCTAAAAAAAAGTTGAGGATACAGAACGTGTAAACACATTTTCTACTGGTTATACTGAATAACTTTACCAAAAAGCCCTTTTCTTTGTAATTGTTTTAAAACTTGTTTATTTTACTGGCGGGCCCAATTTGTTTTCCATTTACGTGTGCCTTTTCTTTGAAAAGATTGTTTAGATTTGGTTTTATATTATGTTAGCGTCTATTTCCTCCTGGTACTTAGGGCAAATCCTATGCTGCTTATGATGGCATTAAATGAGGTGCTTACTCAAGCCAACGAAAGTTTGCAGATTTTGATATTTCAATGAAAAGAAATTTAAAAAATCTGAATCTTATTTGCGTTGGTAAAAATTATGTTTTCATTTGACTAAAATTTTATTAATTTTGAATATACTCAATTAATCTTTGCAGTTTCCTGCAAGTTTTTGTGGGCCATAATAGTTTCATATACTTATTCGTATCGATGGTCGGAATATTTTAACTCCAAACGAAAGAAGGAAAGCTTGAAAAATCACTGTGGCTTGGCTCGCGATTAAGATGGCTTCCTGTTTGGTATGCAAGAAGTAGATGATGCCATTTAAACGCGATATCCTGTAAGACGGATACAGAGTACGGAATTTGTTTGCGAACTGTTACAAATACTGTAACAGCTTGAGAAATTCACGATAATATTCGTACCTAACTTGTGGCTAGCTGTTTAATATTTGATTCTGTCGGTTGTTCAGAAATGCAAGAAGCGTTCTCCGCTATTAGGTCGTAATTTCCGTAAGACGAGCATAGTGTACGGAATTTGGTTGCAAGCCATACTGTAATTTGACCTTGTAACAGATTGAGAAATTCATGAAGCCACAAAATGTTGCCTGCACTTTGGAATTGACAATGAGAATCTTCTACCTACGCCAAGCTGCACTAGAGTAACACAAATAAATAATACATACAATACAGTACAAACCGCTACGGCGTTCGGAAAAATGTAGCATTGTTTACATTATTTAAACGAGAGCAGTATGTATCAATAGAAATATCACGACAGAAAAATATTCAAATTCCGAATCTGTTTACAATTCAGTTATTAAACCGAGTGATATAATTATACTTAACTTTTGGAGGTTTAAACATAAATCTCACTATCAAAAAGTACCTACTGATCAAAAGCGATTTGGGCTCGCACAATAAATGTTCCAGAATTTTTTTCCCCATTTATTAATATACGTACTCATGCAACTTAAAACTTCAATAAATCTTAAACTGAAAATATCATCACAATATAGGAACGCTGAAAAATTAATCTGTGGGGTAAATTTGCAACTCGATGTCGTTGCGATATCGTTTGTCGAATGAGCGGCAGTTGCTGCGTGATTGGATACCAAACTATCAAAACTTGGAGTTGACAATTTGGTATCCAATCACAGGCACTAGCGCGCAATCGATTTCGAGTTGCAAACTGACCAAGTACATCCAATGTAGGATATAAATATAAGGTAAGATATAAGTATCAAGGATCGATAAAACATTTGGCTAATTTAGAAAATAAAATGTTAACCATTTATTGCATACTTTTTATTCAAAAGTAAGGAAAACAATATTATGATGTACATTCTGTACCCAGGTAAAAAGTTACCCCCTTAACCCGGGGCTGAGCTTGCGTTTGTAGGGAATTATGAATTATAGCTTTTGCCCGCGGCTCCGCCCGCGTGTTATTCGGTTTAACGACATGCTTTTTTCCGGGATAAAAAGTAACCTTAGTGTTAAGTTGGGGTTTAAGCTATATTCATTCTAAATTTTATCCAAATCCGTCCAGCCGTTTCAGCGTGTAAGAGTAACAAACATTCACACACACACACAAAACTTTCGGATTTATAATATTAGTGTGAAGTGTGATAAGATAACATAGCCTTGTGTTATTTCACCACAAACGATAACAGACCGCGCTAATTAGAAACCTGATGTATGAAATAACAAAGCCTTGTCTTATATCACCACAAACGATTTGGTCCGCGCATATTAGTCACCTGATTTTTCAAAGATATTGATCTATCTTACAGGAACCATGCATTTTTCCGGGAAAAAAGTAGCTACACACGCACAAACTTTCGCATTTTTAATATTAGTAGGATAGGATAAAATAATATGCATTTAACAAAAAGGGTCATTGAACCTTGATACTAAGCTCTTACCGAGTCTTTACGAATTTAGCTATAAAAATAAATGTCACCTTGTATTTAGGCCGCAGATGATACAACAGCTATGTACAACAAATAAAATTAGAATAAGTCTCCTTTACACGTGATGTAACGTTTGAAATTATTCCAAAATGTTTGTGTTAAAAAATGTTTATGATTATATTATCAACAAAACATTGATAAAAAATATTCAAAATACATACTTTATTGACGCAGTGCAACAACCAGCTTCGTCGCTACGAGTCACTCTGCGCACAATCCCGCGCAGTATCCAGCACAGCGGATCTTGCGCATCTAGCGAGGACCATCCTGACTGCGCAGCCGGCGACGAAGCCTCCCAAGCGACCCTTCATGCCACCATACCCACCGGAGCCTGACGACCCGCCGATGGACGTCCCTGCTGTAAGATATTTCTCAACCCTCTATTTCTTTTTTTTTTTTTAATATTTTTGGACCTGACGCCTCTAACAAAGACTATTCTGAAAGCGGACGGTGATGAATGAAGATACTGAAGCTTTTCACCGTCTGGAGAAGACAAACCTTTATCCACACGCGCAGTCAGGCTAAGTAAGGTTCTATCCAACTTTATTTCAAAGGATAAAAAACGTTTTTATTTTATTCTACTGACATTTAATTATACAAACAACAGACGCCACTGACCATTCTGAAAGCTTTGAAAATATGAATATCTAAAGAAATAAAAAACAAAATTATTTGCCCATACGTAGTAACTATTATAATAATTTGTGCCAAACTAAACTCACCGTACAAGTCGCTATTTAAAATTAGAAGTGATTTTTATTTGCGCGTGTCGTTTTTTTATTTAGAATAGAATAGAATATAATTTAATAAAGTAGTTGACAAAAAGGAGTCAGGCTCAGCTTCTTGCCTGAAGTGAAAAAGGCCATCTTCACAGCGCTTTCCAGCGTTTTCCCTGATCTCACAGATTTAACACAACTGCAGGTATATACTATAGGTCAAGACAAAAAAGAAAAAACATGCATTAAAAATAAATAAAACAATTGACATCGGGTTTAACAAATATAAAAATCAAGTAATATGACACTAAAAATCGTTGAAAACAATATTAATAATAATCAAAAGCTGCACATGCTACAAAGTGAACAAGGACATTTCTAGTTTTAATAAAAGAAAACAAAACATACTTAGTTAAAGGACTTAGGCGGAAACTTTTCTTTCTTCTTTTTAAAAAGCGGCATTTCATTTATTTGTTTTTGTTTTTAAGATTCTTCTTGATATGTTTTTTAAAGCTGAGAGACGTGATGTTTTCATGCAGGGGTGGCGGCAGATCGTTCCAATTTTTTGTTGCCGCATATTTAAAACTACCTCTGAATCCAGATGTTTTGTGTTTTGGAACGATAATAAGATTTAAGTGCCTTCTGCGATTATTACGAGTATGTGATCTGCGGCCTATTTATCTAACTTAGACATTTATCGCTATCGCTTTCAAAGGCATCGTGATATGCTAGTAATGATGTGTGACGTCATTATTACGATAATTTGAAATAACGATACAATTGTTAACGAGAGAATCAACATGTTGAATTTAGATAATATGGCCCCAGAAGAACGGATAGTCGGATATGTTACAAATATCCTATGCATTTTGTGTGAATTCTAATCAAAGTAGAGCAGTAATGCCTTACCCGTTAAATTCCCTTACAAACCCATATACTAGTCATACAATATATTATGTATCAACATGTGTAAATAAACGTAGATACGTGCTTACAATAGGTAGATGTAAAATCAACAACACGCGCTAGCTACTGGAGCGCACAAGGATCTTGACCTAAATTTGAAGCTTTGCATTCGCTGAACCTGCACCTTTGCCCTTTGCAGGGATTAGAACGCCAAGTATCTCAAAGAAACAAAGATTATAATATTTTGTTGACTGTATGAATTGTAACATTTACTAGGTTACCTCTGATCACTTTGATTAACACTTTGATCCTCACGAGAAGAGGAATACTTGGTCAATACATTTACACAGCATCTCATCAATCATTCGTCAGTGGGTCTTAACAGGGGAATATATTCTGGTGACCTTGAATGTTGAAATTGGTGAATAAAAATAAAATAAGAAAATATATGATAAACTGCAGAATATCTGGAATGATGTGCCTTCATTGGATTATTAAATTTTCATCAAAATCTTCAAATAAATATTACCAAACCTAGATGTAATTTAAACCGAATATCCGGTTTAATTAATTATGTATGTCTAAGAAACAAATTGAAACCTTGTCAAATTAAAGATATTAACACAAGAAATGTGTTCCCTAATTTTAGTTATGATAATGATTATTTATATTTGCGCGTTCGCAACTTGATTCCCCTTCGAGCGACGGAGAGATCAATACGGGACGAGTCATGCGAGTGGTTGAGACGTACGCACCCGGGGTCACAAGCAGGATAATTGTCGCCGATCAAAGTGTTTGCGCTGGTCATGTTTGTTTATCTCTTTTTTGCAAAAAAACTATCGTTCGGTACTCGTTTGTTAATATCGTAACACGAATTAAACGTTGCATTACATTTAAATAATAACGTAAGCTTTGGGTGTGGCCGATTCTACCACCTAGGGTCGTTTTCCATATACCTAGATTTTTTTTCTGTACGTATCTCGTATGACTTGATCCCCAGAACAGTTTTTTTTTTCGTTATTTATAGTCTTATAAACCGGAACCTTTAATAACTTTAAAAAAATAATTTGTTTTAATTTTGGTTTAAATGCTTACAAAAATTGAATTTTTCCAAAGTAATTTAGCTTCTGTAATGAACACAAAATAACTAATTTAAAATGAAGAAAAATTGGTTTTGACAGTTCTAAAACTGAAATTAAAACCTTCAGGATCGGCTTTTAACTATTTAGTTTAAAAATATTTTTTAGTGGGTTAAAAGTTAATACCTATTGCTGATGGAGAGTTATTTGACGCGTGCAACAGGTGGAACGTAAGCGAAATAAAAAAATATATGAAAATTTATTGTCACGCCAATCCTCGGTGGGTGACAGAGGTATTCCGAATGCCAATTTTATACCATTTAATTATTGGAAAATGTTCAAACAATTTAATATTGTTATTTATGACAATTAAATCTAGAACATAATCGAGAACAAATGTTGGCAACATAAACAACCCTATGTTCACATGGGCTCATCCAGTTGATTAAAATAACCAAACCAGACACAATTATTGGTACGACGAGGTTTACCCTACGATAATCCTTTTGCCCATCAAATGAAATTCAATCTCTAGTTATCGCTCCAAAATTCAATTTCGTCTAATCTTTTACACGAAATTTTCGAATGAGTGGTTGTCCGTTCGATGAAATTTCGTTCCACGAAAGATATTTTTATCCTTATAATTTATTATGAAGTTTTTATAGTAGCTTTATAGTTTGCCTATTTTATTTGATCTTAAAAGCTTATTCTATTGGACCTATACATATATGAAAAATTTGTCTCTACAACTTGAAAATTAGTTTGTCCGCCTTTCCTTATTAAAATTGTATTCAATCGTCAATAAAGTTTTGTTTGAACAAATCAAATCAAATCAAAATATTTATTTTGCAAAATAGATACATAAAGTATACTTTCTACAAGTCAAAGTTAATTTCAACAATATATATCATTATAATATAAAAAATATATAATAATACGGGAAATAAAATATACACCTGCATAAAATAGAGGAGTCTAGGAATAAAAATATTATATATACAGAATGCAATGAACAAATAAGTTGATAAATAAATACGGGAAATACATACAAAAAATGTGAAGGTTGGGCTACTAAAATTTAATAAAGTTATACACCTGCATAAATATAGAAATATAGGAATAAAAATATTACATATACATAATGCAATGAAAAATGTGTTTCAAAATTAACTAAATAAACCATAAATGAAAATAATGCCTAACCATCCTGACCATTCGATTAGTATTGCTAAGAAGAAGAACAACGCAAAATTATTGAAGTTAATATATCTACTGATATACATAGTAACACACATTTGGAAACACCTCTGTCACCCAATGTAATAAGCCGAGTGCAAAAGACATGACCTTAAATAGGACTAATCTACACATCAAACTAAACAACTTTCCCTGCGAAACATACCTGCGGAATTAAAGAAAACACTTTTCCTTTGTATTTTTTTAAACCATATGTATGTTTCATATGAGCAGCTCCATCCTAGAATCTCTGCAAAATGGTTGGTTGTTCCAGGAGAGCATGCCTCCAGTGCTGCGAGGGGAGATGCTGCTGGACCGCATGGGAGGCTCCCAGGCGAGGATGAGCTACGAGCAACTACGGAAGGACTCACAAGACCTGGAAATGCAGATTAAACAGTTTCAGGTGCGAGGTTGCTGATTCGTGATAGGGCTGGAGGTGGATCAGCATGGTTTACCGCGATAATACTACTTATTTAGGTATTTGTAATGTTATCCACATCCATATAAAGTGTAAAATATTGTACAAGCTTGAAATTTTTGAGAATTTCTAAAAACTCCTTAAAATATGAAGTATTAGAGGACCCCCGCGACTTTATCTGCGTGGATTTGGGATGTAAACAGTTCGTTGTACCCGTTGGAAAGTTTAGACCCCGTTTCACAATTGTACAACATATTAGAAAAAAGTTGTATACATATCAAGACACTATTTTAGCGTTGGATTTGAACTAGCTGCCATAGCCAAGAGCTTTCATTTATCATCAGTTTCATCACCATTGCAAAATGATACAGAGTCCATACAAAAGTACTCGTGGTCTTTTTGAGGAGTCTTGTAGATTTTGGTGGAAAACTGGATAAGTCACTGGTCCGGGGTAAGCAGGAAGATAAATCGAGCCCCGTCCGAGATTTATTTTACACAGAGAATTTCTTTGTGGTTGATTTTTCTATCGTGCACTCTAACAGTATAAAACTACTGTTGTTTTCCCTTGCAATTTTATTTTAAGGAAACTTATTGCTTTGATGAATCTAATAAACAAATTCATATTTCTAATTCGAAAATCCCAGAGCAAATGCCAAATAAAAAATATGCAGACAAGAAAAAAATTGTTCAAATAATCAAAATGCGAGGTTCGTTCGCATTCAAAGCATTGCAAGATGAATAATATTATCAAAGGCAAATTCGTCTGGTTAGCCTACTGGAAAATTAACCTTACCTCGTTGAGGCATGGTCCAATTTTCGTTAGTGTTTTAATCTGCTTGAATGTTCTTAGGATAAGCAGTCACTATGTAGGTACATCGTGTTTGTGGGAGGTTATCTGCCGCTCAATCTACTGTGTCTATTGCTGGAAGGTGCAATTCCTTTGAGAGAAATTCAGGGCTTAGAACTTGGGATTACAATAAACTGCCAAGTTTAGAGTTTCGATGGACAGGGGCGTTTTGAGCAAATATGTGCTAGTATATGAAAACTGGGATAAAACTAAATCATATTTTTTTTGTATGCAGGAAAAAAGTAATTATTTAGAAAATAATGCACATCAAGCCGAATCATTGCTAACATTTACCGAATTCATATTTCTTTTTGAAAATTTTGTACTTTCTTCGTCACCCTCTAACAAATGTATCAAAGATGTTGCAACAAATCATGAATCTAAAATTAAGAACCTCGGTGTTTTGCTTCTCATAAATATTTGTTGAGCTGGTGAAATAATTGTGACATCGCACACGAAACGCGCTATATTGAGAATCGCTATGAAAGGAATATTGTAACTGTGTCAATATCACAGCTAGCACGAACATAATATAAGAGTAACATCACACATCCGCGGAAAGATATTCAATTCTGGATAATACTAAAGAAAACTTACGTAAAGAAGAAATAGAAAAATAAAACGGCCAAGTGTGAGTACGACTCGTGCCTGAGTGTTCCGTTCCGCTAAGTTAACAGACATAATTGATTTAAATAAAAATTAACTTATCATTAGTTACCTACAAAATGTATGAAACAAAACTGTAAACTTTTTAAGTTGGTTGACTGTTACTTGTTAACTTGTAAAGCCTCCTTAGCTATGATAGGTTTTCTTTTAACTTCGTTATATATACCACTGCTGTAAAATTTTCCGAATATCCAAAAACAACAGTTTAGATGGCAGGGGGGGGGGGGGCACTTGAATGTAACAAAAAACACCTCAAAGCTTAATACTTGGCAAACGAATCCCTAAATTTATAAATGGTTTTCACACACCATGGAATAGCCGAGAAAAAAATTCAAACTACTTTACGTGTAGACTTTGTCGGCGTGATAAATATGCCAAATTACACCTTTCTACGGGAATACCAGTAAGTCAATATCGTCAGTATTGGTCACTATTAAAAAAATCGTGTCACTTTTCACACTATTTTCCCAAATTGGTCACTAATGTCACTATTTCAGAGCTCCGAAGTGGCTAGAATAGAGCTGCCTGTTAGAATAGGGGACAAATGTATACTTGGACCCTCTTACTATACAGTAAACTCACGTAGGGAACAAATTTGTCCCGCGCGAAAACACTTTCAATACGTACACCGTGTTTTTTTATATGCCTTTTTAAGAGCTGGTTTTACCCATTAATGCGACCAACTTTTTCTACGGAGACGCCTCTGAAATCGTAAAAAAATTAGAGCTGTTTCAATAACTTTGAAAGGTAGGTAATGTTTAAATTTTTTATTAAATTGTGTTTTTATTAGTAAAATCAAAGAAGATTACAATAAAATTCGCTATATTTCGACCCTTATATTATATTTTCCATTCGCTTGATGACGACCCCTCTGACGGGTCGAAATATAGCGCATTTTATTTTAAATTTCTTCGCTTTTACCTTTTACTAATAAAACAACCCACAATTTACTAAAAATTAAAAGCCAATATCTGATTTTTGAGAAAATTTATTTTTTAACTTTTATATTTTCAATGTGACTTTATTCTTTAAGTACACAGCATAGCTATAGGCCATAGCCCATAATGTTCAAAGTACAAATTATTTTCATGCAAATAAATATTCTTATCCTGATCCTTAGCATTTGTCTTGTCCTTCATTTACTTTCCATACTCCATACATTTTTCATGCAAATACAATGAGCTCTGAAGTTGTGAAAAAACAATACGACTAACTTTCACAAAAGTACCTAAATTGGTTGGGCAAATGCCACTATTTGGACGAAAAAGTCACTATTTCTGTGAAATAGAAGTCACTATTTTACTATTTAACCCTGCCTTTTCAGTACTAGGAGTCCCTGAGCTAAGCCGCGGACAGACAGACTGACATACGGACATGGCGAAACTATAAGGGTTCCTTGTTGACTACGGAACCCGAAAAATACCGAAGCATTACTTAGATCTTGGCTAATCTTTTACAGAGACTGTAAATAACTTAAGTTGTCAGCATTGGCGTAACTAGGATTTGAACTGGGGGGGCAGCCCCCGGCTCTAACTCATAAAGCCATCAAGTATATGTTCTCTATTATGTGATAGTAATAAGATAAATAGAGATAATGCTCCATACAATGAGAACACCTAGGAACCCAAAAAAACTAAACCAATAACGCCTTAAATTGGATAAAGTATCTTTTCACAACAATGACACTCGTAGTTCTGGGGGGGGGGGCAGGCTGCACTGTGGCCCCACCTAGTTACGCCTATGGTTGTCAGACTTGTAATGTTAATTCTATAACATAAACTAAAACTTACTTTTAAATCTTTATATCTAATAATGTAATTTATTTAAATTACAGTCGCAGAAGAAATTATTAAATGTGACACATCTTTTCAAAACTTTAGCAGCGTACACCTTGACTAAATACAACAAACTTAAAACACTTAAACCCTCATTTTGTTTACAGGATAGTCTGGACTCCTTGGCGCGCGTCCAGAACAGAAACATAGAGCAGAATCTCTACAACAAAGTTAACGAGATACAGGTACAATTTACTATCCAACCTTTTGATGTGCATCGAAGTGATATGGGTAGCAAATCCCACCACGGGCGTATATACAGGGTTAGTTTTTCAACTTGGCGTGGATGGCGTGGATGATGAATCGGAAACTATAATAAACTATGTGTGTTGAAAAGTAAGCACCAAGAATAGTTACGGAACTAGTAATGTATGAAAACTTAAAAATATTATTTAGTTTATTAAAAATGAGGACTTTTCATATCATTACTGTCCAGAATTTTATCCTTAAAAGCGAAAGTCGGTTGGTGCAATCAAGGGCCGATCCAGAATTTGTTTTTGAGTGGGGCACCAGGGCTGTAGTACATAGGTATAGATGTATTGTCCCGCATAGTATTGCACTATATATTTTAGTCCTAACGGTAATTCGGGGGGGCCGTGCATGCCTCTGTGCCACCCCACCTGAATCCGCCCTTGGGTGCAATAATATACAGCGTTTCGATTCTCGCATGTAAATTTTTTTTTTAAATCTAGTGTTGCAGTTTTCATTTTCATCAAAATAAGCGCCTAGACTCTTGAGCATTTTTTGATATTCCCTATAATTTCCGATTGGACCATCCACGCCCACTAAAAAATCCAACCCGTAAAATAGCGTAAACTGTTTTTTCGCGAAAAAGCCGCCTTTTTGTGAAAAAACCGAATGATTGCGTAAAGCCGACCCATTACGCGATCATAACATTATTGCGCTCTTACGCAAAAAAAAAACTTCACGGAAAAGTGAGATTAAAACAATAACGAAAATCTTTCACAAAATGTCAAAATTAGGTGCAAAGACGAGCGAAGCGAAGCGGAGCGAGGAGGACCGTGTTAGGTTTACATATAAATAAATTTGGGGAGCCGAGCGAAGCGGACTCTCCTAGTTTTAACAGAAAATAATTTCGTATTTCGCGAAAAAGCAGTTATCACCATCATAATTACGACGACATAATACATAAAGCTTCTCCAAAGAAGAGGAGGGGCGGAGTGTTTTACTGAGAAAATTTGCATTCCTACTCATAATTTTGACAGCAAAATGACCTGAATTTGGATGGAGCCATAATGACGGCGACGTCTTAAAAAAGTTTGAGGGTTTTATTTTACATTTTAGACCCTAAGTTAAACACTTTATGATTAACTTTAGTCATTCTTGTACTTCAAATCATACTTAGGGGGACAAGAAAACCCGTATCTCTCTCGCCCACGGTTGCCATTTATAAAACTGATGTCTACTGTTACATTTATCGCTAGTTTGCATTCTCAGATAGGCTACAGTTCCCAGGATTCTTGAAAAAGGCTTGCTTAAACATTTGTGCTTTTGCCTATTCAAATGAGATACTGTGGTATTTACACTGTTTACGACATGAATTTATTTGAAACGTTTTATTATATTATTTATTTATTATATTATATTAGCCAACTTACAGCATTCAGGTTTTCTTAGTACAAGGAAAAGATATGTGTTTTTAATTAACAATCCAATCCAGAAACATGCAACTTAAAGTTTAAACAAACGAATAGTTAATATTATAGCATGGACATTGGCTATATAAGGTGACATTTATTTATGCAGCCAAATTCTGAAGCCTTGGTGATTTCTCAGATCGAGGTTTGATTAACTTTTTTGTTAAACTCGTAAATTATTTTTTTCGAGTTTCCATCCTACAATCGCCACCCCGAGTTAATTACCACTGGCAGGTCAACATTTTATTTAGTGAAATAAACAAAAACTGTTATCGATCCGTGTTACTGATCACTTACCGAGCCTTCAGTAAAAAATTAACTGCATAAATAAATTTCACCATATACATGTACAGTGGCTAAGCGATATAATTTCAGCTGAAGTATATCGCGTGTTCTTTATTTTGATGTGAGAGGGAAAGCATAACCAGAGAATATAAAGTATTACTACCTGCATAACTGTTGGTTCCTCTGCGCTTACTCTATAACCTTCTAGTTGCCAATGTACGCAAAGTACCAAAATAGTAAATAGTCTCGCTTGGATCATTAAAATTTTACGCTTCGTTTACAACTGAAGAGAAGACTGGAAAAAATTAATTGTCCGCTGAAACCGGAGTTAAAACTTTTCGTAACATTCATTTGAAATGTACCTTTAAGTTGGTACTTAGTTACGTACCTAACACATAATTTAGCAAAGAGTATATGTACCTATTCGTATAAAGTATTCGTATGTGCTATGATATGAGACATATCTATTTCTTCCATTAGGTACATTATATTTTGTTTGTAATATATACTGATTACCTACATATGTATTTATTTTACGTACAGGAGGACATTTCGTTGAAGAAATATGACTACAGAGCAGCACAACTGCATCTAGCTTCAGTGCGAGCACAGGTAAGTCTTGAAATATTCCGTCTTTTTCCTTCTAAATTCCTGTTACTGTTCTGAGGTTCATCGGTTCATCACGCATGCAGAACAGCACTATTGTTTTGACAGCTCATTGACCAATCACAGCTGCTTAGATTATACCTTGAGCTTTCATTGGGTAGGTTGACGTAGTAAGGTATTTGTCTCTAAGTACAGTAGCAGGTTGGGCCAAACGTAGCGAGCCGTAGGGCTAGATATTCGTCCTATTAGAATACCAGTTTTCTATTAGCAGAGTATGCGGCAGTACGTGGTAACGCTGATGATGATAGGTCACAAGTTAAATAAATAAAACCAAAGAACTTTGAAGCAGTGGCCACCATATTTAATTGAAGAAGATTTTCACAGAGTAGCAGGCAAAGGATACAACACGCATACGGCCAAAAAATCTAGTGAAGGGTATAAACCGATATTAATATAATCTTAACATTTTCCCCCCATACGTGGATCTACGAGGTTTAAGGGGATAATATCCTAAAATATTTCAAGTTTTTCCGAACAAACCTATACAATTAAAACTTTATTTCCCCGTTTTCTTTCCACCTAGCATAAATAATGCGAAGCTCCAGGAGTCCAGTGCTCTCGTTTCGTTCCCAACGAGATGATTCATGGTAAAAACAAGACGCCTTCTAAGTTTCTAACATTCGTTTACAGTTCCGCAGCTGGCAAAAGATGGCGCTACCTGTCGCAAATAAATTTTAAAATGAGTGGCTTAATTTACATAAGAAATGTTTTAGGGTTTCATTGATTAATACATTAACTAGTACTTAAATTAGGGTTTGTCTAAAATAAGTAATGAACTAGAATACAAATAGCGAAGACTTAAAAAAAGCTAACCTTTTTTACCGATGAGATTTTATGGGGTATTAAATGCTTTCTTTTCATGCGCTAAAATTATATTTATTCAATGAACCAATAATAACAAAGAAAGCTGTAGGTAAACAAGTTCGTTGCCATGGTTAATATGGTTAAGGCGCAAGTCTAGATGCGCAGAAAAATGCGCACTAACAAATCAATAAATTTTAAAAAGTCGCGCTATTTTATCAATTTCTCAATTAGGAAACAAGACCGTTGAAACCATAGTAAGTATAAGTAAAACAATTTAAACATTTCAAGGAAATGAGCACTTTAAGGACAATACCATAACTTCTTCATGGACTTTCCTTAAAATTTCTTTCCACATTTTATTTTTGCGTTTTCTTTAAAGTTTTGTTGTAAATTTTCTTATTGGGATATGGAAAATTCTTTGTTTTGTCCGTCCCTTGCGAAACATCAATGAAATACCGCCACCCAATGACAAGTGCCGCAGTGCGCACAGCCTCCCATCCCACTTACCTTGGGATGTCATCTCACATAACCTCTCTGCGATTATCCGCAGCATCAGCATCTCTGCTGAATTTTTCATCCTCCCTTTGTGAAGAAGAATAACCCACTCATTTAGACATTCCTCCGAGTGTTTTCAATCAGTAACCACGGAAAACAAACGCAAGATTAAGTTCCGAGCCAAAATGGGCTGGATTACGATGAAAAATCATATGGTAAGTACTTTTTCTGTTATAAAAACAAATAGGTACCTACCTCGACAGGAGAAAGTCTTGAGTATATATAAGGTTCTTTCAATTCGAAACTCCAAAAATCTTTTAAGAATTAATTATAATTTCAAGTTTCTATTATTCATGATCGCAAGTGTAAGTAGATAGGTATCATGGTAATAAAAGAGTAATTACAACAATCTAATGGGATTCTGTAAATATTTAGGGTTAATGTTTTGTGGCTTTAACTATTGTATGCCTTTTCTCTACTGACTATAACTTTGTTGATTGTAATATGTCAACCTGTGTACCCATTATGTACACAACACACTGACTTTTTGTCGTCATCGATCTACATAGTAGCGATAGTTCTCGTCAACAACTTTACTGTGGAGACAAAACTTAATTCACGAGAAAATAATGGCAGCTGTTCCAAATATTTTGGTCGAATATGTATGATACTTCTCTAGGGAATAGCCATATTCTTGCAACTTCGTGGTCCTCAGAGTAAAAGTTGTTCGTAAATACGACGAACGGGCCCTGAGAAGTTTGGGCGGCATATAAATATCTGCACTTGCCGCTCTTTTTTTACAAAAACACAGAATCAACAAAAAAATCACAATGACTACTTGAAAAAGTTTCTTTTTTGTCAAAAAATGTTTTTCTGAAAATTACATAAATTACAATTCGTGCAATTTAATGTTTACACAGAGATAAAACTGATCAACAAATAACTGCACTAAAACGTTCGCAATTATACTTCGTATGTTCTTAACTAAATACTAACTACTGAGCTAATCATGCTACTTTTGCTTTTTCGTGGCGCTATCGTTGTATTTTTAAGCTTCACACATATGTTACTTTCGACATGTCTATAAAATTTAACATTTGTCACTTTTAACAATCTATATTTTTTTTATCAATATCGGCTACTTTTTGCGTTTACCACTTTTGACATCAGAACTTTTGAAACTTTTGTCGCTTTTTACACATTTGTCACTTTTGACACAACTGTCACTTTTGACACATCTGTCACTTTTGACACCTCTATTACTTTCGATACGTCTTCTGTCAGTTTTTTCATCTATTTCTTCATCATTTATACGTTGAGATAGAGTTAGTTGAAATATTTCATCTTTCAATGCTAACATCTAATCCAAGTCACATTTAAGACATCTGTCACTTTTAAAATAAAATATCGTTAATATTTGACATTCCTCGCTATATATATTTCCTCACTATACAGGATGCTATGGGCTTGCCTTTGGTCTTTTAGCGGTTTTTGCTTTAATAATGCTGAATAATTTACTTATCTGATTATTGTAAAACTTGGACACGTGTTTTTTAGACCTTTATCTTTACGTTGTCAGGTCGGTTACTCATTGGAAACATTTCAATCGAAAAATATTATTTTTAAAAATTATGCTTTTTTAAGTTGTTAATTCGTTTTTATGTCTAAACAGCTTGAGTTTTTGCCTGAAATTACTGCTAAAACAAGAAAACAAGGTTTATTTTCCGATGTCAGGTGAAAAAACTCCTACAGCAAATACTTTTTCGTAAAATCCAGAAAAATCTTGAAATTTCACTGATTATGCGTGCCGGTAGCACGCGGAGCGAGCGTTCTAATGTAGACTTTCTGACAACATATTGAAGTTCAAAATCACTCGTAAGATTATCGTGCACCATGGGCCAAGCCTTAAGATGAAAACCTTTTCCCTAAAACGGGGTATTCTGCCCATTAATATGAACAACTTTTACTATGGGGCCAACACTGAAATCACGAAAAAGACAGAAAATATTGTATCATATTTTTTATTTTATTTTAGCTGCATTTTCCCGATTTCATGGTTGGCTCCATAATAAAAAATGTTCATATTCCGTAATCCTGTTTTAACATCTTACGGTTCTATACTTATAGGGCAAAAAGGAACCATTATGTTGAGACTCCTTGTCCGTCCGTATGTTATAGCCTCATAACTTTTGAACCGTTGAAGATAAAGGCTTGAAAGGCACAAAAATTGCATTAATTTAAATTTAAAAAATTTAAAATTCGGAATTGCTCAAAATATTGTTATCTTTTAGATACAAAAAAACTCTTCCTTAAAACTTCAATATGGGTATCAAATTTTAGATGTTCTTGAGTTGATTGTAAAAGCATACGATTATGCTTTAATTACTTGCACAAATTTAGATATATATTTGGAAAAACCTCAAAAATTAATATAATACCATAGCAATAAAAATAATTTGGTAAGTGCGAGTCGGACAAGCGCGCAAAGGGTTCCGTACCACCCTAGAATACGGGTGCGTAGCCCTAAAAAAAATATGTTAAATAACAACAATGTACATGCCAATGCAACATCAAGTCAACAAAAAACAAGACGCTAAAATGGTAGCGCCTGACAATAAATTTGTCACCGTTTGCGTCCGAAACCCTACTTTTTATTATTTTCTGTTTTACTTTACAGTATGTCGTACAATCTGACAAAAGAGCCAAAATCAGTAACGTTTAAATAATGCAACTTTTTCGAGGTCTCTTGTATGGGGACGCCACACAATTTTTTTTTTTATTATTTGTCATTATAGAGGCCACGGTAACACGTATTTTGTGATTTTTTTATTATTACGGTTGAAGCTGTAGACCCCTAGCTGTGACAGACAGTGGAGGCTTAGTAATAGGGTCCCATTTAGCACCCTTCGGGTACGGAACCCTAAAAATGGTCTAACGCCGACAACTTCGACGGCCTCCATTTCTTTATTTTTTTTAATAAATATATAAATAATATATTTTACTGACGAGCTCTACACAATAACACCCCATATATTTTTCAACTTATTTTTCATGCATGCCGCCCCCCTTCTGAAAAATAATTTAGTATTCTATTACCATTTAGGTCTATAACTCATTCCGCTACGAGCTAGGGACCTGACATACGGCCAAATCCCGATCCCTACGTGTCTACTTAGTTTAGGTTATAGTGGACCGCCAATATCAACTCAAGGTTATGAAAGGAGGTCCTCTGTAACTTCACCTCAAACTTGATTCAAGAATGAATTCAAGTGATCACTTTTCCACCTAAGGGCAATGGATCTCACCGCTGATGTTATCGACCATTGTCAACTAACAACAGTACCTGTGATCATCACGTTCTACCGCAACAGGCACAGGTCACCCGACATCATGCCCTCCTCGTCCGACGCTTTGCCTACCTGTGTGAGCAACGATGACGCCTTAATCAAGGGTCAAGACAGGATAGCCCCGAGCAGAACCAAGCGCTGCTCATCCGCCGTCAAACAATATACGACATGATTGACTCAACTATGTGTTGTTGGACCCGCCAGAGAAGCTGGGTCCCTCATTATCCAAGGAGGTACTCGGAGCTGCAAGCACGCTCACCTCGCGGAATAAAAATGCACGAAACATAATTACGCCAAACCCTTGTTCCACACGCTATCTTGACCTTGCGGCTTTCGATAACTCCTACGCGGACGGGTGACCCGGACAAACACCTCTAGCGTCGGGTTGTCTACTCCACTATCCAGATGGAGTGCCGGAGATGAAGCCTCCCACTGAAACCACACGGTCGCGCAAACGAATGCACGCGTCCATACGCCAGCAGTGTTCATCGGATAACTTGAGGACAACTCACGTGCCCCGCATAACCCGTTCACATTGGTGGCCGCCCAAGCGCCGCTACTAGGGAATGCTAACTGCTCACGGAGACGAGCGTCCGGTCACATGCTATACCGGACAGACAACCTGCTCGAACTCCTGCAGTTCAAACCACTAAGTTATTAGCCGAAGCTAATAACATGCCACTACGAGTCCAAACCCATGTCAGACACCTTCCGCTAGCGCAAGCAAGCATCAGGTCGGCTCAAGTCTGACTCCCGTAGTACCCAATAAAACCCAGTTAGACCCGTAGTTCCAACTGGGGTGTCTCCAACCCGAAAGTCGGAGACTTCTTTATAAATCTGGGTCAAATAAATAAAGAAAGTTTGTAACTCGTTTAGCACCACCCGGGGATCGCGTGTCAGGTCTCTAGGGTAAACTGACGGACGCAAGTTACGGCCAACCCATACATATATACATACGAAATACGGCCAGTAGGCCTACCATGAGTTTTGGTCGCAATACATGTTACCGTCTGTGTAAAATATTTTGTATGAGAAATCCTGGTTCCTTCTGTAAGCCGGGCACTGCGCATAGGGTTGCCAGGCCCTAAAATACAAAAGCCAAACTTATCATTCTATTAGGCCGGATATTTTGCCTAAGAACCGGACATGTGTTTTTAACGGCTGAACATATATTTTTTAACGTTAGACATACGGAAGCTAGACAACTTTTATAATAAAAATATAACTGGCAATGAAAAGTCTTACTTGTACTAGTTCCACAGTGTTTATTTCTTCTCTTAGCGACCGGTTTCGTTTAAAACATTTTCAGGCGCAGATCTTCAGGCAAAGTTATTTTAGTATACTGTAGGAGTTCCATCAAGAACCTTCAATTAAATATATAAATTATTCAATCAATCAAATGTATAAATTATTTAAAAATATAACTCGGTTACGTATTTAAATTGCTTATTACTTTTACAGAATTAACAAGTTAAAACTACGTAACAACAAACAGTTTTCGCAGTTCTATCATAATTTGTTAATTGTGACATTAAGGAAGTGAAAAGTTTTTAGTCTTCTGTCTTTAACTATATTAATAAACAAGTGCGTGTCGGTCCACGCGCAATGTAGGGTTCCGTAGTTGCCCGGTACATTTTATACGTTGGTGTACTAATACAGACCGCGCCAAACTTCTAGTCACATGAATTAGAGGGGACCAAAAGTTTGGCGCGACCTGTACTCGTAAACCTGTAAAGCCTACTTAGCTGTGATAGTTTTCCTTTTAAATTTATTATATATACTACTTCTGTGAAGTTTTTCACATTTCTATAAACAACTGTTTAGCCGGGAGGAGGAGGACGCTCCACTCTAACTAAAATTTTCACTTTAAAGCTTAATATTTCGCCAACGGATCCCTTAATCGAAAAATGGTTGAAAAACATTTGACGTGTATGAGAGGTACCGTTAAAAAATTTTTTTTCAAGATTTTATTTTACCATTTTGTTGGCGTGATTAATATTTATATCCATGTTAAATTACAGCTTTCTAGTACTAATAGTCTCTGAGCTAAGCCGCGGACAGACGGACATGGCGAAACTATAAAGTTTCCTTGTCGGACTAAGGAACCCTAAAAAAACATATATTATAACTCTCTTCAGGCAAAACACCATTAACTAAAAGTTTTTCATTACAATATGAAAAATATTATGAAAAAAATGAGAAATCTTATTTAAAATTTAAAAGCTATTTGCTTTTCGGCATTTTGAAAACGTTGCTCTATCTTTCTAAATCTAAAATCAAAAAGCCTCTAAGAAGACTGACTCTAAGAAGCCAAACAAGTCCGACTGAATCCGGACATCTGGCAACCCTAGCTGCACAATTTCGCATATAAATATTTTACGCAATCGTTAAAACGTGCATCGTGACCAACACTCAGGTGGACAGACAGACGGACAGAAGGACAGCAGAGCAATATTATTACCTAAAAATCAAAATTTCTCAACTACTTTGCAGCAGAAAGGTCTACGAATTTTTCTTGTGATTGCCGCCACTTAGTGAAACTGGAAACACATCTCGCATTAAATTCAATAGGGATGTCTCACTATGTAGAAAATAAAAATATAATATATTTAAAAATAAATATATTTATTTGTCCGTAAAATGTGAATCCAAATGTACTAACTTATTTTGCAAAATCTAATATGTCTTGAAAGTGGCGTAATATCCGAAACCGTTGGGAAATAAATATGTACAAATGAATAGTGAAACAGTACAAGTGAATTTAATGAAAGATATAAATGTATAGTTACAAGTAGGTAATCATGCTTTATTTTATTATATTGAAAAATGTATATTTCCATAACTCCGAAATTAATAAACAGAATATTTATTTAAAGAATCAGGAAAAAGATTTCAGTCGAGAAAATTTTGATCTAGTCTTGAATACAAAAATAATTCGGCCCTTTGCGAGACGGACTCGCGCAAAAAGGAATCCGTACCATCCCACAATACGGGTTCGGAACCCTAAAAACATTTCGGTAATTAATTTACTTACTTTTTCTTCTTACACAAGTGTTATTTTTTTATTTTTTTTTATTGAATTTTATGTCATTGTTTATTTATTATATATTAATATGTAAATTTTATCCTAAATAGTATATTTTTCTTTAAGACTTAACTTGTAGAAGAAAAAGGAATTTACCATCATATATTTTTTTTTATTTCGTCAATTTTTATCAAAAACATGTGTAATTTGCTGTGGAACTAATAAACTTATTAAATAAAAAATAAATAAATTAAGACGACAAAGGTAGTCAAAATGATATTTTAAAACATTAGAACTCACATACTACAATAGATAGGGTTCTGAAAAAATAAACATATTTTAAATGAGGCCCATTCCAAGACGATAACAAATCCCAAAAAAACGTGATGAAGAAAAATTCGTTGCATCGAAAAAAATTACAAAGTGAAGGCTGTTTTTTCAGTTTAGAACAGTAGTCCGTCCAAATTTATTAAGTAAAAATAACAATAATTACTATTGTAAACATATAAACCTTTTATCAGAAACATAACAATGCGTTTTATTGAAAACGCTCTCGTGTGAATATATATTAAATATTATATTTAATCACTAAACAACAGCAATATCCAACCTTTTCTTAATTCACCGCACCACTCGGCCGCGCACTTTTTCAGGTATGTTTTTATCTCTTTCGTTATGCGATGGACATATTGCGCCTTAACAACAAATATTGTACAGTGGAGCCCACGTCAAGCAAAACACTCCAGTATAAGCTGACCTGTCATTGTACGGGAAGCCTATAAAATGAGAGATCAGCTTATACTGGAAGTGTTTAGCTTGATGTCGGCTCCACTGTACATTCCAAAGGAACATCAAGGCTACAAATAACAAGGCGCTAAAATGGTAGCGCCTGACAAAAAATTTGGCGCCGTCTGCGTACGGATCCCCACTTTTTATTATTTTTTGTTTTACTTAACAGACAATCTGAGTAAATTTATAACTTGTATGTATTACCATCTTTAAGTAAGAGCGAAAACCAATAACGTGTAAATAACGCAGATTTTTCGAGGTTTCTTGTATGGGGACCACGCTATTTTTTTTTTTTTGTATTTTGTGTAATAACTCAATTATTTCCCAAGCTAAGGGTGTCCGCGGGTATAACTCTTGGGAGAAGTGGTTCAGTAGGGTCGGTAGAATATGTGGTTTCATTTAATGGTCGCACTCTATTTACACCGGTATAGGATTACAAAGTTACATTTGCAGTTGTAAGTAGAAGGTACCGGAAAGGAAAAAAATAGGACCATCAATTATTTAAAACAGAAAATATTTTTAATATTTATATGGTCACTATAAGATGTTGTTAGGTTAGCTAATAATGTAATAACTTAAGACAGAAGGTCCCTTATGCAGGGACTGAATAAATTTAACAGACTTGGATTTACATGGATCTCGCAACAATTTGTTGCTTGTGTCATGTTATGTGTTGGTAATTTTGTGAGAATGTAAATACTTGTGTTTCTTTTGTGTCACGTTGTGTGGTAACTTATATATTGTTGATTTTACTGCACTATTGGATTGGCCTAGCTGTAAAGATAGTGTAATGTGGTTAAATAAATAAATAAATAAATAAAATAATCTTTTTACGGTAGAAGAACCAAGTTGCGAGACTTGGTTTTTTTTACAAGTTTTATTTTTGATGGCATCTGTAATATTTGTCATGATAGAGACCTTAGTAAATACGTATTCTGTGAAAATTTCAACTTTCTACCTATTACAGTTGAAGCTGTCTGTAGACCCCTGAGACAGACAGACAGCGGAGGCTTAGTAATAACTAGGGTCCCATTTGGCACCCTTCGGATACGGAACCCTAAAAACATGAAAATGTTTTTTCTTTCAAAATTAGAACAAATATGTGAATAAACAGTATAGTCGTGTACTAAGTTAAAATTAGTATTTAATAAAATAGCAGAAACCTACATTTGTGTACCAAAACAAACTCATAAAAGGGTCATTTTAAAAATAATGCACCCCTTTTAGCATTTTTGGGTGTCCCATGTATATATATTTTTTTTCTATTTCCAGGCTATTAGCCACGAAAGTTACATATTTTTTACTTAAATTAGAACTATCTGACCACCAATTACAATAATTGCATTTGAATACATAAAATATTTAATGGATTTATTGATTATTGAAAATACTGAAAATTACGGTTTCATACTGTCCCATCGGCAGAATATGTAACTTCTACGTAAGTTTTTTTTGTCGTTAAACAAAATAGTATCTTGAGTTTTATTTTATATTAATGATTTATTTAAATAACAAATAATTCTCGAAAAATTAAATTTTAAAGCTTGTGCCACGATTTCACATCTTTGAGACATGTCTACTTTTGTAACGGTCATTACTAAAACAACTTGCCGAAAAATGTGAAATAATTTAGGCTGGAACAACACTACTCAGGAATATGTCACGTCCACGTCCGGCAGCTTTGAGATTAGTCGAGAAAGTGCCGTGCTGAGCATCGGAAGAATTCTCTCAATTTTTGTCCCCGAAAATTGTCTCGTTAAGTTACGAAATTTACTAGGTTTATTTATATTTTATCTCTTTTGTAATAACTGAAAAAAAAAATGATTTATCTATAATGGGTAACATAGTGAAATCTGACAGGAATTTTAAAATAATTCGAAATTTCTTTGACAGGGCCCTGATTTTGTTACGTCTTTTTTGTTACGTATAAAATACAAATAATGAAAACAAATAGAATGTATTAGAATGTATTCAATTTAGAAGGTATTTTAAGGCAAATTTTAACTTTATCAGCACTTATTTATTTTTCTATCTTACTATGTATAATGCCATTATTTTTGCCCAAAAAATGGCAGTAAGTCGTATTTATGCATATTATACCGGGTGTAAATAGACTGCTACCATTCAATGAAACCACATATTCTGCCGACCCTAATGAACCAGTTTCCCAAGAATCATACCGACATACGGGCGAGTATCGAGAGAGCGTCTTCCGTGAAACAGCTATTACGGTGCAGCGTTCTGATATAGACCTTCCTCCTACTAGATAAAGTCTTCGAGTTACAGTTGAATATATTTTTCTCTGAAGATTTGCGCGGTTTTTTTTTCGAATTGTTTTGCATGATCAGTAGAGTATGTGGTTTTATTTAATGGTCGCACTCTATTTACACACTGTATATTCGTAGTATACGCTACTGGTCAGGGGTCATTAACGAGAAAAATGAAACCTCAAGCCCAATTAAAATAGCAATGTTTCTGTGTATTAGGTAATGACTGTGGTTAGGAATAATAATAGGTGGTAGAGCTGATGCCGGGCTCGACTGTGGAGGTACCACCATCTTACTCGCAAATCCTCCCGAAGTTATTGGGAGAGAGTAGGAGAACAGCTCTCAGGCAAAACCAGGCGGCCCACCATTGCCTGGGACCGATGGATGGCGGTATATCCATCCCCAATTGCTGGGCCTTACATAAAACAGACCGGTGACGGGCAGCGGCGTCACTGGTGCAAGGGTTTCGGCACCGCGCTCACCAACCCGCCTGCCCAGCGTGTGTGAGTATGGTCATTTCTTCCAGGAGGACCGCCAAGAGTGGCAAAATCCTGGAAAGGCCTATGTCCAGCAGTGGACGAAACAGGCTGATAGATAGATAGGTAATGACTAAAGATGTGTCTCCACCCGGGTTTAAACCCAAACTCGGGCTTAAACCTGATAAACACACGGGGATATCCACCTATGTCATTTAAGCCTGGGTGTTTACTTTTCTTTCAGTAAAATAATTCAGTTAGTAAATATTTCGTTTTTAAATGAATATTACAAATATGTATTTTGATTGTATAAAAATATGACTTTGATTGTACACTTACCGATATACGAGTACAAGAATAACTTTTTATTACTACTTTGTCTATAATTATATAAAAGTATAAATTTCAAGCTGTTGAGTAGTAAAGATGTTGTTGATATACTTTTTGTTTTATCAAACTTTTATCTGAGTTTCTCTAATAATTTAGTAAATTATCTACTCTCTCATCCACGATCCTCGAAAAATTATCAGCCCAATTAGATTCGTATTTAATAATTATCTGCTTTTATTTTCATCACCATACTCATATACACCGTGTATATGAGTATGCCATAACATTTTCAAAGCATAAGTAAAACTTAATCTATTACTTTGAGTAAAAACCCACGCCCTCGGATTTATACAGGATGTAAACGGGTCTAAACCCAATCTTCCCATTTGAACTCGTTTAAACCTCGAGTAATAACTTATATTTTAATAAGCTTTACGAGCTCGGGTCAAGAAATATCTGGTATCCAACCTGTTCATATACTCACCTTCGGCTCGTGCCGCAAACTCACACTCGTCAGAAAACGTTTCATCGCTCTCGTATATTTCATATCGATTAAGTGTACCAGAATCTGATGGCAAAAATTCATATGAAAATTCTCTATTTTTTTTTTTTTGCCTTAGTTTCTGCTATACCTGTCCATATATACCTTCCTTCATGCTTACCAATCTTACCATACCATCCCTTACCCATTTACCATAACAATCTATCATCCTGTATGAAAATCGGGATTGTATGTAACCTTAGACCATTGTAACCATGGAAGTAATTCAATGTTACATTATTACACAATAATTATATGTATGTGCATTAATACAAGAGAACCTTACCATCTTAACAATTTAATGTAAGATCCATTTATGGATCATCATGGTTACATACAATCCCGATTTTCACACATGATGATTCATCATGTATAAAAATCGGGATTGTCCCCGCTTTGTCTCTTTTCAAATTAATTTTAAACCTTTTTTAAATTTTGCAAGAAATATATGTCATATTTCACTCTTTGATCTTAATATTTCGGCTGTTTGATTCACGATTGGTTACATTTTCTTCGATCCGATTAAATCGCAAAGATAGGTCTAAACTATTGTCAAAATATCATTTCATTTGAGCTATATTAAGTTTTGGATAATAAAACTTGTTTTAATGTTTATTTAGACGGGTCTACCGCGATGTATTTTCATTACCTTTTGTTTGAGAGTTTAAAGTTCTCTAATAAAACTTGTGTTAAAATAAACGTCGTGAAAATGTGATATAAAACGGCGACCATATTAAAAACCCATCCCTCTAGTTCCAAAATAATAAATAAAAACACCTCAAAACCGCGAATTTTCTGAGCGGCCCGCTTTCGCTGAGCAGGATGAACAACATGTGAAAAATGAAAGCGTTGGAGCAGGACAGATTTTTCTGGATAAACTCGCCTTAAATGTTCTTATTTTACATACTTATATACAACCATACAACGTTCTATTAGCCCACATGATATGACCAAGTAATTCAATGTTACATTATTATTACAAGAAAACCTTACCAATTTATCATATTAACAATTTAATATAAGATCCATTTCCTAATATCATCATGTATGAAAATCGTGATTATATGTAACCATGGAAGTAATTCAATGCTAAAATGTTCATATTTTACATAACAACGTTCTAATAGCCCTGTCGACGGTGTCGACTGTAGACCGTCAACCGGCGATTTTATTTTTCACGAACGCATCTTTAATGGATTTCCCGCGCGTCGGCAGCGCCACGCGCGGACAATACACGAAACTCAATCAAATCCAAATGTCAAAATTGTGAAACTCGCTTGGGTACATAGCGTCCGGGGCTTGAGAATCTGGTTTTTGTACGTAATTTGTGATTAAAGAATTCAATATAGTGGAAAGTAGGTATATAAACATACGGATTCATTGAAAAGGTAAGCTTTTTTAACCGTTTCTTCTTGTGATTATGTAATATTCATTGCCTACACCATTCCTTTGATGACGAAACATATTTTACGTTAGAACTACTGAAATTGATAAAGTTATCAATAGAAAACGTTTCCACTTAGCGCTTCGTGTATAAATATAGCGATATCTTTACAAAGAAGCGGTGATATGTGACGATTTTGCTATAAAATAACATAACCTAAAATTTTCCTTGTTTGCTATTTGCTAAATCTACCAGTACCTAATAATTTTATTTATGAAGGTTTTTATCAAGCCATTCATTAATTAAGTCAAAGTATCTGCCCCCTTAACGATACTGTGACACGTATTTCTATAAATACAAACACGAGACTCTAAATTCGTGAATGTTTATGAGAGGAACTTTAAATGGCGGGAAATCACAGTAAAATGGGGATTGAATTGACAGATGATTGTTGCAGACTAGATTCTCTGTGGATGAGAGTTATTTATGATTAGGGTAGCGTTCCAAATCACTTTTCAAGATTAAAATATTGCTCGCTGTCAGACAAAAGTAGCTCGATGCTGGTTCCAAAACATCTACTTTTAGGTTTTGGAACCAGCATCGAGCTACTTTTCTCTGACAGCGAGCAATATTTAATCTTGAAAAAGTGATTTGGAACGCTACCTAGATGACAAAATTTAAAGTTACATATTACAATGAAATTTTAAGTTCTTATAAAAATCCATTTAAATACAATTTTAATTAGTTTTTTCAACATATTTCTTTAAAATATTGGTTAGTTAGAGAAAATCTTGTTAAATGGTTAGTTACTTCAAATTTTCATTGTAAAAAACAACAAACTCAAGTACCTAGTTTCAAGTCCAGTTTTGAAGTGAGACGGCTCATGTATTAAGTTACAAAAATAAAAACCATTGCTCCAAAATAGACAATAATTTTGATGTGCTCAAAATGGCAGTAGGTATTTTTTCCAATAATGCGGTAGAAATAGGAAATCTGTATTTTTATTCAATGTGATAATTTCTTTTCACAAAAGTTGTGTTAAAAGGTGATTTCAACAACTCGATTATTGTAAACTATTTATGTTTAATATTTTGTATTTGTATTTGTATAGGTTATCTCATAAAGAAAGCATGTAGTTTTCTGCCTGAAGCTACAGAAACAAACACTTAACGAAATTGATTTTTCTAGCTATATTATCTAATCTGTATACAAAATATTATTTTTCAGGTGCTGCATCTACTTAAATCTTCATTTGTAACTCAAGATGAAGCCAAACCAAAAAAATGGCTATCATTCCGATGATGAAAATGTAAGATATAAATTGAATCTGCAATATTTCAACAAAACGTCTTCAAAAGCATCCCCCAAACCGGAGAAGAAACCATCACCAGTTAAACTTGATAAAGCAAAAAGTGATGACCTTGTCTACTACAAATTCCCAGAAGCCAGAATAAAACTCAACAAAATTGATTTCAAAGCAAATGAATTAAAGTCAAAGGCTACCAAAATGAAAGTTTACAAAATGAAAGGTAACTTCTGGCCAAAACAGAGACAAAATCGTTTGAATAAAGAAAGACATAAAGATGAGCCAAATCGAAGACATACGGTTGCTGTAACTGGAGAACACACTGCTGCACAATCCCCCAAAAATTTGGTGGTTCGTAAAAGGGTATCTTTTTTACCAACTCCACTTTTTTCTGATAATCATGCCCCCATGGTGACAGTACCTGATGACTTGACCATCAACCTTAATGAGGAAGAAGCTAACGAACTTAGAGAAGACCTGAACTCAGCTTCTGCTAACAATTTATTGGAGAGAGTGAATTCACCAAACAGGAGATCAAGAAGTTCCACAACTCAAACAAGCCCTAAAGGAACTAGACGTAAGCGCAGTCCAGACGAGCTGAGAGGCCACAACAATGAAAATGAACTTGAATATTTCTCTAAATATATTATACAAAAGTTGAGAAGAATGGAAACAAATCAACGAATTTATTCAGAGAACTTAATAAATACAGTTCTGATGCTTGGCCAGCTTGGGAAACTTAATGTTAAGTCTAAAATAGCTGATAACAACTAGTGTGGACATATTATTTTCGCTATATGAAAGTTCATGATAATTATAAATAAGCAATGTACTATCAGGGAAAATTGTGCAAACCATTTGCCTGACTTTATTGCAATGACAGTAGGAGTGCTGTAGTTGAGCGAAACTTCCTGATAGTCCATTATCTTCTTTTAACAGTGACATGAAATTAATTTGTCATAGAAAACCAACAGCAATATTTTTATATGTCGCCATCTGCCCGCCCTATGGTTAAATTTGCCTCTGAATCAGACAGCTATGTTCTTAATTAAATGGCAGCATCCAATTGAATGCCGAAAGGATTCTTACGCCAATAGTTAATGTTTAACTTAAAGGCTAAAGGGCGCTTAGCTTTTTAGTTAGAAGGTATTATGATGTATGTATGTTACCCTGTTTAAGTAAGACACAGTGAGGTGGGTGGAATTCTATTTTATCTGAAAAACTAATACTAGTAAAGTGCAGGTGTTAAAATTGAATAGAAAGGCCGGAATTAAGAAATTGGCTAAAAATAAAATAAATGCATGTGTACATACCTTTCTTACAGAATAACTTTGATAAAATTATAATTAAAATAGTGAAAATTCTGTTGAAAATTAATTATTCTTATTATTCTTTATTGCAAAATATAAGTAATCTTAAATATACACGATTCAGGAACCAATTTTTTGAAACATTTTATCAACTGCTGACGCCATATTGGTTTTACACCCTAGTTGCAAAACGAAATTTTAATGAATTTTGGCTTCGCCCTTTCCAAAGTGCTAGCTTTCAGGCAGCCAACACGATAAAAGTTGGCTGATCAAAAATCTAAATCGGTTACATTGATTTAATGAATAATGTTTATAATTTTCAATCTAAACTTACGCTAATAATAAAGTCGTGTCTGTACATCGAATATTTTTGCGAAATTTTAATTAAAATGGGTTTATTATAGTATTGTTCAGAGGCCAAATCTAAACTTTTTTGAATTATTGTCTGTGTTTCTGAATGTTCAACGGATTTTAATGCGGTTTTCTTTATTATTATCGTAGTGACCCTGGTAAACATATAGGCTAAGGGGTGTTCGTAAATTAACCACCAAATCGAAAACTGTCGATACTAAAAGAATAAAATAATTACACGCGAGCGAAGCCGCGGGCAAAAGCTAGTAATGTAAAAAATATGTATTTAGTATCACAAAGAATGTGTCTACATTTCCACCGAAGCAAAATCAAAAATAAAAATAAAGGTAGTTAAAAAGCAAAACTATTAGATAGCCCAAAATCTAAAGGCATGTTGGCGTTTTAATCATTATACCAATCTAAATTGTACCACGAGAGTACAGAGCGAGGTGTCTCATCGTCGTCGCCGCAGTCTTACACGTTCAGGCATCTTAACACACAGCAGCCTAGCCATTCAGTTGGATGCCGCTATTTAATGAACAACCTAGCCGTCCAGTTATAAGCCTTATTTAACCATCCGACAGCGACGTATATCATACTTGATAGCACATTACCTGAAAATTCTGGTATGGATCAATTTCATGTTACCTAGTTAAAATAATTTTCTTATTTATTATGTATGATACTTTAAAATTTAATAATTTAATTTAGTCTAATACCAGCAAATAGATTTTATGTTCAGATGTTACATACTGCATGGATTTTTAGTTGCTGAAGGGGTCATCATTATCATAATACTCGTCTATACAAACAAGTTTTCATATACTGAAATCGCGAAAAAAACACTGTTCAATAGATGTCTTTTTAGGGTTCCGTAACCGAACGGTGCTAAACGGAACCATTGGCTAAGCCTGTGCTGTCTGTCCGTTCGTCCATTTGTCTGTTCTTCTGCCACACGGGTCTACAGCTTCAGCTGTAGTAGGTGGCCAGTTGAAATTTTCACAGAATACGTGTTGGAATGGCCTTTATCACGGCAAATAATATAACAGAAACACAAAGGGAATCCCCATTTTAAAAAAACTCGAAAATATGTAATTTATCGACGTTATTTCTTTTAGCTCTATCTTATAAACGGAAATACAGACAAGTTTAAAATTTGGTCAGATTGTAGTGCATACTCTAAACTCTTTAAGTAAATCAACAAATAATATAGTTTAGGGTTCCATACTCAGACGCCGCCGAATTGTTAGTCAGGCGCTACCTTTTTAGCGCCATATTGTTTGTTACTTTGATGTTGCTATGGCATTCATGTTGTTATTAACCATAATGTTTTAGGGTTCCGTGCCCGTATTGTGTGGTGGTACGGAACTCTTTGCGCAGGTCCGACTCGCACTTGGTCGGTTTTTATGAAACAGCTAGTTTTTATCGCATTTTCGGGATTAGCTCCGTCGGAAAAGTTGTTCGTATAGACGAGTACTATCTCTGGTTTTAGCCTTTTCTGTGACTAAAAATCCAACTAGTGTTTATGACTTTTATGTAGATTATAAACCACGTACAGATCCCGGCGGTAAATAATGCACATCGGCTAGCTTCGTAGAGTGTCGTCTCTGTCACCGGAGTGTTAGTGCTTTGTGCGACAGAGGTGACACTACGATACGATGTGCAATATTTATTGCCGGGACCTGTAAATATTTCTATTTTTGATAATACTAGATCATTTAAAGGTAATTTCGGGATCATGAAAAAATTTTTATCTGAGTGGGGTACATGGTTGTATCAATCCTCAGTTAACATTGTTGAATAAAAGTATATTTTATAATAATAGTAGTTACAAAGGTGCGGTTTGTTGAATTTGTTAAAAGCATTGAATGACTTCGACTATTATGTTACCTATGTCCATGGGCGTCGGAAGACGAAAGTCCAGGGTAGGGCAACCTTTCAAATATCAACGGGATTTATAGTTGAAAAATAAAAAAACCTACTTTTGTGCAAACAAAAACTGCCGAGCGGTCTTATTTCTCATAATGTCCGCTGTATGTGTACTTTAGTCGTGCTACGAAATCCTACCAGGGGGGCGGTGCCCCCCCCACCCCCCCTCCGACGCCCATGCCTATGTCTACTAAATTGTTAACTTTGAAAACTCTGCCCTCTCATAATTTTGATTTTAATTTTATAAAATTTCTAAGGATCAAGGTTTGTAAGGCAAATAGATATTAACTTTAAATTAAAATTTAAACTGACATGAAAAACTTCAAATACGCACATTAAAGCATAATAAAATTTGTTGCTTAGTACCATTTTCCTATATCATGGTAAAAATTTCGTTCATTTATATTTTTATTATTTCTTTCTATTAAGTGGAGTGTTATGAACTAATATAAACACAAATACCTAAAAAGGGACCTAAGCTTACACCTTACATACAAGGCTTAACAGTGACTTAATGCAAAACTAAAAAGGTTCAGAGATTTGAAGGATAAAATGACACATCGCAAGCAATTTAGCCTTCCATTCAAACTTCATTTTGACGATGGCACCCTATGATGATGATACTGCAAAACTGATCAAACTTAAAAACTTTAGTTCTATGAAATATGGGAATGAAGATGAGAACTTTTTATATAGTTATTCTATAGAGTAACTTAAATTTACGAGTCTGAAGACTAAAATGGTTTTCTATGAGCAGTAGAACGTATTTTAAAACGTCACTGGTACTCTTTAAGGTTTGTTGGAATGTGTATACATTTTTGCGAAGTAGCACAAAATTATTTATGTTCTGTAATTTAATATTTTTAGGGCTGTCTTTAATGACTGCGTTTAAAATTTGTTCTAAGCTTTGTTTAAAAATAAATGTTTAGCAATTTTATAAATGCTTCCTGGTACGAAGCAATATAAATATTTCAGAGTACATAATAAATAATATTTTCTGCATTTGTTAATTATAATTTTGTTAAGATATTTAAAGTAGTAAGGATATTTCTAATAAAGAGGTCTGTAGCCTTAGCATGAAAACATCACGGTTACGTTAAAGTTGCGTTCAGGTTAGATTTCGTATGGAATCTGGTAACCGCCCGCCCCTAGCGGACGGTAGCGGAACTATAACGTAACCGTGATGTTTTCATACTTAGGCAACCGGTCGAAAAAGTTTACTTTTTAGTTATCGATAATTTCATGAAAAAATGGTGCTTCAAATTCGGAGGCTGTTATTTAACTTTTTTTTTCAAGGGTTGCTCTAATTTTTTAGCACAGTGAAGCTTATTTTTTTTTCTACTATTTTTTTGTTGCAATCTGAACAAGTTCAAGGTCTCGCTCTTACAAAAATAACAGCATATCTTTAAAATTATTAAGGAAAAGTGAAAAACTAATTTAATTTTTGCAGTTGTTCGTTATATAGGTACCAATCTACCTATCTGGTTCCATTCTTTTTCCATTTTTTTTATATAACTTGATCGCGACAACCGTACATTCTCTAATATTGACTCTATAAAACTAAGTTAAAATTGTAATCTCCAGTTTCTGAAATACTGATCAAAGTTTATTTACTGCTAATTTGGCCACAGAAAGTAAAATAATAATGATATACCGGGTGTAAAAGCAAAGGCAAGAATCCTTTAAGGGTGTGTTAGTATGATCGGTGATGATATTATTTTAAATACTGGGATCTCTAAATAGAGTAACAGTACCTCATAATAAGACGATTTTCTTTACTCAAAATACACTAATCGCGTGGACACCCTCACTGGTCGCTGGCCACTCGGATGAGGGTTGCGTGGTGCAATTAGCTGTGTGTGGAGGCCGGTGAGCTGCGTAGCCATAGCTTAGAAAAATTATGGAATTTTTGGTGAAAATTCAAGGTATATATTTTTTTCTCGTAATGTCATGGGAATCGTGTATACTTTCATACCCTAAAGGGATTCTTGACTTTGCATTTACACCCTGTATTAGTCGTAAGCTATAAGAAAAAAAAAACAACGAGTGTACACTGCCCTGATTATAAAGTTTTTTAATCTACGATCAACTTTGATCAGCGTTTCAAAAACTGGCCGTAAGTCAATTACCGGATAACAACGATCTTTCTTTTCTAACGAGTGAGTGAACTCGCTTTGTTCCTGTATACTTACTGTGTGACAAATAATTTAGTAAACTCATTATGTTTATTTATGAAAATATTGGTTTTATTACTTGCCAAAGTACTAACTAGAACGAAGTCCAGTGGGCTGAGTTGACCCCTACAAATAAATAAATTTTGTATAATATTTTATAGATAAAGATTCCGGGCTGTGCCTCCTACAACAATCCAATACTTTAGCAAAAAATAAAAGTGGTTTTAGCCTTAGTAAGTACAATCTAATAAATAACTCATTTCATTTAAAATTTCGCGAAAATATTCAATGTACAGGCACGACTTTTTTACTAGGAGGAGGAGCGTGTCAGGTTGCTTGTGAACATAAATTCGGGAGCCGAGCGAAGTGGAGCGAGGCGACCCCTTTAGTTTTTACACATTTCATGATGTTTGTCCGGATCATGAAATGATCTATTCTAAGATATGGGTAATGCAATGCGATATGAAGAACCGAGAAGAGAAGAGGTTCAATAATTGGCCAAGTTAAACGTATGAGTTAAAGGGGTTTTGTAGCATTTATACATGAAAACGGTATACATTTTTATTTTCAAAATGACATCTATTTTACAGGTAGGTTCCTTATCTTACTCATAGGCACAAATATTCAATTATTCATTTATTAAACATAACAGTATGTTATTGAGATATTTCGAGAACAACTATAGGTACCTACCCCTTGCACAGTACCTACTTACAGATTGCTTTCACTATGGAGACACCGAAATGGGAATAGAAGAAAACCGGTCAAGTGCGAGTAAGACTCGCGCTCTGAAGGCTCCGTACCATTTAAATTTAAATAAGTTAACAGACTTAAATGAAAATTTCAAACTTATCACCATCAGTTTGAAAAAACCTACAAAATGTATAAAACAAAACTGCAAAATTAAGTTGGTCGTTTATTCGGGAACATAACCCTAAACCTGTAGGTATTTAAAATCGTCGTTTTCTGTATTTGTTGTTAGAATACACTATATAAACTTCAGATTCCTTCCTAGTTTAGTTTTTGAGATACACTAAAACTGACAACTTTGATGACACCCCATTTCTTTATTTTTTTAGTACTTAAAGTACTACTAAAAGAAGAAAGGCTTAGTATAGCCAAATATATAATATTTAATTTGAGAGATATAAAAACTAATTGAGTTCTAGACAACGGCACTCCGTAAATATGAACGACATGTAGTGTAGGCCGACCTCGTGCCCGCTGGACCGACGCCGACGACCTGAAGGAGGACGGAGGACACCATGAGCGGCGAAATTTGGGAAAGGCCTATGTCCAGCAGTGGACGAAAACGGGCTGATGTATGGATGTATTGGAATGGTACGGAACTCTCAGGGCGCGAATCCTAACCGCACTTGACCGGTTTTTTTATTTGATAGTTCCCCAAACGATGATGTTGTGTGATGTGACGTTAATTAGCCATTTTGACGTTCCGTTTTGTCTACATCACACTAAATAATATTATGAATGCGAAAGTTTGTGTGTGTGTATGTTTGTTACTCTTTCACGCTGAAACGGATTTGGATGAAATTTAGAATGGATATAGCTTATACCCTAATTTAATTTAACACATTTTTATCCGGCAAAAAGCATGTTGTTAAACCGAATAACACGCGGGCGGAGCTGCGGGCAAAAGCTAGTAATACATATATACTTAGTAACTCTGCTACGGAACTGTAGGGTTTTACCATGACAATTGACATTTATATCTACTCTTCTCCTATTATAGAGGTTCATTTCATCTTAATTTTAAAACCTTGCAAATCTATTTATGTTCCTTGTCTTTTGGACTCCAATACCCTTGATTCAAAATTCCGCACCTAAAATAATAATGTAGGTACAGAGTAGTATATAATATTGAGTTTTATATAAAATCTAAAGTAAGCACGCAAATACGCTGGAATTTGATTTTTCTGTTTATATTCATCAAGATTTTGATATAATGTACGGTTTTATAAGGTCGGATCTGCGTGCAAAAGAGTACCTAGTCATTCAAAAAATATAAAAAACACGCTCGGCTCACAAAATAATCAGATTAACAACCTTCATCCACACGTATCCGCACGGGTACTTCAAGTTTTTAATTTCAATTCGAAACGAGTTACGAAACTTCTATATTTTCGGCCAGTAGATATGATCTACTTACTGTAAGCTCGGCGATAGTTTTGTTTGCAAACGGTTGCTAGGAGACGGCTGATCGGCTCCACGCCACACCGCATCCGGCGCGTCCTCCTTCGACTGCCTCCATCCCTCAGTCAGTCACGCGCTGGCCACCCACCGAGCAAGGTCGCCGCAATCACGTGCCCTCAACGTCTGCGATACTCGAGGGCTTTCATAACAAGTGGGTTGAAAAAATGGATTTTCAATTCGTTTACAACTAATTTAAATTCTATTACGCTTTAACCTTCAATCGGTGAATCACAAAAGCCATGGATATCGTTCATCGTCTGCATTATCTGGTGCTGTCCCAAAAGTCTGATCTGATGACGATGGATCGAGAGCAAAGACTGCGGGTTCGAAGACAGTCCAGTCTTCCAGAGTACAGCAGGGCGAACAAGACCAGGCAAAGATTGGAGCAAGTTTATTTCAATGACGTAAGTTTAAAAAAAACATCTTTATTTGTTAATGGTTGTTATTTTGATCTCAGTTTTGGTGAGTTCCCACCTCAGAGCAATTTTAGTTATAGGAAAGACATGAACAAAAAGATCAATTAGAAAGATTTTAACAAATCTCTTTGGGCCTGGATTCGAACCTGCGACCTCCTGCTTTCACGACAAGCACCACCGAGTCGAAGTATTCATCTTTTGTCTTACTTGAAATTTGTTTCTAATTGATCGTTTCTGGTTTGTATTTCACTCTAGTAATATTCATAATAAATTGTTGATGAAAAGCGAATGTACGTCTTTCTTTGACTGTTTGTTTATCTCGTCATGTTTTCCGGATATATACAATACACGGCTGACTTGTCCAGCGTTTCTATAGTAAATACATGATAAATCTACTTATTTTCTAGGATATTTAATTTCACGCCATAGGTTTTCTAAATCGTAACCCAGGGCAGCAATCCTTCACCTTGATTTTCTTAGGGTTCTAATGTAGTTTTCTTCGAACTTTAGCCGGAAGGGACCAGCCGTTTCCGCATCACTGTTTGCAGTTTTCATTGTCTATAGAAAAAACCGGTCAACTGCGAGTAGGACTCGTGCCCTAAAAGACTTGAATAGTCAGTACCTACAAAATGTATGAAACAAAACTGCAAAATTAAGTTGGTCGAGTATACCTAAACCTATATTAAAAATCGGCGCTTTCAGTATTTGTTGTTTGAAATGGCACAAAATAATACAGAAAATTCCAAATTAGGAAACTAGTTTGATTTTTAGATAGAATCCGTAATAAAAAAAGGTCTAACACTTGCAACTTTGATGGCCCCCTATATCTTTATTTTTGGAGATAAAAATATAATATTTGTGCTCTCCTAATGAGTTCCAGACAATGCCTTAGTAAGAAAAATAAAATTGCGGCTCCTTTCTCATAAAACGATATAAAGATTTCTATAGCTCATTCCGTCTGCAAGTCGACGACGCCTGAAGCATAAGGTCTACACTACGCTTGCAAGCTGCCAAACACTACAGTTTTAGCCCCTTTTATATATAATTCTGTCAATAAATATTTGAACATGGCCAAGCTAACTCAACATGTTTGCATCGCAGTAAATTAAACAGAATCTCAAACCTAAAGTAAAAATAAAGTTATCACATGCACAATGAGTGATAGCCGTTTACAAAACCAACATCAACATAAAATCCTTTTAACTGCCTCCATAATTTTAGTATGTGTAGTTTTTAAGGCTTAATGTAGTTTGTTCAAATACATATTTTTTAAAGTTAGGACCCGTGCCAGGGATGGACAGACAGCAGAGCGACATTACAAGGGCTCCGTCTTGCCCACAAGTGTATATTAGACTGTCTTCATGGCCTACCCTCAAATACGGCAAGGGCAAATATATGATAGGCTTATAGTCAAAAATAAATTGCAAGTTGAATTTTTTTTCTGTTGACAAGGATAATGTCGAAAGTTTCCTATACTTTACGAAAGCGATTTTGTTGGAGTTTGATGATTCTTATTCACCATATTAATAGGTTTATCAATTTATAAAATTTAAGCTTAACATTTTATTCTGTCCATAGATAGCGCCCATTTGATAAGTATTATTTTCTCCTATTTCGCGCTTTCCGGACGATCGTCGAAACAGCCACTTTGCATTGCGCGCTGTTATGAACGGTATTTTAATGTCGTTTCCGTCGATATTTGTACCGCCTTAAAAAAATTCTTGAGAAGAGGATGTTCTAGGGACATGTTTATTTCAGACAAAAACTTTAAAGATTGGGTTCAAAATGTGTGTCTTAGATTAGGTACACAAAAATGCCACTATCTCGCATGTTTAACCAATTCCCTGATTGCTTTTAAGCACCTAAAGTAGTCCAAGACGGCAATTCTGGCATTATTTTTCACTTGGCATCTTAGTTGTTCGATTTTAGTTTACATGGTGATTAATGCCATGCGATATAAAGTGAAGAGACTAAATATCATCTAATCCATCCATCCATCAACCTGTTTCGTCCACTGCTGGACATAGGCCTTTCCAGGATTTCGCCACTCTTGGCGGTCCTCCTGGAAGAAATGCCCATACTCACACACGCTGGGCAGGCGGGTTGGTGAGCGCGGTGCCGAAACCCTTGCACTAGTGACGCCGCTGCCCGTCACCAGTCTGTTTTATATAAGGCCCGGCAATTGGGGATGGATATACCGCCATCCATCGGTCCCAGGCAATGGTGGACCGCCTGGTTTTGCCTGAGAGCTGATCTCTTACTCTCCCCCGACTAACTTCTCCACAGTCGAGCCCGGCATCAGCTCTACCACCTTTTATCGTATCCGTAGGAAATTCCTTTTAAAATCACCCGAAATCTGCCTTAGCAATTTTTCCGCACGTGTCAGAATGACCGTCCTGCGGGCCTATTACGTATCTTTGAATCGGTTTCCAACTATGGTTGTATCACCAAAAACAGATAAAAAATGAAATAACCTTCAATGGATATTGAACTATTTACGAATTGCGACGTCATTTCAAGGGCGAACGTATCCTTAGATAAGCGGAATTCGATAGCATATGTATGTTATTGACGATAGGCACTCGATTGGCAATTGATTTCACGATACAGAATCAGGGGGCTGGACGGTAATTCTGACACATGAAAATTTCTAAATGCTGAAAGAGGTGATTACCTCGTATCAGGCTACGAAAAAATAATTAAAAACAAAAACATTTGACTCGAATTCATGACTTGTATTAATTGTATTGCATGTCTTATGGAGTTACATACAGTTAGTAGAATTATCATCATACGGATGTATCATAATCAGTATGTATCACGATAAACAAAGTCGTATGCAAAATAAAGCGTGTGTAAAATATTGCAAGAATAGCCGCCCAGTTACTAGCAATTACAAATAGCTTTCAAGTTCAATACTTTGTTAAAGTGCCTACTTAAGTATCTCAGGAAGGATAGATGTTTTAGCGCTGTGTCAAAAAACTAAATCTCAAATACCGGTACCTACGTATAGCTCTGATCTTCTGCTGTATGTACAGGTTACCAATCGAAACTTTTTTTTACTTGGCTTGTTAGAAGAAAAATTACGGAACAGACACTGACTACGAACGTGCGGTGCAGCACAATCCAGACCCGAGACATAAATTGGAGAAGGCTTACTTCCAGCAATGGATATCCAACCCAAAGAACTGACTAATGTAAAAATTAAAAAGATAGTGATACCTATTTTATTTGTAAAAAAATATTATTGATCGACTTGTTTGTCTTTATTCTAGAGTTTATATATAGAAATACATAAAAAAATATTAAAACTGAACTGAGATATATTTCGGGCCCTCTCTTGGGTCCAGCATCAGTCACAATGAGATAATAAATAAACTCAAGATTTTATTTTATTTATAACACTTTTTGCATATTAACTCAGATTAATAAAAACGATAGCCAAGAAATAATCAAACATGGTGTACAAAGGCGCCACTTATCGCTGATAGCAATATCTTCCAGCTAACCTTTGCAAGCAAATGGAAAAATAGTTCACGAAGTAAAATGGAAGGTGTAAATGCTAATCAGAAACAAAATAAGATCAAGATTATTAAAATATATAACTAAATAGACTTATCTAAGACATAAACTTACATACACAAAACATGAACATAACTACTTAAATTAAATCAATATCTGTATTTACACATACCTACAGCTACATATAATTAATAAATAAACATACAAAAATTATAATACTGGATATTTGAGTTTTACTTTGACGGGTATTCTATGGGTACCTAATACAGATTTTTCATTTATCATTATTTTATTATAATTTATTGTAATAATGCCTGCATATAATGTATTGTGAATTTTTATTTATTTGGGAATTAAAGGCAATTTTTTTAACAAATAAAAAAACTATTTTTACCGCAGACCACATTTCTAAACCCGTGCATTTATTATGCGAGATAATAATGTACCTATACATAGTACACACCTAAGAGCAGGGTTGGCATTGTTTAAAACAAATGTTTAAAACAAAAAACACTGATTAAACAGTGTTTAAAACACCGAGAAAAAGACACCCTTGTTTAAAACACTGTTTTAAACATTGTTTTAAACGTGTTTAAAACACTCATATATAAAACACTGTTTCTTAGCATATTAATTATTATTTTTTCCCTATATCCCCAATGTGTCGTCGTTATTACTCTTTTTTTAACGCATCCTTTTCTAATAATCGGTGCGATTAATTTACTGGCGGGGGTTTCCCCAAACATAAAGAAGAGAAGGGGCGGTGTCGATGTTTACTTGTATTTTGAAGCATTTCTACGTTTCGTGTTTATTGGGAAAGCTCTTATTATTTTTCAATCAATAAATGATTAGACTATGATAACATTTAAATAACGCTTTTTAATAAATTTTACATCTATATAATATTATATACGTGGGACGCACTATAAGTTTCCGGAATGAATATGAAAAAATACTAATAAAGGTACAAAATTAATTTATTGTTTTTCAAAATAATCTCCCTTGGCGTCTATGCACTTTTTCATTCGATCAAACCAGTTTTGAAAACTTTTGTGCCACTCCCCTGTGGTGACCTCTGAACCGTGTTTTTCATACTCCTCGACAGCCTCTTCTGGTGATGAAAATCGTTGACCGCGTAATTGGTTCTTAATTTTTGGGAACAGAAAAAAGTCACAAGGTGCCAGGTCGGGACTGTATGCAGGATGACTCACGAGTTCTACATTTTTCGTCTTCAAAAAGTCGTTTGTCTGTCTGGCCGTGTGAGAACTAGCATTGTCGTGGTGCAGGATGATACGGCGTTTACGGTTATTTTTACGGAGTTCGTCAATAACTTCCGGCAAACAAATGGTCGTGTACCAGTCACTATTCACGGTACGACGATTTTCTAAAGCAACAGTAGTCACGTGTCCAGTTTTATTAAAAAAATAAGCAATCATCCGCTTAGATGCACTTTTCACGCGCGCCACTTTTGTTGGTTTCGGCTCATCTTGAAAGACCCATACGCTCGATTGCTGCTTTGTTTTGGGATCGTAGCAATAAATCCATGTTTCGTCACCTGTTACTATGTCCCACACCAAATTTGACGCACCTTCGTTGAATCTGGTAAGCATGGCACTGCACCAAGTGACGCGGTCCGTTTTTTGAGCCTCGGTCAAGTTGTGTGGGATCCACCGCGAGCACAGCTTTCTCACACCCAAATGTTTGTGTAGGATTGATTGTATTTGACTCATGCCTATTTCTAAGGATGCGCGAATTTCATGGTAGGTCACATGCCTGTCTGTTTCAATCATACGTCGCACAGCATCGATGTTTTTGTTGGTCACAGCGGTGGACGGCCGACCATCGCGAGATTCGTCACTGAGATTGATACGACCACGCTTGAATTCTGCAAACCAGCTATAAACAGTCGTCTTGCATGGTGCTTCATTGCCAAAAGCTGTTTCAAGCCGAGCGATGCTCTGTTGAGCTGTCAAATTACACTTAAAATCATAGAAAATCATACTACGAAAATTTTCCCGAGTTAAATCCATGTTGATGCAGACACACAATTTTTTAAATGGCGCCACAAGGTAAAAAAAAAAGACAGTCAGATGAAACAAACTGCATTCTACAGCCAAAGAGTTCTATTTTCAAATGTTGCAATAAATTTTTAAATATTGTTTATGTAAGTGGCCAGTTCCGGAAACTTTTAGTGTTACCTATGTACCAATACGATACCCAAAAAATGTTTTAAACGTGTTTAAAACAGCTGCAAAAAATACATCACTAATTTGTTTTAAACATGTTTTTTTTTATTTTGTTCTAATCATCCTGTTGTTTTGATCTTTTAAAA
The DNA here is from genome assembly GCA_910592155.1 of Ypsolopha scabrella. NCBI lineage: Eukaryota > Metazoa > Arthropoda > Insecta > Lepidoptera > Ypsolophidae > Ypsolopha > Ypsolopha scabrella. The sequence continues at coordinate 19,808,855 of OU342964.1, read as the reverse complement.
AAGAACTGAACTGAACTGAACAAAAAGCCCATTGTTTTTCTAGACAGTCCGCGCAAAGATTCAAGGACAACTGAAAAAACAATGCGATGAATCTGATAAGAAATCTACATAATTATCCTACCTAAGAACCTTTGCTGATAAGTTTGAGCTCACTGTTTCGGTCAACCAAGTGATAAGAGCTTTATGGTGCAATTTTTATTTCAGCTTGGCACGACATTTGCCCTATCTTAAGCACTTAATATTCCGCATTCAAGGAATATACGATACCGCTGGCAGTAAATCTAATCTTGAGAAAACTATGTTGCTGTAATAAGAAAATGCTTGGATTGAAATCCATAGAAAATGAGGATTTTATACGTTTTGACAAAGAGTTGAGAAAAACTAGACTTCAAGTCTAATAGAGAAGAATAATTACTTACATCTTCGAAATACTCACTAAAACATGTGTTATTTCTGGCTAAGACAACTTAGGTAGTAAAAAGCCGGCCAAGTGCGAGTCGGACTCGCGCACGAAGGATTCCGTAACATTATCTATAAAAACGGCAAAAAATCATGTCTGTTGTATGGGAGTGCGCAGGTCCGACTCACCCTTGGCCGGTTTTGGTATTTGTTGTTAAAGTGGCAACAGAAATACATCATCTGTGTGTCTAACTATCATGGTTCATGAGATACAGCCTGGTGACAGACGGACGGACAGCGGAGTCTTAGTAATACGGTAGGCTGGTTACCCTTTGGGGAAGGAACCCTAAAAATGAGATTTAGTATTTAACAGTAGAATTCACTTATCCACTAAATAGATAGGGTTCTGAAAGAAAAGTACGTGTTATAATTCCAACCAACCATAAATTGTAACAGGCACTTTTACATTTTTTTTCTGAAAATATGGGCTAAATCATGAAGATACATACTGTTCTTTAACTTTCAGGTGGAACATTTTATGACGAAATTATTTTTTGAAAATCAGTTTGGAGAAATGGGAATGTGACGAAATAGTCATACCGTTTAGGCTCAATAAGGAGAGTTCCTTGACGAGAAGAAAGAATGAAAAAAAAATTTGGGGATAAAACCTGAACATGGGATACTGCAAATAAAAAACACAGACGTCGGTTTTTACATCACTTTTTTTTCTTGTAGGCAATGGCCTATTTCCTGTAATGCCTAAATGACATGACTATTACGTCATCAAAGCTATTTATTCAGTTCCTGAATATTTTCATGTATATCTTTTGTATTTCAAGGAGAAAAAAATTTGTACTTTTATATGACCTAAAAAAAGTCTATTCCTTTCAAAAAAATCGACAATTAGGTATTGTTATGGTATTCTGGACCATTCGAATTGAGGCCTTTTCCAAGACGATAACAAAACCCAAAACGTGATAGAGAAAAATTCGCTGCATCGAAAAAAATTGCGAAGTGAATGCTGTTTTTTCAGTTCAAAGAAGTCTGTCCAAACTTACAAAATAAAATTACAATAATTACTGTTGTAATCGTATAAACCTTTTATCTAAAACATAACAACGCGTTTTTTTTAAACGATTTCGTGCCTTAGCTTGAAAACCCTCACCGATATTCATGTCCCTAATTTTTTAAGCCTATTATTTGATACCTAACAACATTATTTCCTTTTTGCCCCAGCATACTTTGAATGTCTTCGAAAAGAATAAAAATTCCTTTGAGGCAAAGGTTCGTGAAATAGATGTGGACATGTAATGTATATTTATTACTATTCCAGTAGGTACGGAACCTTAAATGCGTGGCTATAACTCGCACTAGCCCAGTATATTTTACTCTGGTAAAGCTGTATTCGTATCAATAAACTCTGACGATCGAATTCAATGTATTCATATGAATAATTGTACACAATGATTTCATATTAATAACTCCCGATTTGAAACCTACATAGAATTGAGAATTTATAAATTAAGACTCAAACGACTTTAAAGACGACTATAATCACACTAATATTATAAATGCGAATGTTTGTGTGTATATGTATGTTTGATACTCTTTCACGCTGAAACGGCTAAACGGATTTGGATGAAATTTAGAATGGATATAGCTTATACCCTAACTTAACACATAGGCTACTTTTTATCCCGTAAAAAAGCATGTCGTTAAACCGAATAACACGCGGGCGGTGCCGCGGGCAAAAGCTAGTTGTTCTGTAAAGGGGTTTCTAATAATTCTACCACTGCGACCTTACATCGTATGTGGCCTGACTTGGCCATGGAAAAGGGAAACGAAAATTTGCATTAAGTGATTTTATTACGGGAAAATATGCGTTGCCAACGCCGCCAAGTCCTGCACACGCTTTCCGGGGAAACTATCGTTTGAGAGTTCCGTACCCGAAGGGCGAGAATGAAAATGAATACTTTATTTCTGTAATATATATGCATAATATACTCTTATTATAATGTTAAGAACCCACTCCATATTTTTCGCCTGTTTGATGCGAAGCATTTTTTAAATTATTTTTCTTGTCATTGTCGTGATGTTTTTTGTAAAAATCAGGGACATACACCAATCCATATTGTCCATCTAAATGCTGAAGAACAAAAAATTTATTTGATTCTATTGTTTCTCCTTTGCACGTTATTTTGATACTTAAGATATTATTAATAACGATTCGGAGCGGGCTCGTAAGTTGTAAAATAACTCGCACAAGAGAAACAATTCAATCAAAAAAATTGTTGGCCTTCATTTAGACGGCCAATATTAAGTGGTGTATGTCCCTAGTTTTTCCAAAAACATCGCGATAAAGGCCAGAAAAATGTTTAACACGTTGTTTTTCATCAAAGTTATCGTCGTCGCGGAACAGGCTCACTAAGCCCGCTCTATCTTCAAAAAGCTTCAGTCGTTATAAATAGCCAATTGAAATTTTAAAAGAATACGGGTTACAAGTGCGTGTCGGGCCACGCGCAATGTAAGGTTCCGTAGTTGCCTAGTACATTTTATAAGTTGGTCAACTAATACAGATCGCGCCAAACTTCTAGTCCCATACATTTAGAAGAACGGCCCATACATTGTCGTGTTTAGAGGGGGCCAAAAGTTTGACGCAACCTGTACTCGTAAACCTATAAAGCCTACTTAGCTGTGATAGTTTTCCTTTTAACTTCATCTTATACTACTTCTGTGAATTTTTTCAACAACCGGCAGGGGGGGGGGGGCGCTTGACTCCGTAGACTAAGCTTGACTCTAACAAAAATTAGCGCTTTAAAGCTTAATATTTCACCAATGGCACCCTAAATGGAAAAATGGTTTTCACACACCCACAATGATTTTAAACGACCTAGCTATCCAATGATATTCCACACTATGGGATAGACGAGAAAAAAAATTCATCCCCAATTTACGTGTACACACCTAAAAAATTTTTTTTTACAGATTTTATTTTACCATTTTGTCGGCGTGATTAATATGTATACCCATACCAAATTACAGCTTTATAGTACTCATAATCAAGAGCTAAGCCGCGGACAGACGGACAAGGCGAAACTATAAGGGTTCCTTGTCGAACTACGGAACCCAAAATTCAAACAAAGTAACCGAGATACTCCATAGAAAAAAAACCTTGAAAGTACAGCATTTTTTATCGTGATTTGTTTTAGCTCTGTCCTCTGTCCTAAAGACAGTACTACAGACAAGTTCAAAAGCAAAATGTCGGTTTTAAATTAATATAAAATTAACTAAAATAGTTATCAAAATTTCACATTCACAAAATTTAGATATTGCTAAAATCTATCTAATAAAATATCGTCCAGGTCTATATGTCATTCCTATTTCGCATACTTTGAAAAAAAGTGTAGAAGAAGACCTCATTTCAATAATTATTTCTTTCGAGCGAAAGTTCTCCAATCGCGTTTCTGTATTCAAGAAAACTAGAAAAAGGTACCCATATTTATATACTAATTTATAAAATTAGTAGCTTCTTCTGAAAATCAGGTAAATAACTTCAAAAAGTGCCAATTTCAGTGAGGTAGCGCCTTAACGCGAGCGAGGCTACGGGCGAAAGCTTGTATAAGGTGACTAAGGCTGAGATTCAGAGTGCATTTTGAGTCCGAACTCAATCTTACAAACGTCAAAAAGTGACGTGATCTCATACTAGAGTGACGTTTGTAAGATTGAGTTTCTCTTGAGTTCGGACTCAAAATGCACACTGAATCTCAGCCTTAGATTGCTACAGCCATCTTAGGGAACGAGTCGTACTCGCATTTGACCAGTTTTCTTTCTTTCTTTATACGAAGTTTTTCTGTGAAGTTTTGAGCTTTATGCTTTTTTCTCAGTGAATAACAAACACTGTTATATTTTTCCCACGTGTGAAAACTGTTTATGACAACAGCAATTTTGAAATTGAAGCAAAGCTAACGCATTTCGCTTTACAAAGACTTATTGTAACACGTACATAAAATGAGGGCCGACGAATTATTCCTGTCCAAAAGGAAACTTATTTATCCTTTGGGGCCTTTTATTTTATGTGCTCCTGTTAAAGTTACGTAACGTACCTGAAGTGTCTGTTAGAATATTTTATGAGCCGCGTTTTGTCGATGGTTGAAATGTAATAATTTGGCCAAGTGCGACTCAAACTCGCGCACAAAGAGTTCCGTACCAACATAAAAACACAAATAACAACATTATGGATGCTACAGCAACATAAAGGCGCTACAATGGTAGCGCCTGACAAACAATTCAGATTCTGAGTAAGTATGGAACCCCAATTTTAATATTTGTCGTTTTACGTTAGAGATGTACAACAATGTGACCAAATTTGAAACTTGTATGTATTGCCGTCTTCAAGATAGATCTAAAATAAATAACCTTTTCACACCACCTGCTTGACAATGTCCAATTACATATCATGCAACCTCAACGTAAAGTAAAGCATTATATCTTAAGGGATATAAAGTTGTATGAACCTCCCTAGGGAATAAAGTTATTTGAATTACTTAGGAACGTCAAATTCGTGTGGGAACTCGAGGAAAACTCTAAGTAAAAAATGCTTATATGGCATTGCAAAGAGGTTTGTTCGAAAATCGAACTGGCCACCATAAGCAAAATAAAAAAAAAAGATGCGTTCACAAAGAATGTGAAACAAAAGACGGTGTCTGGATGCTGTGATATTGCAATATTCATGTTGATTGTTGATGAAAAAACGTCGAGCGATAGTGTTTCTACTCCAGAGTTTATCAAAACAGACGCTTTAGAGATTATTAATAATCTACTACCGGAAAAATCAAAACATATAGATAGGTACGAAAAATCACTCAGGACTCTATACAACTCCAGTGTTGGTTACGCTCAGGGTTCAATATGCCGCCATAATGCGACATAAGACACTGCTTTATTCCCTTAATGCATAATCTACTATTAAATAATGCAACTTTTTGAGGTTTCTTGTATGGGGACCGACTCCTCCTAATTTTCAACTTTCACCTATATTACGGTTGAATCTGTAGACCCCTGTGACAGACGTACACACAGAAAGCTGAAGCTTAGTAATAGGGTCCCGTATGGCACCCTTCGGGTACGGAACCGTAAAAAGTATTTACTTCGTCAATGATAGTACTGCCGCAATTTTATGTTTTTTTCGTATTAGTAATTTACCAAATTGTCAAGGCAATTTAAGTTATTTGCAGCAAATGTACAATTCTCCCAAAGATGTAATGCGCATACAAATCTTCGCCACTGTTCGGCAAAATTCGTATTTCTTTACACATTCTATAGAATCAACGACAGATTTTGCACGTCGAGTCGCTCGGCTAAAGATTTCAATGAGCATTATAACTTTGAGCGTACTTTACCTGTTACACACAACAGGAACGGACAGAAGGAAACCATAATGATTTCTTTTTTAAGCCCTTTCGGTTCCGCACCCAAAAAAAGTTGAAAAAGTAGATAAATCTACTGGAAAGTTGAAGAGCTGAACTAACGAAAAGCATGTAAATCACTTGTTCATCTCGGAGCATCTCCGTATAAACTAGAGGATTTACAGTTCCTTTACAAACTGAAGGAACCCATTAAGTTTTCAGAACCCTTCTATTGTATATGGCTCTAAAATCTGGCATTGTATTTCAGTCCAGCCATCAACCACGGTCCATGTATCAACAGCAAAACTTTGCCTGCTTTGGCTTGTTTTGTAGCATCTAAAATTAACATAAATCTTTGCCCAGCAGCATGCCTAACATGGTTGCCAATTAAACACCATTTTAAACACCCTTTGACAGTAAATTCCATCATGGCGGCCGTTAAACACCTCATTTCCTTGAGGCTAACATGGCACCTCAATATTTTAATGCTTTGACAGGAGTTAAGGAAATACAGGTGTTATTTTTTTTTTTCTTTTTTATCCATAGCTGGTAACATGGGTGACCATTTTAACACCTTTTGACGTTTGTATAAGATTATTTTGTATAGTAATTTCCATCATGGCGGCCGTTTAACACCTCATTTCCAAGGCTAACAGGGCACCTCAATATTTTAATGCTTTGACAGGAGTTAGGGAAATAGATGCGTGATCTTTTTTTTTTTTAATTTTTTTCACCATTTTAAACACCCTATGACACTTGATTAAGAATATTTTGGTCTTCGATCTATTGAGGTGGTGATAAAAGTAGTTTCGTGAGTTTTGATTATATTTGTAGGTTATTTGGGATACAAATTATCGTTTTCTGACTTTTTACATAAAAAAGGTAGTTTGATAACTAGCCTCTTTACTAAGTATGCACATTAATTTAAAAAAAATGAACATCATAGGGTAAAACAAAGCTTTTATTTATTCATAAAATTCATACATGGTTGATCAAGCTTCCATTGGGTTGCAACCTTCTTCTTCGAGTGAAAGCGTTGAATTTAAATAACATTTTTCCAATAGTTTGCCACTCCAAAAACGCAATTGCATGCAGTAATGGGTTCCCTCTTGGTGCATTGAGGAGCACTTGGACATGTGGTCAGAAGATCAGGGGGTTGAGCTTCACATCCGCATAATGTGGTGGAATTCTCTCCTAATATCCGGGGGTCCTGTACCCGATAGAATGTTTAGTTTTTTGATTGGTGTTGGCTAAGAGCAACTGGTGACCAGGCAACAAGTCTCGTTGAGTACAGTGTCTATTTGACCTGTATGTGCTGAGTTATTTCACACAGCGCAAGCATATTCAGCAACTGAGTAACTTAAGCACCCTAAGAACTACCAATCATTCTTCGGATTAAGTTGTTCACAATCCAACCAATATTTGTGTCAATGTTGCTAATCTGTCTGCAATATTTGTGTCAATATTGCTAATCTGTCTGCAATATTTGTGTCAATATTGCTAATCTGTCTGTTTTTGATATTTCATGAATTGTGATAATTTGAATATTTATCCTACAGTATTTCATGAATTGATAACTTGGAAACTACAATTTCAATCATTATATACATATGTATCTTACGGCAAGCACTATGGTGGTACCGTTCGGACAAAAAATACTCACCATGCGCTCAGGGGTACTACACAAAAAATTCCCACCGTACCCCCTGTGGTATGGGGCAGTGGTACCGTGGGTCCGACACATTTATACTCGTATTACCTATTACAAAGACAACTTTTTGCCGTCTATCTCATTACCTATACTTCATAATATAGGTTGCACTGTCCCTTCGAGTGTACTTTTTCAAATCGCACCATGTAGTCATCTACTGTTCTCCATCTATTACATGGCCCATGTTTAACCAAAAGACCCGCCAGCTTTCGCCACATTTCTTTAGGATCCTTTGCTCCAAGGATTTCATCATAATCCCTGTTTGCAAATAGCCATGAAGTCAGCCTTATTTGGAAGTTCTTCTTTTTACACTTTATCTAGAAACGTAATAAAAATACAATAAGGTCTTTGACTGTATAAAATACCGTGGAATTTTTCAGAAAATTAATGTTTAGAACACCTTTGCTTACTTTTTTAGAGATTTCATTAAGGTTAGATTAGGTTAATTTGCTAACAAAGAATACCCTTCTACCGTTCGTTCGCTAGATGGACACAAATTTTAACAAATAGTCTTCTCTGAATGGCTTCAAACAATTAATCACAGCACAGATCATTAAATCATCATTTATACTAAGATATAATTAATTTGTGTGTGGGACAAATTATAGAAACAAAATCGGGGCTATCTTATCATATCCAACAGTCATCCAAAGTAGGACGAAAACGAAAGTAAAGGTGATATTTCATTTTGTTGAGTAATAAAACAAATCTATACATTTCTGTTGATACTATAAGAGAGTAATTTACTTACATTGAACTAGTTTTCAAGTTGGTAGGATAATAATGTATTTAAAAAAAACACATCAAATCGATTCAATTGTCCGATTCATTGCCAAATACTCTGTGACGGACTTGAGCGTTTTATCGCGGTGTTTATTTTGTCTACCCTAGCCACCATGTTACCAATATGGAATAATATGAGATTGAGTTTGGAGTGCATATTCCGAATGGCGCTAACAGCACTAAAATTGCCATCTTTATTTTGAGAAAATAATAAAAAAATATTGTTTTTTCGAAATATATTTCGGCCCACTTTGGGGCCGGCATCAGTCGAATGATTATGAATAAATGTATAAATGTTTCGACTGATGCCGGCCCCAAAGTGGGCCGAAATATATTTCGAAAAAACAATATTTTTTTATTATTTTCTCAAAATAAAGAAATAAAAAGCTTAAAATAGCTAATAATATATATATTTTAATTTAAAATTACCATCAAATCACTTATGCCGCACGGCCATCATTGACTTGGAATGACGATTATAGACGCGATAAATCGATTATGTCGTGACTCGGAACGCACTATTATACTTACGTTTTGGTCTTTCACAATATGACGGACTTGGTTTTATTTAACAAAAACAAAATACATGAAACTTTAATAAACTAATTTAATAAATTAAATTATCTTACGAAATAAACTAAACCAAACTAACATACTACCAAAGACATTGTATAGTATAGAGAACAAGACTGTGCACTACGATACGAAAAACGAGCCGAGCGAGATGGATGTTGGCAGTCGTTGGTCCCTTTCTAACACGTTAGAAACTCAACAACACTATATAAGTTTATTGTTTATATTATATACACCGGCAACTTGCCACGAGTAGCGACAGCTATCTCGCTCGGCTCGTTTTTCGCCTAAAATGGTATCACAATAATTACAATCTTATTTCTAAGCAAATAAAATCTAGTTTAGTTGAGCAAAAATTGGACAGTGCACAGTCTTGTTATTATACAACGTCTTTGCATACTACCTAGCAAGAATATAAAATATTGATAAATCATATTAGGTTAGAAAGCGTTTCAAAACGTGCGATCATAGTGCGAAATTTCACTCGTTTATTAGAAAGAGACAGATCTACATAGAAAAAAGTGAAAAAAAAATAAAAAAAAATCAAGTACATAGGTTAAGGTCTTAGGAAATTTTTAGCAAATTTTTGTTTTGATTGTATAATACCTCATTTTACTTGCTTTTTTGGCGGTTCCATTTTGAAAGAACTCTTTCCTCACATCATAACTACGACTTATAAATTGTGACGTAAAATTTTCAATACGTTATTCTATTTAATCTTGCTCTATTAAAAAGTTGCATAATAAGTAATTCCCCAGGCAAGAAGGTGATTTTTCAGTTTGTTGATTAATGCATAAAGCTAACACATGTAAATGACAACAATTGGTTGGATAACCTCGTTATAAAAAAAAATAATCGATTTAATTGTCCGATTAATCGAATGAATTTTCCTCAGTTTATATTCATCTGAGGAGTTTTCAACTACTCTGTGACGGAGTTAAGCGTTTTATCGCGGTGTTAATTTTGTCTAACCCTGGCAACCATGTTACCAATATGGAATAATATTGGGTTGAGTTTGGTGTTGGGACTTTCGGTGTTGGGAGTTCCGATTTTTGGCCATCTTAGGCATGCTGGTAGATATTTTTTTTTTGCTTTGAGATAGAGGAAACGGAGGATCTCGGTGCAAAATGCAGATGATTATTGTCTTCCTTACTTTTCAATAAAAAGTTTGCAATAAATGCGAAATTTATTTGTGCAAACTGCATGTTAATATTTGGTGATCACATGAAAATTATTCAATTTTATGCGTTACATTTTAGCTGCATTACATTACAACTGTAAACACGCTTTTAAGTTTGTTAATGTAATGCAAACAAAATATAATACATTAAAGTACGTAATTTTTTGTAAAGACTTTATTACTAATAAACTGTTTCCGCAAGTTGCTATAAAACACATTTATTGCATACTTTTTATTCAAAAGTAAGGGAAACAATATTATGATGTGCATTTTGTATCGAGGTAAAAAGTTACCCCCTTAAGTTAAAAATCGTTTTGGACACGTCCTGCGTGTCCTGTGTATTGACTTTTTTGATCGAAATTTATTTGATGTCATTTAGTCACTCCAATTTACATCGTAAGGTATTTATCATACTGCAAACAAAAGTCGAACGACTGATATTGCAACTGAGAAATAATGCCAGAAATTTTAGTTAGATTTCGTCTCTATTTAAAATTTTGACAATGCGACTGTAGCACAATGTAGAATATGGATTTTTAAACTATGACTGTAGTGTACCAATCTGAGTTAACTGGCCCTCAATTCTGACAAGTGCGCAAAAATTGCTAAGGCAGCTTGCGGGTGATTTTAAAAGAGATTTTGTACGCGGACATGTATTAATATTTTTATTTAACAATTAAAATGAGCATTCCTTATATCCTATAGTTTTTATTTGATGTGGTTTAGTCACTGTAATTTCCATCGCATGGCATTTATCAAACTTTAAACAAAACAAAAAATATCTAATGCCGGAATAGCCGTCCGGACCTATAATTATCTAGCATTGATGTAGCAAGATGTCCACTCAGTGAAACAAAAACTGGCCATCATTTTTTTGCCAATGTTCCGCGGTCTTTGCACTTTTGTTGGCAACTGGCCATCTGGAAACACGCATACCGACGAACGCTTCTTGGTTTCCGGATCATGTTGATACATCCATGTTTTGTCACCAGTAATGATTTCGAAAACACTGCTTGATCTCCCATTTTCAAATTAAATTCTCTTCATTACAGATTTATCTTTATAACTATGTAATCTTTTAAGTATAGTACCTATAAACATTTTATCTTTGATTATTGTTATCTGTTTATAGCATATAGTATAATATAATTTACTGAGTATTTACGTAATTTATCTGTACAAAGCTATGGCACTACCCTCAACAGCATCTCCATTGCCAAAGTTTAGCTGGCAGATAATATAATAAATATTAAGGTTGCCTATGTAGAAAAGTTTATCTTGTGCAATAAATAATATTATTATTATTTATTACTATTTTATATACAGGTTGTAAATAGAATGCGATCATTAAATAAAACATCATACTGACCTACTATTCGAAAAAATATATATATTTAACCGTAACTCAAAGACTTTATCTCGTAGAAGGAAGACCTATTTTAGAACGCTGCACCGTAACAGGTGTTTCACGGACGACGCTCTCTCGATACTCGCCCGTATGTCGGTGCGTAAGGATTCACCCATTTTTTTTGGAACTCAATTATTTCCCAAACGAAGGGTCGCCGCGTATGATTCTTGGGAAAAGTGGTTCAGTAGGGTCAGTAGAATATGTGGTTTCATTTAATGTAGGGATCCGTCCCTCTCGCACTGCGGGTCGTTCCACATGGAGTAACAGTGACCGTTGAAAAATTCACATATCACCTTAAAAGGGCATAATTTTCAAAAATAAAATCTATCGAGTGAAGTTTGTCCAATTAGGTAACAGTCTTTAGAAAAGAAAGAAAGGTCTCAAAAAACACGTGTGTGACTTTTACATTGATCAGGTAAGTAGTTGATTCAGCATATTTAAGCAAAAAGCCTTGAAATGTAGAATTAATAGTAATAATTTACACCCGATATAAGATGGTAGAGCTGATGCTGAGCTCGACTGTGGAGGTACCATTATGGTTACTCGCAAATCTCCCCGAAGTTATTCGCAGGAGAGTGAGAGGACAGCTCTCAGGCAAAGCCAGGCGGCCCACCATTGCCTGGGACATCTAGATAGCGGTATATCCATCCCCAATTGCTGGGCCTAATATAAAAAAGACTGGTGACGGGCAGCGGCGTGACTGGTACGAGGGTTTCGGCACCGCGCTCACCAACCCGCCTGCCCAGCGTGTGTGAGTATGGGCATTCCTAATACATCATTATTATACATTATTATAAATATGTATAATAGTCGATCACGCAAATGTTCTTGTTTGCTCTATTGTAGCAAACGAAAAAGCGGGAAATGATGACAGGATAATTACCCCAAAATGCATTTTTTTATTGCCTTTAAAGTTCGAATTTTTAGTTAATTTGCTGTTAAAAAAAGACAGAAGCGTCCCATTTTTAAATTTCAGGCATCTTTGCGTAATCAATAAAGTGTAACCACGACAGTTTCAAAATTAACTTGCATTTAATTAATATGATTGAGGTTGTGCAAAGGTATAGAATAAATAAATAGTACTTACGCACAGAAGGATCACTGCCTAGTAAATAATGTAATTAATTGGATGTAAAAATATACCAACAAGATTGGGGGGATCGTTCCGAGCGAGCGATATTGTATCTAATGTCGGTGCTAGAGTGCTCATATTCGACTAAAGACCATTAAAATGAAGGACACGCCGCTAGAAAACCTCGGTTGTGACCTTCAGGTCAATATTAATTTATTCTATGCAAGTATTAGTTTGAGCACTTTTCGCTGTAAGTCTAAAGATCGTAAACCTCTTTTTAAATGTAACTTTGCCAATTAAAATAAAATGAGAATACAAGCTTATGTATAAAATGACAATTACTGTTTATGCATCTTTGGTTTAACTTTATGCATTGAACAATCACGCAACTATAAATTTCTGTTTAAAAGTTCTGGCTAGACCGATGTGACAATATGTCTATATACTTACAAGCCCGGACCACTCCCAACGACTTACCTGTCAACATCTAAATAATTTTTATTTTTTTTCAACATTGTGAATATCCAGTCTATATCGTTTATCGTAATTTTTTTTCTTACTGGCTAACCAGTGTATGCAAATAAACATAGGCAGTCCATCGAGCTAAGCGCAGGTTTGCTCGGCTCAGGAAATTATTTGCAAGAGCGGACGACAGATTCACTTCCCGCCTCGCCTGTGGGACAATGAGCGAAGTATTTTCTTTACTCTGCGGCCCGGTCTTGTACAGGAATACCAATGAAGCCCTGTCAGTGACAATAATTAGCATGTTAATGTTGATTCAAGGAGTGAATCTACTTTACGAACTCCGTGACGGAAGATGCCTAAACTAAAAGATTCGTGGCTTAAATTTATAAACAGCTATTCATGATATACTTATCCAAAGGCAAACAGGATTTCACGTCGATTCTCCGCATAATACGGTAATCTAATTTATAAAACACTAAGTCAGGACTGACTTACACGATGAGGTGTTATACCTCATCTCTAAACCCAAACAGGTAAAATCTAAGGTCAATGAAACGAAATCAAATATTGGAGAGTAGACGTTACATATCATTAGAAAACAGGTGATACCTCCGAAGCCCGATGGTACAGTGCGACACGACAAGGTTCTATTGGCGCGTGGGTGGATGACATTGACAGGGGGCGCGGCTGTGAAAGGATTACGTTTTAATAGGCTAGCGGTGTTGGTTCTGATTTTGGCCACGACAAATCCACGCGCAAAAAGAGCCTTGTCGCACTGTATTTTAAAAGGGCAACTGGTCAATTAAATGGTCACAGCTTGGCTTTCTTTGGTATAAGAGCAACGATACATTAAAAAAACCTTTCCGAATAAATTGTAGCTGAAAATGGAACGCATTTCTATTAATCATACAGAAAATAAAGACATAGGATTCATTTTATATATCTGACTGATTGGAATGTAGTTTGTTGACGGATATTTTTTGTTTTGATATCCTTATGCGCATATCTTTTGACCAGATTTTGTGTCAGCAAGCTGAAGCCGTTCGGCTGTATTTCAGGAAGTTGTCCCGGCTGGGCTAGCCGACCAGAAGAAACCGCACAGTACTCAAGATCACGGAGAGTCGGTGTAGCACTATTGGCCCTCGCTACGAATTTAGATCCTTGTACAGTGGAGACGACATCAAGCTATACACTTGCAGTACGACATTAGCCCCCACAAAGAAGAATATAAGATAGGTACAAAGTCTGAAGAGTCTAACTTGATGCGGTCTCCACTGTACGTTCTGTTCCACTAGTTGAGATGAAACAGAACGTCCAAGAGTATAAACAAACTTATTCTATGTTTGTATAAATGAGTTTAAGGCGGATATATACCCTAAGATAGCAATCGTACTGTATCGATATAAATATCGACCGAAACGACATTAAAATAACGTTCTAGTTTGAAATAATGTATCAATGACGTTATACAAAGGTAAATACATACATCAGCGCGCTATGCAAAGTGGCTGTTACGACGATCGTTGCATCTCCGGATACCGCAAAAGAAGAGAAAATAATACTTTTCACGTGGACGCGCTGAACAGCAAAATATTTCCATCGTCTGATTTGATTTAATAAAATACACTTTACTTAAAATGTAAAAGATGAACTATAAAAATCAAGCGAATACAGTAGTTGCAGAGTTAAACACAATTGATAGTCCACAAGCAACAATAAGCATGATTTTTCGAAATAACTTCATAATCATAATGATTTTTTAAATCTCAGAACTAAATGCATCGTCTATTTTAAAGGTTATCGTTATATTATTAGCAATATATATTTTTTCTGTATTTTTATCTGTACCGCTTAGGAGTAAGCCGATTTTTAGTGGAGGCTATTTCAATAAATGCTTGGAATATCCCTCAGAAAAACTAGGGATTCTGCTCTTGCCAAAAAAAAACTTTAAGGCTCGGTTTCGGCTGATAAGAGTCTGTAGGGACTGGGGACCATGAAGTAACTTTAAGCGGGGAGACAACTAGCTAAGGTCAATAACCCGTCGCCTGTGCCAAAAAATGTTGATACTGTGAGATTTTTTCGCTCAAGATGGAAATGGCCACTTGTACTAAGCTTCGTCGTATTACGCTATGAGGCCAGAATAAACCCAACTTGAAACTTAATATAGAGCTGAGTGTTTTAGCTACATATTGTTCAGATAGATTTTAGTATTTTAGTTCAATATACAGGTCTGTGTTCAATATAGACAACTAGAGCCTTCGTTGATTGCTAGCACAAAGCTCCACGTTAAATTTTAGACTTTTTCTGCTTAGAAATAGAACACAATGGAACAGAACTATTCCGTCTACCTCGGCCTCGGCTATCGTCCGTTAAGTTTGCTTAGGTCTCAATTTCTCAAATACTAGTTCAAGGCCCAGTTTCATCTAATCCAACTGAGACAAATAGATTTCAAAACAATCCTCGTCGGAATTCTCAAAAAAAAGAAGTTACTATCACCCCAAGACGCCACTGTAACGATTGTGGCATAGTTGACTAGAAGACTTTCAGTTTCAGGGGGTGATAGTTTCTTGAGGATTTATAGAGAATTGGGATGAATGTTTTTATGCTTGTCTGTTAGTTTATAAAAGAAGAGCTTTGATCTGTATCTAGAATCGACAACCCACTGCAACTCTGCTTTCAGCCCCACAAAGTTAATCGGAGCGTGAATTGTTTGATAACAGGGAGGGGCACAGAAAACTTGAATGCAAAATGTAATCCCGCATTTTGAATTTATGACCTGCAAAATACCTATAATTATTACAAGTTTCAGCCTTATCGGGGCACATAACCTTTTGGCTGTCATTTTAAATATTTTCTTCTCAGTTTTTTTTATCTTGCAATACTTTAAAAATATTAGTTTGAACTTCTCACCCCTAATGCTATGGAAATAATATTTATTTCACAACACAAGCCAATTCAGCAATTTAAATAGACAAAAAATATGTAAATGGTAGTTAGTTTTAGTTTCAGTACAATACCAACAAACCCATAACATTTAATTTTTTTAAATAATATTAGTGTACAGACACGACTTTTTTACTAATTTATTATTAGTATACCTATAGATAGCTTCAACATTCTTGGTGTTCTGAAGCTTATGTCTGGAAGGAATCTCATTTTATCGATAAGCACGCTACCGTACATAACTTCTGTACATTTAGATTAAGTAATACTATTAGTAAACGTTACTTAAAAGCTAAAATTACATAATTTGACAAGCTGTCCTTCATCTCTTGGTACGAACATTTTGTCCGTCGCATTTTATCATGCCTTCCTTCTTGCCAAGCTTCTCAAACAAACTGACAGCGCACTCTAAGAAGGTTAGCGATCTTAATACCTACTGCAAAATTGAGAAGTTATAAGTAGTAACATCATTCAATTCCCACAAACAAAACTCGCCAAATTTTGATTTTTCATTGATGACTCGGGTTTAATCAAGTACCTATAGCGCGTCAAAAAGTATTTTCCGACTTCCAGTATTAATTTGGCTCCATCAATCAATGTCACCTTATAGGTGACATTTATTCATACAGCAGACTCAGTAATCGGATCGGTACGAAAGTATCGACTTTATTTTCATTTTTATATTTGTAAAATTGCATTTGATTGTATTTGCACTAAGAGTGCGCCTGGGTGCCTTAAAGCCATAGACATCATAATAATTTTATTCATTATTAGCCTTTGCCTTTAAAACGCAGACATCCAACCTTCAAAGGTCGTCTTGTTACTAAAATTGGTCTGCTTTTTTACCAACAAAATAATAAACTAAATATGTATTCTATGTCAAAATTATTAATTACACAATCAATCTCGAGCAATACTCGTACCTACGTATATATAACTCGTATTTGTATATAGTTAGTATCTAGGTTCAGATATTTAAAATAACAACATTTGTTAACTTATTTAGTTACAGCTTGATAAATAAACCCTTCAATTATACTCACAAATTAATTAGTAAAAAAACAACAGTATTATCTTAACCTGGGCAAAACAAGCTGTGGATAATTGAATATTTTTTAAAGTTTTCTGACTGCTTGGGCTGGGCATCTCGTTTACAAGACTTTCTTTTTCAAGAATTTTCTTTGAGCTCTGAATACCAAAAGCTCTTCCTAAAGACTTTATTATGAGGAATCAAAATAATTTATTCTAATTTGTAGAAATTTTAAATCAGTTAACCAGACATCTCAATTTAAACTTAAAATAAAGCATTAAAACTTATAAACGTTTTTAGTAAGTTATTCCGCGTAGTCTAAAACTTTTTGTGCTTATGTGTACATCTTTGAAATGAAAATCATGAAAAACATGTCAATTAACATTATAACTCACTAGCCTTTGCCCGCGGCTCCGCCCGCGTTTATTCCATCTTTGCCCCGTTTTCGGCATGGCCGTTATTTTATGAGCATCCCTTTGTTGACTAGGGATACAACAATGATTATTAAAAAAACTGCATCCAAATCTGTTGAGTGGTTCTTAAGTTAAAAGAGTTTATTCTATCTTTGCCCCGTTTTCGGCTTGGCCGTTACTTTATAATCACCCCTTATAGTGTTGACTAGGGTCATTACGATGATAGTAAAAAAACCACATTCAAATTCGTTCAGTGCTTCTCGAGTTAAAACGGAACATACAGACAGACAGAAAGACTAAACAATTCTAAAAATTGTATTTTTGGGTTCACTCATTTCATTTGAAATTTTACGAAAATATTCAATGTACCTACAGACACGACTTTCTTACTACTTTATTATTAGTATATAGGTATATATTTCCTACAGTATACATAGAATAACTTCATGTTCGTTCCAACCCATTAGGTAAGTACTTATTGGAGAATAACCTTTCCGCCCGCCCTGTCGCGTCGCCATGTGGGCAAAATCCGTCCAATCTTTCCCAACTACATAACACTCAATATGCCGAATCTCGCACGGTTTGCTACGTTTCTATTTATTTGACTCCGTTTGAACTTGAGGGATTTTCTCTCTTCGTTTATTTCGTACGACATTTGTTAACCCCCTCTGAGGTTTCGCCTTCACATTTGTGTGACAAGTCAATTTATACAAAGCCGTTTGCTGCGTATAGGTTACCTTGCTTGTAAGAACGTAAGGCTTTCTTTTCTATCCAGTAAAGCTTATCTTTCATTTAGAAATTCTACGTACAGATATTTTATATCACAACACAAGCTGACATGACAGATTTCATCAATATGCAAATAAATATAATGTCGATGTACTCCGTATATCTTTCTATTACACGAAATAAACAACGACCTCAAAAGGTATAAGTATAAAACTATAAGTTAAAAGTCCGAGCCCGTAGGGCGAGGAGTTTTATAAACGAGGCCAGGATTGCTAATTCATGGTCGAAGCAAGTATAGTGCTTTTCTCAAAAATAAAATGAGACATTTTCATGTTTTTCATGGTAATGAGTTATATCAAATATAATAAACTGACTAGGAAATATTAAAAGTTACCTACTTGCTCATATTTGGGCGACTAGTCATGTTTATTGTTATTGATTTCTTCAGCAAAGCATTAGTTGAGTACAATCTATATCAGAGCCCGCTTCTGAACTCATTTTGTAATTTATTTGCACAAAATAGTCTCAAGTAAACTTTATAGCAACATATTAAATTCCCGCTTTTGCGCAATTTTTTTTACTATTGCTAGCTGGGCAAAGGTATTTACCGACATGCAGCCTGCTAGCCTTCTTCGTGGACAACGCCATCTAGAGGAACGCTAAGAACTAAGAAAAAAATCAACGAGAAAAACCTCCTTAGTCTCTTATAAACATAGACACTGATAGTTTTAAAAAGAAAACATATGAAATATACTCTGTGAACATATAGTATGTAATGGATTTTCATACGAATTTCCTGGACAGTTATTCAGATTTCGTAGACACTTTTAATAGCTCGCCAGGATGAAGAATTTTCTGGTAGGTCTTTACAGTATGTAATGGTAATATTACAATGTATTTTTGAGAAAAATATTATAATTTCTCACAATGGCTTGGTGGTGAAAGGTCGACTTAAATGTGCCCAAGACAAAAAGCACAAATTATTCACTTAAATATATATCAAAAGCAAATTATTTTCATTTACCAATTAAGGTATTACACAAATAATTTGTACTAAATAATGAATGCCGGGCTCGACTGTGGAGGTACCACCATCTTACTTACCTCGAAAGTTATTCGGGGGAGAGTAAGAGGACAGCTCTCAGGCAAAAAAACCAGGCGGCCCACCATCAGACTGGTGACGGGCAGCGGCGTCACTGGTGCAAGGGTTTCGGCACCGCGCTCACCAACCCTCCTGCCTAGCGTGTGTGAGTATGGGCATTTCTTCCAGGAGGACCGCCAAGAGTGGCGAAATCCTGGAAAGGCCTATGTCCAGCAGTGGACGAAACAGGCTGATGGATGGATGGATGGAAATAATGAATAATACCTGCGCAATTTTGATTAATAAACTTAACTTTACTGTCTTCAACTTCAAAACCGAACTACGGAAAGCTTGCTTTGTTCACTCACCGCCTTTGTATGACTACTAAATTTGCGTGGAAGTGACTTTCAATCAATGTATAATATCTTTTATTTACGCGTAATATAAAAACTATTGACTATAGTCAGTTTTCGGCTTGGCGGTTATTTTATCAACAATCCTTAAAAGGGTTGCTACAATGATAATAAAGAAAAACTGTATCCAAATCCATTGTGTGGTTGTTAAATTATGTTTTTTGCCGCTGTTTTGTATCCATTGTTTTTCTTTTTTTCTTATAATATGTTTTAATTGTGCAGTTCTTGCAAAAATTTCCGTAATGCTGTAAAACTTTTTTGAAATAAATTAATAAGTAAAAATGAAATATATCGACAGACAGACGAAAATTCAAAAAATTAAGGTTTTGGCCTTGGTATAATACTAATAAATGAATAATCCATTAAAATTTTTCGCAAAAATATTCACTGAGAAAAATGTCTTTTTGGCTTCATTATAAAATAGCATTACATAAGTTTAAAATATATGTACGGTGAATTGTTTTTAAATAAAAAATATGATGCTGTAATTAAAACGTTTGAGACAATAATCAAGTTTTTAAGGTAAAGTAACGCAATATTATGATGAAACATCACCGTAAAATTGGTCATAGAAAATAAAATTATAATTTTCATATTACATGATGCCTTCCCCATAAAAGAGGTCCGTCACACTACGGTATGCTTACTGTCACCATAAAAGCGGTGACGGAGCGCATAATTCTATCTGCTTCCTACAAAGTCATGGTCACAGTGCGTCATATTATAACGCTAGCAGCAGCAACAGCAGTTTCATCGTATTTTGTTGTGATGTCCGTATGCTCTGTACTTTACGTGAATCATCATAATTAATGATGAACAGTTTTCTCAGTGTTCAATGTGCTACAGACACGATTAGTTTACTGCTTTATTATTAGTAGAAATAGATGTATGTAGCTTTAGAACTTAGTACGCTATCTACTAGATAAATGTATCTTCTCTACTCACGTTCATCCGACTCCAAACTCACATCTGTCATGTCCCGGGACTGCACCTAATCTTCAATCTGAACACCACATAAGATGAAAGGGACACACACATCCCACAAATCTAGCCAGTTATTCCAAAATCAACTTTGTTACAACCACGGTAGCCACTCTTTAGGAAGATTGCAAACTTCTTCTCTGTAATTGTAAAATGCGATGTCTGTATGTTCGCTTATTAATATTAGTTAACAACTGAACGAATATTAATGCAGTTTTCAGTGTTATCTATAAGGGGTTTCTTGAGTAAAGTTTTAGGGGCATGTATTACATTAGAATCTAACTAAGTAGCTGAGCACAACTTGTAGAGACCATTTTATCCTGATTGTGTATTCAGTTGAGAACAATTTGATTGTTTTTAGTGCAGTTTTCTTTCGTACCCAACGGCTGATTCATCGCTTAAGTACCTGGCACCTGGACTCTTTTCAGGTTACAGGGTGTGTTTGATTGCACTATTATTAAAAGTACCTGAGCGGCAACTATTTTAGTTAAGAAGTTGGAGCGAAAGCAGCGTGGGCGGAACCATAGGCAAAAGTCTAAATATAGAAATGCACAACGTTGTGTCACTGAAAAAATATGTATTCCGAAAACACAACTAATTTTGTTTTACGAGTAGGTACCTATATCACTGGGCATGATATTGTCTACCTCTAATAATAAGGTTGCGATAGCTGTATAAAATGCCCTCGTAATCGGTAAGGCGTGGATACTTTGGACAGTGGGTGACCCGACTGAAAGATATAGTGTGTCTTGGTCCGAAAGAACCACAATTGTTTAAAGGCCAATTAAATTCAGTCTGACTTGATAATTAGGGTCATGACATGAAACTTATTTCAATTGGACTGTTGTTTTTTAACGCAGACTCGTAGACATGAGGTCTTACAAAAATGCTTTTCCCTTCGATATAAACCTTTTTCTTAGATCTCTTCAGCAATTCGAACCAACCATAAATTGTAACAAGCCGTTTTGTATATTTTTTCTGATAATATAGGCTAAATCATGAAAATACATACTATTCTTTAACTTTCAGGTGTTTTTTTTGATCACGAAATTATTTTTTGAATATCAGTTTGGAGGAATGGGAATGTGACGTAATAGTCATACCGTTTAGGCTCAATAGGGAGAGTTCCTTGAAGTAAAGAAAGAATGAAAAAAAAATTAGGGGATAAAACCTGCAGATGGGATTACTGAAAATAAAGAAAAATCAGACGTCGGTTTTGACATTACTTTTTTTTCTTGTGGGCAATGGTCCATTTCCTGTAATGCCTAAATGACATATTACGTCATCAAAGCTATTTATTCAGTTCTTGAATATTTTCATGTATATCTTTTGTATTTCAAGGAGAAAAAAAAAACTTTTACATGACCCTAAAAATTCCTTTCAAAAAAATCGACAATTAGGTGCTGTTAGGGAATTCTGGACCATTCGAATTGACATTTATTTTATTTTCAGAGAGACCTCTTCGCCGCAAAAGCCGAGAGCGGTGCGACGGCCGCGGACAGAAAGCTGTCTTCATCATCAGCTGGCAGCATGAAAAACAAATGGCTCAAAGCTTTCAGGAGCCTGAAGCCGCCGAGCGCCCCTCCACCTCATGCCGCACCCCCTGACAAGTGTGTAATTTTCAATAACTTTGTTGCACCGTGTTAATTTTTTTTTGCCCAATTTCATTTTTTTCTTGATAACCGCCATAAAAATCGTATTCGAAACAAGCGCGATTGAAACGATATTTTACAATCGTAATGTTATACTTATCACTCGTATCAAGGTCGGTATTAAATCAGAAACAATGACAGGATGACCACTTAAAGTTCGTAACGTCAAAATTAAAACCTTCAACCATGTATTATCATGAATTTTTTTTAATTTAAATACATCGATGAAGTTTATTTATCGAAGTTTAAATAGTTAAAAGCGGTATCAGACGTTACGATTTGGTTGGCCCAAACAAGCCAAATGACGTTTGTCACTGCTTTAATATGAACAAAATTACTGGCCAAGAAATTAAAAATTAAACTAAACATAATTATAAAATTATTTGATTATTCGAAAAGGCCGCCCTTGTCGTACCCAGCGCAAAGGTTTCCATTACACTGCTTCCACGTTGAATAGCTGGAAACCTAACTTTCGCTGTAAGGGTTTCCACGGCTTCCATGTTTTTTACGAAATACAACTTTTTGTTCCGTGACGGGACCCTAAAACGATGAGTACATTTTGGTAACTGAAGAATATAAAAAGTTTTTAGCGTGTACAGTTGTAGATTCGAGTCCCTAATCAGTACCGTTTTAATTATTATTAGCCTTTGCCCGCGGCTCCACCTGCGTTTATTTAAGCATTGCCCCGTTTTCAGCTTGGGCGTTATTTTATTACCACCCCCCATAGCATGTGTTGACAAGGTCACTAAGATGATGATAGAAAAAAACCCGTGCTTATGATCTTATTGCCACACATATCGGTAAACAAGGCCTGCTGAGATGTTACACTGTCACGTGACACCAGCAGGCGCCTGCTGAGATGTTACACTGTCACGTGACACCAGCAGGCGCCTGCTGAGATGTCACACTGTCACGTGACACCAGCAGGCGCCTGCTGAGATGTCACACTGTCACGTGACACCAGCAGGCGCCTGCTGAGATGTCACACTGTCACGTGACACCAGCAGGCGCCTTCTGAGATGTTACACTGTCACGTGACACCAGCAGGCGCCTGCTGAGATGTTACACTGTCACGTGACACCAGCAGGCGCCTGCTGAGATATTATGTAACCTGGCAGGCTAATGCCAACTTCAGTTTTAAGACTATATGTCGCAGTTTTTTTTTATTAAGAGAGTAGGGATACTTCAATACCTGAATGAAATCAATCAATTAATTTAAGAATTGAAGTGAAATTAGGTTGTGTATTTAAAATTATGAAATGTAGAGTCCTTATTGAAAGGCCGGTCAAGTGCGAGTTGGACTCGTTCCCTGAAGATTCTGTACTATAAAATAACTTAATAAACATAAATTTTTTGAATAATAATTACAAACTTGAACTTATCTAGAAAATGTATGAATCAAAGCTCCAAGCTTAAGTTTGACGAGTATTCGGGTACGTAACCCTAAACCTATATTAAAAATTGGAGTTTTTCGTATTTCTTATTTAAATACAGTATATATGGCACATTATATACGGAAAATTCCCCGTTACAAAACTGACAACTTTGATGGCCCACTACTTCTTGCAGGGGTGAGAAAACATTTTGTTTTCAGCTCCTTTTTCATGTATGCTGGTTGGGTAAATGTCCAAGTTTGCTGTTTACAGAGCAGAGTGTAAACGGATAAAGGCTTCATTTTCAGACTTTACCCAAGGAGCTTGATCTGTAATTGCAAGTTTACCTGGGTAAACCTAGTTTTACCCAGTTTTATAGCATCACGCGTAACTTATTATATTTATAAAGCAAGTATTGATGTGATCTATCACCCGTTAGTGGGTCTTAGGTGTAGGTCTGTTTTGGCTGAGCTTGTGTTACTTATCTATTTCGGTCGATAGTACTTCTAGCTATTCTATGCTTCAAAAGGCGGGAAATTGTCAATGCATTTTTAAGGAGGGATAATATTGAATGCAGCTGTCACAATGAGGGCCAATATAGGCACATAAAAACAACAAAGTTAAGTGTAGATGCAGTGTGTTGAAAAATTAGGCACATTTTTTCACGACCGTCTGTAGGGTCAGCGGTCAAATCAAAGATCTACCCTTTTGCATTCATTAATACTAACTACGACGATCGACGACGCGTCTTTACTAAATGTACCTTGTGTAAACTCCCCAGAGAGTTTTGGTCGGATATAGTTAGTATGAGGCTTTCGAAATTACCAACTACTAAATATACCTGAGTTGGAGTATCATAGTCGGGTATATTTAAGAGCTAGCGTTGCGTGATTACGTACTACTAAATATACCCGGCTAGGGCGGCTATTCCGGCATTATTTACCAATCATTAGATATTTGTTTAAATATTATTATTAGAGTGTATGCGTTGACCAGGGTAACTACAGTGATTATAAAGAAAACTGCATTCAAATCTGTGGATTGGTTCTCGAGTTATAAAAGCGTTTATTCTTTGCCTCGTTTCTGGCTTGGCCGTTATTTTATGAACAGCCCTTATAGAATATGTGGTGACCAAGGTCACTACGATGATAATAAGAAAACCACACTGAAATCCGTTGAGTGGTTCTCGAGTTAAAACGGAACAACAGACAGACAGACAGACAGACAAAAATTCTAAAAACTGTTGTTTCGCCCTCATAACCAATGACCCATTTCATTTAAAATTTCGCGAAAATATTCAATGTACAGACAGACACGACTTTTTATTACTTTATTATTGGTATACTAGGTGAAATTAAATCAACCGACCAAATTCATACTGGAGATTCGGTTAGTCATCAGGAACAAAGTTTAATGACCCTCCAGGTGAAAATCGAAAAAAAAAATTTTTTTCCCGTAGAACCTGCACTAGGAATTGTACTTAAACTAGTCCAACCAGTACGGGAGCAAAAAAAAATATTTTTCGAAATTGGCCAAAAGGATTACTGAACCTAGTTCTTGATCACCAACCGAGTCTCTAGTATGAATTTGGTCGGTTGATTAAATTTCACCCTATATATGTAGATTAATAGTTACTACTAAAGTACGTAAACAAACAAATAGATTTACATTCGTTATAGCACGGTGCCACACTCACTAACTTTAACAGCCCCTTAAATGATATAACAGGGGTGTCAACTAACTAACAGAGTATGGTGAAGTCGGGTCTTAGGGAGGCAAAAACGCGGGAACCTGTTACAATACCGCAATCTATGCAATACAGAGACAATATTATGCAGTAAGGGTGAAAGTGAGGAACCGCGGTTTTTTGAAACTGCTACTAATTATACCCGATTTTACTCAAGCAAGTGATTCTACCGAAATCGGGTATATCTAGTAATGATGCATTTTAAACTAGTGCTACTATATATACCCGACTAGCGGTGTCTCGTTAAGGTACATTTAGCGGTGGTCACTCAAAAATGTGATCTCCTAACTATACCCGAAGTCGGCCAGGTCCGTGACGTCACTGGCGTCTCCACAAGGTACATTTAGTAAAGACGCATCGACGACTATGTAGAATTAAAAGAAAAAAATTTTTTTTCGGCGGAAAGTGGTCTATTAATTAGCAATACTCAATAACCTCTTGAATTTGTTTCACTTTGAATTCTTAGGACCTTATAATGTGCGCGTCAACAAGATATAAAAATATCGCGAATAAATTGTAGAAATGTAATTATAAAAACCCTATATCTTTTATTATTTTTCAGTACACAAAATGATTTTGTTGCGAGTGTCCGACTGATTACGTAAACTTTGAACTCCTGACTCCTGACTGTTCAATCAGAACAAATCAAACCCCTATCCAAAAGTTTATTTCGTATTATAATTTATATCTAAACGAGCTGAACTCAATTCCATCGTGGTCGAAGTTTATCCAACAATCTTTCATTCTTTTCAGGATCAAAAACGAAAAACCTTAAATTACGGGCATTTTTAGGGATTTGCACCCAAGGGCAAAACGAGCCGAGCACTGCTGTCTGTCCGTATGTCATGGGTAGACGAAATGAGTTATAGACATGAATATTTTGTGTAAAATGTTGATCCAAAACCTATTGAATTAAAAATCCAATTTATAATTTTTAAGGAGACCATTTTTTTCTTTTCCTGGCATTGAGTTGTCATTGCCTCGAGCTTTTTTTTATGATACGAATCGAATATAAATAAAGGGTAAATTATGGTAAAGTCGGTTAGCTTGTTAATTTACGATAACGGCCATTTCAAAAATAATGCACCCTTATCTTTGAAAGATGGAAAAATAAATAAGTGTTGATTAAGTTTAAATTTCCTTACAAATACCTTCTTAATTTAATGCACTTGGAGTGCCAAGGTTCATAAAAAATATTTTGTTTCTAATGCTATTTGTTTTCATTATTTGTACTTTTGTTTATAGTTTCGTAACAAAATCAGGGCCTATCAGAGAAATTTCTAATTATTTTAAAATTCCTCTAAGGCGACTCTATTCGTCTTAACTCCCATACTAGCGCTCTTCGCTGATAATATCCTCATTGATAGGTACTTGCTTATTATTTTTTCTTTTTCAACATATCCCATACAATTTCCATGACTTGAACCTAAAACATTTATCAAAATCAAATCATACAAAAGTTACAAGCGTATAAAGTCCTGGATTTTACATATATTTACATGAATGTTTATGTACCGTAATGTCCTAGAAGCGATACAACCAATCAAATAATTTTGGGTTCACAGCATAGTATATTTTATACTTTTCAAAAATATTTTTGTTTTATTTCGATTTTTGGGATATTTCTCCTGAAATATCCTGATATTTCTCCGGAAAGACCCAAAACCATTGTAGAGTTTTTTCAAGACATACATTTTGTCTCGCGTTAGCTTAGTGTTCGGTTAGTTCCGTACGAGCTTGGGAAATGAACGTTCGGGCCAACCAATAACAGCCAGTCAGTGCTCTACAATCCGAAGTTGAATGTAGAATGAAATAGCAAGCATAGCGACCCCGTGCGCGACTCACTTCAAGCCGCCGGCTACAGGCCTCTTAACTACAAACAGTACAGGTTTCCCATTATAGATAAATTATTTTTAATTTTCTGTTATTACAAAATAGATAAAATATAAATAAACCTAGTAAATTTCGTAACAACCTTTTGCGACAAAAAGTAAGAGAATTCTTCCGATGCTTAGCACGGCACTTTCTCGACTAATCTCAAAGCTGCCGCTCAGTGGACGTGACATATTCCTGAGTAGTGTTGTTCCAGCCCAAATTATTTCACATTTTTCGGCAAGTTGTATTAGTAATGACCGTTACAAAAGTACACATGTCTCAAAGATGTGAAATCGTGGGACAAGCTTTAAAACTGTAATTGTATTGTGATTATATGTACCTACCTGTAGGTATAATGATTAAATAAATCATTAATATAAAAATAAAACTCAAGATATGATTTTGTTTAACAATAAAAAATAATAACTTATGTAGAAGAAAAATGTTTTAAAACGCAGTCGGAAGTTACAAATTTCGCCGATGGGACAGTATGAAACCGTCATTTTCAGTATTTCCAATAATCGATATATTCAATAAAAATTTGTAATGTATTAAAAATGCAATTATTGTAATTGGTGGTCAGATACTTCTTCTTTAAGTAAACCATAAGAAACTTCCGTGGCTAATAGCCTGGAAATAGAAAAAAATATATATATGCATGGGACACCCAATAAAAAGCAAGGGGTGCATTATTTTTGAAATGACTCATAAATCAAGCATTGCCTATTGATAAATATAAAAAAAGGATAAATTGTGCTACGGTAGGTTAGCTTTTTTTATGTTTGACACATAAAACATCAAATAAAAAAAGAGATATTTTCTGTATAAAATGTTTGTCTTCTGTAGCGGTCCACCATCAGTTGACATTCTGAAATAAACCATCGAGCTATATAAACTATTAGAAAGTTAAACTATGAGAAAACGAAATTAGAAAGTCCTTGATTGTAAAAGGTACGGTTTTTATATTGGAGAATTGTTATAGTGTTAATTAGTGCCCCCGCCAAGTCGAGCACGGCCGTACCATCTTTTTCTCGAAACAGTTCAAGACATTTTCGACCACCCTATAACTTCGTTGTGGATAAAACTAGAAGCCTGAATTTTCAGTAACCAAGCAGGCATTGTATAAACACGGTATATTTCAAATTCCATTAAATTTGAACTAGTAGTTTAAGAATTATAACTAGTCAAAGTTCCTCAATTTAGTCACTCACTCACTCACTCACTGGCTGACCGATCATCAAAACTTTAAGGCACTTCTAGCAGACATAGAGGTTCAAATTTGGAATACAATTAGTGTTTAGTGTATAAATCAAGAAAAACCAAAATATTTTGCAATTTCCGTCCAGTTTTCTAGATAAACCAACTGCATAAATAATATAGGAATTTCTTACTTGACTTGGCCATCGCACTAAATAATCTAATTTAATATAATATGTATTACTTGTGAGATACATTGTTTTCATGCGATGGCCAAGTCGATCTATTTATTTTAAACATAAAAGATTTTAATATTGATATGGTCACTATAAGATGTTGGTAGGTTAGCTAATTATGTAATAACTTAAGGCAGAAGACCCCTTTAGTAGGGACTGAATAAATTAACTGACTTGGATTTACATGGATCTCGCAATTTTTTAGTTGCGAGACTTGGTTTTTTTACAAGTTTTGTTTTTGATGGTGTTAATTTGTCACTACTCTATCGCATTAGGTTTAAGCCTGTAATGACAGTAGTAAGTTAAGATAAATAAATAGGTTCGGTATCTATCAGAGGCCAAGCTCTTAAAGCGTAGTCTGCCTGAGGGGTTTGTATTGGGTCTTTGAACGGTTTTGTTTTAATATGCTGAGTCAACTACTTATCTGATCAATGTAAAACTTGCACACCTGTTTTGTCAGACCTTTGTCTTTCCGTTGTCAAGTCGGTTACCTAATGGGACACATTTTACTCGATAGATTTTATTTTTGAAAATGATGCTTATTATTTCGTTTTATGTCTAAGGGGCTTGAGTTTTATGTCTGAAATTACTGCTATAACAAGAAAAGATGGTTTATTTTCCAATGTCAAGTGGAAAACTCCTACATCAAATACTTTTAAAACAAACTAAAATCCAGAAAAACCTCTAAAATGCACTGATTTTGCGTGCCGCCAGCGTGCGAAGCGAGCAGTCTAATGTAGACTTTCTGACAACATACTGAAATTCAAAATCGCTCACTAAGATTATCGTGCACCAGGGGTAAGGCCTGAAGGCTGCACATTTCCTTGTTTACATATTCAGATTGTATCGGTCATCCTGATTTACTTGTAGTCTCATCGGCTTGTAATGACCAGGAATTCAAACCGGCCTTCTCAATTTTGATTTTTTAATCACTATCACTATTTTGAGTACTATTTATTCTTCCTCTAGAAAGCTAAATTTATTTTTGATATTATATTGAATGAATGGAAAAAGAAACACCTTCAACTAAAAAACTTTGTTGAAGATGTTTCTTTTGGTTTCAAAACTAACTCATTTAAAAAAGTTTATACCGGGTGTAAAAGCAAATGCAAGAATCCTTTAAGGGGGTGTTAGTATGATCGGTAAAGATATTATTTTAAATACTGGGATCTCTAAATAAAGTACCAGTACTACATAATAAGACGATTTTCTTTACTCAAAATACACTAATCGCGTGGACACCCTCACTGGTCGCTGGCCATTCGGATGAGGGGTGCGGGTTGCGGGGTGCAATTAGGTGTGTGGGGGAGGCCGGATTTTTGGTCAAAATTCAAGGTATTTTTTTTTCTCGTAATGACCTCAGAATCGTATATACTTTCATACCCTAAAGGGATTCTTGACTTTGCATTTACACTCTGTAGAGTACCTAAGTAACGGCCAAATCAAAAGCACCCAGAACAGAAGAGCTTGTATGACTAAATTGATGGATGTGGAAAGTTTGGGAGACAAGCGTGAATAATGAATGAATGTATGTTTGTGGACATATGTATAAGAAAAGAACATATTTCTACGAGGTATTTTAAATAGAAAATCATTGAACACAGAAAACGAAAAGAATCATGAGAAAATTTGGCCAAGTGAGAGTCCGACTCACGCACAAAGGGTTCCGTACCACCACACAAAACGGGCACAGAACCCTAATAACATGTTAAAGAGAAACAAAACAGATGTCGTAGCAACATCAAGGCGACACAAAGAAAGCTGCTAAAATCGTAGCGCAGAATTCGAAGTCACATGTCAAAGCTCGATAGGTAGTCCAGTCATAGTAAAAACAGACTAGTAAGCTATCTTCACAGAGATGTCGCCCGCGCGGCTTATATGTGTGCGAGCCACTGCGAGCCTGCACGTACGAACCACAGCACGCACACAACTACAGTATCTCAGGCGGTTTCTGGCGGTGTGACTAGGGTCAGCTGGACTCCGCAGTCGCGCTTACGTACGCCGCGCTACAAAACAGATAGGTAGGTATTTTGGGCCGCGCGCCGCGCCGTTCGTCGCATCGCATCGCAGCAAAATAAATTGACGACCCTGCAGCAGTAGGCATTTATGCCTCGCAAGTTGCACGGCGCGGGAGTTGTTCTACTATTCTGTTTTTACTATGGTACAGTGCAGAAGGTAAGACTGTAGAATTGCGATTGTGTGCGTGCACACCATTGATATTGTAGAAAACAACTCTTATAGCAGTACAGACAAGGTCTGTTTAAAAAAAAATATTGTTTGACTTTATTTATTTATTTATTTATAACACTTTTTGCACATACAATAAAATCAATACAAAATATCAAAACAAAGACTTTTATCTTCTTCTTCTTTTGTACGATGTATACTTTATATTTCCATGACTTTTCAAAAATAGACCTTGCCCGCACTGCTGTAAGAGTTGTTTTCCACAATATCAATGGTGAGCACGCACACAATCGCAATTCTACAGTCTCACCTTCTGCACTGTACTCTGGTTGATAACAACTCACAGGATAAAATTTTTCTAATATAGGTAGTTTTGAAAACCTTTTCCTGTAATAATTTACTTAAATATTAAACTATGCTGCTCTAGTTACTATATTTATTTTATATTTATATTTATTTTTTAGCACCCCAAAATACATTATGTAATGGAACAAATCAAAACTAACCCACAGCCTTCGGCTAAAAATAGAATATGATTGAAGTATTTGCCAAATCTGACACAAACAGAGTTGTTATACTGATCTGGTTAGAGCGAATGCTACTTTACACAACATGTCCCCATCGGGTCGTCGGTGATTGAACAAGACTACACAATGCGAGTACTATATACGAGTAGGTAGTATATTCGCTTGCATATAAACCTCTATTTTACATTATATCGGCCGGAGATTCCGAAACCTTTGTGGTTTCTAAATTTGTGCCTAAAAGTTGTAGGCTTTTCTAAGCCTTAATAGTCGGGTATCTCTAAATAAAACCACATCATCTTCTGATGACACTTCTTAAAATAAAAACATGCACATAAATGAAAAAAAAATGCATCTCCCCATAAGGAATTCACGGTAGGTTTCCAAATTAACTAGTAAGAAAAGTATTTAAAAAAAATTAGGTTTCTCTTTCATCGGCTAACATGTATCCATTTTTACCTAAACAAAAAAAAAGATCAGAGAAAACACATGATTAGATTGGCCAAATACTAGTAGTATTGATTATTGACACTTTTAATCCAGTAAGATTGTGGCTTTGGTTTCTAAATTAACATCAGGCACAGACTAAAATAAAATGAAAAATATGATAAACTTTTATGTTCATCAAAACTATGTATATTATTATGTCGGATTATTATCAGTTGCCGTCAGATAATCAATAATAAAATATGACGTACTCCTAATTTATATTTTTAGTTTATACTAATATAATATACCTATTTTCAGAAGGT
Source organism: Ypsolopha scabrella (assembly GCA_910592155.1). Classification (NCBI taxonomy): domain Eukaryota; kingdom Metazoa; phylum Arthropoda; class Insecta; order Lepidoptera; family Ypsolophidae; genus Ypsolopha; species Ypsolopha scabrella. Next base: position 19,776,726 of record OU342964.1, on the reverse strand, counting down.
TTTCGTTGACAACTTACATTATTTTTTGCTAAAATTATTTGTTTTGATCACTATACAAAAACCGGACAAGTGCAAGTCGAACTCGCCCGGTTCCGTTAAGGACTATATTTTTTATGATTTAATAACAAATGTATTGTTTTCGGATTTTTTCCCTATATTTGTAGTATAAGGCGGTATTACTTGCCAAATTTCATAGTTCTGGGTCAACGGAAAATACCCAAAAAATTTTGATTCCCTTGAGAGTGTCGAAATATACGTTTTTCTTTGCGGCATAAACGGCCATATCTTTTTTGGAAGTTTGATTTTTTCACAGCTTCAAGGGACTGTAAACTTGAGTATATACTTAAAATTTCAACTTGATACCTTCACGCGTTCCTGAGATAAAGAGTCTTGACAGACGGACGGACGGACAGGCAGACGGACAACAAAGTGATCAGTGATTAGTAACACGGATCGATAACACTTTTTGCTGATTTCGCAAAATAAATTCTTGTAAGGAACACGGAAAGAATAATTAACGAATTTCTCAAAAAAGGTCATCGAACCTTGTTACTGAGCTCTTGCTGAGTCTTCAGTAAGAATTTGGCTGCATAAATTAAAGTCACTTTATATATGTATTAGAAAACCGATCAAGTGCGAGTCAGACTTGCATACCTAGGGGTCCGTAATTCGGCAGTTTTGGAAACAGTCTGGAAGAAGATATTTAAAATCTTGCCCATAACTGTTTAAGATAGATAACTAAAAAAATAATTGATTGTACCACAAAAGAGAGACTCAAATATTTTTATACCTTACCCGAAAAAAAAATATTTTGTCATTTTGTTATCGTGAATTCCTCACCCGCTATATTTTTCCTGTAATGTTTACGTAATCCCAAATTACCATGATTTTTTTCATATTTTTCGGTTCATTAGTTTCGGAAATGAGGGGACAATGCATTTTTTGTGGCTTTTCAAAGATTTCTCGAAATCAGTGCCAGTAAATATAGTGAAAGTATATATTATTGTAATTAACTTGTTAACAAGTTACTGTATTTTTATTTAAAAAAAAATATTTTACGTTTCTTTTTATATTTCTCATTTTTTATGGAGTTTTTTTTTAATTGCTATAGTTTTCCTGTAATTGGCCAGTTATGGCCTAAAAAAGTCTTTTTTTTTTCTGTCCACCAGTTTCGTAAATAAAGGGGGATGACATGCATTTTTTGTGGTTTTCAAATCAGCTTCTTAATATCTACAATTTGATGTCCATATTGCATTTTTAAGAATTTATTTTTATCTCTTTTTTATTGGAAATATTTTGAACAATTTAAAAATTTTCAATATTTTTTTACACCGCGTTATTTATGCAGGTGAATGCTATTTTTATGGTAAATTTCAAGTCTTTATCTTTAACGGTGCTTAAGTTATGAGGCTGTGACATACGGACGGACGGACGGACGGACAAAGGAGTCTCACCATAAAGGTTCCTTTTGTACCTTTTAAGTACTACGGAACCCAAAAACTAAATCTTTAGGTCTAGGTTCGTTCAAATATTGTCGTTAATGAAGGGCAAAATTTTAATGAGTGCTTAAAACGAGTTATTTTATTACGTATTCAACTAACCACATGAACGAAGTCGCGGGTACAGCTAGTATTTAATTAAATAAATTAACACATACATGGAGCTCGTAAAAATCAAAGTGGGTGAGTCTTAACTGTAATCCTATTTTGTTATCATACATGGACAGACACTCTGAGTTTCTATAAGGCTGTTTGTTCATCTGTCATGTCATGTTCATAGCGCCTCTTGTCTAAGCGGAGTAAAGAGTTTTTGGTGCGATTACTGGCCTACAGTGAAGAGGTTGGAAAAATTAGTAAAGAGTTTTTGGTGCGATTACTGTCCTACAGTGAAGAGGTTGGAAAAATTAAATGCTGTAGACTACGAACTAGCCAAAGTGTAAACTAAAGTTAAAGCCATGGGCTAACTAAGGGCTAGTATTCAAGAAGCCTTGTAGTGTCAATTACTACGTTTTCTTAGGAAATGTTATCTGTATAATGTTTCTTACCTATACAACACATGTATGGTAAGCTTATGATTATGAGTCAGGTACGTTTACCTAAACACTGTTACAAATCATCATGCATGTATGTTTGCAAATAGGATTTACATAGAACTCTGTATTTATATAACAGGACTAATAAGTGGTATAAGTATTGATTCGGCACGCATTTGTAGGTTTTCGTCCAATCTGCAGCATGAATTATGTTATACATTGGTTTATGCTTTTATTTAAGGTGTTATAAGTGTTTGTCCTAAACACGAACTTGGGTGTTCCGAGCACGGAGGGTAAAGTTTAGTTTTTAGCTTATTTTACTAAGCGGCCGTAGCACAGTCCGTCAGGATATGACTTACAGGTTTAGGATCGGAGATGCAATTGTGTAAGACAATCGATTGTCATGTGGCTAAGCAAATTAGCCCGTTTGACAATTGAAATCGTACATTTTTGGCTGTCAAATGAATATGCTTGTCTTGTTTTGTTTAGCCAACCATACGATTTCAAATTGTCAAACGGGTTAATTTGCTTAGCCGAATAGCCATATGACAATCGAATTTGAATACGATTATCTTACACAATTGCACTTCAGAATTCTTGCTGGTCTTTACCTTATTTGTATTTACCTAATTGGCATAGGGCATAGGTTAGACCTAGGTTTACCCAGGTAGGGTCTAACATAGTGTTAATTACTTTATTTCGGTTCTAAAATATTGCGGATTACCAAGCCAAGAGACCTTTGAAAATGCAATCTTTTTCCCACAAATAGTTTTTTGTTTCCTTATATGAGCAATTAATCTGATTAAAATTCCGCATCGAAATAGTTTTCCTACCTAAACCTACATATTTTATGGGAAAATATAATATATTTTTCAAAAAAAGCAGTCGTCCAAGTGAATGAGCGAAATAAATATAAGGTCACTTTCGATTATACAGCCAAATTCATACTAGAGACTCGGTAAGTGATCCGGACCAAGGTACAAAGACCCTTTCTTTGAAACACGCAATATAAAAATCTGACTTCCTATACTAGGTGGTAGAACTGATGCCGGGCTCGACTGTGGAGGTACCACCATCTTACTCGCAAATCCTCCCGAAGTTATTCGGGGGAGAGTAAGAGAACAGCTCTCAGGCAAAACCAGGCGGCCCACCATTGCCTGGGACCGATGGATGGCGGTTTATCCATCCCCAATTTCTGAGCCTTATATAAACCAAACTGGTGACGGGCAGCGGCGTCACTGGTGCAAGGGTGTGCGAGTATGGGCATTTCTTCCTGGAGGACCGCCAAGAGTGGCGAAATCCTGGAAAGGCCTATGTCCAGCAGTGGACGAAACAGGCTGACGGATGGATACTAATTAATTCAAGGTTGTTATTTAACAGGTATCTATTTAGAGACACAACAATTTTTTTTTCTTATTTCGCGAAAAGGGTCATTGAACCTTAGTCTTGACCACTTATAGAGTCTCCGGCATAAATTTGGGTGTACATATAAACGAAAGTCATATTATACGTATGTTATAGGGCAGTCTATCTGGTTATGAGTTTTCCAGCAAATGAGTCTTGTAATCAAATGCATTTGGTAGATGGACGAAAAGATTATTTGAGTACTCGATTTTTGTTCCGGAAGTCACATTTGTGTTCGTCTGCGTACTTTCGAAGAAAGTCCATATTTTGGGCCCGAAATATAGCGATTGGACTCACCACCCATCACGCTGGGACATAAGAATCGTCAGTGAAACGCGGGGGGACGGGTGAACACCTCTGATGTTGTGACAATGTATTTTCTTCAAAACTTCAACTGAGTCATTTGTTCATAAAACATTTTCTCCAGCCTGAACAAAAATTTCCAATGCAGCAGTTTAAATACGAACGCTGCACTGTCTGAAAGTCAATATTTAAATAGTTTTCTTGGAGATAACGAGATACACAGAAAATTTTGTGTATTTTCACTTGTAATGTTTATTTTACAGAAATGCCCGACGAATCACATTTAGAATATTTTAATGTGAGACGGCATCCAGCTTCACTTTGCTTAATAATGCTAAACTTCTTTTAATTGTCTATCCTGCCCTAATCAACTGCCGCGCACGCATAACTTTAGTCATTTTGAAATTGCCACATTAGGACATTTTTTAAATAACTAAGATAGCTTTTTTAATAAGTATCTGCGTGTGCTAGTTTCGTTTTAGTCGGTTTTGAATGTGGCAGTTGAATTTTAATTGTAAGTTTAATTGTTTAATTGTATTCAAAATATGTATAATTTTGAAAAATTATTCATATATATTATTCTTGAGTCGATAACACATAATATACTTTTTCAAATCTTTCTCATGGACGTAGCGGTCAAAACTGAAGCTTAGCATTGTGAAGCCCACTAAAAGCTTACGTATAATTCAATCACGAATCACGACAATCCATTTTCTTTCTTTCTCACTAAACATTGTTATTTTTAACGCCTGGGTTTTCACTGGCATTAATGTGTGATTGATTCAAATGTAACTTTGGAACTTTAATCACTTACGCGGTGTGGCACGCACGCCTTCAAATGAATGTTCAGCAGTTATTTCAATATCACGCTATTTTTTTTGTTACACACTAACTAAAGAAATTTCATATCAGCCAGCACTATGTATATTTTATTAGAAATAGTTGTTTTCAACTATATTTCGGGCAGATTATGCTATTGGCGTTGCAAATCACTGCTGAGTATTTATTTTATTTGACTAAATTTGCTGTTATGTGTGTTCTTCATCTTGGTGTTTCTCTTCTTGCATCATTAAAGAAAAAATCAAATGCGCCAAGCGGTGTCAACAATGATGGCGATGAGGTAACTGTCCCTGTAGGTGTGGACCCTATGAACCTGTGTGAATTAATGTGCTGACCTTGACCTTGACTTCCACCACACGCTGCATCAGTCTTCCTAAACAAGTAGCCTAATCAATCTGACACTATTCTATCGCAGCATGTCACAGCTAGTCCAGTCAACTGTAATTTTAAACCCTGTTGTTGTTGTTGTTGCGTTTCTTCCCTCGATCACGTACCTCTGCTTTAATGCCTCCACCCTTTCTGCTTTATAGTTAGAGTTGGCATGTGACCTCTATATCAAAAGTCACATAAAACATTCGGCCCAAACAGCAGTTTAGTGATTAGCGTGATAAACGCCAACTTAGGGCAATTTACGAAATAGTATCTTTATACTAATTTGTTTTTAAACGCTGTAGTTTAGTTTTGTTATTGTGCGGGGTCATTTCATTAGATCCTTGACAGAATGGTACATTCGTGTCAGACGTACCACCGGCTGTCTGTCTGCCACCATGACCCTGACCTTCGAAGATCGATGGCTGTGACAAAAATAGCCTAATGGTAGTGACAGGCTGTACAGTACAAACGCAGTGATAAATGATTTATGCTACTTCTAATACCCCTTGTTTGATATTCATTGATTACTCAACTCAGTAATTTTACGATTTAATTATTTTCAACTTTTAATGTTTGATAATGTCATCGATCAAACATGCGAGGTCTAATTGCTGTCTTGCATGTAATTAGTTTACATAAATTATAAAAAAGTAATGTCTACTTGAATAATGGTTTCGCCAGACGGAAAGCGGGCTGTTGTCGGGATGACGCGGCGCGTTGGTGTGATGGTAGTGTACACTGGTCAGGACATGAAAAGGTGGCCTGGGCGACCGATCGCACTTTGCTTGTCCTGAAGAACACCCGCATTAGTAATTTTGAAGTGGACTCTCCACGCGTGGAAGAATTACTGCTGTTTAAAAACATTTCCTTCTAATAGACTTCTTCGGAAGCTCGATATCCATTTTTCGTACTCCAGAAAGCTGGAAAAATGTACATCAACCGCTATGTATCCCACTTCTAGAAGTGATCACCCAAAACTTGATCGTCACCAGCTCTGTGTGATGACTGATCTAGATGCGAGAGATGCCCCGTCAAACTACTTGCTGTTTGTCATCCCGCCACACCATCGCCCCATCCCAACAACGCCCCGCTTTCGGCCTGGCAATACCTTTAGCGTTTTATCACTCACTACTTCAAGCCAAATCTTTGACCAACAAGAACTTGTAGGTTTCGTCCCAAAATTGGCTCCTGATTCAAACATAACAAATAATTTTGATACTTTGAGTAATTTAAATTCTGATCAGAAAAGTGCATTTTTTGGTATAGTCCAGTTGATATAAATGCATCTTTTGGATATTATAGGAGGAATGGAGCTGCCAGAGAAGCCATTCGAGCTGCCGGAGACTCAGATGCTCACAATTTCCAGGAATATACGTATAAAAAGATAACACCATGTGATGTATGTTCACAAGTACTTAGAGGTAAGTTAAGAGCCACTTACCCAAATAATAGGTTTGATTTCTCGGACTCAAATAACGTTTTGCCCTGTATTAGTGTGCGTTCCGCCAATTTCCGTTTCCCGACCAACGCCTTTGGAACTAAAAGCACTAGGTGTTTTATTGATTTAACAAACTTTCTACCTACATTACATGTACGTTTGTATGATTACATACGAATAAATCTAGCTTAGGGGTTAAGAAAATCACGTAATGACAAAACAAATTTGAAAAAATTCGCGTGCGGTTTTGTCATGTCACAAAAGGTAAACATTCTCAACCGTGTTCTGTACCTAGTACGATCGGCTCCGTGGCACCAATTTATTCCAACGGTTTTATAACTAATAGCTTTTGCCCGCGGCTCCGCCCGCGTCGAAAAGATTTTCGTGGAAATAAGGGAAACAAAATAATTTGATTTTTTGAACGACTAAATGCAACGGACACCATGTTTGAGCAAAGCGCTAATAAAGACCAATCAAATAAGCCTAAACTCGAAGGGTCTGCTGTTGTCCGTTGAGGAAATCCTGTACCCATCTTTCAGTCCTATCATCAGACCCTGGTCACCATGTTATACCAAAGTGCTAATAGAGACCAATCAAATAAGCCCAAACTCAAAGGGTCTGCTGTTGTCCGTTGAGGAGATCCCGTACTCATCTTCCAGTCCCATCATCAGACCCTGTTCTCCATGTTTTACGAAAGTGCTAATAAAGACCAATCAAATGAGCCCGAACTCGAAGGGTCTGCTGTTGTCCGTTGAGGAGATCCCGTACTCATCTTCCAGTCCCATCATCAGACCCTGGTCTCCATGTTTTACCAAAGTGCTAATATAGACCAATCAAATAAGCCCAAACTCAAAGGATCTGCTGTTGTCCGTCGAGGAGATCCTGTACCCATCTTCCAGACCCATAATCAGACCCTGGTCTCCATGTTATACCAAAGTGCTAATATAGACCAATCAAATAAGCCCAAACTCAAAGGATCTGCTGTTGTCCGTCGAGGAGATCCTGTACCCATCTTCCAGACCCATAATCAGACCCTGGTCTCCATGTTATACCAAAGTGCTAATATAGACCAATCAAATAAGCCCAAACTCGAAGGGTCTGCTGTTGTCCATTGGGGAGATCCCGTACCCATCTTCCAGACACATAATCAGACCCTGGTCACCATGTTTTACCAAAGTGCTAATAATGACCAATCAGATAAGCCCACACTCGAAGAGTCTGCTGTTTTCCGCTGAGGAGATCCTGTACCCATCTTCCAGTCCCATCATCAGACCTTGGTCTCCATGTTTTACCAAAGTGCTAATAAGGACCAATCAAATGAGCCTAAACTCGAAGGGTCTGCTGTTGTCCGTTGAGGAGATCCCGTACCCATCTTCCAGTCCCATCATCAGACCCTGGAGTCCATGTTTTACCAAAGTGGTAATAAAGACCAATTAAATAAGCCCAAACTCAAAGGGTCTGCTGTAGTCCGTTGAGAAGATCCTATACCCATCTTCCAGTCCCATCATCAGACCCTGGTCACCATGTTATACCAAAGTGCTAATAAAGACCAATCAAATAAGCCCAAACTCGAAGGGTCTGCTGTTGTCCGTTGAGGAGATCCCGTACTCATCTTCCAGTCCCATCATCAGACCCTGGTCTCCATATTTTACCAAAGTGCTAATAAAGACCAATTAAATGAGCCTAAACTCAAAGGGTCTGCTGTTGTCCGTTGAGGAGATCCTGTACCCATCTTTCAGTCCCATCATCAGACCCTGGTCACCATTTTATACAAAAGTGCTAATAAAGACCAATCAAATAACCCGAAACTCAAAGGGTCTGCTGTTGTCCGTTGAGGAGATCCTGTACCCATCTTCCAGACCCATCATCAGACCCTGTTCACCATGTTTTACCAAAGTGCTAATAATGACCAATCAAATAACCCCAAACTCGAAGGGTCTGCTGTTGTCCATTGGGGAGATCCCGTACCCATCTTCCAGTCCCATCATCAGACCCTGGTCACCATGTTTTACCAAAGTGCTAATAAAGACCAATCAAATAAGCCCAAACTCGAAGGGTCTGCAGTTGTACGTTGAGGAGATCCCGTACCCATCTTCCAGTCCCATCATCAGACCCTGGAGTCCATGTCTTACCAAAGTGCTAATAATGACCAATTAAATAAGCCCAAACTCAAAGGGTCTGCTGTTGTCCGTTGAGGAGATCCTGTACCCATCTTCCAGACCCATCATCAGACCCTGGTCACCATGTTTTACCAAAGTGCTAATAATGACCAATCAAATAACCCCAAACTCGAAGGGTCTGCTGTTGTCCATTGGGGAGATCCTGTACCCATCTTCCAGACCCATCATCAGACCCTGGTCACCATGTTTTACCAAAGTGTCAAGAATTGTGTCAGGATCGTTGTAGATGGAAATCTGTAGTCAGATTAAACTCATACAGTTTTCTCGTATGGAAAAAAATCAATACATAAACCTGGCTGTAATCACTTTTTCAAGCTTAATATTAGCAAGAGGTGAGTCCGCATCGTTGTAGATGTAAATCTGTAGTCAAATGAAACTGATATAGTTTTCCGGTATGGGAACAAATCATTACTTAAACCATAATATTTCATGTATCTATGCTTAAACCTGGCTGTAGTTACTTTTTCAAGCTTAATATTAGCAAGAGGTGTGTCAGTATCGCTTTAGATGGAAATCTTTAGTCAAATTAAACTGATACAGTTTCCTCATATGGAAAAACAACCGGTTTCATCACGTATAACTAACCATTTGATCAAGGAACGCCGATAAATCAGCTAAGCAGCGTTTTTTCTCCCGACATGGTTCACAAATATTGAATTTTCAAACTGAAAACGTATTTTTATTAAAATAAAATATAGCCTATGTTACTCAGCAATAGTATAGCTTTTTATAAAAGAAAGAATTTTTAGAATCGGTTCAGTAGTTCCAAAGTTTACCTCAAACATACAAACAAACAAACAAATCTTTCCTCTTTATATAATAGTGTAGAGTGTAGATGTAGATTTATTTTCTTCGTTATTTATTTTTAATCTCTATTCCAATGAAAGGATCTGCGTAGCTTAGTTTCACGCCTTAGTTATTCGTTATTGCGTTCACTCGTGCCAATGAACCGCAAGTACCACGAACAGCCCTAATCTTTCAGGTCAATAACAAATTAGGCGAAGTAATCTGATTAACATTGAACGAAAACATTATTATCAATAAAGACTGTAAAGGCAAATAAAACAGCGATTGGAAAACGGTTTTTAACGGTTTCGTTTTTTCTTCTCCATTTGGTCGTTATTTCTTTTATATGTCTCAGTCAGAACCGAGGGGTGGTTTTATTATTCTTTTTTATCGAAAACGCTACAATTTTATACGCTGAGGAATCCTTTGAAATACTTGTGTTACTTAGTCGAAGTTGCCAAGGCTTAATAGGATCTTAGTGTGCTAAGGCAAGTTCAAACAAAAAGTGTAAACGAGACTAAAATGTATTGGAATTAAAATTAATACAGTCCGAAAAAAGCTTTCTTAGTTCCTTTATCCTCTATTAACATTATGTTTTTATAAATTAAGTTACTAGACCTACAAGATATTTTTTATGTTTACTGAAAATGTTACATCAATGCTACATTGTGTTTGATTGTAAATTAATGAAATTAACCTTAATGTTCATTAATAACGAAGAAAACAAAGTTGACAGGACTTTCTCAACATTTAAAAATTTGTCAGGCTTCCGCTAGATGGTTTCCTGTCTGCATAATATTAGCATTGATTTACATAACTCTGTTTGTTGTCTAAAAGGTCACACGCGCCAAGGGCTCCGATGTCGCTTATGCAAAATGAATGTGCATACTGACTGTTTGTCGCAAGTGGGCAAGTGTCAGACAAAATCTCGACTTCTGAGGCGACAAAAGAGCACTTCAGAGATAGAATCTCACCGGATACACCAGGAGACCGCATTCGATGAAGAGAGTAAGCATATCATATCTTTATTCTACAACTTGGATGAAAATAATTCTCTCGCAAGGGCAACCTGATCATTTACGAGAAACTTTTTAATCTTGATTCAACAACTGCGTATTTCCATTTGTACGATGCTGAAAAACGTACCTACATAATTTAATTAAGAAGTTTCACGTACAAGTTTTTAAACGTGTGTATCAATGTTTAGAGATCTCAACTGAAACTTTGAAAGTTCTTAGATAATATACTTCTACTTACTACTTCAAAATTCAGAGTTGTTTATACCAATATTAGTCCAGGATTTAAGAAGATTTGGTAAGTTTGTCTTGTTCTAAGGAGAGGTCTTTGAGTTCATCACTGCTAAGTCTGATCAAATTCAACGAAGAGCATAAACAACATGTTTTGCTTTTCCAAGTACCGGAACTACGTGGCACTCTACATTTGACACAGCACTATCATCCAGCTTGCAAACAAGTCTCAAAATAAATACAATATTTCCACTGCTGTAAAGCTAACACCGGACTAATATAACCATTGTCTAGGAGTGGACGATGGCTGGCTGCCAGGACAAAGACTCACCAAGATATCCTTCTCGAGATCAGTGGAGTTCGATGATGATTTAGATAACACCTTCGAGGGTACAGTACCTAAAAAGAGTGACCCTTTTCCCCCATTCAGAACACACATCTAACGACTCCCATATACAAATTTACGTCATACATTGGGTTAAACAGTACATAATCTTGCAATATGTGATTTTACTGGCCAAAAAGCTGAAGCACTTCTGATTATAATTTAAATATATAAATAAGACTTTGTTAACTGACTGGCTGAAACTTTTACCGGAGATGAAATTATAAAAAAGACAGTAATCATTTCAGATATTTCCAGATTTCTTGTGTTTGGTACTAGAAGACTACTGCCCAGAACTGATTCAGCTTTTGCAACTAACATACGGAACCTGAAAAATTAACTCGTGTAGATAATAATATTCCCATAAGAAATCCATACTTATCATAATCCGATACCCTGTGACCCGGTCGATTGCAACATTGACTCTAACATTTCGCTCGATGCTCAGAGGAGGAGGTGGATCAGACCTACCAAGTTCTGAAGCGCGCCAACGAAATTGCGAAGCCGGGAGGGGGCCCCGTAGTGAGAGTGGTGCCTGCGAACGAGGAACCGCCCCCGGCGCGCTCACCGGCGCGTCCGACCGGCGTCGGGCTAGCCGTCGCGCCGCAGCCCGTCTCCTCTAGCTCAGGTCTGCGCCGAGCTCGCTCGCTTCTCCGCTCGAGCCGCGCCATGGGCCGTACCTTTGCGCGACGCGCTTGCTACCTTCGTAGGGTAACAGGCGCGCCCCGCGACGATCGCGTGGCATCGCTTCTCTCAAATCACTCGTTTATCAGTAGTTTCGAGTTATTTTTTTGCACGCCTTGTGTATGATAGTCCGCGGGCGTCGCTGTGCGGGTGGTTAGGGGCGAGACGCGCTCGGGTAGAACTGACGCTGCTTGTCGATAGGCGGGGCCGGGGCGAGCGGGCGCGACCAGCGCGACGGCGGCGTGCGGCGGCGGCTCTTCGCCGGCGTGAAGAGTTTGTCGATGTGGGGCTCACGGTCGCGCCGCGGCTCGCCGCAGCACCGGTCAATTTCGCTGCCAGAAAGTACGCGCCCTCGTCTGCCGTAGCGCAACGCTCTCTCACTGTGACACCGCTGCGTTCAAGCTTTGTTTGTCTCGTCCTCCTGTTGGGTTTCATGATGTTTACGTTCAGTGTTCATTATTTTCATTTCGTCTTTTATGTTTCGCGTTTTGCAGTGTTAGTTTAGTTTTAGGACTAAAACTAGAAGAAGCTCGGCAACCCGTTAGATGCTTGTACGACTTTTCCTGTACACAGTTATGTCTCCTTTCCAACTAACGGCAGGACTTACTCCATGCGCGACACCCGATTCCTCTCTTATGTTACGTTTGTTAATTTGTACATTTATTTTATTTACTGATTATTTTGTTTTTATTTATTTATTTTGTTTCTTTTCCGCGCGTTATATTTTCAGAGTCGGAGCAGACGACCACGCGACCTTTTGGACAGCCGCTGTGTTTTGTAAACGAGAATGGCGATCCCCCGCCCTCAATACTGAAGTCCACAGGCAGCGTTCGCAAGAAAAAATGACGCGATCCCATCTGTCCCCTGGGAACGAGCACATCATATCGCCTGCGAGGCCAGGGTGGCCTCACCGACACCCGATACTCTAATTTGACAGACGCTGTTTTCGATCGTTCATTTCAATAACCCCGAAGCGCCCCGCGTACTGTGATATGTATTGTTATTGTTACAATAAAATTCAAAACTGACAGCGCCTCTTTATTAGTTTTCCCTCAACATATTTTTACGCGTATCGCTTTATATTCATCCAGTCGAGAATCAGCGCCTCGTGGCCCAAAGAGGCGCCTGTGGATGTAAGTGATGCATGGCTTGGCAGCGTGCTGATTGCATGCGCGTTTTTCTCGGCGATATTAACACATTTTAACACTTTAAATTCTGAATTTTCTTTGCACCATTCGTCGTTGTAACAACAATATTTTTAATCCAAATGTAAAATATGGTTCAGCACTGACCGAACTCAAGTCACAGTTAAAATCTTCAAACCCTAATTCACGCTGAGCACTAGACTAACAGAACACGTGAACAACGCTTCCACTGTCTCCATAATAATGATAGAATCAAATATTTTTTTCCGACACTCGCTCTGTTTTGTTTTCAATCAATTGGTTTCTTCTTACAAACACTCTTAATTCGCTTTCACAGAAGCAGACTCCTAGCGCAAACTTCTAAAGCTTTAGTTGACTTACAACACTTAATAGACGTCTTGTTATTTACTTTGTCCATGCAGGTTTCATGAAGAACTCCAAGAGTGCCCAAATGTTGAGGCAGACAGACCGCACCAGTCCATTACCTGGTACTCTAGTCTCTTACAGGCACTGTATACTGAATCCCTGTAGACTATGTTTTTCTTCTTTATTGACCGAGAGATCGTATGCATTGATGAGCATTTTGTTTGCGAGATCATTCACAAGTTAAAGCGTGCTCACTTTCACAAAACTCTTTTGATGACAGGTGCATCTTCAACATAGAACTCACCACTTTGTAGATAGGTATGGTTGCATAAAATAATAAGTTCCGACTGAAGTAGTTGAAGAAAAATATAATACTTACAAAGGCTTCGTAGCATTCAGTAGTTCAGCCTTAAGTCAATAAAATGAATTACGTTTCAGTATTTTCTTCTTCATCTTTAACTATTCATAGACCGAACTTTTTCCAAAAATCATAATTCACTTTTTGTTTGCTAACGCTTCGCACACTGTTACATATTTTTCAAGTTAAAATGTTTGCTTTTAGTGTTACTTGTATTTGAATAGAATTCTTAATAAGGTTATTTTTATTAAATTTTTCTACTATATTGTGTAGTCGTATTTTATGAAATATCCCAGAAACAAGTTTATCACTATTTGCAAAAGTTGGCACATTATTACTTACTTACTCCAACATCTAACACTTCGACACGATTCACAAGTGGTGATACATTTGTTTCAAACTGATCACTAAAGCAAAATGACAATTAGAAATTCATAACAACTCGTATCAATTCACATGTTAACATTACCATAAACCATCATTTAAATTTTTGCCCCGCACTTTTTCGTTTTTTTTACTATCACAGTCTCGTTTGGGTAAGATGCTCATACAACGTAAATGTTATAGCTCCACACTCGCCGAGACGACAGAAATTGAACCTTAGGATGAAGAGCCTGTCTCTGGACTCGCCTGAATGTGGGGAGCACAGGCGAAGACCACCTCCAAGGGAGCAGCATACTGCACAAGGCAGCCGCGTACTCTGTACGAACATTGCCAGTAACACTATACTTGAGTCCAAACAACCAATTTATTAAACTTTTTCAATGCTACGATATGCTTTTGCTATATGATGCTGCTAAATGTCACGCAATTTTTCAAGCTTCACGCTCGCAACTATTCTTACAATATGGTACGTATCTTTTTTTATTCCAAAAGAGAATAGTTATTTGGGCTCCAGTAAATAAATATTTGTCAGCAAATAGCAATGTCGTGAAACTGCACAAGCAATGTTCACCTTCAAAGGAACTTTCCTTTGCTTGTAGCTTGTGTATCATGAAAGAATATCTATGTTCTCCTGTTCCAAACTCCTTTTGGGCTCTTGCCTACTTTCAAAATTCTATAGGTAATGAGTGTTCAATGTCTGACTGGTGTGTTTATATTTTCAGTTTTGTGTCGTATTTTCATTGTGTCGTATGTGTGTCTCCAAAAAAGAATTTGTTTCTGACGTTACGTAAGTCAAGTGAATTCTAGAGGACAAATCAAAAAGGTTAATTATTTAAATAACATTCATTTCATGTTATCAAATTCAATTTTTCATGAAATCGAATTCACAATCACGTATTTAAAATTTTAAAAATTCAATAACCTTTACTTCAGTTTTGCAACAACATAGAGTTAGTTAACTTTTTCATTTTCATTATATGTAGACTTTGTGTAGTTTGATGTCTTAATGATCTTTACGAGCATGCTGAACTATTTTCACCTTTTTTAACAAATTTTAAGAGTTCACACCTTCCTCTAAAATAAATTGGTTTGCTACGTATTTGTTATAATGTGAGGCCTATGTTAGAAATCATCTTTATCTTGTTTATTTCTACTCGGTTTTTACTATATTGAAAATTTTATTCGTCCAATTTCATGTGTGCTTATTTAAACTTAAAATTCACTAGTGATCGTTACAGCATGTTTATTTTAGTTTTGCATGTTAATTAAAGTATATTTTTTTCATCTTTGTAGGTATTAACTGCAGTGAACTTTGCATGAGGCCAAGTTTTCACAGACTCACAAACCACATGATTCAAACCAGAATTCGGTCATGTACGTTTCTTAATCACGATGCCTGATAAACAACCACTTGTATCAGTTTTATTGAAATATTTGAAACCAGTTTCATTTTGCAATTTGTTGTGGCTTCTCCAATGTCGGATTTTAATGGAGTTGACCTGGAGGAGAGAATGACCATTATAATGGACTTGTCAACATTTGTTACTTGTTATCTTAGTAATACAATATCCCATGGATCGCTAATTCATTAGTGTCCTTATCATCTATTTACTACTGATACTGTATTGTTTGTCCGACATCTAATAACTTGATAAGCACATTGTAGTAGACACTCGACAATAAAGCCTTTGTTCTATACAACTAATACAAATAAAAAATGCTGCATGCTCTTCTGCTGTCACAATATTTACAAGATGTTTTAAGAAAACACATGAGATTTTGACAAAACTTTAGAGTCAATGAAATAAACGGAAATTTTATAGAACTCCCAACCGCTTGATTGTTTTTTATTTTGATAATTTAATATCAATTCAAATATTAAAGTTTAAACCATGTTCCCAATTTCTGAAACGATTGACAATGTAACAAATTTCATCGATTTGAAGAGAAGCATACTGAAGAAGCGAAAACATCGTATTTTCAAAGACAATTGATACAAATTAACAGCATACTTGAGAGTATTATTTGAACTTCTATATGCTACCACAGCACCATCATCACCGGTACACGGCAGACGTATGTTGAGCGCGCGCGGAGGTCGCATGAGCAGTGTGGAACTACCCGATGAACCTGACAAGAGTCTTTCTTCTAACAGCGCTAGTCCTTGCCCGTCGCCTGTAAAACAGATGAGTGTAAGTATTGCTAAGAAAAATAAAATGAAACAGAAATATTATGGGTATAGAAAAAATCTCTATGGATTTACCAATCTGGAAACCGAAACAGATTGTAAATAAATATCTTTGCCATTAGAATTACTTTTAAAGGAAACAAGTACTTACTTTCGTAAGTTTTCAATGTTTTTTTCTCTTTGAAAGAGCACTAAAGAATTTCTTCTTTTCGACTTTCAGAAGCATCAACGTCTTCTACCAACAAATCTCTACGTGGTTCTCTACAACTTCAAATCCCGTCATGCTGATGAATTGGATCTGAAAGCTGGTTACAAAGTCACCGTTATTGATTATTCTGATCCTGATTGGTGGAAGGGGAAATGTCTTGGCAAGATCGGATACTTCCCGTCGAAGTACTGTACCAAGCTTCATGCAGGAGAAAGACCGCTGCAGGTCACCCACAACCTGAATGTGAGTTTTTACCATTTGAACCTAATTTTGAGTGACGGGACCACTCAAACTAAAAGTTGATGTTTAGAACTGGAAATTGATTTTTGCCACTGTAATCAGGTGTAGGTATACTATAGTCTCCAATAAGGTACCACGTTATAAAGTGGAAGTTCTATGCCACCGTAATAATCGTACAAAAGGGCATACTGTAGCACGTGACCGAGTGTATCTTAACACAATAATAATTTGTTTTTTTTATTGAGTACCAATATCGTGTATCACACCTAAATAACCACCCATTGGCAACCTATTCGTACTCGTACCTACACACATTTGTATATTGTATTTGGTTTTGTAAATACTTATACAATCCAATAAGTAGTAGTGGCGATCAGTAGAAAAGATTTTTGGGACATAGGTCCATATGCATACCCCTAAATTAGTAAAGTAGATGGTAGAGCTGATGCCAGGCTCGACTGTGGAGGTACCACCAACTTACTCGCAAGCCTACGATTGTCTGGGACCGATGATGGATGGCGGCATATCCATCCCCAATTGCCAAGCCTTATATAAGTCAGGTGGAAGAGCTAATGCCGGGCTCGACTGTGGAGGTACCACCATCTTACTCGCAAATTCTCCCGAAGTTATTCGGGGGAGAGTAAGAGAACAGCTCTCAGGCAAAACCAGGCGGCCCACCATTGCCTGGGACCGATGGATGGCGGTATATCCATCCCCAATTGCCGGGCCTTATATAAATTAGACTGGTGACGGGCAGCGGCGTCACTGGTGCAAGGGTTTTGGCACCGCGCTCACCAACCCGCCTGCCCAAAGTGTGTGAGTATGGGCATTTCTTCCAGGAAGACAAATCCTGGAAAGGCCTATGTCCAGCAGTGGACGAAACAGCTTGATGGATGGATACCCTAAATTGCAACTCGATCAGCCTGCGTCTCCGGATACCGCAAAATAGGACAAAATAAAACTTTTCACAAGGACGCTATGCACGGAAAAAAATTTTGTTAATACATTTTTTTTTCTATAAATTGGTGAAGAAACTTTCGATTTGCTTTTGTCAAAAGTAAATACAGAAAAGAATCATGACAATCATCATCCGTATATGACCAGGAGGCCTTCAAAGACAGGTCTAATATTGCAGTTTGAATATACATTATCTGTTCTGCAATCGCGAATGTATTCGCTTGCTTTTGTTTTTACATCTGCAACGTGATCCTTTACCTTTATGTAATTTCTAAGGGATGCAAATTATTTTCCAGGTTGCTTTGATGCGAACGCGTGCTCAAAAAGTGGCCGGTGCCGGTGGGATCGGACCCGATGGCAAGCCATATCCACCTGAGGTAAGATCCCAAAAAGGGATCTTTGTTTAAACCACTTAGCGCATTTACCAAGAAGTCAAAGATGTGGTAAATTCGAATGATGGGTACTCAGAATAAGTATTAATAAAATAATGTATGTTTTTATGATTTCCCCCCATACACGTTTGCTGCGCACGATCTAATTCCCAAGCGCGCAACTTAGGGTTGTTATTCTTATTTTTAAACAAAAAGTACTAATTAAATGTTATTTACGTGTATATAGCATTACGCGACCATAGTTTAATTTCAATTACCTAAGCTTTTTGAGCAAAGTTTTATTTATTTTTTACTTAATTTACCTTTATTTCATATAATTATGTATATTTAGACATTTAGTGCATACAAAACACTATTTAATAATATTAAATGCTTACCACTTGCTGAACGGTGAAGGAAAACATCGCGAGGAAACCTGCATGCCCTAAAAACCGTGTATCTTGTGCCCGAAGAACGGCGATAGGGCTCACCACCCATCACTTTGGTACGTAATAATCCTCGGTGAAACGAGGGTGTGCCGAGTGTTGACTGTGACTTGCATTTCACAGTTCACACCCCGAACACCTCTGACACCCCCTCGGAGATTCATGTACTGACGATATATTTAATACCTTTTATTCAAAAATAAGAAAAACAATCTTATGTTATGTTTGGTAACGAGACCGTGCGCTACCACCTTAACTATCGTCGTAGGATAACACTCGTTCGTACGTCATGATTTATGGTGTCACTGAAAATTTGCAATGATCAGATGATTCGACTGAAGACAGCCCCGACATACAGTAGGCCGAAAATATCGAGTAAAAATATATCTTATTGTTTTTTTATAATTAATAACGAGTATCGCAAATAAAATAATAGTCTAAAGCAAACTTAAATCAATCATAAAACTGATGGAAGTAGGCATTGCGAAAGTCCATCTAAGTCAACATCAATCAAAATTGATTAATAAATTTGCAATATTCCGCTAAACACTCTTGCTATACTCCGACTCCGCCTCTGTGCATGTTTTATGAGAGTGGGAATGTGGTGCTTGAGTCTGCATTTTCAATAGCGAGTGTTTAAAAAGTGTTTAGCGGAATACTGCAAATTACTATCCATAAGTTTATGTCGATGATATCATAATTGCAGGTGTTGGAAGGAGAGAACAGTCTGATGCTGCTGCGAGACCAGATCGTGATTCAAGTGGGTGAAACAGAAGTGGACGGAATGATCATCATCAGATCTGGAGACAACCGGCAAGCCATCTGTCCCATGAAGTTCTTACAGGAGGTGTGACGTACACGACCGCACTTCATTACGATTACTGTAAGCCATTATGCAATAAAAATTTTTTATTTATTTTACAGACTTACGTCCAATTTTATATGACACTATTATTGCGGAATCCATCGCTTTGGAATACTCCAAATATTGTGATTAGAGTGCATTGCAAACTAGAAAAGATTAATTAGAAACAAACGTAAAGGCAAGAAATTTCTAGTTTGTAATGCACTCTAATAATAATATTTATGACAATACAACTTAATCTAAAACGGTCACTGAGGTCGCAGTAGTGTTGAACTGCCCCTAGATTATGTATCGTTGAGTCGGTTGCCAACTGGTTGCCAAATGTCAAAAACGTAGATATACTGTCGAATTCTGATTATGTAAGGATACAATCGTGCTTAAAGTGACGTCACAGTGCGTGACTACTTCAATGTACACGGAAGGCAGTTTTAAAAGTTCAGTTTTTATCTATGCTTTTAGTGTTTAGCAACCAGATGGCAACCGATACTAAGTTACATAATAGGCCCGCAGTACGCGACAATGTGGCCAATATTCATTTGCACCGTGTTTGCAGTTCTGTGAAGAATCAAGGCCCAGAATCCATGAACTCTTTTTGGCGCTGCACCATCGAGAGAGCGTAAATTGTAGCCTGAATGCGTCGATGTATTGCACTTTCATTAAAATTACTAGACTAACGTTTATTTCGAAAATTTATAGAAATAAAAATATACATACATATACTACTCACGCCTGTCTCGCAAAGGGATAGGCAGAGACTACAGATTTCTATCTGTTACGATCCTGACATACCTCTTTTGTTTCTTCTACATTCATCAATCTAGTCATATAAGCTCTTCCATTCCGGGTACTTTTTACTTTGCCCTTCTTCAGTATGTCGCTTATTTGGTCGGCATACGTCCTTCTAGGGCGGCCCGGTCGAGCTTTACCTTATCCACTTGTGCAGCATAAATTTCTTTCGTCCGTCTACTTTCATCCATCCTCTCTATATGCCCAAACCACCGAAGCATTCCTTTTTCTATTTTATTCACACATCTTCTTTCAGGCCGCAACGATCCCCTATGTCGATATTTTTCACTCTTTCATTCAATGTCAAACCACACATACTCCGTAAGGAACGCATTTCCACTACAATCTTTCTACTTCGATGCTCATCTTGCCAAACCCAACATTCACTACCATACATTAACGTAGGAGCCAACACTCTATTATGAACGGCCAATCGTGTTTTTGGAGGAGTGCAGGGCTCCGTTCACTTTGTTTCCCGCATTTACTCTTCTTTCAATTTCACCGTCACACTTTCCATCGCGAGTAAATAGACAACCCAGATAGACAAATTCTTTAACCTGTTCCATTTCTTCGTCTTTAATCTTAACCTTACATTCAGTCACCTCTTCATCCCTCTCTAACACCATAACTTTTGTTTTTCCCGCATTAATTTTCATTCCTTTCCGTTTAAAGGCATCATTCATTATTGATACCATCTTCTGCAGCTCATCCGCCGATGAAGCAAGGAGAACTTGGTCATCGGCATATAAGAGGCATTTGATAAGTAACTCCCCTAACTGCAGTCCACATTCTCGCCCTTTCAATTAATTTAAACAACTGTCCATGAATAGATTGAACAGCCACGGTGACGCTACACATCCCTGTCTAACTCCTCTAGAGATGATTAACCATTCAGTATATGCTCCGTTAATCCTGATACAAGCACTGGAATTCTCATAGAGAGAGATTTTCACTCCTTTTGGTGTTTTCCCAGACATTTTTCAGATATGTTTCGTAAAGAAAATATCTGATCCGCGAAATCCATACCTCTTCTAAATTCCGCTTGTATGTACATCCCAAATTTTTTCTTCAGTTTCATCCATCACTCTCGTAACCAGAACCTTTGCATACAATTTGCCAACGATACTAAGAAGACTTATACCACGGTAGCTTTTGCATTCCTGCTGTGAACCTTTTCCTTTAAATAGCGGGACGATGACAGCCTTGCACCAGTCAACTGGAACACGACCGCTCTCGTCCAGCACATATTAAAGAGCCGGTACAAAAGGCTGGCCACCACGCTATCTCACGCCACCATCCATCCATCCACCCATCCATCAGCCCGTGTTCGTCCACTGCTGGACATAAGCCTTTCCCAAATTTTCCCAAATCTCACGCCAAGCCAAATAAAAATATGTCAATGTTTTTTTTGCTGGTGATAATCGCTTAGTTAGCGCATGGTACCATCATTACATACCTACCTACTGTAATCAAAAGTCACATAAAAATACAGTAGTAATTAGTTGAAAAGAAGCCTCGCAGAGATTTTTATAACGCTGACTATAAACTTATTACTTCACAATTACTTTTAAACGATTTGAATTGTACAACCTTATCTGATACAAATGAAGCTTGGACGAAATTCAAAACTGTCACACATAAAACAATTGAAACAAAAATACCATTCACCCGAATAAAAAAACATAAAAATAATAAAAAACCATGGATTGGACCAGAAGTTATTAAATTAACACAAGAAAAATTACAAAAATGGAAATTCTACCAGCTCTCTAAAACAAAAGAATTTTATGAAAGCTATAGAAAATTAATTAATAAAATAATTAATGAAGTGAGGAAATCAAGAGTTAAGTTTGAAGCAGGTATTGTAAATGGTAGCAAGAAATGTTTTTATGCGTACATGCGCCAACATCTTACCTCTAAAGTGTCTGTTCCCCCGTCATTGAGAGATGAAATATCACAAAAAATTACTAGTAACCATAGTGATGTTGCGAATATTTTTGCAAAACAATTTGAAAAATCTTATGTAATGGAACCACCTAACCAACCTATACCAAGTGTATGCTGTCCTCACGTAGAAAACTCACTTGAACATATAGATTTTACACCAGAAGTTGTAACCAAGACACATTCAAAGATGACACTGCAATGGGACCAGATGGATTACCAGCAATATTTTTAAAAGAATGTGAAAGCCTGCTTTCTTCTCAACTTGCTCACATTATGGCCTTGTCTTTTAGAGAAGGGAAAGTGCCACTGGACTGGAAAGAAGCAGAGGTCACTCCCGTCTATAAAAAAGGAGATAAGCTTGAACCAAGTCACTATCGCCCTATAAGCTTAACATGTATTTCCTGCAAAACGATGGAAAAAATAATAGCAAAACAAATTAGAACCTTTTTATCTAGAGAACAGATCATAATTGAGGAGCAATATGGATTTGTACCCCGTAGATCAATAGTTACCAACTTGCTATGCTGCTTAGACTACTGGACAAAGAACTGGGATGAGCATGCACCTATTGATATAATATATCTGGATTATGAAAAAGCGTTTGATCGTGTCCCGATAAAAAGACTAGTTGCAAAGCTGGAACACTTTGGAATACGTGGGAATCTTCTGAAGTGGATAGAGGACTTTCTTAGTGGGAGGAAATTTAAAGTCAGAGTCGGCGAACAACTTTCAGACTCTCATTCTGTCCACAGTGGTGTTCCCCAAGGTTCCGTACTAGGCCCCGTCCTCTTTGGAATTTTCTTAACAGACTTAAAGGTTATCATTAAAAGTGGATTATCTTTGTTTGCTGATGACACCAAGATAATGGGAAATCCACTAATCTCTCACAACATTATTCAAGATGACCTCAATCGAATCAATAATTAGACTAAAGATTGGCTTTTAACATTAAACTCGGATAAATGTACCGTTTTGCACGTTGGTAACACAAATCCTCAAATTTCGTACACAATTGACTCAAAGTCTTTAAAGATAGTAACATCACAGAAAGATCTGGGAGTTACAATAACAAGTAATCTGAAATGGGATGTACACATTCTTCAAGTTACTAAAAAAGCCAACTCAATAACTTACATGATCAGAATAACATTTAGCTACATTGACAAGGAACTATTTCTAAAGATTTATAAAACCTGCCTACGACCATTATTGGAATACGCTTTCCAAATTTGGAGTCCATATTTCAAAAAAGACATTAATATGTTGGAAAGAGTTCAGAGAAGAGCGACAAAAATGGTAGCTGTTTTACGTGACTTACCATATGAACGACGTCTGCAAGAACTCGGGCTAACTACACTTGAGCAACGACGACAACGTGGGGACCTCATCGAAACATACAAAATGCTCACTGGACACTATGACGTTCCCGCGCTAGGGGAACTCTTCAAGATGAACCAAAATCGTCATCTGAGAGGTCACCATCTTAAAATTAACACGTCGACATGTGCAAGCAACCCACGTAGACATTTCCTTCCTAACCGTGTAGTTCACGAGTGGAATAAACTGCCTGACAGTGTTATAAGTGCTACCTCAGTGAACTGCTTTAAAAATAGACTGGACAAATTTTTTAATAAATAAAAACATAAAGTGCTGTGACATACACATCATCAGCTTATAGCTGCTTGTGTATAATAAATAATAATAATAATAATAGTAATAAAATTTATACTGGAGGCTTGGTAAGTGATCAGTATCACGGATTGATAACACTTCACAAAATAAATTATTGGTCAATATAATTGGTCATCGAACCATGATACTGAGCTTTTACCGAGTAGTCAGTATGAGTTTAGCCATTATACATATAGGTAATTAATGTCACCTTGTTATATGTAACCATTCGGCTTTTCTTTATAAATGTTATATGTAATATATTTCTTGGTTTTGTTGTTATTAAAGCAGCTTTTTTATTGCCTAAAGGCATATAGTAAAAGAAAAAAAATATTTTAACATATTATTTCTTTATGTTTCATATTTATTTATAATTATTTTAAATATAATATAACTGTTGCCAAGCCCAAGAAGGACCGAAATATATTTTCTTTTATTTATTTGTATGCGTGTTTTAGTAAATACTACCATATTTATAAATATTTATATAAAATACAAGATGTAAAAGGAAAAGTATCTATAAAAGTATAAAAGTATGGGAATACTCAGTTTATTTAGATCCGGTATAAGCATGCGAAATGAAGCCAGAATCACTGGCCTATTTAATTATGTGATTTATAAATCCATCCATCCATCCATCAGCCTGTTTCGTGCAGTGCTGGACATAGGCCTTTCCAGGATTACGCCACTCTTGGTGGTCCCCCTGGAAGAAATGCCCATACTCACACACGCTTTGTGCGCGGTGCCGAAACCCTTGCACTAGTGACGCCGCTGCCCGTCACTAGTCTGTTTTAAGGTCTGGCAATTAGGGATGGATATACCGCCATTTATCGGTCCCAGGCAATGGTGGGCCGCCTGGTTTTGCCTGAGAGCTGTTCTCTTACTCTCCCCCAAATAACTTCGGGAGGATTTGCAAGTAAGATGGTGGTACCTCCACAGTCGAGCTCGGCATCAGCTCTACCACCTAATATTTATTTATAAATAATTTCACTTAATAATGGATAGTAGCGTAAATAGGTTTAGTACAGCAGGCAGTTTTTAGAATTCCATATAAAAAATCTTTATATTTCCTAATTTCAGAGACGAGAATCCATATCCTATGAATCAACACTGAAGCTCCCGGTATATCGACCGACCCAAGTGCATAGCGCTCCTACAACTCCATGCGACAACAGCGATGACACGGCCATCATGATATGGTCTGACAAAGCTTACTTCGAAGCCGCCATGGAAGGGGTGTGGTGGTGGCAAAGACCGCTCGGAGTCCGTCGGACCCACTGTCGTAGATGTGGAGCTTCTTCTTCAACCAGGCCTTTGAAGATGATGCCTTGCGCAGGAGTTGCTCAGGACGAATATGATTGGGGAGATAAACGCCCACTTATGTCGAAAGATCGCCCACTGCTTTTTGTCAAGTAATTTGCATTTTTTTACGTTTTTGATGTCCTTTAAGATGGTCTCTTTGTTAATTTTATGATGGACGTTATATAGTTGGTGCGAAACAAAACTAAGATTTTACTAGTGGGTGAAGAAGCCAAGCTTTTTGATCTAACTTATTTTCTATTCTTTTATAGAATTATCAATTCCAATTTTCTTCTACCCAAAGCATAACTTACTAAGTAGGTACAAGGTTCTGCTAATGATTTCCTGGTGCAAACTTGGCCTAATTTGGGTACTTTTGGTTTTATAGTTTTTGGTTAAAATTTAAGTATTTACAATTTCCACATAAGATTGTTGTTGCGTGATTCAATTATAGTTTGTACCTATGTATTTGTTAAGAACAATTACTTTAATGACATATCATTTTGCGAAAATGTATTTTTTCAGGCAAATATGTGATTTATGAAAATAAGATTTCTTGTGAGGCTGTTCACAATTTAAATTACGAGAAAACTGCATCTTATTTAAGTTGCATACCCTGCAAGCCCTTATATTGATTTTGATAAATTTCATATACAACAAGTATATTTAGGAAATAAAGTACGTATATTTACAAATATAATATTATACCTACATATTTGAATGCAATTCGGTAAAATTTATTGATGTTAGAGGCACTAAATGAATTTATAGATTTATTGGGAAATGAAAGACGGACGAGAATCTTAGCACGTAAGTCAGTCGAAAATGAAAACTTGTGTTTTATATTATTATAGCTGCCAGAAATATCTGGTTCTTATGATATGCTAATAGGATTTTAATTTATTGAGTTCGACCGAATATGCTTATTCAGTAAATCAGCAAAGTAACAGATTGCAGGACCCAATAGCTAAAAATGTTTAGTAAAGTAATCCTATTAGTACGGTAGGCATATTGCAACTTTTGAAAGGAATAAACAGGAACACTGGCCCTTATTAAGTAGTTACATAGAATAGTCCCAAAGCATAGTCAGCTATAAGCTCATATAAATGACTACAGATAGGGGTCATTGTTATATTTACCGTGTATCTAGCGTATGTAATGTAACAAATGTATGTATAGCATACATAATAGTTGCATCTGAGTTGAATATATTATATAAAACACACATCTGTTTCCAGTTTGTACAGACACAAATATTGTAGCCATATTTTATGTTACTTAAAAGCCACAAAGTGGAACAAATCCTAGGATGTACTGGTTAATCCCAAGCTTTACTGAATCCTACACAAAAAGCTCATACTTTAAAAATCGATTTTCTTTTTTATGTTTCCCTGTCCGGTTGTCCTATGGATTTCTCATAAGATTTCAGACTTCTATATATAATTATGTATAAATATGTAAATCCGTGCTCTTAATATCAGTTTTGACCGGTAAATGACTGGATATACCGCATTTCCGGCTTTACAAAACTTGAATAAGAAAAATTATATGTTTGACATTCTACTGCGATTTACAATAATATATAATTTTCTTGAAAAATATACTTCGAATATTGTTAATGCATTTCTGTATTTTTCCAAATAACAACTTTATGCAATTCAAATCAATACATTTAAGATATCCGATAAAATTAAGGCTTATTTCACAACACCCATTACAAAGTATCTATATCATAGAACACTCATTCTGACAAAATATGTAAAATTAATGAGCTAAACATCTTGGCTTGTTCTGCACTACTTCAAATAAAGCAATTAACGGTAAAACTCCAGGTGCATCTGGATATTCCTTCAATAAAATATTTTATTGAAAAAAAATCAATTTTTAAACAATATATGCTGACTGCATAATGCGCATTATGCCGTTCTGCGATTCTGTGTGAGTGCAACAATCACGCGCTTGATGCATGTGTGCGTTCGTAGCCCGCCCATCTAATGGAAGGCGTTATGAAACAGTGAAACAATATGGGAAAATAAAATAAGTTTCTGACTAATGGTTTATGCTGATATACAGAATGGTCCAAATAGTGACGTCAAAGAATTTTTTGTAGAGTCCTCACACCTAGGTGTATCCAAAAATATGCCATGTATGTTCCGCGATTTATGGTAGTTTAGAAGCTATGATTTTTTTTATGTGTATTTGCAAATTTTCTACTGCAGCGGCTTAAAAAAATCATATTTTATTTGTAGTAAGAATTTTGTACACATTTTTTTGTAAAATAGCTGTCTTGAGTCACTCTTTCTTACTTAAAATAATCAGCTACAAAAAATCCATACGAGTTACCAAAAAAAAAGTTCAAAGTAAAATTATTAATTACAGATAGTACAAATAGAACATCTAGATCCGGAAAAGAGTGAGATAAGAATAGTACGTTCCGAAGAAAGACTTCTCATAAATGCAATACCCCAAGGGAGCGTCTTAGGCTGTGTACTATTTTTACTTTATATAAATGATCTCCCAAAAGTTCTAAATAAAAAAGTTGCTTTTCCAATTCTTTTCGCAGATGACGTTTCCATATTGATAAATTGTGATAAAGATTCTGATCCTAAAATTATAATAAATGAAAATCTTAAACTAATACAAAACTGGCTTCAAGATCACAACTTAAAAATAAACTTCAATAAAACAAAAGTCATGCATTTCAGACCCTATAAAACACAACCATTTAATATTGATCTAAAATTTGAAAACACAGTTATTGAAAAAGTAGATACTTTTAACTTACTTGGTAAAAATATAGACACGAACTTAAATTGGAAAAACCACGTAAAAGTTACGAAAGCCAAATTATGTAGATTTTCGTGGCTTAAATACGAAGTAATATTGTGGGGCAACAGCGTGGATGATAATGATCTGTTTCTAGAAATGCATCAGAATAATTGCCCGGATTGATAACATGACTAGCTGTAAACCGTTTTTCATAAAATATAACCTTTTAACCCTACCCGCTATTTATATTCACGACATATGTACATTCGTATTTACAAACCGTGAAATATTTTTACAAATAAAAGATACGCACAATATTAACACTCGTAACAAAAATAAACTACATTTACCACAATCAAGATTAACAATGCTGAACCACAGTCCATATTATATGGCAATAAAAATATTTAACAAGTTACCAGAAAATATAAAAAATGAACCTAAGTTGACCAGCTACAGTAATAAACTCAAAACATATTTGATACAAAAATGCCCATACTCAATTGATGAATATTTAACTTAGTCAAAATAAATAATTATATAAAATAAAAAAATAACATGCGTAGGTATATAAATAATATACATAATAACTACATTAAATATTGAACAAAAAATATCGATGCTATATCCTATTATTAAGTGTTTAAGATGTAAGGAAGAATGTTAAAATTTACCTTATTTTTAAGTTTTTATATGTATCTACCAGATATTTGCTGTGCCTAGAAAAAGGCAACTAAGTTGTAAGATCCTATTTTTATTTCCATCTTTTTGTACACTTAGTTTGCAATAAACGTTTGACTTTGACTTATTTAGATCGAGTTGGACATAGTGAAATTTTCAAATTCTTTTAAAATTACAAAAGGGATGTTTCATAGGTTCAAACTAATTTTGAAACCTTCAACAGCTTATCAGATCACCAATAAATTTAAAAAAGTGCTTCTTAATAGGCCATTTTACGATGATATCGGCTTCCAAAGTTAGTTAAGGTAAAAAATTGGTTAAGAAAAAGTATTGTTTTTAAAAATTGTTTATGTTATTTTTTTCATTCTTATGGCTAACATTAGTAAAAAATCACCAGAAGCATTTAAATAAAATAAAATAATGTTCAAATTGAACGATTAGTGAACAATAAAAAAAAAGTATTTTTGTAAATCATTTTATTTCACAGATATTTGGTATTAGTTTAAGTTTGTGATTATGTGAATGCTTCTGATGATGTATTACTAATGTTGATGATAAAAATGAAAAAATAATAGCTAAAACAATTTTTACAAACAATACTTTTTCTAAATAAATTTTTTACCTAACTAACTTTGGAAGCCGATATCATCTTAAAATTTTTTTTGTTTCTTGGTAAGCTGATAAACCGCAAAAGTTTTTAAAATTAGTTTGATTGAACCTATGAAACATCCATTTTTAATTTTAAAAGAATTTTGAAAATTTAACTATGACCAACTCGATCCAAAATATTTCACTTTGAACTTTTTTTTGGTAACTCGTATGGTGTTTTTGTAGCTGATTATTATTGGTAACACTAAAAAAAAGTTCAAAGTGAAATATTTTGGATCGAGTTTGACATAGTTAAATTTTCAAAATTCTTTACGTAAGGAAGTATGTGACTCAAGACGGTTATGATACAAAAAAAAAATTACAAAATACTTCCTACAAAAAATTTATGATTTTTTTAAGCCACTGTGGTAGGAAATTCGCGAAAACTTCTAAACTACCAAAAATCGCGTAACATACATGGCATATTTTCGGATACACCAAGCTGTTAGGAATCTATGAAAAATTCTTTGACGTCACTCTTTGGACCAACCTGTATACGCACTTCCTTTCTTGCAGCTTTACACTTTCTCAAGGACTTAACCTAACCTAACGTCGAACTTTGGCTTGTCAATTTTAATACAGTTTTTTTTTTATGCTAAGCTCAGATTATAACCTAGCTCGGAGTAACAAAATTAAACCAAATCATTGTCATTTACAATTATTTTGAAATATGTGTCAAACCGTCCCCCTATGAATGTATAAGAAATTGTTATGTAGGTAGATTTATTGAATGATGTGAAAGTTAAATTTAAGAACTATACGTATTTTGCGATAGTTTCACAAATGCCTACAATGAATGCAAATTATGTCCGAAAAAGTTACTTAAATATAAATAATTATAAAATAGTTTATGTGATATATGGTGACCCTGCAAACTCTGGGACTAATTTTAGAGTACCTACGATAAAATTGTATGTATAAATTATACTTATATATTTAAAGGCTTTAAAGAAGAAATTAAAGATTATGTTGCCTTTTCTTATTAAATATTTACATATACCCTCATATGCCAAAATATTATGTATTATGCAACGACTTAATGATGATTATATGTTACAGTTACAGGCCTACGAATAGTCTTTATACTCGTTAGCGATTGCGTAAAATATTTTTTATTAGAAATTCTGGATCCTCTCATAAACCGCTAGGGGCGCTGTACAATTTTTTATCTAAGGTCCTAAAATAATAAGTGAAAATCATTCTAGGGTAGATTGTGTATCGTTAACTGATCAGTGACACATTCGAAAAGAAAAAAATAACATTTGTCCACATTTTTTTTTTACTTCCCGTGTTGTTGCGTTTATTATGTAAAATTTTTGAATTTCTTGTGTTTAAAATGTAATGTGTAAGAGTGTATTGTAATTACTGTTCATTTCATTTTTCTTTATATTTATTATTTGTGCAATGACTAATGTAATGACTGTTTGTTCAATAAATAAAATAAGTACAAAGTGGTTCCGTCAGCTGACTAAATTTCTATGGAAAAGTGGAAAGAGAAGCAGCGCAAAAAAATTCTTTTCGTTGGAAACTGATTAGCGATCTATCATCTCTTGAATTTTTTTTTACTTTGAATTTTTACGGGCGTTAGCGAGTATGGAGGCCTAAACTCATCGTAGGCATACAGGTAATAACCAAACTGTTAACAAACCTAGGTTTGCCTGGGCCTAGCCATTTCTGGGGAACCAAAACTGAAAATGAATATAGCATGAAATTGTTATACATTTTGGTTGAGCAGGCGTGGTTTTTTTGCATGGAAAATCTGTTTTCTTACGGTTTCAGGTTTGGCCTTATGTTAAAGGTTTGCGTATCTCAAAGTAATAAAATTTCGCGATGAATGTAAGTGACTAGTCCAATAAATGTAGGTTTACGTAACAATATTTCTTTTATATTAATGGGACAGAAACTTCTACTTCTACTTTATTCATTTGGTCTTTCCCCGTGGTTATTGTCAGTTTACCCGGATAAACCTAGCCTTTTTCCCAAAGTGGATATTACCTGTAAAAGTTACTTACGAAGAATGAATCATAGGTGTGTATTTTATTTAGGTACTTCAATCGTATTTTGGTAAAAACTTTTATCATGGAGGTGGACCCAACATTATTGCTAATTGATAACTGATAAGTAAAATTACTTGAAATACCTTCTAACTTAGTTTGTTCTAAGCGAATTAAATTGTTTTTTTTTTATGTTTGCTAAGTACAAGCGTAGAGGCTAATAGTACACTTCAAGCTACCTATTTGTAAACAATTTTACCGCCTATAATGCTGCAATAAGAACTACCACTCCGTAGCCTGTCTTACTGGCATCCGTAGACAGTCTTAAGGCTGCGCCGAGCATACGACGATTAGACACCTCGCTCTATAATCTCGTGGTCGTTTTTATCGTGGTCAATTTTATTGACTGCTACTAAAAATGTATGGCGGATTTGTGGTTCATTTTAAACAAATCGTATTTTAATTGATAGGCAATATTTATAAAATTTAAGTTGTACAAATTGTAATTTTATTCTTTGGTAATTGTTTGAAATTAAGTTTGAGATAAAATTCTACAGTTAACTTGTTAAAATGACTTGAACGCCAATACGCATTTGTTACATTTTGGCCCCAGTTTAAATAGTTGTGCTTTATAAACTATAAATTATTTTTCAATTTTGCTTCGGATAAAGTGTACTGTACATACATTTTCTGTGAAACTAAATATGATTTTTTAATATTTATTAATGAAATATTGTTCATTAAATCAACATAACCGTGACTGCCGATTTAGCTTCTTATGGTCGGCGCACCCTTAAAACTTCTGAGGGAAGCTATGATAATGTAGAGCAACCTCCCGGTAAGCGATAGGTCCGGCAGAGCTCTCACGTCCAGATTTACTTTTCTGATTTTCTATACCGCAATGATATACATTTAATTTGTTATCTCTTTGCGATGGTAAGTGTTTAAGAAAATATATAGAAATTTAATTATATCAAAGCTATGATAATGTATTTTGAGCTAAATCCATCGCTTTCAAACTTTGCCGAAAGCACAGTAATTAATTTAACTCTGCCGAAAGTCCGGGAAAATATAAAAAGGACAATTGATGAAATTATTAAAAGTGTTCGAATATTTTTCTGTTGATAAGAATAAGCTTCTCCATATGTGGCGTTAATGACATGAAAAACATAAAAACATTTCAATTACGGAAATACGGGCCTATTACAGCTGCATACGAAAATTTCCGGAGCCCGAATATCAAAGAGAATATAATAAATGCCGAATATTAAAAAAACTGTCATTACTTAGCACAGATATCTATATATTTGTGTTACTCAGTAGATAAAAGTCTCAGAATATATTTTAGTGTATAAGTATATTATCTATGGTCAATGTCATTGTTACCACAGAGTAATATTTTATTCTTTTTTTAGATGCGGGCAAGGGTTATATTCGTACACAGCTGTATAAGGAGTATAGGGACCGTATTTCTGGAATTTAAATGTTTTTTTTAAATTGTCAACGCCACCAAAAAATCTGAGTTTTTTTTTCCAGTTTATGGGAAAGGTTATTCCATCCACAGAAAAATATTCGAGCACTTTTAATAATTTTATCCATAGTCCAATCACTGTGGTACCCTTAACATTATTAAAGTGCATTGAAGTACATTAAATAACCAAAAAAATACAAGCTTTTATTTTACTTAAGAAATTATGAGTATAAACTCACGCAATTAATTTTGTTGACTTCATCATTTTGTTAACCTGTGTAAAGCAGTAAATTTAGTTTTTGCCTAGCTAGAATAAACTACGTGGTGTGTATGGTATGTAACACTAGGCACCTTAAGGTTGCAGATACGTACCTAACCTAACCCAAAACCATTTCAAAGTGAGATGTAAGTATTTATAATAAAGAGATGTCACCACCACAGAACAGGAATATTATAGAGTATCTATGAACTATAGCATAGCTACGTAAGTTACACAAAATATTAGTTTTATTGACAATGGCTGGTCAGAAGTCATCATCATCATCAATTTCTATGGATAAAAATGTAATCAAAATTTCGTATGTAGACTGGAGACTCGGTAAGTGGTCAGGACGAAGGTTCAATATAACCCTTTCTGTAAAATACGCAAAATTTTGACTTCCTAGTCTTCCTACACTAATTGAGTCGAAATTGTTCTTGAACAAGTATTTACTCATAGAGGCACACACAATATTTTTCTTACTTCGCAAACAGGGTCATAGAACCTTGGTTCTGACCACATATTGAGTCTCCAGTATGAATTTGGCTATATGTAAAAACGAAAGTCACCTTATATATGACGTGCGCGATGGTCAAAATAATGTTTTGCTTTTATGTTAAGCCTTATTTCACAAAAAGTTTTGAACGGCAAGAAATTCGTTTTGTCTAATCAAAAAAAAAACGGATCTTTGCTTCGAATCCCGAAGCCTCATTATCTCAATCTACTTGTGCATAATACATATCGTTATCTCTTCAAAGTTATCGTGATTGGCTATTTATTGTGTATAACGTCATTTCTAGCCAATCACGATACCTTTGAAAACGATTGCGATAGTTGTTAAGTTATATGATAAGGCTCCCGTTCCAGAACATCTGATTCACTTTTCTTCTGCGTTTGTATACATTATTATGTAGATGTGTATAAAGGTGACTTTGGTTGCTATGGCCAAATTCATACTGGAGACTCGGTAAGTAGTCAGGACCAAGGTTCAATGACACTTTCTG
Source organism: Ypsolopha scabrella (assembly GCA_910592155.1). NCBI lineage: Eukaryota > Metazoa > Arthropoda > Insecta > Lepidoptera > Ypsolophidae > Ypsolopha > Ypsolopha scabrella. The sequence goes on along the minus strand of OU342964.1, from coordinate 19,742,998 downwards.
TGAAATACGAGTACGTTAAATATAATTTGGACTTCATTAATTTAGTCAAGGTTGCTTTTGAACAGGTATAGGGGCACAAAAAAATTCAGATTTCCACTATGAATTTGGCAACCAAAGTCACCTTGTGTACACATATTCCACTGTGAAACTTGACGAAGAATCTAAGGTGTAATTCGAGGAGTCTTGAGTGAATTTTACAAAAAGTAACAGTTTTTTACCAAAATCTTGTATCAAAGTCATATAAATGCTCTTAGAATTGAATTCACTTATAACTTTAAATACCTACTGCTTTTTGGAGAGCTAATATGTTTTGTATGGTCGGTAAAATAAGTGTGGTTTTAAGGTAAATCAGATGTATTTTTAAATCCTGTATGAACTCCTAGATTAACCTCCAAAAGTTGAAGATGTATCTGATGTATGCAATTCTGACTAGCCCAATGTAAAACACTGCAAATGGTCCTAAATAGAATTTATGTCATGTTTTGGGTGCTTTGTTTTATTTCAGAAGTTTACCAGTGTTTTTTTTAGTTTACAATAAATATTGTAATATTAATTTTGCTATTTTATTTTATCGATTATGTAAAGAAGTAATTAATTTGTCCCAAATATCCCGAATTATCAGTTAAATTAGTGTTTGGTTTTTTAAAACTGTCAAATAAATGAAAAATGCGGTATAGAAAATCAGAAAAGTAAATCTGGACGTGAGGAGCTCTGAACCGGGATCTCTGATTTTCTATACCGCAATGATATAAATTGAATTTGTTATCTCCTTGCGATGAATAAATCGCCAAGTGTTTAAAATAAATAAATTTATTTCTATCATAGTAAAAAAAAAAAACTATAGACGGGCTTAGTTTTGGGTAGGGTTGGGTTGGGTGGCCAAATCCAAAAGTATTTGGAATAGTGAAAAATACTCAAAGGAGTCTCGGGGCCGATTTCGATGAAAACCAAAACTACATGATTAGATTTATGAAAAGATAATTTCCCTAGCCGAGAAACGAACGCGGTGATTTAAAATAAAACACACTGTATATTATTGCACCATTCGATAGTGTCGCATATGGATCAAATTCTGAGAAGTAATGTCAAATGGGGGCCATTATTTATGTAGTATATTTTAATAAAGGGTATCGTTAAGAGGCTTCACTTTGACCTGTAAGACTGTATCTTGTTACACCTTACCTGAAGTATTTTCCAATTTTTCACAAACATGAAGTTTTGTCATTCCATGATAGGACACCCTTATACCAAACCATTACTAATGAATAATTGTGTCCACGCTGGACTCTACCAACCTTGTTATAGCTAGTGTTCTTCGATTGCAACAATTTTCTCATCGGTAAATAGAAAATGTCTGTGTTTTTCACCGGCGTAACAAGCAAGCAAACGTTTCGAACTTTCAACTCTCTTCGATTTTAGGGATAAAGTTCAATATGGGTCCCGTATATCGGCTATAAAAACACAGCTTCAGGTCTTGTTTGATCATACGTGACAGGGTTCCAGCGGGTATCTTTATTTCACGGAATAGGATTTTCTTATTCCTAGGGGATTGTGGCAAATCCTGGCACTGGCATTACTAGCTGTCGAGACCCTTAAAGCACGCGACGGGCCTGATCTAGGTTGTCGTCAATAGAAGAAGTTTTCGTGTATCCCGTCGAAGGCCCAAAACACAAAAATGCGACTGATACTAAGCTTTAGATGCGTTTTGAAAATCGTAGCAGGCTTCATTGCAACATTATGTAAAGCTAAACGTTATTCAAATTATAATTCGTAAAAAATAGTCTTAGTACACTTTGGCCAGACTAAGTAGTAGCATAAAATACCCTAAAAACACACTGATATTGTCTCATTAAACGGATAGTGTTATAGTCGCGAGTTCAATGAGGAAGATCCTTCCAAAGTCTAACTATTTGAACATTAAAAGAATTACCATAAGCACCATTATTGTGTATTGGAGTTTTAAGAAGAGATGTGAACTAACGTGATTTGTGTATCTCTAGGGATTAAAAACTCAAAACACTCACGTAGGTTAGCGATGGAATGTGGATTCTTAGCTATGTTTAATAGATAGCTCAAAATATGTAAATTTAATTTTAAATCGTCACGAAAATGAGACACGTGATCAGATTTACAAATACCAAAGGTAAATCTGATAGCTAAGTTTAAAGGTAGACAAACATCACCACATTCGAAAATAGGAAGAAGAAGCGTTTGAGCAAGCATGACTCAAGAAGTTGCTTTAGCTACTTCTGCTGGTCTCAATCACATGTTGCTCAGGACAGGTTGCTTTCAATTAAAACACCCAAGTTTTTCGGTTTGTCGGAGAAGACATATGGAATCCCGTTGCAGTAATGATGACATTGCTAAGAACTCCCAACCAGTATCTGCTGCCTATAAACAGAGCCTGTGATTTCTTAAGATTTACAAGGAGACCAGGGTACCTAGCAAAGCTCGATATGGTTATGACTAGCAGGTTATTATTCATAACTTGAATCGCTGCGTGTATATCTTCTACATGAAAATGGCGATAATGTTGCAAGTCGTCTGCATAGAAATGGTAACGAGAATATTCGGTGATGAAATTCATAAAAAAATAAAATAGGAGAGGTGAAAGTAGGTACGCCACCTTGTGGAACAGCAGCAGTAAACACGCACCACCATAATGTTACATCATGGTGCTGCGACAACATTAATATGTATGAATCAAACCACTTTGTTACTAGAGGTGATACATTAAGAGACACAGGAGAACGCCAAAGTCGACATAGTTGAAGGCACTACTGAAGTCCAATAATGAAAGTCCGTTAAACGAGTGACAAAGATACAACAAATTGTTATCAGTTGCGAACCTTACGTCATCAGTAATTTATTTAACCTTTAGAACAGAAGTTGTACTGTGCTGGAGATGAAACCCAGATTGGAAAGGGTTTAATAGGTTATTTGAGGAAAGAAAGGTTATTGATTGATTATGAATAGCAGGTTCGTGGACCTTGGAGAGAAAAACTTGTTACCAGTGAGTGATTTAATAAGTGAGCGATGGTGGGAACCAGTTCACTGAGAATTGATTTGTGAGCAGATTTGGTCATCCAACACAAAAAGCTTTAGAGGAAATGAGAAAAAATGCAAAAAACGAAACAAAACAAAATTATAATCAATAAATGTGATTTCCCTAAATATTCTTCATTTTGTTGTTGAACAATATGTTCTACGTACTAAACACATATTTTTGAGTTTTCCACAGTTACGTTGTTACCACTGGCTGTTGTGAATTAATTAAATTGCTTCACATCAGCAATTTCAAGCGTAGTGTTTGTCACCACTTCTCCCTTTATTTGCGCGGCCCTTTTGTGTTGGCGTATCAAGGTGCAAACTATTTGAAAAGAACTTTAGATACTTTTACATTCCGGAAATCGATATGCAGCACCTCTCCCTAGCTTACCAAAGGTTTATAGCCTCACGAGCAGCAAGTCTTTAATTTCAGTATTACAGTATTTTATTTCACGATTCTTCACTCAAAGCACAGTCAAGATAATGTAGATTTCAGTTACCCACCTACTGTTTCCCACCCCATAGACTCCTTGGGTAAAATACCAGAAAGGAATAAAAGCCATAATTACCTACCAAAAAATTTTAAAAATTTCCTTTTCATATACTTTTCATAGTCGAGATACTTTTAGTTACCAGACAGTGTTTTGAAGTAGGTAAATATTCTATATTCTAAGATTTAATAAAATAAGTATTTTCCTTTACACATGGTTTTCAGAAAAATCTTATAACGGAAGACTATATTTATTCGCCAAGATGTGAATATTTAGGTAGCTTAGTTTGGGTGACGGCATCTATGCAGTAACTGATTGCAGAAGTTAAATAGTTAAGTGCAGAAGTAAAATATTTCTCGTAAATTTTTAAAGGATTTGTAAATTATTTATCACAATTATTTACCACATAATAGTTCCGATAGATCTCATAGTAAAGTATTTTTTTTACATTGCTATTTATTTATTTACACACACAACAATATACAAAAGATAACAAACAAAACAAGTAAAGTACAAAACTGAGTTGACAAACATGTACATACGTTGTTGAGGGAAACGAAAATTCCAGGTGACTTTTCAATGGACCCATCACTAAGCAAGCTTGTCCAGCCGGGCCATGTTAGATTGACTAAAAACTAATAAATGTTGAGAAATTAGGTGGGAGAGTTCGTACACAAATTTTTGTTTACCTTTAATTTACAAGCATTAAGAATTTATATAAATCAATATTTGATGACTTAACAATGGTTAAATAAGAAAGATGCATATGAAAAAACCTACGTAATAAATATTAAATATAATTAAATACAAGTTATATTACAGTTATCTGGGAATAGCAAGTAAATCCTCGGTATCATTTAATTAAGTGACATTAGCGAATTCCTTATAAGCAGTTTAGCTCTTGAAATAGATTCGCTTTTAAAATTATTATAAATAAATGGGTGAAGAAAATCACTAAATCGATTAGCAAACAAGGTGGATACTTTAGTAACTGGTACTTTATAGACTCTCCGTGCTAGGTAGTTCTGATGAGTGGGATTGCTGATGATGTCCTTATGCACTCGGAGGGATGCTTTAAGAATAAATAAAATCGCCGGACACTTAAGATTCAGTTGAATATCTGTGAGGTTTCGCATTACTTTCAATACATATCTTTGCGCTCTCTCTATTGTGATCATAGAGGTTATAAAAGAACCCCCCCAAACCGATAAACAATACCATATAATGGATTGGTAGATGGCAAAATAATCAATTTTTAACACATTGTCATTTGCAGAGTTGCGTGGGGTTCTTAGAATAAAATTGTTTTCCTGATGCGTCCAGATAATAGTTCATTTTTCATGTTTGTCAAATGTCAAGTGAAAATCATGATAGATACCTAAATATTTAATTTGTGATGTGTGGGAGATAAAGTTACAATTACATAAAGGGGGGAAATTCGCATCAGAGACACAGCGGTGGATTTTGATTGAGGGGAAAGAGACTGGTCTTGTGACGCTGGTAATGTGAAAACAAAGGTAGGTACCACGGAAAAGGAGAGCTGTGTCATCTGCATGTCATATTATTTCGGCGCCCTGTAGGGGAAAATGGATGAGGTCATTTATGTATAAAACCAACAGAGTGGGACCTAAACTGCTTCCTTTTCACACTACTGTCTGTCTTTTTGAATTTGTTTTCGACATGTTGCTATTGGATGGCTCACTTCCCTTGTTGTCTTTCCGTTGTAGTGCTGTTTTGCTAGAAAGTACATCCAATAAGATGTAGATGGCGTTGGCAAAGTTTGGAAATTAAATTTACTCTACAGGAATATTAAAATAATACATTCCATTTCTAACTTTATTTATGATTTCAGAGGGCTAGAAATTTACACCCTAGATCTCAATACTTTACTAATCTTTATTTCAATTGTTTCAATTCAAGAAACTCATGCATGTTATTTAAGTTCCGCATGCCAATCAAAGAAAGAGGCTGCTACGCGTGCCTAAAATAAGTAGCTCATCAATATTCCTACATAACACCACGAAAATTTCGCTCTGACATTGCATAAAGGAGCAAAAAGTTACGACACGATTGATTTTAGATTTCTAAAGACGGCATTTTTAAGCATTCTTTCTGTTACGGTGAGTGATCCCCAAGTCTAGCTGGGGGCGACCCTCTCAAGCTGCGCGTTCGATAACCCTGCAGCAGGCAGCGGTGTCTGCAGAGCGCCTGCGTCAGTGACGTCTTCTGACGGCGGCCTTAACTTGGACGCATTCCTTTGGATTCGCACGCGCGGACCTAAACTTTCAAACTCAAACTTTCCGTCTATGGTGGATTTCTGAACGCAAATATCAGATTTGTCGAGAAAAGGTAAATAAGCTGTTTTTGATGAGCAGTTAATAAGCTATAAATATTAAGAGACCTATGGGCGATAATATTCGAATAGACTCCAGTGGGCGGCCTCTCGCACGTCTGTCATTCCTCAACACAGATGGCAGCACTGAAAATATTTGACATTCCTCACATTCCGATCGTACTGGGCTCGGCTCAAATGTCAAACGCGATTATTTCGTCAACAGCGTCGCGGCGCGATAGCTGGATTTTATAAAATAACAACAAATAGTGTACAGTGTTTTTAATTTGGACAATGCGGTAGATAATTAATTATTTATTTATTCTCACTTAGAATTATATTATGTTTATTTGTGCTATGCGGTCGCCTGAATGTGAAGTTTTTGCTACTCGTTATTGATTTTTTTGTTATTCACCGGTTTTCACAACATTGTTATCAAGTCGTTGCAACTTGGAAGGACGAACTCTATTCAACGGCCTCGTCTTAAAATAAAAAGTGCTAAGACAATTCGAAACATTTTAAAAATAATTTCGATAATTTCAGTTTAATTAGGTATTGTTTATTTACATCCAAGTATTTCTTATATCTGGTAAGTGATTTTCTTCGTTTCTAATTCTAATTTATTTATTTTATATGTTAGTTTCTAAGGTATAATAAAATAAATAACCATGGCAGAACCAACCGAATTCCTAAGCCGATAAACAAGTAGATAGAGGCTCAGTACACGAACCGACGACGTACCGGTTTGAATAACGAAAGCGCAAAAAATTTGCCGCTACATTATGGCAAACATACTAGGGTAAAGCTGACAGAAGAATCTTGCGCATAATAGAGTGGAATGCGACCAACGATAGGCGAAGAAACGAAACACGTGCGTGCGTATACGCAGTCCGCTTTGCCATATTCTGTGATAACGTGCACTTTTGAACCTTAGGCCCTTGATTTAAGAGCGGAAATGTGCAGATGCCTACATGTTTTGGTGTACCTACTACCATGTTATACCGTGCGTTAGATAAGGGAGTTAAATCTTGGCTGATGTTTGTGACCTCGTTGGGAGTAAATGCAATAATATCAACGGCTAAGATGCACATCGTTTAATATCAGTACTTATTCTAAATCGCAAAAATCTCCATACAAAAGGTAAAAACTGATTGTGATGTCAACAGCTTACTTTCTTTATATAGGTATATATTATAATAAATTTTATCATAGACAAATTTACTTGTTCATCCATGGTTTTATCTAGCGAAATATAATTAACTACGTACCTATATGAAGCCCAAAAAGTTAAATCTGATGATACCTATATCATTATCATCATATTAGCTGTCAGGGGATATCGTGAATATTGCCTCGTTTTTACGCAAAGTTTAATGATTCGTACAATTTGTAGCTAAATATAATAAAAAACCGGTCAAGGGCGAGTCAGACTCGCATACCTAGGGTTCCGTAATTCGGCAGTAGTTAAAATCTTGCCCATAACTGTTTATGATAAGTAAAACCGGCCAAGTGCGTGTCGGGCCACGCGCAATTTGGGGTTACGTAGTTGCCCAGTACATTTTATAAGTTGGACTACTAATACAGATCGCGCCAAACTTCTAGTCCCGTAGAGTCCCATACATTTCATACATTATCGTGTTTAGAGGGGGCCAAAAGTTTGGCGCGACCTGTACTGGTAAACCTGTAAAGCCTACTTAGCTGTGATAGTTTTCCTTTATATTGGGAATTTTTTCACATATCTCTAAACAACCGTTTAGCCGGCAGGGGGGCGGGGATTAATATTTCGCCAACGAAACCCTAAATCGAAAAATGGTTTTCACACACCCATAATATTTTAAAAAGGCCTATCCAACGATACCCTACACTATGGGATAGACGAGGTAAAAAAAATCATCCCCAATTTACGTGTATTGGAAGGTACCTAGGTTTCTAGTACTCATAGTCTCTGAGCTAAGCCGCGGACAGACGGACAGGACATGGCGAAACTATAAAGGTTCCTTGTCGGACTAAGGAACCCCAAAAAAGAATTGATTGTACCTACCATAAAAGAGAGACTCAAATATTTTTATACCGTACGTACTCGAAATAAAACTCGTGGATGAAAAATTCAATTTTGTCATTTTGAATCGTGAATTTTGTATCTGCTATATTTTTCCTGTAATCTTAACGTAACCCCAAATTACCATGATTTGTTTCATATTTTTCATTTCATTAGTTTCGAAAAAAAGGGGGGGGACATGCATTTTTGTGGTTTTTCAAAAATGTCTCGAAATTGGTGTCAGTAAATATACCTATAGTAAAAGTATATATTTTTATTACCAGCTTCTTAATATCTACAATTTGATACCAATGTTGTATTTTTAGGATATTTTTTTATTTTTATCTCTTGTATTGGAAATATTTTGAACAATTTCTTTTTTTTTATTACCGTACGACACCTATTCTCGTGTAGCAAATATTAGATTTAGAGCTGCCATAACCTAAAACTTTTCATTGCAAAATAGGCTTTAACGCAAATGAATAAAAGTTAAATGAGCTTGTATTATTTTAGGTTTTTCAACTCTAAATTTAAGGTTTGCTGCACGAGAATATGTCACATTATGTAGGCAAGTGAATCCAATAGGATAAAAAAAATTTGTGGCAAATTTCAAGTGAGGCTGTGATATACTTACGGACGGACAACGGAGTCTCACCATAAATGTTCCTGTTGTACCTTTTAGGTACTGCGGAACCCTAAAAAAACGAGGCATGCCGCGGTCGTTCATGTTAAAGAAGATTAAGTTTAAATTCTCTTTTATAAATAAATACGTACGGTTTCATGGGAAACAGTTTTCACCTGAAACCATTTTCCTCATTCTAATATCGAGTGAATAATACCTCGCCATTATGCACCTCTCGATGAGAGATGGGTAGGAGTGCTGCGCCGGAGATAGGGAAACCTATCTTCAGACGTGTGCAAACATTTATTAAGATCAGACCCAAAGACCAAAAGCATTTTTATTGCAGCTGAGCGGGAAGGGCCACCTTAAGACTACTTAAGAGGAACTCACCGCGAGCGCGCTCCATACAAACGGAGTTCAATCATATTTTGGTCAATAACTAATCAAACCCAATAGTAGACAGGTTATATAAACTAATAAATATCTAGCATTATAATCGGTCAGTAGCCACTCGACAATTTCGTTTTAAAATAAGGTATGTAATTTAAAGACCATTAGACCAAGATTCAATTTTACCAAATTTTTCAAGACAATCCAAGACAATAAAATAATTTTCATATAACAACGAGCATTTGAATAATATTGAATTTTCTATGTATTTAAAAACTAGTCAAGTGCGAGTAGGATTCGCGTCCTAGAGGTTCCGTACCATTCAAATGAGTTATAATTTATTATTAGACTTAAAGCATTTAAAGAAATATTACAAACTCATTACTGCAAAAGATTAAATTAACTAAATTCGAGAAAAGGATAGTACGGCCGTGCCGCTTTTTAGCTCGACTTAAGGTGATATGTGAATTTTTCAACGGTCACTGTTACTCCATGCGGAACGACCCGCAGTGCGAGAGGGACGGATTCCGGAAAAAAATGCAAAATGTCGGTTTTAAATTAATATAAAATTAACTAAAATAGGTAGTTATCAAAATTTCACATTCACAAAATTTAGATATTGTTAAAATATATCTAATAAAATATGGTCCAGGTCTATATTTATTGCATTCCTATTTCGCATACTATGAAAAAAAGTGTAGAAGACCTCATTTGAATAATTATTTCTATCGAGCAAAAGTTCTCCAATCGCGTTTCTGTATTCAACAAAACTAAAAAAGGTACCCATATTTATATACTAATGAATCAAATTAGTGGCTTCATCTGAAAATCAGGTAAATAACTTCAAAAAGTGCCGATTTTAGTGAGGTAGCGCCGATGAAACAAAACCGCAAAATTAAGTTGGCGAGAACAAAACCCTAAACCTACATTATAAACGTGTTTTCAGTTTCAGTATCATTTACTTAAATACCTACAATAATATGGTAAGTACCTACATGTTATACAGCAATTCCAAATTCCTATAACCTTGTTCAGTTTTTGAGATGAAGTAACAATAATTTGGCCACGTGCGAGTCGGACTCGCACACCAAGGGTTCCATACCACCACACAATAGGGGTACGGAACCCTAAAAAATATTATGGTAAATAACAACAATATAGATGTCATATCAACAAAAAAACATGCCGCTAAAATAGTAGCGCCTGTCAAAAAATTTGGCGCCGCCTGCGTACGAATCTTTTAGATAGTCATTTTTAGGGGGTAAATTTAGTATTATAAAATTTTTGATGCTATTTTAATTATCATTTAAATAACAACAATAATACTTAATTATTTTATACAAATAAAAATAAAAACAACAACAAAGCGACAAAAAACAAGACGCTAAAATGGTAGCGCCTAATAGAAAATTCGGCACCCGTTGGGTATGGAATCCCAATATAATTTTTTTTATTATTTGTGGTTTTACTTTTGAGTATGTACCACAATTTGACTTTTGAAACTTTTATTATTTTAATAAATGCATACAGAAGGTCAGCTCCATACAAGCAGCGATTCCGGGCGCACGCACACATAGACGTGTACGTACGAGGATCTCGGTCGAAGTCGGTCGAATGCCAGTGCACGAGTCTACCGAGATCGTCGTACGTACGCGTCTATGCGGAATCGCTGGTTGTATGGAGCTGGCCAGTATGTATTTATTTTGTGCTTTAAGATAGAGATGAAAAAAAGTTAATAAAGGTTTAGACTTTTTCTTACTTCAGGACCCTCCTTTGGTTTTCTTTTAATTTTATTATTTACCGTAATAAAGGCCTTAGTAACACGTATTCTGTGAAAATTTCAACTGACTAGGTACCTATAACAGCTGAGGGTGTAAACACAGGGGTTTAGACGGACAGACACCTATTGGAGGCTTAGTAATAAGCAACCTTCGGGTACGGATGCATAAAAACATGGTAAATAGCAACACTATCGGTTGAAAATGAAACTTTTAGTTATAATTATAATATAACAAAGGAAACTGTTCTATGTTCGAAATGATAAATACATTTATTTATTTATTTTATTTAAAAAGATATTTTGTTACTTTTGTCATGACATGATTCATATCATAATTTAAAAAAAAGATGTTTACCTTCAGAGAAGCACTAATACTACGGTGACAGAGACGACGCTTTACGAAACCTATGTGTACATAGCCTATGTGCATTATTTACTGTCTATTGTCAGCTTAGACCATTTAACACGGGACCTGGCAAAGCGCGACTCTTAGTACTGAAATTATTGTGCCGTTTTCTACGGGAGGGGAGGTAAACACGCACAGCACACATTTACTCATTCACGCACACTCCTGCGAAAAATCGATATGTTACAATAAATCAAAAGCTACAACACAAAACGCGCAAACAAGCAAACTTACATCAACAAATTGTTCATGTACTTCGGCAAAGGGGAATAAGTGCGCTTGCCTAGTCCCGTGTTATATGGTCTAAGATTGTCAGTCACATGTTGCGAGGCGCAAATTGGCAATTTTTCAAAATTTGAAAATGATATGAAAAAAAAAACATATTTTTTACGGTTTTGTGTTCTGTTAATGATTCAGAGGGCTTATTTTCAACCTGTATAGATAAATGTCGTAGCAAATCAAAGTAACAACATCATGGTTGCATCATGACAAACAATTCGGTTTCCGCTGAATGCGGAACCCTAATTTTCATTATTTTTTGTTTTCCTTTAGAGTGTTTTGATTTGACCAAATTACATAGAAACTTGTACGTATCACCACCTTTAATATAAAGCTGTTACAAATGTAATAACGTTAAAAAATCTTTTTTTTCGAGGTTTCTTGTATGAGGAGTATGACCCCTTGGGTCTTGAATTTTTTAATTTTTAGGGTTCCGTACCCGAAGGGTGCCAAACGGGACCCTATTGCAAATACTTTATATTCTCTGCTATTACTAAGCCTCCGCTGTGTCTGTCCGTCTGTCTGTCACAGGGGTACAGCTTCAGCCGTAATAGGTAGACAGTTGAAATTTTCACAAGATATGTATTACCACGAGAAACGGCACTGCATATGAACATGCACATGCACCACAAGAAATAATAAAAAAATTAAAAATATGAAAATCAAAGGTGTGGTATTTTTTCAAGGTTTTTGGTTTCAGCTCTATTTTAAAGACTGCAAGATACAAGTTTCAAATTTGGTCAGATTGTTATACATACTCTAACGCACAAGAATACCTAAATTAAAAAAAATAGGGTTCCTTACTCAAAGGATGCCGAATTATTTGACAGGCCACTTTTTTGACGCCTTTATGTTACTATGATATCTATATTGTTGTTTTTATCATGTTTCTAGGGTTCCTTACTTATTTTGAGTGGTGGTACGGAACCCTTTGTGCGCGAGTCCGACTCGAACTTGTCCAAATTATTATTATTTGTCGTGGGAGAAAGAAGCCATAGAAACACGTATTCTGTAATTTCAACTGTCTACCTGTTACGGTTGAAACTGTAGACCCCTCTGTGATAGACGGATAGACAGACAGAAAGCGGGGTCCCGTTTGGCACTCTTCGGGTACGGAATACAGAACCCTAAAAATCAGCATAGTATACGTTCGCGAAAAACGGAACAGCCGAAAATAATTCCAATAGAATCCCTCGCGACGCGGAGCACAAAGCAAGCAACCCTACCATAAAATTCTGGCGTTGCCGAAACATCTGCTCGACCCATCAGCCGTCCCCCTCGTCACGTGCCCCAACCAGGGGTCGCAGGCAGGAGGCACCCCAATGCGGGCATTCCTCTAACAATAGACACAACTACCTACTCTATAATCATGTCGTAAAGTTCATTTTGGGTTGTCGTGGTAAGTGATCTAAAATAGAAGATTATTTTTAAACTTTCGGAATGTCAAGGTTTCACCACCATGTGGTTTTCGTTTGGATGATTATCGCAGGTGATAACAATTTACATAGTTGACTTGTCCGATGCCTCCCACTGAAAGTTATTGGCATGTGTTCATGAAACTATACATTCCTTGGTACATTATACCGGTTGTTATTTATTTTGATATTCAAATGAGTGTTATCAACAGTCGCCAGGAGCTGTAGAAAAGTGTGTTAATTTAATACACTCATTTAAGGCACAGGGCAGGTACCTTGCACCTGGTGTTTCTACTGTTCTTTCATTTATTTTGCAGTTCTTATTAATGAAGACGTGGTCCATCATTTCTTCAGATCATACCCGAGCTTCATTTTTTATTTACTTTTGTAATTATGTTATTTATCCGCCACAGCAAAATGTATTTCAAATAGAAAACCATACAATACTTTACTTTTAAAATTATCAAGGTCTCGTATTGTAATTACACCCAAAAGCACGAGAACAACACTACAAAGTAAAGTTGAACGCCTAATTTTCATCGTCTACGTGACCGCCACAATACGAGTATGTGTCGAATTATCTGTTTGATCCGAGTGGATTGACCGGCATACCAGACACTTTTGAGCGACTCGTGGCTCCACCTACGGACAGAAAAATTCTATTGTGGTGAACGTACCGAATTCCTCGTCATTAACGTGGTCACCACTCCGTTTACATTCCCTTCAACTACACCTCCACGTCCGCACCGCTTCACGAGGTTCGTGAGAACGCCCAAAAGAATCTTGTCCTCTTTAAAAAAGTATAATGTCATGTCCCCTTCATATATATTCGTGGAATTTGACGTCCATTACGCTCATCAAGATTCATCAGTGGGACTTATTTGTTTGTTCCAAACATTCTTTCTCTTGGAATGCTCCATAATTCTATTACATTTTTAATGTCTTCTTTCAAGAAGCAACCATATCGTCTAATAAGTCGTAGCTGTGGCTATTTCGGTAAGTAGTACAATGTTTGTGGCAATATGACCTCACACATAATTTGCGTGGTATGCCGATTTGACTATGCGAATCTCGTTTATTATCGTCGCAATATTTGGACAGTGTTATTCGCTACGGATAAATTCCACCAAACGGCTTACGCGTATTAAGTAGTATTAACTCGTTAACTATAGGTATTTAAATCATTCGATTAAGCTATAGAAATTTTGATGGCTCTGATAAAATCAAATTCTTGTTCTAAATCTTCTTGCCCATTGTTTGTAATGAGATGTTAGATAAGGCTTTAATTAGTAAGGAATTTCTTCGAATCACGATCTGCTATCGAGATACAGCCATAAACAACTCCCACATGTTTTGTCTATCCTAATTCCATAGAATGGGTACTTGTTTCCACCGTAAGTTCTGCCCCCATTTTGGTCTGTACTGACGTGAATTAGACCTATTATAATAAATTCGCGATCGTGCATTGTACTGGTAAACGCATTAGTCGAGCATTGGTATGTCTTTTTGCTCATAAAGCGGTCCATTGGCCGAGTTCCCGGCCGAGGCAAGGTATGCGGTCGACGCGCTACGTTTCACAACTCATTGTTGATCTGATTCGGCCACGATTCGGCAGATGTTCTCTTATATTTACCTACCCACTTGGTGTATAGGTACGCATCATGAGGCGTTTGTACGACAGATCAAGATCAGCCAGCGCACGTCTGTCCACCGTCTAGCCATTTACGTTCCACGAGGAATTTCCGCCAGTATTTAGATGGTATCTTCGGCCTGACGTCCATGCCTGATGCCAAATATTTTTATCACCTTATGAATAACACTAGTCTTTAAATACATACCTATTGGCGTTTGCTTCAAAATATCAAATGAATTATTCTGTTCTAGGTAAATAATGGAGAAGGTGGAGTCAGCTCTGGACGTTCTGTCTCGTGCAGCTACGATGGTACAGCCCTGTCCTGCCTACCCTAACAGTGATTCTGAAGGTTTCGGTAAGTCTCAATAAAATTTAAAACAAACTGTGTACTTTGCTTAGAACCTGACCCAGTATTTATATAACTTCCCCTTATTGGATCAGGGGTATTCATGCGCCCTGCCCTGTTTGTTGTTGATCATTAGTTATCCTTGGATTTGTTTTTGATACTTCAATTTTTGTCGGTTATTCATTTTCATGAGTATGGGAAGTGTACTTATTGAAATATTTTCTTTCCTTTAGTTTTATAAATAAGTGGCGCCAAAGAAAAGGTAAACAATTAGCCAGCCACGGATTCCTTGGCTAGATGTTAATAGCTTGATGATGTTTGGCATCATGTGGGTGGGTCACATTCCAGATCCCAGCACGATAGTTAGGCACCTACTGTGGGAGGTGAAACTCCATTATACATATAATACTTCCCATAAAGTTCCTAAGCAAGACACTGTATAATAGTATAAAGCTTCAATCGAAGGAACAATAGGACATATGAGAAAAAATCACATCAACAAAATAAATGTCATTTGTTTTAAAGAGACTTTAGTTTGCATGATAATTAATTTACAGATTACCAAAGCAGTAGTATACCAATAAATATTAAATACATAATTTACAGTCTTTAATAAAACTTAATGTAATATTTAATACCTTAATACTTAATAATAGTAACGTAATAAAATTAGATGGTCTTTATTTCAAAATAATTTCATTAAGGTCTTGCAGTAGATACCTATGTCCCTTACTTATATATCTGCAGTTACATATATGATATATGAAATGATCCCAAATTGTACAATCTCAACTATTTTTGGATTATATACCAGACCGAGTAGTCGACTGATACCACTGTAAACGATCGAGTATCAATCAACACGGAAATCAAAACAGCGCACGGAAAATGGAAACGGTCATGAACTGTAAACTGTAAGCAACAATGAACTGGAGACCATTGTCGTGTAGCTTCGCTGACTGGTTCCGTGACAGCAATGCTGCGTTGTGATTGGGGGCGACCGACTACGAGCGGGCTTCCTCGCGGCCGCCATCGGAATGTGACCGTCACGCCGTCGATTTTTTACCAGTTCTTTTTTCTTGACTGTAGAAGATCCGGGTTACGCAGGGTTGCGAGTTACTCCACTGCATACGTGTACACAAGTAATTGTGCACATTGTTTGCGTTTATAAATCAACGATTTTCCCTCGAGAATGGAAGACAATGGCATGAGAGACGGAAGAGTTGTTTGTCGCAAGCGAGAGCAATGGCAATGTGAAACCTAACCTGCGCTAGGCCCCGCGTCTCGCGTGAATTTCGCCGGCGTACAATCCCACTGTGTAAGCGTAGCCGATCCGGCTTCTTACTTATAAATCATTTAACATCAAAATCGACTGGCCAGTAAAAATCAAATGCTACAAAACAATGACATGACAGCAATCATTGTATCGACAAAACAGATAGAAAATCAATCGAGGGATGATGTCACTGGTATGCACTAATCGAAAGACAATCACGCAATTTATTCGCTAATGTCTTTTGCTTATTTGCTGTTTACAAACAATGGTCTGTGCAAGTAATTATGCAATGCGATGTCAGCGACGCTGGCGCTCACTTTCGTTGGTCTGCGTGTAAAGCTAGAAGATACGTGCGTGTGCCGCGCCGCGGCCAACAACGCATCAAACCACACCAGTGAAAGCGTTCAGGAATTTCGACCGACCACTGCTCTCTACCATTCCAACGTAAGAACGTAGCATAACATGATTTTACAAACCGAATTTACAGCCGCTATCAAAGATTCAATCGCCGCGTAATTAACTTATTAAATTATGAGTAGCAGAAGAATTTAATTACACATCTAACCACCGTACCACTGCACGCTAGAGCTTGCCTTGACAATAAGGATGCCATGGCCGTCTGCAAGTCATCAACGATCTATCTTCTATCTTGGGCTAACTACTTGGTATGTTTAGCAGTTTACAGCTCTCTAGAAATGCTATGCTCAACATTCCATGTCAGTCATTAATATAAATTGATATTTATTGCTCGTAATATTAGAGTGAATATGGCTTGGGCCCGAGTATCCGGAACGCAGAGGCGGGTGTTACGGTTTCGAAAAGAATGCTGAATGTGGGTTGAGTCGTGGACTACAGTTACCAGAGCTATCTCATGTAGACAAATAGCCTATGTACCAGACTGATGATTAACATTGTTATTATTAACATAAATATTTGAGATAAAATTATTTTGTCATCGACTATCAACAACGCCTTTTGGTGGTGTTATCTTTGGAAACGTTCTCGAGGCTATACACCCTCAATATAAAATAATAGGCATTTACCATTTAGTTGTACCATAAAACATTATGGCACACAGCAGAACAGTACTTCAAAGTACACAACAAAGACTTTTTCAATATTTATTTTTCTAGATTCGTTCCACTGTGGTCGTAAACAGAATAACCAGCTAATCGAACATGAGTGCACTCAGCGAAGGAATTTTGCTACTAATTGATCCATTGTCAATCGCAAAAATGGGAAGTGCGCAATGACATGCCTGGGCTAGGCAGCTTCACGGCGCATGCGTCAAAGGAATCCCGATGGCAATGAAGTCATCATGTAGAATTTCTAATGGCAAGCGGATTCCATTTCGTTGGCAGCGAGAGTGCAGGCAGCTATCCGAGCTATTCGGGCCGTCTCGCGCATTGTCTTACAGTACTGATCGGCCTGATCGCCACTACTCGATTCGAGACCACACTATTCAATTACACCACACGAGATCTCATCATCTGTCTTTGTCTCTTTCATCAGTAGAGAAGCGAAAACTGGGAGTCGAAAGCATCGACATTATTATTATTTCGACGATTGGAAAGCAATTGGGATAGTCGATTGCTAAAGCGTTGACGGCTTGTAATGCGGTTATCATGCACCTACTTGTGTAAACAGAAACTCTTATCAGCAAGCATTGTAGTCACCTCGACAATACGATTGCTATCCAAGGATGTGACGAAGATCGTGAGCTTCACGGTTTGCAAATTTTATTGCACACGTCGTCGCGTCGATAGGTACACGATTGTTTTATTGACCTAAAGACGTGAGGGTCAGAGTTTAAACAATGTGGGTGTTTACAGATTCACAGTTCGCTACACTAACAACATACATGTAGTAGACTGCCAAAGATACATTCTTGATATCTGTCTGTTCAAGTTGATCGGTCAGTTTCACAATGAGACGGGCGAGGACGTTTAGTAGTCCATCCGTCATACGATCACATTCCGTTCTCAATCTGAGCAAAACGTTCAGTCAGACTTCAACAATAAAATGTATGGAACGCGCTTATCGTGAAATCATAACGCGCTCGCGCACGCTAACAACATACGCCTGGGCATAATCAGTACGATATACAGTCTAGGAATTCAGAACCGTTAACAAATTACCTTTAATAAATTGAACCGCAAATACAGTGCCCTTGAATTCCAATGCGATGACATTGTCTAAAAGAATGCGGTTTAAAGATTTCAACACATTCAATTGAAAATAAGTGCGGCATGTTATTAAATCTAGGCGTTTACATTCCTGGATTCGTCCGTGATATCTCGCTGCTTACCGCAGAGATACATTTGGAATGTTAATTTAATAGCCGTTGAAGGAATTTCATTTTCTTGAAGAGTCTAAGTCGACCTTTCTGACAAAACGTTTATCATATCTTCACACTTTCCGGGATGCCCGCTCGTTTATGGATATCAACTTTATGTGCGGTCGTAAAATGCTCAATAAACACTACCTAACTAACATCGTTATGGAATGCACAGTATTGCAATCATGTGGTATGCATACGCAGGCACTATCGCGATTATCATCGACTTTTGAAAAAAGTGGTCGAACGGAACTTTTTAAGATGATACGTGTGTTCCAGAGGAGAAGTTATAATTTACTAACGCGTTGCCACGTCATCTTTATACCCCGGTCTTTGTCATTTTCCCAGATAATTTATTCCCAAAAATAAAAAGTTTAATGACTCTCATGTCAATTTTAACGCTTTCATTTTATGTGGAGCAACTTGCATTCCAAGCATTCAGATTTCATTTTACAATGAATATTACAATTTATCACTTTTCATAATAGCTGACATACCATTTGGGTTCTCCGTTTTATATTGTGTCACCAAATAGCTTTTTAAAATATTTATTATCATGAGTGTCATTAAATATGGCATTCGTTTTTCAATCTGGCATTCCTCCGATTGTGCTACAACGTGTTTGTATGAGTGATGTCATAATTAACCGGCGTTATCGACTGCTATGTCCACATATAGGGTCCTAGAGACTTTGCTCAGCTTCATAAAGCGTGTCAGGGCTATCACGTGCCAACACAGTACGCGGTGATATTCATCGTAGCAATCAATGCTGGGACTTCTTACATACTGATGTCAAATCATCTTCACTATAACGCTCCCATCCACCCTTTTCCTTATTTAGCCTAATGTCATTGCCGTCCACTTTTCCCATTGAAATTTGTTCTACGGCATTGACCGGATCTAAATGACCCAACAATATAAGTACTCACTCTTCATTGCAAAAATTTTAAATGCCACTTCTTTTTGCAAGTCTTTTCAATGCTCTCAAGATTTCGTGCCACGCATCATGCAAGATATTATAAGTATCTGGAAAACTGCAGCAGTAATTCAAAACAGTTTCATGTGATGTTTGATGATAATTTATACAATTAGCCAAGGCTCTGACACGAAGATGGGCGAAGTGCACATTACGCAACGGAGCGCAGCGATATGGATCTCTGATCGTCATGCTCCAGCTGAAAATACGGGATAAGGTAGGCACATACGTACATACCTACCTATTAAATTGCTACGGAATGGAATAGAGCACGTTTCATATTCCACTTTACATAGAAGAACAGTAGGAACTTTCTTTGGACTTTAAAAAGCAGTCATATCATAAGTCATGTACCTATGTACCTAGGTATCGCTGTGTGATATTTTTAATTTTCATATACCAATATTTTGAATGCATGAGAGTCTAAACGAGGAATCGATAAACAAACGGATTACTACAAGGAAGCATCCTTCGTCCTATAATATAGGTACCTAGGTATCGCTGTGTGATATTTTTAATTTTCATATACCAATATTTTGAATGCATGAGAGTCTAAACGAGGAATCGATAAACAAACGGATTACTACAAGGAAGCATCCTTCGTCCTATAATATTTTTCCAAACATGCACGTCAAGGTCGTATCGTATATTCGTATAACATATTTTTTTTCATTCCGCTAGTAACTCCCTCTTTGAATATCTTCCCGAACAGCTTCCTATATAAGTATCAAGGGATATCAATGCTCATCTCCTTTTATACAGAGGGCGCTGTCCACTTTGAGTTTCATTTTTGACAGCAGAGGGCGTTGGTTGCAATTTAAAGCTTGCTGCTTGCTTTAAAAAAAAAGAAAAATCGATTAGTCTTGGAAGTAAAATCGAAGACTAACAATCTTTGTGTAAAATACGAAGGCACATTTATAGCGATTGGATATCCCATGTATGAATGACACATCATCAAATATTTAGCCGATGATATCATAAAGATTCAAGCATTACGCCAAGCCAAGTTCGCACGTATTTCATAACATTATCTGGATAGTCCAAAGGCAATGTAACAAATCAATATTGCGAGCATCGTGTGTGTTTCTGTAAGTATACCTATGTTGGACAGTGGAATGCGGAATATTAGCTTCCTGCACTTTCCCTGCAAACATCCGCCTTGAGTATACTGTACTACACATTACTATACCATATAAACTTGAACTTTATATAAACGCGCATAAGAAAGGTTTTCGTTTAGAATAACAATTGAAGTTTTATTTACTAATAGCGCTGTAGGTTTTGTGTTTGTGGTGTAAACTGAACTCTATATGCCCGTAGTCTATCGGATGAGTTTGTTGGTAGTTTTAACAAATACTTAAAAAATAGCTTTTTTAAAACATTTCAGGCATGGTAGGTACCTACACATACCAGTTGTTGACAGAAGTGTAGAACTTTATATCTGTTGCAAATTAAACGTAAAACGCACGTACGCTTTTCTCCTGTAGTTCTCATTTTAACAAAACTTTGTAGGTACAAACTTCGGTGCGTGCATTTCACTCTTACACGACTCGTTCCGTATTTATCTACTTATCTCTCTTATTTTTCAGGGACTTTTGACGTGACATCCCCAAACAATCTTTAAAACTACTCACTCTTACATTGGTCTTCTGCTATGCCTTACAACCTTTTTTGACAAACAATGTTCCTTTATAGCTCGTGAAATAACATAAAGATCTGTTTATCCCCTGAAGATGGATTAACTTCCGAAACCGGTTGTAAAATATAGTAAAATGCAAATGAAACAAGTGTGTTTTTGTAAAAATCAAAATGCTGTCTTGTCTATGTTTCATAAAGGCCAACAATCGCACGTATAAATTATTTACAATTTTACTTATAAATGTGAAAATATCAGATAAAACTCCTATCAAACAAAAAGAGATTACAAAAATCAAGGATGAAGCAATCATGCAATAATGTCACATACCCTGAACACCAACCCTATACAGTTCTCCAAAACTTCTAGAGAAAAAATGTATAGTTACGAGTAGATTAGATACCTATTTCATCAATATTGAAAACCACGTGTGTAAGTAATCAAATTAAATTACAAAAGCCAAAGAAAGAAAGCCATGAATAAATTAATCGTGTTGGAATCGGATACCATTTTTAACCATTGTTAGTTGTCCAGGACTGAAGTTCAGTTTTGAAGAAAGAGACGGATCTTTATATGGCCTCTTTCTATCCAGCCCAAACATTCCAGCAAAAATTATGTAAACCTCCATTTGCGTGCACTTAAATATTCCCTTAGGGTTCCTTTGTAAGTTATCTGTAAAACGGATGCTCACAGGGCCCTTAGGATATGGATGCTGCTACCGAACTGCATTCGTGACGCGTTCAATTTGTTTCTTAGTCTTGAAAAGGATTCTAAATTGATGGTTGTATTCAAACGCCATGAAAGGAGTCCCGCAGTTTAAGGCGGTAAAAGAGAATCTCGGTGCAAAATGCACATCATATTATTGTTTTTCTTACTTTTGAATAAATAGTATGCAAAAATTGCGTTTTAAAGCAATTAGCGGAAATTTATTAGTAATAATTAAGTTTTCACACTCAAATTCTATCATTTTATGATTTACATTTTGATTGCATTCGATTAACAAACTTAAAGGCATATTTATCGTTGTAATCGAATGTAATCAAAATGTAAGGCAAAAAATAACATAATTTTAATGCGAGAAACCTATTATTAGTAATTAATTTTAGCTAATTGCTTTAAAACGCAATTTTTGCATACTATTTATTCAAAAGTAAGGAAAACAATATTATGATGTGTATTTTGCAGCGAGATTCTCTTTTACCACCTTAAGGCATTTTCAACATTCTTGACGTTACTACTTTGACAAGGAACATATTTTATGACATACTTATAAATTAACACTATCAACGTGTATTTGAACTTTTTACAATTCAATGAATAATGTTTTTATTCCAAACAGGATTATTAATATGATGATTCGCCTAAACATATAGAATTTGATTTAGAATACTTCACATCCTATCGTACATAGCTAATCAATACGCGTGCGAATAAACGGCCCCTCAAGGTGCGCGCGCAGCCTCATGCTTTGTTCCAACGGATGCGCACCCCGAGGCAAATCTATTTTAAATTTCGAACCACTGAATTACACCCACGACGACGACGGCACGGCACCCAATTTTGAAATAATATTATTTACATTATAAGAATTTTTAATGTTGGCTGGATGCTCGAGGGTGTTTCGAATGAACGCAGGTTCAGGTTTGGTTGTTGTTTTCGTAAATGAAAGGGAAACAAACGGTTTGTTTTTAAATATGAATTATGTATTGTATATCCGTATCTTCCTTTCCTGTTGTTTCTGAATTGCATTGGAAGTTTATACATACTTACTCGTATAGAAATTATATGAGTTGACATAAGCCACATGAAACTTGTCTTCATTCAAGTAAAATGGGATTACGCTTGGTAATTATCACGCTTGATGGAATGCGTCGATAAGACCTACGAAGAAGCGCGCTCGGCTAGAAACTGGGAGAGAGACAGCAGACGAGACGTTAATCAGTCTTTTCAGGGACTTTCGCAAAAATCAATACGGATACCTGTAACAGACGAGTGACAATACTACACAACTGAGAGCTAAGTGCGAGTTGCTTGTGGAATAACTTTACTACCGCGTGAATCGAGTTAAACCGGGTCTCCACCGCATGTTTTGTCCTACACACTATACAAAAACGTTTACAGAAAATATTGTTTCGTTACACATTTTTGTTGATAGGTAAGCTGGGTCTCCTGGATGCCTACCAGCAAAAATGTGTACCGAAATAATGTTTTCTGTAAACGTTTTTGTATAGTGTGTAGGACAAAACATGCGCTGGAGACCCGGTTTAACTCGATTCACGCGGTAGTAAAGTTATTCGATAGGCAACTTGCACTTAGCTCTCTGTCTGTAAACTGTAACCAAGTCCCCTTTTTCAAAGAATATAGATTCTGTAGCAGAACTCCGATATCCTTTGCGACCTTTTTAATACCAGTATTCAAGTTCAAACAGGGGGAGCTATTGGCTCCACTTCTCCGCTTGAACGGCTTCGGTTCAGAGACAAAACAAAAAAGCTTTGAAAAAAAAACAAGTAAAGAAGCCTCAGTTAATTACAGACCACTGCGCGGAGCAGAAAAGCCCTCTTATGTCTTCCGAGACAGATATTTAACAAAAGTTTTAGGTATCTATTGATATAATTTAAGTACTTCACTCTAAAGGGCTTTTCTATTGTCTCAAGGGCTTTTCCATTGTTTGTGTAAGTATTAGCACAGTCTTACTTACTTATACTACGGTATAAGTTACAATTGAAAACTTTGCTAGGTTTCGGTGTACTTACAATAAAAGCAAGCGAAATAGAAACAATGGTATCGATTCGGTGTGACACAACTTAACTTATATGACAAGACTAAACTTAATTTAAGCATTCTATATTTTTCTTTCTGTAACGAAAAGACAAGGACGGGACGCTTAAAATAAGGTTAGTCCTGTCCTCCTGTCAAATAAGTTATGTCGTGTTGCACCGAATCGACACCATTTTCTAGCAAAAGTATTGGATGGATTCGATTGATGGTTCTTGGTGGAATATCATCTTGAATAAATTATACACAAATTCTGGTACTTTTATTCCACATATATTTATTTTTATTCTAACTTAGGCTACCGGTTTCGTATTACACATCATCGGGCCAACAAATTATTAATTATTTAACATGACAGAAAGAAAACAAAAGAAAACATTTTTAACAAGCAAATATAAAATAAAATTTATTTTATTAAAACCGGTAGCCTAAGTTAGAATAAAAATAAATATATGTGGAATAAAAGTAAAAGAATTTGTGTATAATTTATTCTAGCAAAAGCTATAACTAAAATACATAAAACCAGAAGCTCATAAACTTATTTCTTCATTCTAAGAAACAAACAGTATTGTGCATAACATAACTTAAAATAACTTCTACCATAATATAAACTATGTCGCAATTGAAGAAGAAAGTTCGTAAATTATTCTATCGTTTTTAATTTATGTTCGGCGAAACTCTCCAGACGTAATTAAACCATGGCGCCATAGCCTACCTGTTGTCGGCGAACCTTTGCCGGTCTATTAGACAATAAAAACTAATGCTTATACACCTCTACAAAGACGCGGCAAACTTCTCACAGTACCCTTCCCCCCACTGCTTCATACCACTTCTCCAAAAATAAAAGACCTTCCAAGGATACAACCACCGTAATTTAAATTCAATGCTGCAACACTTATGCGAAGAAAATCGCACTCTAAAACCTTGTTAATACGACTGTTATTACAACCACACTGATATTCATCATGACTTCCTAAACATAACAATCAATTTAAGACCCTTGTATTTTGAGACAAAGGTTCAAAATTGAATAGGAGGACGGCATACCGGCGGAGGCTGTACAGGGAGGAAAGGGAGAGGAGTAAAGGGGGTCCATTAATCCCCGCGCCCTGCGCGCACGCACTTTCATGAATGGGCCGAATAGGTTGATGTATTCTATATACAGTATGCTCTATTTAAAATCATTAACAAATATTCGGTTATCTAAAGTTCAAGAGAATTGGACGATAACGATAAGTAACAACCTTCAAAATGTTATTTAAAATCAGGTCACTCACTATTTTGAATAACAAATGATCACCTACGTTATTTCGTTGTCTCTTACTTTCATATGAAGTCAGCGTTTCCTTTGTTTCCACCCAGATAGAGGTCAAAGATGAGCAAGACCGTATTGGAGCTTGTCACATCTTTGCAATCGGCATTGACTCGTTGAAAAGGGTTCATTGTTCCGTCATTTCCCTCTATTGTTGCTGTCTTCTTAGTGCGGTCATTGATATGTTCCAAATTCGGATTTGCGTCTTTGACTAGAAAAGTCATTAGCATCTTTATAGATGTTTTAGAACAACCTGTGTGTAAGGGTTCGAAGGAAGCGCCTCAACGTCCGGCCTCGTGGATGTAGCGTGATGATTCTTTTTTTCTGCTTTCGGTTTGTTTTTTGTTCATCTCATTTATTTATTCCGATGTAATCTTCTCCAGTTCGTTTTTTAGTCTTCAGTGTTACCTGTGCAGGAACGCCATCCTATCAGTTGCTCCTGGGGTATTAAGATTAGTGCCTGTTTTGAATGGACTTGAGTAGGTTGAAAATGTGCTATTGGATTCTAACCTGTTTGGTGAAAGAGTGTCTTTTGAAGCAGTGATTTCAAGTGCTTTTTTGGTTTTGGAATAGTGATTTGTGTAGTGGTTGTGTTATTTCTCATTGTATTTTGTGACCAATTTATGCGGGAGTTCTTCAAGTGGCTCCAGAAGGATAAGGTTTCTGGCCTTTGGGCAGTGATGATGGAACTGGAGCACTACTTGTTCCTGCTCAGCACTGGCACCACTCTTTGTAATTACCTTTTGATGGAGCCTCCTCAGTCCCCTAAATTCAACTTGGCTCTATGGCAGCCATGGTTGGCTTCACCTCAAAAAGGTAATTTTGTTTTTATTTTATTTAGTGTTAAATTGAAAGGTTTTTTGTCGCAACAAAATTAAAATCTTTAATAAAAGTTACTTATGATTGATATCGGGTTGTGAAAGGTTTAATTTCGATACTTACTATAAAATGAAGTTGTCGTGAATCTCATCAAAAGCTTTTGTTTCTGCGAACTTATAATTAGCAGTTTTGTATAATATTCCTACGGACCTATGTTTTTTTGGTAGATTATTTATACCTACCTACAAATAGTATGGTAATATAAATATTTTATAGTACAGCTGCGTTTTTGGGCTTAAATATGTAGGTAATGTGAGCAACTTTAACCCAAACGCCATAAAATATCTACGGCATGAATAGTAAAAAACTTACGAATTATTTTTACCTTTACTTACCAGATACCTAGATGAAATAAAATCCGTTCGTGTTTGTTTGTATTTATACGGGTTTCGTATTATTTGTTTGCTTTATTTTCCAATATTAAGGCAAAATAAAAATAGTAAATATCAAATCTCGTGTAAACAATAATATTGATACTGAAAGTGGTTGCTCGAATTTAAAATAAGCTCAGTTGTTCCTCAGGTATTAGACAACACACTTCACTATTCCGACTAATTTTTGTTTTAGGCTTTATTTTATGTTAACCTAGAGTTTAATTTTGTCTATTTCAGAGACCCCAAGCACAGCTTCCAGTGGTGAGTCAGAGGGGGATCGGACCTTGTCCCCGGAGACACCGAGGACTCTTCAGCCCAAAGAGATGACGGGAAAATGGCGTCGCGAGCGTCGGACGAGGCTACCAGACTACAGACCGAAGTAAGCAGTTGAGATTTTTTGTCAAAAATAGTCTTAGTAATCTAAGGTATAAATCTTAAAGGGTAGCTCCAAGCTAAAAAGGGGAGTGTCGCAGGGAAATGAGGATAATATTAGGGATTTCGTGCTACTTATGTCGAATATTCTAATGAATAAAACAAGTTTTTATTTGGC
The DNA here is from genome assembly GCA_910592155.1 of Ypsolopha scabrella. Classification (NCBI taxonomy): domain Eukaryota; kingdom Metazoa; phylum Arthropoda; class Insecta; order Lepidoptera; family Ypsolophidae; genus Ypsolopha; species Ypsolopha scabrella. The sequence continues at coordinate 19,716,102 of OU342964.1, read as the reverse complement.
TTGAACATCAATTTTCATTATAGTACTATAGGAGAATTAGATGCAATGATGAGCAAAGCGAGGAGCGTATTAAGTTGCTTGTGATGACAAATTCGGGAGCCGAGTCGAGCGGAGCGAGGCGACTCCACTTCTAAAGAAATTTATAATATTCTGGTAAGAATTTAAGGGGTCACCTACCCCGGGGCCTTATCGTCTAACTACGACTTGTGATTGAAGCTCTTGAAGGCTATAGATGGATATTAAAGTTAGACGATAAGAGGGCCGGTTCTTCTCGCTACGCTCGTCGTCGCACATATTTTTGACTCTTTTTTAAACAACCAAATCGCACAAAAAGAATGACAATCTTGGTAAATCGTAATCGTAAAAGATGATTTTAAAGTGTGATGACTGATGACCAGTCAGTACCTAGGTAAACTGGAAAATCAAGCACCCGCGTCTAGGGATTTCCAGAAATCCTCATTTCCCGTTTACTGTACAAAAACAGATTTTCTTAAAATTTAAAAACATTGTCGCAGTAAAATTACTTAAATTAGCTGTACACAGGTGTTTTTCGAAAAAGGATTTAAGTCTTGTTTCCATGAAATTTCAGGTATATTTTTTAAAGTGAATATTATAAAGATAATTTTAAATTTTCATGTTTCCATGACATAAAAAATCATTATTTTCATAGTATATTTGAAATGTCAAAAATTGGTATATCATTTCTTTCTCGTTAAAAATTAAAATAAACAAATCTGGCATTGAAAAAAAACTTAATACTTACTTAAAAAACGGTGTGGCGTTTCTTACAACACGAGCTTTCATTATTTATCTCAATTCGCACCTGAAAATTTCCCTCTCACGGGCTCTTTTAACTCAACTCAATGTAATTTTTTTTTTTGCCTTTATATATCTATTTATCGCTTATTTATTATATTCATTTGTATTTGGTTATAAGTGTATGATTTATAGCGAAATCCATCTGGGCACTTTGAATTATTATCTCAGAGTGCATTACAAGATGAGAAGGTAGCTCTGTCAGTAGAGTACTTGTTTTGTAAGCAAGAGGTCGCAGTTTCAAATCCTGACCCGGGGATTTATTTAAGATTTCTTTTACTTGAGATTTTTTTTCTTATAATTTCTTTTTCTATCTTATAATGCACTCTTGTAATAATTTGTATATTTTCACGCGAACATAATGTTTTCGTATTCAGTACAATTTATTCGTAATATTGCTTTTTTTTAAAGAACAACGTCTGTGCATATTATGTTTCAATATCAAAGTTGGATAGATACATAGGTAGATAGTTTATATTTTTAAATTTTTCGATAAATTCCAAAAAAAAACCTGTCGTCATATATATAGGTATTAACTTGTGAATTAAGGGCAGGTGGTTTTAAATAAACATTGGTGCGATTCTATGCTTTAGTTTCGACAGGCTGTCAATTATACCAAAATTACATATTTTCAATTAAAACATTGCTTCTGTATAATGAAAAATACAAAGCCGTTCGACTAAAATCACATGGTTTATTTATATACAACAATTTAACTGTTTTTATACGACATAACTTAAGACTATTCCTATTTTGTGCTAGGAATGCACTTTCTCCTAAAGTGATGTTTCATAATAAATTTATAAAAACAACATTTTCTTTACAGAGAAAACGGCAAGATGGCGCTACGATCGCAGTCTTTCAACGAGCGACGCAGCGTGACGGTGATGCGGATGCAGCCTCACAGTGATGGAGAGTTGTCGGATGAGATCGACGACGCTCCAGCCAACCTGACAGTCAATGTTAAAGGTGATGATCTGAACTATTTAGTCGATAAGATAGGGATGCATGTGGAGATACAAACGGCAAGATGGCGCTACGATCGCAGTCTTTCAACGAGCGACGCAGCGTGACGGTGATGCGGATGCAGCCTCACAGTGATGGAGAGTTGTCGGATGAGATCGACGACGCTCCAGCCAACCTGACAGTCAATGTTAAAGGTGATGATCTCAACTATTTAGTCGATAAGATAGGGGTGCATGTGGAGATACAAACGGCAAGATGGCGCTACGATCGCAATCTTTCAACGAGCGACGCAGCGTGACGGTGATGCGGATGCAGCCTCACAGTGATGGAGAGTTGTCGGATGAGATCGACGACGCTCCAGCCAACCTGACAGTCAATGTTAAAGGTGATGATGTCAACTATTTACTCGATAAGATAGGGGTGCATGTGGAGATACAAACGGCAAGATGGCGCTCTGATCTCAGTCTTTCAACGAGCGACGCAGCGTGACGGTGACGCGGATGCAGCCTCACAGTGATGGAGAGTTGTCGGATGAGATCGACGACGCTCCAGCCAACCTGACAGTCAATGTTAAAGGTGATGATGTCAACTATTTACTCGGTAAGATAGGGGTGCATGTGGAGATACAAACGGCAAGATGGCGCTACGATCGCAGTCTTTCAACGAGCGACGCAGCGTGACGGTGATGCGGATGCAGCCTCACAGTGATGGAGAGTTGTCGGATGAGATCGACGACGCTCCAGCCAACCTGACAGTCAATGTTAAAGGTGATGATGTCAACTATTTACTCGATAAGATAGGGGTGCATGTGGAGATACAAACGGCAAGATGGTGCTACGATCGCACTTTGATGTTTTTAAAGTTTGCGCGAATTGCAATAAAACGCATTTATTCTAAGAGATTCTCCGTTACCACCTTAAGGCGCATAGCATGCCACTGTTTTAGTACAAAATTTGATAACCCGTTTTTCTGTTAGTTTTCGTTATAGACTGAAGTTTGAGACCTCTATACTGGTCTTTAGGGGCATTATAGGCATTTACAAAGTTACTGTCTGGGTGAAATCTAAAATTTTGGGTATAGGTACAATTTAAGGCAAGAAAACAACTTTGTCCAGCTTGATATCTTTAAAACAAAATCAATATTCAAATTTTTGGCAAAATGGTGCCTTTTAAAATATCAGTACTAGATGATAGTTGTCTTATACTTGGGTCTATGACGGGAAACAACTGAGAAAAGGATTATCAAATTTTGTACTAAAATGGTGCCGTACAAAAAAACATCGAAGGAGCGTTTCTAACAATAGTATCATCAGAAGTGTCGAAAATGGCACCAGAGACCAAAGAACTATGATATACGTAGTATCATGCATGTGACACTGGGCCAGCCGTGATTGGCCAACTAATAGACACAGTGAACGCTATTAGAGCCGTCGCCATACTAAACTGTGTTGAACACAGTTTTCGTGGGGTCACTTTTCAACGCTAATCAGATTTCTATGTTTTTAGAGTTCCGTACCCGAATGGTGCCAAACGGGACCTTATTACTAAGCCTCCGCTGTCTGTCTAACAATCTGGTAGAAAGATGAGATTTTCACAGAATACGTGTGACTATGGCCTATATCACGACAAATATTAAAATATTATTTAAAAAAATTAAGGGATGTCTCCACCCCATACAAGAAACCTCGAAAGAGTTGCATTATTTATACGTTATTGGTTTTGGCTCTAAATGAACGGAAAGACAAGTTTTAAATTTAGTTAGATTGTAGGACATACTCTAAAGTAAAACAAAGAATAATAAAAGGGAAGGGTTTCGTACGCCAAATTTTTTTGTCAGGCGCTATCTATTTGGCGCGTTGTTTTTGTAGCCTTGGTGTAGCTTTGGCATGTATATTGTTGTTATTTACCATAATATCCGCAACCCTAAAAATATTATGGTAAATAACAACAATATACGAGGGGTGGCTGAAAAGTAATCTACCTGACTATGAAAGAAAATACATGGATTAATAATTTATTTTTTATTTTTCAATATAGTCCCCTGCAACTGAAATGCACTTACGACATTTGTCAATAAGTGACAGCATACCATTAAAATAATAATTATTATTTTGTTCGTCAAAATAGTCTTTCACAGCGTCCTTCATCTCTTCGTCTGTTGAAAATCTGCGCCCTCTTAAATTTTTCTTTAAATTTTTAAATAAGAAGTAGTCAGAGGGAGCCAGGTCTGGACTATAGGGTGGGTGGTTGATCTCTGTAAAGCCGTTTTTTGTCAGAGATGACCGCGCCTTAAAGGCCGTGTGCGCGGGTGCATTATCATGCAAAATCAAAACGCCTTTGCTAAGTTTGCCCCTCCTGTCTTCTTTTATTTTTTTGCGTAGCTGGTCAAGTAAGTTCGCATAGTATTCAGCATTCATCGTGGTGTTTTTTGGCAGGTAATCTATCATAAGAATCCCCTCAACATCCCAAAAAATGGTTGCCATTAGTTTGCCCGCTGACAGCCGGACCTTAAACTTCCTTGGTGGTTTTTCCCCTTTAAATTTCCATTGCATCGATTCTTGTTTGCTTTCGGGATCCCACCGACGAATCCAAGTTTCATCACAGGTCACTATTCGCAAGATAGTTTCTTCCTCTTTATCCTTTACCAAGTCTAAAAATGACTGACAACATTCCACACGCCTTTGCTTATCAAACGGGGTCAACATTTTAGGCACCCAACGTGCGCTCACCTTGGACATTCCCAAATGTTCATGAATTATTTCATGAACTCGTTCCTTGCTAATGCCAACATCTCTAGCTATTTCCCACTGCTTAATTCGCCGATCGGCAACGATCAGTTTCTTCACTTTTTCCACATTATCTGCGGTAACTGCAGAAATGGGCCTTCCACTACGGGGATCGTCTTCTAAGCTCACACGGCCTTGTTTAAACTGCTTTGACCAAAACTTTATTACAAATTCGGAAGGACATGAATCTCCGAACACCTTAAACATGCGCTCTCGGATCTGCGTCGGCGTATTCCCTTCTTTACCGAGGAATTTAATCACAGCGCGATACTCAATTTTATCCATTTTTAATTTTATTGCAACTTGATAAAAACGAAGACGCGCCAAAAAAAAATTGAACTCGTAGAAACAAATAAGTGTCATAATTTTTAAAAAAGGAATAAACAAAGAATACGAGAATATAGTGGCCAGTAACATTTTTTAAACTTTCTTTAACAAAGGAGATTTTATATCAGCCACCCCTCGTACATGCCAAAGCTACACCAAGGCTACAAAAACGGGTGCGGACCCGTATTTGGAGGGTGGTAGGAACTCATTGTGCGCGAGTCCGACCCGCACTTGGCCAAATTATTTTCATTTGCTGGTTGCAGTCCAATGATTGCTGAAAACTTTTGAAAACTTTGTGCGCTTATGACCGCGGTTCACGGAGAGAAAACTCTAGCTATTATAACAAGATATTCTTATTGCAAACGACACAGCAAGAACAACGAGTTTATTTTACTAAGAATATTATTGCAATAACAATAGGGTAACCAACGGGACCCTATTATTAAGGCTCCACTGTCCGTCTGTCTGTCCGTCTGTCACCAGGCGGTATCCCTTGAACCCTGATAGTTAGACAGTTGAAATTTTCACAGATGATGTATTTTTGTTTCCGCTATAACAACAAATACTAAAACTGGCCAAGTGCGAGTCGGACCTCCGCACTCTCATACACCAGACATGATTTTTTTGCCGTTTTTATAGATAATGGTACGGAACCCTTCGTGCGCGAGTCCGACTCGCACTTGGCCGGTTTTTTTTTTCAAATATGTTGATTGGCCAACTTCACATAAGCTAGAAGATGTTCTAAGCTGACTGTGTCCTAGGTAAATTCTCACACTCAAAAAAATATCCTGCGAAATCAGCCTAATTTTCGTCCCTAGTTTGTAGAACTACCCACACAGTTTATTTATTTAATATATACAATAAAATTGTTAGGCTTCCTTTTCTTAAATTCTTTGTGAGTACAACATTCACCAAGTGACGTTTCTAAAAGAAAACTGAGGCTCTAAGCGACAGAGACTTCCCAGTACTTTTAAATTCAGTTTCGTGAACTGAAAATCGAGTTTCACGACAGTAATGTCGTTAGGTCTCCCTATCTACGTGACTCGAGCTCAGATAAAAGGCTGGGCGCTATTTGTCTGACACGATTGTCTAAGTACTGCCTTTTGTCCGACTCTTGGTTTTTACAATTTAACGAAAGCGAACTGTTTTCTTTTTTGTTTAAGGCGGAACGTTTCGAGCTCGGTGCAAAATGCACAACTTATGATTGTTTTTCTTATTATTGAATAAAAAGTACTAAATAAATGTGATTTATGGCATTTTGCGATCATAGTTTAATGTAAATTAGGCTTTTCTACCATAATTTTGTAATTAAACACGCTTTTAAGTTTGTATGGACATTCACGCTAACTATAATCCATAAAATGACGCAATTCTGTTAAAAACACCTGATAATTATTAAACAATAGTCGCAAAATAAGATGAACCTATTTAATTTCATATATATTATTTAAAAATTAGATAAATAATCATAATAAGTTATGCATTTTGCACTGAGCTCGAAACGTACCCCCTTCTGCATCGTTTATTATTACAAAATATTAATTTATTCAAATAAAAATTGGTCACTAGTTACTGTATTAGCATGACTGTTTTGTATCTATATACACTCGTGACTCTTGACATTTTACAATGTGTAATGTAAAAAATAAAAGTTTATTAAATTGTAAACCAATTTTAACTTGTATAATGTCGTCGGCAGATCGTAGAGTTGGGCATATCATAATCTGCCCAGGCATATCGTATTTCTGTTAAAACTAGGGTGTCGTCTCGCTCCGCTCCGCTTCGCTCAGCTCCCAAAATTTATGATCATATGCAACCTAACTCTTATTATGTATATTTTTCACATTTGGTGAAAGATTTTCGGTTTCATACTTTACGATCTGCCCAATCCTACGATGTACGACATATAGACTATCGTAAAAATGGTACTAAGATAATCAATAGAAAACCTACAGTTATACACTGTTAAAATTGTAGAAAGAAAACATTCGTTTTTCTTTTATTAGTTAACAACTTCAACCAGTTCAGTATACAACTTCTCCCAGTTCAGTTTACAAATTCTACCAGTTCAGTTTTAGGTCTTAAAAGGTTAACCGGTCTTTTTTTTACTTTACATATTTGTACACGGAAAAATCTCAACTTGTAGGAAAGCTTTAAACGTAAAGAACTCAGAGGTTAAGTCCAGTCCAATGTAAAAAAAAAACATAACAAACCCTCACTACATGAATCCCCGAGAGGTGTCAAAGCTGTTGCGAGTATGAATACTAATTGGTACACCCGCTTTTCACCGACGACTATGACATCCCAAATGTGATGGTTGCCTGAGCCCTATCTCCGTAGTTTAGGAGCAAATGGACCAACAGTTTAACGTGCATTCCGAAGCACGCAGACCGAACACAAATTATTGTCTACCACGAGGATTGAACTTACGACCTCTGGGTTAGCAGGCAAGCGCTCTACCACTCTGCTACAGAGGCGATCTAATGTTTAAATAACATACAATTTTCGTTACCGTAGTATAATTATCATTAAATCCAGTATATTTAAAGTAATATCGAATTAAAAATATATAATAGAAATAAATATCCATCGCAAGGAGATAACAAATTAAATTGTATGTCTTTGCGGTATAGAAAATCAGAAAAGTAAATCTGGACGTGAGTAGCTCTCGACCGGGACTCGATACCGGAAATTACAAAAGTTTTTCACTTTCAAGTTGTGGTAAGTTTAACAAAAAATGTTGGCTAAAAATCTAGTGACTTCCATTGTAATCCCTATTAAATAAGAAGAATGAAGCCTTAATTTTTATTTTAAAGGTAATTTACTTATGTAAAATACAAAATTTTATTTGTGTAAGGCATCCATTTAAAGATGCAGCTATATACAAAAGAAATCACATGATATTTTCCAAAAAAGCCATGCCACACAACTTGCAAGCCTAACCCAAACCCTTGAATCTATAGGAGCTCCCCCCGAGTACCCCGGCAGTAAAAACGAAGCCCCCATCGACATGCGGCTGCGGTCCAGACCAGCCCCACCTCCTTACAGCAGACCCTCAGTCATCACGAGGAGTAGCGATACGCCACCTGGTGAGTACTGGCCAGTATTGGCTATTTCTTCTATCTTCTGAGATGAGATGCTTATTTGGGAAATTTGACGAAACAAGATTTCTTGATGTATTAATTAATGTACGTATAATAGGCAAGATTACAAAAAAATTGTTATTAGTCCGTCAGTTAGATTATCAGAAAATATTGGACACGTATTTTTTCTTTTTTCAATTAAACAAACAATGATGAAGATATAGCCCGCTGAAGTTCCGCGTGACGTCACATCTAGGTACAATTTTACTTAGAAGTGACGTCATTTTCCCCCACTCCCAAAGTTTGACGCGCTTTATCTCGACTAACTAGAATAATATTTTGTTTACCCTGTCTACAAGCCTATTATTAGATATATTAATAAATGTACGAGTATGCTGTCTAAGTGGAAAGTAAAGCTCGACCGTGCCGCCGAGACGTATGTATGTCGACCAAATAGACGACATACTGAAGAAGGGCAAAGTAAAAAGTAGATGAGAGCGGGGCTGGGCGGGTTTTAAAATAACATTAAGTTTTATTATGAAAATTAAGTGTTTTACTTTGAACATGTGCAAATATTGAACAGATATTTATCATCTTTTGTAATATTATTATAATCATAAACACTCATCATCTAGCTTTTTTTTAAGCAAAATTTTTACAATGTGGAAGCATTCAGCCCCGCTTTGGGGCGAGTTGTTCCACCTTTGAGGCAAATTGTTCCGCATAGATTATATCATAATAACATAGGTTTTCTTAAATAAAACAACCATTTTTATAATTGTATAATGTAATATTAAAATGTTATGCTATGCTTAACTTTAAAAAAGAACGCTGGCCGATGATAAATGGACTGCAAATTGTGACACAAAAACTTATTTCGCGGTGTCTGTTTTGTACGTAGTAATAATAGCCCAATGATTAAAAATAGGTTATCAACACTGTATGAAGTAAGTCTTTTTATTTACAGGTTCAGTGTCAATGTGCGACCCAGTGATCGACGAACACTTCCGAAGATCCCTCGGCGATGATTACATGAACTTATTCAAGAAGAACCAAACTCAAGAAGCCGTCCAGCCCGGTCCAAAACCAAACACAAAAGACCGAGCTAGCAGTCCGATTCAGTTCATCAAAGTTGAGTCTCCTAAACAAATGAAAATCGTCGCAATGGAGGTAGACGATGCCAGTGTATCGGTGGATGACCACTTCGCAAAAGCCCTGGGTGACACCTGGAAACAAATCCAAACTTCTAGGTTAAAAGCTGAAGACAAAAAGTCCTCACAAACGTCTAGCAAAGGAGTTGTAGACGACCATTTCAGCAAAGCACTAGGAGAAACGTGGAAGAAAATCCAGTCATCGACTTTAAATCTAGACCCCAAAACCTCAGAGGAGAAAGTCAAGGAGCAATCAACGAAAATCATATCTAGGAGCGGGGTCGTAATATAATGAAAGAGTCACTCCTTTGACTGGTGAAGATTTTATAGCCCTGTAAATTTTACGAGGCCTTTTCATGATACCGCTTGGAGTATCAATAAATTCCCACTTATTTAATATAATTTCATTCGGAGATAATGGGTGCTTAATTTCCCATTACGTCGAGTTATCTAAGAGCTCGATTCTAGAGCGTGGTTGTGTCACATTTGACATTTTGTACCGATAGAACTGTCAGATTTGACATATAAGTAGCTTAACACTATCCCAGTTTTTTAAATCCATGACAGTTTTGTTACCTTTCGAGTTGTTTTGAGAGTTACAAAAATGTAAGTAAGAGTATTTTAGTGAATATAGTCAATTAGTAGTCACCAATTACACTCTGTAAGCTATTACCTCAGTATAAGCGCTTTTGCACAAATACACATTATAAGTTAGCAGTAGAAAGAAATGTTTCTGGAGTTAATATAAGTAGGGTATTAAAATCTTACATATACCTAGAACCTACACATACAGATGTATTAGTGACACTCAACATACGAGTTCTTAATGTTGTAGTGATCGTACTGAACAACATGCTATACTACATACATACATACCATTAAAAACACTTTCGCATTTGGACAAACCTGTAGTTTGTAATTTTGAAAGTGAATTAGATTTCTTGCGTTAACTTATAAAACAAACACGTTGTTCCGTACGAACAAAAAAATATACAATAGTATGCAACTAAATCTCTAAAAATAATTAAGCATCAGTGAAGTTACTTTGCACGGATATATTTTTAAATAAGTTCCTTTCGTATTTTATCCATTAATATAGGTTGAAATAAATTAGATAAATAATTTATCGTATCAAAAAGCTCAGATAATACTTTGATGTTTGTAAATATTGTTTAAACGTTCAATTGTTTTTTTTAAACATGTGTTGTGTCAACTTGTGTCTATTTATAATAGACAGCTGGCTGTCGGTTTATATGTCTCTATATCTGTAAATATTAAGGTTTCCTATTTATGCACTATATTTAAGCATTATTGTAAGTTATAAAGTAAAGCAAATACACACAGCCTTTGAACATTATTTATTGGTTTTTCTGCGACTACGACTATAGATACCCAAAGTACAGTGTGACAGTGGATGACATTGACAGAGGCGCAGCTGCGAAACAAGGATTGCGTTTTGTTACGATAACGGCGTTAGTTCCAATTTTGGCCACGACCAATTCACACAACAAAAGAACGCTGTCGCACTGTAAGTATTGACTGAATGAAAAAAATACAATTTAAAATTGGAAGCTGCGTTCAACCTCAAGTTTTTATAACAAGTGAACATAAACTTAATTTATTAAATTTGAAGCTTATCCCATAAAATATTTTATTTTTCATTTATTAAATTATTATTACATTTATTGAAATAAAAATTATAAATTAAATTACGATTATTATTAGACCGTAACTGGAGTCGATGCGAGATCGTATCTTCATAGATTTCATAAGCTGCGAATATTGATGAGGTACAATACAATTCAAATTGATTCGGTAAAAATAAAAGTCATGTGTAGGTTGAGCAAATAAAATATCGATTTATTAGACACGTCAAACACCTTGCGACATAACAATAATACAAAAGAGAAATGGGCCAAAGTAGCTGAGAATGCAGCCATAAAATCTAGCAAGTAAGTAACTGATTTACAACTTTTTCATTTCATTTCATTAACATATAATTATATATTATTCGTAATTATTACAAAGAAAAATGCTATAGTAGAAAGAGACGAAGCCGTACGAGTAATAGATTAAGTAGAGTAGGCCTGTATCACAAAATAAATACATACAGAAGGCCACTCAGCGATTTCGAGCGCATGCACACATAGACGTGCACGTACGACGATCTCGGTAAGATTCGGTACAATGCCAGTCACGACTGCGTGTGCTTTGCGATACATGTGACGAGTAGGTATTTAAAATCATGGTCTGCCGTAGCTGGCCTACTGTACCTGTCTATTTTGTGCCTCTATATTCGTACGATTCTGCCACTCCCCGTTAAATTATCGCACATACGTCACAAGTGCAAAAAAGTAAAAAACTGAGAAAAATGTACAAAAACGTACATAATTTGACCATGTACCTGGTGCGTGGTTTTTCGTCTGAGGGTTCTTTTGTCTTTGCGGTTTTGGCGCAATTTAGCGAGTAACTGGAGAGACAACGTCTTAGGGTCAGTTGTTCCTCGCGCTCTCGGATGTACATGTGACGGTCTTGCACCGGATGTGCATTATGTTAAATTGTCGGTCTCTTTGGTTTTGAAAAACTATAAAATTGGTGCTGAGACCTAGAAAGCTCCGTTGGTAGAGCAATTGCCCGGTAAGGTAGAGGACCCGGTTTCTAATCCTGGTTCAGAGCTCCTCACATCCAGATTTACTTTTCTTTTGCTTTTCTATACCCCAATGACATAATGGTTATTCCAATAATATTGCTTGCCTTAAATACCCTTCTATTGGTTTGGGATGCATTCGCGAAGTTGGAAACCAATTATGCCATAGCCAAAACCATGAGGATATGGTAATAATGACTCGATATGTGTAGGTAGGCACGACAATTATATCAAAAACACGATTGAAGGAAAAGTGCAGGGAAAAAGAAAGAGAGGAAGGCACAGGAGAACATTCATAGATCAAGTGAAAGAAAAAGTAAATGTCATGTCGTATCAAGAAGTTAAAGTGAAGGCGGAGTGCAGAAGTGAATGGAGAAGACTTCACCGACAAGAGCACAGCTCTTAAATTTAATGATGATGATGTGTAGGTAGACTTGCTTTCAGTAATTACGAAGGCTGGGATTCTTAAAATTAATTTCATTTATTGATTAACAACAACAAAAAACCGGTTAAGGGCGAGTCAGACTCGCATACCTAGGGTTCCATAATTCGACAGTTTTGGGAATAGTCAGGAAGAAGGTAGTTAAAATCTTGTCCATAACTGTTTACGATAGCTAAAAAAGAATTCATGCATTTTTTTGTGGTTTTTCAAGGTTTTTCAAAGATTTCTCGAAATCGGTGCCAGTAAATATAGTAAAAGTGTATATTTTAATAATTAGCTCTTTAATATCTATAATTTGATATGCATGTTGTATCTTTATACATTTTTTTTTATTTATTTCCATTTTTTTATATTTCTCATTTGTTATAACTTTTAATTTTGTTAAACTTTTTTTGTAATTGGCCAGTTATGACCTATATTCGTCACTTTTTCTATTTTTTGGTCCGCCAGTTCGTTCATTTTTGTGGATTTTCAAAGATTTCTCGAAATTGGTGCGAGTAAATACATTAAAAGTATATATATTTACAATCAACTCTTTTATATGTACAATTTGGTACCCATATTGTATTTTTAAGAATTTATTTTTTATTTTTCTCACTTTTGTATTGGAAATAATTTGAACAATTTCAAATTTGTTTTGGACCTTATTATGTAGGCAAGTGAATACTATTTTTGTATAAAATTTCAAGTCTTTATCTTTAACGGTGCTAAAGTTATGAGGCTGTGACATACGGACGGACGGACGGACAACGGAGTCTCACCATAAAGGTTCGTTTTGTACCTTTTAGGTACTACGGAACCCTTAAAAGATATTTCTTGTGTGAAGTTAATTTTCCATAAAACACAGTAAGTGACCCTTAAAAGTAGTATTTTCCAATAGAAATACGTTAAATTATTTTAGACAATAATAGGAGTAAGGAAAGAAAAAAGTCTGTCAAAGGGCAAATTTTAAGTAATCTAGTAAGAAGTACTAAAGGCAAAGAATAAAACAGGGATAATATATCTTCCCACTTCTTAGTTTTCATATCTCTTTTTTAAAACAAACTTTTGCTTTCCTGTTCCAGACCTATTTTCTGTAAACTCCAATATAAAATAGAAAAACTGAAAATATGCATTCATAAAAACATTAAAAAACTGTGTTGTCCGGACCGTCCACATTCGAGCACTGAATTCGAATGGTGCTAGAGGATGTAAAACTCTGTCACACACTCGAATGCAGTTGTCAAATTATGGAGCTGGCTGCATTTTCTTTTATTCATCTTCTCTTGCGTCTTCGGTCTCCATTGTCTTCATGGCTTCACGTCAATTCCCGGATGTGGAGCTGACTCAAACGAAGGGAGCCTAGTCTTCGAGCTGTAGATGTTCCCAATAGACGATCCAGAATAGTCTGGTCTATGTATTTGGAACCGGTTTTGCGCTACCTACCAAGGGGAGCTAGCGTGGGAGATACGTCGTCCGTCGTCTCTAAAGACGAGGGCCAAATCGGAGGACATTAATTATCCACATGGAGTGACAATATCCTTTTAGTAAGAGTACCTTGCCACACGCAATTTATTTAGATGTGAAATGTGCAATGCTGTTGCCGTTTTATATTTATCCTTCAAAAGCATTGACCTCTCATAAACAACTAGACTCACAATCTCGCTCAAAAAGTGTCCGCGATGCATTTTGTCACCGCTATGGCATGACAAGATCGAATGACGATCGACTGACATCGCATCTTATGTTAACGATTTAACGTCTTGATTTGGTTGAAGCATTTTTGCAACTATGCACGTCGCACGTATATATATCCAAATTAACTCAAATAACTCACCTTCACAATCTTTGCATCAACCTGTATACATTTAGCGAAGACCAGCGCAAGCGAGTAGGTAATTGTCGATGTGTTAACATTATTATACGAATCTGCGCTTTGTTGCTGTAACTGGTCTTTATTTTACTTCACCTGAATTGGAGGTAGGTAGTAGAAATTGAATACTGGAGTATTTCATTACCTACTTTTCACCGATATTTACCTAAGATGATGGAGAAATGTTTATCTACTAACTTATGCTTATGAACTGTAGCTTATTTAAGTATTTAAGAGGAATGGGGTGTGCGGATAAACCCTCATAGGTTTTTGTCACACCTTTGTCCGAATTATGTTACTTTTTTAATACAATAAATAAATAAATAAATAATAACGTTCGGACGTTTTCTGGCGGACTTTTCTTAGGGACTGTGTCTAGTTGTTAATGAGAGGTCAATGTTCAAAAGTCATTGAATTTGGCAACGAAAACTTAAAAACATGATGTGACCTAGATTTTTCCGACAAATTTTACGTGAGTATTTTAGCAAGAATGCGATAAGCTCTCGTGTATGTGTTCTCGTTATAATATGCTAAGTAAATGTGCTTAGACGGGACCGAGTCAAATTGCTACACTATCTGGCAGCTTTATCTTGAATAGGTACATATGCCTGCTCTTTATAAGTACTAATATAGGTAGTCGGATTTGTCAGCATTATAGATACCTATATAGGTAAGGTACCTATTTAATCCGAAAAGAACAGATAACGTACGTACCCCTGTGCCCCCCCTGGATCCACCCTTGTTCATGCTGGTGGTAAAGCTGATGCCAGGCTTGACTGTGGAGCTGAGGTACCACTATCTTATTCGCGAAGCCCCTCGGAGTTACTCGGAGGAGAGTACGAGGATAGCTCACAAACAGCCACCACCAGGTGGCCGATGGATGGCGGTAAATACATCCCTAATTACCGGGACTTACGTAAAAAATCTGGTGGCGGGCAGCAGCGGCGTCACTGGCGCGAGGGTTTCGGAGCTCACCAACCCGCCTGACCAGCGTATGTGAGTATGGGCATTTCTGCCAGAAGGATCACCAAGAGTGGTGAAATCTTGGAAAGGCCTTTGTCCAACAGTGGACGTAGCAGGGTGATGGGTACATCGATAATTCAAAGTCAGTATTATGCCATCTCTCCGTAAAAGGAAAAAAAAATTATGTATATTTCTCGTGGTCTTTTAAAACTTTCTTTGTCTGTCTTTCAACTCTCTTAAACACGACTGAATGGACTATTGTGGAGCTTAATGTCGTAAGAGTAACTTAAAAACATATCATTTGGTAAAAACCGAAAAAGATACATATCAGCATATTTTTATCTTTTCCCAGTTTAATCGAACAGCGGGCCTATGTAACTTAGTGTCGCTTGCCTCTATGGTTGCTTTTCACCAAAGACAGATAAATAAAAAACCAGCCAAGTGCGAGTCGGCCTCGCGCACGAAGGGTTCCGTACCATTATCTATAAAAACGGCAAAAAAATCATGTCTGTTGTATGGGATTGCGCGGGTCTGACCCACACTTGGCTGGTTTTAGTATTTGTTATTATAGCGGCAACGGAAATACATCATCTGGGAAAATTTCAACTGTCTAACTATAACGATTCATGAGAGTGTATTTTTGAATCATTCGAATTTCATTTCGCATACGATTCCGCATGATTCGCATACGAATACAATACAAATTTTAAGTTTTCGTGTGCGAATCATGCGGATTCATATGCGTATTGAAATTCGAATGACAGACAGACGGTGACAGACGGACGGACGGACAGTGGAGTCTTAGTAATAGGGGTCCCGTTGGTTACCCTTTGGGTACGGAACCCTAAAAATGAACTTCCAAAATAAACTTCAATGGGTATTAAGGTGGTGGAGCTGGTGCCGGGCTCGACTGTGGAGGTACCACCATCTTACTCGGAAATCCTCCCGAAGTTATTCGGGGGAGAGTAAGAGAACAGCTCTCAGACAGGCACAACCAGGTGGCCCACCATTGCCTGAGACCGATGGATGGCGGTATATCCATCCCAAATTGCCGAGACTCATAAAAAAACAGACTGGTGACGGGCAGCGGCGTCACTGGTGCGAGGGTTTCGGCACCGCGCTCACCAACCTGCCTGCCCAGCGTGTGCGAGTATGGGCATTTCTTCCAGGAGGACCGTCAAGAGTGGCGAAATCTAGGAAAGGCCTATGTGCAGCAGTGGACGAGACAGGCTGATGGATGGATGGGTATTGAACTATTTACGAATTGTGACGTAATTTCAAGTGCGAACGTATCCTTAGATAAGCGGATATGCATGTTTTCGACGATAGGCACTCGGTTTGGCAACTGATTTTACGGTACAGAATCAGGGGGCTGCAGGTGTTATTTTACGTTGTAACCACCATATTGAACGACTTTTCTCGAAGAAAATAAACGCTCAATGAAATAAAAGTTGGGAAAATAGGTATGTTTGCCTGTAAGACTATTACCAAACGGATTGCTTCCACATTAATAAAACTTGTAAATAATAATAAATCTGTACCGTACAATGTAATTTTACACTTGTAATTTTTCTTTTCATTGCTATTCTCTTCGAGAAAGTTGTTCAGAACGAATTAATAATTTATGAATCTATTAATATCCTGTTTCACATAGAAACTAGAAGCTTTTCAATCTATAATACATTTAACTTTAAAAGATTTTACATTTTCTACATTAACTTGTCAGTAAAAGTTCGGTAAGATTTTCTACTCTTTAATTAAAAGTTCATCTTTTTGATCATCAGATAAGACCCCAGACGAGGTACAAGCTACCTACTCGTATTATTAAAACGTCAATACTTGACGTTACGGTGGAATAAAGTTGATTTTGTTTTGGATCCTTCCCTCGTAGATTTGAATTAATCGCTATTCGGCAACCGTAATTTTATTATTGAAACACACAAAATAGTTCATTACGATACGAGAGCGATGAAACGTTTTCTGACGAGTGTGAGTTTGCGGCACGAGCCGAAGGTGAGTGCTGCAATCACACGAGTCGAGAAAAAGTTTCTCGCAAGAGTATCGTATAATATTTTATAGCAAAAGTGCGGAAAATGCCGACTTTACGCAAGCGCAGCGTGCGTAAAGTGGTCATTTTACGCACGGTGTGCTATAAAATAAATTAAACAACAATATAAAACGTGTCACATAATAACTATCTCAAAAATTATTAATATTTTCTTTAATGCGACTTTAATTCGTCAAACATTTATCGAAAGTTGACATGAAAATTTTACATTGGTGCTTACAGAATTAAAATGCGGATCTAAGAACAGAATAAATAGCAATTGGTTTTTTTTTTGTCCTATAGGCCTTTTAGCGTTGACAACTTAACCGGTTCAGTCCAGAGAGGGGACACCTGTAATGTGTTCCTCCGTTTCTTAGGAATCATTCAAAAAAAATTTTTTTTCCTTATTTTAAACCTAAAAACCAACGGCGTAAATATTTGCTAAAACTCAATGAAAAACTAACCTACGAGTAGTAAATCATACAAATGTATGGTTCAATGATGACTAATGAAATGGCTAAGCAAAATACGTTTTACACGAACCATACTTCAAAGTTATACGTATACCTCAATTACCTATTTTAATTAAATCGACGCACTTTTTAATAATTATTACTCTAACAGCTTGCTAGTAAATGCTTATAGAGTACCTAGAACCAGTTATTGACTTTTAATGCCGTGGTGAACCGCCGGATATACATTATTTACAGCCCGTCGATCTGTCCATCCTATCGATCTGTGGATAGGCACGAATCTGTAAACGTGACTACGACCGAAACATCTGTGTCCCAACCCTTAAAACTACAAAGTTTAGGACACGTTAATTTATTAATTGTAGTCGTCGTTTTGTGGGACGTGGCACCACGTATGTACGGACGGGTATATCAGTTTAAAATTATACTAAAAGTAATAAATAAATCTTTGTTTATTATACCCCAATTCTACACTTATCATTCGATTAATTATCTACATATTAAATAAAGGGATAAAATTTGAAAATTTGTCTGTATGTACGGGATAATATTGGAACTACTGAACCGATTCTAAAACTTCTTTCACTAATAGAAAGCTACACTATTGCTGAGTGACATGCGCTATAGTTATTCTCCTGGGGATGAGTAGTTCCCCATTGACATAACCATTAACATTAAATTTTATTTTGCGCTAATAATATCTGGATCAACTGAGCCAATTTTGAAAATTCTTTTTCTATTGTAATTAGACTCTTCACTTTTTGTTCCTAGGGACATAGACATAGGGTCAGACATATACAATTATTTTTATGAGAACCAAATCAAATGTCAAAGTAAAATACGTACTATAAAATTATTGGTCTGACTAATAAAATAAATAGAATATCAAACTACCAAAAAACTAAAAAACGCGGGCGAAGTCGCGGGCAAAAGCTTTTCTAAAATATGTAGGTACGTAAGCTTTTTAAACGAAAAATGAAGGGGTTTTCATTTTTACTGAAATTCATTGATTAAATCAATGCTGAAATTTGATAAAATTTTGGAACTTTGTGAAGGAACGCATACTCTACGCAAGAACGATGCTTACTATAACTACATGCTCATCTTTAGTCTGCCTTTAGCTTAACTTGTATTGCAATTAAATCATAAGGCGTGTTTAATTGATAAATAATGTTTTATTATTGTCATATTTAATTAATCAAGATAAATAATCGTATGCCTCATGCACGTATGATCTCCACGTGGCTAGTCTCTAGTGTATAAATCCGACCCTTCGGTTAAGTTACGTGGTACGCTACACTCCCCTGTCTCACCTGCGTCGATGATGGCCGATGTCACACGTCACTTTTATAATACCTGTTTTGGTACTAATCTGAAATAGATCAGTTGCTTGAAATGTAAACTTATTCATGGATAAGCTGGGTGTGGAAGAAAGCTAATGTAATGACTCTAAGCTTATGGCTAAGCATTCCAAATAAAGAGAAAAGTGACAGTAAAAGGTGTCGGACAAACTATGACATACAAATAAGGTTTTTTTTTACAACAATTGGCAGCTCGGCCACTACTTAGCCTGATGGAAAGTAATGTCGAGTCAATAGCATGTTCATTTCATACTTGGTACTGTAGTGTAGGAGGTCATATGATTAGATTATAGAACTCTTTAGGCTCGTTATTGGTTGGCAATAAGTAAACTTTATGATCATTTGTACGCCGGATTGATAGATTTATCGAAGTATTCTAAAAATAAAAGGATGTCTAGTGAAAAGAAAAAGAAACGAGGATAGTTCTAACATACCTATCCTAACATACTGCATCTACATCTGGGGGTGCTACAAAATTAAAGTTTCTTGAATTAGAGCGAGCTCAGAGATCCCTACTAAAGGTTATGCACTTTAAACCGTATAGATTTCCTACTCAAGAACTGTACTGTTTTACGAAATTACTAACCGTAAGAAAGTTGTACATATTGAACTTACTGATGCAAAAGCATAAGTCACTGTCTTACTATCCCACGAACAAAAGAAGAAAAGATATCGTTGACTCATACAGTGTTAAAACAAAGTTTGCAATGCATCAATTTAATAAACAATCTGTTTACATTTACAATAAAGTAAACAAGCTACCCACTACTATTATTTGATTGCAAAAAGAAAGTCACCGAGTGGTTATTGACCTTGAATTATGAAGAAGTGGAGGAGCTGCTAAAGGTTATTGTGTGAGCACTTTTATAAGATACAATTTATTAACTATTTATTTAAATAATTTGGGCTTCTATTTATCTAAATTTAATTTATTTATTTTATTTATTTATTACATTATTTATGTATAAAAGTACTAATAGAATTATGTGATAAAGCTATCTATGTATCTATGTAAACATGCACCCAACCTATCCCCCTCACAATCTAAACATACTTATACCTAAGTTTTGTTTTATTTTTTATTTTATTTTTTTCTAATTGCTGTTTTTAGTTTTTTTGCTGTTTTTGTTTAACAGTAACTTATATATATATATATTTTGTTGCACAAGAAGAGCACCTATTATATGGAAGAGCGAGGTATCCTGGCACAGGTACTTCGTACTTAAAAGGATGCCCCATCCACTGATGTAATTAGTATGTAAGTTTTGCACAATAAACAAATTTATTTATTATTTATTTAGTTCTAGAACAGATCGACCTGGAGCTCCCGATAGCGCATTGATTATATGTAAAATTCAATAGGAGATCTGAGTAAATAGTTTAAAAGTGAAGAAGACCTTTATCTTAACAACCCCGGTCCCGAGTGCGCTACAGTACCCAGATCAGGGTAGTAAGTATGAACTTGCTCTCGACATCGACTTGACATCGATTCGATAAACAAAAATGTAGCTCTTATTACAAAGCAATAAGAGTTGTCGTTTAGAATTTTTCGAGTTATGAGAATAAACAACTAGACTCACAATCTCGCTCAAAAAGTGTCCGCGATGAATTTTGTCACTGCTATGGGGTGACAAAATCGAATAACAATTTTGTACAACTGACATTGCATCTTATGTTAACGACATAACGTCTTGATTTAGTTGAAGCATTTTTGCTACTATGTACGTCGCACATTCGGACACTTTTTGACGAATGTTTCTTAGAGACTGTGTGTCTAGTAGTTTATGAGAGGTCAATGAGTTTATCTGTCAAATGAATCGAATCGATGCTTACGTACTTGCACTCCTGACCTCCGTTCATAAATGAACACTTTCGTCAGGTTCCGACACGGGCAGCAGGATAGCGTATACAATTTTCAAAGCGATGGCATTAGAGAGATGGCATTAGAACCCGTGTCGAGACCACTAATTTATGAACGCACCTCAGGGTAGTAAGTATGAACATGCTATCGACCCCACATCGATTCGATAAACCAAAATGTAGCCCTTATTTAATTGCCATAAGAGTTCGAATCGATGCTTATTTACTTGCACTCAAGGTGTCATATCAGAGGTGTTCCGGTTGTGTCATCTACACAGAAGACATTCAATTTTATCCATATATCCATATATTTTGACCATATTATACCTACAACAATTTTCGTTGTGGATTTAGTTTCTTGCCCTTCTTCTTAGCAAGACTAATCGAATGGGCGATGGTTGGGAATTATATTTATTTATGGTTTATTTATAAACTTATTTATTCATTGCATTTATGTATGTATGTTTTTATTCATATATTTCTTAATTTTATGCAGATGCATAAATTTATTCAATTTTTTTAAATGTATATCCTGTATTATTGTTTTTTATCATGTTCTATTAAGCCAGTTTACCTGTAAAGCGTATATTGTATGTATCTTTTTTTAAAAAATAAACTATTGTCTATGAAAATTATAAATTATAAGAACGTAGTGAAACTAGTCAGGCGAAATCTGATTTTAAAATCTTCAGTAGCCGTTTCAATATCAGTAAGAAGGTCGTAGTCGAAACTGGGCGCTCTAAGAAAGTTTTAGCGCTACCCACGTACCGTTGCTTTATAATGTGGTAAGAAAATTATATATTTCTACGAATTATTAAGTCGATTATACGAAGCCGCAACAAAGCGATGGCAACTTCGATGAATTTAGTTTCCGCTTGGCAACGCAACGTGAGCAATTATTATTCATTCACGCAAGACTCGGTTATTTCCTAGAAGGTATTTGTTATGTAATCGATCGAAACCCGTGGGATTCCTTGTAAATACGAATAAATCAAAGTAACTGGTTCTCAAAACGCGAAATGTTACATGTTCAAAGAGTTATTTATTTTCGATGTTTTTTTGGGTTTCGTACGCGAAGGGTGCCAACTGGGACCCTATTGCTAAGCCTCCGCTGTCTGTCTGTCGCAGGGGTCTACCGTAATAGGTAGAAAGTTAAAACGTTCACAGAATACGTGTTACTATGGCCTCTATCACGACTAACAATAAAATACATACTCATATAATTATTTGGATTGGATTGATTGGATCATATAATTTAAAAGCGGGGTCCGTATGAAAGAAACCACGAAAAAGTTGCATTATTTTAACGTTATTTGTTTTGGCTCTTACTTAAAAACAGTAATACGTACAAGTTTTAAATTTACATAGATTGTAGAAAATACTCTAAATTAAATAATAATCATAAAAAGTAGGGTTACGCAGATAGTGACTAATTTTTTGCCAGGCGCATTTTCGCGGCCCTTTTTTTTCCTTGATATCGTTTTGGTGAATATTGTTATTTAGCATGATGTTTTAATGTTTTAAGGTTCCGTACCCGTAATAACCCTTTAAGGGCGAGTCTGGCTCGCACTTTGTCAAATAATTTTTTACCAATCCGTCATATTATGGAAATGAAGCGTGGGTATGATTGAATGACGTATCGTGTTCGCTTGTGGAAAAAATTGTATTTTCATGAGCATTGTCACCCCACTAGAGAGGAATTGCGATCAATTCTGTAATAGCGCCAATGAGACTGTCAATGAAAATGTATTACCTATCTTCAATTTAACCCATATAATAAAGCGTAGGTTGTTTTTAGGGTTCTATACCCGAAGGCGAAAACGGAGCCCGATAATGACACTCTGCTGTCCGTCCGTTTGTCCGTCGGTCCGTATATATAATTATAATTATAATTATAACGTATTATATAATTCATTTATTTGCGGAAAAGAAGGGTCTCTTGCTCATAGGTATACGAAATGAGTTACAAATCTTCTTATCATTATTATTATTATTATGTAGGTACACTTTTCGGTCAGGGGCCCATAGGGGCCCGGTCATTTGAAAGGCATTCATGGGGCCCAAGCCAACATAGAAGAGGCCTTTGTACCATTTAATCTAAATGTGAGATGGCCGCATCCATGGAGGCCTCTCCCTCAATGTACTTCTGGACGACTAATGAGGACAAGCCAGAGGCGGGGACGAGATGTTGATGTCCCCTGGAGACCTCGGGTCCGTGGTGTCGCTACTCACCAACAGCTCGCCAAAGCTGCCCTGCGTTACCTTTATCTTCTTCTCTATACATATAAAATACAACGTCTGTCTGTATGTCTGTTCGTTCGCTTATAACTTGAGAACCACTCAATGGATTTTGAAGCAGTTTTCACTGAAAGATACAGCATTTCTTCGGAAAGGTTTTAGGTTATATATCATCACGCTATGACAAAAGGGAGCAGCGCAATGAGAATTTTAGTGACACATAGTGGAACGTTCGCCGCCGTAGCGTAGCCGATCGTCGCGGGTTCAAACACGGACTGGTAAAATTTGCTTGCACTTATTTTTCATTTTTTTATTATATTTGCAGAATAAATATTTTCTTTGGTAAAAAAAAAGGTGATCAGGGTCTGATGATGGAACTGGAAGACGGGCACGGGATCTCCTCAACGGACAACAGCAGACCCTTCGAGTTTGGGCTTATTTGATGGGTGCGGGATCTCCTCAACGGACAACAGCACACCCTTCGAGTTTCGGCTTATTTGATTGGTATTTATTAGCACTTTGGTAAAACATGGTGACCAAGGTCTGCTGATGGGACTGGAAGGTGAGTACGGGATCTTCTCAACGGACAACAGCAGACCCTTCAAGTTTGGGCTTATTTAATTGGTTTTTATTAGCACTTTGGTAAAACATGGTGACCGACCAGGGTCTGCGATCGGACTGTAACGTAAAAAAAAAGATCCTGCCGTTTATGCCGCTTAAAACGTATATTTTTTATTTTTTATTTACACACGGATAAAGTTTTAGAAATATTACATTAATATA
The DNA here is from genome assembly GCA_910592155.1 of Ypsolopha scabrella. Lineage (NCBI taxonomy): Eukaryota > Metazoa > Arthropoda > Insecta > Lepidoptera > Ypsolophidae > Ypsolopha > Ypsolopha scabrella. Next base: position 19,692,308 of record OU342964.1, on the reverse strand, counting down.
CAGCAACTAAACCATTAGGGGTTTGTGTGCGGTGGTTCGACACTCTCAAGAGATTCAAAGTTTATAAGGTATTTTTCGTTGACCTAGAACCAATGAAATTTGACAAGTAATACCGTCTTATACCTACCTACCACAAGTATAAGAAAAAATCTGAGAACTATACATTTGTAAATATATCATAAAAAATGTAGTCTTTAACGGAACCCTCGGTGGGCAGGTCCGACTGGCACTTGTCCGGTTTTTTTAGATATCCGTACAGTTTGATTTATCTTGCGTATGTTGTAAGGGCAAAACATAGAAACTTTTAAAATTATCCTTCAATACATTTTTATCGGAAAAAATATTGTTATTCCTATTTCATAAAGCATATGGGACATTTAATGCATTTCCTGACTCCCTCTTGGCCCTCGGCCTATTTATTCGTCTTAAAAATGCAGTTGGCAATACTTCCAGTTTTTGATACCCACAGATTTTTATATGTATAATAAAAATAATGGTTAATATGTAATAACTTGAGTGAGACCTAGCGAGCGTATAAGATGAGCGGTCGCGAAAGTGCCCAGTTATCATAACCGGGTTGTAGTTAATAATATTCCCGGGTATTTCTCAAGTCACTAGGAATTTATTCTGGGTATTTTCCCAACAGGCATATCTAACCTGGCTATTCAGGGCATGTTTATATAATAATGGGAAACATCTTAGTTTACGCACATTTTTCTACTCGCATTATACGTGTTACAAAGTAGAGCCTCATTTCAAAGACACAATTTGCTCTACTCGCAAGGTTTACCTTCTCGTACCTAAGTATTTACCTGTTGAGTGTACCATCGTGAGATTATCAGAGAATCAACGACCTTCGCTTCGACAATGGACAATAGCTGAGGTCTCATTAGACGTGAAGTGCTTTTACTCTGTACTAGTTGGATACAAACCTGATCCTCTCTATACGGAATTGTTGAGTTTTGAAAGACGGTATCAGATTATGGTAAGTACCCACTATATTCTGACTGTAATCTGTATTTACTCGTAGACATTGATCGGATTGTACTCGTATTACGTAAGGAACACAGAGTAGATATGAGAAAGTGATTGCCGAAATAGACGGCCCCCTGATTCTGTATCGTAAAATCAGTTGACAAACCGAGGCCTATCGTCGAAAACATAGGTACATATCCGCTTTATCTAAGGATACGTTCGCACTTGAAATGACGTTACAATTCGTGAATAGTTCAATACCCATTGAAGGTTATTTTGGAAGTTCATCTTTTATCTGTTTTTTGTGAATAGCAACCATAGATGGCAACCGACACTGAGTTACATAAAATAGGCCCGCAGGTATGTTTTTACACGGCTGCCCGAAAAAAAGTGCATTGGTTTTCAGTGTGTACGTATGTATATTTTTCCGTTTTTATTCCAACATAACCTCTAAATGCTTGAACTGATTACGAAGTGTGTGGTATTGTTTTTTTTTATTATTTTTTTATTTATGTTAGAATTCTTGTATCGCCCCGGGTGACATAGGGCCAGTTTCATAAAATAGGCCCGCAGGTATGTTTTTACACGGCTGCCCGAAAAAAAGTGCATTGGTTTTCAGTGTGTACGTATGTATATTTTTCCGTTTTTATTCCAACATAACCTCTAAATGCTTGAACTGATTACGAAGTGTGTGGTATTGTTTTTTTTTTATTTTTTTTTTATTTATGTTAGAATTCTTGTATCGCCCCGGGTGACATAGGGCCAGTTTCTGAATTAACAAAATCTCGCTAAGCGAATACTTAAGCGACATAGCTGCCAATCACAGCACTGCATTTCAAAATTAAGCATTTTAGTTATCTTGAAATTCTTAACTGTGAAATCGGGGGTAGGATACCTAAACGGTGAAAAAAAAACCGGACAAGTGCGAGTCGGACTCGCCCACCGAGGGTTCCGTTAAAGACAATATTTTTTATGATTTAATTACAAATGTGTAGTTTTCAGATTTTTCTTTATACCTGTACTGTAGTATAAGACGGCATTACTTGCCAAATTTCATAGTTCTAGGTCAACGGAAAATACCCTATAAATTTTAATTCCCTTGAAAGTGTCGAAATGTACGTTTTTTGCGGCATAAACGACCGTATTTTTTTTTTGCGTAAACTTAAAAGTTTAAACAAAACTATCTTCTACAAAATGAGCTTTTGAAAGAAACTGGGAATTAAATTAAATGAAAGTAATAAAAATAGAAATAAATGTATTTAATATATTCTAACGTGCGATAAGTGTATTTATGTACCTACCCACATTGCAAAAATAAAGTATTCATTTCATTTAATTTCTTAAATAGTGAATAATAATAAATAATGAAAGAAGAAAGAGAAAGAAAATAAAACAAATTAAAAGAAGAATATTCGAATGAAACGCGTGTTGTGGTTACAATTAAAAGTGTTGTCACTAAAAGGCTTATATAAATTAAATAGTTTAAGTAAATAAAGAAGACGACTGCCGTTACAAAAACTGAACTTAAAAGTTCAAAACAAGTTTTATCAGTTAGGACCATTAGGAAGTACAAGATTATCACACTAATATTATAAATAAGAAAGTGTGTGTGTGTGTGTGTGCGTGTATGTATGTTTGTTACTCTTTCACACTGAAACGGCAGAATGGATTTGGATGAAATTTAGAATGAATATAGCTTATACCCTAACTTAAAACATAGGCTACTTTTTATCCCGGGAAAAAGCATGTCGTTAAACCGAATAACACGCGGGCGGAGCCGCGGGCAAAAGCTAGTTGGAAATATATTTCACTGGGTCAGAGGAGGAAGGAGATTCCCATCTTAAACGACGTAAGTACAAGTTTTGTAATGTATTTTTTGTTGGTAAAAATTTTACTGTCTCCTAAAAACAAGTACTCTAAACAAAACTGTCCCACGACTAAGTTAAACCTATCTTATACATGCGCCCCTGTACAACAAGTTAGAACTGAATAGTTTATTTACTTATGTACTGCGATGTCCGTCCTCAAGTTTAAGTTAAGTTACTCTATGTTTACCTTAGCAGAAGGTTTCCGTACTTAGTTTACTTGAGCTACGAGAAACTTCGTTACTTCTACCGGTATCTACGGTAAAATACTTACTTACTTTAACATTTTAACTTAGGGAATTCGCCGTCTGTACCAACTATTAAATGAAATACAATATCATTAGAGGCGTAATATTTTAGTAAAAAGTTCTCTTGTATTGATATCTAACGTAGTTATAGTGATCACAGATCTCTTATACTATTTACTGGTTGGACTATAGTCTACTATACTAAAATATTACGCCTCCTGCAAGATCGGGTTTATAGAACATTAGTAGCAGACGAGCCGAAAACAGATAGTACAACTGTATTTTGTGCAACTCTGATTGGTTGTTTAAGACGGCGTATGTAGGTAGTAAAATTTGAGGTTTTGAACAAGTAGATCTGCCAATCTACAATAGATTTAGATTTATACAGGGTTTTTAAAAAATATATATGCTACAAAGAAGGCCTTTTCCAAAACGATGCAAGAGCCCAAAACGTGATCGAGGAAAATCGCTCAATCGAAAAAAATGGTAAAGGTAGGCTGTGTTTTCAGTACGTCGCCTTAAGCGGTACTTTTTAAAACCGTTTTTGATTTTGTAAATTACCTTATTAGCATGGGAGTAAATAAATAACTTTTTACCTATAGCTAACCCTGAAACTGCGAAAAAAGAAAGCTGTACTATATAAAAAATTTTGATTCACAGTAAAAGTTGTTTGTGTAAACGAGTACCATCTCTAGTTTTCGGCTTTCGAACGCCAAAAATCCAGCCAATGTATCCAGTCAGTCAACTTCCCTAAAATCCCATTAGGAATAGATTGCGACCTATTCTTCAAAAACCATTACCGAAAATAACAATTTAAATATCGCGAAAACCTCACAATTATTCACAATTCGACGTTAACTTACAAAAACAAAGCTGCAACTCGTCAAGAAAGCACAAACGCTGTCCATCACTAAAAGACACCACTTGCACCAACTCTCCTGCCATTCCAAAGCAGATACTGGTTTGATTCCAGCAGAGTAACATATTTAAAGGGCCACAAGGTTCCACCTCAGGGCTCCAGGACAATCCAGCATCCTGTGGCAAGCGGAGCCGGGGCCGAGACAAAGCGTAAGATGATACTTCCCACACAAAGGCTGCTAAGGGCTTAGTTATATTTTCTAGTTAGTTGTGATGAAAGGCGAGGAGCGTTATACAGAGGGTTTCATTTCGATGTAAAGGTAAATTTTCTCTAATACATATGAAATGCAACTTCTGTCTGTATGTATGTATCTTACCTTATCCGGAATCTGATGCGACTTTCTAAAAAGTACTATGGGAAGTTGACCAGTGACCATTTCTGTAAATTTCATTTTATTTATTTACGAGTATGTATAGAAATCAACAGCGATGCATAACAAATATAAATATTTTAACATATAACCTTAGAGCCGCTGATTGGATTTAAATATAGTTTTCACGGTTAGCTAAGTTGCTTCTTTAGAAAGTTTTTAAGCAATATGTAAGTTTGCTACAGTTGAAGGAGACTGAGCAAACAAGTTTAAGAAAAGAGGTTCAAGGGAATTCACCTACAGCACAAGCCGCGGGCAGAGCCGTGGGCAACAGATTAGTTATCATACAACGTGAATTTAAGTCATTTTGTTAACGAAAACTGGTGATAGTACTCGTCAATATGAACAACTTTTACTATGAAGACAACCCTGAAATCGTGAAAAAAAATCAGCTGTTTCATACATTAGGGTCGAGTAGGTATGTAAATTTTCTATGGAACAGCTGATATTTTTTTTACGATTTCATAGTTGCCTCCATAGTAAAAGTTGTTCAAATGGACGAGTACTATCACCGGTTTTCGATAACAAAATCACTTAAATTTCACGTTGTATAATAGGTACATATAACATGGTGTTACAATAATAAGTGAAAATAATTCTAGGGTAGATCATGTATCGTTTACTGATCAAATTCCAGAAGAAGAATAAATGTTTTGCTCAAATAATTTTTTCACTTCTCAGTACAAATTGGTTCAATCAGCTGAAAAAATTTCTATGGAAAGGTAAAAAAAGTACGTGCAAAATATTTTTTTTCGGTGGAATTTGCTCTATTAGGGATACTCCATCATCTGTTAATTATAGATTTATAATTATATATATATAATTTAATTTTTTCACTTTGAATTGTAGGAACTATAATACATATTGTTTAATAAGCTTAAATATATATTAGAAATTTTTAAAGTGTCTAGTTTTCAAATGTTTTCGTTTTAAGAAATACGAGTATAAATATTCTTCCATTGGATTTTTTAATTAATATTATTGAAAAATATAATTATTTTAATTTTTCTCTGTTGTTTTTTTAAACTTTCATCTCAGTTACCCAAGTAGTTTTTGAGTTATGCAAATAACAACATATACGAGTATGGATATTTTGAATGGCTTTGCATTACTTAAATGTACGCCTACCCCTATAATAATAAGTAATGATTTTTCACCAAGCGCCAATAATAATAGTTATCACTTTTACTATTGTCCTTGGTGAAATTGCAACGTTTCAAAATAAATTGTACGGTTACGGTAATTTAGTTAAAATAACGTTTTATAAATAAGATAATTAAATTTTTTTTTTATATTTGAATTTCTCATTCTTCATTCATATTTACCTATTTAAAATCAAAATGATATAAAATTTAAAAAAATATATCTTCTATATACTTTTACTCAATGTTTATTATTTCATTATTAGGTTTACCTCTTAGAACTTTCAGAAACAGGTAAATAATTGATTCCTAAAAGCCATTACAATTGAAAGATTTTAATATCAGTGATACGAAGTTTCGTAGGCGATTGTTGCTACGCCACGTAGCGCATCGAGTGTTGACTACTTTTGACGTTTTTTATGGTTAATTTTTTTTAATAGTTGCATTTATTACACTTTTTATATCTATGGTACACAAATAAAGGTGTCCGATTAGCCAACTTTCCGCCAATAAATTAAAAAAAAAACACTAGTGTAGTAAAAATTACTTCAACAGTTTTGATGCATATAAAATATGCCGTACTCCACCCATTCGATTAGTCTTGCTAAGAAGTAGGGCAAGAAACTTAGCCAGAGACTAAAAAAGACGTGTCTGTAGATTGAATATTTAAAAAAATCTTAATGAAGTTAATTATTAGTTGTACTGAAGGCAAAATTAAAATTTTTAGAATTTTTGTCTGTCTTTCTGTATGTATATTCCGTTTTTACTCGAGAACAACTCAATGGATTTGGATGCGTTTTTTGTAATTATCCTCGTAGTGACCCTGGTCAACATAAAGACTACAAGGATGTTCATAAAATAACGCCTAAGGCGTAAACGGGGCAGAGATTGAATAAATGCGAGCAGAGCCGCAGGCGAAAGGCTGAGTTATTAATAGAATTAACAATAGGTATTTTACCTTTTGAAAATTCAAAAACTAGTGCATTTACTTCAAATACTTTTTTGCATATCTTAAATTTTGATATTTTTTGTATTTTAGGCGTATTCAACTCCAGAATAAGTTGTATTAGCTCTTAACTTTCCCAATTTTCTATTTATTCCCTAAATAATTTTAGCATTGAGGCAGAAAATGTGTATTCAAAGAGCTTCAAACAAACTCCAATTAGACTTGGCTTTCAGTTTTCCTCCTCATAATCGAGGTACGATGTATATGATTTAGGAAGCGTTTCAAAACGTGCGATCATATTGCGAAATTTCACTCGTTTATTAGAAAGAGACAGATCTATATAGGAAAAAGAGAAATAAAAATCTAGTTGCACAAATCAGGTGGCCAGTGTGATTTTTGCATTGCTCAGAAGCGTTTTAAAACATTTCCGTGCAACTGTCAGGTAACAGTTCGTAATCAGTATATTTATTTGTAAACGTAGATAATATTTACACATTGTAGGTCTTAAAATATTTAACAAACGATTACTACGTTTGACTCAGAAGAGCGGACAAATTTACATGTTTGTACAAAAAATATTAATAAACATACTTAAGTCACAATTCCTAGGTGGTAGAGCCGATGCCGGGCTCGACTGTGGAGGTACCACCATCTTACTCGCAAATCCTCCTGAAGTTATTCGGGGGAGAGTAAGAGAACAGCTCTCAGGCAAAACCAGGCGGCCCACCATCGCCTGGGACCGATGGATGGCGGTATAACCATCCCCAATTGCCGGGCCTTATATTAAACAGACTGGTGACGGGCAGCGGCGTCACTGGTGCAAGGGTTTCGGTACCGCGCTCACCAACCCACCTGCCCAGCGTGGGTGAGTATGGGCATTTCTTCCAGGAGGACCGCCAAGCATGGCGAAATCCTGGAAAGGCCTATGTCCAGCAGTGGACGAAACAGGCTGATGGATGGATGGATGGAAGTCACAATTCCACATTCGTTTACCCTCGGTTTAACTCGTCAATTTTTGAATGCTCTAGGGTGAAATTCGCATCACTCCGAGTGATTTTCGCTCGTTTCGAAACGGAACCTTACAGTGGTATGTGCCAATGGTATTCTGATAAATTTTGTGATAAATATACTTGTCTTGATTGAAATATGTTCGACAAATGTGAGTTATATATAATTAATAAACAATAGTTTAATTAAAATATATCCATAATTTAAGAGCCTTGATCTTGTTGTAAGCAATGTCCCTCTTTTTTTGTAAATGGCAATTTTCTTTAGTCTTTAAAAGGCTTAATATTTACTTCGTACTTTATTTTATTCATGTATCTGAATCTATGTTGAATAGTATAGTATTGAATATATTTTAAGTTTTCTTCTATTATTTACAAAGTTATCTTTTCTCTCACTATGTCCATCTCTGTTATATTTTCTTTTTTCACTTTCGTTTCCAGCTGATTTTCCAAGGAATGGCGAAATCTGAAAAAGAAACAAAAGTATAGTTTTAGTAATAATCCATACTACTAATAATAAAGTAGTAAAAAAGTCGTGTCTGTACATTGAATACTTTCGCGAAATTTGAAAATGAAATGGGCTATATGTCCCATTTAAACTCAAGAACCACTCAACGGGTTTAGGTGTAGTTTTTTTATTATCACCGTATTGGCCCTGGTCAACACATAGGCTATAAGGGATGTTCATTAAATAACGCCCAGAGCGAAATAGGGGGCAAAGCTTGAATAAACGCGGGTGAAGCCGCGGGCAAACGCTAGTATTTAAATACAAAAAAAAACAGTTTGTTGAAAATTTTTAATTATATTTTAAATATAACACTATAAAACCATCAAAAACGGACCAGCAACTTATCTAGTTTGTCCACTGAAATCTTCAATAAGACTTTGTACAACTGTCATTTAATAAGAGGAGTGCTTTTTAGGGTTCCGTATCTGAAGGTTGAGAAATGGAACCCTATTACTAAGCCTCCGGACATAGAGAGGGGAGGTAACAGGGTCTCGTTTGGCACCCTTCGGGTACGGAGGTTCAGTTCTTCTCCGCTTTCGAGAAAAGATTTAGGAATTTTGAGAATAATTTCCTGGAAATCACATCGGTAAATATGTTTGTGCCGATCATTTTCCAAACCGTTTAACTGTTTTCTTTGTTTACGTGACTACATTTTCGTAACAAAAATGAAAATGATTTACATTGTTCGTTAGTCGGGTCTTAGCCTGAAGCTGCACGTTCATTCGGTTTCAAATCCAGGTCTCTAGACACGCGTCAGCATGTCCATGGCCGAAGTCTAAAAGAAAAGGCACCAGCCATGTTTTATATTACACGAACCATTTCGAGCTACTTTCGACTCCCCCATTACTCATTGGACCAACGAAGTTGCAATTTTACATATCATGTTTATAACATATACATGTAATTCGGTTTAACGACATGCTTTTTTCCAAGATAAAAAGTAGCCTATGTGTTAAGTTAGGATATAAGCTATATCCATTCTAAATTTCATCCAAATCCGTCCAGTCGTTTCAGCGTGAAAGAGTAACAAACATACACACACACACATTCGCATTTATAATATTATAGTGTGATAACAATTACATCACGTTCCGTACCGTTCGTCCGTATATAGTATATTCCGGCCAACCCCAAATGGCGCCATCAACCTCGGCGCAAAAAGGTTGACAAGCTACTCTTAGCGCCATCTATCATCTGATCAATGAACCTCGGTAAGCTGTCAAACAAGTCATCTCAGATGGCGCTATGGTTAAAACGAGGTTTATTTTATGGGGTTTTGCGTTTAACTTTTTTACTTTGAATGAATCGTAGGCAAACGGACTTCGTGATATAGAATATCTACACAAGATTGCGGAAAGTACCTAATAGCTTTTGATAATTAGATATTTATTTCAACTTGAAACCTTTAAAAGATTGAGACTTGATTTACATGATGGTACAATGTTATTTGCTATAGTTTCAAGGTATTCTAAGCTATCGAGCGTAGAACATCATGGATTTCACAGATTTTAGCTTTAGTACTAACAAAGTGATCCTATAGGTTCCCATCTGATATAGAAACTGCATAAATTACGGAACCCTCGATACGGGAGTCTTGCAAATAATTGCCATCTTTCACAAGACAGAAACTTTAAATAAAACGTGGTGACAAGAGCAAACAAGTCGGCAAAGTGAAACGGCTCCTACATAAAGAAACACAATTTACGTGTTTACTTAGAACGGAAGAGTTTGTTCGTTTGTTCTATTAAAGCGAGTTTATTTTATGAAAATGACGCAAATGTTATTTCATTTTCTTCTCCCTGAGGTATTTAGGTTGTTCCACTCTAGTCCGATCTTATAAAATACTTACTAGCCCTTCGCCCGCGGCTATGCCCACGTGTATTCAATCTCTACCCCGTTTTCGGCTTCGGTGTTATTTTATCGATATGTTGCCCAGGGTCACTATGATGATAAAAACGCTAAAAACATTATGGTAAATAACAACAATTTACATGCCAAAGCAACATCAAGACTACATTACAAAAAAATTGTCGCCGTCTGCGTACGGAACCCCACATTTTATTATTTTTTCCTTTACTTTAGAGACAATATGAGTAAATGTATAACTTGTACGTATTACCCTCTTTAAGTAAATTAAAATATATATATTGTTGGCTATATAAAGCTTTTTATTTCTTCATTTTAAAACAAAAATAATAAGATATTGTTTTTCGAAATATATTTCGGCCCATTTTGGGGCCGGCATCAGTCGAATAAATGACATATCTACAAAATGACATAAAAATATATACAATCTTATGACTAATTAACCCATTTTCTTAAATAAACAATAATAAAAAAAATATATTAAAACCTAAACAATTTTGGTTGAAGAGCCATCTTGCTATTTCCGGCCGTAAAATCCCGATATTTGTTTAGAATACCAGGGATAAGACGTACCGAAAATCACAAGATGGCGCTGCTTTTTATGGCACCCTGATCTTAATTCTGGTCTGAGTAAGAGCCAAAACCAAAAACGTTTAAATTGTGCAACTTTTCCGACGTTTTTTATATGGGGACCTTCATTTTTAGGATTCCGTGCTTCAAAAGGAAAAAACGGAAACCTTACAGGATCACTTTATTGTCCGTCTGTCTGTCAATGCTGTGAACATCTCAACTTTCTACCTATTGCCGTTTAAACTGTAGACCCTTTGGGTACGGAACCCTAAAAATTGTACAACCCACATCTTTAAAAAAATAATAAACATTCCATGCGGTAATGATAGATTTAATTAGTCTTCAATCTTTTTTTAAATCAAGACAAACATGACTTATTATAATACCAGTGGGTACCGTATCCCCAGCGAGCACTATAGATAGATAGAAACAGCGTCTATCTATCCCACTTGTTTGCCACTTTATAGACCAAACAAAAATAATTAAAACTTCTTTTTATGCCCATTTAAACATCTGAATATACCTCAGTTTTATGGCACGCCATTATTTTTTGATTGGACAATATGGGCTCGGTTGAACAGAATCGTTGCTATCTAAACGTTATCTATTGATACATATCTTCTCAGGCGAGTCCTGGGGTACCATGTTTCTTAGAATAAATAAACCTGGGATTGTATCTAACCTATTGTTTTAGCGTTCAAGGAGCATGATAAGATGTTCTGTTCAAAGCTACAAACTTCATTACAATAATAACAAAGTAGATATCTAATATTTCTAATCGTGAAATAATTTGGCCAAGTGCGAGTCGAGCTCACGCATAAAGGGTTACCATCACACAATAATTATACTGGTCCGCTACCCTAAAAACATACTCATTAACAATATAAATAGCAACGTTAAGACGACAAAAAATAAGGCGCTAAAATGGTAGCGGCTGTCGAACAATTCAGAACCCTCTGAGTAGGGAACCATAATTTTATTATTTGTTGTTTTACTTTAGACTATGTAAATTAATGTCAGCAAATTTGAAACTTGTATGTATTACCGTCTCTAAGATAAAGCTAAGACAAATACCGTTAAAAAAATGCAATTTTTTCGAAGTTTAGTAGTCACACGTTCCTGTGAAAATTTCAACTGAAAACCTATTATGGCTGAAGCTGTAGACCCCTGTGACAGACGGACAGACATACAGCGGAGGCTTAGTAATAGGGAACCCTAAAAATACGCTTCCACATTGGCGTTACTAGGATTTGTAGCTGGAGAGAGGGGGGGGGGTCCAACTGTACAAGTATCTGGGAGTGTATTTTTGAATCATTCGAATTTCAATTTGCATAGAATACAATACTAAGTTTTCGTAAGCGAATCATGCGGATTCGTATGCGAATTGAAATTCAAATGATTTAAAAATACACTCCCTGCTCTCGATCATGTGATCGTAATAAGATAAATGGAGATTATCGTCCACATAACGAGATTACATACAAAACAAATAACTCCTTAAATTGGATAAAGCATCTTTTCACATCAATGGCACCCACGCTTCTGGCGAGGGGGGGGCAGACTCTCCGGAGGGGGGGGGGGCGTACTCCCTGGCCTCTACATAGTTACGCCTCTGCTCTTCAATAAAGCGTCTTATTATCTCACGCCAATTTGTTGTTTGAGGGTCTATCAAGAAATGAAAAATCTATGCAAAGTAGTAATACTTTATATTCTCTGGCCTTGGCGTCTATCTGTCAGTCAGTCCGTCTATTCGTAGCATAAATTGAATTAACCTGTTTGGCACAATGACCCATTACGGTCCATTTCCATTTACACCTGTATAATATGTAGTTGATGCGTGTGATTGTCGGCACTTGTAATCTGTACGTACATAGGTAACACTAAAAGTTTCCGGAACTGGCCACTTACATAAACAATATTTAAAAATTTATTGCAACATTTGAAAATAGAACTCTTTGGCTGTAGAATGCAGTTTGTTTCATCTGACTGTCTTTTGTTTTTACCTTGTGGCGCCATTTAAAAATTGTGTGTCTGCATCAACATGGATTTAACTCGGGAAAATTTTCGTAGTATGATTTTCTACGATTTTAAGTGTAATTTGACAGCTCAACAGAGCATCGCTCGGCTTGAAACAGCTTTTGGCAATGAAGCACCATGCAAGACGACTGTTTATAGCTGGTTTGCAGAATTCTAGCGTGGTCGTATCAATCTCAGTGACGAATCTCGCGATGGTCGGCCGTCCACCGCTGTGACCAACAAAAACATCGATGCTGTGCGCCGTATGATTGAAACAGACAGGCATGTGACCTACCATGAAATTCGCGCATCCTTAGAAATAGGCATGAGTCAAATACAATCAATCCTACACAAACATTTGGGTGTGAGAAAGCTGTGCTCGCGGTGGATCCCACACAACTTGACCGAGGCTCAAAAAACGGACCGCGTCACTTGGTGCAGTGCCATGCTTACCAGATTCAACGAAGGTGCGTCAAATTTGGTGTGGGACATAGTAACAGGTGACGAAACATGGATTTATTGCTACGATCCCAAAACAAAGCAGCAATCGAGCGTATGGGTCTTTCAAGATGAGCCGAAACCAACCAAAGTGGCGCGCGTGAAAAGTGCATCTAAGCGGATGATTGCTTCTTTTTTTAATAAAACTGGACACGTGGCTACTGTTGTTTTAGAGAATCGTCGTACCGTGAATAGTGACTGGTACACGACCATTTGTTTGCCGGAAGTTATTGACGAACTCCGTAAAAATAACCGTAAACGCCGTATCATCCTGCACCACGACAATGCTAGTTCTCACACGGCCAGACAGACAAACGACTTTTTGAAGACGAAAAATGTAGAACTCATGAGTCATCCTGCATACAGTCCCGACCTGGCACCTTGTGACTTTTTTCTGTTCCCAAAAATTAAGAACCAATTACGCGGTCAACGATTTTCATCACCAGAAGAGGCTGTCGAGGAGTATGAAAAACACGTTTCAGAGGTCACCACAGGGGAGTGGCACAAAAGTTTTCAAAACTGGTTTGATCGAATGAAAAAGTGCATAGACGCCAAGGGAGATTATTTTGAAAAACAATAAATTAATTTTGTACCTTTAATAGTATTTTTTCATATTCATTCCGGAAACTTATAGTGCGTCCCACGTATAACACTTTAAAGTAGTAAAAGTCGTGTCTGTACATTGCATATTTTTTCTTCCATCTTTGCTTTAATTTGGGAATTACTAGCAGTGTGCACAAAGCGGCACTTTTCTGCTCCAGGGCAATGTAATACAGAAAAGTATATATGAAAATCCATTATTGCCCCGAAAACACTGCAATAATGGATTTACAAACATACTTTCCTGCCGCGCCACCACTAAAGTCCCGCGTTAGTATTTATTGTCTCTGGAATATGAACCAAAAGCCCTTAATCCAGAGGACTTCAGTACTGGTGCTGACTGCAAATCCCAAGTGACCCGTAACAGAAAACTAGTTTTAAATTACCCTATCAGCGGGCCGATGGTAAGCCATAGGTCAATCAGCGCTATTTTCATTTTCGCAAACAATTAAAGAAAACTGACTGAATGAAAACGTAAACCATAAACAAAAGAAACTAGAGCTAGCGTGCCAGTATTTTTTATAATCGAGTACTAACTTCTCGAGTGGTTTTATAAGCAAACGATTTGGTTGATAGTCTTGATAGGTATAGAAAAATTGAAAACTACCTATAGTTTTGAACTGCCCAATTAGTGCGCCGATAATAATTCATAATCCCTTAAGCACTATTTTTATTCCAGAAAACAATTTAAAATAAGGAAAACTGTCTAATTAGACGTAAAACCATAACTATACAAAAAAATCTTGATCAATAAGCGCGAATTTACGCAATAAATATTTTGTGTGAATTTGATTGTATTTCTTGAAAATGGATTTTAGTAGCGATAGTGACGACATATTAACACCCGAAGAAATAGAAAATGTGTAAAATTAAGTAATAGATACCTAATCTTTTGCCTCCAAAATCCAATGATAAACATTTGAAAATCTATGAGAATTTCATCACTTAGAAAACCGAAAAACGGGTAAAATCATTTTTCGAGAGCGCATTTTTAGGATATTCTAGTGAGCTATCGAATAACGTGTACGAAAGTAACTATTCATTTTTCTTAATAAACATTTTTGGGATGATGTCAATCAGTTGTTTATTTGGAAGTTGAAAGAAAAGCAGATTATGAACCTCGCGAAAGTGACATTTAATTGCAAATTAACACTCCGTGCAATAAAAGGTCACTTTCTGCTCGATGCAACAATCTACTATTGCGAAATTTGAAATGGGTTACTATTATTGTAAAACCACAATTTTTCGAATTTTTGTGTGTCTGTATGTAAGTTCCGTTTTAACTCGAGAACCACTCAACGGATTTGGATGCGGTTTTCTTTTATTATCATCGTAGTGTCTCTGGTCAACATATAAGCTATACGGGGTGTTCATAAAATAACGCCCAAACCGAAAACGGGGCAAAAATTAAATGAACACGGGCGAAGCCGCGGGGTAGAGGCTAGTCAGAATATAAGTCTTAGATAATAAGGTCTTCCGTTTATACAACCAAACTCATACTGGAGACTCGGTAAGTGCTCGGTCGGGATCAATGACCCCGAAATACGCAAAATTAAGTTTGACTTCCTATACTAATTCTATCTTTACTATAATCGAATAGTAAGAAAGTCATGTCTGTGCATCGAATAATTTTTCTTTTTTTATTTTATAAAATTAACCGCATGATGCATAAATCTTGCTTGTGATTGGAATAATCAAGTCGATTCTAAAGGCTTTAAATTTTAGTTCTACATACATATACTCACGCCTGTCTCCCAGAGGGGTAGGCAGAGACTACAGATTTCCATCTGCTACGACCCTGACACACCTCTTTTGCTTGTACGTACATCAATCTAGTCATACAAGCTCTTCTATTCCTGTGACTTTTACTTTGCCCTTCTTGTCTAAATGTCGCCTATTTGGTCGATTTTGCCAGATTTCTTTTGTCACTCTACTTTCATTCATCCTCTCTATATAGGGTGAAATTAAATCAACCGACCAAATTCATACTGGGGACTCGGTTAGTCATCAAGAACTAGGTTCAGTGATCCTTTTGACCAATTTCTAAAAATACATTTTTTTGTTCCCTTACTGGTTGGACTAGTTTAGGGACAATTCCTAGTGCAGGCACTACGGGGCAAAAAAAAATTTTTTTTTAAATTTCATCTGGAATTTCATTAAACCTTGTTCCTGATGACTAACCGAGTCTCCAGTATGAATTTGGTCGGTTGATTTAATTTCACCTAGTATGATTTTAGTTTGAGTGCTGACAAAACTAATTATTTTCCATTCCAAAATTGTTCTTTAGGCTTAACAATTACTATTACTTTGGAAAAATTGAAGAATTGACAGCACTAAAACTAAAATAATAATTTTTTGTTTGATAAACACTTGTACTTGTCCACTTATTTATATTAATTTCCCTTACCGGTTTCGCTGTTAAAGCATTATCAAAGGTTTGTTTGGTTGTTTACGTACAATATATTTTGATAATGCTTTAACAGCGAAACCGGTAAGGGAAATTAATATAAATAAGTGGACAAGTACAAGTGTTTATCAAACAAAAAATGTTTCTAAAGTTCCACCAAGTGCCAACAATCACGAGCATCAACTAAAATAATAATAAAATATACATCGTTACGACATGAATCCCCGAGGGGGTATCGGAGGTGTTCCGGGTGTGAACTGTGAAATGCAAGTCGTAGTCCACATTCGGCACACCCGCGTTTCACCGACGATTATTACGTCCCAACGTGAAGCGGCGGTAGCTCAGGGGTAGAATGCTGGGCTCTCAATCTTTGAGATCCAAGTTCGATCCCCGGCCGGGTCATACACAAATAAGTTTTCGAAATTTATATGCAGAGTATTTAATACTTACCACTTGCTAAACGGTGAAGGAAAACATCATGAGGAAACCTGCATGCCCTAAAAAGCGTGTATTTGTGCCCGAAGAACGGCGATAGGGCTCACAATTCAACAAAATTAAAGCCTTCAGAATCGACTTTACTATTACAGTGTCTCAAAGTTAAAATTCTCTCAAAGGTAAAATTTCCGCAATATTTTGTTATTTTCTACCAGACATCGATAGTTGACGATACAAAGCTACCTAAACAGCACCTTATTTACACGTTAAGAAACATAAATACAAATCAACAAGGTGTTTTGGACAGAATCTCGAGGGTTTGTTATTGTAGGCAGCTTATCTGTTGACAGGGAGATTAATCTATTTGTCTGTTTACGCGGACCGGACAGTGAACCGCAAATGGTTCGTCCCACCAGCCACTATCCGTACAATAGTCGGTATGTGGGGAACCTTTATTTAGTTACGGCAAATATGGTGGTTTATACGGAACCACATCGTTTCCTTGAAAACTTTTGCTATCAGAGCGATGCTTTATTTAATACCAATTGACAACGATATCGATTATTTTCGTTTCTTTTTTATAAGGCCCAATATGTCCATCGCACAACGAAGGAGATAAACGTTATTTGAAAAAGTGTGCGTCCGAGTTTTATGGTGAATCAAGAAAAGGTTGGATATTGTATTGCTGTTTTTAGTAAATAATATTTAGTATGAATTCACAGGAAAGCGTTTTAAAAATAACGCGTTTTTATGTTTTAGATAATAGGTTTAAATGTTAACAACAGTCATTATTGTTATTTTTACTTTATTTGTTTGAACGGACTGGTTACTGTTTTGAACTGAAAAAACAGCCTTCACTTCGCATTTTTTTTCGACGCAGCGAATTTTTCTCTATCACGTTTTGGGCTCTGTTATCGTCTTGGAAAAGACCTCATTTATAACTTGTTTTTTTCCATTACCCTATCTATTGTTGTATGTGAGTTCTAATGTTTAAAAATCTATTTGTCTACTACCTATGTCGTCTTAAATTAAATTAAAATAGTAGTTATGAGTTTTCAGTAATGGTGAGAGACGGCAGATGGTTCTAGGAACGAAAAAAGAATACGTATAAAGTTTTCTGTTTGTAATAACGGTATCCTAAAAACCTTCAGCGATTACTTACGCGTACGAGTGGAAGTTATTAAATACAGTTGTAAAGTTTTCAGACCTTAACTTAAATTACATGTTCAGAACCCAAAATGGTTTTCTTAAACGATTTCAGTAACAATCGAAACGAATGAACAAGCATAAAATCTTTGAAATTCGTCAGTTCTTTTATAACACAAAGAAACCCCGAATTAACGACATGATTTTCGTAACTCTTTTTTCGTTCTCATTCTTCTGAAAACATGTAAAATTTATCGATGCGCTCCATCTAATTTCGGCAGCTTTAGATAATGAAACACATAAAAGACAATCCTTTTGTTATCCCTAAGGCTTGAATACGACTGAATATTTATTCACATGAACAAAGTATGAACAGCCGGAATGAAACCTAAATCGTGCATCGACCCTGCCTCGTTCTCATCAGAGCGGGTTATCTTATGAACCTATTTCTTTGGCTTCAGCGTTTTTCAGGTTTCCTCCATTTTCCAGAATTAGACGTAATCTAAACATTCGCGAGCGTGGCACGTTTTCGGATAATAACAACGTATTGTATGACGTCATACATTTTTGTGACGCGCTTCCATTACAATTTCGTGTTCCCTGAAATGTTGTGAAGTCTCGCTTTCACTTTCTCGATCTACATCTATTGAAGATTAAAGAGTTGCAATCACTGATTAGGATAACAATGGTCGTGACCCGTAAAAAAAAGTAAAATCTCAGACGTTTATAAATTTTTTTTTTCATACACTGTAAAATTTAAGAAGTTTTAAATACGAAACTGGTGGTACGTGGGACGCACTATAAGTTTCCGGAATGAATATGAAAAAATACTATTAAAGGTACAAAATTAATTTATTGTTTTTCAAAATAATCTCCCTTGGCGTCTATGCACTTTTTCATTCGATCAAACCAGTTTTGAAAACTTTTGTGCCACTCCCCTGTGGTGACCTCTGAAACGTGTTTTTCATACTCCTCGACAGCCTCTTCTGGTGATGAAAATCGTTGACCGCGTAATTGGTTCTTAATTTTTGGGAACAGAAAAAAGTCACAAGGTGCCAGGTCGGGACTGTATGCAGGATGACTCATGAGTTCTACATTTTTCGTCTTCAAAAAGTCGTTTGTCTGTCTGGCCGTGTGAGAACTAGCATTGTCGTGGTGCAGGATGATACGGCGTTTACGGTTATTTTTACGGAGTTCGTCAATAACTTCCGGCAAACAAATGGTCGTGTACCAGTCACTATTCACGGTACGACGATTCTCTAAAGCAACAGTAGCCACGTGTCCAGTTTTATTAAAAAAAGAAGCAATCATCCGCTTAGATGCACTTTTCACGCGCGCCACTTTGTTTGGTTTCGGCTCATCTTGAAAGACCCATACGCTCGATTGCTGCTTTGTTTTGGGATTCTAGCAATAAATCCATGTTTCGTCACCTGTTACTATATCCCACACCAAATTTGACGCACCTTCGTTGAATCTGGTAAGCATGGCACTGCACCAAGTGACGCGGTCCGTTTTTTGAGCCTCGGTCAAGTTGTGTGGGATCCACCGCGAGCACAGCTTTCTCACACCCAAATGTTTGTGTAGGATTGATTGTATTTGACTCATGCCTATTTCTAAGGATGCGCGAATTTCATGGTAGGTCACAACCCTGTCTGTTTCAATCATACGGCGCACAGCATCGATGTTTTTTTTGGTCACAGCGGTGGACGGCCGACCATCGCGAGATTCGTCACTGAGATTGATACGACCACGCTTGAATTCTGCAAACCAGCTATAAACAGTCGTCTTGCATGGTGCTTCATTGCCAAAAGCTGTTTCAAGCCGAGCGATGCTCTGTTGAGCTGTCAAATTACACTTAAAATCGTAGAAAATCATACTACGAAAAGTTTCCCGAGTTAAATCCATGTTGATGCAGACACACAATTTTTTAAATGGCGCCACAAGGTAAAAACAAGAGACAGTCAGATGAAACAAACTGCATTCTACAGCCAAAGAGTTCTATTTTCAAATGTTGCAATAAATTTTTAAATATTGTTTATGTAAGTGGCCAGTTCCGGAAACTTTTAGTGTTACCTATGTAGCACTCGACTATATGATGATGTATGGGACAAACCTTGAAATCACAATAGGAAAGTCAGCTTTTTCGTACAAACACTTTCGATAAAAATGTATGGTTTGGTTTGGTTTTCGCAATTTCGGGATTGGCTCCATAACTAAATTACATAACATTTTGTACGATGCACACTAGACGGTTTAAAATTGCTTTTCTCGTCTCGGAACTAGCAGGATTACCAAATGGTGTGTGCAGACGGTTAATAGGACAACGTAAACAAAATAAACAAGGCTGGAGCCGTCTAAATGTCTCGTACAATGTGGAATACCGTGTGAAGCACGCCCAGCCCTTATCGCTAGCTACTGCACGCATACCGGCCGGTCGGCTTATAATATGACCTACTAAAGTACCCTAGTTCGGCCTTTTCTGATCATATTATTACGGACCTCTAGATGGGAGATATACGTTTAGTACAGTCATTTTATTTCAAAGAGAAAATTTATTAAATAATCTGGCCAAGTGCGAATCGGACTCGCGCAAACGGTTCCCTACCACACGCAGAGAAAACTCTAGCTATTATAACAAGACATTCTTATTGCAAAGGACAAATTTATTTTACTAAGAATATTATTGCAATTACAATTAAAATGTTTTTTGCAGTGTGCAAAAGACATTTTAGTTGTTATTGCAATAATATTCTAGTATTCTTCACAATCGTTGTTAGTAAAATAAACTCGTTGTTCTTGCCGTGTCGTTTGCAATAAGAATGTCTTGCTATAATAGCTAAAGTTTTCTCTCCGTGCACCACATATTACGGGGTACGCAACTCCAAATTACAGCCTTTAAGATCCTAGTGCCTTCTATCATATTAAGAATGAACCTCGGTGCAAAAAGGCTGACAAGCACTCTTGGCGCCATCTATCATCCAATCAATGGACCTCAATAAAAGCTGTCAAAGAAGTCATCTTAGATTTTAACACGAGGTTAACATGGGTTGACCTTTTTTTATTATTTGTCGTGATAGAGGCCATAGTAACACGTATTCTGTGAAAATTTCAATATTTTACGTATTACGGTTAAAGCTGTAGTGTAGATCCCTGTGACAGACTAGCAGACAAACAGCAGAGGCTTAGTAATAGGGTTCCGTTGGGCATCCTTCGGGTACGGAAAACTAAAAACGTAGTCAAAGACAATACGGTCGCGGCCTACGTTACTAACCAAGTTTCGACTTTTCATAATAGTGCGCACCTCAAACGCACATTCGAACCGATTTAATAATTATTGTATTTTTAAGGACTGAGATACAATTTTGAAGCACGAATTCTCAAAGTTTTGTCCAGAGGAAAAACTCGATTAGTCGTGATAACAAAAAGAAAAAAAAACTGTTTACCATACGTTGTGCGAGTTCCGTCTGCGGACTTGATTTTATTGAAACTAATTTTAATTCAAAACATCTTGTAAGCCTTAATCAGCCCAGCTGTTTTTAAGTTGTTCCACAGACAGACATACAAACGCCAAGGCTCACTTATAAGGGTTATATATTTTTGTGGAACCCTACAAAATAAATTTCTGTTTAACGAGAAAGTTTTCCACTTTACGGTTGGCGACTTCGATGCAATTAAAGCCTTTGAGACTCCTTTCAAGGAGTTATCGCTATTATGAGGATTAAATTCCCTCGGTGCAAGTTCAAGAAAGTGTAACGTGAAATTGTACAGATATTCTATTTCACGAAGGCCGTTTGGTTATGGTTGTAGTAGTGCGTGCACACGCACTTTTTAGGGTTCCGTACATCAAGAGGGAAAAACGGAGCCCTTATAGGATCACTTTGTTGTCCGTCTGTCTGTCAAGCTCGGGAACGCGTGGAGGTAAGTATCAAGTTAAATTAAGGCTCTACCTGAGCCTAGAACATGAACAAAGCCAGATTTTCGAGGGTTCTTTTGAAGAAATTAGGACTACCTCAATTTTGAAAAAAATATATTTGATTTATTGATCTTTTATCTAGGAATCCACGTATAAATAGAGTACTAATATTTATACTTTTGTTTAAAAAAAATTACACTCTCTTTTTTTTGGTTCGATAACGTTCGTTTCAAGAACGCGGCTAAGAGATCAATTTGTTTTTTTTTTATAAAATAGGTAATAGAAATAAAAGGTTTTCTACGTAAATCCAACATATTTTTCCATAAAAAAAATTTAGGTTTAGCTAAAAACCCTCTGATCTGCTGTTTCGCGCATAATTATTAGTATTACGAGTCCTAGACAAATAGGTAAATTAGCTAACCAATAATTGCCTCTATCAAACGCTAATAAAGTATTTGACATTCGCCTTTTTGTGTTGGACGGGTAATAACATTTTTCCTAGCCTTAAAGCCATATACTCAGGTCTACAGACCCTTGAAGCTGTGAAAAAATCAAACTTCTAAGTTAACGTGAAAAGAAGATACGGCCGTTTATGCCGCAAAAAACGTTTATATCGATACTCTCAAGTGAATCAAAATTTATGGGTTAATTTCTGTTGACCTAGAACTATGAAATTTGGCAAGTAATACCGTCTCATACTACAAGTATAGGGAAAAATCTGAAAACTATACATTTGTAATTGAATCATAAAAAATATAGTGTTTAACGGAACCCTCGGTGAGCGAGTCCGACTCGCACTTGTCCGGTTTTTATAGTGTGCGTTACCTTACCTCGGGAGAACTACAAAACTCGCAACACACAAAAACCAACAACCAACATGGCCAGACGGACTCGTGAGGTAGAATATCTATACCCATTCCTTTGTTACATCTTTTCAGACAATATTTTTTTATGTCAAAAGATAAGCTAAATTTTATTTAAGGTTCCCATATTTACAATAAATAGACTTCAATAAGAATAGACTTCCTTACTTTTAAAATGAAAACGTTGGGCCTCCGGGAGTTTGCTGAAAAATATTGTTCTTTGGTTTGCATTTTTGTGAGTCATAGTGACTCTGAAATATAGGGGTTCAAATTTTTAGGAGTTTAGCACTTTGTTTATGGATAGACCGTGCCATCAGGGAAAGTGATCTATTTTCCCTTATTCCAGTGTTAATAAAAGTAAGGTCAATTTAATAAGATTATTAAAACTTTTTAAGACCACCGATTAATTCTTAAAATATTTCGAATTATTAGTTATCTCACCACTGATTTTAGTCTACTTTAGGTGTATCTATAGATGAACTAATTAATCATAAGCTCAATTTGCAATTTATGTGCATATAATGTGTTACGAATGAGTAATTAATTACTGTATTCTCGTCATTATACATATATTATCTTTACTAATAATAAAGTAAGAAAAGTGTCGATGAAATGAGTTATTGGTGTTGTATTGTATTGAGGCAGAAGCTACAATTTTTAGAATTTTTTACTGTCTGTCGGTTTGTATGTTCCGTTTTAACTCAAGAACCACTTAACGGATTTGGATGCGATTTTTTATTATCATCGTAGTTACCCTGGTCAACATATAGGCTGTTAGGGGTATTCATCAAATAACGCCCAAGCCAAAGAATGAGGATAGATTGAATTAACGCGGGTAGAGCCGCGGGCAACGGCTAGTTAGTTATTTAATTAAACACGTATTTTTAAACAGATATTTATGTAAGTAGTTTATATATTTTATTATGAATTGTAGATATTGAAGAGTTGATTACAAAAATATAAACATTTACTATATTTACTGGCACCGATTTTGAGAAATCTTTGAAAATCCACAAAAAAAAATGCTTGTCGCCCCCTTATTTTCGAAACTAATAAACCGAAAAATATGAAAACAAAATAATGGTAATTTAGGATTACGTAAAGATTACAGGAAAAATATAGCGAGTGAGAAATTTACGATAGCAAAATGACAAAATTACATTTTTCATCCACGAGTTTTATATCGAGTACGGTATAAAAATATTTGAGTCTCTCTTTTGTGGTACAATCAAATCTTTTTTTAGTTATAATAAACAGTTATGGGCATAATTTTAAATACCTCTTCCTGACTGTTCCCAAAACTGTCGAATTACGGAACCCTAGGTATGCGAGTCTGACTCGCACTTAACCGGTTTTAGTATAGATAGATTGAGTAACTCTTTTAAATAGTTGCAGTACCCGCAACAATTTCCCCGTTACCAAAGCTGGTAGAAAATCATCCATCCATCAGCCTGTGTTCGTCCACTACTGGACATAGATTTCGCCATTCGGAGATCCTCCGTCCTCCTCATCCAGCCGCCACCCCCAACGACCTTTAGCTCAGGTCGTCAGTCCAGCGGGCACGAGGTCGGCCTACGCTACGGTAGAAAATACTCGCCTTTGTAGAATAATTGTGTTTTTGTGCAATAAACAATTTCATTATTATTGTATATATTTAAGTAGAAAATAGAGAGAAAGGAACGAAACTCTCGATTTGTTTGTTGGATCGACTACGCTCCGCTGAGCTTTGCGTGGGTGGACGTATTTATTTAGGGTCTGTTCGGTCCAGACCCGCTTACGTCATCGCTTTTTGCAAAGTTAAAACAAACTGTTGAATTGAACGTCGAAAACAGGAGCAGGTTCCGTCAAAACGATAACTTTATTCGTATACCTACTAGCCCTCATGAACTTGCATAAAAGGTTAAGGTTCTATTGTTCTATTACACAACCTGAAGTAACCTCGCCCAAACTCCGATATCATCTCGAGTGGAAACGTCAAATCTGACATTAGGTACTCCAAGTTATTTTGTACAAAGAAACTGAAAATATTTCTAGGGTTGCGGTTATGACTTCCAACAGAATAATCACGTGCAGCTATCGCTGTAATGTCGGTTACGAAATTAAACCAAATAAACACATTCAACCGACCGACCCCCATAGTCCTTAGCATGGTCGTTCGTTGTGGCCTGACGTTAGCCGCACAACACGTTTGACAGCCAATTTTTCCTCGAATGAATATACTAAAATCTAAATTAGCAGAAACCTAGGATGGCAAAGCTATTTATTCATTTTAAAAATTTTTCCAACGATTTTTGACATTTGTTGAGGGTCGTGTCGTGACCGAATCGTGGGTGTTTATTGTAGAAAATTGCAGTTTATTGTGGACTCATAACCGCACTCTAGGATCGATGTATCATAAGCTTATCAGCTTATCACATTATCATGGCATTGTAAACTTGTTTTTGAATAGTTTTGCAAAGCAGTGCGTTCAAGCTGAGTCAATACAATACATACAATAGTGAATATGCATGTCGTTTCAATAAGTAATATATTGCGTTTTTTGTATTCTATTTACTTCGTAGAATTTAATGATGACCATGGGAAACTATTTTATTTTATAGTTTTATAATTATTTCCATTTAAAAAATACAACATATTGTAGAAATGAAACGCAAATGAAAAACGCGTCACCGTCGTTGGCTACTGCCTTTTGTGACAAAGTGAGTACATTTCATAATAAAATATCAAGTTCAAAATTTATTAATATAAAATAAAACCCTTAAATATTTTGTAATAGGTTGTTTTAATCAAAAATAATGAAAAACAAAAACCGGCCACTCGCCATGCACCGCAAGTAAGAGCAGTATCATGTGACGTCACTTGATGCGCGCTAAAATGGCAGCCGTTTGAATTGTAGAATTACATTATTTCATAATAAAGAAACTTATTTTGATTTTATAACTATGAAATATGGATAATTTAGTTGTAAATTCTTATTCATAGCCCTAATTTGATCATATATTAACGTTTTGTGCATTAAAAAATTTACATGCATATTTTTTATTATGAAACTGTACATAACTAGGAATTGAAACCTCTTTATGTACCAGTTTCATAGACTACTATTAGTACACCATTGAGAGGTTTGGTCAATGTACCTTATCTAAGTTTAAAGACGCTACAAATATTCTATCTCACAAAATCCGTTTCGCTATGGTTGTATAAATCGCGCAACGAGTTATGAGCGCTCGGCAAAAGTGGTGGGGGACTAGCGCATGTGTTCACTCGCGCACAAAATTACTAAGTGCGATAGAGAAAAAATGACTAGTCCATTCAAGGTCAGCGCTCATAAACCGTTGCGACACTTGTAGTAGTGGGTGCACACGCACTTTTTTATAGAGTGCGTAACCTTGGGAGCGCTACGAAACCGGCACACACACAAAACGTCACTATTACAATCATGTCCAAATGAACTTGTGAGATAGAAGATCTGTACTACCAACACATACCGTTACCAGCGACACACCCAAATAGTTCAATCGGTCCAATAGTTTCTGAATTATGTTACGGACGACAGACGACCACCGTGCCCTCCTCGCTACTAAGGTTCCCGTTTTTTAATGGAACGCTAAAAAGAAACAAGTTGAATATTTCCCAGTTTCTGCTGTTTATAGCCTTGGCCACTGAATACATTATCTTGGCGTATATGGAAAAGTTACGAGAAAAAGTTGGCAGCTTCGGAAAGCTCCTTGGGATCAAATTAAGTTATTTTTTCTATGCCCCGCGTGCTATAGCTGTTAGATTGCCTTGTGGCTATATATGCGCTATAAAAATATAGCAGACTTATATAATATTATCATCATCAATGGCAGTCAACAACTTGACAACTTCAGACCCCAATAAAACAAAGGTCATAAAGGAGCGGTGTCGTAATATAGCAGACATTTTGTATGCTTATCTCTGTCTCTCTCATTGCAAAAGATTGAGAGATCGATTTTTATACCAACAAATACTGCAACAATCACTCTGAAATGAATATTATTATAAAGTTGAGGACTAATGCTATGTCAACACTGTTGTGAAAACTTGATTCCATAAAATTTTCTGGATAAAAAAAATTACAAAGTTACCTCCAAACGTACAATAAACCGATAGTATTCAATGAATACTTGAAATTAGATCTGAAACTTTGCATAATATAACTGATATTAGTATAAAGCAGCTGCAGACTGTTCCATAAAAATGAAAAAACCATCAGTGTAGCCGCAATTTCAAAATAACTGATGTTTTTGCGTGCGCGGCATCTGATTAGAGTAGGATAGACAGTTAAAAAGCAGAAGCGTTAGAGCAGGACTGCGAATTGAGCAAAATGTTCCGTGGAATTGAGGTACTACGGGCCCTTAATAAGGATATAAAGAATTATTATATATCACAGTATCGTACAGGTAAATGCACCCCCTGACAATAATCCTGCCTGTCAACCTGCATAGCTAGCACAGTTAATATTGTATCGACTGTCATCTTTTTCTAAACCTCTATCGTAAACCATGATTGTTTCCACTAACATTGTACTTGGGAAAAAACGAGATAGAGATGCTGATACAGTCTGTATCTACTTTATCGCGTTCACAGAACTGTTTGTCGATGAATCGAAAGAAAAATCGATTTTTTGAATGAACGAAACCTCTTCCTGATAAACGACTAATTTAAACAGTCTTTGTTGCACTTTAGAAGGCATGTAAAAATGAGAGTTTTGGAAATGGCAGGACAGCATCAATAATGGTAGGTACCATTAAATATCTTTGGTGAAAAGCATTTTAATATTCTTATTATTTGACTCTTTCTCAAGTGTAAAGTTGAATTTTTCGAATAGGTATATAATATCGAAAACTTAGATTCTAAGATCGAATAATAGCGAGTCGGGTCGGTTTTAGAAAAAGAAATAGGTACATACACGAATTTATTTTATAGATCCAACAAAGAATTTTGGTAGATTTACATATAGGTAGCTTAAAATAAAAATGAGTTGCGTTAGTCGCACAACATTATAAGGCCTAGCCATTTTGTGGTTTTTGGTCTGTTAATCGGTTAGTCGATTAAAACTCCACAAATGTACGATATAATCCACACATTTTCCACAACAAAACAAAATTCACGCTCTATCGAACTCTATCACCACCTCCTTGGGTCGGTGATACAGCTTTCCTCCAAAAACGTCAAAAAGTAGAAAGAAAGGTGTAACAATGTTAGCTAAGGAAGAGAGAAAAAATTTAAAAAAAAGAAGGGTTCTTTCGATATGTCAAAATAGAAAGACTTGCTTATTTCTTGGTACAATGTTAGCTAAATAGAAAGGACGATACGATTGGCTGCCATCTTGGAATAACTGTCAAAATCGAAGAGATACAGGCTCTATCGAGCTCGTATCGACTGCTATGCTAGCTATGCTGGTTGAAGATCGTATCTTTTAGTAGTATTATACCTGGTTACCTAAAGGTTCTCATTTCTTCGGTAAATAATGGACTCAACAATGGTTCATTTATTTCTTAAGACAATTTTAACGACTTTCTGACCCCCCCCTTACGTAAGAAAAAATGAGACTTGGATGAACCCCAAGTATTTACCAAAATTGCAAAGATAAAGAAGCAAAAATATAAAAAAACTCGTTGGTTTATGTTATAAAAAAGTATAAACTGAAGTATAACTGGTAACACATGTTTTAATATCATTTTTAGGGTTAGGTAGGTAAGGATCCCATAAAGTTGTCCGTGGCTTAGCTCAGATACTATTAGTACTAGAAAGCTGTAATTTGGCATAGGTATAATACATATTTAGTCACGCAAACAAAATGGTAAAATAAACCGGGTGTGTGAAAACCATTTTTCGATTTAGGAATCCGTTGGCAAAATATTAAGCTTAACCCCCGCTTTCACAATTGAGAATTTCTAGTTAAGTAGTGCTTAACTTTCAAATGCAGCGCTGTGATTGGTCAATTCGTCACTTATGTATCCACTTAGCGAGACTTTCTTAATTCAGAAACTGGCCTTTAAAGTGCTAATTTTTGTTCGAGTCAAGTACCCCCCCCTGCCGGCTAAACATTAAATTTGTTTATGAATATGTGAAAAAACACGACAATGTATGGGCCGTTCTTCGGGAGAGCAACTTGCGAGCGGACTAGAAGTTTGCCGCGATCTGTATTATAAAATGTACTGGGCAACTACCGAACCCTACACAGCGCGTGGCCCGACACGCATTTGGCCGGTTTTTATTGCTTACTTTTGTGATCTTACGTAAGAACAATTTAGACCCACCCTCATGTAAGAAAAATAAGTAAGACTTGTTCGGACCCCTCCCTCCCCAAATCGTCTTACGTAATACATGAACAGCCCCATATGGCTAGCTAACCACCCCACTGCCACAAATAAATATAATTATCATAGATTACTTTGACGGTATACTTTTTGATCTCAAGTATGAAGTGGTTTCTTCCTTTTTGGTAGAAAATTTTACAAATAGCTCCTAGTTATAATAAATGGGTTCCCTTTGTAGGCTGTGCGTCTGAAGTCTCAAGTTTGCCTGTTATTATATTAGTTAGTTATTAACAGCCCTGTCTACGCTACGGTAATTTAACCACAGCTTTTGCTGTCTCCGGTAATTTAACCACAGTAGAGCTCTTGTGGTTTGAATGGCGTCTTATACTGGTGTATTTTTAGTTGCTAACAAACAAGCTGTTGTTAAATTACCGTACGTCTATTGTTTTTATCGAGTAGATACTCGTCTATACGAATAACTTTTACCACGGAATTTTACCTTACTTACATACATAAAAACCTAGGTAGGAAACAGCTACATCCCATGTTTGTGGTAGATAATCTGTACAAATAATAAAGTAGTAAAAATCTATAACTCATAATAAAGTAGTAAAAATGTCGTGTCTATAAATATTGAATGTCTTAGTGAAATTTTAAATTAAATGTTTTCCAAAACTATAATTTTTGGAATATTTTCCGTCTGTCTGTATGTATGTTTCGTTTTAACTCCAGAACCACTGAACGGATTTGGATGCGGCTTTTTTACTATCATCGTAGTGACCCTAGTCAACATGTGTAAGATATTTCCAATACAAAAGAGAAGAAAATAAAAAAATGTATCCTAAAAATACAATATGGGTATCAAATTGTAGATATTAAAGATTTGATTATAAAAAAATATACTTTTACTGTATTTACCGTCACTGATTTCTAAAATCTTTGATAAACCACAAAAAAATGCATGTCCCACCCATTATTTCCGAAACTAGCGGACCGAAAAAAATTTAAAAAAATACAATTATAGGCCATAACTGGCCAATTACAGGAAAACTATAGCGATTAAAAGAAAGTTGAACACAAATAAGAAATATAAAAAAAATGAAAAAAAAATATTTAATACAGTATGGTTATCAAATTGTAGATATTAAAGAGCTGATTATAAAAATATATACTTTTACTATATTTTCTCTCACCGATTTCGAGAAATCTTTGAAAAACCACAAAAATTGCATGTTTATTTCCGAAACAGGTGGACCGAAAACAATGAAAAAAATCACGGTAATTTGGGATAACGTAAAGATTACAGGAAAAATATAGCGGTTGAGAAATTCACGAAAGTAAAATAACAAAATAAAATTTTAGTTTGTTTTATTGCGACTACCTTCTTCCTGCCTCTTCCCAAAACTGTCGAATTACGGAACCCTAGGTATGCGAGTCTGACTGACTCGCACTAGACCGGTTTTTTTTAATTTCATCGAAGTGACCCTGGCCAATACACGGGCAATAAGGGGTGTTCATAAAACGACACCCAGGCCGAAAACAGGGCAAAGATTAATTAAACACGGGCGGAGCTGCGGGCAAAGGCTAGTTTTTTCTAAAGCAAATTTAGTGATGTCTCAATAACGAATCTCCCAATCGTATTTTTTGTTTTAAACCTTATAAGAACGTGACCTTTATTTCTGTCGACCTTAAAAACAGATGAAAGTCGAAAGGTTATTCCGAAATGAACTAACTGTAACGAAAATTCTGTACACTTTGAGGCACTGACACTCGCGAACTTTGTCTTTGACAGACCTCAAACGCTCTACTGTTTTAACTTATTAAATCTGTGCTCCAACTGTTTTCTGCTCCCTGTGTCTGCCGCTCTAAAATACAAGACTAGCCTACCCTGCAGCTTCACCCATTTTTATCTCTGCCCTGTTTAGGCTAGCATTATTTTATCAACACCCCTTATAGCCTATTTCTGTTGACCAGGGTCACAACGATAATAGAAAACCGCATCTAAATCTGTTGAGGGTTCTCGTGTTAAAACGAAACATACATACATAAAGACAGACAGACAGATAAAAATTTTGGCTTCAGTACAATACTAAAAATCCATTTAATTAAAATTTTGAAAAAGTATAATAATATGATGAACAGACACTTTTTAGGGTTCCGTAGTCCGACAAGGAACCCTTATAGTTTCGCCATGTCCGTCTGTCCGCGGCTTAGCGCAGAAACTATTAGTACAGCTGTAATTTGGCATGGGTATAAATATTAATCACGACGACAAAATGGCAAAATAAAATCTTGCAAAAAAATTTCTTTAAGGTTACCTCTCATACAAGTAAACTGGGATGAATTTTTTTTTCTCGTCTATCCCATAGTGTGGGGTATCGTTAGATAGGCCATTCAAAAACATTGTGGGTGTGTGAAAACCATTTTTCGATCTAGGGATCTGTTGGTGAAATATTAAGCTCTAAAGTGAAAATTTTAGTTAGAG
This sequence comes from Ypsolopha scabrella, assembly GCA_910592155.1. Lineage (NCBI taxonomy): Eukaryota > Metazoa > Arthropoda > Insecta > Lepidoptera > Ypsolophidae > Ypsolopha > Ypsolopha scabrella. Next base: position 19,661,242 of record OU342964.1, on the reverse strand, counting down.
TGGAGCGTCCCCCCCCCCCCTGCTGGCTAAACGGTGTTTATAGAAATGTGAAAAAAATCACAGAAGTAGTATATATAATGAATTTAAAAGGAAAACTATCACAGCTAAGTAGGCTTTACAAGTTTACGAGTACAGGTCGCGCCAAACTTTTGGCCCCTATAATGTATGGGACCAGAAGTTTGGCGCGGCGGGCAACTACGGAACCCTACATTGCGCGTGGCCCGACACAGATAGCTAATCCACGGCTTCCCTTGCGACGTCTTATGAATCCCGACAAAAAAACACGGATATTTACCCACATAGGGAGGGATCCGTGTCTGTCCGTCCGTCCGTCTGCAGCAAATCCCAAGAACGGCTGGGCCATTCTTAATTATTGATTATTTTCTAAAAGCAGACGTATTGATAATTTATTCATCAGCCTTATCTAGTTCCAACTGAATACATCCAGTGCTGACCTCGTTCAATAATGCAGGTTTATTAAGCTGGAGAAGCTGTTCACCAAAGTTACATATTTAATAGACATGTTTAGTCTATGTGTATTACATAAATAAATATATATGTATATGTAAATAAATATGATTAATCGACTTGTTTGTCTTTATTATAACGTCTATGTGTATATAGATATATTTATAAATAATTTTCAATGCAAGTGCTCGTAAAGTTATGTTTTATATGCGTCTAATTTGTTGTCAAAGTTAACTTTACCGCACGATTGTTTTTTTTATTTTTTTTTTTAGTTTTTTAGTTTTGTTCCCCTGCATAGTGGGAAGGCAAATGGAACTTAGCTCATACAGCCATGTCTGAGGTATGTTTTATTTTTGTTATTTATCGAAAACAGTTGCCAATTGCCAGTGTTATCTTGTGTACCATAGATAGACTTGACAAAAATGCATAGAATAATAAAAATGAGCTGGTTTCAGTTTGATGCGTTCGCAGGCTGCGTTCAATTTGATGAAATGAAATGAAAACTGTTCAGACGACATTTTGAGTAGGTAGTAACTTTACAAATTGAAAATTCTGATGAAACTTAATCAACCAATTTGCACCTGATTTTTCCGTTTTAATTTCTTTTAATAATATGTATAGGTAACACGAAGGCTACAGGAATCTGGTTAAAATAAACTTCTTGGTAGGTAACCTCATTTAATTGTAATATGAATTAGAACTTTTTGATCATAATGCCAAAAGACAAAAAGTTTTAATGTGCGAGTTCGCAAAACGATACTGGCCACTTGCATTTTCAGAACATTATTTAAAAAAAATGTTATCGATCGGTCTTCCTTGTTAACAACATTCTTTGTATCTAATACACAATTTCGGGCAGCCATTGTTGTTAACATTTTTGGAATAAGGTGCTGGAGTCGAATTTCTGTTATGTATGACTGAAAGCAGCGTTTCGAACGCATCAAACTGAAAGCAACTTATTTCCATCAAGTTGGCAACTTGCGTGCAAAGAAAAAGAATGCCCGCCTAAAGTTAATTGTCGCTCGTGTTTCAAATCTTTCCTCGTAAGCTATTGCTTCCTTTACGCACATGTAGCATAAACTACTATTATTGGAAAATCATCGATTCGTAACCACCTGGAAATTTACAGTTGTCTTCGGATACTGAAGACCCTGAAAAAAAATTGGGCGCAGATGGACAAACCTTCATGATCCACCTGAAAGCACTTATAATGTGGCCTTTATCATCTACTGAACCTCCCACAAAAAAGTGGTCGGTTGAATAAATTTCCCCGTGTAAGTATATGCTTGCAGCGTTAGTAGGACGGCGGGCTCTCAACCTTGAGACCTTATACCTACCTTTTTGTTCCGTGCCCAGGTTCATATTCTGCCGTTCGAGCATACACCAATGAGTTTGTAGGACTTTATGTACTTACTATTCGTATAATTCCATCCATCACGCCTGGTTACTCCAAGTATACTCACTTTTCACTGACGATTATTTTAACTACAACCAATGTACCATGGTATTTCGTTCCAAATAGGGCAACCCGAATTACCTCAGTGTTTTCCTTCATCGTTCAGCGAGTATAAAATATGCAAATTTGTACTCCAATAAATTTCGGAGACTTATTGGTGCGTGTCATAGAGCAGATTTAGAATTTTAGTTAAATTTAATAATGAAGCCTACCCGAATTAAGTTAAATTTAAAGTGATTTTAACTTAGAGCCAGAACATTTAAAGTACCAAATTGATATGATAACTCGACTTAAGGCGGAACGTTTCGAGCTCAGTACAAAATGCACAACCTATGATTGTTTTTCTTGTTATTGAATGAAAAGCACTAAATAAATGTGATTTATGGCATTTCGCGATCATAGTTTAATCTCAATTAGGCTTTTCTACCAACATTTTGTAATTTTATGCATTGCGTTGTAAATGAATGTCCAAACCAACTTAAAACACGCTTTTAAGTTTTTATTGACATTGTACCTAACTATAATCCATAAAATGACGCAATTTTGCTAAAAACCCCCGATAATTATTAAACAATAGTCGCAAAGTAAGATGAAACATTTATAAATTTATAAACATTATACATTTTATTAAAAAATGAGATTAACAATCATAAGTTATGCATTTTGTACTGAGCTCGAAACGTTCTCCCTTAAACCTTCCTTTTTTAAGCGACTTGTTACAAAAGTACCGGGACTTTAAGAATTGTAACTTATTTTTTATTGACTAGCAATTGGGGTGATTTTTAATAAGCTCATGATTCTAAAGAGCTTGGTCCGCCACTACTATTCCAGTTTCCGTCACAAACGCTGCGGCAAAGATTTGCATACAAAAGAGGCATGCACTGCTGCCAGTTTTATAATGCCAACGTAAGCTATGAGCTGGTCAGTGCACAAGGGTGTCTTGGCACAGATATGGGCTTTTATTTTAAAGATTCTAATAAAAACATTTTTTTTATATCATTGCGGTATAGAAAATCTGAAAAGTAAAGGACGGCGATTCTCGCAATTTTTTTCACATGCTTTGCTTTTCATACGCCTCTGCTTATCGAGTCATAAATGCCGTGTGATGATAATGATATTAACTATACCTCCTTCAAAGACACGTAAAGCATGTTATGAATACGTACAGCAGGTTTATATTTTAAAAGTTTGATACGTTTCTTCATAAAGAGCTTGTAAAAATCACCCGCTTTCGGCCTTCGCAAATTGTTGCATGTGCGAGAATCACCCTCCTGGCCGTCAATTCTAGCTCGTGCGCAAAAATTGCGAAGGCAGATAGTGGGTGATTTTAAAAGGGATTTTGTGCGGATATGTATAGATTTTTTTGATTGAAAACTTATAGTGAGCATTCCGCATATCCATCTTCTATTTGATGTGGTTTAGTCACTCTAATTTCCATCGCATGGCATCTATCAAGCTTTAAACAAATATCTACTGACTGATATTCCGAATGCGCAATAATGCCGGAATAGCCGCCCTGGACGTGAGGAGCTCTGAACCGGGACTCGAACTAGGGACCTCTCGCTTACCAGGCGGTTGCTCTACCACTGAGCTATCCAGTTCTCAAACACAACACATCGGCATAATATGTAGTTAGGAAAAATCATTATTAGTTCAAAACCTAAAAGCCGCTCATGACGTACCGTACTACCATTTTCACTTTACAAAAATGAACTAAAAAGACATTTTTTTGTGAATTAAGAAACAGTTATAATACGTAACTTTTGGTTACCAACGGATTTACGTTTGCTTTTTTTTTAATTTACGACATTTCTAAAAAAAGATGCGCTGCAAAATGTTTTTCAGGACCATCTGATTTTTTTGCAGGTAGCTGGCTTACCTAGTTGAGGTAAACTACCCTATTACGCGTAATAGGGTAGATACTTATGTACAAGTAAATCCTTTTCGTTCGGTTTAGCTTATTATACACATTTAAGGGTTGATCTTGCTAAGTTTCTTCTTCTTAGCGAGACTAATCAAATGGGCAGATTGGGCATTATGTTTATTTGTAGTTTATTTTTCTATCTACTTAAGGTGGTAACGGAGGATCTCGGTGCAAAATGCACATCATAATATTGTTTTCCTTATCTTTGAATAAAAAGTATGCAAAAAATGCGTTTTATAGCAATTTGCGCAAACCGCTTGTTAATAGTAAGGCAAGGTGATCACATGAAAATTATTCAATTTTATACGTTACATTTTAGCTGCATTACATTATAACTGTAAACACGCTTTTAACTTTGTTACTGTAATGCAAACAAATTGTAATACATTAAAGTACATATTTTTTTGTGAAGAGTTTTTTATTAATAAACTATTTCCGCAGGTTGCTTTAAAACACATTCATTGCATACTTTTTATTCAAAATTAAGGAAAACAATATTATGATGTGCATTTTGTACCGAGGTAAAAAGTTACCCCATTAATAATTAGTTGCATTATAACAAATCCGGAAGTCACGGGTTCAAATCTCATAGGGCAAATTTGTGTTGGGAAAATTTGTATTTGGTGTAACCATAGATCTAGTGGTGTATCGCACAATAAGCCGTGAGCCTAAATTTGTACCCCAAGGGGTAACCTTTACCTTTACGCCATTAATTGTTATTTCACAAAAATCGGCTTTTTTGCGAAGAAGCAATTCACGCTATTTTACGGCGACGCATCGTCACGATATAACCGCGGACGGGTTGTCATAGGTGTGAAGACGTACACCCACGTTTATATTTCGTGGCAGCTTAATGAGTAGTGAGCCTTTTGGACGTACTTCGGGCACAATTTGGACCCACCATGCAGAACGAACACAAATTTTGCTACGAGATTTGAACCCGTGGCTTTCGGATTTGTTGTCTTGACTTTCTAATCACTAGACCAGATGTGTAGAAATGTTAGTTTAAGGGGGTGTCATTGTCTCTTTGCAAATACATTTAAAACTGTGAAATAGTAATAACTACATTTGAAAATAAAAATGTACAATAATTCACTTTCTGAATTTAATATTTTGGCCTTTCGATATACGATTGATGCATTTTACTGCATCCAATAAAATAGCAAAGATATGTCTAAACTATAATATAAATACCATTTCATTCGAGTTATATTGAGTTTTAGAAAATAAATTTATACCAAAATATACATCGTAAGTAATGTGATAAAAAGCGGCCGTCATATTAAAATCCATCTAAGCAGGATACTGAGTTGGAGCAGGACAGATTTCTCTGGATAACCTCGCCTTAATGTTCAATAGGGTTATTGACATAATTTCAGCAACATACCCCTACTTTGTATACGTTTACGAGTATTGACTTTTGACCTATTGGGCCGGATGTAGCCATGTGAAGCGAGCAAGTCGTATTTTCCTTTGATACCCCGAAATGGAACCTGCCTGCGAAGTATCTTGCTCCAAAATATTTATTGGCATTTGTAAAGATGTAAAGTACGAAATAAACATGGTATGATCATATTTATGTAAGAAAGTACGAATGTACATTAGGGTGTCTCGAGGTTCCACTTTTTTCGAATTTCATTGTGATTTACTTGGAAACGACATACATATAAATAGCTCAAACAAAAAAAAATGGACTGCATCTTCTGCCTGCGCATTTGATTCAAAGTTTTCCAAATGTAAGGGAGAAAATAAATGTTTTTCTTTAACTTCTTTTTTTCTTTTTTTTTGTTTATGGCACAAAAATAGGTTCCTTAAATTCTGTTTGTGTCCCAAGGTCGTAAGTTTTTTTTTTGTTTATGGCACAAAAATAGGTTCCTTAAATTCTGTTTGTGTCCCAAGGTCGTAAGAAATATAAATCTCTTAAAAATGCCTCAGAATGAAAAATTCTGTGAATTAACACAGTTATTATGAAATTTTAGACATGTTAAGTGACGCATATTTTTTTGTATCTTTTTTATTATACAACGTAAAATTTAAGTCATTTTGTTAACGAATACTGGTGATAGTACTCGTCCATATGAACAACTTTTACTATGAAGGCAACCCTGAAATCGTGAAAAAAAATCAACCGTTTCATACATTTGAGTCGAGTAGGTATTTAACTTTTCTATGGAACAGCTGTTTTTTTTTCACGATTTTAGGATTGGTTCCATAGTAAAAGTTGTTCATATGGACGAGCACTATCACCAATTTTCGTTAACAAAATGACTTAGATTTCACGTTGTATACTTAATACATGCGGCTTTAACCAACAAAAATACATTAAAAATTACCCAATATGAAAAAAGATATCTTTTATCTTCCTGACATTTTATAAAACTTTGAGTCATAAATTCTAAGACAGAAGGTTTAGTCCTATATTTTTTTAAATTTTTTATTTAGGCTGTTTATAGATCTCTTCAAAAGTGGAATTTCAAGCAACGCTAATGTACATACATAATTACTCAAACATATCGTTCAAAGGAGCTGCTAAACTAACTTACTCGTATACATTGTGTTTCAAATTCCGAGAAATAATGAATTATGAAAACCTCATTTCATCTGTTTGACGTTCAATTACATTAAAATTTAATGCCTTGAATGACAAGTTTTAGCGCCATAATTTATTAAAATTATTTTCCTCAGTAGGTAAAAGAAGAAAGGCATACTAATACAATTGAACTCAGAAGTTCAGATTCGCGCGTAGTTTGCGTCGGTTCGCAATTAAAACTTTAGCAATTGCAATTGTTCATAGAGTGAGCTCCATGTTATCTATTGTAAGTAGTTTCGAATGGATACATACATTGTCTATTAGAGTTCTGTCGCAAAATTTAAATATTTTCAAAGTGACTATTTTTACAAAGCTAAATGATGAATGCCTATATCAATACTTTCACGTTTTATTTTATTTTGCGTAATTTGTTTGTTCTAACTAGATATTTATTTTTATAGGCTATGGGCTTGTGCTTGGCTACTGCCGTGCCTGATAGGAAGCGTTGATGAGGCCCAGGATGAAGGGTGGACGCCTAGAAAGTTGTGCTAGGTATATTTAAAGTATTCGGATGTTGTATCTCGGCTTACGAAGCTCGGGGATGTCACTTAAACGCATCCCAATCATAAGGCAATCTAACAGTTTTGCCATTTGGATTTAATTAAACTAGTTTCCTTTTCCGTTCTCGTAGCATATGGCAGTGTAGTCATTTACTACTACGGCGTAGCAATCGAGTGGTTTTTTTGATATTTGGACGGATCGTAGCAAATATCTGCCGTTAGCAGTGAACAAATTTATTATTTAGAGTAGGCATCGACTTATTTTATTTTTCTAAGGCTTTGTTTATTTTCTAAAAAAAAAACTCATTGATCCATCAGCCTGTTTTGTCCATTGCTGGACATAGACTTTTCCAAGGTTTCACCACTCTAGGCGGTCGTCCTGGAAAAAATGCCCATACTTACACACGCTGGGCAGGTGGGTTGGTGAGAAACAAGGCAAGAAACTTAATAAGATTTTATATTTTATATCACTCTAAGAAAACAAAAATAAACAGAGTAAAATTATTAGAAACTAGCTTTTTCCCACGGCTCTATCCGCGTGTAATTCGGTTTATGCTTTTTTTCCGGGATAAAAAGTAGGCTATGTGTTAAGTTAGGGTATAAACTATATCTATTCCAAATTTCATCCAAATCCGTTCAACCGTTTCACCGTGAAAGAGCAACAAACATAAACACACACATACAAACTTTCGCATTTATAATACACGTATTAGTTTGATATAGACATAAACTTTAGCATCCAATGACTCTGCGTCCCGTGTGAGTCAAATATTCGCACGTAGTATTCTAAAATAGACCTTCCACAAGAACGCTAGAATTTGGGAAAGAAAATCCGTGGTTTCTTTATATTCCATCCATCCATCCATCAGTCTGTGTTCATCCACTGCTGGACATAAGCCTTTCCCAAATTCCGCCACTCTTCTGAATATAATTTTTATACTATTAAGGGTCCATGCCACCCAAACGTGCCCCACCGTATTGCTGATTCATGACAGAAAATATTTGTTTAATGAGAAATAAATAATCACACAAGTTGTCGAAGAGTTTTATTACAACCTAATTAATTTTATTTTTGCATAGAATTCATAGCAAGCTAGAAAAAAAAATCTAAAGTCACTAAAAGTCACGTAAAACTGCTCTTCGCGTATTTCCCATTGACGGTTTCCCAGATGATTTTGGAAACTGATATTCAGTCACTCGTAAGTTAAGAGTATACAGAATGGTGTGATTGGTTTAATTTTGCCAAACAAAAATTGTAACTTGGTGTATTTATCCATCGAACATAATAATTCGGCATAGAAACGTGATTCTTTAGAGCGCGCGATGTTTCGGTTGTCGTAACAGCCACGGCTCAGAGCGCGCTATTTTAAACAATAATGAAACGTCACAGAGTTCAGTTCTACTTGACGCTAAATGAGGTGCTTAATGTTAGGGAGAACGGGTCCTTAACTGCCGGTATAAAACAGGGATCAATACTTCAAAATGTGAAGCCATTAGTTGTATGTGTGCTGCGTCCACTTAACTCTCGTTTATTAACGTACTAGCTTTTGCCCGTGGCTCCGCCAGCGTTTTTCAATCTTAGGCTTGGGCGTTATTTTATGAACACGTCTTATAGCCTATGTCTTGACCAATCTCACTACGATGATAGCAAAAAAACCGCATCCGAATCCGTTGAGTGGTTTTAGAATTAAAAGCGTTAGTTCAATGTTTGCCCCTTTTTCAGCTTGGGCGTTATTTTATGAACACCACTCATAGCTTAAGTGTTGACCACACTTACTACGATGATAATAAAAAAAACTACATAATCCATCGAGTGGTTCGCAAGTTAAAACGGAACATACAGACGGAGAGACAGCCAGACAAAAATTCAAAAAATTGTATTTGGCATTTGTACAATACTAATATAATAACACATTTCACTTAAAACTTCGCAAAAATATTACACGTAAAGACATGACCTTTTTACTACTTTATTATTAGTATAGATATAGAAGATGTACCTACATGGATAGACATTAATTGACTCGTGTCGATTGAACGTTGAAACTATTTTCACAGTGCATGTGACCTCGATCCTCTATAGCCTCTACAGATATGCCAGGATATATAAGGTTCATAGAGTAACCGGTGTTATATCATTTTAGGGCAACGGTAGTGAAATAGAAATTAGTTTTCCCAGTTGGTAACTACGCAATAACGTTGAGCGCCGTGAGCTGTGGTGTGTAGGCGTATTATTAATCAGTTTCTACTTTAGTATCTATACTAATAATGAAGAAGTAAAAAATTCGGGTCTGTACATTAAATATTTCCCCAAAATCTTAAAAGAAAATGGGTTATTCTTATTATATTAGTATTGTACTGGGGACAAAACCACAATCATTTTAACTTGAGAGCCACTCAACGAATTTGGATGCGGTTTTCATTATCATCGTAGTAACCCTGGTCAACATAAAGGCTATAAGGGATGTTCATAAAATAACGCCCAAGCCGAAACCGGGGCAAATGATGAATAAACGCGGGCGGAGCCGCGGGCAAAGGCTAGTTATATATATAATTGGTTTTAACCACTAAGTAATTATGATTAATTTTATTCATCGATTTAACTACATCGCCGGCTGTTTGCATCACGCAACTACCTATAGAACTATTATTAATAGTAAGTATTATAATTTATTATTATGTAGATCTATAAAACAAAGATGGTGGCTACTGCCACGAACGCAAGCAGATTCAAGAGCTCAAAACAATATAAAATCGCAATAAACAAATTCGAATATAAAACAAAAGGAATATACCTACACATTTTTACGACCACAATAGGACGATAACATATGTATTATTTTATTACTTAAGCTGGTAACAGAGGATCTCGGTGCAAAATGAACATCATAATATTTTTTTCCTTACTTTTGCAAAAAAGTATACAATAACTGCGTTTTATAACAATTCGCGCAAACTGATTGTTAATAGTTAGGTGATCACATGAAAATTATTCAATTTTATGCGTTACATTTTGACTGCATTGCATTACAACTGTAAACACAGTTTGAAGTTTGTTAATGTAAAGCAAAACAAAACGTAGAACATTTTTTTTGTGAAGGCTTCATTATTTTTAAACCATTTTTGCAAATTGCTTTAAAACGCATTTATTGCATGCTTTTTGTTGAAAAGTAAGGAAAAAAAAACATTTTGATGTGCATTTTGCACCTAGGTAAAAAGTTACCCCCTTAAGTACAAAATTGATTTACGAGTCTGTCTTTCTACGACTCTGCTCTAACCACCCCTTTGGGCCAATACTTTTAGCATTACATATTTACACACTAGCTTTTGCCCGCGGCTCCAACCGTATCGAATGAATTTTCGTAGATATAAGGAAAACAAAAGAATATGATTTTCTGGACGACAATATGCAACGGTCACCATGTTTTTACCAAAGTGCTAATAAATACCAATCAAATAAGCCAAATTCGAAGGGTCTGCTGTTGTCCGTTGAGGAGATCCCGTACCCACCTTCCAGTCCCATCATTAGACCCTGGTCTCCATGTTTTACCAAAGTGCCAATAAAGACCACTCACATAAGCCCAAACTTGAAGGGTCTGCTGTTGTCCGTTGAGGAGATCTCGTACCCACCTTCCAGTGCCATCAGCAGACCTTGGTCACCATGTTTTATTAAAGTGATAATAACTCGAAGGGTCTGCTGTTGTCCGTTGAGGAGATCCGGTACCCACCTTCCAGTCCCATCATCAGACCTTGGTCTCCGTGTTTTACCAAAGTGCTAATAAAGACCAATCAAATAAGCCCAAACTCAAAGGGTCTGCTGTTGTCCGTTGGGGAGATCCCGTGCCCACCTTCCAGTCCCATCAGCAGACCCTGGTCACCATGTTTTACCAAAGTGCTAATAATTACCAATCAAATAAGCCCAAACTCGAAGGGTCTGCTGTTGTCCATTGAGGAGATCCCGTACCCACCTTCCAGTCCCATCATCAGACCCTGGTCACCATGTTTTACTAAAGTGCTGATAAAGACCAATCAAATAATCCCAAACTCAAAGGGTCTGCTGTTGTCCGTTGGGGAGATCCCGTGCCCACCTTCCAGTCCCATCAGCAGACCCTGGTCACCATGTTTTACCAAAGTGCTAATAATTACCAATCAAATAAGCCCAAACTCGAAGGGTCTGCTGTTGTCCATTGAGGAGATCCCGTACCCACCTTCCAGTCCCATCATCAGACCCTGGTCACCATGTTTTACTAAAGTGCTGATAAAGACCAATCAAATAAGCCCAAACTCGAACTCTGTATCCGTTGAGGAGATCCCGTACCATAACTTCTAATTACTACCAGTAGAAAAGTAAATTCCAAAAATCTTTAAATGACGATAACTTTTTTTTCCGAGATCCGATTTTAATGAAATAAAGCCTATATTCTATTCCAAATTAAGTTCTGTACAGATGTGAAAACTACATGAAAATTCGTTCAGTAGTTTTAGAGATGTGCGTAAACAAACAGACAGACACACAGAAAAAAATTCTAAAAATCGTTGATTTGTGTTCTATTACTCTCCTTCAGTCACCCCCTTTCTATTTCTATTACTTTTCTTCGAGACACGGCGGTTTCTACTGTTTTTTAAGTATTGATTGGTATTGATGACAAGTGTAAAATAGTAAATGAATTGTCCATATTTTCTATGAAACAACCGCTGCTTAAAAATGATCACATTACGTAAGTAAAACATAATCATGCATCAATTTATATGGAATGACAAACTTGTTCTAACATTTCAAAGTTCTCCAGGTACGCTTGATTGCTCGATTACTTTCGACAGCTTCGTGGAAAGTATTCTAATAAAAAAACTTGTTGTATAATTTATGTAAGAAAATAATCGGGACGGTCTGTTTTAATTATCTTTTAAAATTATATCGGCGTTTGTAAAATAAATCTGTATTCATCCTTGGAGCCGTCCGTCCTTGACCTGCCCCGGATACCACCCCCTGGACAGAAGGTAGGTAGGCTACGCCACCCACCTCCATATCTAAGTCCCTATTGGACTAGCAACCTAATTGTGCGAAACTAAAACTAACACTACACGCCTAATACTTACGTCATTTAGTCGGCTTCTACATAGTTCAATGTTAGTTTTAAATAACCTGTACCTCATCCCATACGGTTATGGTTTACTATACGAGTATATAGGTGAACTTTATGGCTGCGTTCTTAAAACTTGAAATGAAACAATCAACTTCCGGCTCAGTAACTCTGCTACGAAGCTGTAAGATGTAATGTAATAAATCTGGATATCGCTGCATGATGGACTGCTTTTTACCGAAAAAGCATGCTTTTTCATGAAAAACCGAATTATGCGTAATAATGGGTCGGCCATTACGCGATCATACGAAATATTGGTATAATCTGACATTTTCAGGGACAAGCGAGATTAGTTTAGTAAGATGACAAATTATTTTTAAACAATTACAAGAAAAAGTAAAAAAAAACGCATAAGTGCGAGTCGGACTCGCGCACGAAGGGTGCCATACTATATATCTATAAAAACGGCAAAAAAATCATGTCTGTTGTATGGGAGCCCCCTTAAATATTAAATATATTTTAATTAAATTATTTATTTTTAAAGTAAATATATAACTAAATATTCTGTGAATATTTCAAGCATTTTTAGTATTTGTCGTTATAGCGGCAACAGCAATACATCGTCTGTGAAAATTTCAATTGTCTAACTATCACGGTTCATGAGATACAGCCTGGTGACAGACGGACAGGCAGACAGCGGAGTCTTAGTAATGGGGTCCCGTTGGTTACCTTTTGGGTACGGAACCCTAAAAAAGATGGGCGAAGCGGAAGGAAGAAAACAAATTCGGGGAGCGAGTTCAGATATTAGACTATTATATCGATTCATACCGCAAAACTCAGTTAATAAAACCAAGGGTTGAAAAAAAAGGAAAATTGAAAAAAAGACATGCTTGCTAAGTTTCTTGCCCTTCTTCTTAGCAATACTAATCGAGAGGCGCGGATGGTTAGGCATTATTTTTATTTATGATTTGTTTAGTTCATTTTTCAACACATTTGTTCATTGCATTTTATTCCTATATTTCTCTATTTTATTCAGGTGTTTTACCTTTATTACATTTTAGTAACCCAACCTAAATATTTTTGCATGTATTTTTTGTATGTATTTCCCCTATTATTACATAAATTTTTATATTCTAAAGTTATATATTGTAAGATTAACTTTGGCTTGTAGAAAGTATACTTATTGTATCTATTATATTTTACAAAATAACTATTTTGATTAATGATTTTGACTCGCTCGTTTCTTACTTTGCTTATGTTTCCATCCGTATAAAAGATTTCGTAATATCAGCGTCATCATAATTTTATCTGCTTTTATGTGATTTCGTATGATCGCGTAATTGAACTGTTTACGCCATAATTTAGTTTTTATTTATTTATTTTTATTGGTCTGCCAACAGAAATTACACTTACAAAAGTATATATAAAAGACAAACACAACATGTAGGCAAACACAGCCTGCCTGTAGGACACTTAAATGCACTCGAAGCGACCTAATAAAATCAATGTTTAAAAATATATAGAAAATTATACAGTTTAAGTAAGTCAATTAAAAACTAAAACCAAAATTTTTTTTTTAATGAAGAAATTTTTCACGAAAAATCTTGTTTCTTCCGCGAAATGCAGTTTGCACCATTATGCTACGATATTGACACGTTCATGGTTAATGTATATAATACTAGCTTTTGCCCGCGGTTTCACCCGCGTTGTGTTTTTGTTTTGTTGAGTTTTTGTGTACTCCTATAAAATCAGTCAATATTATTCGGACAGTTACCTACAGTAAACACGGCTGGTGAAATGTGTGTGTTAAGGTGCGCGTCTACATGCCGGCTTCGGACGCTCCACATTAATCGTATCAGACGGATTTTTTGAGCGTAATGCGGGAGTGCGTCCACTGTAACCGCAGCAACCGGATTGCCGACGCGAACGCCATTTGCAAACGAATTTTCAACATTGACATCGGGATTTTCGTAGCAAGCGGACGAATTTTGTGTGTGAACCAAAATGTAAAGTGATGAGGAAGAACTTGCCGTGGTCACTTGCTTGTTAGCTGAAGATTAAGGAAAGAAACGGAAAATGTGGATACCCGATATATTATGGCAGGCGACACAGCGTCGGCGGCGGCGCGGAGCGCGGGAGGGGAGGAAAAGCGGACGGAGCGGGCGTGTGATTGCGTCCACGGATCGGCAATCCAAATGACGTCATCCGCACTAAACGGAAAAGTTGCCCCATCGAGAATCCTCGCCGGCATTGCCGACAGTCCGATGCGTCCGCGCATAAGTGGACGCGCTGGTATGGCAAACCATACAAAGAATACTAAAATCCGTTTGATGCGGTCACTGCGGATCGTCCGATGCCGGCATGTGGACGCGTGCCTTTATGCGTCTTTGTTTCCCTTTTTGTGTGTCTCTTTTATAGTTTTTCCATGAAAACAAAGGGAAAAAGTAGTTTTGTCCTATTCAAAGTCTAGAACTACATTTTTGCAAAATTCCAGCCTAATCGGTTTCGTAATCATGGCGTGAAAGGGTGGCACATCACTTTTCTATAGAAATTTGAAAGCTCATTTTCACCCATGGGAACTGATTTATGGGATAAAAAGTAGCCTATGTCCTATTCAAGGTCTAGAACTACATTCATATAAAATTTCAGCCCGATCGGTTCAGTAGTTACGGCGTGAAAGAGTAACAGACATCCATCCATCCATCTAAACATTCGCATATACCTACATATAATATTAGTGGGATATGTCACAAGTCACAATCGTGCTCCATGATCTATTGTTTGTTCTTCAATTGTTATCATCATCTGAACTTAAGCATATAAGCAATGTACCAAATATTTTCCAGGAATAAAATTGAAATGGAATTTTCACAATATTAAATTGTTGTGTTACCTAAATAAAGGTCTAATATAAACACAAAAATATCACGTCAGAGTACAAAATTTAAAATTCATGAGTTTAATAACCACAGCCATCGAGGTTCGTTAGATGAGTTTTCACCGCGTAAAAACTTTCAGGAGTCAGGTAACCTGTGACCTTGAAAGTTTGGATGGCGTAACCAAGTACGCCGAAAAGTCGACAGAAATATTTGAATAATGAACAATGCCGCCCGTTTCTTTGTGTTCGCCCTGTACAAGGGAAAAATTAAATGACGCAAAGAGTTATTAGGACATTTTTCTCGTTTTGTTATAAACTGGGTGACTTTCGTGTAATATCTTTCGGGGAACAATGAAAATAATGGAGCGTTAGAAATATACGAACATACCTACAAGGTGTTTCTGTGACTTGCTACATAACTTAACCTTCGCAATGGTTGGCATGGATCTGGAAGATAGAATAATAGGCACAATACATTTAATTGTAATTTTTTTTTTACACGCATGCGACTGATTAATGAACATGTTCTTCTGCTCACACTAAACTACTTTTGTTCAAACACTTTTGAAACTACGCATAAAACTCTTAAAACTACGCGTAAAACTCTTGAAACTACGCGTAAGACTCTTGAAGTTACGCGTAAAACAGATCACTTTTACCCGGTATAGATCTATCGGGTGACTTTCGTTTCAGGGTCATTGAATCTTGGTCCTGACCACTTACCGCGTCTCCAGTATGAATGTGGCTATATAAACGAAATTCACCCTATATGCCGCTATCTCTATGAACAGTTGTTAAGTATGATGTAGATTATGTGGTTTCGTTTAAAGATACCTTTCAATTTACTCCACTACATTCACTCACATGCGTCTCCCACAGGGAAAGGGTCGGACCTCCGCCAGTACAATCATGACACACCTTTCTCGTTTCATCCACATACCTAAGTGCTCTGAAATTTATCAAGCTTCGAATTAGTACATTGAGTAAATAATAATACAAGGCATTATCAAATTCAACCAATAAAGTTATTAACGAAATGCTACAGTAGTAAATTACCTACATACCGAAAATCCCCTTTTTAGGGTTCCGTACCCAAAGGGTAACCAACGGGACCCTATTACTAAGACTTCACTGTCCGTCTGTCACCAGGCTGTATCTCGTGAACCGTGATAGTTAGACAGCTGAAATTTTCACAGATGATGTAGATATTTCTGTTGCCGCTATAACAACAAATACTAAAAAACAGAATAAAATAAATAATAAAGGCTGCTCCCATACAACAGATTTTTTTTTTTTGCCGTATTTATAGATAATGGTACGGAACCCTTCGTTGGCGAGTCCGACTCGCACTTGGCCGGTTTAAATGTTATCGAAGTTACAAGTTAGACTGTACCCGAGCCTATAACACGAACAACGCCAGATTTTCGAGGGTTCTTTTGAAGAAATTAGGACACACTTTGTTATAAAATATATTTGATTTGTTGATATTTTATTCAAAAAAAACATTAAGATATATACTTACTTAAGTCTAAAAACTTCAACCGTATTAATATTGGCTTTAAAATTTTCATGAAATTAAAAAATACTTGTTTTTTTAAAATGGAATATGTAAAACAAGTAAATTGAAGTAAATCTACTTATATCCAAAAATGGTTTGCCTATAAAATATTTCAGTACTAGCTTAACCTCTTTAATCTGCTGTTTCGCGCGTGATTATTAGTATCACCCATCCATTGAATAATCGCCTCTATGAAAAGGTAATAAAGTATTTGACATTGGTCTTACTGTGTTAGACGGTTAGTAACATTTTTTTCAAGCCTATGCCATACCCTTAATTATTAAGTAACACTGAAAGCATAGCCCGCGTCCCTACAATCTAAATTAATTAACTCAAGTAGTACGTAATTAAGTGTTCTGTGACTGATGGAAATAAAGACGAAAGGTCGTGAAAATAAAGCTCCTCGAAATAAAGCTGGCTTTGTCGGTAAAACTGCTTGTCCTGTTTAATAATAATTATGAACGAAACTAGGTCTGTTCCCAAAGGGACACTCTCACGCCCTACTTCCACTATGCAGAAACAGGTGAGTATTTTCAGCGCCCGGTAAAACCTTTATAAAGCTTGTTTTAAGAATCAGTTGTTCAGTTGTAGTCGAATCATAATAAAATAACTCAAAAAGCACCTCTAAAGTAAAAACAACAACGTCCATATATTATAGTCCATAACGTCCAACAGTTCTTTAATTATATTACAGCAGCTTTAAAATAAAAGGATTGGCCATATCTGTGAATTTTAGAATATTTAAGTAATAAAATAAATTCGCTACTGTGCCAATGTTCAAAATACAATCATTTTAAAGATACTTAGTAAAATCATGAAACAAAAATTATGCACATTTCGTTACTTTTATCTGAGAGCAATTTTTTGGTAGTTATAGTTCTTGTATTTCCGTTATAAATCTGAAATCACTTCCGATGGTATCAATTGGAAATTTACTGTAGCATTTCGTTAATAACTTTTCAGCACTTGCAACTTGACACCTATTGATGCAATTTCGAGGTTTCAAATTTCCAAGCAGAACTACAATAGACGGCTCTTTGGTATATTCTCAGCGGGGGTTGTTACTGACCTAGATCTAGAGCTTGATCTAGAAGGCAAGACTGCAGCTTGCTTTCTGTCTGCCAGATTAACCCTAATAGAGCTTAATGGTTTAATATTGAAATGGCAGAAGGCGTAAAACACCACTACGTGTGTTCCCGTAGCGCCGTGACCCGCACACTAATCTTATAACTTCTTTAATTGTTTAGCGAGTCGACGAACGTGCGGCCGTATATCTTCAGGTTAATAACGCCACATGTGAGGCTTTAGTCCACTACTTTGTTACTTTTCACTAAGTACCTATATCGTAGCCACTTTATTTGTTTACTAGCTCTTTAACCTGAACGGACAATAAAGTGATTATAAGTTTCCGTTTTTAGGATCGCCAAGGGGTGCCAAACAGGACCGTTAATAAGCCTTCGCTGTCTGTCTGTAAGGGGTCCACAGGTTAAATCGTAATAGGTAGAAGGTTGAAATTTTCACAAAATACGCGTTACTGGTTTCTATAACAACAAGTAATAAAGTATTTAAAAAATAATTGAATGGGGATATATAAGAAACCTCGAACAAGTTGTATTTCAACGTTATTTGTTTATATTACTTAATTACTTAAAGACGGTAATATAAGTTTTAAATCTAGTCATATTGTAGGACATAATCTAAAGGACAAGAAAGATAATAAAAAGTAGGGTTCCGTACGCAGATGGCACCAATATTTTTGTGAGTTTCTACCATTTTAGCGGCTTATTTTTTGTAACCTTGATGATGCTTTGGCTAGTATATAGTTGTTATTTTCCATAATGTTTAAGGGTTCCGTATCCCGTATCGTGGGGTGGTACGGAACCCTCTGTGTGCTAGTGCAACTCGCACTTGGCTAAATTATTTCATTTTAAGGTATGGATCCCTAAATATAGAAGTACTTATTACACATATACAAATATTACATGCATTTATTTAATTTATAATGCATTATTTAATTTTATTATTAGTTTTTATTGTAGGTTATTTTGTTTTAATTAACAAAGCCAAACAACAAGTCTTTTAAAAAGACATGGACACTAAGCCATCAAGGCCCTTTTCATAGTCCATGACGTTTTTAGTCAATATATCTACACGCGAACGTTTAATAAAACCTGACGCTAATTCATTAGCTATATTCAGTGTCATGCATGACTACAATCAATTTGCAACTGTTAACCTCAGCGGTTTGATGTACCAACCTAATGTAAATAATCTTCAAGATATTTATTACTCTCGTCAAAACTTGTGAGCTTGATGTCTGTTCAAAACACAAATCAGGTAGGAATTTATGATTTAAGAGGCTAACACACGCCAATGACGATCGGGTTTAAGTCTCCTTAGTGCTTCCTTATTTGGTTATATAAACGAAAGTCACCTTTATCAAGTTGAAAATGAATCCTCTAGCTTTATTGAACTCTATAAATCAGAATCAATAATAGAACACAAAACCGTAAAAAATTGTGAGGAAACCTGCATGCCCTAAAAAGAGTGTATTTGTGCCCGAAGAACGGCGATAGGGCTCACCACTCATCACGTTGGGACGTAATTATCGTCGGTGAAACGCGCGTGTACCGAGTGTGGACTGTGACTTACATTTCACAGTTCACATTCGGAACACCTCTGACACCCCCCGGAATTCATGTCGTGAAGTTATATAAAAAGATCGTGTCTGTAAATTTAATAATTTATTCAAAATTTCAAAAGTAATTTTAATTTTAGTGTTGTACTGAAGCCAAAACTACCAGTTTTGATTTTTCACCTATACTTGTATGTATGTAGATATGTATAGGTATGTTCCTTTTTAACTCGGGAACCACTCAATAGATTTGGATGCGTTTTTTTTTTAATATCATCATAGTGGCCCTAGTCAACATAATATGGACTATAAGGGTGTTCATAAAATTAACGCGTGTGGAGCCGCGGGCAAAGGCGAGTGACTAATATTAATCAAGGTTTCCGGTAGTAACTAAAGGAAACTAAACTAATGTCATCTCAGGAGACGTCCAGGGGGAATGATTCAGATGAATATACCCTGCTCTATTACCTTTTCAAAGCTTCATTACTTACCTACCTACTTCCGTTCACTAGAAAACGCTGCCATGTAGACGGAACAAATCATTTTCAAATTTCGTAAGCGTGAAAATGCTCTAAACGGCGGGAAAACTGAAGTGGCGCGGTGAATGCGTCCGTTATCTTCCATCCCCCTTTCTCAACAAGGCGAGCTTAGTTGATATAATGGTCATCCAACTGACGTAATATAAGGTACGCTAACGTTTCTGAGTCGTAACTGAAACTTAATCCTTATTTCTAGGTCACGTCTACATTAGCGTATTAAATCAACGAAAAACTGAAAAATTGTCCAATGAATAAAAATAAGAAATTAACCATTGTGAAACCCCTACCTCTAACTTTTCTTTATGACACTCCTAAGTTTTTGCAGGAATTTTTGTCTGGACCTCTAAATATTATACAGATAAGTATTCTATTTTCTAAACCATTAACATGGCAGTTCGAATCTATAAGCTCTCAGAAGTATATTAGGAAAGGTACTTCCTTGTGCAAACTGACGTTTTGTGATGTGATGTAGCTTGTCTATTGATCACAATTTCAGAAACCTTTGTCTTTGAGCAAATACCTTTGTCAGAGTAAATATAGTGGCTACAAGTATGTACCAAACAGCCTCCAGTCGGCGTCTTTGTTTGTTCCGGCTAATCTCGAGAATTCAACGGATTACAGCTTTGAAATTCTAGAGCGCACCCTTAAAATTCCAAACATTTCTGAACGAAACAGAGAAGATAATACCGCGCGGAAATATTTTCGTTAGTTTCATTCCAAGAGGAGATAAAAAACTAGTGCAAGGCTTTAAGGGTTTTTCTTTTCAATTCCGTTTTCCTTGCTCGGGTTCTGATCGCAATATTCAAGATATGTCTTCAAATAAATATTTCATACAATCATTCTAGGATGGTTTGCTGTCACACGAACCTTCGCAGTCGACGACGGCGCAACTTAAGACGGCATAGATGTTCCATTTAAATAAGTCTGAACGCTGTCGCCGTCTAAAATATATAACTTGAAATATCAGACCAAAGTAAATTACTTTTACTACGATTTACTTTTTAGGATTCCGTACCTGACCATGAAAAAATGGAACCTTTATAGGATATCTAAAGGTACTCTGTGATCACGGGTAATTAGGATGCGCCAAGAAACAGATCGTCCTAAACGCGATTACACTGTCCTAAGTT
The DNA here is from genome assembly GCA_910592155.1 of Ypsolopha scabrella. Taxonomy (NCBI): domain Eukaryota; kingdom Metazoa; phylum Arthropoda; class Insecta; order Lepidoptera; family Ypsolophidae; genus Ypsolopha; species Ypsolopha scabrella. The sequence goes on along the minus strand of OU342964.1, from coordinate 19,640,483 downwards.
AGGATCCCGATAAATCGGATGGCGTAATCGCGGCTTTAGGCGTACAAGCCACACAGGATCGGGACGGCCTGACGGCCGCGGCCGTCATTAAAATTTCGTAAAAAAAAAACTACAACTTTATTTCCATGTGTAATCGCGTTTAGGACGGTCTGTTTCTTCGCGCGTCCTAATTAGGATCCTAGTGAATGGAATGTATAGACGCCAGTGCCATGGGAGTGTCCGCGCCAGATCCTGTGTGGTTTGCGCCTTAGCATGTGGCCGTGTGTGTGTGTGTGTGTGTACGGACGGCGGCGCCAGTAGACAGAGTGACTACCTATTGACAGTTCTTATTACCGCGACATAGCCGTTGAAATCGTTCACAAATAGGATGCTTGAACTGTAGGCGTAGGTAAAAACACAAGGTAGCATTCTATACTGTATAAATAGCTTGTCAAAAGTATACGTTAAGATGAGTAGGTATCAGTCAGCAGGAAAAGGGTTATTTATTAATCCGTTCAGTTATCGATTTTCATGGAGCGCGATGACGTATTATGAAATTAGAGACGCCGCGCCGCCCGCCTTTTTTAACCGTTTAAAAGATGGCAAGTCTTTACGAAATGAAAATGACGCAACTGCTAAGCTTCTTAAAGACGACAATTTGCCTGCAACGTGCGTGATAAAGTTGGTGTTACGTTTTACTGACTTTACGCACGCATTAAGTTTCATACAAATAATGATCAAGTCTTACATCATTTTGTGTTCATTACATTTTATCTCAATGATCAAGGGGAGAGCAGAATTAGATAAATTTACTTTAGATTATATCAGCTGAATATTGAAATATTGTATCATTTAAATTACAGTGAGTTGACATTGTAAATCTATCTTTATACTAATAAAATAAAGTACTAAGAAACTCGCGTCTGTACATTGAATATTTTTTCAAAATTTTAAATGGAATGGGTTATCAGTATTGTACTGAAGCCAAAACTACCATTTTTAGAATTTTTGTCTTTCTGTATGTATGTTCCGTTTTAACTCGAGAACCACTCAACTCATCATTTGGATGTTGTTTTTTTTATTATCATCGTAGTGATCCTTGTCAACATATAGGCTATACGCGGTGTTCATAAAATATCACCCAAGCCGTTAAGTGCACAGATTTTAAAGATCATTTTTAAGTTAATTGAAAAATATGTATTACTTTGAATATGCTTTTTATTAAAACGTATACGACTTTGCAACTCGACTGCCAGTACAGCACGACATGTAGCAGAGTTACATTACAACCCCAAGCCACTTTTCATCAGAACTGTACCTTTATTGGTTACACTTTTATTGGCGACAGAGCCATTCGTAAATTTCCCTCAAGTAAAACTTTTTCCCATTCCACAGTCAATTTCCGGTATTGGACTTGAGAACGATATTTCCTTCAACTTGTAGTAAATATAAATATTTGTACATTATTACTGGGATGCCGTTTTATCAATGTGACGTTAAGTGACAAGGGAAGGGTCTTTAAACCTGAAATGTTGAGATTGCTTTTTTTTTCACACATAAAAATATGTTTCACTTCTGGTTATCTCTTCGTGTGACTTAATCCACTATTGCCATTTACCACTCGGCAGCGAATAATCATTTCAAGGCAACTACATAAAGACCAAATTCAATTTCATTACTCAATTTAAAGTTCTACAGGTCGTGGTGTCATATTCGTACCAAGCAGAGAAATAAGCAACAATAGAAGAAGTAATATTCCTTCTTTGCCTCTTTTGGTCCTGAGAGAGAAGTCTACGGTTAAATAAAACTTACTTGCTGCATCAGAAAACCGCCGGATACCATACCAAGTACTTCAGTTGCCTTAAGTTATTAGTGCGTCAGTCTTGTTATATCAAGGAAACTCCAAAGCACCTCCCGCTTCGCTTCTACCCTGTCGCACTTCAAGGTATTTCAGACCGAATTTACAAGGACTTGGAAATAAATAAACAGGCACTTTGTAGGCTCTTTACACGATGTGTTAAAATAAATAGGCGCCCAAGGAGAAGTAGGTTAGCAAAGAGGCTCAGGTAAGTGGTTTAGGCAGTACTTAATATTTCTGAAAGCTACGAATACATAAAGTAAATCCTACTTTATGTTTAATATTTCTTGAAAGGAAATGATATTTATCTTCGAATTACTTATTAACCTTAAAACAAGGAGGAGTTTCACAACACTACCTTCGGTCCTGGCCTCATCACCATAGAACTCCTCGACGAATGATAGCACATAATATGTTGCACAATAATTTTGTGTTACCTGATCTTCGATACTAGCCTCGTCACCTAGAACTCTTCAACGGATGAAAGCACAAAACTTTAGATTGCGGCAAACACTGAGTTAGGTTTAATTTTTTTTGTTAAAGGTTTGTTTCTTTGATAAGTTTACTATGATTTGCCTAGCGGCCTTAAAGAAAAAGAACAGTAACTCCAGAATTATGATGCTTAAGAAGATGGGACTCCATCAGGACCACAGATTAAATACTTTTTAACATGGATGATCGATCGTAGAGGCATTAAAAAGTTGTTGCGAAAAATATTTCACTTCCATTGTTTTCCATAAACCTATATCCTCATATATAGTACATGTGTGTGCCTAGATAATACGCTGGTTCCTTTGTACAGCAATTTAATAGGTAATTAACCCATCCCGCAATATCATAACATGCAAAAACCCTTTACTTAGCACGCCTTCATGCAAAAGCTCTTATTATAGTGTAACAAAGTCTATTTTGCAATGGAAAATTAAATAGATGAGTTTGCAGATAATTTTAGTACCTCCTAGATTTAGATTCTATCTGATCAGAGTACTTGTGGTAGGGGAGCCAGCTAGGTCAAGAACGCTTTGTCTTCAACGCGAAAAATACTTAGACTGTACAGAAAAAAAACCTGGTAAAGTGATTTTGATTCGCTGAATGTGGGTTAAAACCGTTTTACAGTTGTTAAGCTTATTCGTCCACACCTAGTCACGAGGCCTAGCTGGGCACCAGTGCACGAATAAATTAATTTATTCTGCTCTGTCATAGCCACCCTGCGAAAAAAGTGAAAACAATAACAAATGCATCAAGATGGTCGCTTCGGGTCTCGTTCCCAAACGCACAAATTATGATTGTTGTATTATTTTTGAACAAAAATTATTTAAGAAATGGTAATAATTATATGTCTGTGAAGAAATATGGTTTATGACACTACGCGACAAAAGTTAATTAGGCTTTTCTAGCAAAGTTGTGTTATTTTATACATTATTTCGTAAATGATCCGGCACAACAACTCTAAAGCGTATTTACATTTACAAAGTAATGCTTAAAACTACACAGAAAAGCCTAATTGACACTAAACTACTCTCGGTTAGTGCGTTAGACCACTTTTTTACCTTTTAATTTATTTAAAAACATTAATAATTATTCAACTGACATATATTGCGTTTTACCCATGGATATCATAACAATATTATTCAAATATTTTATCGTAACTTTAAAGCTCCTTTACTATATTTTGTTAGTATCAAGTAAAACCAAGCAACATACTTATGAAATTTGTTACCTACGTTAAACTTACTAAAATCGAAATGCTTAACATGCGACGATCAAAGAACATAACAACTTCACTCATACTCTGCTAGTGAATATTTAATTTAGAATCAAATGAAGCTTTTAAGCTTTGAGCATTGTTTGAGACGGCGTAAAAAGAAAATTACATTTCTTATATGTTTCAGATTACTGAATTAAGTTTAAAATTGTAAAAAAATAATGTATGTACGGGTAGGACGTTATAATTCCAAGAGCCCAAAATGATCCAAAACGTAAAATAATAAAATCGCCTCGATAGAAAATAACCAAGAAGTTCCTCTAGCTTTGACCGAGTTTCTATTTTTACTAAGTATGGTGCAAACTACTAAGACAAAAATAGGGTAAATAATATCACGTTCATATAAACAAGAGCCCCAAAAAGCAATTTAATACAGTTATTTAATAAAAACTCTGTTTTTCGTGAGCGGGCGGTGTTTTTCGGTTGTCATAACAGCCAGGTCTCAGAGCGTGGTTGCGAACAGAAACTACCCAAGGTATTTAGTAGAAGCGAACTGAGTGTTGTCCGTCTGCTACGCTGAGCTAAAATAATTTTCACGAAAGAAGTCCCGCGGATTAAGAGTATGGGCATACCCTAGGAAAAATTGTTATTACCCGTCCAACATAAAAAGGCCAATATCAAATACTTTATCAGCTTTTGATAGAGGCGATTATTGGTTAGCTAATTGACATATTTGTCTAGGACGCGTAGTACTAATAATTACGCACGAAACAGCAGATCGGAGGGTTTTTAGCTAATACTGAAATATTTTGTAGCGAAAAAAATACTGGATTTAAGTAGAAAACCTTTATATTTCTATCACCTATTTTATGCAAAAAAAAACAAGTTAGTCTCTTAAACGCGTTCTTGAAACGAACGTTTGAAAACCAAAAAAAAGAGGGTGCAAAACATTTATTTTTTTGACAAAAGTATAAATTTTGGTACATTGTTTATAAGTATATCCCCTAGATAAAAGATCAATAAAACAAATATATTTTTTCCAGTATTAAGATAGTCCTACTTTCGTCAGAAGAACCCACGAAAATCTGTTTTTTTTTCATATTCTAGGGTCAGGTACAGCCTTAAGGCATTTTTGTATTTATTACTAATGATAGGAATTTTGACGGATGACTGCTTTAGTAAGAAATTGGCCAGCCCGGAGTTATGCTCTCCGAGTCTCTCTCTCTCTCTCTCAGTCAAAAAACGGTAAGAGTTCAAAATAAAAATAAATATCATGCTAAGGAACCCGATAATTCAAATAATTTAATTTGATAAACGTTTCAAATGTACTTGAACTTTCCACTTTTTAGCAAAATTCTAATACTTCCCGGAATTTTTATTACAAATTTGATCAATTTAAATGGAATTGTTTGAATAATAGCACCAAATGACTATGTGATTCTCAAAGAACATCAAAGAATAACTTGGAATATACGTTCATAATTCTACATACAATAAAATTTTAATTGATACAATCATTACCATTGTTGGCTTAAATACAGAAAAGGTGTATAAAGGGTGTTACTATTGGATAGAACCTTCAGAACCTCTGCTCGATATCGAACAAGAGCACTTCACAAGATCGTAATACCGAAGCAGAACGAACGAGACTGAAATAATAATAAAGAAGTGACAGTTACGTATAGTAGACATTCCGGAATTCCGGAAAATAATAATGAAACTCTGTTTAGTCAACTAGGTTGTATGTAGGGTGTATCTAGGTCAAAGGTAGCACATAGCAGAGATAATATCGCTGGCACATAGTTTTCTTGAAGAGACGCTTTTTAGACACAAATGTTGGTTATTTTTTTCAAACCCAAACTCATTTTTTGTATGCATGACTTCCAGCTCAGTCGATACAGAACCGTTTCTGGGTCATGCCAAAAATTATATTAAAAAAAAAAACGCTTTTTGGTACGACAATATTATATTCATAAAATATAGGTTTATGTTACGTAAGTATACTTAATTAAAAATATTGTTGAAGTTCATGGTTATAATTTATTGCACTATTAAGTATTTGTCTATAAAAATGACGACTACAGTTTCCAAGCCCGTATTTTTGGTTTATGTATTACATATTATTATTATTAATCTCATTATCTTCAACAAATTATTATCTTCAATCTCCAACTTCACGACTTAAGGCTCTCAGCGATAATACCCAACAGATGACAATAAAGGTATATAACAAGCTGCCAAATAATATTAAAAACATAAATAATGGTGATGTGTCTGGGAAAGGTTATTTTATTACTCTGTGGATGAATATTTAAATGGTAAAAATGTATTATTTAATTAATTGTATAAGTTGTTAACTTATTTATTATGTTTTGCTTTTATTATTTTAATTTAATTTGTATGTCATTGGCTTTAGTAGTGACATAATTAACATTAGATTTGAGTGTAAATATATTATAATAATATAATTATGTAAATAGTTAATTTAATTTCATGCATGTCCTATATTTTGCAATACCGACAAGGTCGAATATGTATGTGCCTACTATTTATTAACACCACTAAAACTCATATTCAGCAATTAAGATTTATGATTTATCGTGTTCCAGACTAATATTATAATGTTATTACTAATCTTACTAATCAAAATATGTAACAGATAAACTAAAAAAGGGGTTTGGAAACTGCAGTCTTCATTTAAGCTTTCGTTTATTTAGACGGGGTAGCTGAGTTTCGAGAAGAAAATGATGCAATTTACTTTTGACAAAGAAGATTATTTTCTCTTTTAAGGTAAATAAAACTTTTACTTTTTGGTGTCAATAAACACCAATGTAGTTAAAGCATAATTAGAGCTTTGGTTTATTTAGTAACGTTATACATACGTAATCTGACATTAAATCCATTAGCGATAGCAATACTCAAGAGACGTCTGATTAATTACCTAGGCTTTTTTTACTAAGTAATATTGGAACAAGTGGTGAATGGGTTCCCTCTAAAAGCTGGTGACTCTTGGCTTCATGTTTAGCATCCAATTTTAAAGAAACATTTTGGAAAATAACATTTTATTTAATCATTTCAAGGGCGTCCTTTCATTACCAATCCATAAAGGTAAAGGATTGTTTTAAGAGAGGCCTGACCGCGCGATTGAATTTGAATTTCGAAAAGGTTTGTGTTGTGGCATCATGTCCAGTTATAAAATGTTTTTTTAACATGGACGTCAATTAGCTTTGTACACCTCCGTGTATAGTGCAGCAAACTTATCTGACCCGGTGACGAGGACTGTCGCTTCTTGAATATAGAGGTCATTTAAGTTTGGCTTATAGGGTCAGACAAGCTCGTGGCGCTGTAATTTTAATTTTTTGAAACGACTACCCACACAAAATTTTAACATAAAAACAAGGAAATCATAAGAACTTTGACTGTGTTGTATTAAATTATACATTGTATTCTATCTACAGATGCGTGCGAAGTTTCTTTGAGATCAAACCTATCACGTCACATCTAACTAAGGCTTTTTCTATAGCAGCTGAGGGGGTTGGCCCACCTTAAAGGTTTATTATATTAGGCTGCTATCTATTCGTATACAGTGCCCTGAAAACGTGTTCACAGTTCAGGTTATGAAAGTTACACCTAGACAACGTTAGCCAATCATTTGTGCCGAACAAAAGTAACCCAAATTCTTTTGCAATAAGAGTTTCATGGAGGGAAGTTACAAGATTGCTGCCCCATATCAACAAGAGGGTCGCGCATTCAGGATTATTGTTATGGTGTATGTGCCTCGTAGGATATTCGGTACACAACGAAATATTCTTTTTATTATTCCAATATTTCTTCGCAAACACTGAACATTTCATCGAAATCTAATATGTATCTATTAGGTTAGTAAACACTGGAGCTCTATTGAAAGGGTTTAGTCGTTTACTTTATCCGGTACAGAGAGTCGGGAGTGGTTTATGTTATTTTTATAGCAATTTTTGTTGGGATATTAAGTAGGACTCTGAAAAAGGAAAGATTAAATTCTCGCAACAAAGTAGTAAAAGTCACGTTTGTACGTCGAAGTTTTTTTTTATTATTTTAAAACCTCTATGGATATTGTTTTGATAGACTTCTAGAGCCTAATATGTAATTTTCGATATTTCGACTGACGAACGGCGACGACCACAAGTTGGTCGAAATATCATAATACTTTTTTTTTATTTATACATACATTTTAACAATTTTAAAGAAATGGGTTATTGTACTTAACCCGAAACTACATTTTTTATAATTTTTATCTGTCTGCATGTATGTTCCGTTTTAACTCAAGAACAACTCAACGGATTTGGATGCAGTTTTCTTTATTATCAACGTAGTGACCCTGGTCAACAAATAGGCTATAAGGGGTGTTAATAAATTAACGACCAAGCCGAAAACGGGGCAGAGATTGAACAAACACGGGCGGAGCCGCGGACGAAAGTCTAGTACAAAATATAACAATTGAATCAATTTTCTATTGTCCGGATCCTTGAATAGGCACGCGAAAGGTTTTTTAGTACTTTTTACTATTCAACGTGTAAGAGTGTCTAGTATTTAGGCACTGTCCCATCTTATCAAGGCTTGGCAACATAAGACCTCCAGAATAGTCTGATTAGCATAGACCACGGAGGTCTCTATGGTCTAGTGGTCGAGACACGTCTAATTCAGGGGTATTGGATTCAATTTCTGTAAAGGGCACATTTAACGTCCGATATGCGTGCCTCGTAAAGAACGTAAAACTGTTGTTCCAGCTAGTATATTCTTGCTTGTTTCCGATTGACATTACCCTTGAGTCCCTCGTACGTCCTCAGGTGGCAAAAAAGCATAGAATCCAGCTCGACTTTGGAGACCTAATAGCACAATAAACAAAAAAAACGGTTAGAAGCGAATAGGACTTCGTCGCTGTCATTACAAAAAGCCGTATGTTCAAAATTCATTTTTTTTATCGCTGAATGCGTATTTTTGGGCGTGATTCTTTTTTTTGTGTATGTATGTATACCTAACTATACAAAATATTGGAATATGTAGCAAATAAAATAAAATTTTAGAGAAAATGAGTTTTTTTAGGTCTCCTGAAAACTTGTTATTTTTACATACGACTTTTTTAAATGACAGCGACGACTTGCGCCCTGAGGGTTCCGTACCGTTCCAATAAGTTAATAGACTTAAACGACTTGAATTAAAATTACAAACATGTAGGAAGCAAAATGAATGAATTAATGAATTGACACTTTATTGTACACAAAATAAAAGACATTAAAGAGAAAGAAGAACAAAGTTTTGTTCGCAAAATTATGTACAAAGGCGGACTTATCACTTAAAGATTTCTTCCAGTCAACTCTTGGGTGGTGAAGAAACTATAATAATACGAAAATTAAATAATTAAAAAATTTAAATTCCACTACGGAGCCGGACTAAACAAACAACACTGACCGACCGACATATGTCCTAACACCCAGTCTCAACCACAAAGACGTATATTCTTTTTCACACTAGCAGTTCGGACGAGAGCAATAAGCTAAATAGGTTAAGAAAATAGGTTTAAGTCCGTCATTTTTTTTTTTTATGTCTACTTTTTATCTATGGTTATATTTAATATAATGTTCCATATTCGACTGACGACGACCCCTAGTGGATCGAAATATATTTCGAAATTATTATTTCTTTTTTTGCATATATTTAAAAGTGTATATATTAACAAAAAACAATGAAAAAGCTTTTATAAAGATAAAATATTTATTATTAGAAAATTAAATAGGGATAGACGATAACGAAATAAAAATAACCAGTAAATAAAGTCAAAAAATACAAAGCGTAAATATTAATATTAACCTAAAAATTGTATATTAAACAAATATACTGCCTACTTTATTTAACTAACACTATAATAAATATCATAAACTACATATGTCAACAATAAATCAACAAGAATATATAAATAAATACATATATATATAATACATACTATATCAATATACTGAGTGTAATAAGAACCTAGACTACCAACCTAGAGAATCTTCATAGTGAGATCTGACATTCCTCTTAAATATCGCCAATGAAGATGACATACGGATCTCATTGGGTAACTCGTTCCAAAGACGCACAGCCTTGACCGCGAAAGACTTGCCATATGCAGCAGAAATAGGTCTAGGGATACTAAGCAAGTGATTCTCCCTGCAGCGTAAGGAATCGACTATTCGGTACGTAACCCTAAACCTGTATTAAAAATCGGCATTATCAGTATTTGTTGTTTAAATGATATGGCACATAATGTACAAAAAATCCAAATTCTTAGCTAGTTTAGTTTTTGATATAGACCCCGAAACAAAAATGGTCTAAAATTTACAACTTCCATGGCCCCCCATTTCTTAACTTTTGGAAAATAAAAAATCCTTTTTTTGCTCTATACTCAATGAGTTCTAGACAAAGAAAGCCCACATGAAGTATGGGTAAGAAAAAAAAATCGACTTCCTTTTCATGTGTATGGATTAATTTATTTTATTAAATTTTTATTCAATATCTGATTTTAAGTCAACATTTTACATAACATATCCAAATGTCAGATCTGTAATTCATTGCGTCTGCAAGCTAGAGTCTCGTGACATACGGACGAACAGACGGACAGATGGACAGACAGGTGTGGCTCCGGGTAAGGAACCCTAAAAAGTACCAAACAATTAATAAATAACCACGGAGGTGTTTAATTTGACTAAAAGTATAAAAGTGGTCAGGTCAAAGATAACTATAACTTAGAACGAATTACCAGGGCGACTATTCCGGCATTATTGCGCATTCGCAATATCAGTCATTCATTAGATATTTGTTTAATGTTTGATATAATATGCCATGCGATGGAAATTAGAGTGACTAAATCACATCAAATAGAAGCTATAGGATATAAGAAATTCTTAATATAAGTTTTCAATCCAAAAAATCAACACATATCTGTACAAAATCCCTTTTAAAGTCACCCATAATCTACCTTTGCAATTTTTGCGCACGCGCCAGAATTGAGGGCCAGGCCAACACATGTACACTGACAGTAGGTGTTTTTAGTCTATGGTGTTAGCACAGTATAGGTAACATTATACTATGGTGTTAGCCAGGCCCTCAATTCTGGAACGTGCGCAATTATTGCTAAGGCAGATTGTGGGTGACTTTAAAAGGGATATTGTAGGGATATGTATTGATTTTTTTGATTGAAAACTTATAGCGAGCATTCCTTATATCTTATAGCTTTTATTTGATATGGTTTACACTCTAATTTCCATCGCATCGCATTTATTATACTATATACAAAAGTAGAACGACCGATATTGCGAATGAGAAATAATGCCAGAATAGCCGGCCTGAAGTGTTATTCAAAAAGTAACGATACTTGTTGGTAGTTCCCGAAATGAATTACTACCCTTTAGGGTTTAACAATACTACGTTTAGGCAGTCTAGACCAGAATAGGCACACTCCCTTTAACACGCCCATACATTTTAGCCTAGCCCTTGTTTAACTGTCTGGAACTAAGTGGCCATAGCTGCACTAAAATCTAGTTTTCCAGGCTTCCATACCGCCTTGTTCAAATCCAACTTTTATCCAACTAAAATGTCTTTATCGGTACGTTACTATGGATACGAAGTTTTCTTTTTTTAAATCATGGGATATCGCTTTGAAGCATCATACAGTGGCAGTTAATTGGGTCCCATATCGTATATCAAAGCTCCTTGATATATTGGCTTAACTTCTAGGAAGATTTTTAGGATTCCGTTTGAAGACAGAAATGTTTAGATAAGGTGACTTAGATTTACACAGTCTAATGAATACTCAGTTTGTGATATGTATACGATATGCCTAAAAACAAGGAAAAAAAAATCCTCAAATTTCATCGTTGATCCGCCCCTGGTTAACCAACGTCAAGGTTTTTTCGAAAATGTTTAGTAAATTACTTGCGTGAATAAAGAATGTATTGTGATTGGCAACGGCCATCGTTCTAAGATATGTACATGTAAGTGTTAGCTATTTTTACATGTAGTATTTACTGAACCACGTTTTGATTGTACTTTGTTGTTTAATAAGTCGATTGTATTGTTCAGTTCCTTTTAAATCAGGAAATGAAGCCAGTCGTAAGGTTGGTACCATATTGTTGTAATGAAACATTCCACTACAAACCTTAGTTCAAATATCTTACTTTTCTAAAACACCAACCTTACAGACAGTTATATATTTGCGTATCTATTAAATGGTAAAATAATCGTCAGGATTTATTGAAACGAAGACAACGATTTCTTATTTAAAACACAGTTACGAACAATTGAACCAGGAAATTGACTGCCCGTTAGGTTGGTAGAACTGCTTAAAAGCCTCGGTGGGAACAGCTGAATGATCCCGCCAAAAACTGAGCATGGTGGCTAGAGAAGCTCACGGGCAGTCTTCGTTCCGCAGCTGAAGGGAATTATACTAGTAAGCGATATTGTAAAAATAGCAGCATAGATAAGAGTATATAGCAGAGTGATAGTGTGTGCATAGCCCTTCTATTGGAATAGATTTCATGTGAGTTGAACTTGCTATTTTATTTCATTCCCTAAATTAGTTAACAGTGTGTGGCAAACATCAGAGACCATTCTAGGTAGCCTAGGCTCCAACATAAGTATATCGTTTATTTCTGTATCTATTACTGCATCAATTTCACTTCCCATTGCACGCCCACAAACATTGATTGTACTCGGATTTTGTGTTGGTACGACGTATTTGACAACGCCATTTCCGGTCTCTGCGAGTTTCTGTATAACTTAGGAAAATGAGGGAAAATGTGTCTGAATGGCCATTCAAAAGGCCAAATGAACATAGAGATAGCTTGTAGTAGCTAGAGGACAAGGGCCGCCATTATTTATTGACTTTCAAACTGGCAAAATGTCACCATATAAAATATATAAAAAAGTGAAGTGCGAGTAGGACTTGTGCCTTAACGGTTCCGTACATATCGTTTAAAACAGAAACTTATTGCACGTGCTGTTCAAATTAATTTCACTTACGATCCATTTAACTCTATGTATCCAACAAGGGGCCGTCTAATTACGAGATTAAGTAATTTTGAGACATTTTTCTATGTATGCTATAAGACCTATTTGTTAACGGAATTTTAAGTTTCTAAGTAATCTGAAACTGCCCTATAGGTTTTCATGGTGAGTCAAATTGTATGTTTATTACGAAAACAGCAATAACTTTTTTTGCATTGAGTTAGAAACTCGTTTTTAGGGTTCCGTGGTCCGACAAGGAACGCCAACAAAATAATAATAAAAAATCTCCAAAATATTCGGTCAGACAGACAAACGGACAACAAAGTAATCTTATAATATTCGACTTTTTTATTTTGAGACACGGAACCCTAAAAAATGGATTTTTATAATTGAGTAATTTCTAAATATAATATTTGTGTAAAAATATGATAGTCCTTATTTTAAAATACATATTAATCTGTAAGACTGATCCGAGCCACGTTTTGAACTGTGCGATCTATTGTTTTAGCTTAGTGAGAATTAAGAGAGCTTTGACTATTTTACTATGTGAACCTGAACCTGAGATTGTACGAAACATTGGTATCACCGTGTTTGTATAGCTTTCCACCGCTAACTCTATGGAAATGAAAGGACGGAATGAGTAATTCTGTTAAAAGTTTAGAAAAGGCCTGTCTGTAGCCAGGTCACGAAGCGCGATATTGCCAGCTGAGTGTTTCTTGTTATTAAATAACTTTCATCGACTTTTCCTCTTGCAGGCTCCAATGTTCGTGTCTCGAAGTCGTGAACAGCCTTTGTCTTGGGACGATGCTTGTCGTACATAATCTTAATTAATTTTAGTTTTCGTACTGTATGGTGTTTTTCACTTGTACTCTCTTCCGTTACCAGTGGCTCTGGCGCTTTTTGATATCTTGCGATTTTTTTTACCCGTTTTTCCAAAAAAAATTGAAGATCTTGCATCATTTTGACCTTTTGGACAATTGGCATTGTATAGTCTTGGTGTAATCTGTTTCAAAATATACCTCATATATATATAAAGTCAGATTGAGCACTCATTATGCATCAAGCAAAACTGTCTTTCTACTTTGTTTAAAATAGCGCGCGCTCTAAGCTGCGTGGCTGTTACGACACCGAGAAACCTGCAATCACGCGAACTGAGTTTTATTAAAGGGTACAATTTCAGTGCTCACCAAAACGGATAAATGCTCACCAAATATGGTCAAAGTCCGAAGTCGGTAAAAGTCGGTAAAAGTAGAGACGACGAGCATGTTAGGTTGACATGGGAGCCGAGCGAAGCGGAGCGGAGCCAGCGATCCCTGAAGTTTTATATAGCATTGGCTATACAAAGATTACTAAAATGAAAGTTACTTCATGACATAAAACACAATTTGGTGAGCATTTATCAGTTTTGGCAAGTATTTTAAATTTATTGGAAGTAATATGTGTGAATTTCAAGTAGGCGTTTAAACACAGCCTTTAATTGATAAATAACTCTTCGCTTCTTGGGGCTCTTGTATAAGAATGTGACATTATGTATATGTCGCAGTAAAGTAGTTAAATCAGAGAGTTAGTTGAATCTCTAGAGAGTTAATTAAAGATCGACATTCAATCAAGTCGCTAAAGTTCCGTCAGACAAGTGAGTGAACGAAACGTTTAACGAGTTTCCTAAACGTTCCTAGGCGCATTTCAACTTTGGTAGGGTGACCTTTGTGAGGCGTCCCCGAGTAGGATACTAAATAGTCGCATAATGGATAGGTCGAAATGTATTTAAAAACACTAGGTTAGGTTAGGTTTGAACATTATGAAACAACTCAGAGCCGAGCGAAGCGGAGCGGAGCGAGGCGTCCCCGAGTAGGATACTAAATAGGTGCATAATGGATAGGTCAAAATGTATTTAAAAACAGTACGTTAGGTCAGGTTTGAACATTCTAAATGTAATCAGCTGTTGTCGTGACCGCCATCTTGTTTTACATTATTAATCAATCAACACGCTGGCTTTCGGTCAGACAGATAGTTAAACGTTTTCGACGCTGCTTTATTTAAATCAAAATGCTAGCGACTTGATTGAATGTCGATCTTTAATTAACTCTCTAGAGATTCAACTAACTCTCTGATTTAACTACTTTACTGCGACATATATACCATATTTTAGCTTAGTGGTTTGCAACATACGAGTAGGTACAGGTACAAATAGAAACTCGGTAAAAACTTAGAGGTAACTTTTAGATCTTTTTCTATTGAGGCAATGTTATTCTTTTACGTTTTCGAACCATTTTGGGCTCTTGGAATTATAATAATTTTTTTTCCATATATTATCTATTTTTTTACTTCTGAAATTTAAATTTAGAATTTTTATTTTTCTTTAAGCGCCACGTCCTCTTATGACGACATAATAAGATGTTTTTCAGTGTTCTTAATAGGCCGAGCCGTTTTCGAGATATGCCGCGCAGAGACGGAAAAGCACATTTCGATTGCGCGATAAATATTTCAGCACATGAATCTCCCACTTTCTGATCTGAGACAATTTTGTCAAGCGTTAGCTAATCACAAAAGAGACAATCACAGCGCTGTATTTCATATATTATCGTTAGGGTGTTAACAGAGGATCTCGATGCATAATGCCACATCATAACATTGCTCTCCTTACTTTGAATAAAAAAGTATGCAATTTGATGTCTTTTATGTGTATTTGCGAAAATTTCTTATTAAATATTACGTTTTCACTAGAAAATTATGTCATTTTATGCATTACATTTTGATTGCATGACATTACAACTGTAATAAAATGATATGACGTGCATTTTGCACCGAGATCCTTTCAAGTGTGAGATCGGGGGTAAGTCTGACAAACGTACGTCGTACTTTATGTACGGGTTCTATCTATAAGATATTTTCATATATTCATGCCAAATAGCTCTATCAGCCTATGGGTAAGCTATAGACTGTCTTAAGTCCGTAAAAAGCTTTTGAACTTACGCCAGATGCCTCCAGAGTCTGTACAAAATTCATAAGAATGATTTGATACGAAAATAGAGAACACGCTTTGAATATATTTCGCGAAAAATTTCCCGCCTTGTACACAATTCTGTCTACTCGTGAACAAATTATCCCGCAAGTTTTGGTAGCAAGCGCTCGAGGTTGGTCCTTTACTATAATTTTTGTAAATAAGAACCGAAAAAGTATACGAAGTTAACTATTTATTTTAAGGAAATGTTGGCACATTTCCAATTGTCCATAAGTAAAATATAACAGTACAATCAACAAAAAACAGAGGCAATTTGACGCTTGTATTTGCGTTTACTGTTGGGTTTTTATGTATTTGTTTGAGGGCGGACAGGGGCAGAAATTAAAAACCCTTGCGTTTCGAGATAAGGCACGCACGGCTTCCATTGTGGATTTCATCACGATCCACTTGCGAATAATGTTGATTGTTTTTTTTATGTTTACACATTATTGTTACTCAGAACTAGGCCTAAAACTCCTCTGTTGATGAAAAGCAGCCCTTAGTCAAAGTTGGGACAGCTCCTTGAGTCTCCTTGTCTTGTGATGATGCTGATGATTGGCTCCGACCGTTGTCGGTCAAGGTGAATACGTCAACTCGCTGTCGGTACGGCGCTGGTGTGTCGCCCGAAGATGACTAATGTAGCCGATCTTCCTAGTAAACCCCCGTACGTCAGTATACCATGTTCATTTGTTATAGTGTATTCGAGTTATCATGACATGGGTGGCAGTTCAAAGTTGACAGTTATAGTTATGTGCCCTAACGAAATAGAATCGTTTTTTTTTAGTATCGGGAAAGTTAACAAGATCACAATTAAATCACATCAAAATTAAATTCACTTGTACTTGTTTCACTGCTTTTAATTTTAAGGTTTACACGTTAATCCCGACCGGTTTCGGTTAATACACCATTGATAATTATTGTGTGCATTTTTAACGGCTCGTCGTAATGTTTGTTTAATTTCCTGAATTTCTGTATCCCTTGAGAATGGTGTATTAACCGAAACCGGTCGTGATTAACGTGTAAACCTTAAAATTAAAAGCAGTGAAACAAGTACAAGTGAATTTAATTGTGATGTTTTCAAAGTTTCACCAAGTGCCGCCAATAGAAAGTATAAATTATGTATAAATTAAAGTTAACAAGGACTATCAAATCGATTTTTTATTTGATTGATCTTTGATTATCCAAACTGCTTTATGTTAATTTCTAAATTAATTAAATTAAACGAACCAATAACTCCCGAGCTTGAGAGTTCAAAGATTTTTTTTCATTTTTGTCGGCATTTCACCAAAAACAAACAACAATAACAAAACAAAAATCAACAAAAACTGTAACAAACGTCAAAATAAATAGCACGTAAAGCAACCGCAACGAAAACACAAACCGCATACAAGATGAACTCATACTGACGCGATCCTATAAGATGTCCGCACCGATTCATCGATGTATTTTCGATTATGTAGTATCAGTACCTATGTGATAACATTCCGATCCACGAATCAAGTAGCAAAAATACATTATTCTTTCCTGAATCTTTAATTATTGTATCGATTTATAGATAAATAATTTATTGTATTTTTGCAATAGTTATATACATTATTTCTAAAACCTAATATTTTCTTTTGTACGTTGATGTATGCATTATTTCTAAAACCTAATATTTTCTTTTGTACGTTGATGTATGTAGTATGTTGCGAGTAGTATAGGTGAAACGGAAAATTACGAACTGTCACCCATATCATGCTAACTCAAACATACTATAGTGAATGACAGCGGCATAGTAGGTATAAGTAACAAATAGTACTCTATCTCATACAAGCGGGCCGAAACTAACCACCACCACAGAATAAATGCGTACTACCACCAAAACATAGTTCAACTCGGTTTACGACAGTCGCGGTCGCAACGCAGTTACGTGCGCTCGTTGTCTCTGTGACATTCCCGCGCATTTTCGTAAATTATGGCATGAAATTACAGAGTATGTTGTGCATAGCATGGTTGCTTAAGAACCCGCTCCGTATTTTTCGTCTGTTTCATGCGAAGCATTATTTTAAATATTTTTCTTGTCATTGCAGCGATGTTTTTGTAAAAATCGGGGACATATGTACACCAGTCCATATTGGCCATCTAAATGAAGACCTTAAATTTATTTGTGTCAATTGTTTTTCCTGTTATTTTGATACTAAGATATTATGAATAACGATTCGGAGCGGGCTCGTAAGTAATAAAACAACTAGCAAAAGAGAAACAATTCAATCAAATGAATTCTAGGCCTTTATTAAGACGGCCAATATGAAGTGGTTTATGTCCCTAGTTTTTCCAAAAACATCGCGATAAAGGCCTGAAAAATATTTAACATATTGTTTTTCATCAAAGTGGTCGTCGTCGCGGACCGGGCTCTTATATACAACTTTTATAATAATAATATAGCGTTATCAAATACGTAAACAGTCAGTTGGCAGCCCTGGGGCGTGTTTGGGCGCCGAGCGGCCGTAGGTATTGATTTCAAGGACACCGCCTAGTTAAACTACTGATGTTACCTATACTGTGACAGCGGATGGTCGGGTTTTTAACTCATCGCGTTTGCGCCGTCGAGGTCAGTATTGCGCTGCTCCGCGAAAACACTTACGTACATCTGTACAAGACCGCGCCATGCAGGGCGCTGTGCTATAATGCTTCCCATTTGGAGGGCTCAATATTGCATCTTTTCACAGGTCGCTTCCGAAAATCTTTCTATCTGAGGGTTTGGCCGCCCTGTTTTCGCTTGCCCTCTTGTATGAATAATATATACACTCGTAGTTGTTCGGTTTTCATCCCAAGAAATCAGTTTCAGAAATGCTAGTTCCATATTCATATTGTCATAGTATGAATGAAAGATGCAGTACTAATGGAACTCTCTAACTTTTCAGCTCACCTCATGCTATCACCAAGTTTTGATGGTTCAAAAAGCAAGTTCTCGCTTTGCCCAATTCCGTTTGAGGCCCCCAACATGTTTGTGACTATGTAAACAGAATCTGACATTAATTTATTATGAGTTTGAGAATCCAGAATTAAATTTATCTTGTAAATAAACAACTTTCATTCGCTCTAGCGGAGCTTAATTTGCGAGATTTCAAGATGTTTTTAAATTACATACCCAATTTAATCTTGATTTTATTTATCTATGTAGCGCAATTTCCACTAGAGCTTTACTTAAGGCGAGGAATTGATAAACTTTAAATTTCAAATCGGCGCCTTAGTGGAGTGGAGTGAGGGGGACTTACTGCATACAAATATGCGCTCACGAACAAGCTTATGCCGAAGGTCGTATGCGGCAAAACAGTATTTTTCATTTAAAATGACAACTATACCTATAAGTAATTTAATAAATCCAATCGGCCATGTTGAAGTGTATTTGTAGACTAATTTAAATAAAAAACTTAGAGGCTTAGAATGACGCTCCCGTTTGTCAGTAAAATAGAAATCTCTGTTTTAAAAGAGGTTTTCTAAATATTTTTTTCTCTGCTATGAAAATTAATCAATCAACTTAATCTTCGCAATGAAATGCCCAATTATAAATTGGTAATTAAATATGTTTTTTATTGCTGAGAAAAATGGAGATCAATGTCGCCAAAATTTCCAATGCGTCGCCTTAAAAGAAGCGAAACGCCTTGTTGACTTTTTGGGAGTTAAAGAATAATATGTATATTTTTTATAGTCTTACTTAATTTCGGTCACTAACTGAATCCTAACTAAATAAAAGTGAATTTGTATCTATAACAGAGTTTTTTGACTTTTTGTCTGTCTGTCTTTCTCTCTATATGTATGGATTATTTGTTTTAACTCGAGATTCTATCAACAGATTTGGATGAGGTTTTCTTTAATATCACCGTAGTCACCTTGGACAACATCTCTACTAATAATAAAGTAGTAAAAAAGTCGTGGCTCTATTCACTGAATTTTTCGCGAAATTTTAAATGAAATGGGTTATTATTATTTGTATTGTTCTGAGGACGAAAACACAATTTTTAGAATTTTTGTGTCCGTCTGTCTATCCATTTGTATGTATGTTCCGTTTTAACTCGAGAGCCACATTGAATAAACGCGGGCGGAGACGCGGGCAAAGGCTAGTGTTTAATAAATGCCCACGGGTGAAATCAAATTACGCTACAATTGTTCCTAAAACAACAAATAATAAAGTATTAACATATAGTAAACAGATGTTTCCGTTATGCAGATGAAGTCTGCTTTTCAGGGTTCCGTACCTCAAAATGAAAAAACGGAACCCTTATAGTATTACTTTGTTGTCCGTCTGTCAAGGCCCTTTTTGGCGGGCCCCATAAGAGATATCAAGTTGAAACTAATACCTCCTACAAAAGTCAACGGCCCCATAGTGCCGTTAAAAACCAGGCGTCTAACTGAACGCAAAAAAAATAATTAAGGTACAGCGGCAGTAATCAGTAGAAAAGTATATGATACCTACATGTAAAGATGAGAAGAAATAAAGATTTGAACAGAGGAAACATGACAAGAATTTCATTCAGGGGAGGTTCAACAGGCACTATTCTTGTCACATAGCAATATACAAGCGCTCAAGAAATACCGACGAATATGGGTAGTAGCGTACACGGAGTCACTATAAGAAAAAGCAGTAGGTTTATTTCAAAAACAATTTCTTAGAAATGCTGCTTGTTATTTCGAACTTTATGAAGTTCTCTTTAGTAGACAAAGGGTTCAAAAATCCACTGATGGGTTGGTTTTATTTTCAGCTATTTTACCATCTTCTATTTTATCTGTCACTTACTGAGGCCGACTTGCACCAAGCAAACTTAACTCGGGTTAACTAACTTTTTATGTTTTGTCCCTTTCACATCAAACCATACAAATAAGGACAAAGCATAAAAAGTTAGTTAACCCGAGTTAAGTTTGCTTGGTGCAAGTCGGCCTGAGTCAACTGCATGAATTTGACCGAATCAATCAAAATCACCTTATATATTACTAAGTATCTCGTTTTAAATGTTAACAAATTAAATTTCTATCACTTCGGTATAGAAAATCAGAAAAGTAAATCTGGACGTGATGAGCTCTGAACCGGTTACACCAACTACCAACAGGTTCAGAGCTCCTCACGTCCAGATTTACTTTTCTGATTTTCTATAATCTCCTTGCGATGGATAAATCACCAAGTGTTTAAAAATATAGAAATTATTTCTATCATAGTTTAAATGTTAACTTAAATAAATTCTTCGTGTGTTTTTCATTTTTTTTTGCACATTCTCACAGACCCAAATACACTACTCACATTCTCTCGTCGTTACTATACTGATCCCAAGACCTCTGCTTAGTCTGTAATCAAACATTTGATTTTTAGTAAATAGTAGGTATACCTATGCATATTTTTTTATATACATGTAATCATAAATATTGTAAAGGAAGAGCTAGACGCCTATAGCACCGGTACATACACCTTTGTAGGCGTCAAAGCAATCCTAACCTTTTTATGTGTAAAACTATGAAACAGGCTGAATAAACAACAATATGAATAAACCATATTCTATTCTATTTCCCTAGAAGCAATACTAGTTAATAATTAATTCAATTAAATTATTAAATACTTAGTTGATCCTGCTTCAACTACTTTGAAGATTTTAATTTCTGTAATAGAATAGTAGAAAGATGTCGGTAAGTATAGAAAGAGGCTTTTACTTGGAACGAGCAACTTAATTAGCTGGAAGCACTAGTTTTTTTTTCTGTTTATTTTATTCTCTCAAGTACATTTAGCGTTGGAAAGGTTTTGTCACTTAATTTAATAAATTAATAAAATATATAAGGTCCTATAATAAGTGAAAATAATTGTAGGGTAGATCATGTATCGTTAACTGATCAAATTCCAAAAGAATAAAAAATGTTTTGCTCAAATAATTATTTACTTCGCAGTACAAAGTGGATCAATTAGCTGACTAAATTTCTATGGAAAGGTAAAAAAAAGGACGCGCAAAAAAAAATTCGGTGGAATGTGTTGTATTAGGGATACTCTATCGTCTGTTAATTTTTTTTCACTTTGAATTTTAGGGCCTTTTATATATCGTCACAACATGAATCTCCGAGGGGGTGTCATAGATGTTCCGTGTGTGAACTGTGAAATGCAAGTGACAGTTCACGCTCGGCACACCCGCGTTTCGCCGACGATTGTTACGTCCCAACGTGATGGATGGTGAGCCCTATCGCCGTTCTTCAAGCACAAATACACGTTTTTTAGGGCATGCAGGTTTCCTCACCATGTTTTCCTTCACCGTTCAGCAAGTGGTAAGTATTAAAGGTTTTAATTTAATTAAAACATAATAATGTCTCATCTATGTATTCAAATTTACTCTAACTTGACCAACTCTGTAGTCTAACTTTTCGAATGTGGTTTGTGGTGTTTCGTGGTTCGAACCACATGCGACCGCCACACATAACCTTCGTGGTAATTTTTTTATGGCCACCCAGAAATACCGTTTAACCAAAAGGTTAAGCTTTGTTCATATAGGATCATTTAAATACATGCCCTAATTAATTTCCCGCCCCACTCACGTCTTTTATAACATTACCATTCGCAACTCTATACAATACCTAGGCAATTATAAAATAAATAATATATATTTGGGGTGGTGCCTCTAAAACAAAGTTTTTAGAAGTAGAAAAGTCTCAACGTGCCCTGTTGAAGACTATGTATTTTAAAAAATATCGATTCTCCACAGATAGCCTATACAAACAATGTGACCTATTAACAGTCAGAAAGCTTTATATTTTAAATTCAATTTTAAAAATGCATAAAACGTTGGTTTTTGACCCAAATATAGAATCCAAAAGGAGAAAGCATGTTCTAACTACAGAAATTGTCAAAACATCATTTGCAAGTCATCAATATGTCGCACAAATCAAATATCTTTATAACACACTAAACAAAACTTTATCTATTTACCATAAAACATATAATGAATGTAAATTTGTCCTGACTGCTTGGCTTAAGACTCTCAGGTACGAAGACTCAGAGAAAATTTTTCGTCCTATATTATAAATTTAACAATTAACCTTAGAAGTGGTAATTATTATTTATCACATTATTTACATCAAAACACTACGTAATTATTGAAATAATTATACATTTTATGGACACTTACACAACACTTATTCACATTCACTCACACGCCTTGTTCACACCCCCCCTTCTCTCCCACTCACAAACATCCTTCCACTCTCACACACCTTTACACACCCTCACTCACGAATAAGAACTTACATTCAACACTTTTGTTTCTTTTGTTTTTGATTTATATTTAAAATGTGTTATTTTTTTTTTTGCTACTTAAATTTCAGTAAAATTGTTTATAAAACTTTAGTATTTAGTTCTTGGTTCACACTTGTATAATGTATGGCTATGGAAGAGAGAGGTCTTCTGTCACAAGTATTTTATACTTACAAGAAGGTCTCAACTATGTTTTTGTTAAAATGTGTTTTGTACTGAAATAAATATTTTTGTATTTTTGTATATTCATACATTACCTAAACGTTCTTCTTACCTAGGTATTGTATAGAATACCGGTATATCCAGCTTGCCGGTAACATATATACTATCGAATTCCGATTATCTAAGGATACGTTCGTGCTTTTAATAACGTCACACTTCATGAAGAGTTCAATACACAATGAAAGCAATTTCACAAGTTCAGTTTTCATCTATGTTTTTAGCGTTTGGAAACCTAGGATTAACTAGTTTAATCTGAAATTAGGTTCGTTGGCAAGTAACAGATATGTTCACAACGTGAGATTTTTCTGAAGTTTTTTGTCTGTAATTTATGTGGAGGGATCGGGTCGGGCAGTTGAACAATACCTGCATTGAATTTATTTAATAACTTACTTATTTATCACATTATACATTCTAAGGTACAATTGTGTAAGTTAATCGTACTCAAATTGATTGTCATATGGCTATTCGGCTAAGCAAATTAGCCAGTTTGACAATTGAAATCGTACATTTTTGGCTGTCAAATAAATACTATTGTCTTGTTTTGTTGTTAACAATCAAAAACATACGATTTCAATTGTCAAACGGGCTAATTTGTTTAGCCGAATAGCCATATGACAATCGAATTTGGATACGATTGGCTTACACAATTGCACCTCAGGTTATATATATGTGGAGCCTTCAGTCAACATAATGGTGTTTTCGTCTATAAAGCACTATAAAGGTATCATCAAAATAGATTTATCGGCACATTTTCAACTAGGAAGGAAAACATAGCACACTTCTAGTCAAAAAGAAACGCCTCCGATATATTTACACCCGTATTTTTTCCTACGATTATCACCTTTATACGGGCGTAGCAAGAACGTCCATGGTATAGCGGGTCATATTGGTTGGAGACTGTACGTCGTCGTACAAAGTTCTAAGTCTTCGTCGTAAAAGTTACAAGTTCCGTCACCACCACAGACATGTAATTATTACTAAGTAGCAGACCAAAGATAAGGATTAAATAGCGTGGCAAGTTTCCATCCAAAAAATAAGCTACATTTAGGCTTCATGGTACGAAGAAACGTATAAAAATTGGTTGTTTTGGCTGGCTTTTGCTTGGAACATATTTGTTAATTCCTAAACTAATCTCTAGTATATATTTTGTTTGGAAACAAGCAATATTTATATTTAAAAGAGCCCGAAGTTCACTGAGCTAAAATTGCCACGCGTCGACTCTATTGTTTTTTATTAATGTTAGGTCTGCTACTATATTATACGTCTGTGGTCACCACATATGTATATGCTTTTCATAACATGATGTATATACTTTCATAAAATGCGTGTCGTGCATGAATAATATGTATAATAATATGCTTTTCATAACATGCGTGTGCATTCCAAATATTAGTTACCCTTTGTTGAGGTTGAGTCCTCTTATTCAAATAAGCTAGGCATTTGATATGCTAAGTCACTGAAATTTTATTGAAATACTAACATATTTTGTATGTTACTAGCTATTGCCCGCGGCTCCGCCCGCGTGTTATTCGGTTTAGCGACATGCTTTTTTCCGGGATAAAAAGTAGCCTATGTGTTAAGTTAGGGTATAACATATATCCATTCTAAATTTCATACAAATCTGTTCAGCCGTTTTAGTGTAACAAACATACATACACACACACTAACTTTCGCATTTATAATACTAGCTATTGCCCGCGGCGCCGCCCGCGTCGAAGAGATTTTCGTGGAAATGAGGAAAACAAAAGAATATGATTTTTTTAACGACAATATGCAACGGTCACCATGTTTTACCAAAGTGCTAATAAAGAATAAAATAAGCCCAAACTCGATGGGTCTGCTGTTGTCCGTTGAGGAGATCCCGTACCCACCTCCCACAGGCCCGTCATTACATCCTGGTCACCGTGTTCTACAAAAATACTCATCAATACCGATCAAATAAACTTAAACTTGAGAGATCTCCTAAAAAAAAACATTTACCAGTGGATGATTGAAACCCCGACGATGAGACTACATACGTACGACTACACAAGGCGTACATACCACACGATTAACTAAAAATCTTATTGAGTGCTTAAAGAATTTTTAAAGTCAGTTTAGTAGTTCTAGATATTACGCATTATATGCAAACAAACAAACAAATATTTCTTCTTTATATAATAGTGTAGACGAACTTTAACGTGAGTTGATTTGAACCAGACTGCGTCAAATTCGATATTTTGAAACATGCAGCGCCATCTAGTGTATTAAACAATTTCAACGCCAGCTTACTGAGCCGTTATCCAGGATAGCTTCCTAGAGATGGCGTTTTCTAAAGCACTTGAAAATAAAAATATTTTAGGTATTGGTCTTTGCGCAGTCAAGAAATATGATTTCAGCTTTAATATTTTTATTACAAAAGGTAATATTTTTTTTTAAATAAAATAAATGAATAAAAAATAAAAAGTGAAAACAAATTTTACCAGTCGGGGTTTGAACCCGGGACGATCGACAATGCTACGGCGGCGAACCTTCCATATGTCTCACTAAAATTATCATTGCGCTGCTCCCATTTGTCATAGCGTGATTATACATAGCCCTAAACCTTCCCGAAGAAATGCTTTATCTTTCAGTGAAAACTGCATCAAAATCCATTGATTGGTTCTCAAGTTATAAGCGAACGAACAGACGGACAGACAGACGTTGAATTTTATATGTATAGAGATTAGTGTGATTCCCTTTGCGTACTGGTATATACCACAAAATGTAATTCAATTTTTTACAAGTTTACCAAGGCGGATGCTATGTGAAGGGACTTTCGTTTATAGACCCAAATTCATATTGGAGAATCAGTAAGTGGTCAGGACCAAGATTAAATACAATAGAGAAGAAAAAAAAATCTTTGGTTAATTTGTTTTTTCATTTCTCAGTACAAAGTGGTTCAATTAGCTGACAAAATTTCTACGGATAAATTAAAAAAGGGTAATTGAAGCTTGTTTCTGATTAATAACCGAGTCTCCAGTATGAATTTGGTCGGTTAATTTAATTTCACCTTGTATAATACCTCATTGTGGTCGAATTACAATTCCCACGCAGAGGGTTCCTAAACAGAAACAAATCTTCATTGGTTCGGTACATTAGGTACGTAAAGCACATGCATGTGGAACAATGGAATGGAGGCACTGGCCGCAAACCGAGCGTATATCAGCTCGAATGACCCCCTATTACGCGGGATGACGCTCGGGGATGACTTTGTCCGGGAAAACCAGATACAAATATTGGACATGTACAATGTATGTAACATTTTTAAAGGGACGGCGGAAATGTTAAGGAAAATTATGCAAATTTTGTATTTTGCTTAAATAGATTAGTAATAACCATAAACGTACAAAAAGGCGGACGGAGTCGCCGCTAATAAACAACTGAAGCATAGCAATGGCGGCGGTTTAAGAGTATGGCATACCCTAGGAAAAAATATCATTACTCGTCCAACACAAAAAGGCCAATGTCAAATACTAAATTAGCTTTTGATAGAGGCGATTATTGGTTAGCTAATCCACCTATTTGTCTAGGACGCGTAATACTAATAATTACGCGCGAAACAGCAGATCGGAGGGTTTTTAGCTAATACTGAAATATTTTATAGGGAAAAAATACTGGATTTAAGTAGAAAACCTTTATATTTCTATTACCCATTTTATTTAAAAAAATCAAGTTGATCTCTTAAACGCGTTCTTGAAACGAACGTTTGAAAACCAAAAAAAGAGGGTGGAAAACGTATATTTTTTGACAAAAGTATAAATCTTAGTACATTGTTTATAAGTAGATCCCCTAGATAAAAGATCAATAAATCAAATGTATTTTTTCCAATATTAAGATAGTCCTACTTTCGACAAAAGAACCCTCGAAAATCTGGCTTTTTCATATTCTAGGGTCAGGTACAGCCATAAAAGTGTGTGAGTGGACTTACTATGGAAAATAGGCTTACTATGAGTATGATGTGAATGTGTCGTGCCGGGCTCGTGCGTACAAGCGAGTAGAATTACTATGGGTGCTTCGGTATTTGGTTAGCAAAATTCCTTTCACCTTTACTGTAATTCCATGTTAATAATTATTTTGTTGCGTTAATACTGATGTATTTTAAACCGTTCAGATTCCCCACTGAAAACCTATACAATTTCTGTGATTTAATTACAATTAGAAAACTTTATATTTTACACACTGTTTTAAAACTGCATAAAACTCTATCATATGATCCCTGTATTCTCAACAAAAGAAGGAAAGATGTTGTGGCCCCGGTACTTTCTGTTAAATCTGTTTATGCTAGCAGACAATATTTCAAACAATCAGCGTATCTGTATAACATAATCAATAAACACATAAATATATACCCAATGAATTACTATGAATGTAAAAAGTCTGTAACAAAATGGTTAAAAACAAACAGTTATGAGCAAATTGAAACCTTATTGGAAATCCCTAACTAAACTTTATATATTTATTACATCTAAATACCTACTTATTAATCCAAAATTATTAGACAGTCTTGCAATCACTCTTACACACTTTTGACACCCTCACTATGCAATCCCACACACACACACACACACCCTCACACACACACACACACACACACACATACATATCCTACCTTCACCCCCTAGTGGTTAAATTAAATCTGATTCCAAGACCTCGGTCGTAGGACTAGGGTTTTACTTAAAAAAGGGGACTCCAAAACCTTGTTAAAAATGTATGATCATTATGGAAAATAAATTATTTTGTATTTTTTGTATTTTTGTAATACTTCTATACTTATAATAAAATCTCAAGTAGGGTTTTGTCCCTACAGAGTCAGAAAAAACAGAAATATTCTTTGGGGCCTCGTAGACATTTAAATGTAAAAATGTAACGTGAGTAATGATATAATGTAATTATGTAACAATATAAATATATTTTTATATATGTTTATAGGTGAAATTAAATCAACTCTGTTAGTAATCAAGAACTAGGTTCAGTAATACCTTTGGCGAATTTCGAAAAAAAATTTTTTTGCTCCCTTACTGTTTGGACTAGTTTAAAAATAAAAATAAAAAAAAAAATAACTTAAAACTAAACATATAAAATTACAGTCTTAAAATCTAGGAGAAAAAAAAAAAAAGTTTTAAGCATTCCTAGCAAATGGCAGTATGCTCAGCGAAGTTGCCGATCAATGGAGAGCGGACAGCACTGTTTTTCAGCATACTCCAGACGTAATGAAATAATGTAGGAATGATAAGAGTGCAAAAAAAGGCATGCAAATTATGACATAAAATAAAAAAAAACATAACATAAGAATTAGTACAATTAAAATTAAAATTAGATTAAAATGAAAATATATATACGAGAATTCATTTAAAATAAATGCATACAACAAACGAAAAATAATCAGAAAGTTCTAGTGTGCTTGCAGTGTTTCTAATAATAATTATTATTTATATAATATGTATGATATATTAAGATAGAGGGAAAACTTTGATATAATAAAAGTGTAATAAAAATAAACTTAATGTAATATCCAAATACTATTTATAATGTGAGCAATTAAGTAAGTACAATGCCTAGTGCAGGCACTATGGGTACAAACATAATTTTTTCGAATTTCACCTGTATGGTCATTAAACTTTGTTCCTGATGACTAACCGAGTCTCCAGTATGAATTTGGTCGGTTGATTTAATTTCACCTAGTATAAATTTTTCCAACTGCGAGTCAGACTCGCGCAAGAAGGGTGCCCTACCACCACACAACACGTTATTGGTAAATAGCAACAATATAGATTGTCTAAGCAACATCGCTAAAATAGAAGCGCCCTGAAAAACAATTCGGCAACCTAATTTTTATTAGGGTTCCGTAGTCCGACGAGGAACCCTTATAGTTTCGCCATGTCCGTCTGACCGCGGCTTAGCTCAGAGACTATGAGTACTAGAAAGCTGTAATTTGGCATGGATATACATCACGCCGATAAAATGGTAAAATAAAAATCTCGAAACAAAAATTTAAGGTTACTCAATCCCATACACGTAAATTGGGGATGATATTTTTTCTCGTCTATCCCATAGTGTGGGGTATCGTTAGATAGGTCGCTCAAAACCATTGTGGTGTGTGAAAACCATTTTTCGATTTACGGATCCGTTGGCGAAATATTAAGCTTTAAAGTGCTAATTTTTGTTAGAGTCAAGTGTCCTTAAAACTGGCTAAACGGTTGTTCATGAATAGGTATGAGAAAAAATATTTTTTTTACTTTTAGATTTGACAGACGGACAGAGACAGACAGCTGAGGCTTAGTGAATTGGGTCCCGTTTGGCACCCTTCGGGTACGGAACCCTAAAAAGGACTTGGAAGTTTCTAAACTAATGATTAGAGGAATAAAAGCGAATTCATATCTTCCGGTTATGTAACAAAGCTTGTAGGCTCTGCCAAGGAATTTTCTTTAAGCTATCTTGGTTGCTATTTTCGAATTTTCAAACTGACTGAAATTAACTTTTTTTGTCTTTACTCTAATCTGGATGATATACCTAGGTTTTATAATATGTTGTAAGAATTGAATATTTTATCCAGTAACTAGGAAAAGTAAAAATATGAACATCTGAAAGGTCAGATCGTATAGATTGCTTCTGAATTTATTAACGATAGAACTTCAATAGCAACTTCCATCAAAGAAGGGCAAGGCCGCATGATAAATTGATTTTAATTGAAAATCGACTGTTTAATTATTTTCTGAACGAGAGAGAAGCCGCTAAAATTTTGCCAATTAAAATAATTCCACAAACATTCCTTTCATCACAGAACAGATGTTTCTTTTGGGTATTAATTTCAAAAAGTTTTGAATATTTTTAACAGTTTTATTGAAAATTCGATACATTCCTTTAAGGCGACTCTGATCGCCTGAACTCCCATGCTAGCGCAGTTCGCTGATCATATCCTTATTTATAGGTATTTGCTTATTATTTTTTCTTTTTCAACATATCCCATACAATATCCATGACGTGAAACTAAAACATTTATCAAAATCAAATACTTAAATATATAAATTACAAGCGTATAAAAGTCCTGGATTTTACACATATTGTGATGGATGTTTATGTACTGTAATGTCCTAGAAGCGATACAACAGATCAAATAATTTTAATTTCACAGCATAGTATATTTTATACTTTTCAAAAATATATTTATTTTATTTCGATTTTTGAGATATTTCTCCTGAAATCATAGGAACCACCAAAACCATTCTCGAGTTTTTTTCAAAACACGAATGTTGTCTCGCGTTAGCTTGCCTCTCATACCGTGTTCGGTTAGTTCCGTACGAGCTCGGGAAATGAAAGTTCGGGCCAACCTATAACAGTCAGTCAGTGCTCTATAATCCGAAGTTGAATGTAGAATGAAATAGCAAGCATAGCGACCCCGTGCGCGACTGACATCAAGCCGCCGAGAACAGGCTTCTTAACATATAGGTAAAATTTAACTCTTTAATCACACCTATTCTCGTGTAGCAAATATTAGATTTATAGCTGCCATAACCTAAAACTTTTCATTGCAAAATAGGCTTTAACGCATATAGATATAAGTTAAATGAGCTTGTATTATTTTAGATTTTTCAACTCTAAATTTAAGGTCTGCTGCACGAGAATAGGTCACAATGCCTTATGAAAATGTTAAGCGTACTTAGATAAAATGAACAGCATACCTACCTATTTTTTTTTAAATCTTTGTGCTCCCTGTACCAGGCCCCTCAGAAAGTATTGCGAAAAAAAGTTTTTATATATATATGGGAGACTGGCCAGTTATAATGTTTTTCGAAAATATGATTATTTATAAGTAAAAATAGGTATGTTCTAATTTCAAAATTTCCCTCCACATTTTTTGCGAGCTAATTCAAAGTATTGTGTCTCGCTGAAATATGGATCTGCGCCGGGAACCTTTTAGAGCTATGATTTTTTACGATTTCAAGTGTCGCCTGAAACCGGATGAATCGTACGATAGACTTCAAATGGAATTCATGGATGAAGGCAACCGTGTATCGTTGGTATAACGAATTCAAGCGCGGTCGACCAACTTTGGGGGATGAA
The DNA here is from genome assembly GCA_910592155.1 of Ypsolopha scabrella. Classification (NCBI taxonomy): domain Eukaryota; kingdom Metazoa; phylum Arthropoda; class Insecta; order Lepidoptera; family Ypsolophidae; genus Ypsolopha; species Ypsolopha scabrella. Next base: position 19,609,348 of record OU342964.1, on the reverse strand, counting down.
GAAAGAAGCGGTCGCCCTTTGACCGCTGTTACTGAATAAAACGTGCTGGCAGTGAAAAATTTAATCCAAGACAATAGGCGAATTACATATCAGGAGATTCAACACATATTGAAGATTGGATCGGGAAGCGTTCACGAGATTCTACACAGCCATCTTCGCGTGAGGAGGATAGTATCACGCTGGGTGCCGCACAACCTCACCGATGCTCAGAAGCAGGCCCGGGTGGAATGGTGCCGTGATATGCTAAACAAATTTGAAGCAGGCTCGTCTCGGCGTGTTTACGACATCGTTACAGGTGATGAGTCCTGGATTTATCAATACGACCCAGAAACCAAGCGCCAGTCGACTGTTTGGGTGTTTCAAAATGAACCAACGCCTACCCTGCGTTACCTACGCGGGCTCGGACTGAAAATCAGCGCTGTCGGTCTTACTCTGTAAGACTACAGCATATGCTGAGTTCTAGCCTTTTTGTCTGCTTCGACACAAGATTTTATTTAGCTTTAGTCACATTGTTTTATTCTTTTATGTTATTTCCTTGTGTTTGACTTTATAATTTGTTTTTATAATTTATTGTGTTGTGGTAGATAAATAAATGGATATTCTATTCTATTCTATTCTATTCTACCAAAGTGAAGCGATCTAGAAGGGGGGGGGGGGGGGAAGATTTTGATCGCTAGCTTTTTTAATTTGACTGGCCACTTGGTATCAATTCCCTTACGGGATCAAAGAAGCTTCAATGCCGAATGGTATACTACCAAATGTTTGCCAGAAGTTTTCTCTGTTGTTAGCAACAAGCGACCAAACACAGGGCTCCGCGGGCTACTGCTCCACCACGACGATGCACCTGCGCACACCGCACTCAAAACGAGGGACTTCCTGGACAGCACGCCAGTCAAACTCCTGGGTCACCCTCTTTACAGCCCTGATCTAGCACCGTGTGACTTCTTTTTATTTCCAAAAATAAAAAATCAGCTCAAAGGAACACAATTTTCGTCGCCGGAAGATGCGCTGGCTGCGTTCGAGCAGGCTGTAAACGAGGTGTCTGCGGCGGACTGGAAAAAGTGTTTTGAAAACTGGTTTAGACGCATGAAACTTTGTATAGAAGCTGGTGGAGAGTACTTTGAAAAGATTAAAAAAAAACGTACCTATAGAACAATTTTTTTTAGTTTCGCAAAACTTTCTGAGTGTCCCACGTAGAATGTATTTGGCGTGGATTATTTTTAGATTAAATTTTGATGTTATAACTTTGGATAAATCAGAACAATAGATTAGAATAACTCGTTATTGGTATTATTGTAACATTAGCTCATGGTATGTCACGCTTGCAACGGTCACCGTTACACTTAAGGGGAGCGACCCGCAGTGCGAGAGGAACGGGTTCCGGAAAAAATAGCAAAATGTCAGTTTCAGTTCTTTATACTCGTATAAAATGAACTAAAATAGCTATCAAAATTTCAAACAACCAGAATTCCATGTTAAACTCCATGTTACAAAATATCGTTGCGGTGTGTATGTCATTCCTATTTGTAAAATAAAAAAAAGTGTCGATGAAGATCTCATTTCAATAACTATTTCTATCGAGAGGAATTTATGATATCGCGTTTCTGTAATACGGGAAATTAAAAAGAGGTTCCAAAATTTATATACGAATTTATCAAACTGGTTGATTCTTTTTATAAACAGGTAAATAACTTCAAAATGCATCTTTGTTAACTTCAAAATGTGGCGATTTTATCGAAATAGCTCCCTATACTTGTTACTTAATACCTCTCCTATTACACCTTCAAAGGAATGTATTGAATTTCCAATAGCCCTGTATACCTATACTTACCTAAACGTCCAAGCCTAAAACGGGTTGGATTAAGGCACCAAAAATTTTAGACAAATCCCTAAAATATGGTAGCTTTAACCTATCCATAGGGTTAGCGACGACAGCGCCATCTGTTTCCTAAGAGCGAGCTGTGAAATCGCATAACGCCTTCGTGAGCGTTCACTATGTGCCTTACAAGCTGGTTAGATCAAATAGTTACAAAAATATTCGGTGGACAAGTATGGTGGAAAAATTCAACGGTCTAGGAAAAGTACCTCAGTGGCGCAGTCGGTAGTGCGCTTGTCTTCATAACAGAGGTCGCAGGTATGAATCCTGGCACGAGGAATTTTTTCAAATTCTTGTCTTTAAATTTGTTTCTAGCTGATATTTTATAGTTTGTAATGCAATCGAATATTAATAATACGAGTATTCCAAAGCGATGGATTTCGCTATAAAAACGTACTTTTAATTTACCACTTTGTCTCCGTGATTTATATTTATATGCATACCCGTGCTAAATTACAGCTTCTGAGCTGAGCCGCGGACACACAGACAAACGAACGGGCATGGCGAAACTACAAGGGTTCCTGGTTGAATACGGAACCCTAATAAAAGATAATAAGAGTTGACCAAACGTCAAAAAACTGACAAGATACCGACTCTTCTGTACTGTCATCTGTGAACAAAACGTCAACTATTGTATGTATCAGAAGGTTACCTTTACCGTGACAAGGTTTCATAGCGGGTCACAATAGTTTTCCTGACAGTACCAAGTTGAATCATTTGTTACTTGGAGTTGTATAACCAGGCAATCAGCGCAGACCTGTGTGTAACACTAGATCTTGTGGTGTCAGATGACGACCAACTCCCTACGCAATAGATCTCAAACCTACACGAACGGGCAGATATCGAGTTATAGGCTTCTTGGTGTGAATTTCTTAGTAGGTAATAGACCGTGAGTAGAAGAAAAAGCCTTTAATATTTAATGCCCTTTACCCTTATACTCTCTGATTTATGACTTTCTGGAAAAGAGAGGAGCAACAGGTACATTAAATGCGTTTATTATTTTACGAAATATCTGGGTATCGTTTCGAGGTGTTTTTTGCTATTTTTTTATTAGCGACTTCAGAATTAAGGCGAAATTAAACTGTGTAATAGACATAAGCAACCACTAGTTTTATTATTAGAGTGCATTATAGACTAGAAAAGATCAATTAGAATAAAATTTTAAGAGAATAGTTTGAAAAAATTTCTCGCTCCAGGATTCGAACTTGCGACCTCTTGTTATCAAGAAGCGCGCTACCGATCTATACCGTTGAATTTTTCACCATACTTGTCCACCGAATATTTTTGTAACTATTTGATCTAACCAGCTTGTAAGGCACATACTTAACACTCACGAGGGCGTTATGTGGTTTTACGCCTTGCTAGGAAACAGATAGTGCTGTCGTCGCTACAATATGTGTTGCTTCAGATAGTTAAGAAATTCACGTATCTCATTAACTAAGATTATGTGTTTGTAGTTAAATTATACAGCTTTTCGCAATATTTCGTATTTTTATAGTCTTTAGATTTGTTTCCAACATTGACCTCTCATAACAGTCTTTAAAAAAAGTTTGTCAAAAAGTGTCCGAACGGCGCGACGTGCATAGTAGCAAAAATGCATTCAACCAAATTAAGACGTTATATCGTTAAAATAAGATGCAATGTCAGTTGTACGCAATCGTCATTCGATCTTGTCACGTCGTAGCGGTGACAAGATGCATCGCGGACACTTTTTAAGTGAGATTGTGTGTCTTGTTGTTTATATGAGGTCAATGGTTTCCAATTGATCTTTTCTAGTTTGTAACGCACTCTTATAATAATATTTAGAGTATTCCAAAGCGACTACAAATTCTAGAATATCCTAGATACTGGTTCGTACGAGTATTAGGCCTCTTTTCACTGTGACAGTGTCTCTGTTCCTGGTATAACTAAATTTGCATTTATATTGATGTTGTTATCCTTTCACCCTCCTCCATCATGTTTGTGGATGATTTCTTTCTCGTTCGTACACTCTTTTCACGAAAATCATACATACATTTGAATTTACATTTACCTCCAGGTACTACTATAAACTCGGATAACTTAAAAATATGCAAGCCTTCCACCTCGTATGCTAATAGTTCACACGCGAGGCTTTGCAAACTGTATTTTTCAACACCACCTCGGTTTTAATTGATTACCATATTGGCTTTTGCCTTTTATATTCGTACTTGTTGCAATGTTTTCTGTCTATCAGAGAGCATAAGCGTATAACAGGACACAGACCGACCGACTTGACGTGATTCCATTGTGTTTCGTAATAAATAAATAAAAATCTTTATTTCAAGTGATACAGAGACTCTTAAAGGCAGAAACATAAAAAGGATAAATTAGATATATAGGTACATATCACAAAACATATGTACAATAACTATCACTGTCGCAACAATGGCGGATAAATGGACAGTGAAGCCTGCCTGCAATCATTGCTAGGACGGTGTTAGGCAGCCTGTGTATCAGAGAGGGTCCTATTCTGAAGGCTTTAATTTTAGTTTCAGTGCTGTCAAAACTAAATTTTCTCCGTTCCAAAATAGTTCTTTAGTGTTAATTACAGAAGCTATATTGAAAATTTCAAGTTTTGTCAGCACTAAATCTAAAATTAATGCCTTCAGAATAGCACCTATTATGTATCGCTAAAAGTGTTAAGTTCCACGGTATACATACATTGACTGTCACTTGTACGGTTTCTTATGGAAAGTTTGTAGGATATGTTCTTTTTTATAATAAGTTGTGACCTAACTGATTTTATTGTAGAATAATTTGACCAAGTGCGATTCGGACTCGCGCACAAAGGGTTTCGTACCACCACACCCTAAAACATACACATCAACAATATAGATGCTATAGCAACATTAAGACGACAAAAACCAAGACCTTAAAATGGTAGCGCCTGACAAACAATTCAGCACCCTCTAAGTACGGAACCCTAATTTTATTATTTGTTTTGAAACTTCTATGCGTTACCGTCTTTAAGATAGAAATCAATTTTTTCGAGGTTGGTATTAAAACCCTCAGGTTTTAATTTATTTTTTTATTTTTATTATTTTCCGTGGTAGAGGCCATAGAAACACGTATTCAGTAAAAACTAAATCAACTAAACTACTATGTAGGTACTAAGAAACAATTTTTAAATATGGTTTACCTGCACTTTTAAATTGAATAAGTACATATGTACAAAATGAAGGAATCGTAACTTACGAATCACAAATTCTGTCTTGAATTAAATAACATCTATTTTGTATTGATTTATTTAGTCTTTCATTTTATAATTATATATATATACAAAAAACACGTTATGTGACCAGACAGAATAAAAATAAATTATAATATCTGACAAAATGTTCAAATGATGTAGATGATTGTCAGACAGAAATATACAAAAAAGAAGAAGTGATGAGGTGTATAGTCTTTTTGCTGTGGAAATGGGGAATTAAATTTATCTTTGTCTATTTAGACCTGGACCGAAATGGACACAAGCGACCAAATATAGGACATTCAGCTCAGAACATGGGAAGGGTCAAATAACTTGTTTTTGTACATATAAAATTATATAATTATAAAATTCTGTCTAAGTGATGATGCATGGTACTGCATATTATCCGCGTAGGATGGTACGTAGTTACTGAGTCCCAGCCGCTAGCAAATTCTCATTTCCGAAAATGCAGACTCGCACAAATAAGTCGCTGCAAACAATCCTGTTAATTGAAGACCTACTTCTTTCAAACATGAGTAAGGTACTTTAATAGGTATATTGCTGGCGATCGACTCGAAAAGCTTTCGCGATCGACTGTTTGAGCACCCTTAGCCTACGTTACATCATCATGGGATGAAACATGGCGGATGTTACGTCAGTAGCTCGTTTCCTACCCGCAACGTGCACTGTTTACAGTCACGTGGTTTCCCCTCGCATTATAAACTTCGTATCTAGTTCATTTCCGCTTTACACGTGGCAAAATCGGAGGCTAACTAGACATTCATTGATCGTTCTACAAATAAACTGCCAATTGTATTAATAAAATATTGATCAGACGTCTGCTTTATAAGGCGCTGGACGGCGATTCTCGCACATGCGACAATTTGCGAGGGCCGAAAGCGGGTGCTTTTTTACAAGCTCTTTATGAAGACATGCATCGAGCTTTTAAAATAAAAACCTGTTTTCCGTATTCACAACATGCTTTACGTGTCTTTTTAAGACTTATAGTTAATAGAACTATCATCACACGGCATTTATGACGCGATAAACAGAGGCGTATGAAAAGCAAAGCGTGTGAAAAACAGATTGCGAGATTCGGCGTCCTGGTCAAGCTATTCGTTCTGTCGCCAAAACATCTAATATAGGCTTTAATTATATTAATTTTAGGTGGTAGAGCTGATGCCGAGCTCGGCTGTGGAGGTACCACCATCTTACTCGCAAATCCTCCCGAAGTTATTCGGGGGAGAGTAAGAGAACAGCTCTCAGGCAAAACCAGGCGGTCCACCATTGCCTGGGACCGATGGATGGCGGTATAGGTATCTATCCCTAATTGCCAGGCCTTAAAACAGACTGGTGACGGGCAGCGGCGTCACTGGTGCAAGGGTTTCGGCACCACGCTCACCAACCCGCTTGCCCAGCGTGTGTGAGTATGGGCATTTCCAGCAGTGGACGGAACAGGCTGATGGATGGATGGATGGATATTAATCACATGATCACATCACACTAATATTATAAATGCGAAAGTTTGTGTGTGTGTGTGTGTGTATGTTTGTTACTCTTTCACGCTGAAACGGCTGGACAGATTTGGATGAAATTTAGAATGGATATAGCTTATACCCTAACTTAACACATAGGCTACTTTTTATCCCGGAAAAAAGCATGTCGTTAAACCGAATAACACGCGGGCGGAGCCGCGGGCAAAAGCTAGTACTACATAATAATAAAAGATTTATAGAAGCTTCCACACTTAAATACTAAAATAGCTTCAGATACCGGTAAAATTCTGCAGGTCTAATTGCAAAATCTCATCCCCAAAATAAAATATGGAAAACAGTTTATCCCCATTTACATAACCCACTCATGTTTAGCTTGTTCCGAAAAAGTATTCTGAATAGGCAGCAATCAATCATAAGTTTAGAAGCTTGGCAAATTGAAATACATATTCAGATAATGAACCCGTTTCTCGCGCCCGCATTGCTTACATTTTTTCGCTGGGCCAGGCCCAAATTGGGTAAGAGAAGAGGATATTTTGACTGACTGCAAAACAACAAGGAGGTTCTCAATCCGTTACGTATGTATTTGATAAGACTTTGTAATTATTTTTTAAGCTTCCGTGCCTATACTATTAATAAAACCAGTCAAGTGCGAGTAGAAGTCGCGCCCTTAGGGTTCCGTACTATTAAAATTAGTTAATAGACTTAAATAATTTGAAAAAAAGTTACAAAGATATTACCTACAATTTGTTCTTAAAATGGCATGGCATATACATATACAGAAAATTCCAAATTCCTATTATAGTTTAGTTTTTGTGATAGAACCGTTAACAAAAATGGTCTAAAACTGACCACTTTGACGGCCCTCCTTATTTTTTAGACAAAAAAAAACATATTTGTACAGGTACGTATCCAGACTTTTGTTTCGGGTGGGGGGGGGGGGATTTTTATTTCACAACAATGTGAATTGTGAGAGAAACCAGTGTAATCACTGTAATATAATATTTATTAGTATTAAATTATCGTACCTTTTTTATTAAAACGTGCTCTAACGTACCTTACAGTGGTTATGAATAAACATTCCCGGTCCCGTGTATGTCATGACAAATTTCGGGGGGGATAAATTCCACCTATCCACCCCCCTGGATACGTGCTTATATTTGTACTTCATTCATAAGTCCCCATGCCAGGGTAACAAAAACAATTTTTCTTCGTACCCTTTTTCTTGTATCTCCCCATTAAAAAATATTAAATAGAATTTTATAATTCAATATTCGCCTATAAGCCTAAAAGAATTTTGGGTCAAAATTCTACATAAAATATACGAATTTTAGATCTGCAACTCATTCTGTCTTGAAAGTATATTCTTTATTTTTATGTATTTCTATTTTCCCGGGTAAAAGAAATGTTTCTATAAATTTTCTAAGACTGTTTTGATGTCGGTGTAGTTAAAAAAAAACTTCTGCGTGATTAATGGATTTGTCAATAAGTATTGTGATATCTGCCACTATATCACTTATCAAATCAGCACTTGTTACTGGAGTAGGTGTTGTAATCGAATAATGCACTAAATCCATGAGTAGTATTGATCAATTTTACCTGATAATTTATAGGAAGTAAATAGAAACGAGTGTTAGTTTGATCTTAAATTGTTAAATAAAAGCCTAAGGCCCTTCACACATGGAGCTACTTAAAAAGAACTAGTTACAAACTCCAATTACAAACAAGTTGCTTGAGCCTATACATTCTCATATTAGGTTCGCACACGACGCTACTAATCACCAACCGGTTAGTAACTGATCACACGTGACGCGTCGTGTCGGTCGCCGCGCTATTGGTTGACCAACTTTTCTGATTTTTTGTTGTGAAAAATGAACGAGCAAACAAGAAATATTACATTTGTGCAGGAAACTGACTGAAGCCTTGCAACTTGAGTAGCGTCGTGTGCAAGGTACAGTTTGTACCTGGTTTGTAATTTTATTTTATTTTAATTTTATCTTTTTAATTTATAATTAATTCCGTCATTTTTTAGTAACTCCATGTGCGAAGGGCCTAGAAGATTTTTGTAATATTCCAGTTTAACGCCGACAGAAAACACTGTTTTAATTTTTTTATTCAGGGGAACATGCACACGTGTGTAATATTAACATTACACGAACCATTTGGAGCCACTTTTGAATCCTTCATAACTCAAAAACTGAACTTTTTAGTAACAAATATCTCCCAGGAGAATATTTAATTGTACATCAAAAATACTAATTGCACACCAAATATCTGGTAACGTGGCAACATGTCAAGCCAAGTTCCAGCCAATAAAAGAGAACTGGCGAGCAGCACCCGTGTGTAATAAATATTACACGAACCATTTGGAGCCACTTTTGAATCCTTCATAACTCAAAAACTAAACTTTTTAGTAACAAATATCTCCCAGGAGAATATTTAATTGTACATCAAAAATACTAATTGCACACCAAATATCTGGTAACGTGGCAACATGTCAAGCCAAGTTCCAGCCAATAAAAGAGAACTGGCGAGCAGCACCCGTGTGTAATAAATATTACACGAACCATTTGGAGCCACTTTTGAATCCTTCATAACTTCATAAGCAATGGATGAATGTGGAGTAAGAGGTCCTGTAAAAGTATGGTTTCGGAATTACTTGGAGCATCGACGATTAAAAGTAAAGGTTAATGAAACAACGAGTGACGATTATGACATAAAACATGGTGTGCCAACCGGCTCTGTGTACGGTCCCGTTGGATACATAATGCACGTAAATAGTGTCAGCAATGTTGTCAAAAATTGTAAGACTTATATGTACGCGGACGATACGTGTATTATGTATTCAGATACAGATGTGAATAATATAGAAAAATGTATTCAAGAGGATTTTGATAATATAGTCAAGTGGTCTCATGATAATGGCATTATTTTGAATACAGAGAAAAGGAAATTTATGCATATTAGATCTCAACGAAGCCGAGAAAAGGAATTATCGTTTAATATCATCGGGCACTCATATGAGTGCTTCCATCAAAATAATGTTAATTGTCAATGTAAATGTTTACAAAAAGTAGATAAAATTAAATATTTGGGCCTTACAATAGAAAAAGATATGAATTGGAAATTACATATAAAAGAAATATGTGCAAAGCTTAGAATATTATTAGCTAAGTTCAGAAATCTTAAATATTTTGTGAATAGATCTTTATTATACTGTGTTTATCACGCACTTGTTGAATCAGTGATCAACTACGGGTTGGCTAGTTATGGTCGAACATTTCCCACTTATTTAAATGAAATAAAAAGACTTCAGTTAAGGTTCCTTAAATGCATAGTGAGTAAAAATATTAAAAGTAAATGTAAAGGTGAATATGAAAACCTCTTCAAAATTTGTAGAATAATGCCGATAGATACGAGAGTAAAATATGAGATAGCCATAGAAATGTTTGGAAAACCAAATTTCTTAAAAATATCGAATTGTAGCTATCCTACCCGTAGTACCAAAAGAAACGAAACCAAATACCTAATACCTAAACATTGTAACTACTACGGATCCCGTATGGGTATCAGTATGTTACCTAGAATTAATAAAAGCTTCCCAACAGACTTCTGTGTTACTAATGTTAAAAAATCTGTCTTTAAGACCAAACTCAAGCGCCTTCTTTTATGTAAGACTTAAATCAAGAAAAAATATTATTATTGTTAAATAAATATTGTACCATTTGTTTACTAAAAAGTGTTTTGTATAGTGTGGATATAAATTAAGTTAAATTAAGAGCTTGCCGACAAACCGCGATAGTGGTTTGGCAAAATTGTAATAATTTTAAGTATTTTTTTCTAGAACAATAAACAAATTCAATTCAATTCAAATTCAAAAACTAAACTTTTTAGTAACAAATATCTCCCAGGAGAATATTTTATTGTACATCAAAAATACTAATTGCACACCAAATATCTGGTAACGTGGCAACATGTCAAGCCAAGTTCCAGCCAATAAAAGAGAACTGGCGAGCAGCACCCGTGTGTAATAAATATTACACGAACCATTTGGAGCCACTTTTGAACCCTTCATAGTTCAAAAACTAAACTTCCTGTAAAAAATATCTCCATAATAAACTAAGAGGGTAATATATAATAATCACACACCAGAAAATACAAAAAATGCTACTTATAGTGTCGTATTAAAATACTAATTGCACTAATTAAACTACTAATTGTAGGATTTCTGGGTTTTCATTTTAAAAAAAACACAAACATATGTATGGTGGTCACCCCACTACGTTCCGCGACGCGCCCGCTACAACTACCCTTCTAATAACCTAACCTACCGGCTCTTTTCTGCGCCAAAGGATTTCTGAATGTTCGAAGAATTTTTTCAAGTGTCCCCTTATCTAGGCATTCTTTTATCTAATTACATTCCAACCGGTGGTACAGTAGTTGAAATAATGGAGATCCCACCAAAAACATAAATGTGAAAATGGGAGCCAAGTTCAATATTATGATAATTATGGTGTGGTTGTCGACTTCACCGACAAAACCGGGCTTTTTAATCATAATCGGTTTCTCATATTTTGAACCCATAAAGGAAGTACCCCGTCAAAGTAGGTGGTAAACTTATTGGTAAAGAATAAATACGTAAATGCCTATAACCCGCGAGACTTCATGGCATTCACTGTATTGAAGCTATTTTTTAGAGTACAGAGTACTAGTGACTAAGACAATCGTGAAAAATTGTAAAAAGAAAAATTTACCGTATAGGTATTAACGAAGTAACTTAAAAGGTTGTTTGAACACAGTACTTTATGTAGATTCCAAGCCACCACTAAAGTCCTGCGACGAAGTCTTTATTGGCTTTGGACCATGAAACAAAATGCCTTAGGCCACGCCATGAAATTTCGCCGACATGGATCTCCATTTTTCTCAGCAATAAAAAAACATATATAATTACCAATTTATATACTAGATTAAACATTTCATTGCCATCATTTTGCTCGAAGATTTAGTTGATTGATTAATTTACATAGCAGAGAAAAAAAAATTTAGAAAACCTCTTTTAAAACAGAGATTTCTATTTTACGACAAACGGGAGCGAATGAAGCCTCTGAGATTTTTATTTAAATTAGTCTACAAATACACTTCAATATGGCCGATTGGATTTATTAAATTACTTATAGTTGTCACTTTAAATGAAAAATACTGTTTTGCCACATACTACGTTACGGCATAAGCTTGTTCGTGAGCGCATATTTGTATGGAGTAAGTCCCCCTCACTCCACTCCCCTAAGGCGCCGATTTGAAATTAAAAGTTTATCAATGTCTCGCCTTAACTTCAGTAGTGGCGCGGACCCTAACCCAAATGCCTCCATAAAAAATAATGTGTATAATCTTGTCGATGGTGTATGAGTATGACTCACACATTATAGCATAATGTATACATATGTATGTGTCTGAGAGATCATGGCTTGGTCTATGGCTCTGTTCTTAACGCTGGTAAAATGAAAAAAAAAAGTTGAAAGTATTTTTATAGCTTTCTTTCGTGCAACGCAGAAACTTTTATTAATTAATGAATACTTACTTTCCAGCATAAAGCCAGTCCTAGTAATAAATAAAATTGCATTACATAATAACATCAACAGCGATAATTATTATGCTGCATAGTTTTACTTGCTTCGTAAGTTAGCTTAAATAAGGAAAAACGCATATGAAAACTGCGAAGGTGGGCATAATAAATTGCTTTAACATGGTCGGTGAAAAAACCCTCGTTCCATATATAATAAATTGATTTACACACACAGCGATTCACAATGTCGATCGATAAACCTTTGTCATCAAAGAATAAGCGAAAACCTCTTGTGATAGAAGCACTCATCTCCGAAACTCTCACTTACCGCTTTCGGGTGGGTATCACCGTCCCGCCAAATTCACGCACCAAATACAGAAACGCGTTCCACTAGGGCGAGGGTGGTCGGTCAGGCCACGATCGATATGTTCGTTCACTGCACAGCGGAGTACGGACAAGCATCGCGGCTCAACGTGCATGCGACGACGCGACTACCACACATATTATTCTCAAGTTATTATTTTACACGCACCTCGAATCCACTCATGAGAAAAGCAACCCGAGACGACCGCAACGCTCGAAACCTTAATACTTCCCTTCGCTGCAAATATTGGGTGACAGAATCGATGTCGTCGAGGGTGATCGGCCGACCTACGCGCGAATTATTTGCACAAACGCAAAGTTCACTTAAGTTTAGATTTATTTAACACAGAATATCTACGAATGTCTTGAAAGTTGGAGGGCACGATTCAAAATTAACGGCATTTTCGGCAAGCCAGCAGCACAATAACGTGTGTACCGTATAGCGAAATAAAAGTAATCTGAACAATATGGGGACAGGGTCTGCGAAGCCCTCGAATAATAAGACTGCGCGTGGGGATGGTACGAAGGGTGCATTGTGCACCGGTGAAATTCGGAAGGGCCCGTTCGATGCCCTTGTTTGTTCCCCCACTTTTGCGCAAGATGCGAACCAGTTTTGATTTAGATTTTTGTGAATTAACCATCAAGTTCTCCGACATAGAAAGGGGTCTTTCATGTCACGGTAACCGCGTTGTTTGGAGCCGGATTGACAGGGTTAACTAACGTTTCAGAGTTGCTGACTCAGCAAGGTATAGGTACAAACAAGCCTGACATTAATTTATGCAGCCAAATTCATACGGACGACTCGGTAAATACTCAGTATCAAGGTTCGATGACCCTTTTTGTGAAATTCGTAAATTATTTTTTATAGTAGATATTCCCATTGACGTAAAGATGAGTATTCCCTACAAACAGAGGTCAACATTTTATTTAGAGTTTGCAAAAAGTGTTATCGATCCGTGATTGTACCTACTCATTCCCATGTTTGAAAGAAGTAGCTCTTCAGTTAAAAGGATTGTTTGCATCGACTTAATTGTACGAGTCATTATTAAATCTAAATATCGCGATCTACCCACTGACGAACACCTGACATCATGCTCGCGGTTGGGGCAATCCTATGAAAGTACGCGGATAACTCAATATATAATATGCAGTGCCATGCATCATCATCAAGACAGAATTTGTGATTCGTAAGTTACGATTCCTTCATTTTGTACACACATATATCTTCTGAATAATATATATAAAAGGCAAACCTGACTGACTCATCTATCAACGCACAGCCGAAACAACAGAACGGATTTCGCTGAAATTTGGCATGCAGATAGTTGTAATGACCCGCTAAGAAAGGATTTTTGAAAATTCGCCCCCTAAGGGGGTGAACCGAACTCCACGCGGACGAAGTCGCGGGCAAGAGCTAGTCCATCTAAAAGTGCAGTAAAAGTAAAACAATATAAAAAAAAAAAAATTGCATTGTAGTTCAGTCGATTTCTTGCTCTCAAAATATTTTCTGGTAGATCGCCAACACTGTAAGTGCGAGCACCCCTGGCGTATTTATTTATCCACTACGCAATGGCTTATTTCCAGTTATTTAGCGAAATTGACCATTAAATTCTTTATGGTTCCCTACCTCATCTGGAAAAACGGAACTCTTACATAATCACTTTATTGTCTATTGGAAGCAGGTGAGTACGTTATTATTGTGGATGAAATAATTTATTTATTTATTATTATTTATTTCAATTACAACGGGCGAACCCAATTACAGTAATTTTTAAATTAAAGTTTAATTAACATGTTTAACTTACCTTATTATGTCCATACAACATTCCACTAATATTATAAATGCGAAAGTTTGGATGTATGGATGGATGGATGTTTCACGCCGTAGCTAGTGAACCGATTGGGCTGAAATTTTGCATGAATGTAGTTCTAGATTTGGAATAGGATATAGGCTACTTTTTATCCCATACATCAGTTCCCATGGGATGAAAATGAGTTTTCAAGTTTCTATATAAAAGTGACGTGTCACCCTTTCAAGCCGTACCCATTGAACCGATTGGGCTGAAACTTTGCACATATAAAGTTCTAGATCTATAATAGGACAAAAACTATTTCTATCCCATAAATCAGTTCCCGTGGAAAAGCTATATAAGAGATATACAAAATGGGAAACACAGAGACGCATAACACACACATTTCACCAGCTTTGTTTGTTTACTGTAGGTAACAGTCCGAAAAATATTGACAGATTTTATAGGAGTACACAAAAACTAATACAACGCGGGTGAAACCGCGGGCAAAAGCTAGTAACTAATAAACTTACAAACTAATTGACATTTAGTATCAAAGAACACGTCAGCAGACGGTTCGGACATTTATCTAATGGTTGTTTGTTTGGGATTTTTTTATAATTTTTAAATAAATTAAAATTCGGACCTGTCTGTCACAAAGACTCGTTCCATTCTAAAATGGCCAGAAGTTTTTTATATTTTATTATTGACTAGCTTTTGCCTGCGGTTTTGCGCGCGTGGGAATATGTATCTATAAATTTTTGAGTAGTATCAACAGTTTTCGGTTTGACAGGTGTTTATCAACACCTCTTATAGCCTATATGTTGACCGGGTCACTACGATGATAATAAAAAAAACAAATCCGTTGAGTGATTTTCGGGTTAAAACGGAAATACAGACTGTGAAAAATTCTAGAAATTATAGTTTTTGCTTATGTACAATACTTGTAATACAATATTCGCAAAAATATTCAATGTACAAAGAAGACTATTTGCTGCTTTATAAGTACTAAAGATAAATTAAGTATTTTAAAGGAATTTAAAAGAGTGCAACAACATTTTCGTATATTTTTTTCAAGTTTGCTCGAATACGATTTTTTTTAAAGAAAGTAAAATCTAATTATTAAAATAGTGTTTTACTTTTGCATAAGGCCATTATTGGTTCCATTAACTGCTTATTACTTCTAAATACTTATTTGACCCGCTCACGAGAATAGGTGGTACGGCGTAATAATCGTAGGTGAAAGGCGGGTGTACCAAGTGAGACGCCGCGATTACTGACATAATTATTACGATATTTATAACCGCCATTGATTTCTTCCTCTATGATTGAGTAAAAGAGGTGGCATAAGATATATCATCCACTCAAATAATTGTACGTGTTTTTATACTTGACCCAAAATTACCAGTCGCTAGGACCTATTGTCTCAACAACAATGTATAGGTATCGTATGTCTTTAGCACTGGTTTGGCTTAGTTATCTGACACACTAAAATAAACTCTTAACTAGCAATAGAGGTGATTTTGAAGAGCCTTTGTATCTTGAGCCTGGTTTTGGTGGTTCAAGTATAAAAACACTTGTATCTATGACACAAACAGCAGTTTTTATTTTATAAAAAAGAATATAAATGATTGATTTCCAAACATATGTCCAATACAATTACATAACATTACAATACAATGACATTAAAATATACTTAGAAAATACTACAAGGTTATACATACTGACTTAATATTATTATCTAGGCTCGAACGCGAACGTAGAGAATAGGGAAATAATGTGGTAATGTACCTAATTTTTTCATATAAAAACCGGCCAAGTACGTGTCGGGCCACGCGCATTGTAGGGTTCCGTAGTTGCCCGGTACATTTTATAAGTTGGTCTACTAATACAGATCGCGCCAAACTTCTATTTCCATACATTTAGAAGAACGACCCATATATTGTGGTGTTTAAAGGGGATTAAAAGTTTGGCGCGACCTGTACTCGTAAACCTGTAAAGCCTACTTAGCTGTGATAGTTTTCTTTTTAAATTCATTATATATACTACTTCTGTGAATTTTTTCACAAATCCATGAACAGCCGTTTAGCCGGCGGGGCACTCCACTCTAACAAAAATTTGCAAAATGGTTTTCATACACCCACAATGTTTTTGAACGACCTATCTAACGATACCCAACACTATGGGATAGATAAGAAAAAAATCAACCCCTACTTAAGTACGTGTACACACGTAGGAGGAAGGTACCGTTAAAAAAATTTTTTTCATGATTTGTTTTACAGTTTTGACGGCGTGATTAATGCCAAATTACAGCTTTCTAGTACTAATAGTCTCTGAGCTGAGCCGCGGACGGAAGGACAGACGGACAGGGCGAAACTTTAAGGGTTCCTTGTCGGACTACGGAACCCTAAAAATTTGTATGATTTAGGCTTGAATTCTTTGATTAACAGGATTTAAGTAACAGGTTAAAAACAATTCCTTAATACATAATATCTAATCATCAAGGTATTATGTAGGTCAATGTATTGTGTATTGTCAAGTATCAAATAAAAATGTTTGTATTTATTATATAGGTTTGTCCTCATAAATGTTTAATCAAATTCATTAAACACTATCATCTTCACCTAGAAATTAACTTTCTGTTGAAATCTAATGAGGGTCGCCTCGCTCCGCTCCGCTTCACTCGGATCCTGGTTTTATTTAAATGTCAAATATTGGGAACCTAACACTCCTCCCCACTTCGCTTCGCTCATTACCGCACTTGTTTTTGACACTTTTTATTTTTAACAAATATAGGACTCTTTGCCGACGCGACGGTTCTCCTATTCTGAGGACGAATCTATTAAATCTATAATTTTTTGGAAAAAGTTTTTATTCAAGGGGTGAACTACGATAATATTGATAATCCGTATTTTATTTCAAATACAAATGATATATTCAAACCTGGATACATTTTTTATTTATCTTAGAATTGAGAAATTTAACTAACTTTGATGACAGAGAATATAGGTAGTTCCCTTAAAAATTGGCCGTAAAATATTATTATGTTGAAAAGGAACCTAGAGTGTCAAGGGTGACAAGTACATGATGACAAATATATTTGAACAAGTAGATAACAGTTATTGCTCTGAGTAGATAACGAAAGCTAAAAACTATGAAAGCAATAGTTTTATGTCAAAATCAGGAAATGTTTTCTTTTGGATTTGAATCTTAATGGTCATTATAGATTTGAACTATGTACCTATATAAACTTTAAAACGGTATAATTTTTTTACCGTTAACACTAAATCTTATGTTTAGAGAACCATTAATATAGCAAAGAAAAAATTTTAAATTATGCAGTGGCGTAGATTGAAAAAGGCTCTTAAAATAAAAATTGGTGACGTACACATTAGAAAATCGGCTAGTGCCCACGTTTCCTTATAGAACGATGGAAACGTCAAGCACAATTTTATGGGTACATGCGATTAATGTTTTAAATTCCTCATTTTAAAAAAAACATGTCAATGACTTCCGTATACAGTTGCATTGTATATCATTGTATGTATCGAGAGTATTCCCTTCCCATCCGGACTTCATTTTTATATCATAATATTTTTGTTTTTCTTTAGGTCAAATCTTCGTTTTGAGTCTAACTTGACTTAACTAAAGTGGGAAATCGGGTCACATGAGACCAGCAGGTACCTTACGTACCTACATTATGTGTGATTTGAAAGTGAGGTGAAATAAAGTGTATGTATTTCCAAAATGTGTAGAACCAGGAAAGGGACAAATAGAAACTTACAAAATTAACTTTCTTTTATTTTTGTTCATAAGTTTCGTTAAGTTTTATCGTACACATTTGTATTTCTTTGTTTTGATTAATTATGTGTGATTTTATAGCTAAGTTCATTACATGTTAGTTTGCAAAGGTAGCTAATATTGATTTTTATTTTTGCGTCGTCCTTATTTATAATCCTCGAAATAAACGTTCATTTATAAATGATGCCTTGGATACCTATGACGTTAGCAAAATATTCCAGGCCCTCATACCAATAGATAGGTTGCTTATTTCACACTCAATATCAATTTTCTTCGTTGTGTCTCTTAACCTGTCCTTTTATTTGAAAACATGTTTTTTCCGTTATCACCCCAATGTTTCCGACATTTCACTCTTTCATGCTGTCACTTACCCGTCGTTCTAGAAATTGTAATATCAGTATTTGATTTTCAGATTTTTATTCATATAATGGTATTTTTAGATATATATAAGTGGGTTTTTAGATACAATTCAAATAGAAAAAAATACTCTCAACATTCTCCTTACCAAAAATGAGTACAATGTCTGATAATGATAATCCCAGACAACATAAAATATTCAAATAAACCTGACTACAATATTTAGCAGCTTACACATATTCAATTTTAAAAACGGTAACATAAATCAAACAAGTAATTTATCGTCGTTCGAAAAACCCGGTTTCAGAACGAACATTCGGAACTTCTATTCTTGCCTGTAGATGTCGCACAGTGCCGCTTTAGCGCTTGCTGTCTGCGCTAGTGTATCGATTTTACGTCCTCCGCTCAGTATTTACACGCGTAAAAATTCCTTCAACAAAATCCGTGTTAAAACATTACTAAACGCCGTAATAGCCATCTGTACTGCAAGGTCAAGGCCTAATTATCGTTGGTCCACAATGTTTTAATTTTATAACGCATGAAAACTTAACATTACGCGATGGGCATCATGAAATAAACCAAATATATTTTTCTGGCAACACTCAATGTCTATGAATTTGACCCCGAAGCTCATGTCCGGAGCAAAAGAATAGTCTTGTGTAGGACCCGGCCCTTCGTTTTTTCATCTTCATCTCGCTAAAGATTGTGTAAAATGGGCACATAATAGGTAATTAACCTTTGATCCCTTGTTGTTAACGTTTTAGATTAAGAACGGGCGTCCCGTGCGGTGAATTTGATATGTAGCTACCATTAAAAATGCATCGTGCAGTCGTATATGACCTGCTACCGCTAAGAATATCGCAAGTAGTGTCAGACTGATCGGAGTAAAGCTGTATAATTTTACGTGTGTTATTTTTAAATGAATGTTTGTGATTTTTGTCAACGCGGGATGCGGCTAGTGACCTGAATATTGTTGGAAATCTATTGAGTGTATCGAAGGATTCAGAGTTTGGTGAACGTGCTGAGACAATGGTGTATCGATTATTTTGCGCCAACGAAATGTCATCCCGGTGTCGTAGTGTTAATATTAGAAATCTATGTTTGTGAGCACGATTACTATTGTCTAGGTATCTATCTGCGCATTTTATATTGAGCTAGCGGCACTTTGATTTAGAGTGAGTGACCAAAATAGTGCTAAGATTCTAATTTGGTAAATTTTAGGTGCGATCTTTTTGATTAATCTATTTTTTTCACCTTCCATGACCTAATAATTCTATCGGAACAAATTCAAGTCTTAGGTCAGTCTGTAGTTAATATACTCTTGTAGTTAATGTGTTCTAAAAGTGTCAAAGAAATGCTTCATCTTTGTAGGTGTAGTCACATATTTTAAGATAGGCCTCTATTACTTTTACCTCGGCTTTAATATTTTTCGCGTGTATTGTTCACATTTTTATTGAATAATAAAACATAATTAAAATAAGTTAAATTATTCTAGGTATACGTTTATAAGATTTACGTAACAATCCTGTCTTTAATGATATTCTGATCAATAATGAAATAATATTAAGTACTATTAAGTAGCTATCGACAAATTTGTTTAAATCCCAAATCATCATCAGTTGTTAGCGAAAACTAAATCCCGATAAGAAAGCTAATCTAATATTAATTTCCTTTCCTAATTAAGTTAGAGTTATAGACAAAAGAAAAGGAATCACATTTTTAATTTTAAAAGTAAATAACTAAATAGTTTTTATTTTGTTACAGTTGGTGCAGAGAAGTGTGTGTGTGTTCAAGTGATAAATTCATAAAGTGAAGTAAAAGTGAGTAACCATGGCTAACGCCACTCGTGACGGTGTCACTACCCGATTTTCGGACAACTATGATCTGAAAGAAGAACTCGGGAAAGGTGCTTTCTCCATAGTCAGAAGAGCCGTGCAGAAGTCAACGGGGTACGAGTTTGCAGCTAAAATTATTAATACTAAAAAGCTGTCTGCAAGAGACTTTCAAAAATTAGAACGAGAAGCCCGAATCTGCCGTAAGTTGCAACATCCAAATATTGTTCGATTACATGATTCAATTCAAGAAGAACATTTTCACTACCTGGTATTTGACTTAGTAACTGGTGGCGAGTTATTTGAAGATATCGTGGCACGAGAATTCTATTCCGAGGCAGATGCTTCCCATTGTATCCAACAAATTCTAGAATCTGTTCACCATTGCCATCACAATGGTGTTGTGCACAGGGATTTGAAACCTGAAAACTTACTATTAGCCAGCAAAGCTAAAGGGGCAGCAGTCAAGTTGGCAGATTTCGGATTAGCCATAGAAGTGCAAGGAGAACAACAGGCTTGGTTTGGATTCGCCGGTACACCAGGCTACTTATCACCAGAAGTTCTGAAAAAGGAACCTTACGGAAAACCAGTGGATATTTGGGCGTGTGGAGTTATTCTATATATCTTACTAGTAGGTTATCCACCGTTCTGGGATGAAGACCAGCATCGACTGTACGGACAAATTAAAGCCGGTGCTTATGATTATCCGTCTCCTGAATGGGACACAGTCACGCCAGAGGCTAAGAGCCTTATTAACCAAATGCTGACGGTTAATCCCGGCAAGAGAATCACAGCATCTGAAGCTCTGAAGCACCCATGGATATGCCACCGCGAGCGTGTTGCTTCTGTCATGCACAGACAAGAGACTGTGGACTGCTTGAAGAAGTTCAATGCTCGTCGCAAACTGAAAGGTGCCATTTTGACTACAATGTTAGCCACAAGAAACTTCTCGGGAAAATCTATGGTTAACAAGAAGAGCGATGGATCTCAAGTCAAAGAATCAACTGACAGCAGTACTACGCTAGAGGATGATGATTTGGATAAGGACAAGAAAGGAGTTGATAGAGCTTGTACTGTCATTTCTAAAGAACACGACGACGAGGGATTATCCAAGGCAGATTCTTTCGCAAAGGCAAGGGGTGACAGCAACGCGTCTCAGCGTCGGGCGGAAGTAATCAAAGCCACTGAAGTTCTTATTGATGCAATCAATAACGGTGATTATGACACTTACTCGAAGCTCTGCGATCCAAATGTCACAGCTTTCGATCCTGACGCTCTTGGAAACCTGATAGAGGGAGTAGAATTTCATAAATTCTTTATCGATAACACTCCCTCCCACATGAAGACTAACACGACCATACTGAATCCTAGAGTGCACCTTCTTGGAGACGACGTAGCTGTAATAGCCTATGTGTGCGTGACACAAAGTGTCGATGCTGAGGGTCGGCGAGCCACTCAGCAGTCACAAGAGACTCGCATATGGCACAAACGCCACAGCAAGTGGACGGCAGTGCATTTTCATCGCTCCTAACTAGTCCCGAACACCTCGAGCCATTCCTCAACTAAAGGTAAAAAAAATGGTCTCGCAAAACAAATTGTTTGTAACGGTGGAGCGGTGGCCACAACCGTAACTTGTCAGAGCATTGAGTGACTACTATGTAGACCCTGTAACTGGTACCTATCCAACGGCGCCGATCAGATATTTCATTAAAGTAATATCCAATGCTGTTATGAATATTACACGAATTTTACTAATAAATCTTTGTAATCTCAAAAAATAAGTTACGTATATAGTTAAATGTTATCTACACCAATATAAGCATTTCAAAATTTGTTTCTAGTCTCTGGAATTTCATAAACATTACAATGTTTTAAATCACATCACAATGTGGCTGAAGTGTGATATGGTAAATAATAAAAGATGCTCCTCTTTTTAGTGATAGTAAAAATGCAAAAAAGATCTGATCTCTGCCACAATCGAATGTTGTCAACGAATGTCAAGGCAATATTGCTTAAAGACAAGGTAAATCTCAATATCTCAGATCTGAACCGTAAATGTGTATTAAAAATCATTAACATTTTTCAAGATTTAGAAAATTTAGCACATTTCTCAGTAAGTCTCTCTACAATTTTAACTATTAATGTTTTGTCGTGCTTAAACATGGTGTTCTATTTGTTATCAAATACCTAGTTAGTAAGATTTAAGTAATTAATGATGCAGTTATTGGCACTATTTATCTTTCACTAAACATTTTGTGATGTTTGTTTTAACTAACCTTGAATTTAAAAATATATACAAATATATGAATAAATTTATTGTGTTAGATCTTTCTTGAACTACCTACATAGCGTGTGCATTCTTTGTAATGGAAATTGAACTTTAAGTATTTTTAAGTGAAATTATATCAATTTCGTCAATTTTAGATTTTAGATTCGTTACGTATTATTGTTGTATGCCATTCATTATGCTTTGCTATTACATATAGGGCGGTGTTTTAGTCAGTTTATAATATTTTTCGCTGTACAGATTGATTTGCAATACAGCGTACACGACAGACTGTAAACAGGTTGAGGTAGCTATTATTATAAAGAGTGACAACTGTGCAAGAGAATATGGTCTGAAATTGTTGGTTCTTAAATGTGGAAAAACACGAGCTTGAACGTCAGTGATATTTATAAGTAAACTTTTTTGCACAGTTTCACTTAAGAAATGTGCTTTAACTATTCGATCTTTAACTGTAAGTCTGCTATGAATTCAGTATTTACTAGGAGTAAATATTAGATAAATCTGACATTTAATCATGTTTTTACAATTTTGTAACATATTTAAAAATTTAGTATAGTTGGCAGCACTTAAGTTAACATCAAGGGAGTTGGTATTGTAATTAATAAAAACATGCATAATAGATAAAAGGGGATAGTAAGATTATATATTATTCATTGTAGTACAATCGTCATCTTCAAGTACATAAATAGTTGTGCCATTGTAATGACTTTAGTGCCAATAACTGTAATAACTGAAGATGTATTCTAGTCTTTATTGTTACGCATATTTAGTATTTAATCAACGTTTTTTAATTATTTTCAACAACCATAGTAACATGTTGTATATAGAAACAGATTGCACACTTCGTTATTCATGTGGTAAAGGCAGGAATTGTTTAATTTGAAAGTATTTTACCTTATATCGTTACGTAAGTTTCATTGAATTTATTTATTTGTTTTTTTTAGGATTCTCTATCAGTGTTATAAAATGTACCTTTGTTTACCAAAAAAGTATGTATTATTTAAGAGCTGAGCTCACTAGACCGATATTTAGGTTGAATAGTCTCTTGTTAGGGAGTTTTTCTGTTCTGGCTCCTTATAGGCAAATAGTGTCATCCGCCTAGTGAAACCCAGCTCTATAGTTCCTTATTAGGTAACCAGAATTCTTGACCACCACACTGTAGTACTAGCGTGTGTTGGATTGGATATAAAATATTTAATCAAAATTGTTTGTATGTCAGTGTCGGCTTTTGTAATTATTACCTACAGTTTTTATCTCTTTGCCTAATTGGTCTAACTGAATGGTGAAATTGTATCCAATTTTTATCTATTTAATTTCAATTCAACGCTTTTAACTAATACTAATTCTAAAAGTTGGTTACTTAACTTATACATTGATGTATTCGATGACTTACGATGATTTTCATCACTTCGTCTTTTATTGAAGATCGATATAGACATAATAATAGAATTTAAATAAATAAACACATTAACACAAAGCATCAGTTGTTATCTGATCTACCTAAAACACGGCCGAAATATATACCTATTGTGTAATTAATTACTAGGTATTATACCTTTATCGATCTAATATAAAAGGGAAGCCAAATGTCTGATCTTTATTTTTATCATGTCACTCGCAAATACTAGTTCAAAAATATGTTGTGCTCCCGTTTCTGTTTAAATCCTACACTCAAGATCTGAATGACTAACAGTGCGGCAGGGATCTAAATGAACTCGAGGGCGCTCTGGTACAATGCGGCGAACCGTCAAACGTTTTTTAAGTTAGTTCTGCTTTTGGCGTTAGTTCATTTAGATCCGTGTCGAACTGTAACTTATTTACTTACTCTTCCAAAGACCAGCTAAATCATTTCAAGAGCAGTATGACGCAAACGCAGTCTTCCCTTCGTTTTCCAAAAGGGATGCCATTATCTAAATACGTAAATCTCGCTTAAATTTTAGTACCTACATACTTACTTAAATTTCTTGAATAAAATTTTAATATTCCGTCATCAATTCTTATATAGCACGTTTACAAACGTATTTGCATGCATTTCTCTCACAGGCTTTTTAAATTATAAGGAAACTTGAAATGAAATTTCGGACTTCTATTGGCATTTTTATTACTATATCAACAATTTAACAGTTATAAATTTTAGATTGGATATATTTAAAAGTACTTACTAATATTTAAGAACATTAAATGAGTCCCTAAATCATTTAGTTTTAATCTACTTTTTTCTGAGTGGGTCTTCAAAGATTCACAATTGTTTATATTCCTTATCTAGATTTTCCATATTCTATAAAAAATATCTTTATGAAAACCACGCTTAGCATTGTCAGAAGTTTTTTTAAATATACTTATACATTTTTATATGGGGTGCAGTGCAAAATGAACATGGTACTCATAACTTAAAAACATTTCATATAATTTGTTTACCCTCATTACTAGAAAGACCATTCACAGTGATGTCCTCACTTCTACATGAGATATAAGTATATAAATACTAAAATCAATGGGTGTTTCTTTGACTGTATTGATATTGTATATAGTTGGCATCATTGGTGCAGTAACCTTCACTTAAATATGTATTTATAGTCCATACTAATTGTTATAGGATAATGTAAGCAGCAATGGTTACCACTGATCAAACTATCTACATTATATTATATTGTCTAAGATTCATCTTCTTTATTTTAAGCCACATATCTAATTTAGGAGAAATGAAATTTAAAGGCAAGCCTGCGAAGATCAATATTGTATATCTATAGATTATACTGCCATTAGACATCTAGTTTTATTATAAAAATACTAACCACCAAAAGGCACTGTGAATGGCTCTACTTTATACATTTTTTGAAGTATTTTTGTTAGTACTTTCTGTAGAAATTCATTAAATTTTGACCATTCAGCTAGAGTTTGTAATGTATTTAAAATTAATATATACATACCTAACTACTAATTAAAATGTGTTGAATGTGATTTATTAAAAGGTAAATTTGGTCTTATTTTTATGCCCAATAGCACCATACTGAAGTTATTACTAGGGTGTACATTGAGCAGATTTGTGTAACTAATTATTAGTAACAACTACAAGAACTATTGCACCCGTAGCCAGGTATGCATGTGAGATTATTCGTGTTAATTTGTAGCTATGGAATATTACCAAATTGTATTTCTCGTTTGATGCACCAAGTATTTTCATTTAAAACTTGCTCTTATTCAAAAAGCTATGTTGTGTAGCATCATTTCCTAATGTGCAAGTGTAGGTGTATTGAAAATTGTCAGTATATTTGTATTCAAAATTGTTTCTCAAACCTCTGCATTGCCGATCATGTAAATTTATCTAAAATAAAGTTCTTTTGATCTATAAAATTTACTCTTTTTTTATTTTATACTTGGTCAGAAAACCTTCTTTTCATCTAAACAACTAAAAAAAAAAATTTTTACTTTGGTACTCAAAAATTTTTTTGGTACAGGGCTGCCATTCCCAGAGTGAAGACATATTTTTAGATGACATTCCCATCCTACATACTTTTTTAGGGTTCACAATGGCAATGTAACAAAATCTATACATCAGTAGTGCCTGAAATGCAAATCTGTTATATTGTGCAACCATATAAGTTGTGTGATTAGCATCACTTTTAAATTCAAATTTTGTTCTCCAAATGAGCAATTAACTTCAACAATGCAAAAATAATAATTCATTTCACGAAAGATGAAACACTATTTAGACTGTAAACTGCTACAAATGAAAGAACACATTAAAAATTAATAATAACCAACAATTGACAAATGTTTCAGTATGAATTAGTCGACAACCATGAAGCAATTAGCATTTTTGAATTTGATAGCTTTTGGTCCGGGCTTTACCTGTTGTGTAAGTTTTTTGTCCTCCGTAGTCCGAATTTCCAGGATAAAAAGTAGTAGATTTAGCAAAAATCATGAAGTTTTAAACAATAAGCACACAAACATCTACAACAATCTAGGATTTTGATTTAGGTTCACACTTGGTGACACCCCCTCGGGGATTATTGTTGCAACACCATGTTTTTTGGGTTTTAGTTTAAATGTAATTTGACTTTATTTCAGAATTTCATGATAACAATCAGCCCTGTCTTTAGAATTATGTCTTTATTAGTACAGGTTCAGATAGGGAAGTCAAGACTAGAAAATAACACTATTGGCTCATAAGCATAACATAAGGTAACATAACGCAATGTGTATATTGAAAAATCAATTTAAAATAAACCTTAATTCCTTATGAGGAACTTAAACCACCCTTTAAATTCTACTATTATATGACATTAAAACATTTTCTATGTTGGTCTTACATAGAGGTGGGCAGCAGAAAGATTCCCATCAACACGGGTGAACACCCGAAATGGGTATTTATGCGAGTGAAATAATAATTAGTGGAACTAAATGAATTAACAAATACAAAATGAGTTCTGGATACGTAATAGACTCTAAATATTTAGTTTTGTAGTTTTTATTTAATCTCTTTATTACTAAATAAAAAGATAAAATGATTTTAAAAGACTGCAAATCCAGCTTTGAACACATCAATTGCGTTTATTTTAATGTTCATGTTCTTTGGTGCTTCAAGTTAAACAACTCTTATCTTGGTTATTTTAGGGATGGGTGACCATAAAATTTATTTATCAAAAAGAAATACCTAGGTACTTATTGACAAATTACAAAAAAAACTGATTGAAACAAACTGATGATCATAGTAAATTTATACTACAAATCACATAAATGACTTCATTTTCCAATTTATTGTTTTGCATGTTACTAATGAACTGTAATACATTAAGATGGTCCCTAGCTTCATATAAAAACCGTGAGATAACTCCTAATATACCATGTTAAAGTAGTGAAAAACGTTAATACCCAAATAAATACCCCTCAGGTGGTTTAAATGGGAATCTTTCGAAAATGGGGAACTTGCCTGGATGAAATCCCATCTCTAGTCTAACATGCTATTCAAAACCTAGAAATGTAAATAATTTTGACATTTTAAATTATGTTGTTCTGGTGACATTTGTCCTGTTTAACAGCATTGCATTGCTGCAGCAATGAGTTGTGCAATGGTTGCAGCGATGGATTTGTGCTAAATGGCTTACGTCAAAATGACAGATAGCCTATACACTGCAGAGATTAGCAGTAATTATTTACACTGCTCGATGCTCGTCAAAGTCATGTGAAATGGTAGTTTATAACTCTTTGCAGCGGCTGAACAGTTCATCGCTGCAGCGATGCGAGGTTGTTAAACGCAACAATTGGTAAGATAGTAGAACAAGTGGCAAATGAAACATCATACCTGTCATAAGGCGTAAAGAAACTTCATCTTCATATGCACACCTTTACACCCATCTGAAGCAACATCAAAGTTCCTTAGAATATTTTGCATTCTCCACTCACTGATATGTTGCTCTCCCACTTCTGCCACAATGCATTTTCTCAGATGCTCTTCTGATAATGAAACAAACTTCACAAATCTTTTGAATGCTTTTATCTCTGTAAAATTATCCTTCAGATCTTCTACAAAGTAAGTGTTGCATGATTTTCTGAATCCTTTATTGACTGTGTCACAATTATATATCAAAATTATAGTGATATTTCTCTGCAAGTGCTCAGCTTTATCAATGACCTCCTTAATTTGTGAACTGATGTCCATATCGCTGACAGATAGATTATCCACTACCATTACTGTTGACTTACATAAGGTGAGACCAAGCATCAGGTTGCTGGAAAAGGTATCTTTAAAACTGGGCATAGTGAAATGATAAATATTAGAGTAATTCCAAACATCATTCAAAATCAACGATGCGGCATACGTCTTCCCAACCCCAGTGCCTCCATAGAAGAAAATGAGTTTGCTTTGGGCTGGGACATTCAACATTTCCACAATGTTTTTTACTGCCATCTGCTGTCCATAAAGTTTATTTGATAACTTATTTTCTATTTTATGAACCGGTAAGTCATTCACGCAGTGAATATTCATAAAAGAATACGCAAAAAGCGATATGAAGGCCATTATTGTCGACATAACCACAAAATTTGTTCGGAAAAATGATTGTTTCTTTCGAGTCTGTAGCATGATATGAAACTTCTTGACATTCCAATGTACAGGTTTCACAGTTTCTTTTACACTTACAAAAGTTTCTGCATCTTCTAGGGGCTCAGATTTAATTTCAATTTTGGGTAATATTACTGGGCATTCTTCAGCTGAATTGTCTAAGTTTTTTACAGAGTTCATACTCTGATCAATGTCCATTGGTTCACAACTAGTGCTACTAACATCCATTGCAAGTGTTAAACAGGATTTATTCCTTATTTATTCCAGTTCTCATAAATATAACAACTTTTCCGTTTTTTCACTTTTATTTTGAATTTTACTTGACAGATGTTGGCGCCGGGCATTATCGTAGTCCGAATTTTCATAGCATCAACGTTGTTACCGCATACATATAAAAAAAATTGTCCCGGATTCCGGATAGTATCCGGTAGACTTGGGACTTACCAAGATTTTTTGCTGCGCGTTTACCTTTGGGTTTGGGCATCAAACCGTCAGCAATATGCAGAACATTATCTTACAAACATTGCATTATCCTTGCAAAATTATTGTGTACATTTAACTGTACCGCATACTGTGACAAATTTGGAACACTTACATTTTTGCGTAAAATAAAATTAACAAAGACATCTCCTAAAATTGTTTGGATTTCATTCCATTCAAAAGAGTGTAATTTACTAAATAACATGCAAGTAGCGCCTCTACAGATGGGCTTAAGCACTAAAATCGGTCGGTAAATCGATCGATTGTTCCCGGTTTATACTCTTATCTATGGTCGATTGTATCATTTTGAATAAGCGTCAACTCGCAGTTTGTCAAATGAAATGACTATATTCAGGGTCGGATCAACTGAGATTTGAGGACATTGACCCCAAAATAGAGTCAAGAGTATAACGCGTTACAAAATGATCTATTTACATAATAAAATAATTAAATGTTGATGTCATTCTCATTTTTACTATGATAATAGAAACGCGCTGAATTTGCTTATCTTTAGTTTTATTTATTTCTATAAACAAATCCATTGATAATTTGTAAGTTACATATTTCTACTCTTGAATATTTTCTGGGGTCAATGTCCTCAAACCCTCGGCCCAGACTATAGACTGCATAATGTTCCAAATATGTAACTTCAGGATTTGAGAACTGGAGTGCATAGCGTTTCATATCTGGAACAATTCATTTCTTATTAATAACTTTTGAACGAAGAATTTTTTTTTTCAATATTTTTTTTTGTTTCTACATAAGCTGTAAAATCACATTTTTTTCACAATTTGAAAAATCCATGCGGTAAAGAGTAAACAATACAACTGTAACCTAATTAAAAATAAAAATAAAAATGCCCATTTATATCTAAAATAAATATAAGTTACTGATTTTGAATAAATATGCCATAAAATATTCAATTGAATAAAAAATATTTTCTAGACTGTTTAAACAGACGATGGTGCCATTGCACTTGGACCCCACAGCCCCCGTGTTTTTCACATACTATACTATAAACAACCGTTTATCTGGCAGGGGGGGGACGCTTGACTCTAACAAAACTAAGCACTACCAAGCTTAATATTTCGCCAACGGATCCCTAAATCGAAAAATGGTTTTGATACACCCACAATGTTTTTGAAAGACCTATCTAACGATACCCCACACTATGGGATAGATGAAAAAAAAATCATCTCCAATTTACGTGTAAAATATGTATACCCATGCCAAATTACAGCTTTCTAGTACTAATAGTCTCTGAGCTAAGCCGCGGAAAGACGGATGGACGGACGAACGGACAGACGAACATGGCGAAACTATAAGGGTTCCTTTTTGGACTACGGAACCCTAAAAAAACATCTTAGTCCATCTTAGAAGTTCATCACATTACCTTTTACATTTTGTCTTTTAATTAATTAACGTTACGTGTAAGTCTTTAGAGGAATCATAAGCTAGGAAATTAATTATATAATAAGTATTAATAAGAGAAAGCTCACATATAACTAGTTAAAAGTTAATAACACCATGCTTCATTCATTAACGTCCAAATATTCGTTTATTTTATAATATGCCTTTTTCAATAGGCCCTACTTAAATAATTTAAATTTATTCTCTGTCAAACTGCGGACCACTTTTTGGGAGTTTATTGTTAAATATTATACCATGTCCAAAGACAGAGGTACTAACTTGGCAATTCTGATTTCTGGAAAAGCCACCTGTTTTTAGAGAGTGGAGTGGAGCCTACCGAGCCGTCGGAAAGTATCGATATTTTTTCTGATAAATCTATATTATGTACATATCCCTTATCTGATTGGTTGTAGAACCCTTGGGCTAGTCTAGATTAATGGATACCTAGTTCTTTTTCTCCTTAATGAAGCCTTATTTTTTAATCCTACCAATAAATTAGGCAATAAATGTAAGCTTTTATTAATATTTCCTTTAAAATTTAATTTTACTTAGGCTCGATTGGGAGGGGGGTTCAAACAAATCTTATCATTTCTTAAATATGGGAGAGAGGGGGTCAAAAATAGGCCAACACTGTCATAAGGAATAAATTAACAGCCTCATACTGCTGTAAATCGAATGTACTTAAGTGTGAGTGCGGCGCGTGTCCTCGTGCGTGCTATAAAATACCTTAAATTGGAAGGCAAGAAATTGTGTAGCATCTTCAAGTCGCAATTGCATCAAAATTAAGGCTTTTGTCTGTGGTACGTGGCAAGCGGGCACCATAGAGTATATTGCGGGCACCACCTGGAATGGATCGTGCGTAAATCCGGTTGTTTTGGATGACATCACATGCACGTGCTACGACTTAGTGTGTATTTTAAAATAACCTCACTTTGAATGCCGATAACTTAACTTCATCATTTCTTGAGTCATCATATTTTTTTATTTCTGTTTGTAGCATTTTAAACGAATTTGAACTATGTACAAACCTTAACGTAGCGTAGGAGCCGAACTCACTAAATTATTGTTTTTGACAGCCATGGTTTTGAGATTATTGGTGTTTTCTACGTGTAAGTAGATTCTGAGAATCTGCTATAGCTGAGTTGTCAGAATGCTCTGATGCACTAGAGCTATAATTTTAAAATGGTAATTGAAAAGCAAACGGTAATCATGATCCCTGTTCAATAACACTTTCTTCAGGTTCCGACACTGACAGCAGGATAGCATATACAATTTGCAAAGCTTATGACAGAGATGGCATTAGAACACGTGTCGAGACCCCTAATCTATGAACGCGGCCCAGGAGTGACTGAAGGATGATGTATTTTTTTAACATTAAAACACGGTATTTATCTCAGATTTGTAGTAAGTCCTCAAAACAGTTCTCCATCAGTTTTCGTTTCGAATCGGCATTAGCCCCGAAATGTCGAATCAGGTAGCTCCGAATTTTAAAATGAACGATGAACGAATAGTAAATGGCAGCCGGATACCGGCTTTGCAGACAAAGTCTGACTGTGTATAAATAAAATGAAAGCTTAAGATTCTGTTCTGTCGTTATTTTATAATCTGTGAAATCTGTCAAGCGCAAAACAAATGTCCCCCGGGGTCGTTGTACTCTTTGTAACGTTAATTTCGAATCGAAATGAATAACGAAATTGATAGCCCTAAAAATAATTATAAAAGTACGCCTCCTACTAATCGAAAAGTGCGTAACCCCTTTGATAGGGCATTGATTGAGAGGCTGCATAATCCGATATGCAGGTCAGTAATTAATTACTCAGATAATGCACGAACACCCTATTTATTTGGTCTTATTTTTGTTACATTGATCTAAGTTTATCGCCTGTATTTTTAGTCCTGGCATGTGCAAGATATATAAAAAGCAAAACAATGGATTATTTCGATGGGACATTGACCAGGCATGTACCTTAGTGCCAGCAGACATTGTACCTTGTAACAGCCAGTTTGAGCCCTCTCCTGACCCAGCTTTGGAGAAAATTGCTGAAGAAGCGAATGAAATGTGAGTATAAATTTATGTGAATACTTTATCTGCTAGAATAGTTACGAATCCGCGCATCGCGCGGCCTAGCTTAGATCTAGATTGTATGAAATGGCTATAAAAAGTTACCTACTTTTTTATATTTCGAACATAAATACATACATGCATGCATTCATACATTAACACATCACCATGTCTCCGAGTTTCGATGCAGGTTAAAGTGGCTGCCTAATCATCTCTGTAGGAAATTACATATTCATTCCCTTTAAAATAATCTTTACAATCCTGTCTACCCCAATAATTTGAAAGAAAGATTTGTCTTTCGCACTGACCATAGCCAGAGAACACCAGGTTCCTGTCACCATCTTGATCTGGCAATACCACTGCGTATTTCTCCATATCATTCATGAACAATGCCATTCGGCTCTGGAATGAACTTTCACTAACGCTTCCATATGTGTGCTTCTTTAATTCTAACATAAAACGATATTACCTTCACTCTCTCTGGACTGAATAACTACCTGACAACCTTGCCTGTTTTCTATCTTTGTTAATATCTTCTTTTTTGTGCAATGAAGTGTGAATTCTTTAATTCATACATTTACTCATGCCTGTCTTCCAGAGTGGTAGGCAGAGACTACAGATTTCCATCTGCTATGATCCTGACACACCTCTTTCACATGCATCAATCAATCCAGTCATACAACCTCTTCTATTCTGGGTACTTTTGACTGTGTTCTACATCAGTATATTGCCAATTTAAGTCAGTAAACATCCTTCTAGGGCAGCCCGGTGGAGCTCCATCTTTCATAAAATATAAATAAATTTATTTAGTGACTCTTACTTTCATTCATCCTCTATAATATATTATAGCACACCGTGCGTAAAATGACCACTTTACGCACGCTGCGCTTGCGTAAAGTCGGCATTTTCCGCACTTTTGCTATAAAATATTATACAATACTCGTGCGAGAAACTTTTTCTCGACTCGTGTGATTGCAGCACTCACCTTCGGCTCGTGCCGCAAACTCACACTCGTCAGAAAACGTTTCATCGCTCTCGTATCGTAATGTACTATTATGTATAAACCACTGAAGCATTCCTTTTTCTATTCTAGTCACTACAATTTCTCTCAGGCCCCAACAATTGATCCCTTGTGTTGATATTTTTCACTCTATCATTCAATGTCAAAACACACATTCTCCATAAAACACACATTCTCCAGGAAATGCATATTTTAATCAAACATAAACCTTTTAATTTAAAAACTAACAAAGTATTGACTTGTCTTTGATTTCATGTAACAAGGACATAATAAAAAGTTTCTTTGGGTCGCTTGGTGCAACTGAGCCTTAGGTTGCTATGTAAACTATTTTCTAGCTTTTTTTTAGACACTGACCCTCTTTTTTATATCTAACCAACTTTTGGATGGTGATCATTTCTTTTTACGCAAAATAGTGCTTTAATCGCTTCTGAACCTCCTGGATTTCCCCTTGGATAAACTGGGGGGACTGGATAAACCCAAATATATACTTTTTTCTAGGTTCTTCTCCCAGGAAATGGTAATGCCTAGTCCACTTGAGTCTTCCAAAAAAGTGAAACCCTTACAAACCTCGTCTGATGCTAGTGTACAAATCACAACTTCTATCAAAGAAGAAACTATTACAACCCGAGATTGTAAGTATATTATTATTTTTCGTGAACAGTATTTTATAATAATAATAAAGCTAAAATCTTTAATTTCGGTTTTACCACTGTTAAAACTTTAAATTTTCCTAAGTAAAGCTTCTGTTGTGAACACTAAAGAACTATTTTGAAATAAAGAAAATTTAGTTTTGCCACCACTGAAACTAAAATGAAAGCCTTCAGAGTCGGCTTTACTATGTTATCACATAAATCAGAGAAATCTAAATAGAAAGCTTCTCTCTGTGAAATAATTCAACTTTTATAGGCCTTTTAGTAACAAGGAAAACTCTTGGATATTACTTCTAAGTTAAGAATATACTTTTATGTTATGCTGTGCTGACAATGGATTGATTTGGTTTATACCTACAAGACTTGTACAAAGTTGTGTATACAGTAGTTGCAGTAATTCCGTAGATGCAGTAATTCTGGCCTTATATTTTATTGTACTGCTTCCATAGGTATTTCAACTCTGTCATAACATAAGCAATGCCAAAACTTTTTTCCTTCAGTTGCAGCCCAGACAGTTCTCACATTGCCACCGGAATTGCCTCCGGACCTTGAGAAAATTCTGCAAACATTCTGCACTTTTACACAGGTGATCAACAACTGTTAAACATACCATAGCTCTAAATTAAAATTAGAGTGTGCTGATATCATTAATGTTGTAATATTGTGCTCCTAGCACAGATAAACCAGCAAGTCCTATCCGATTTATCTGTGGTCCTTTCCGTAATTAAAAACATTCATTTAGGGTTCCTTACCCGAAGGGTGCCAAACGGGATCCTATTACTAAGCCTCCTCTGTCTGTCTGTCATAGGGGTACAGCTTCAACCATAACAGGTAGAAAAATAAAAATTAAAAAAGTTAAACCCAAGATCCCCATACAACCATAGCTCCATCTGAGATGACTTCTTTGACAGCTTTTACCGAAGTAATAGATGGCGCTAAGAGTAGCTTGTTAACCTTTTTGCACAGAGGTTTATTAGTAAGATGATAATGGCGTTAAAATCTTAAAGGGGGTCAGTTATATCTACCATAATGTTCTCAGAGTTCCGTACCCGTAATATGTGGTACGGAACCCTTTGTGTGCGAGTCCAACTCACACTTGGTAAAATTATTTTGCAAAATATTATTTAATGTTGCTTTCGTAGGACATGGTATAAGATTTTCCAAAAGAGGTCCTAAGTTTTACAAATAAGTTTAAGCAGGCAGGGCCTACTGAAAAGGTATTTTATTAAATAAATTATTATTTGGACTATAATTAATGATGAAGCTTGGTATTATAACTTATAAGTGAAATTTGTCATAATAGTAGTTTGTATAATTTCATAGCTCAGGATTTCTCTAAAGTTTAACGTTAATTAATTATTACAAAACTGACTGTAAAAGATGATGGACTACATGGGACGGGTAGACTAAGATATATTTTTCCTCATGACATAAATTCCTGCTGTCTTGTGTTTATAGGGTTCCGTGCCGCAAAATAAGAAACCCATAAATGATCACTTTGTCACAGATAATATAACTTTGTCGTCCGTCTGTCAAAACCCTTTTTCTCGGGCCCCGTTAAAGATATAAAGATATGGGTACTCAAATATTTTAAATATATTTATGCGTGGTTTCTCTTAATGGAATGAATTTGAGTATTTATTTTAAAATAACGAAAAGAAAAAACATATATGGAAACACTGGTTCGACATCCTTATAATAATTATATTTTGTGGTGAGATCAGTAGACAGATTAATAATTGTCCAAACGCCAAACACGTCAGTGTTACGTGATTTTAGTGATCTTCCAGATTTTTTTTGCTCGATGATTAATTAAGTGGTAGTATAAATAAAAATACTTTGCTCATAAATTCTGAAAAACTCATTGATACAAGCTCATCGGGCAGGATTTGAACTGAAGATGCAATTGTCTGACACAATCGTATTCATTTGACAGCCAAAAACGTACGGTTTCGATTTGTCAAACGGGCTAATATAGCCGTTTGACTATTGAAATCGTACGTTTTCAGCCATCAAATGAATACGATTTCTTACACAATTGCATCTCTGATTTGCAAGATTAAGAGGCATCTTCGTACCGATTAAGCTGCTTTTAAATTTATAACTTCAGTAAAATTCAAACTTAAGCTATAAACAATATGTTACAATAAAGAACCGGCCAAGTGCGAGTCTGACTCGCACACAAAAGGTTCGGTATCACCATACAATATAAGTCCAGAACAATAAAACATGGCAAATAACAACAATATATTGTTATTATTAGCCATAGCAACATCAAGGCGACAAGAAACAAGGCACTAAAATGGTAGCACCTGACAAGCAGTTCGGTACCCTCTGAGAGTGAAACCCAAATTTTTATTATTTGTTGTTTTGATAAAGAGTATGTACTATAATCTGACCTTTGAAACTTGTATGTAGGTACCGTTTTAAAGATAGATCTGGAACAATAAACATTGAAGATATGCAATTTTATCGAGGTTTCTATATTTCTTGAATATTTTATTTATGTCTCGTGATAGAGGCCATAGTAACACGTATTCTGCCAACATTTCAATTGTCTACATATTACGGTTGAACCCTTGTGACAGACAGACAGCGTAGGCTTAGTAATAGGGCCCCGTGTGGCGCCCTTCGAGTACTTCTACAATAAATAAGATGTCTTCTATGTTTATATTCATACAGTAGTTCATGCATATTAAACGGTAGTTATTTCTATGAACTGACGGCAGTATGACAAGTGCATAAAACCTACATATAATATAATGTAAATACTACGACCGTGCGTGGCGTGCACGAACTTGTGAAGCTATAGTCTTCAACTGTACATTATGCATGAGATTGGCAATGGCGCTAATTCTGTGTTAACATCCACCTAACAATATAGTTCTATACAAGGTGGCATTTAATATTGTTATTATTTATGCAGCCAAATTCATACTGGAGGCTTGGTAAGTGATCAGCTTCACGGATCAATAACAAAATGCGTATTTTGAAAAAGAAAATTTTTACTTGACTTGGAAATTTCCCTTTCCGCAACATTGACTCGGGGCTACGCTTGCGTTTGTAGGGAATAGTAAAAAAATAATTATCGAATTTCCCAAAAGGGGCCATTGAATCTTAATACCGACTAATTACCGAGTCTTGGCTGCATAATTAAATGTCACCTTATATTTATTCCTGAATTTCTCTTGCATTTATTAATTAGTAGTAGCGCAGTCGGTAGGACGCCAGACTGTCAATCTTGTGACCCGTGTTCGAATTATGTCTGGTCAAGCATGTATCTAGTGCATACTAGTATTTCTATACTTACCACTTGCTGATTCTAAAGGAAATAACCGTAATGTAAACCTGCATATCCTAAAAGCGTGTATTTGTGGGCTTATGTCCAGCAGTGGACGAAACGAACACAGGCTGATGGCCGGATGGATGGATGGATGGCATTGGCGTAACAGGATTTTTAGCTGGGGGGCCGGCTATTGGCTCCAACTTTTAATAGACCCATTAACAGTTATCCGTTCTCGATTAAGTGATCGTATGCCAGGTAAATGAAGATAACTTTCCATAGAAAGTGATTAGTTGATTGATTATGATTACATACAAACCAAAAACAAATAACGCCTTAAGAACCCGCTCCGTATTTTTCGTCTGTTTGATACGAATCTTTATTTTAATTATTTTTCTAGTCGTTGCCGCGATGTTTTTGTAAAAATCAGGGACTTACACCTTGGGCATCTAAATAAAGACCTAAAATTGATTGGATTCAATTGTTTCTCCTTTGCGTGTTATTTTGATACTTAGATATTATGAATAACGATTCGGAGCGGGCTCATAAGTAATAAAATAACTCGCAAAAGAGAAACAATTCAATCAAATAAATTCTTGGCCTTTATTTAGACGGCCAATATGAAGTGGTGTATGTCCATAGTTTTTCCAAAAACATCGCGATAAAGACCAGAAAAATATGTAAAACATATTGTTTTTTATCAAAGTTGTAGTCGTCGCGGACCGGGCTCTTAAGGTGCTAACAGAAGATCTCGGTGCAAAATGAACATCATAATATTGTTTTCCTTACTTTTTAATAAAAAGTATGCAATAAATGCGTTTTATAACAATTCGCGCAAACTGCTTGTTAAAAAATTACATTTTATGCGTTACATTTCAACTTAAACACGCTTTAAAGTTTGTTAATGTAATGCGAACAAAATGTAATACATCAAATTGCATAATTTTTGTGTGAAGACTTTATTATTAATAAACTTTTTTCATAACTTATATTCAAAAGTAAGGAAAACAGTATTATGATGTGCAATTGATAAAGTATCTTTTTACACCATTGACACCCATATTTTTCGGGGGGGGGGGGGGGGCGGTGTATCCCCCCCTGACACTTTCCTAGTTACGCCTATGATGGATACTTATGCCC
Organism: Ypsolopha scabrella; assembly: GCA_910592155.1. Taxonomy (NCBI): domain Eukaryota; kingdom Metazoa; phylum Arthropoda; class Insecta; order Lepidoptera; family Ypsolophidae; genus Ypsolopha; species Ypsolopha scabrella. The sequence goes on along the minus strand of OU342964.1, from coordinate 19,570,665 downwards.
GAAGTACCGCGAAAAGAGGACGTTACGTTACGTTACGTTACGATTGTTGACTGTTCTACCTTGAACATCCCCTCTGGAAAATAATTATTATCCACAACGAAGTTATAGGGGGTCGAAAATGGCCTGAACTACTTCGAGAAAAGGATGGTACGGCGTGCCGCTTTTTAGCTCGACTTGGCGGGGGCACTGCCGTGCCCTCAGATGTTGTGACGATATTTATTAATGTTTTTAAGGTATCGTACCTCAAAATTAAAAAACGGAACCCTTATACGGTCACTTTGTTGTCCGTCTGTCAAGACCCTTTTTCTCTGGCCCCGTTAGAGGTATCAAGTTGAAACTAATACCTCCTACAGAAGTCTACGGCTCCAGTGCTCTTAAAAATCAATCTTCTAACTCAACAAGAACAAAATTATTGCCCTTTGCGATCAACATCATACAAAGGCTCATCATGAAAACCTAAAGGGCACTTCCGTTAGAAACTTGAAATTCCTCTTATCGGTGTATACACGAAAAATAAAAAAACTACCAATATTCATTTATTCAAGGAGATATGAGGCGATGAGGGCCAGAGTGGCCTATTTTATGGATACAGAATTCAGTAGATCGTAAGTGTAAAGTTAAGTTATCTATCATACAAACTGCACGGGGAACAAGTTCGTGTTTTAAATGGTATATACGGAACCCCTAAGGACACGAGTCCTACTCGCGCTTGACCGGTTTTTAGGGTTCCGTAGTCCGACAAGGAACCCTTATAATTTCGCCGTGTCCGTCTGTCCGTGCGTCCGTCCGTCAGTCCGTCCGTCTGTCCGCGGCTTAGCTCAGAGACTATTAGTACTCGAAAGCTGTAATTTGGCATGGGTATACATTAACCACGGCGACAAAACGGTAAAAAAAATCATGGATTTTTTTTCCCATTTTCTCCCATTCACGTAAATTGGGGATGATTTTTTTCTCTCATCTATCTATCCCATAGTGTGGGGTATCGTTAGATAGGTCGTTCAAAAACATTGTGGTGTGTGAAAACCATTTCTCGATTTACGGATCCGTTGGAGAAATATTAAGATATAAGGTGATAACTTTTGTTAGAGTCAAGTGTCCCCCCCCCCTGCCGGCTAAACGGTTGTTTATGGGTTTGTGAAAAAATTCACAGAAGTAGTAAATATAATGAATTTATAAGAAAAACTATCACAGGTTAGTTCTTTACAGGTTTACGAGTACAGGTCGCGCCAAACTTTTAAGCCCCTCCAAACACGACATTGTATGGGCCGTTCTTCGGGGGACAACTTCCGAGCGGACTAGAAGTTTGGCGCGATCTGTATTAGTAGACCAACTTATAAAATGTACTGGGCAACTACGGAACCATACACTGCGCGTGGTCCGACACGCACTTGGCCGGTTTTTATCTTTTGTAAATTAATTATGCGCTAATTGTAGTCCCATTCCTTGTCTCCATAACAATGTCTTACAAAATATTGCAGGAGCAAGACATATCTGGTGACTATGAAATCACAGCAAATGGATCCTTACGGAGGAAACTGCTTTTCGAAGAGCACAGCGACATGGAGCATTATGACTCTGAACATACTGATGATGAAGTGCATGTGGAACAGAGACCTCCATCCAGCTTTGAAGAGCATGCCCCCGTCGTAGTTAGCCCAGATTTGGTGAGTTTTGCTCTGCCTTTTTTTGATTTTGGTGGATTCTCGTACTCTTTAACTCCCTACCTTGGGTTCAAACCAAGATTGCCAGCAATGGTGTATCCAGGAACATTCTGAGGCCAGGTTTCACCGATCTAAGGATCCAAAAATGTTAATCTCCTACAGTAATTGCCTCGGGGCTGGGCTTGCAATTATAGTTTAAAATTAACGAATCTCACAACGATAGGTCATCAAATATGTTACTTATTGTCTGTTTACACAGACAAAAGAGTAATATAATTTATTACTAATAAATAAATAAAATCTACTCAATCGGCTTAGTTTAGCTTGTTGCGTGGTATGATAAGGTTCCGTTTCTAATCGAGTGAATTTCACTCGGAGTGATGCGAATTTCACCCTAGAGCGTTCAAAAATTGACCCGAGTTTAACCGAGGGTAACCGAACTGTTCCATCCATCCAACAGCCTGTTTCGTCCACTGCTGGACATAGGCCTTTCCAGGATTTCACCACTCTTGGCGGTCCTCCTGGAAAAAATGCCCATACTCACACACGCTGGGCAGGCGGGTTGGTGAGCGCGGTTCCGAAATCCTTGCACCAGTGACGCCGCTGCCCGTCACTAGTCTGTTTTAAGGCCTTGCAATTAGGGATGGATATACCGCCATCCACCGGTCCCAGGCAATGTTGGGCCGCCTGGTTTTGCCCGAGAGCTGTTGTCTTACTCTCCCCCGAATAACTTCGGGAGGATTTGCGAGTAAGATGGTGGTACCTCCACATTTGAGCTCGGCATCAGCTCTACCACCTAATAACCGAACTGTTACCTGACAGTTACTCGGAAGTTTTGAAACGCTTCCGAGTAATGCGAAAATCACACTGGCTAGTGCGAATTCTAACGCTGTCTGATACCGTTAAAGTTCGCCTGGTAGTTGTCACTTCGGCGTTTTGCCGAGTTTTGGGCAGAACTTTAAAAATGTATTCATAATTTAAAAAGGGAAAATTGTTATTGTGGAAGTTGCATTAGGCTCGTAAGAGCTCATTTATCTATAATTATTATTTTGACTAACGTTTGTCACCCAGACCCGTTCTAAAACGTTTTTCTCACTGGAATCACTCGCAAGCGTTTTAAAACCAGATGTTCTCTCTTTTTCTTGTATTTAGCTCTGTCTCTTTCTATTAAACGAGTGAAATTTCGCACTACCATCGCACGTTTCGAAACGGTTTCTAAATCATTTATGCTGCTGCGCAAGTAGAAGGTAAAGCTAGACCGGGCCGCCTTAGAAGGATATGCTGACCAATAGGCGACGTACCGAAGAAGGTAGAAGGTACCAATTGTACGACAAAAAATCATACACAAATGACATAAATTTTATTGAGTATGTTAGGAATATTCAGGGGCTTTAAAAATTGTTTGTAATAAAAAAAAGGCAAAGTAAAAAGTACCCGGAATAGAAGAGCTTGTCTGACTAGATTGATGGATGTAGAAGCAAAAGAGGTGTGTCAGGATCGAAGCTGATAGAAATCTGTAGTCTCCCCTACTCCTCCGGGAGAGAGGTGAGTATTAGAATCATTAGAATCCGCATACAAAGATATCATTCAAAAGATATTCGCATCAGCAAAATTTCCTCCGTTACATACATACATTATCTAACACCCGGTATCGTATTTCTATTACAGAGCCAAAACGCAGTCTCTAAAGGCATGAAGCGCACATTCGACACACCTCTAAAGAAGGGTACCACTAAAGCTAAAGCGTATCGCAATAAGGTCCTTGACGTGTTGAACATGGGCGAGCCTTGCTTCAGCCCTATTCAGTTCCACACGCCGCGAAGGTTGGACCAGGTGTCCAATGCATCGTCGTCTTTGGCCTCGGCTTCGATTTCACCTGTAAATAAAGCCATGTCCAGTGATGAAGAGGTAAGATTTAATAAGCTTTAAATCCGTATGTTTGCAATATCGAGACAAATTTGCTAGGCTAGTTATTGATTTTCCATTGTTCCGGAGTATTTCTGCACGAAATTTAGCTTGTTCTGTCGTCCTCACGTCAACCAACTCATGGCAATTCTTATACGTTTTACAGTCGTTATAATCGCAGGAGACATTTAATCTTAGTGGCCGTTCCGAAGCTCAAAACATTCGGTTTCAGGGGTAGCTTTAAATATGCGGCTTCAAAGATATGGAACGATCTGGCTCCACCTTTGCGCGAAAACATGACGTCTAAATAATTTAAACACCCTTAAAAAAATGTTCTCACTATACAAAAAAAATGCGCCGCTAAAATTTAATGAAAATAAAAAAAATCCGACAGATTACTATGCTATGTGTTCATTTAAATAAATATATTATTTAAGTTACTTAAATTGTGACCAAACTGTTAATTTGTTTTATTTATCACAATTGAAGTTTTCTTAATTTTAATTTGATTTTGCTTTATCTCAATTTTATATTTTTATTGTGAAATGTGATTATGATATTACCATTGTTGTTATTTAATATTATTTTTGATTTTGTTTTTTTTTTCTCTTGAGTTTAACTTTAAAAATACGGGTCATGTTTTTACAGTTTTACGCAATGAGTGCCTGAAATAAACGATTTATTATGTAACTAGCCTTTGCCCGCGGCTCCTCCCGCGTTTATGCAATCTCTGCCCCGTTACAACCCATTTCATTTGAAGGGTCAGTCATGAGGATCAATATCTTCCAAATAACATATTATCCTAAATTAATAACTGTACACAATTTATTTTGACATACTGGAGTTACTGTGCGAGAGCTGCCCTCACTCCTGGGTACCTACCTAGCATAGTAGACCATATCGAGCTTTGACAGCTCGATATGTACTGTCTGTCCCTCTTTATGTAGATCAACAGAGTGAGAGAAGGCACTGCATCAAGCGCTATCGAGCGCGATATGTTTTGCTATGCTAGACTAGCTGATCCTCAATGTTGTTTCATCAGATAGTCCCATTTATAATTTGTTAAATTTGTTTGCCCTGATCAAACTGGCATAACTCCCAAACGCTTTCTATTTGGCGCGGCAGAAGTCGATATTTAAGTTATCATGTGCGCATTATCATATCATAGCATCCAAATACAATATTATACATATTATGAAGACATCCTCTTGAATGACGGTCTATTCGGCCCAATAAAGACGGAGTGCGTGAAGTGAAGTTAAGATAAGATAAGATATCATTTATTCGCTGCCAACAAACATGCACTTAAAAATAAAAACAAAATATAAAAAGAAAGTAAATTAAAAGATAACAAACACAGCTTAAATAAATAATAACAGCTAATAATAAAATAATAATAGTAATAATAACAGCTTCTAAAAATGGTTTTTATTTTAAGCAGCGAAAAGGAAAAGTTAGTTGTGATCTGCGCAGTATCCCCCGTGTAGTGTTACCAGATCCAGTAGCGTGAGTTCAGACAAAATAAATCCCTGATAATTCAATAAACCTGAAATTTTCGTAAAGCTTTTATATAGCTGCGGAATTTCAACTCAAAAAATACAATAATTTTAAACATTTATTCATTGACACATGACAACCCATATTTATTAATTTCTCTTTTAAAAATTCCGCAGAAATCCTATCATTTCCTGAGAGTGGGCCAAAATTCCTGAAATTTCACGAAAATATCTGTCGTCTGGGAACCCTACCCCCAGGCACCGTACCTACCCTATCCTATTCCCGTCCGAGATTGTGTATGAGTAATTCATTTTGCGCTCACTTCACGCCCGTCTTCTGTCCTTCCTAAATCAAGGTAAATAAAGACCATGGGTCTAACAATGCAGGAAGCAACGCAGGCAAAATGCAAATCAATCATTACAAATCAATAAATCAAGTAACAGATTTTTATAGTTATTTTTATATACGCTTAGTATATATATTTATATCAGTTTATAATTATTTTTTAAAGCGATTGGCGTCACAATGTTTACTGTTTATCTCACCTTTGGCCTCTTATTAAAAACACCGTTATCAATCATAAATTGTATGTAAATGTAGCTTACAACTTTATTTTGAGGCTTTTCTGATGCTTACCATTAGTTCCAAATAAAATAAAACTGACCGGAAAAACATAATTACTGATATAGACATTTATTTGTTTGATGGTTTTCTCTGTTTTGTTTTCTCTCATTTAGTTTTATAATATTTTAATTGTGAAGGATGTATACATTTATAAGAAACATACATCAGAACTGTACCTATAATCTCGTGTTTTATGTATTTACTGAAAATTTATCAAAATAAATAAATATCTTTTATAATATGGAAAACATACAGCTTTCACATTTAATACAATATGGAAGATAAATACAAATAAGCTATTGAATAGTCTCACAGGTAGCAATAAAATAGTCATAGGTCTTTAGAAAACAGGTATTGAGGTAAATATATTATACATTACATTTCTTGTTCTAAATCATTAAAGGTTATTCATAAGGATTATCTAGTACTAAAGAGAAGTTAACTTGGGTGGTTGACAAGTTGACAAAAATCATCAACAAAAAGTTTAAAACATTTCACTACGCTTGGAATAAAATAAGTCGATTCTATCAATAATTGAATTTAAGGGGCATTGGCATGTGCCACCGTTTTAGTACAAAATTTGATAACCCGTTTCTCTGTTGTTTTTCGTTATAGACTAACGTTTGAGACCTCTATAGTTTAATACAGGAATTTACATAGTCTCCATCTGGCTGAAATGTAAATTTTTTATTATGTCCAGCTTGATATCTTTAAAACAAAATCAAAATCAAATATTTTTTTTCACATCCTTGAGTACCAGGTCTCAAGCTTTAGTCTATAACGAAAAACAACAGAAAAATGGGTTATTAAAATTTGTACTAAAACGCGTGCCTATGTGCCTTAATAGGGTACATGCTCGAGTAAAGTAGGAACTTTGGCGATAACTAGTTGTATATGGCACGTGATTTTACAATGAAATTGGATCATTCTAGATCGAAATAATTTTTATTTCCTTGTTATCGCTTAAACCAAAAACTAACAGAACTACACTTACGTTTGATACATTTACCTGAGATAATAAATAATGTAATTTAAATATTGTTCTAAATTTCAGAAAAACAACTTCACATCACCCGAATCCGAAGCCATGGCCATCTGCTTAGAATGCATACACTCTGACCCGAAGTGTGAAAAGAAAGGACCATGCTTCTGTAAAAATACTCCGAACAAATCTGTGCTCAAACGTAGTATGTCTCTAAAGGAGTCACCACCGAGGCAGAGAAAGGAATCATTGTCAGACAGAAGGAGTCTCAGCATGTCCAGTTTGAATAGAAGTCGGTCGGTACAGAAACTGGACTTCAGTATGGATATGAGTTTAGATGGATCAGGGTACAACCGTTCATTAGGTTAGTGGTACAATTCGTCACCCTCGTTATATACAAGGCGTATCTCATAAAAATAATGAAAATGAGTTCAAGATACAATTGTTACTTTTGGTCTCTATTTATCATTGAGATAACTTTATTGAACCGCTCACAGTAAAACTTAATAATAGACAAAGCTCTATTTACCATGCAAACCATAAAATGTATTACAATCGGGGAAATCAATCAGGTTTTTAATACTTTCCTACAAAACTGCAAAAAATTAGATACGCCTGTATGTAACGAGAGCGACGAATTTTTATAAATTTTCTGTTTATACAGGATGTATATGCAAAGTCAAGAATCCCTTTATGGTATGAAAGTATACACGATTCTGATGACATTACGAGAAAAAAAAAATACCTTGAATTTTCACCAAAAATTCCATCATTTTTCTAAGCTATGGCTACGCAGCTGACCGGCCTCCCAACACACCTAATTGCACCCCGCAACCCGCACCCCTCATCCACATCCACGCGATTAGTGTATTTTGAGTAAAGAAAATCGTCTTATTGTGAGGTACTGGTACTTTATTTAGAGATCCCTGTATTTAAAATAATATCTTTACCGATCATACTAACACACCCTTCAAGGATTCTTGCCTTTGCTTTTACACCCGGTATAATAATTGCTGCGGCATGAAAGGAAATATACTGATTGCAATATAATAAGTAATGCTTTCGAAACCAATTTTGTATACAGAGACGACGAATGAAGTGGAAAGAGAGTCCTAGAAGGATGTATGCCCTGTATTTAAAATAATATCTTTACCGGTCATACTAACACACCCTTCAAGGATTCTTGCCTTTGCTTTTACACCCGGTATAATAATTGCTGCGGCGTGAAAGAAAATATACTGATTGCAATATAATAAGTAATGCTTTCGAAACCAATTTTGTATACAGAGACGATGAATGAAGTGGAAAGAGAGTCCTAGAAGGATGTATGCCCTGTATTTAAAATAATATCTTTACCGATCATACTAACACACCCTTCAAGGATTCTTGCCTTTGCTTTTACACCCGGTATAATAATTGCTGCGGCATGAAAGAAAATATACTGATTGCAATATAATAAGTAATGCTTTCGAAACCAATTTTGTATACAGAGACGATGAATGAAGTGGAAAGAGAGTCCTAGAAGGATGTATGCCCTGTATTTAAAATAATATCTTTACCGATCATACTAACACACCCTTCAAGGATTCTTGCCTTTGCTTTTACACCCGGTATAATAATTGCTGCGGCATGAAAGAAAATATACTGATTGCAATATAATAAGTAATGCTTTCGAAACCAATTTTGTATACAGAGACGATGAATGAAGTGGAAAGAGAGTCCTAGAAGGATGTATGCCGACTAAATCGGTGATAGACTGAAGAAAAGCCAAGTCAACAAAACCGGCCAAATGCGAGTCGGACTCGCGCACGAATGGTTCCGTACCATTATCTATAAAAACGGCAAAAAAAATTACGTTTGTTGCATGGGGGCCCCCTTTAATACTTATTTTATTCTGTTTTTTAGTATTTGTTGTTATAGCGGCAACAGAAATACATCATCTGTAAATATTTCAACTGTCTAACCATCACGGTTCATGAGATACAGCCTGGTGACAGACGGACAGACAGAAGACGGACAGGTTGACAGACAGGCGGACAGCGGAGTTTTAGTAATAGGGTCCCGTTGGTTACCCTTTGGGTACGGAACCCTAAAAAAGATATCGACCGTCAAAAGAAGCACTAATACTCCGGTGACAGAGACGACGCTCTACCGCCGGGAATATGTACGGGCTATCGTCAGTCATATGTCGTGTAGGTTGGCCACACATTCGAAATTAAGGGAACAAAAAAAACGTTTTTTTACGGTTTTGTTTTCTATTAGTGATTCTGATTCATAGATTTCAATAAAGCTGGGGGTTCATTTCAACCTGTATAATGAAAAGCGCTAGAATGGAGACCACGTACAGAAATGCGCAGCGTAGGGTAGACCTCGTGCACGCTGGACCGACGATCTGAAGGACGTTGCGGGGGGCGGCTGGATGAGGAGGACGGAGGACCGCCAAGAGTGGCGAAATATTTTTCCAGCAGTGGACGATGATAGGCTTATGGATGGATGGATGATGATGATGTGTGTCGGTACAAATGTCGACAGAAACGACAATGAAGTAACAGTCATATCAGCGCGTATTGCAAAGTGGCTTTTACGACAATCGCTGCGTCGTCGCCGGATAGCGCAAAATAGAGAAAATAATCCTTTTAATATAAGATAAATTAGATGTTTTAAGTTTTAAACATCATTCTGTTAGTTTTTTGTATTGCTCGTTGTATAAACTTTACCCTAGGGTTAGAATTTTTAATAATAAAAAAGTTCAAGCATTTTATCCGTTTTTTGAACCATTTTAAAGTATTTTTGAACCATTTTAAAGTATTTTGAGCCATTTTAAAGTATTTGAAAGGTATTTATTTACTTGTTGTAGGTTAAACCTTTTGACATATACATAATTTATTGGCCACATTATAACAGTTTACGTTAAACAAGGTATTTAATTAAGATTAGATCAATAAATGTCACATATTTCTTGTCAAAATTTCGTAATATTCAAATAGAAAGTTTAAAGTGACCCAAAAACGTCTCTAAACGCAGTTTAGTTTATGAAGCCCCTTACTGTTTCACCTCGCGCGATGACTTAATTAATTACGGAGTTTGTTGCAAACTTAGCACTTTACTTTTCATCATATCTTATCTATTGGAAATGGTGGGAGTCTCGCGTTAATATCCAGTATATCTTGTTAATAGATATGTTACGGGTAAAGCCCGAAGTCGGGTAAAGTCCGATAAAAGTCAAAAATAGGTGCGACGACGAGCGAAGCTTAGGTTGACTTGACCGAGCGAGGCGACCCCCGAAGTTTTGTATAACATTACCCGGGTAAATCTAGGTTTACCTTATCTTCTAGTATTACCCGTAACAGATATACAATTCTCATATTTTGTAAATATTAATTGATTAGTCGGAAAATAGTTTTGTATAATTAATACATAAACCATTTTCCAGCTAATCAGTAATTAATTTTAATTAGCAATAGATGATGAGAATAGTATCTCTCTGCATAGTGAATTGATTTCCAACGGGGAATATTTCTTTGCACATCTAGAATACCAACTGCACATTAAATTGAGCGCAGAAGTGAGCCGGTAGGTTAGGTATTGCGGGTCGTGGAACGTAATGGAGCGACCACCATACATATAAAATTCTTGGTATTTTTTTTCATTATTATTAATCGGGCGAATAAAATATATAATAATTAGTAACTTCCAATGTGCGACTAAAATACTGAGTGGGCGACTAAATTACTGAGTGGGCGAAAAATGTTTCACCAAAAGTCAAAAATAGGTACGAAGAGCGAAGCTAGGAGGAGCGTGTTAAGTTGACATGTAAGATAAAATAAGGAGCCGAGCGAAGCGGAGCGGAGTTTTAACAATAACTCAAATTTGTATTTTCAAGTTGCCGTTTTCAACATTTTTTTACTCCCACAGTCTTGCCTACTCAGTATTTTTTTCGCTTGTTTAAATACTACCCTTTTTTATGACAACCGAGAAGTCATTCAGCGCAGGTATTTGTCCCTTATCGATACTCTGACCTTTTGATGTGCAGTTATAATGGTATTTTTCATAGGACACCGTGTTCTTAAGGGGGTAACTTTTTACCTCGGTACAAAATGCACATAATAATATTGTTTTCATTACTTTTTAATAAAAAGTATGCAATATATGTGTTTTAAAGCAACTTGCGGAAATAGTTTATTAATAATAAAGTATTCACAAAACGAATACGTACTTTAATGTATTACATTTTGTTAACATTACATTAACAAACTTAAAAGCGTGTTTACAGTTGTAATGTAATGCAGCTAAAATGCACCTAACTATTAACAAGCAGCTGGCGCGAATTGCTATAAAACGCATTTATAGCAAACTTTTTGTTCAAAAGTAAGGAAAACAATATTATGATGTGCATTTTGCACCGAGATCCTCTGTTACCACCTTAATATTTTCTGACGTGTGATTAAATACTACCCATTTCCAACTTGGAGAAAGAATTCATTTGAGTGTATGTCTAAAATTTCAGATGAGGCGGAAATCAGCCCGTTGGCAAACGAAGGGCAATCATGGTCAATCATCGAAGAATCCAGCATCCACCACTTGCTTCAAAAAGTTGATACCCAACTCTTGTCCAAGAATATACCGTCTTCTATCAAAATTCACAGTCAACATACTCTAATTGAGGAAACACCGATCAAAGGGAAGTGCAAAAGTAACATTCTATCGCACGAAATTAGTAAGATTCGCGCCTTGCAAGCCGTGAGTCCTTCACAAATGTCGTTAGATGGTAGCCTAGACTTCGAGAACTTACCCAACTTAGAAGATAAGAAACTTGACTTCAACGCTGTTGATCTCAAATATTTGACTGAAAACGTATCTCAGTTCGATTACACTACCAATATGACTAAAGCGGTAAGTGATTGTTCGACTAGTTTTAAGAAAGTTGATAGTGGTTTTAACGAGAACACATTTTACGCGAATGCGTCAAGTTACTACGAAAGTGCCATAAAGCCGTCAGAATTGACGGTGACTAATATTTCAAAATCTAGTGTAGGAAAGACAGCGTTGAAAGAAATTTCAAATGTTAATTGGATGAGGGTTGATAGTGGTTTCAAGGATGAAACCTCTGCTGACAATGTTCAATTTTATGTCAGTGATAATTGTAAGGCAACACAAAGTTTCACTTTTTCTGAAGCGAAAATAGAGGACAAGGAGAATGATTTTGAGAGAATCTTCATTCAATCTACAAATAAAAATGAGGCAATGTCTATGTCAGATGTTTTTACAGATGATATGGCATTTAATTGTAATTTTTCGTCCACGCCATCTAAAAATAAGACAAGTAAATACCAAACTTGAATTATGGCGTTAAAGAAACTTTAGTTGAAATTTTTGATTAGCTAGAATTTTTCTATTTTATAGTGTGTTTTTATTATATGAGTGGAAGTTTTTGACGTTAATCCATTTTTATGGGTGATTTTCCATTCTCTTGAAGTAATTGTGTAGAAACGATTTTTTTTAAATGAGTTGTTATTAAGATGATTTTACTAAGTAGAAATAATTTTGCATGAAATATTATTTTGTGGTTATGAAAATATGTCTTTATTTACTTGTTGCACAAGTAAAGCTTAAATAAAAGTTTTAAGACTGATTTTTTATATTCTGTTTTAATTAGTGTGAGTCCAGACGTATAATTAATCTTTCACCAAAAAAAATCTTCGCCGTTTTTTAACTTTTTATAAAGATGGTTCCTGCGGTCTCGAAGCAAAATTCACACTCACGTACTGTTCGTGACAAGACGACATGGCAATTTTCTAGTGCTGTGGTATAACATACCGGGTAGTCGATATCGATACTTTTGGTACGCAACAAAATGAAAGTTAAATTATTATTACTTTTTTATTTAAAGTATAATTTTATTCATCACAATCAAAATCAAATGAACTTAACATCGCTACGAACACTTATGGAATATCTGGCCCTACTGACTTTGATTCGGATTTTATTCTGGACGTAGTTCTTTTCGATATGCCGGTGTAAAACACAGCCCTCTCCAGTGTCAGATTGACAGGATATTTGTAACAATTATTTTTCTGTTCAATGTCACAATTTTCCAATACTTTTCCGACTAGTTCTCGTACTTGAGTGGGAATGGATTATTGTTTATTTTATTTTAACACGTGACGAAGAGGCTACTAAAGTCATTTTCAATACAAAACTAAAAGCAACAACGTGAACGAGATCGAAATTGAAAACCGCAGTCGATGCCGACTAGAGGTGAAAATCGCCGAGAAAATTTCCTTTTAATTTTTTTTATTATTCCTACCAGAACAATAATTTAGTAACATTGGGAATACTTTGGATTCCAGAGGTTTCGAAAACCAAGAGATTAGCTTAGTGAGTAAGTTGTTCATTGAAACTAACGAATTTTACTTTTTATGATTATTCTTAAATAATATGAAGTTTGTATAGTTGATAGAGTATGAGTCTTGCCTTGCCATAGATTAGCCATATTTCAATTAAATGTCAAACCGTTAATTTAATTTTGGTTGAATTTTGAATGTCATTTCTACAAAATAATACTAGGTCGTCTCGCTCTATCTCTCTCGTCTCGCTTGAGGCGAGGCAACCTCAGAAAATTCTACATTGATTTTGATTTTTTCATACGAAGCTCAGAACAATACGAAGGCAAAAGACACATCTAGGAGCGAGCGGTAGGTACCGTGGCCGTTTTGGAAATATTCCGGAAGTTTTTCACCTCTATTTCCGCTGACTCGTGCGTGCCGCGCTACGACTAAGATAGCGCGTGTGCGGGGCGTCATCCCCTCCACGACTCACCTCTTACTCCGATTGTTTTTTGTTATTTCGCGATTATTGTTTAATAATAATCGGACTTTTATAAACATAATTGAGACGTTTTATTGATTGCAACTGCGTGAATGTCCATCATCATCTTTATAGCGTGTTTAAAGTTGTTGTGGGTATTAGTTTTCAACGCAGTGCATACAATTACACAACTTGGCTCGAAAAGACTATCTGACATTGAACTAAGGTTGCGAAATGACATAAACCCATTTATTTAATACTTTTACTTCAGAATAAGAAAAACAATTATAACCTGTGTATTTTGCACCGAGACCCTATCGGATCGTCCCCTTAAATAAAATATAAAAAATATTCCTTTGAGAAACTTTAATTTGTATTTTATTTGACGAGAATGAATTGACTGAAAAAAACTTTAACAAAGGATCAATTAAAAGAACAAGTAAACGTTTCGTTCGGAAAGTACTTTACCAAGGAATTGAATCAGTTATCAAAAGAAATAACTTCAGATTCGGGGCTCTGAGAGTCAGGTCAAATACGGACTGTAAAATTAATGGCAAAAAAAATGACGATATTCAATAGAACTACAAAAAAACGCGGGTGAAGCCGCGGGCAAAAGATAATTATTATAATAAAAACAGTCTCATGAAGTGCATTGCCACCAAGTTTTTTAAACATATAATATATTTCTAGTATTCTAATGTTTACCATAAATCAGCATTGACTACTATTTGTATTCCTAGGGTCGTAACTTGAGAAAGCCTTAAAAAATTATCGTAATTATGAATAAATCATTGAATATTGAATTATGTATAATTATTTTGGTAAAAGTAAAAGATGTCTTGTATTAATAGTCTGATGTTATTCTTAATAAAGAAAACACCTTGGAAAAATATGCTTAATTTTGTAACTTTGTTTATAATTTGCAAACCCTTATCTTGAAGCAAGAAGCTGTAAACAATTTTTGTTGTTTATGTTACATTTTAAATTAATTAATTGTGATATCGAACTGGACTTTGTGCCTTCCATGTTTACATAATTTTTGCTATCTTTCATACAATACAGGGTAATATGTACATACATAGGGTGCCATACTTAGACCGAAGTTTGGGGGTCAGTAGGTAAAGTTGCTCGGGATCCGTTGCTTCTAGATTTCAAGGTTTTTTGCTTAAATATACTGAGTAAATTACTTACCTGATCAATGTGAAACTCACATACATGTTTTATGTAGATCTTTATCTTTTGGTTGAAAAGCTTAGTTTAACTCATTTCACTCGATAGATTTTATTTTTGAAAATGACGCCTTTTTAATTTATTTTTATCTATATGGCTTTAGTTTTATGTCTGAAATAAATGCTAGAAATAAACCATAGTTTATATTAAAATATAAAGCTAGAAAATAGCAGGACCAAATTTTTCATAAAATCCAGAAAAACCTCAAAATTTCATGATATATGCGTACCGGCAGCGCGCAAAGCAAGCGTTAGAACTTATGACTTTCTGACAATATACTTAAGTTCAAAATCACTTAATAAGATTGTCGTACCCCATGGGCCAGGCCTTAACGTTTTATTACTCGTACCTATATAGTTTTGTTAACGACATCCTTATATGGATGATGAACATCTTGGTTCATACAATCCATCCATCCATCCATCAGCCCGTGTTCGTCCACTGCTGTAGGCCGACCTCGTGCCCGCTGGACCGACGACCTGAAGGACGTTGCGGGGAGCGGCTGGATGAGGAGGACGGAGGACCTACATGATTGGTGAAATTTAGGAAATGCCTATGTGCAGCAGTGGTTCATACAAGACGGGAGTAATTTCCAAAAGACATGTATGTCGGTCTGCTCACGTTTGGTTGCGTTACTTAGAAATGGCTCTTGAAAAACTCGTTATCGTGACCAAAATCTTTAGTTTGTTGCCCTGGAAGGGAAGAGCTGTAAATATCAACCAGCGAAGGTTTTACCCTAGAAAGCATTTGGCGCTCGAGTTCTATTAGATCGTAACTAAGACCGCCCTTAACCAGGAAATGCAACCAAAGATTTGTACAATTTCGCTATTAGTTTGATATTATGTACTGATACTTTAAAATTTTGTAAAGGTCAGTAATTTCTCTGATTGTTTTTGGTCACGATTACGAGATTTCGATACCACATATCGATATATTTGACATCAAGCGAATAATTTGTTCTTTGTCCTAACCCCCTGGCTAGACCATTAAGGTATGCAAAACTTAATCAAGTCCATATTCATGTCACCTAAGTATATTAATTGAAGGTCAATTATTCTCTTAATAGTTTTGGGGTTTTATGGCAAAAATATTTTTTTTATATAAAAGTACGACGATGCAAAAAAAATTGCTCTAGCCACTGGGATATCATTTGAAAGGACCGTAACTTTAGTATCTTAAAAAAAAATATTTTCATTGCGTATTCTTTGAATAATGTAAGAAAATGTGCGTAAAAACGATTATATTACAGCTATTTTTGAAAGTATGCGACAAACAACTAAAACAGAAAAACTTATGCTTGCAACAGTTTTTAATAATAAAAGAAGTCTTTCAAGAGGCACAATTTTAGTATCCTTCGACGCGCGGGTCGATTTCGCACTTGCCCCGACTTAAGGGCTTGTATTGGGTCTTTCAATGGTTTTTGTTTTAATATGCTGAGTCAGCTACTTATCTGATTAAAGTAAACCTTGAATACGTGTTTTTTCAGACCTTTGTCTTTCCGTTGTCCCTTTGTCTTTCCGTTGTCAGGTCGGTTACCTAATTGGACACATTTCGCTCGATAGATTTTCTTTTTGAAAATTATGTCTTTTTAAGTTATTATTTCGTTTGATGTCTAAACGGCTTGAGGTTTATGTCTGAAATTACTGCTATAACAAGAAAACATGGTTTATTTTCCGATGTCAGGTGAAAAAACTCCTACATCAAATAACTTTTCGTAAAATCCAGAAAAACCTCGAAAATTCACTGATTTTGAGTGCCGCCAGCGCGGAAAGCGACCGTTCTAATGTAGACTTTCAGACAACATATTGAAGTTCAAAATGGCTCAGTAAGATTATCGTGCACCAGCATATACCTAGATTATCGTGCCTTAAGCACAGCCATCACGCGCAAACCTGCAAACAAACAAAGTTGTGAGGTACCTACTATATATATTTTATAATATTTTAGGCTGAGTATCTATCTATCTATCTATGCCAAATAAGAACCAAAAATTGGAAAAATCCAAACCTAACGTAAATTTATCAGATGTTTACCAAAAAGAAGTCGAATGTGTTTTTATTGTTTCAAATAAAAACTAAAAATGAACACTAATGTCGGATCGAAAATGTAATCTAGATGAACTGTAACGTTTGAAAACCTTAACAGTAATTGCCAAAATTTTATTTCTCCTGAGACACGTTTTCAATTTTGTGCCGGCGACGAAATCGGTGCGACTGTATTGCCTTCGTAAGTTTCATCGAGCGCGCACGTAAGAGTGACATGAAATAGCATTACATTTGGTCACGCCCACAACTGAGTGGCTGCGCTCATGACGTCCGTCCTTCAAAATATTGAAATATCAAGGAACTCGAGGCATACCTGAAGCAGGTAAGTATTGCAAAATTTGGTAATGTCATCTATAATTTGCGTTGCAGTTTACAAAACTTCGAGTAGGGCAAACCCTTCTCTCAATCAGCATAAATCATGTCTGCAACTCGATTTCATAAATTTATAAAATGCTTTTTATACTAAGCCATTATTATCTAACATCTATATTAATTTACTTATAAAGATGCCTGAAATGTACAAATATAAAGCAGTTATTGCAAAAATTTGTTAATGTCATCTATATTTGCGCTGCAGTTTACAAAACCTTGAGTAGGGCAAACCTTTTCTTATCTCAATCAGCATAAATCATGACTGCAACTCGATTTCATAATTCAGCCGTTGTTTATTTATAAAACACTAATTAAACTAAGCCATTATTATCTAACATCTATATTAATTTGCTTATAAAGCGCAGAGTTGTACCGAGCTTGCACAATCGGCGAGACTGTTCGTGCGTCACACTGTTTAAAAAAATATAGCTGATAACGCCTTTAACCCCTACTATCAGTGTATCCCGGAACGTCTGCAAACTGACTATACTAATTGGGAACCGATTGAGATACAATCAGTATAGATTGAACTGTCTCGCTGGACGAACACGTTCCTATTAATGATCTTTTTGTGTCGCTCGACCATTTGAACTGTTATTGTGGATGCGACGGCCGCACTTTGATAGCTAGTTGACTGTTTCCCGCAACCGTTTTTTTTTTCGCTGCTGTTTTGTTTTATTTTGGTGTCAAAGACAGTACGATGTATAACAAAACTAGTGCCACGCTTATGCTCCAAACCATTATGGTTTTGATGGATAAGCAGAATTCTACAATGGATGTCACCCGCTTTCCCGGCAGTTTTAATGGTAAGTTATTATTATTATTTTCATCATTTTATTAGTCAAATAATTAGCTAAGCCATAGATAATATAATACTGCTAAGCGAAATATCGACGCGTTATTCCTATAGGTGTCAAATCAATTTTCGTTGTTGAAAATGCTAATCAGATAATTTTGATTCTCATGTATTAAAACGCCAGATTTATTCAGACGGCCAGATTTCTTCATATGGCAATGAGATTTTCGGAATTTATGTAGTATTTCTACTCTCACTTGTGAAACGGTGCTGGAAAACACGGTAATCTTCGGTGAAAACTTTGAGTAATTTTGTTGATCTTCTCTTGTTTTGTTCCGGGTGGAAAAAGGTTTTGGTTATGTCCTTAGAACTTGTAATAAAAATAAGTAGCCAATTTGGCGCTGGCGGTGTTACCTGAGCGGTTATTCTGGCAACATTCTTCACATCCTTTGTTTTTCATAAGACTTTGTTTATCGCGTGATAAATGCCGTGCGATGATAATTCATCCAATTGGCGGGCCTTATATAAAACAGACTAGTGACGGGCAGCGGCGTCACTGGTGCAACGGTTTCGGCACCGCGCGTACCAACCTGCCTGCCCAGCGTGTGTGAGTATGGGCATTTCTTCCAGGAGGGCCGCCAAGAGTGGCGAAATCCTGGAAAGGCCTATGTCCTGCAGTGGACGAAACAGGCTGATGGATGGATGAATAATTCATCATGTAAAATATGGTATGAAACCGGGCATTTTTTTTTTCAATTTAAAGCTTGATTCGTTTCTACACAAAAACCTTCTTAAAATCACACCCTTTGGCCTTCGCAAAATTGTTACTTGTGTCAGAATTGCCATCCACGATTCTGGCATCTTTTCATAAGTAACGAATCGAGTAAAGAATAATGAACTTGTTTGAAATAATGAAGTTTAAGCAGCGGTACCTGCATGCCCTAAAGCCCCTGCCCGAAGTAAGGCGATAAGGCGTGACGAATGCCGTTCGGACGGTAAAATCGTCGGTAAAAAGACGGTGGTACAAGTTTTGACTGTTCTAATTACATTCCATACATGGGCACACCTCAAAACTTCCTCGGGAATATAATACTAGCTTTTGCCCGCGGCTTCGCTCGCGTAGAAGTATCTTTCAATTATCAATAGTTTTCGGTTTGGCGGTAATTTTGTCAATACCCCTTATAGCCTATGTTTTGACCAGAATCACTGCGATGAAAATAAAGATCCAAAATGGTTCTCGAATTGAAACGGAAAGATAAAAACAAAAATATATTGGTATTATAGTGCAACAAAAACAACTCATTTCATTTTAAAACCATTCAATGTACAGGCACGATTTTTTTTAAATTTAAAATTTGTACTTATATGTAAATTATTAGTATATAGGGTGAAATTAAATCAACCGACCAAATTCATACTGGAGACTCGTTTAGTGGTCAGGAACTAGGTTTTGTAAAACTTTTGGGCAATTTCGAAAAAAAATTGTTTTGCGTCCCTACTCCTAAAGCAGGGGCAGAAAAAAATAGTTATCGAATTTCTCCTGGAGGGCCATTAAACCTTGTTCCTGATGACCAACTGTCGGTTGATTTAATTTCACCTAGTAGATGGTAAGACAATATGTTTGTTATAAAATGATGTTGTTCATGTTATATTTGAAGAGGACATGGAGTTGGAGCGATGCTATGGGTCTTATGGCTGCTTCTCGAAAGCGTACCCCTGGACGGAGAACAGACCTGACAACTACCTACCCGAGGCGCCAGAAGCCATGCATATACGGTGAGCTTGCATTTATTTATGCTTGTCTATCTGCAGCACAGTTTCAAAATCCTACATCCATCAATCTAGTCATACAAGCTCTTCTGTTCCTATTTTCTAGTTATTTTGCCCTTCTTTAATGTCACCAATCTGCAGTATAAGGCGCCGTTCTATTGCCATCGCTCGCGCGATGAAATGCGATGCAATCAGAAATCGTGTGTCATATTTTGGAGCGATGCGATACTGATATCTACTGAATGTCCTATTGAAATATTGTTCGACAGCAGAAACTGTGCATCTCTGTTAAGGGCCCATAATACCTCAATTCACAGTCCTGCTCTAACGCTTCTGCTTTTTAACTGTCTATCCTACTCTAATCGATGCCGCGTATGCAAAAAGATCAGTTATTTTGAAATCGCGGCTACACTGATGTTTTATTTTTATTTTTATGGAACAGTCTGCAGCTGCTTTATACTAATACCAGCTACATATATTATGCAAAGTTTCAGATCTAATTTCAAGTATTCATTGAATGCTATCGGTATATTGTACGGTTTGGAGGTAACTTTGTAATTTTTTCTATCGAGAAAATTTAATGGAATCAAGTTTTCACAACAGCATGGACATAGCATTAGTCCTCAACTTTATCATATATTAATTTCAGAGTGATTGTTGCAGTATTTGTTGGTATAAAACAGGATCATGCGAAGCGAAGTGAGGTATTATACACTCTTAACAGCCATTCCGGGAGTGATCGCATCGCTCCAAAATAGGACACACGGTTCCTGATCATATCGCATCATCGTGCGAGCGATGTCAA
This sequence comes from Ypsolopha scabrella, assembly GCA_910592155.1. Taxonomy (NCBI): domain Eukaryota; kingdom Metazoa; phylum Arthropoda; class Insecta; order Lepidoptera; family Ypsolophidae; genus Ypsolopha; species Ypsolopha scabrella. The sequence goes on along the minus strand of OU342964.1, from coordinate 19,550,171 downwards.
TAAAACGGCGCCTAAAACTGCAGACACAGTTTAAAAACCCATACCAACCAACGAAGCGTTCGAACGGAGCGGTTGTGCGGGCCGAGACTCCGAATTGCTTGTTCGGAAATCGTATGTAGCTCGGTGGCTTACCTCCCGCGTCTCTCCCCGCAGGCCCCGCACAATTGCTCTGTCCGAGCGCTTTCGTTGGATTACTGTATGGATTTTTAAACTGTGTGTACAGTGTTATACTGCAGAAAGCTGACATTAGAGGGCAAAATAATTAGTAAGTGGGAATAGAAGAGCTTGTATGACTAGATTGATGGATGTAAACGCAAAAGAAGTGTGCCAGGATCGTAGCATATGGAAATCTGTGGTCTCTGCCTACCCCTCTGGGAGATAGGCGAGAGTGTAAGTATGTATGGTGACTGAAAAAAGGGGTTTTTAATTGTAATATCATAGAAGTTTCATTTATTTTTACTCCTTGCGTTTTAGCCATCACGAGGAGATACAAACATTATATACCTAGTCGGTGCTTAAATTCTGTCACAAACAAAATTGGCTATAAAATGAAAACTAGTCATGATATTCAAAAAAAGTTTTTTTTTTTAGAAAGGTAATTTAATTAGCTTTCATTAAACACAAAATTTATTCAAAATGATTGCCATCATTTTTCACACAAGCCTTCAACCTTCGCGGCCAATCATCAATAGCAGCACGGACCATATTCATGTCGATATCGGCCACTGCTTTAATCAATGATGATTTTAGGCTGCTCAAATTTTTGTGAGGTTTAGAACAGACCTTCTCCTCCAATTCCTGCCAAATTTTAGGCAATTTTTCATTGTCAGGGCTAGATGAGGGCCAATCTTGATGCCTTATTAGCTCGATATTCTGGCGCTCGAACCACTCCTGAGTTGTTTTGGCCTTATGAGCAGGTGCGGAGTCCTGTTGAAATACAAATGGCCGTCCTCCAAAGAGTGTCTGGGGCAGATCTTTTACTATGTGATCTAAAACCGTGTCTTGGTACACTTTTGCACTGGTTTTGACACCTTTTTCACAAAAATGCACTTCAGTGGGGCCATAGTAGGACACTCCCAACCAAATCATGACTGATGATGGATGATGGCCGTGTTGCACTCTAGGAATGGCATTTCCAGCGGCCGCAGAGCTGGTAGCGTACACCCTGTCATTTTGTTTGTTGTACTTCTCTTCGATATTAAAAATTTTCTCGTCTGTAAACAGGATATCGCGGTGTCTGTTTCTTGCGTACCGCTTTAGCAAAACTTTGCATTTTTTGGCTCTCATAGCTATCAGACGCGCGTCCAGAAGATGTTCACTCTTTTTTCGGTAAGCTCGTAGTCCCAGGACTTCATCGAATACTTTTTTACTGTACTTCTGGTTAATCCCATCTCCAAAGCCATCAGTTTCTGCTTGCGGACGGGATTTCTTGCAATACGCGCCTTGATTGCTTTGATGACCCCTGGAGTCCTAAGGGACGAGGTCTCCCAGTTCTTTTCTCGTCATCGACACTAGAGGTTTCATTGTACCTTTTGATGGTACGGTACACAAACCTGTTCGTGATTTTTAATTTTTGAAGCAAGTTGAATATTGTCTTCGGTGGATGGCCGCAACGATGCAATGCAATTACTGCTACTCGGTCCTCTTTGCGAGTCCACTCCATCGTAAAAAATGAATGAATGTAATTGTGATTTGGCAGATTATTAATCAAAAAATATCTGAAAATCGAACACCATTTCATTTTTTTTCTAGGTGTTCTATTTTTAAAATAAATGGCCAGTGACAGTATTTAAGAACCGACTAGGTAATTATAAATTGCGGTATAGAAATGCAGAAGAAAAGTAAATTTGGATGTGAGGAGCCCAGCACCTCTAATATTGAGCTTGATAGCGCTTGATACAGTGCTTTGTCTCTGGGTCTCACTCCGCAATTAAAGACCTATTCTATTCTATTGATCTGCCATAAGAGGAACAGACGGTGGTATATCGAGCTGTCAAAGCTGGATATGGACTACCATGCTAGAGGTGCAGGAGGATTATTCTCAGTCTGTCGAATTAGCCTCCGCGAAACTGTCGAACTCATATTTGAATTATCATTATTTAAAATAAATAACGTTAAAAAGGAAGGACACGCCCCGGGTTTTTTTTAAATTTTTGTTATTTGTCATGGTAGAGGCCATGGTAACACGTATTAAAAAAAAACTTTCTACCCATTACGGCCGACGCTGTAGAGTTAGACAGACAGACAGCGGAAGCATAGTAATAGGGTCCCATTTGGCACCCTTCGGGTACATAACCCTAATAAAAACACGATAATAATTGCTAAGCACCGATAACCGCATCCTTCGTTATACTCATATCGCTATTTCCGGTTGAGGTACATACAACACAGAGTATTGCCGAAAATTAAAATTGTTTGGTTCGCAAATATTGTTTTATATGGTTCCTTACCCGAAAGGCAAAACGGAGCCCTATTAATGTCTGTTTGTATGTCACGGGTCTTTTCTTTAGCTCTTAGTTAGATGAAGTGACAGATCAGAAATTTGAATTATGTTGTGTAGAATTTGACCCTAAACCGATACATTGAATTAAAAATTAGGAAGTGCCTCAGCTGCCGGCGCCGGTTTCTAAAATAGCTGCCAGCGCCGGTTGCTGAATCGGCTGCCGGCACTGACTTTAGAAAAAGAAGCGGGAAATGGGGCTAGCATATTAAGTATAGGGCTAGGAAGGATAGGATAGGAAGTAATTTTGGGTCTTTATAGTCAGTAGTAAAAAAAAATAGGTGCGACGACGAGCGAAGCGAGGAGGAGCGTGTTGGGTTGACATATAAGATAAAATAAGGAGCCGAGCGAAGCGAGTCGACGACGTCCCTAGTTTTGACAGTAAATCAAATTTGTATTTTCAAGTTGCCGATTTCAACGCTTTCCAAAAAAAAAACAAACATAACAACATACACAATCTCACACTTTGAAATTTAACGTCCTTCGCGCATGAGAAATTTCTACCGTCAGCGCCGCCGGTATCCATTATGGGAGTCGGCGGGGCCGGCAGCCGATGTTTTTGATCTCAATGTACTGCCGGTTCCCAAAGGCATTATTTCGGGTGCCGGCGCCAGCAGAAGAGGCACTCCCATATAATGATATTAAAAAAATAATCTTATCCTGTAATTGGGGCGTATCGTCGTTGTCTACAACTTATTGAGTAAAGCCACAGCCTTCTCTAGTCTAAAGCACAATATTTTTGTCTTCTAAAGTAAAAAAGTGGGGGGCCATTAAAGTTGTCAGGCTTACACTTTTTTGTTACGGGGTCTATATCAAACACTACATTAGTTAGGACTCTGGAATTTAAAATATAATTATAAAATAAAATTATATTATAAGTTTAAACAAACTGTCTGTTTCGTTTTAACTCGAGAACCACTCAACGAATTTAGATGCAGTTTTTTTTTATTATAATCGTAGTGGCCCGATCGATTTCAAATTTAATACAATGATTCCGAAAAATAAACGGTTTCTGTCGTCGCTCAAAGTTCTGAGATCTCTGCAACGAAAGCCCATTTCCAAGCCTTAGTTTGCAATTTATATCTACAGAGACTAAAAATCTTTTCCTATTTCTGTTCCAATAATCATTTAATTAGTGTTCTCAGCAATACTCTGTGTTTTTACGGTTCCGTACCCAAAGGGTAACTAACTGGACCCTACTCGTATTACTAAGACTCCGCTGTCCGTCTGTCTGTTTGTCTGTCCGTCTGTTTGTCTTGCATGAACCGTGATAGTTAGACAGTTGAAATTTTCACTGATGATGTATTTCTGTTGCCGCTATAACAGCAAATACTAAAACCGGCCAAGTGCGAGTTGGACCTGCGTACTCCCATACAACAGACATGTTTTTTTTGCCGTTTTTATAGATAATGGTACTGAACCCTTCGTTTTTTCTTATAACTTTACATTTGTTTAGCAATCTTAACGTTAAAATTTTCTAGTTTTAGGCGAATCGGGGTAGGACCTTCTCTTACGCATCTAACCTGCTTTATGTTTTTTACATGTGAGATGTACCGTCAATCTGTCTGAAAGTGCGTTTTTTGCTTTAGTTAGAATAATTTGCCGTATTTTTATACGGTTTTATTGCTATGCACGCGGTGACTCGAGAAGAATTCAAGCTATGCAAGAGCTTAGCGAGTTGTGCAATGAAATATATTGGAGAAATTAGAAAAATTATGCGAACGTTTTGTAAATTGGCTCAATTATTCGATTATTTAAATAAATATTTTTACTATAATATGTTAGCTTTAATTTTTATTTTAACCCGTAGAATTACAGTCATGACGATCGTCACGCCTAGGCCGAATCGTAAATAAAAAATTATTATTGTTAGTTAATATATTATAAACCTAGTGATATTCGAAAGCTATTAAGATGAGCAATAAAATAAAAAATAAATAAAAAATATTATAATAATATAAAAAAAAGTTGTGGATTGTTATTTTAGGCCCAAATCTTCTTTTTTTTTATATATATGTATAGAGTTATATCTTTTTAATTTTTTTTTATTATTCTTTTTATTTTTTTACAATATTATAAAATTTGAATAGACATATATATATAGTATACATACATATATTCATATATATAACTAAGATTTTTTCAAGGAGAAAGTCCCCCTCCCTAACTTACCACAAGAAAAAAAAATCTTTTCTTGTAGGAAATTTTATCTAGTTTTAGAAAAACAAAATTGCATTAGAATTGGACAACTAGTTCCGGAGATATAGCCAAAAACAAAATTGGCGGGAAAATTTGCAAACTTGCAAAAATGCACGATAACCGGACAGGTTTAAATAAATGTATACACTTATAAGTACAGATAGCGCGCGAGTTCATGTCCATCCTGAGGAATGTGGTAGTGCTGTAACCTAATCAATTATAGTAATGTCGATAATGACTACCGATTTTGTCAACAGCTGTCGATTTGGTTTATTGTAACTCGAGGTAATTTTGCAAATTATCATTTGTTTATTGCTAATAGAGAAAAATATTTTTTTAAATGCAATTTAATCACTAATAGATAATAAATATATATAAGAAATAGATCAAATCAATAGACAAAAAAGTTATAAAATAACACAATTAAGCCGATTCTGTAGGCTTTAATTTTAGTTTTAGGGCTGTCAAAACTTAAATTTTTCCAAAGTAATATAGCTTCTGTTGTTATTAATAGAGAACTATTTTGGAATGAAAAAAAAAAATAGTTTTGAAATTAAAGCCTTAAGAATCGGCTTTAGCGACTAATCTTCGGTATCGATAAGCGTGCGTCACAACCGTCAACTCGACTGCAGACTAATGTGGTGAGGTAGGTGAAGGCGGGGCGAGCTGCCCCCGCGCGTCGCCTCTGGCCCCGATGGACATGAACTCGCGCGCTATCTGTACCTACTTTGTATAACATAAATAATAAAGATAAAATATTTCTTCGACATATATTTCGATCTACTTGATTTGGCTGAGGATGGCCCCAAGGGAGCTGAAATATGTAGGTATGTTTCAAAAATATATTTTATCTTTATTATTTATGTTATAGTACTGATACGTGTATATATTTGTTCAAAACTAATATTCAATTTATTTAATACGTCAAACCGGTACAAAAATGTTCAATGATAGATGCAGTATACCCCCAAGAATCATGCACAAATTCCTGGAATCATTTACATGTTTACAGACTTCAATCTTAATTGCACCAATAACGATCAGTTTACATTTCATAATCAATTCGCACTTATTTATTGCGCATATCAACTGCGCGATGTTTACGTCTGGCAATTCGCAAGATCCGCCTTCGAGTTGACCGTTTATTTATCACACTTATTTGTAGCTTGCCTCCTCGCAGTGATAAGGCTTGGGGGCTCGCCCATGACATCAAACAATGTACGACGAATCAGACTAAATTGTTTATGAACTACAATTGCATAGTGACGTACTATCAATGCAACGTTATTTATCACTGTGCTTTGTTCGTGCGTTGTTTATTTTCGGGACCGTTGCCCAGTTTTATCTAGACACGGATTTGACCGGACTTTGAACGTTGCTAGAGCTCTCTGGAAATACGTTAGATACCTTTTTATCAGTTGGGAATGTTATTTATAACTTTCTATTATTTATTTTTCAGAAGCTTTAGATAATGGTATCTATGAGCTTGGTTATAAAACTAATTGTCGAGTAATCTTAATTTCAGGTATCCTGCGTTTACAAGAAGAAATAGGAGGATACCAGTCATCCTCAAACCGGAAAATATCGAGCAAATACAAAACGCCAACTTCAACTCTGAAGGACCTTTCTACTTTATATCTCATGGATTCTTGGAGGGAGGTGATAAGTTATGGGTAAGTTCCTCACCACCTCGCAATTAATAACCATTTATCTTCGCTCATTGCCAGTGCTTGGTATTTAAAACAAGAAGATAGCATTACAAACTATCGTATGGGGACACGTGAGGTTAAAAAACACATGTAATTCAATTATTGTGAAGGAGCTGATTCTTCAGCTGAACTCAAAGGTCTGCATCGATGCGGGTGGATGGCGACACATGTCTCACATATTTTATTTACACATAACTTCTACTGCCTTATGTTTTAATGTGTTAGATGTAAATATGCTTCAATATTTTCCCTATTATTTGTTTCTTACTTCACTGATGCCTGGCTCAAATGGCCCGAAACATAACTCACACTAATCTCACGTGTGTTTTAAAGCGTATTTATACAAAAACAACATTAAATTCAAGATACAAAACATGGCAGACGCCCTCCTCCGGTTGGAAGGTAACGACGGTGCGACAGTCTTCGTGGTGGATTGGCGCGGCGGGTCGCAGCCGCCGTACGGTCAAGCCGTCGCCAACATCAGACTAATTGGCGCCATGACGGCACATCTCATCAAGAATGTTTATGTGAGTCTGTAGTTTAGTGGCATTATCACACTGGGGGTTTGCGAGCGAGTTTCCAGCGATCCGATCGGTCAACGTGTTCGTCGCGTGTGCGTAACGAGCTCGTTAACTGCGCGTTACGTAAGATTCACGTTTTGGACAGTTAATAACAAAATGGATTACAATGAGGAAACAACGTTGGCTTGTTTACTTCGAAAATGTCGTTTCTGCAATATGAATTGGGGCACGCGACTGTAAAATTTTAGAAATCGTGGCGATCTCGTCGGGATGCATGGCGCGCCGGCTTTGCAGCAAGCCAACGTTCTTGTTAGAAAATCGCTCGCATATCGCTAATGTGATAACAGTGATAAGGTCCTTGGGTTCGATATTCGCCACATCATGGTCGTACATAGCAGATGACTGAAATAGAAAATCATGTCCCAGGTCACACGCAAAAGCAATTTGCCTAATTAAACGCAAAAGGTTTGCCAGTTGAATTATTATACAAAACCACCTATATATGATAACCATGTCATTATCATCCAGGCCACTGCTGGATAGTATTCCTTCTTAGGGACACGTCGAAACATTAAAATCCGTGTGTATACAAAGGTGTTTGTCTATAGTATAGGTTTACATCACAGAAACTGCTTTCTGTCGGTCTAGGGCAACTAGTCTAGCTGTATTGGTGGCTATTCAGCTAAAAATTGGTCACTTGGTGCTCAGCTCTTTACTGTAATACGGTTCAGACCCAATACGTGTTTCATGACTGACAGTTAACCTTCCTCTGCACCTAATTATTTGTACTAACGTAAGTTTTGTCTTGATTTCAGACGGCGCTTGGATTGTCAGATCTGGACAACTTCCACTTTATAGGACACTCTCTCGGTGCACATCTCGCTGGGTATTGCGGACATGCTTTGCAAAAGGTTAATAGCGGAAATATTTCATCTATCCATTATGCTGATTCGTCCGCTGTTGGACATAGGCCTTTCCAAGATTTCGCCGCACGGTCCGTCTAGAAGAAATACCTAGGATCACACACGCTGGGCAGGCAGGGTGGTAAGCGCGGTGCCGACACCCTCGCACCAGTGACGCCACTGCCCGTCACCAGTATGTTTATTACGTATATAAGGGTCGGCAGTGGGGATGGATATACCACCATCAATCGGTCCCAGGTATGATGGGTCACCTTAGACTATTTAATACGGGATCTGGCAAAGCGCGACTCTTAGTAGTGAAATTATTCTGCCGTTTTCCACGGGAGGGGGGGTAAACACGCACAGCACACATTTACTCATTCACGCACACTCCTGAGAAAAAATTATATGTCACACTAAATCGAAAGGTGCAACACAAACACAAAACGCGCACACAAGCAAACTTACATGAACAAATATGATAAGTGCGCTTGCCTAGTCCCGTGTTAAATGGTCTAAGTGGGCCACTTGCCCCCTGATTCTGTATCGTAAAATCAGTTGCCAAACCGAGTGCCTATCGTCGAAAATACATATCCGCTTATCTAAGGATACGTTCGCACTTGAAATGACGTCACAATTCGTAAATAGTGCAATACCCATTGACGGTTATTTTGAAAGTTCATTTTTTATCTGTTTTTGGTGAATAGCAACCATAGTTGGCAACCGATTCAAAGATACGTAATAGGCCCGCTGGTATTACCTGTTTTAGAGCTGCCCTCTTACTCTCTCCCTTTTGAATTTAAGAATGGCCGCCTCTGTTTAGTGTTTCGATGTTCAATTCCCGTGCAGGGTTCGATCTGCGTGCGTAAGGCACGAAAAGCTGTAGGTCCATATTTCTCCACAGAACGGAGATAAGGCTCACCACGTACGTAATAATCGTCGGTGAAACATGGGCTGATGAGTACTTTAGCAGTTCATTCTTGCAAATACATCATGTTCATGTTTTGAGTGTAAATAGACAAGTAACTTTTAAGGGGCTCCATATTGCTAAACTTCAGTTTTACATCGGATTGAGTTTCGTCTACGTAAATGTTAAAAAATAAAATATGGTATACTAGCTTTTGCCCGCGGCTCCGCCCGTGTGTAATTCGGTTTAACGACATGTTTTTTTCCGGGATAAAAAGTAGCCTATGTGCTAAGTTAGGGTATAAGCTATATCCATTCTAATTTTCACGCAAATCTGTTCAGCCGTTTCAGCGTGAAAGAGTAACAAACATACACACACACAAATTTTCACATTTATAATTATTAGTGTGATCATTTGATTTAAGACTATTATTAATTACACTTCATAGAAGCGGCGCTAGCTCAGGAGTAGAACGCTAGCCTCTTAATCTTAAAGACCCAGGTTCGATCCCCGGCCGGGCATGCACCAATGAGTTTTTCGGAATTTATGTGCATAGTACTTGATACTTACCGCTTGCTGAACGGTGAAGGAAAACATCGTGAGGAAACCTGCATGCCCAAAAAGCTTGTATTTGTGCCCGAAGAACGGCGATAGGGCTCACCACCCATCACGTTGGGACGTAATAATCGTCGGTGAAACGCGGGTGAACCGAATGTGGAATGTGACTTGCATTTCACAGTTCACACCCGGAAAACCTCTGACACCCCCTCGGGGATACATGTCGTGATGATATATTTATTTATATACTAATACTTTTTTCATAGATATACCTACGTTACATCTTATAATTAAATTACTTTTAAGAGTATTAATTTCACGGGTAAAGTGATTCAGCTCGTATATTTGAAAACCGTTTAAGACGAAACTACCACACCCAGATACTGACTAAAATACAATCTTTACTACATTTAAAAAAAACAAATAATTTTCGTAATGAAGCCGCAATATCAAATAACTGAAATTTACTGAATTTTAGCAGGATAGACAATTAAAAAAACTAAAAGCGTTAGAGCAGGACTGAAGTTTAGCATTGTAGAGCCCCTTGATAAAAGCATCTGCTAATTTGAAGTTATACCTCCTAAAGAAGAACTTTAACATTTTTACAGAAATTCAACCTAAAGCTGGGTAGGATCACTGGGTTAGACCCCGCGGCGCCATACTTCAGTAAGACGGTGACTCTCGTGCGACTCGACAGATCTGACGCTAAGTACGTCGACATCATACACAGCAATGCTATGCCGCTTTACTTTGCCGGTAAGTTTGGACACAGGAAATAGTGCATTTTGATGCTAGTGCGAAAAGGTTGATATTTAGTGTCACGACGGGACGAGAAATATCAACACTTTGGCACGTGTATCAAACGACGTTTTTTAATACACTTGCGAAAAATTACATGAAATAATAAAAAAAAACAATTTTGTTGCAAATCAAAATAGATACAAGTCGACAGAAGAACACGCAGTCTGTTTGGCGCCAATCTGTATAAAATATTTTTAATAATAATTTCTAAGATAGTTAAATAAGAAAATAAATTATGAAGTCTAAAATCGTATTTTGAAAACATCTATTAAATTTATTATGTATGTTAAACAAATTTAACATACATAATATATTTAATAGTAAAATATAAAAGTTTGAAAATACTCATCTTAAACAGTTTTTAGTGTATTCGGTAAAACGCAGGTTTACATGCTTACTAAATGATGTGGCCAGTTTCCCCTAGATGGCGTCAGTAGTAACAACAAAAAGCACGAGTGCAAAATATATAATTTTGCGCACGCTAAACAGGCACGTAATATACCATATTTTGAGCAGGTGTATTAAATTTTCATTTAAAATATCCGTATATCTTGCGGCTGTTGCCATAAGTTTTAGAATAGCTTTTTGCTGTCCTCAACTCAATCTTTCTGTCATAGATGTTTTTGACCTACCTATATACATTCCAAAAGATACATTCTACGACTTGAATACATTTTATATAAGGATTGCAAAAATATATTTGAACTTGATTTGATAGGTCTCGGCATATCGGAGAAGATCGGGCACGTGGACTTTTTCCCGAACGGCGGATCGACTCAGCCCGGGTGCAAGAAGGTGACGGCGCCGGTCGCTAGTTACGGCAGCGACATGTACCAGAACGTCGTGAAATACCTCGGATGTAACCACGAAAGGAGCTACGAGTACTTCACCGAGAGTATCGCGCCTAGTTGCCCCCTAACGGCGGTGCAATGTGACTCTTATGAGGTAAGTTTTTATACAGGTTGAAAATGAACACCCTACCTAGCTTTATTGAAAACTATGAATCAACATCACTAATAGAACTAATAGAAGCGAAAAAAAAAGATTTTTTATTTTTTGGTTTCCAACACAGACATTCATATAATTATTACTAAGTAGCAGACCAAACTAAGGATTAAATAGTGTGGCAAGTGTCCATACAAAAAATAAGCTACATTTAGGCTTCAAGGTACGAAGAAACGTATAAAAATGGGTGGTTTTGGCTTGGTTATGCTTGTAACATATTTGTTAACTCCTAAACTAATCTCTAATATATATTTTGTTTGGAAACAAGCAATATTTATATTTAAAAGAGCCCGAAGTTCACGAAGCTAAAATTGCCACACGTCCACTCTATGCGTTTATTATTAATGTTAGGTCTGCTTACTAGAGTATACTTCTGTGGTTTCCAAATTACGAATGAATCAAATGGCCAAAGTACGCGGCGCGACACGTGCTGCGACCACACATATTCCCGGCGGCAAATAAATTATGAATCATGACGTGACAAAAGTAACAAAACATGTATTTTTTTATTTCGAACGTAGAACAGTTTCCTTTGATAGCTCAAGGGTTCATTTTCAACTCGTATAATATCTACCAGTAAATAACAAAGGAAATATAGTCCGACGCCGGACAAAAACGGCCTTGAGCGTCGGATTCAAATCTTGTCAATCGACGAGCGGTACATTCTTGTTTTTCAGAATTTTCGTGCATAGTTTATGAGACGACATAATTTTTTGTAGGTCTTATAAGTATTTTGAAAGCTAGTATACCTAGTCCTGCCAAAAGTTCTGTCCCTCACATTAAGTTGAATATTTTTCATCCCAGACTGAATATAGTAAAATTAATGAATGGAATTTGTTGGCTAGCTAATCAAACAATTTTACAGCACCACCGTTATGAACAAATCACGTCAACAGGATGACTAAGAAAAAAAAATTTTTGCCTAGCGATTTTACTAATTACTTCGAGGATTTATAGCTTATAGTTAAAAAATATTGTCATTGTCTATTCTATCAGTGGCATAAAAATTCAACCTTTAACTCGTTTTCACCCATCCCATGGAATTTTGTAGACCCAAAATCAAACCGTGTTTTTAAGACTTTTTTATCACCTGCAAAAATTGCGTATCTGAATCTTTAGCGAAAAACATGAAATACGTGTTTTTTATTTCAGTATCATTTAGAACAAAAATTTCGAGATATGGCATGACAAAGTTTTCCCAAAAAAGTGCACATCGCTGGACACACGAGTCACACGACGCACCGAGCACTACGTTTGTTTACGCGCCGCCGCATACCGCGGCGCCCCTCTTGTACTCATTCCCGCCAATTTCCCGCGCTGCGCCTGGAGTGCGATTTTTGAATGTCACATCACTCGAAAGTGATTTAAAATCCCATAGAGTAAGACATCACTTTTGAGTGATGTGACTTTTAAAAATCGGACACTTGGAGTGCGATTTTTGAATCTCGCACTTAGTTCAAAGTCAATGACCGAAAGTGATGCCAAACTCGGATTTATGTCACTTACAAGTTTGAATTTGGATGTGATATTCAAAAATCGCTCTCATGCTCGCGTTCACTGATTCAAATACACAAGTTGCAAATTTTCCCTTCATACTTTTACGGGCTTAGGACCGTCAAAACGCAAAAGGTACCTATGCTGTTCACTAGACGGTAAACTCGAGTACGTAATTGATCGTATTAGGTAGCAAAACACGTAAAAAAATACCTTTAGCGTAATTTGGCGTATTTAAAAAATTTGATCAACTTATGTATAATAATTAATAATCAATGAATCGTTTATGTTTTACCTTAACCTAATAGTATTTTAATAATTGTTCAAAATGCATACCATTGCACTGCATGCAAAGTCGCGCACGTTTTTGAACATTGTCTTTTAATTTTCTTAAAACTACAGTGTCATTTTTCACTTCACTGAAAGCGTTTTCAATTTTTGTTTTTAAGTCCTCAAAACTTTGGGCTTCTTCCACATAAACACGTCTTTTTATTTCACCCCACAAAAAAAAGTCACAAGGTGTAAGGTCCGGGGACCTCGGTGGCCATTGTACGGGACCTCCGCGACCATTTCATGACCATTTCATAATACTCCCGATGGGAAAACATTTTCGAAGCGAAAAGTCGTTCGCGAAATAAACTCGAATTAGCGCGCCGTGAGACGCGGCGGCCACGCGCAAACACGGAAACGCGCGGACGTCACGGGATGGCGCGTGCGACTGAGTCACAAGTGACGCAGGCGCAGGCCGGGCTGTTTGCAATTTGCCGCCCGCCCCGCCTCACCCCGTGCCCCCGTGCCGATGCAGTGTATTTTGTAAACAAACAAAGTAACCACAATTTCGATTTTTTTGGCCGGATAAAATTTTTTTAATTGAAAATTTTACCTCCCTATTTTTTTCCAGAAATGGAATCGGTAAACGATACCCGTAGCGTGGAATTTTTTTTGCAGGTGATAAAAAAGTGGCCCGGTATAGATCTGCAACTTGGAGACTCGTTAAAAAATACATATTTTATAATATTATATTACAATCACTTGTTTTATTTTAGTCCAAATCAAAATATTTATTTTGTAAAATAGATACATAAAGTATACTTTCTACGAGTCAAAGTTAATCTTTACAATATATATCTTTAGAATAAAAAAAATAAATTTACTTACTGATAATGGAAATACATACAAAAAATATTTAGTTTGGGCTCCTAAATTGTAATTATACACCTGCATATAATAGAGAAATCTAGGAATAAATATATTAGTTATAAATGATGCAATTAACAAATAAGTTGATAAATAAATGGATTTTTGTTTATAAATAAAATAAAATAAAATAAATAAATACGGGAAATACATAGAAAAAATATTAAGGTCGGGCTACTAAAATGTAATAAAGTTATACACCTGCATAAAATAGAGAAATATGGAATAAAAATATTATATATTACATACATTTGCATTACAAACCAGAAAAGATAAATTAGAAACAAATGTAAAGACAACAATTTGAAAAAAATCCTTGGGCCAGGATTCGAACCTGCGACGTCTTAACTGTCTGAAGCAACACATATTGTAGCGACGACAGCGCCATCTGTTTCTTAAGAACAAGGCGTGAAATCACACAACGCCCTTGTGAGCGTTCAGTATGTGCATTACCAGCTAGTTAGATCAAGTAGTTACAAAAATATTCGGTGGACAAGTATGGTGGAAAAATTCAACGGTCTAGGTAAGTACCTCGTCGGTGGCGAAATTGGTAGCGCGCTTGTCTGGGAAACAAGAGGTCGCAGGTTCGAAACCTGGCCCGAGGATTTTTTTCTAATTCTTGTCTTTACATTTGTTTCAAATAATTTATTCTGTAAAATAGATACAATAAAAGTATACATTCTACATGTCAATATCTACAATCTGCTATCACCTACCGTACTACTCCCTAATATGGCGGCAATAATATAAACCCGAACATGGTAGAGAATTTCGTAATTTTACACTTGAAGGGGATACCAAGATGAATGAACCTTCCGATGCAAATAAAATAAAGAGCGAGACAGCAATATTGAAATTGTTTGTGATCTTCATAGAAGTATTAAAAAGAAATTCTCATTTCAGTCATTCCTAGCGGGCAACTGCTCAAGCTGTGACAACAAACACTTCTGTATCCCGATGGGCTACCATTCTTACCGCATCTACAAACGTCTGCAGATGGGGGGGCTGGTCGATTCCAACTCAAATATCGCTTTGTACTCCATGACTGGGAGCTCCAAACCTTTTTGTAGTGAGTATGAAACTGTAACTTAATTGATAATAATAAAATCTAAAATTAGTTGAGCTGATCCTCGGCACGATTGTGCAGGTACCACATCTTACACGCAAACCCTTAAGAAGCTATTCGGGGAAAGTAAGACCATGCCTGGGATAGATTGATGGTCGTATATCAATCGGTTCATCCCATAAAGGCCGGCAATCCCACTAATGGATGGATGGATGGATGTTTGTTACTCTTTCACGCCGTAGCTACTGAACCGATTGGGCTGAAATTTTGCATCATGTAGTTCTAGACCTGGAATAAGACATCCCATAAATCAGTTCCCGTGGGATGAAAATGTGGTTTAAAATTTCTATAGAAAAGTGATGTGTTACCCTTTCACGCCTTACCTATTGAACCGATTGGGCTGAAACTTTGCGCAAATAAAGTTCTAGATCTAGAATAGGACTAAATCTACTTTCTATCCCATAAATCAGTTCCCATGGAAAAGCTATAAAAGAGACATACAAAATGGGAAACACAGAGGCGCATTACACACGCATTTCACCAGCTTGGTTTACTGTAGGTAACACTCCGAAAAATATTATCAGATTTTATAGGAATACACAAAAACTAATTCAACGCGGGTAAAGCCGCGGGCAAAAGCTAGTATATTATATATTTTTTTTAAACAGACTGCTAAAGGGCAGTGGCGTCACTGGTGCGAGGGTTTCGTCACCGCGCTCACCAACGTGAGCAAAGATTTTTATTGTTTGTTTCTTTAATTACGATGTTTCATTTATTTACTCGCACTATGTGTTGAAAAAGATAGTATGATACACTTGCTTATTGCTCGTGTTTCAAATCGTCCTCGTAAGCTATTGCCTCTTTACCGAACTTGTAGCATAAACTACTATTGTAGCGCTGGTTTTCAGTAATCTCCAGCTCTTAGTGGTTTTTAGTTCAGCGCAGTTGTTTCATCAGAAGTCGAATTATTAAGTAGGTACTATAATAAATATTGATTTCGGTTCTTCTTGATTATTCTTACGTTATAATTATTTAATTACAGGAGTGCACTACGAAATCACACTGAAGATATCAAACTCAACGGAAAGTATAAAGCACGGCCCGGACGTAGGTCGAGTTTCAATAGTACTTGTCGACAGAAACAACAATAGAACTGAGCACAAGATGATGGATGATGAACAGTAAGTAACTAAAGACCGTTGGCTCTTTATAAGTTTAATACACCAGTTTAGTCATGTCATGATATAAAGATGTTGCACAACTACTTTCAAAAATGGCTTCATCACTTCTTTATTTCTCTTCGTCCGTAAAAACATAAACAGACAAAGATACAGTTATAGGACATTACTGCTAAGACCAGGAAATAAACAATCCTGGATGAGTAAGTTAAAAGTCCGAGCCCGTAGGGCGAGGAGTTTTATATACGAGGCCAGGATTTCTAATTCATGGTCGAAGCAAGTGTAGTGCTTTTCTCAAAAATAAAATGAGACATTTTAATGTTTTTCATGATAATGAGTTATATCAAATATAAAAAACTGACTAGGAAATATTAAAAATTACTTACTTGCTCATATTTGGGCGATTAGTCATGTTTATTGTTATTGATTTCTTGAGCAAAGCATTAGTGGAGTACAATCTATATCAGAGCCCGCTTTTGAACTCATTTTGTAATTTATTTGCACAAAATACCTACTTTTAACTAAAATTTAAAGCAACATACATTTCCGCTTTTACGCAACTTTATATTATTATTGCCAGCTGGGCAAAGGTATTTACCGCCATGCAGCCTTCTAGCCCTTCTAGCCTTCTTCGTGGACAACGCCATCTAGAGGAACGCTAAGAACTAAGAAAAAAAAACAACGAGAAAAACCTCCTTAGTCTCTTATAAACATAGACACGGATAGTTTTAGAAAGAAAACATATGAAATATACTCTGTGAACATACGGTACGTAATGGATTTTCATACGAACTTCCTGGACAGTTATTCAGATTTCCTGGACACTTTTATTGGCTCGCCAGGATGAAGTATTTTCTTGTCGGTCTTTACAGTATGTAATGGTAATATTACAATGTATTTTTGAGAAAAAGTTATATACATTTTGGCGAGCAAATTAAAATAACTTTTCTAGCTAACAGATTAAATACTAAGCTTAATAAGTGTTAAACTATAACATTTTCGTTGTTTTGGTAAACGATGGCAGATATTGGGCTAAATAACGGCGCCAATATTAGCGTTATACAATATGTCACGTGTAGAAGGAACACGGAGATTAAGTCGCAGGAAAAAGTTCTTAATTAATTTATCAAACATTGAACTATTAAGGACGGTCGCCATGAGCGCAGTAACTCTGTTGTAGGCGTGACCAAATGTAATGCTATTTCATTTCGCTATTACGTGCACGCTCCATGAAACTTGCAAAGGCAATACAATCGCATCGATTTCGTAGCGGGAACAAAATTGGGAAGGAACGTGTGTCAGGAGAAACAAAGTTTTGGCAATACTGTTAATTAAGGGTGTACTTACGTACACTCCTTACCTCACTTCGCTTCGCATGATCCTGTTTTATACCAACAAATACTGGAGCAATCACTCTGAAATTAATATATGATAAAGTTGAGGACCAATGCTGTTGTGAAAACTTGATTCCATTAAATTTTCTCGATAGAAAAAAAATACAAAGTTACCTCCAAACCGTACAATAAACCGATAGCATTCAATGAATACTTGAAATTAGATCTGAAACTTTGCATAATAAAACTGATATTAGTATAAAGCAGCTGCAGACTGTTCCATAAAAATGAAAAAACCATCAGTGTAGCCGCGATTTCAAAATAACTGATGTTCTTGCGTGCGCGGCATCTGATTAGAGTAGGTTAAACAGTGAAAAAGCAGAAGCGTTAGAGCAGGACTGCGAATTGAGGTATTATGGGCCCTTAAGGTTTTCAAACAAATTATTGGTTAAAATTAATCTAGATTATATTTTCAATGCGCAAAAAGGAACTAATTTATAGTTTTTATCTAAAACAATAAAAACACATTCGTACACTTTTAGAAAAAAAACGTAGATTTTTTTTAGGGGTTTGTTAAATACAATCAAATTTTCTGTTTTTAGTTTTAATTTGGAATAGATCTAGATAATGCCTATGGACTCAGCCTAAAATATAAAAAAAAAGTTCCATAGAGACCTCACGGCTTTACGTTTGCGTTTGTATGTAGGTTTCAGCGTAATTGCTGTCCTTGAAGAAGCAACAGCATGGGGCAGCAAAACTATATAACTGTGAACTATATGCCATTTAAAAATGTGTCTTTTTTTCCAGAAAATATTACAAGCCAGGCGATGTTATAACCCGCATGGTAGCAGTACAAGGCACAGGAATCCCGCCCTTGTCAGCGATTGTGGAGTGGAAATACGAGACCAATCTTTTTAACCCCATCACGTGGCGACTGCTCAAGTCTTCCAGTGTCTTTATTGAATACTTGAAGATTACCTCGCTGGAGTACAATACTGCGTGAGTTTAGTGTTTTGTCTATGGTTTTAGAGCAATATCCGTAATATTTACGCCATCCATTTACACGAATTTAACAATGGTTAGATTTTCACTTGGACAAATACTATAGTTTTTTCCTGGATAAGGGCAATTCCCTAGGGACATAGCTATTAGTTAACTTCGCGTAGGTAATCTCTGCAACAACAGAACCGATTTTAAAAATGTTTTCACTGTTGTAATGGTTAGCTACATTTGGACATAATTTTTCCCCGGGGATGGGAACTATGGAACCGATTTTGAAAATGTTTTCACTGTTGTAATGGTTAGCTACATTTGGACATAATTTTTCTCTGGGGATGGGAACTATGGAACCGATTTTGAAAATGTTTTTACTGTTGTAATGGCTAGCTACATTTGGACATAATTTTTCCCTGGGGATGGGAACTACGGAACCGATTTTGAAAATATTTTCACTGTTGTAATGGTTAGCTACATTTGGACATAATTTTTCCCTGGGGATGGGAACTATGGAACCGATTTTGAAAATGTTTTCACTGTTGTAATGGTTGGCTACATTTGGACATAATTTTTCCCTGGGGATGGGAACTATGGAACCGATTTTGGAAATGTTTTCACTGTTGTAATGGTTAGCTACATTTGGATCGAAATTTTTCCCTGGGGATGGGAACTATGGAACCGATTTTGAAAATGTTTTCACTGTTGTAATGGTAAGCTACATTTGGACATATTTTTTCCCTGGGGATGGGAACTATGGAACCGATTTTGAAAATGTTTTCACTGTTCTAATGGTTAGCTACATTTGGACATAATTTTTCCCTGGGGATGGGAACTATGGAACCAATTTTGAAAATGTTTTCACTGTTGTAATGGTTAGCTACATTTGGACATAATTTTTCCCTGGGGTTGGGAACTATGGAACCGATTTTGAAAATGTTTTCACTGTTGTAATGGTTAGCTACATTTGGACATAATTTTTCCCTGGGGATAGGAACTATGGAACCGATTTTGAAAATGTTTTCACTGTTGTAATGGTTAGCTACATTTGGACATAATTTTTCCCTGGGGATGGGAACTATGGAAACGACTTTGAAAATGTTTTCACTGTTGTAATGGTTAGTTACAATTGGACATAATTTTTCCCTGGGGATGGGAACTATGGAACCGATTTTGAAAATGTTTTCACTGTTGTTATGGTTAGCTACATTTGGACATAATTTTTCCCTGGGGATGGAAACTATGGAACCGATTTTGAAAATTATTTCACTGTTGTAATGGTTAGGTCTTCACTTGGATAAAAGCTATAGTTTGTTCCCTGGATCCAGGCGGTTCCCTAGGGACAAAGCTATTTATTAATTTCGTGCGAAATTCATTAAATTCGTATGAATTCAGTTCTTATACTAATAATAAAGTAGTAAAAAAGTCGTGTCTGTGCATTGAATGTTTAGTATGTTCCGTTTTAACTCGGGAACTACTCAATGGATTTGAATACGGATTTATTAATTATCATCGTAGTGAACCTGGTCAACATATAGGCTGTAAGCAATGTTGATAAAATAATCTCCAAGACGAAAACTGTCGATTATAGTTTTTAGAATAGAATAGAATAGAATATCCATTTATTTATCTACCACAACACAATAAATTATAAAAACAAATTATAAAGTCAAACACAAGGAAATAACATAAAAGAAAGACACTTTAGACACTTCCACGCAGGCAAATCTGCGGGCAAAAGCTAGACTCTTATATTTTTGATTTTTCTCATACTGCCCTACTCAACGCGCCTTTTTTATACCTATATAAAGGTCCATTTTGACATATGTATACGTTGGACTTTTTTTGCTCATTCTCATTAATTTTTTATTTTTATTTTCAGAATCACCGTGTGTCCGAGGCAGCACAAACCTGTTGTGGCTAATTTAGCTACAATGATGAAACCAAAATACTGTAAATTAAAATAGTTATTATTTATCAGTTCAACTATTTCATGAATATGAAGCTATGATAAAAAGTTGTTTGCTAAGCAAATGTTATCTAAGATTAAGTTAAGAATATAATAAAAGTGAAGTAAGTAAATACATATACTTAAATAGTTTAAATAACTCGAAAGTAAAAAAGATAACAAACTTGATCAATGCAATATGTCTACAAGTATTCTAGGTTTATTTGGTTAGGATCTTCTATTTAAGCACCGCTCATAAGGGGTCGCCCTTTTATCACGTGAGGTTCGAACAGGGGGCAGGGGGTCAGAAAACATCACGATTAATCATGATGGGGAGGGGATAATATGACAATAAAGTGTATTTTTTCGTGAGAAGAAATAATTAAATTTAATGTGCCTGGAATTGTTTATTATCATAGTACTTAAAGCTAGTGCAGTAAGTACTTACTAAATTCTATTATTATGGTTTTTCAGAATCAATTTTTTATTTATTTTTGTATTAAAACAGATTCTAAAATTTAAAACATTTTCAATGAAAAAATTCACTGGGAGGAAAAGGAGGGGCAGCCTAAAACCTCACGATGTATTAGTAAGGGGGGGGGGGAATATAAAAGTGGCCTAAAAATCCCCCCACGTGATTAAAGGACGGCCCCTAAGTGCAACATTGTATTTTTAAGTATACATGGTGACTTTCAAACAAACCAAGATAATTTTAGGGGTTATTAATTACCGTTAAATAGTAGAACACATTTTAAATGTAAAAACAATTAAAATTAAAAGTCAAAATATTATTAAAAAATGTTACTTGGAAATAAAATATGATTATTGTAGCCATTCCAATACGGAAAAAGTTGAAAATAGTCCAAAACAGTGGGATCAATAATAAAAATAACTTTTTGCGATCTCTTTGGGTGACCATGATTTCTTTGGATTTTAAGAAAATCTTCAAAGGGCTCCAAGGCTCCAACTTAAAAAAAAAACATGAATAAGATTTTGAATGGCTTTAATAAAACCAGTTCGTATTCTTCTACAAAATACTAAATTATCGGGGTTAGGATAAAAGACACCTGTATACTCGTATTTACCTATATGTAATCATGTTCGATCAATTTATTCAACGGGGGGAATATACGTTGTACTGCTATAAGTTGTGTCTCTACATTAAGAAACAAATTTTAAATAAAATTAGTAACATTTAAAGAGTATTGGTTTTTTACACACCGTGAGATTAACTTTAATTTTATTCTGGAAATGAAAACTGGTTATAGTACTCGGCCATATAAACAACTTTTTTTATGGAGGCAAACCTCAAATCGTTAAAAATGAAAAACAGCTGTTTCATACATTTGGTCGATTAGGTATTTAACTTTTCTACGGAACAGAACACCTGATAAATTTTTCGCGATTTAAGTGTTGCTTTCACAGTAAACGTTGTTCACATGGACGAGTAATCATTAGATTTTGTTTCCGAAACCACTCACGGCTCGACCACGAATTACGAGGTTTGATTTGCGGCGGGCGTCACCATGCCAGATGACCCGGGCAAGTTGCGCCGTGGCGAATCGTGGGCCGCTCTACACATCTAAATAGATTTATTCCATCTGCGGTCATTCGTTTGCTGATGACACCGCAATAACTTTTTCATCGTCATCCTGGTCAGACCTCCAGGAAAAAGCCCAACAAGGTTTTAATTATATTTTTGACTGGTTTCTTTCCCACTTCTTAACGCTAAATACTTCTAAAACAAAGTTTATCACCTTTTCAATTTCGTCAACTTCACAACCATCATCTCCCCCTTCACTCTTTGCACACTCTTGTTCTAGCCCACCATCAACTAACTGTATCTGTCCATCAATCTCACCTACCGATTCCATAAAATACCTTGGTATTATTTTAGATAAGCATATAAATTTTTAGCCCTACATTAATCTCCTTACTAGTCGAATACGAAAACTTATCTTCATCTTTAAAACTATTAGGCATGTTGCCAAACCTTCTGTCATTCGCACTATTTACTATGCCCTGTGTCAATCTATTTTATGTTACTGCATCACCTCTTGGGGTGGTGCAGCTAAAACAACGTTAAAACCACTTGAGATTGCGCAACGTGCTATTTTAAAAGTTGCTACTTTTAGTCCTATCCGTTTCCCAACAACTGAATTATATAATCACGTCCAAGTACTAAATGTAAGGCAACTATTTATGCTTCAAACCATTCTCCATCAGCACCAAATAACACCTTACAAACAATTAACACAACGCCGTAAAGACAGAATCTGTTTTATTCCCAAAACAAAAACTGAATTTGCCAAAAGATTTATCTTCTATCTCGGACCTTACCTATATAACAAAGTCAACCTACATTAACCCATACTCGGATTACCTCGATATCAGTGCAAGAATAGTATAACCTCTTTCCTTTTAAAGAAAACATATCAACAAACAGAGAACTTTATTAAAAATCTATAACACTTACTTATACTTTTCTTTTTATATAAACAGACCTCCTATCTATAGGTATACATTTTTACTGTACTCTCATCTAGACACCCTCTCACTCTCACCTTTTATGCACAGTCTACAACTTTTTTTCTTTTTTTTTTTCTTCACATAAACTTGAACGCATACCGCACTCATGCACATACCCTCCACACACTCACGCAAACACCTTCTCAACACTTACACACACACCCTCTCACACACACACACACACACACACACTCACACATACACACCCTCACACACGCACACAGTTATACTTATATTAAATATCTCATAATTGATACAGTTTTAAATGTTAAGCCGATAACCCGTCCTTTTATAATGTTTTTTACCCCATTGTGTTTTTCCAAGGAAACGGGGCTGTTATTCCTTTCTACAGGCGTAAAACCCTATTTAGGATAACAGCAAACATTTGTTATTTATACTACATGTTAATATTAGATTTTAAGCTCTGTGTTTTTATAAGTCTCGTATACCCTTTTTACGTAATAAAATCTATTCTATTCTATTCTATCTTCGCGGTGAGCTACTGGTGTATGTGGTTGCCATATTGTAGAATTCATTATTTCATGAGATCTACAAATATCGTAAAGTATGAAACAAGAAATTTACGATAGACTTCCAACAAAAAGACGAAAGTTGGTGCGACCATAGGCGAAACTAGGTAGGGCCCAGGGGGCACAACCCCCCCCCCCCAACCTTAAGATGGCTTACTGAATTTGGAGCTGGGGCCGGTCCCTCTACAAATCCTAGTTACGCCAATGGGTGCGACGTCGTGCGAAGCGTGTTGGGTTGCGTGTGATCATAAAATCGGGAGCCGAGCGAAACGGCGCGGTGGGAGGCGCCCCTTTACCTATTAGTTTTTACAGATTTCACGATATTTGAGCAAATCATGAAATGATCAATTCTACGGTATCGTCACGACACCTACCTATAGATTTCCTACGGTCATCAAAATATACATTTGTCTCGGTAGGTACCAAATCTTTACTGGTTGACTGAAGTCTGAAATAGTGCCATGTACAGTGGACACCGCATCAAGTTAGACACTTCGGACTTTTTACCTATCTTATATTCTTCTTAGTAGGGGCTAATGTTGTACTGCAAGTATATAGCGTAATGTGGTCTCCACTGTACTTATATGAGACTGCTAGCTTTTGCCCGCGGCTCCGCCCGCGTGTTATTCGGTTTAACGACATGCTTTTTTCCGTTTCAGCGTGAAAGAGTAACAAACATACACACACACACACAAACTTTCGCATTTATAATATTAGTGTGAAGTGTAATGAGATAATATAGGTAGCCTTGTCTTGTTTCACCGCAAACGATTAGGGACCACGCTAATTAGACACATGATGTATGAAATAACAAAGCCTTGTCTTATCACCACAAACGAAAAGGACCGCGCTAATTAGACACCTGATTTTTTCAATGATATTGATTTATCCTACAGGAAACATGCATTTTCCGGGATAAAAGTAGCCTATGTGTTAAGTTAGGGTATAAGCTATATCCATTCTAAATTTCATCCAAATCCGTTCAGCCGTTTCAGCGTGAAAGAGTAACAAACATACACACACACACGCACAAACTTTCGCATTTATAGTACCTATTAGTAGGATTGTACCAATTCTTGTTACAAGGCGTATAACAATTAGTTGCGTGCGGCGGCGCGGCGGCGGGCGACGTTTTGAGCATAGGCAGGCCTCTTCCAGTCCGCGAAGGCTACAAGAAGCTACAAATACATCGGCAGCCCGCCCAGGTGGACCATCCAGCGCCGCGTTCATAAATTAGGGGTCTCAACACGGGTTCTAATGCCATCTCTGTCGCACGCTTTGATAATTGTATACGCCATCCTGCTGTCAGTGTCGGAACCTGACGTTGTTAATTGAGTTGTTAATTTATGAATGGCTATATACCTGTGGGTTAAGAATAGATAGAGTTACACGATAGAGAAGCGCCTCGTAGGTGAATGAAATTTTAGCCTCAGCACTGTGCGAGCTGAATTGTATTTTAGTGCAAGCGGAATTGCACTTCATTACGAGAGTAGCGTTTTATTTACATCGGTATGTCTTTGAAGAGTGGATCTTCTGCATGTAGTATTATCTGACCGCAATTAGAATGTTAATGGAGAGTACAGTTAAAACTGTATTACTAATTAATGAGTTACCCAATACCCATCGAGCAAAGTAATCAAATGTCATTCATTGAGTTATTATTACTACGTAGTGGGTACCATCCATCCATCCATCAGCCTGTTTCGTCCACTGCTGGACATAGGCCTTTCCAGGATTTCGCCACTCTTGGCGGTCCTCCTGGAAGAAATGCCCATACTCACACACGCTGGGCAGGCGGGTTGGTGAGCGCGGTGCCGAAACCCTTGCACCAGTGACGCCGCTGCCCGTCACCAGTCTAATTTATATAAAGCCCGGCAATTGGGGATATACCGCCATCCATCGGGCCCAGGCAATGGTGGGCCGCCTGGTTTTTTTGCCTGAGAGCTGTCCTCTTAGGGCCTGTCCGCACTGCGAATTTTCACCGCGCGATATTTATTCGCGCGAATTATTTCCGTGTATTATTATATTTTATTTTTGATCGCCAGTGCGGATACTCGTTTAAGATTCAATGTGTTACAGAATTGCGAGAAAAAAACCACGCGGTGAAAATTCGCAGTGCGGACAGGCCCTTACTCTCCCCCGAATAACTTCGGGAGGATTTCCGAGTAAGATGGTGGTACCTCCACAGTCGAGCCCAGTGCCGGTTTTAGCCCTGGGCGAGATTTCTACGGCGCCCCCTAACTGCAATTCAAACCCATACGAAAAAAGGCGAAGGATAATAATGAAATAACCATTTATGAAAAGAAATAAACATTTATTAAAAAAACTAATAAAATTTTACTTTTCTAGCCTTTCTATCGGCGAACTCTTTTATTAAGTTATCAAAGTCGATGTTTTCAGCAATTTCATTTTCGATTGACAAAGTTGCCAAGTTTGTCAATCTAGATTGAGATATTGTCGATCGCAGATAGGTTTTTATCAGCTTAAGCTTAGAAAAACTCCTCTCTCCACTAGCAACCGTTACGGGAATAGTTAATAATATTCGTAATGCTATTTGGATATAAACATTTGGATATAGTTCTTGTAAGTTGCGGTCTTTGATAAAATTTAAAACAAAAACAGGAGTAACCACTTTCTGATCAGGCAAAAACGATTTCAGACTTACGAGTTCATCGCACAACATACATCCATCTATATCTGATTTGGAATTTACATTTAATTTCAATTGAAGATCACTACAGAGTTTGATAAGGTCGTGTTTTTCTGGAATCTGTTTTAAATTGTACAAAAAAGACCAAGATTCCGAGTACTCACATAACTGTTCAAATCTTTCGTTGAGTGAAGTTAACGTCGTGTCCAAAAGACAGTTGAAAAATTCAACCTCGAATTTTTTTTCAGGAGAAGTTATAGGCTCATCTTGGGCAGTTTCACCAGCTTGGCGCTTAACACGTCG
The DNA here is from genome assembly GCA_910592155.1 of Ypsolopha scabrella. Lineage (NCBI taxonomy): Eukaryota > Metazoa > Arthropoda > Insecta > Lepidoptera > Ypsolophidae > Ypsolopha > Ypsolopha scabrella. The sequence goes on along the minus strand of OU342964.1, from coordinate 19,523,847 downwards.
AATTCTTGTTGTCGCTCTAAACACAGGTTCTATTTCTAACTCTTCAGCCAATTCCTTCGCAGTTAAAATGGCGCTTTTAAAGCCTGTATTTCTATATTCTTCCAAGAAATTGCAGCATTTTTTCAACATGTCTGTGCATTTACCGAGATCCATGTCTGTTGATTGTAGAGATTTACTAACGACATTAATTTGAAAAAGTATGTCATACCAGACAACCAATGAAACTATGAAGCCGAAATCTGTTAGCTGTTCGGCTAGAGTAGTAGCCTCATGAGAGACTTGAACATCAGTTTGCTGAGTTTCAATAGCCAAAGTGATTAAAGCGTCATGGACGGCGCTAATTTGATAACGGACTGCTTTAACACTGCCTATTCTTGCTTCCCAACGCGTGTCACTTAAGTTTTTTTATAGTGTACAATCCCAAGTGATCGGTCAGAATTTTCCATCGATGAACAGAAGCTGAAAACAACGTAAACAACCTCTGAAGTACTCCAAACAAAGTGACAGATTTTACAGATGACTTAGCGGCATCGCATAGTACGAGATTGTAGCTATGACAGCCACACGGTACATATACAGCTAAAGGATTTATGTCCAGAATTCTCCTTTGAACTCCAATATTTTTTCCTTTCATGTTTGCTCCGTTGTCATAGCCCTGACCTCTACAATCGTTCAATTCCAGTCCGTATTAAAATATCAATAATAACTTCAGTCAGCCTTTCACCAGTCGACTCATTAACAGGTATAAATTCTATGAAATGCTCTTTTACTGATATTTTATCGACATCTGATGATAAATCAACAAATCGTATTGTCAGTGAAAGCTGTTCTATATGACTAATGTCCGGAGTACAGTCAGCTATAATAGAATAATATTTCGATTTCTTTGCACGTGATATGATTTCTGACTTCACTTTTTCACCCATCAGCTCTATTAATTCATTTTGAATGTCTTTTCCGCAGTAGTGGTCAGAAACATCACCCTTTACAGCTAATCGCAGTTATGGAGGATAACTGGATCAAATTTGGCTAGTAGTTGTACTAAACCCAAGAACTTTCCATTATTTGGCGTATATAGTTTGTCGGAAGTACCTCTAAACGCCATATTGTTTTCAGCTAAATACAGTGTAATATGCATTAATCTAGACAAAATATTATTCCACCTTGTAGTTTTCTTTCTAATCAAATGTTGCTCTTGACAATCTATTGTTTTTCCCGTTTTTAATCTTAGTTCAGCCTCAATCCATGAGAGGTAAAACTTCTTATGAAAAGTGCTACTTTCATGAACTTTTAACATTTCTGATAAGTGTTTCCAGTCGTTATATCCTTCAGATGCTAAATTCGACGTTGAGCTGCTATCAAATAGCCGGCAACAAAAACAGTAAACTCGATTTTTCGAAACTGAGTATATTAACCAACGACGCTGAATTATTTCATTGTTTGCAAGTTTTTTGGTAAAATGAGAATTTGAGAAATGTCGCCCTGTATCATTCTTTGGATAATTATCAATGTGAGTTTGCACTGGGCCATTAGTTATTATATGATCAATAATTTTGCTATTTCGAGTGAGTGGCCAAGTGGCTGGATCCGATATATTTGGAACAAGAGAACTAACGTCATCTAGAATTTGTATTTGTTGTACATCACCAATAGTGTCATCCTGAGCAGCATCTGTAATTGTAACACAACTTGTCTCCTCACTTCGGGAAACTTCGTCCACAATCTCTTCAACAGCTAACTGATCTGACTTGTCAGACAGAGACTCCACTACCGATGCATTCGCTTGTATTTCAGATGTAGATGCCACATTAAGGTCTTGATTTTTTGTTGTGATATATTTGCCTATATTCATAAACTTTTTTGTTTTTTCAAATTCCTTCTCTTTTTCTGCTTTTCGTTTTCTATATTTCGACCCAGATGGTTTTCTTTTGAAAGGATCAACGTGTTCAGACATTTTGGACTAATCAAATCTGCAACAAATTAAATCTGCGTAAGTCCGATCATTTCTTTAAATTAATTAAATATAACGCTATTGAGTGAGGACGACCAAAAACGCTTTATATTCAGGAAAGCGTTAGCATACACGTGAACTACGATCGAAAAATCTAGGTAAGGTAATATTGTCATGGGAGCGGAATAATTGTGAAATGTTATATTTAAAAGCTTGTGTTACGTGATAGTGCTTAGATTTGTATGAAAAAAATCACGATCATCCACTCGTTCCCGAAAAAATGACTTCTATGTACAGTCAGATGCAAAAGTCGGTGGACACTTTTCACCTTTAACACAAAGGCTTACGAATGAACAGTGTTCATCCACTTTTACACTTGACCGTACCTCCTCGACATTCATTTATTATCTCTGTGTTAAAATTTCATCAACATTATATAGTCAGTTCCAGAGATATTTTATAATATATAATTTACTTTAAATAGATTACCCCACTCCAAACATAACATAAACAAACAAACAAATGTTACCTCTTTAGTATAATAAGTAAAGATAGTTAAAATAAAATTGTACTTACCTAATTAGTGAAATAATCCGTCATAAAGCAAATACCTACTTAAACACTATTTGTATTTCAACTTTTTGGATAAAACCTATGTCACTCTGTAGTCGGCGACAAAAAGTAAAAAACATGCACTTCGTAACTTAGCGTGGACCGCCTGATTACTGCGTCTGTTTGTTTTAAAATATGTAATTGCGATAACTGTTTTTAAGTGCGTGCACCGATTGAATGAATAAGAATGAGCTGTGTTCCGCTCCATCAAAAATAACGCCAACTCTTTTGAACTAAAATGTTAAAAATAGATAGATAATGTGTTTCTCTGTGGTCGGGGATTCCCAGTAAAATGAACTGTATGTATGTAGTGCTCCGACCGAACGGATTGAGCACTGCGTTCCATTCTAGTGTTGCCAACACATCGTTTTTTTTTTTCGCTTTCAGAGATGGGAATATAAAGGGGCGCCGCTTAACGGCGCCCCTTAAAGTCCGGCACCCCTGGGCGGTCGCCCAACCGCGCCCTACCCTAACGCCGGTACTGGTCGAGCCCGGCATTAGCTCTACCATTAGGTGGTGGTATGTATGTAGTAGGTACATTATACTTCAATGTCTAATGTTTGCGTTTTAAATAACATAGTGAGTCTACTCTGATACATTGTCTTGCTTCTAGGAATTGATTGATCACTGATCTGACTCGGTCCTCAACTCGTCCCACTGCGAACTCGTCCCAGTGGGCCGGGTTGAGGAATTTCAAATTAAATATTTTTTCCGTTCCCAACTCGTCCCACCATACTTTTTACAATAAAATAAGCGAGAAGTAATGTCAGGGAGAAAAGTGTTTATGTTTTTCGAGTAATCAGATACGAGTAGACGAGTTGGGAACGGAAAAAATATTTAATTTGAAATCCCTCAACTCGGCCCATTGGGACGAGTTCGCAGTGGGCCGGGTTGAGGAATTTCAAATTAAATATTTTTTCCGTTCCCAACTCGTCCCACCATACTTTTTACAATAAAATAAGCGAGAAGTAATGTCAGGGAGAAAAGTGTTTATGTTTTTCGAGTAATCAGATACGAGTGGACGAGTTGGGAACGGAAAAAATATTTAATTTGAAATTCCTCAACTCGGCCCATTGGGACGAGTTCGCAGTGGGCCGGGTTGAGGAATTTCAAATTAAATATTTTTTCCGTTCCCAACTCGTCCCACCATACTTTTTACAATAAAATAAGCGAGAAGTAATGTCAGGGAGAAAAGTGTTTATGTTTTTCGAGTAATCAGATACGAGTGGACGAGTTGGAAACGGAAAACATATTTAATTTGAAATTCCTCAACTCTGCCCATTGGGACGAGTTCGCAGTGGGACGAGTTGAGGAACGAGCCACTGATCTATCTGAACGATTTGCTGAATAAATTTTCAACTGTTTCATAAAAATAAATCTTTAAATTTTATTTAGCCGTTTTGTATGCAAAGAGAATATAATTTACCGAATCCATAGGTTTAAAAGTTATCGGGGTAGAATATAAAATGGTCGGTGTCGAGAAATTATTTTAAATTTATTTAACTAATTAACTTTTTTTTTGGCATTGTAATGTCGAAGTAGGGAAGTCTTTTTCTGCACATACTACCTAGGTAACTATTAATTTCATATACCTAATGCGAAAACGTGACGTTATAATATATATTATTTCTTAACATATATAATATTATTATTTCTTAAAATATATATTATTTCTTAACACATCTTGTTTCACAAGGCCCGATTTTGCTACATTATTATTATGCTTCTTGGTGAGGGCCATAAACTTCACAGTAAAAAATGCAATACAATTAAAGCTCAATGCATACTTTGAGGTGATCTGGTGCTGAGGTGTTATATCCCATGTAAGATTATGTTTCATTTCGCATACAAAAAAATGTAGTAGGTATTATTAGCAACACCATTTTCCAAACGAATAAACTATAAAATGGCACTTGCCGTACGAAATTAGCCCCTATAATGAAAGAGGTGAAAAGTCCAATCTGTCCAACTCGACGTGGTTGCTTCGTACAGATAACACATAGAGAATTGGCATTGAATTTAGTTATGCGTGTTGCCACGGTAGCGAGCGCTGCGGAGCAGGCAGGTAGGTATTTCAAAGAACGGGTGAAGCTTCCCTCATATAATATTGAAATAGTTGTGTGTAACTTCCTCTATTTAAATAGATAGTAGCTAGCTAATCCAAGCCCAGGGTAGGCATTGCGTATTTGCCTATATGAGATGCACGCCACTGCTTAAAACTAGTTGAGATGATCATTTCTTCTGGCTGCATTATGAATTCAGTTGAAGCTGCAATTGTTATTGAAAATTGGTAACTGATCAGGTTAATAATTCACAATAATGCAGCCAGAAATCTAAGAGGCTTTCTGCATCACTACTCAACCATACTCAGAGAAAATAAGGTCTGCTAAAACACTAATGGTGAAGGGTGATTTTTTTGTCCAGGTTACATTTTAAAAAGGTAAGCTGGACAAAAAAATCACCTTACTCAGAAAAACAAACAAACAAGGAAAACATGTTTTTTTTTGTACTTTGCAACTCTCTGTCAGCCAGGTGTGGTGTAGGTATTTGTCGTATTGAGATTTATGAAAATGTTTGAAAAAGTGAAGAGCATGGAATACATGGATGCCATTTCCTAAACAAGCCAATGGGGATTGTGTTTTAAGGACCCTTTGCCACTGCTAAACACAGCTGTTAAATTGTCAACAGAGGCTAAAAGTACTCTTAATCTTGTAAAAGTTGGCCTTAGATTAAGAAGTGACAATCATATATAAGTAAATTTTTTGTATGTGTACTATTAGGGTGACATGGTCACTGTGTGACAAAAACCTTTAAATAAAGACGAAAAAAATATATATATATATGAGATTCCTTCCAGTATCAATACTGTTTTAAGTTTGTTTCAAGTTTGTTTTAAGTTTACAAAATCAAATTTCAAATTGTTGATTTGTGTCAATTGCCACAGCATCCAAGTCATTTTCACTTTTAACTTCTAGACAAAAATTTTTTTGAGCTTTGCACAGAGTGGCTGACATCATTAAAAGTAAAAACCAGCTAAGTGCGTGTCGGGCCACGCGTAGTGTAGGGTTTCATAGTTGCCCGGTACATTTTATAAGTTGGTCTACTAATACAGATCGCGCCAAACTCCCATACATTTAGAAGAACAGCCCATACATTGTCGTGTTTAAAGGGGACTAAAAGTTTGGCGCGACCTGCACTCGTAAACCTATAAAGCCTACTTAACTGTGATAGTTTTCCTTTTAAATTCATTAAATATACTACTTCTGTGAATTTTTTCACATATCCATAAACTAAAGTTCACACGGCAGAGGGGGACACTTGACTCTAACAAAAATTAGCACTTTAAAGCTAAATTTTTCGCCAACGGATCCCTAAATCGAAAAATAGTTTTCACACACCCAACAATGTTTTTGAACGAACTAGGTATCTAACGATACCCCACACTATGGGATAGATGAGAAAAAAAAATTCATCCCCTATTTAGAGGTATGGGAGGTACCCATAAAAAAATTCATGATTTTATTTTACAGTTTTGTCAGCGTGATTAAAATGTATACTCATGCCAAATTACAACTTTTTAGTACCTACTAATAGTCTCTGAGCTAAGCCGCGGACAGACGGACATGTCAAAACTATAAGGGTTTCTTGTCTGACTACGGAACCCCAAAAATTACCCAGAATAGAAGAGCTTGTATGACTAGATTGATGGATGTAGAAGAAGCAAAAGAGGTGTGTAGCAAATGGAAATCTGTAGTCTGCCTACCCCTCTGGGAGACAGGCGTGACGTAAGTGTATGTATGTATGGCCGACAACACCTTATGTAATAAAATGGGCCACCTATGGATGGCATGGAAGAAATAATATTAGAGCAGAAATGGATCATAAACGTCACGTTTTCGCATTAGGTATATGAAATTAATAGTTACCTAGGTAGTATGTGCAGAAAAAGACTTCCCTACTTCGACATTACAATGCCAAAAAAAAAGTTAATTAGTTAAATAAATTTAAAATAATTTCTCGACACCGACCATTTTATATTCTACCCCGATAACTTTTAAACCTATGGATTCGGTAAATTATATTCTCTTTGCATACAAAACGGCTAAATAAAATTTAAAGATTTATTTTTATGAAACAGTTGAAAATTTATTCAGCAAATCGTTCAGATAGATCAGTGGCTCGTTCCTCAACTCGTCCCACTGCGAACTCGTCCCAATGGGCAGAGTTGAGGAATTTCAAATTAAATATGTTTTCCGTTCCCAACTCGTCCACTCGTATCTGATTACTCGAAAAACATAAACACTTTTCTCCCTGACATTACTTCTCGCTTATTTTATTGTAAAAAGTATGGTGGGACGAGTTGGGAACGGAAAAAATATTTAATTTGAAATTCCTCAACCCGGCCCACTGCGAACTCGTCCCAATGGGCCGAGTTGAGGAATTTCAAATTAAATATTTTTTCCGTTCCCAACTCGTCCACTCGTATCTGATTACTCGAAAAACATAAACACTTTTCTCCCTGACATTACTTCTCGCTTATTTTATTGTAAAAAGTATGGTGGGACGAGTTGGGAACGGAAAAAATATTTAATTTGAAATTCCTCAACCCGGCCCACTGCGAACTCGTCCCAATGGGCCGAGTTGAGGAATTTCAAATTAAATATTTTTTCCGTTCCCAACTCGTCCACTCGTATCTGATTACTCGAAAAACATAAACACTTTTCTCCCTGACATTACTTCTCGCTTATTTTATTGTAAAAAGTATGGTGGGACGAGTTGGGAACGGAAAAAATATTTAATTTGAAATTCCTCAACCCGGCCCACTGCGAACTCGTCCCAATGGGCCGAGTTGAGGAATTTCAAATTAAATATTTTTTCCGTTCCCAACTCGTCCACTCGTATCTGATTACTCGAAAAACATAAACACTTTTCTCCCTGACATTACTTCTCGCTTATTTTATTGTAAAAAGTATGGTGGGACGAGTTGAGAACGGAAAAAATATTTAATTTGAAATTCCTCAACCCGGCCCACTGCGAACTCGTCCCAATGGGCCGAGTTAAGGAATTTCAAATTAAATATTTTTTCCGTTCCCAACTCGTCCACTCGTATCTGATTACTCGAAAAACATAAACACTTTTCTCCCTGACATTACTTCTCGCTTATTTTATTGTAAAAAGTATGGTGGGACGATTTGGGAACGGAAAAAATATTTAATTTGAAATCCCTCAACTCGGCCCATTGGGACGAGTTCGCAGTGGGCCGGGTTGAGGAATTTCAAATTAAATATTTTTTCCGTTCCCAACTCGTCCCACCATACTTTTTACAATAAAATAAGCGAGAAGTAATGTCAGGGAGAAAAGTGTTTATGTTTTTCGAGTAATCAGATACGAGTGGACGAGTTGGGAACGGAAAAAATATTTAATTTGAAATTCCTCAACTCGGCCCATTGGGACGAGTTCGCAGTGGGCCGGGTTGAGGAATTTCAAATTAAATATTTTTTTCCGTTCCCAACTCGTCCCACCATACTTCTTACAATAAAATAAGCGAGAAGTAATGTCAGGGAGAAAAGTGTTTATGTTTTTCGAGTAATCAGATACGAGTGGACGAGTTGGGAACGGAAAAAATATTTAATTTGAAATTCCTCAACTCGGCCCATTGGGACGAGTTCGCAGTGGGCCGGGTTGAGGAATTTCAAATTAAATATTTTTTCCGTTCCCAACTCGTCCCACCATACTTTTTACAATAAAATAAGCGAGAAGTAATGTCAGGGAGAAAAGTGTTTATGTTTTTCGAGTAATCAGATACGAGTGGACGAGTTGGGAACGGAAAACATATTTAATTTGAAATTCCTCAACTCTGCCCATTGGGACGAGTTCGCAGTGGGACGAGTTGAGGAACGAGCCACTGATCTATCTGAACGATTTGCTGAATAAATTTTCAACTGTTTCATAAAAATAAATCTTTAAATTTTATTTAGCCGTTTTGTATGCAAAGAGAATATAATTTACCGAATCCATAGGTTTAAAAGTTATCGGGGTAGAATATAAAATGGTCGGTGTCGAGAAATTATTTTAAATTTATTTAACTAATTAACTTTTTTTTTGGCATTGTAATGTCGAAGTAGGGAAGTCTTTTTCTGCACATACTACCTAGGTAACTATTAATTTCATATACCTAATGCGAAAACGTGACGTTTATGATCCATTTCTGCTCTAATATTATTTCTTCCATGCCATCCATAGGTGGCCCATTTTATTACATAAGGTGTTGTCGGCCATACATACATACACTTACGTCACGCCTGTCTCCCAGAGGGGTAGGCAGACTACAGATTTCCATTTGCTACACACCTCTTTTGCTTCTTCTACATCCATCAATCTAGTCATACAAGCTCTTCTATTCTGGGTAATTTTTGGGGTTCCGTAGTCAGACAAGAAACCCTTATAGTTTTGACATGTCCGTCTGTCCGCGGCTTAGCTCAGAGACTATTAGTAGGTACTAAAAAGTTGTAATTTGGCATGAGTATACATTTTAATCACGCTGACAAAACTGTAAAATAAAATCATGAATTTTTTTATGGGTACCTCCCATACCTCTAAATAGGGGATGAATTTTTTTTTCTCATCTATCCCATAGTGTGGGGTATCGTTAGATACCTAGTTCGTTCAAAAACATTGTTGGGTGTGTGAAAACTATTTTTCGATTTAGGGATCCGTTGGCGAAAAATTTAGCTTTAAAGTGCTAATTTTTGTTAGAGTCAAGTGTCCCCCTCTGCCGTGTGAACTTTAGTTTATGGATATGTGAAAAAATTCACAGAAGTAGTATATTTAATGAATTTAAAAGGAAAACTATCACAGTTAAGTAGGCTTTATAGGTTTACGAGTGCAGGTCGCGCCAAACTTTTAGTCCCCTTTAAACACGACAATGTATGGGCTGTTCTTCTAAATGTATGGGAGTTTGGCGCGATCTGTATTAGTAGACCAACTTATAAAATGTACCGGGCAACTATGAAACCCTACACTACGCGTGGCCCGACACGCACTTAGCTGGTTTTTACTTTTAATGATGTCAGCCACTCTGTGCAAAGCTCAAAAAATTTTTTGTCTAGAAGTTAAAAGTGAAAATGACTTGGATGCTGTGGCAATTGACACAAATCAACAATTTGAAATTTGATTTTGTAAAAACGAAACAAACTTAAAACAGTATTGATACTGGAAGGAATCTCATATATATATTTTTTTTTTTTCGTCTTTATTTAAAGGTTTTTGTCACACAGTGACCATGTCACCCTAATAGTACACATACAAAAAATTTACTTATATATGATTGTCACTTCTTAATCTAAGGCCAACTTTTACAAGATTAAGAGTACTTTTAGCCTCTGTTGACAATTTAACAGCTGTGTTTAGCAGTGGCAAAGGGTCCTTAAAACACAATCCCCATTGGCTTGTTTAGGAAATGGCATCCATGTATTCCATGCTCTTCACTTTTTCAAACATTTTCATAAATCTCAATACGACAAATACCTACACCACACCTGGCTGACAGAGAGTTGCAAAGTACAAAAAAAACATGTTTTCCTTGTTTGTTTGTTTTTCTGAGTAAGGTGATTTTTTTGTCCAGCTTACCTTTTTAAAATGTAACCTGGACAAAAAAATCACCCTTCACCATTAGTGTTTTAGCAGACCTTATTTTCTCTGAGTATGGTTGAGTAGTGATGCAGAAAGCCTCTTAGATTTCTGGCTGCATTATTGTGAATTATTAACCTGATCAGTTACCAATTTTCAATAACAATTGCAGCTTCAACTGAATTCATAATGCAGCCAGAAGAAATGATCATCTCAACTAGTTTTAAGCAGTGGCGTGCATCTCATATAGGCAAATACGCAATGCCTACCCTGGGCTTGGATTAGCTAGCTACTATCTATTTAAATAGAGGAAGTTACACACAACTATTTCAATATTATATGAGGGAAGCTTCACCCGTTCTTTGAAATACCTACCTGCCTGCTCCGCAGCGCTCGCTACCGTGGCAACACGCATAACTAAATTCAATGCCAATTCTCTATGTGTTATCTGTACGAAGCAACCACGTCGAGTTGGACAGATTGGACTTTTCACCTCTTTCATTATAGGGGCTAATTTCGTACGGCAAGTGCCATTTTATAGTTTATTCGTTTGGAAAATGGTGTTGCTAATAATACCTACTACATTTTTTTGTATGCGAAATGAAACATAATCTTACATGGGATAAATTCCAAATTTACAATTTTGTGCCTACCCCACTTAATAATCCCATGCACACCACTGGTTTTCAGGTTGTCACAGATTATAACACCTCAGCACCAGATCACCTCAAAGTATGCATTGAGCTTTAATTGTATTGCATTTTTTACTGTGAAGTTTATGGCCCTCACCAAGAAGCATAATAATAATGTAGCAAAATCGGGCCTTGTGAAACAAGATGTGTTAAGAAATAATATATATTTTAATGTGACATCACATTTATTAATAAAGAGACAACATTGCATAACGAAAACATGAGAAATATTTGGTTTGGGGCATACAGTTGGTACATACATAACATTCTTATATTATAATCAAACACACAAAGGAAATTTTATATAACAAAGATTGTATAGTACATATATATTATAGTAAAGCATTTACTGCACTTCATTGTCCTTTTCAACCAATGCCCCTGTATCTGAATTGTCCTTAAACTTCTTTGCTTGTGTTTCTCCTGTATCATTGCTAGTTTCATCTTTGCAAACTTCAAGCAAATTATATTTTTTGTAAGTGTAATAGTTATCAACAACACTGACTAGGCATATACCCTTTATTATTTCAATTATTATACACAACTGAGGGTTTTTCAAGTCAGCTTTATTCTGAGAATTCTTTAAGACAATAAGCTCAGCAAGTTCCTTAATGATCATATCACGTGACACGCTGCTATTAAATCTTTTGTTGAAAATCACTGCAAAAGTTGATGGTTCCTTCAAAAAGTATTTGTCGAAGAGCTTCCCAGCACTCTCCATAATGTCTGGTAGATTAGCCTTGCAAGTAGCCATTATTGGCACCAAACGTAGTAGATGACGAGTCCGTTGCGTCTTGGATGACAACAGATCTTTTAATATGGCAGATGTTAACTCTTCTGGACTAGGTAGGTTGGTTTTAATGAAGATACAGTTTGATGCTCCGGTCTCAACCGCTTGGAATCTTTTATGTCTAAGCGATTTTTGGTTATCCCTTTTCATTGTTTCTACTTGGTTCTTCAGTAAGTCGCCAATGTCAGTCTCGTTTTCGGAGTCAGATTCTGACTTATTTTCTGGCGTGGCCACGTCCTCGGTACCAAGATCAGGGTACAATTTCTCGGCGTATTCGTTTAAAATGTTGTAAGCCTCTTTCACGCAGTCTTTCTCTCTGAAATTACATGTGCAAAAGAACCCCTTGAAGCCGGGTTCCAAGAAGTACTTATTTCTGCTTTTTCGGTAGTAAAACTTCTTTTTCTTCTTTGAGTCGCCCATCTTGCGTACCAACAGACTCCGCCCTATTAATTTTCTATGATATAACAGAGTTGTTGGTGTTACGTATAAAATTGATTCCGCGAGGTGTCCAGTCTACGATACACAAACAAAAGGAAGTTTCAAAAAAGTGTCTGCTCTGCCGTACCACGAGTGACATCGTAAAACATTTGATTTGCTATTTTGCCGACAGTCACGTGATTTCGTTGTATACTTTTATTGATACAAAAGAAGGATTTCTGCGTGTACCAATGTTACAATGAATTATGTTACAACTAGTGGGTTGCGTCTCTACGCTCCGCTTTACTCGGCTCCCCAAACTTAACTACATGTAAACCGAGCTTTGCTTTGCTCGTTTTGGGCTGTTTACGTAAGACAATTTCGACATTTTTGAACAACTCCTCCCTCCCTATTTAAGGAAAAAAAATGGTTCGAGGCATATTTAATTCATGGCTTATAAGCTATCTTTGTGAATTGTGAGTATTGTGACAGATAGCAACAGGTGAAAATTTATTCCCCAGGGCTGCGTTCATAAATTAGTGGTCTCGCTCGACAAGGGTTTTAATGCCTTCTCTGTCGCACGCGTTGAAAATTATACACGCTATTCCTGCTGTCAGTGTTGGAACCTGTAGCCTTAGCATAAAAACATTACGGTTACGTTTTGTTTGAACGTAACGCGGTTTTGTATGAAATCTGATAACCGCCCCTAGCGGTCAGTAGCGGAACTTATCAGAATTCCATACAAAACCGCGTTAAGTTCAAACTAAACGTAACCGTAATGTTTTCATGCTAAGGCTACTGATGAAAATGCCAATTTATGAACGGGGTTCTGGTGTGTCTGACATATTTAAAATGAATTACGGTGTTTCACAGGAAATTACACGAGGCCCGATAGGTACTGTTTTTAAATTATATTCAAATCAAATCATTTATTATCAGGCATCTAAGAGGCCCATAGATAAATACCTAACAAACTAACATATATTACAGAGTTAGTTAATAAAGCTTATTACTATGTTAGTATCACTTCACTTGGGTATTTAAGCTGTCCTGTGGCACTTGTCCGCGGAAGCGACGGAACACCACGCCCGCCCTGCAGCCAAAAGTTTTCCTCCATGACGAGGTGCAGAAAGCAGTCCGGTAGTATTTGATAGTCTCTTTATACTTAAATTAGAAACGAGTTAAATTGTATCATATGCAGATGACAATATCCTGCCGTTCCCGGGATCAACATGGGAAGAATAATTTGAAGAAGCAAACCGAGAACTGAGCAACGTCAGGGAATTGGTTAGAAAGAAATTTGGCTACTCTTAACGTCATTAAAACTTTAAATATGTATTTAATAATAACCAACAACACCAAGTATCTAGATGACGGTGTGAAAATTTACAAATGCACACAACATGGAATATGTGAGTGCGCAGAACTGAAAAGAATTAACACCATACCTAATTGTATGTTAAACTTACAGAGTAGCCGCACAAAATGTTTGGTTTAATCAACAATGTAAGAAAAATCAAGTTATCCCCAACTACATAAAACTTAATATTCGTTGTAACACACACACTAGGTCTTCATTTTTAGCTATTAGAAGAGCACAATTGTCTTGGTTGAATGAAGAAATAAGGTATTGGTTTTCGGTAAGAAATAACCTTAAAACTCATCTCAAAGTTCTCCATACTGAATTAACTTTTTCTTTACACAGCACTGAATTTGACAGCTTGGATAGAAAGGCTAGAGATTTGGCATCGAAGGTTGTGCACGAGAAGTATCTCATTCAGAAAAGTAAGTTAGATAGATTAATACAGTTTAATAACGATTTTAGTCGACAGCCCGTGCAAAATTCATCAACTTCTTCATTCTACCCTCGAGTAAAAAATTTAACTAATGTTGTTTTTCCCAATATTGAGATGTCTCTTTTAGAAAAGGGTTTAAAATATAATATTCCTTCTAGTTTGTCCCAAAATTCATTAGAAAATTTAGCTGTTGATGCTGAGATTACTGCAATTGTTTCTAAGCAAGACAATATTGTGAAGAGTTTGGTTACGCATGAAATTCAAGAGTCCGTTGTCTCATCAAGTCTCAAAATTAATCCGGAACTAGCAATATTTAAATCTGTTCAGAGTAGGGTCAACGAAAATAACTTAGTGATTTCCAAGGCTGATAAGGGCAACACAGTAGTAATAATGAATCGTGATGACTATAATATAAAGGTAAATGATGTTATTCAGGGTGACGCCTTTGTTCCTCTTAATTCAGATCCAACTAAGAAATTTCAAGCAGAGTTAAAATTAGCCGTGAACAACACCTCCTTTGTTTTTCCAGACAATTCTCACTATAAAGCAAAATTACTTCCTATGAACCCTGTAGCTCCAGCTTTGTACGGTTTGCCAAAAATTCATAAAGATAATATTCCAGTTCGTCCGGTTGTCTCTTATATAGGTGCTCCAGCTTATGATTTGTCAAAACGGTTAAATCATATTTTGATAGAAAAAACTGCCTTCAAGCCCATTTATTGTCTTAGGAACAAAGATGACTTAATATCAAAAATTCAGAATGTCCATTTGCCCTCTAATTCGAAGTTGATATCTTTAGATGTAGATAGCTTGTTTACCAATGTTCCTTCCGATGAGTGTTTGATTGTTATTAGAAATTTACTAGAAAAACAACGTCTTCACACTAACGAAATTGATGACCTCATTAGCCTTGCATCAGTTTGCATGCGTCAAAATTATTTCAAATTCAATGATAGATTCTATATGCAGAAAGAAGGTTTAGCGATGGGTTCACCCTTAAGTCCATTAATGGTCGATATTTTCATGGATAGTTTTGAGAACAAACACATTGTCAGTAGTTCGAATATTTTGTATTATTACAGATACGTTGATGACATCATTATTTGCTGGACTGGTACTGGTAGACAGCTCGATGTATTTGTTGACAAATTGAACAAAATTCACCCCAAAATAAAATTTAAATTAGAAGTCGAACAAGAAAACTCCCTTAATTTTCTAGATTTAACGATTACTCGGGCACAGAATAAACATGAATTTCAAATATACCGCAAGCCAACACACACCGATACTGTAATACCTTCTTCATCTTGTCACCCTTGGGAACATAAGCTTGCAGCATTTCGTTGTTATGTTCACAGATTGATGACGGTGCCTCTAAGTCCTGACAACTTTGAAAAAGAACTCAACATAATATATCAGATTGCTGTGAATAACGGGTATAGTGCAAAAATGGTTGATAGATTAGTCCACAAAAAACAGAATATCATTATTAGAAACAGTTTGTCTGCTTTACAGCCTGAAAGTACGAGTGTTCAGAAATATAAAACAAGCATAACTTATCTGGGTCCAATTTCTGAACGGGTTGCGAAGATTTTTCGGCGTTGTGGTGTTCGCGTTGCATTCAGAACCAAAAATAAGATAAAGCGTATTTGCAATGGTAAGGACAAATTAGATAAAAAACAACAGTCTGGTATTTACAAATTGTCTTGCAATGATTGTAACGGTGTCTATGTAGGTCAAACAGGTCGCAGTTTTGAAACTAGGTACAAAGAACATATCTCAGCCCATAGAAATAATCATCCTGAAAAATCACACTTTGCAAAACATCTATTAGAGTCCGGTCATAGTTTGCCTGATAACCATTCATTTGAAGTAAAACATATTTGTAAAAAAGGTTTAAGAATGTGTGTGTTAGAACAATTAGAAATACTAAAAAACAAGAATAACCCTGATTTACTAAACGAACAAACTAACTTTACCACTACCCCACTGTTACGCATGTTTTCGTCTCCCCATTTTCCCCACCAAACAACTAGTCAGGCCGGTGTATAAAAGGCGAGTTTTGGTCGGCGGCTCGTCACTAGCTGCTGAGCTGTCGGGCGAACAACATCAGTTGCTGCGGAGCGGCTGGGCGAGCAACACATCAGTTGCTGCGGAGAAGCCGGGCTAGCAACACATCCCGAGGATGCCTCGTTCAGAGGCGAAACACGTGTCGATAAGTTTTCTTGCTTGTTATTTAAGATTGCTTTGCTTGTATCGCTTGTTTGTTGCATGTTTTTATGCGGGCGGGCGGGCGGTGCACGAGTCTGCATTTTGAATAGCACGACAAGAATTGTTTAGCGGAATATTGCAAATTATATTCATATATCCTTTACTTAGTGATGGACTTCCGCAAGGTAACGCCTATTTCAATTAATCATCTTAGGTCAGCAAGCATAGCTGAACAGGCGAAATTGTATGTTAAACTTACCAAATTACACAGAGTAGCCGCACAGAATGTTTGGTTTAATCAACAATGTAAGAAAAATCAAGTTATCCCCAACTACATAAAACTTAATATTCGTTGTAACACACACACTAGGTCTTCATTTTTAGCTATTAGAAGAGCACAATTGTCTTGGTTGAATGAAGAAATAAGGTATTGGTTTTCGGTAAGAAATAACCTTAAAACTCATCTCAAAGTTCTCCATACTGAATTAACTTTTTCTTTACACAGCACTGAATTTGACAGCTTGGATAGAAAGGCTAGAGATTTGGCATCGAAGGTTGTGCACGAGAAGTATCTCATTCAGAAAAGTAAGTTAGATAGATTAATACAGTGTAATAACGATTTTAGTCGACAGCCCGTGCAAAATTCATCAACTTCTTCATTCTACCCTCGAGTAAAAAATTTAACTAATGTTGTTTTTCCCAATATTGAGATGTCTCTTTTAGAAAAGGGTTTAAAATATAATATTCCTTCTAGTTTGTCCCAAAATTCATTAGAAAATTTAGCTGTTGATGCTGAGATTAATGCAATTGTTTCTAAGCAAGACAATATTGTGAAGAGTTTGGTTACGCATGATATTCAAGAGTCCTTTGTCTCATCAAGTCTCAAAATTAATCCGGAACTAGCAATATTTAAATCTGTTCAGAGTAGGGTCAACGAAAATAACTTAGTGATTTCCAAGGCCGATAAGGGCAACACAGTAGTAATAATGAATCGTGATGACTATAATATAAAGGTAAATGATGTTATTCAGGGTGACGCCTTTGTTCCTCTTAATTCAGATCCAACTAAGAAATTTCAAGCGGAGTTAAAATTAGCCCTCAACAACACCTCCTTTGTTTTTCCAGACAATTCTCACTATAAAGCAAAATTACTTCCTATGAACCCTGTAGCTCCAGCTTTGTACGGTTTGCCAAAAATTCATAAAGATAATATTCCAGTTCGTCCGGTTGTCTCTTATATAGGTGCTCCAGCTTATGATTTGTCAAAACGGTTAAATCATATTTTGATAGAAAAAACTGCCTTCAAGCCCATTTATTGTCTTAGGAACAAAGATGACTTAATATCAAAAATTCAGAATGTCCATTTTCCCTCTAATGCGAAGTTGATATCTTTAGATGTAGATAGCTTGTTTACCAATGTTCCTTCCGATGAGTGTTTGATTATTATTAGAAATTTACTAGAAAAACGACGTCTTCACACTAACGAAATTGATGACCTCATTAGCCTTGCATCAGTTTGCATGCGTCAAAATTATTTCAAATTAAATGATAGATTCTATATGCAGAAAGAAGGTTTAGCAATGGGTTCACCCTGAAGTCGCCCTAATGGCCGATATTTTCATGGATAGTTTGAGAACAAACACATTGTCAGTAGTTGGAATATTTTGTATTATTTGCTGGACTGGTACTGGTAGACAGCTCGATGTATTTGTTGACAAATTGAACAAAATTCACCCCAAAATAAAATTTAAATTAGAAGTCGAACAAGAAAACTCCCTTGATTTTCTAGATTTAACGATTACTAGGGCACAGAATAAACATGAATTTCAAATATACCGCAAGCCAACACACAACGATACTGTAATACCTTCTTCATCTTGTCACCCTTGGGAACATAAGCTTGCAGCATTTAGTTGTTATGTTCACAGATTGATGACGGTGCCTCTAAGTCATGACAACTTTGAAAAAGAGCTCAACATAATATATCAGACTGCTGTGAATAACGGGTATAGTGCAAAAATGGTTGATAGATTAGTCCACAAAAAACAGAATATCATTATTAGAAACAGTTTGTCTGCTTTACAGCCTGAAAGTACGAGTGTTCAGAAATATAAAACAAGCATAACTTATCTAGGTCCAATTTCTGAACGGGTTGCGAAGATTTTTCGGCGTTGTGGTGTTCGCGTTGCATTCAGAACCAAAAATAAGATAAAGCGTATTTGCAATGGTAAGGACAAATTAGATAAAAAACAACAGTCTGGTATTTACAAATTGTCTTGCAATGATTGTAACGGTGTCTATGTAGGTCAAACAGGTCGCAGTTTTGAAACTAGGTACAAAGAACATATCTCAGCCCATAGAAATAATCATCCTGAAAAATCACACTTTGCAAAACATCTATTAGAGTCCGGTCATAGTTTGCCTGATAACCATTCATTTGAAGTAAAACATATTTGTAAAAAAGGTTTAAGAATGTGTGTGTTAGAACAATTAGAAATACTAAAAAACAAGAATAACCCTGATTTACTAAACAAACAAACTAACTTTACCACTACCCCACTGTTACGCATGTTTTCGTCTCCCCATTTTCCCCACCAAACAACTAGTCAGGCTGGTGTATAAAACGCGAGTTTTGGTCGGCGGCTCGTCACTAGCTGCTGAGCTGTCGGGCGAACAACATCAGTTGCTGCGGAGCGGCTGGGCGAGCAACACATCCCGAGGATGCCTCGTTCAGAGGCGAAACACGTGTCGATAAGTTTTCTTGCTTGCTATTTAAGATTGCTTTGCTTGTATTGCTTGCTTGTTGCATGTTTTTATGCGGGCGGGCGGGCGGTACACGAGTCTGCATTTTGAATAGCACGACAAGAATTGTTTAGCGAAATATTGCAAATTATATTCATATATCCCTTACCTTTTGGTACATATATGTGCTTATTGATAATAAACTCAACTGGGCAAATAATTATCAACTTGTTGCAGGTTGCATTAATTATTTACTATGCACTAGCTGAATCTGACATTTGATACTGTTTAGTTACTGGGATGGAGCTACAAAAACACGCTTATTTGAGGTCCAACAGAAGGTATAAAAAGTGCTTTTTAACGGACGAACCAGCAACCCGCTGCCGATCTGATGATGATGAGGAGAAAGACAACCTCCTGGTAATGACGGAGTGCCTGGCTAACATAAGTGCTGTGATTGAAAGTTGTGATACGGAATGTGTATATGTTTTAGGTGACTTTAATGCCCATCCGGGTAGACGCTTCGGAAGGGAGTTGATTGCATTTTGTGCTGAAAATACCATGCGGTGTCTGGACTTTGAGGTGCTGGGTATCGACTCCGATACTTACACCTATACGAGTCCAGCGCATGGAACGAACAGTTGGCTTGATCATTGTGTTGGGACTGATGCTGCAGCAAGTACAGTGACTCATATTTACGTTATGCATGACGTTTTCTGGTCAACTCATTATCCTCTAGTCGTAGAGTGTAATTTTAAACTGATAAAGCCGAAAGTGATATTAGATAAGGATAGTTTACATAATAATTTTAATTTGTGATTGTGACGGTGCTGAGGAGCGTCGTGTTTTGGAGCTTTTCCAGGTAACAGCTGACGACGTAGGTAAAGTCCTTAGAGATACCAAGCGTGGCAAGTCTCCGGGTCACGACGGTCTTAGCATCGAACATTTACTGTTTGCCGGTCAGTACGTCTGTGAGGTGTTGGCGCGGTTTTTTAATCTATGTGCGCAGCACCGTTACCTATCGAAAGATTTAATCAGGACTCTAGTTTCTCCTATTATAAAGAACAAAACCGGCGATGTCTCGAGTATGGCTAACTACAGGCCAATGTCGCTGGCCACGATTGTGGCCAAGGTGCTTGAACGACTCGTTCATCAGAAAATGCTACCGCATATTAAATTGGATGACGGGCAATTTGGATTTAGGGCTGAGGTCTCGACCGACATGGCGATTTTTTCATTAAAGCAAACTGTTAATTACTATCTAGATAACAAAACCTCGGTGTATGTCTGCTTTCTTGACCTCAGTCGTGCTTTTGATTCTTTAAATCATAATCTACTTTGGAATAAATTATATGACAGTGGTGTCCCAACAAGGATAATTGATCTCTTAGCATACTGGTACAGTCACCAGACTAACAATGTTAGATGGGGCAACGCTCCTTCGGATGATTACAGGTTGACCCGCGGTGTCCGACAGGGTGGTCTTACTTCTCCCGACTTGTTTTATCTCTACGTTAACGACCTGATCGTGGAATTGAGCAGCACTGAGGTGGGGCTCAGGTTAGGTGACAGATATGTCAACAATCTGAGTTACGCCGATGATATGTGTCTGATTTCACCCACGATCAAGGGATTAAGGAAACTTCTTTGTATATATCATGAATTTGCGAATAAACATAATCTAAATTACAACGTCAACAAGACGGGAATGATGATATTCAGGTTGGGTAAGGGTCCAGACCGCGTACCGGATGTTTTTCTCAAGGACCAACCTGTGAAAGTCGTTGAGAACTTCAAGTACCTTGGTCACATTCTGTGCTCTAAAATGAAAGATGATGCTGATATAGAAAGACAGCGTAGATCTCTGTGTGTAATTGGCAACATGATAGCCAGGAAATTTTATAAATGTACAAGAGATGTTAAGATTGTGTTGTTTAAGTCTTTCTGCCAATCGTTTTACACGTGTCAGCTCTGGACTGAATACACGCGTGCGTCTCACGATGCCATACGTGTTTAATACAATAACACCTTTAGACACCTCATGGGGTTGCGTCGCTTCTGTAGTGCCTCTGAAATGTTCGCAGAGGCGGAGGTGAACACGTTCAATGCCATCGTGAGACACAGGATCGCCTCATTTATGTGCAGGGTTAATACGTGTAACAACAAGATCATTCGTCTGTTGGCGGAAAGACTTATATCAACCAAAATTTACGAGGGGTGGTTGAAAATAACAGCATGATTGTTAATTTAAATATAATTTTAATTTATTGTATTTGCGGTTGATAGCGTACATATGTAGTTTCAATGTAATTTAATTGAATGTATTTCTTTTGTACCTATATTAATTGTAATCTATGAACATTGTACTGAAATAAAGCTATATTATTATTATTATTAATCGCGAAAATTTAGAGTAACGTAAAATACCTTTAACCTTATTGGGCGCTTCTTGATTGCACGACACGGCCACGGTACGACATGGCCATGACCTAGAAATCGACACCAGTGGGAGCATTTTTGTATGAAATTGTACTGCATGCTTCTTCACTGCCACGGGCCGACAACGACATGTCGTCGCCGGCAACGGCCTGTAGTCGGCGCAAGGCTCTCACTGGCACCGCTGGTCAGCTGTATATGAACTACCAGCGACAAACCTATCAACCAATCAGGTAACGGGGGCAGGCCAGAATATTCCCACTTTTTTATTTATTTCACAATTTTATGGTAGTACTCAACTAACCCGATAAAAATATTTTAGTTAAGATTAATTTTATTTATTTTATTCATATTAATCATAATATTTTTGTCAATTATAATATAATAATATATTATAATATATTATGTAAACAATTTTTCTGTCCTTTTTGGCTCCCAAAGGACTGGTTTCCAGCGCTGTTAAAAACATTAAAAAAAGAAACTGTCATACGAAGAAAAAACGATTTCTGTTTCGAAAATTTTATTCTTTGAAATTTAGTTCAGTAAAGTTTTCACAACAAATAAACAAGATGAAGTAGGAAAACAGAAAGTGCAGGAGTACAGTGGCCTCTAATCTTGACTTGAAATTGTACCGATTTCCTTGTCCAGGTACAAAGAATATGATTCGGTAAGTTTCCGTTCTTTGGCCCCTAGTAGAATTTATTGTTGGCGCACGGTTGGTCCACATAGCTATCGTTAGTTAGCCAACAGTTAGGTTTGGCCACTATTTTTTAGTTGGGCCTATGTCTATTTGCCTACAGTGGCCCAACGTATGTTACTGACAGTTACCCAACAATGGGTTCAATTGATTTTTAATTGTGTCTGGAAATGTTGGCCTTTGGGTTTATTCCTAGATCTCAGGTAATAATAACTAACATTGTAATTTTAATACAATAGTGACATACCTATGATTAAACGCGTACTGTATAGCGTTCCTCAACCTAGGTCGGAAGTAGGTAGGTTAGAACTGAAACTGCATGTGTGTACAGCAAGATCTAGGTATATTGCCGTGACTATTTGACTTCGACGTCCCATAGTTAGACAGTGACAAAACGATATCGCGATGTAACTACCATCAGCGCCATGTAGTTGTAAGTTTTTGAAACTTTTACATGAACAACATGTAAAAGTTTCAACAAAAAATGTATTTGTATGTAATCACATAATATCTATTATTGTATGTCACTAATTATAATAATACAATAAAATTTATTGTAATTACTAAGAACTAACCCAGGGTTGGAATAGCACCGAATGACTCAATAAATGGGTACATAATTAATGGTTATAGAAAGAACATGACGCTGTGATGCTTGTTTGAGCACCCGCGCGTGCGCTGCCTATCCCCTCTACCCCCGCATTTGTCCCGCAAAATATTGTACATTCTGTGAGCGTAGGGCCTACATAGTGTTGCCAGCCATTTTTTTCGTATTGTACTGAGGAAGTGAATAAAATCATACATCAAAACAACACAATAAAAGTGCTTTGAAAACGTGTCCCTATTTCTATTTAAATTGGTCAATATTTCATACGTACAGTTTATAAAATAGTCATGTTAATACAAATAAAATCATACGGTTTACGACATTGCGCCTACGTCGTTAACAATTCTTTATCCCAACATTGTTCAGCCAACGGTAGCAGAAGTTGCGGTTGGCCTATTGTTAGTTATCGGGTGGCTATATTGCTAATATTAGTATCATTGGGCCAATGTTGGCTCTTTGGTGGCCAACTAACTAACTATAACCCAACGGTTTGCCGATCGTTGGCAAATGAATGCCAACGGAAAATGCTACGAGGGGCAAGCCTCCCAACCATTTGGCCTTTTTCTCTATACTCTTTTAATTACACCCTAATCATAATACACAGGTAACATGGTCACATAACCAATCCTAAGCAATGGATCTCACTATAATATTATATTATGGGTTGGGGTGCAGATAAGGGGGCACTATGGGTAGAAATCGTGCCCCTTATCTACACCCCAACCCATAATATAATTTTATAGTGATATCCGTTGTTTAGGATACTCAAAACAAAACGCAGGAAACCCAGCCTAAGGAAGTAGGACTATAAAAAAAAATCAGGATGTTCCGGGTAAAGATAGTGCAGCGGTAGCGGTTTTGAATGGTTTGATAAATGATTATCCCGATGCAATGAAAAGACCAGATGACTTTGACAGCTATGGATCCTATTTCCAGTCCATCAAGAACTACCAACTCCAAAGGTATAATAACTACATTATATTAAAATGGAGAACATTTTTAAGGGCGCTCAAGCAAAAATCATTTAAATTCACTAAATATCATGGAAAACTGTCCCTCCTGTCGGGTATTCTGGCACGTGCGTAAAAATTGTGGTTTGCGGGTGACTTTAAAAGGGATTTTGTACATATATGAGTTGATTATCTTGAGTGAAAACTTATAGTGGGCGTTCTTTGTATTCTATAGCTTCTATTTGAAGTGGTTTAGTGACCCTAATTTCCATCGCATGGCGTTTACCAAACTTCAAACAGATATCGAATGACTGACATTGCGAATGCGCAATAATGCTGGAATAGGCGTCCTGGGCAGCTAAGCTATAAATCGTCTTTTTCATTCAATAAAAATAATTACAAAATTGAAAATGATTACCGATGGAAAGTGCTGAAAGAGGCCTATGTGTCAACGACACACTGACCTTATGAGAAAACATTATATTTATATATATAAATATATTTAACTAATACTATATTCACATATATTTATAAATTGCATGACATAACTTTCTTAATTATAATATTTAATTTGTTTTGTTTAAAATTGCTGACATGTACCATAAATAATATTATCGGATATAAAGGCTATGATTGTGACACGACATTTTTTACAGAAACATATCTCCCCTTTCAGGTCTTTCCAAGCGATGACAACGCAGTGTTAGCAGTGGACCCCACTCCTGGTCAATCAAGAGCTTCAGATGTTTTTAATAAATTACTTATAAGTTAGTAAAAAAATGGAGTGTAAAACAATTAAAATTTGTTCTTTAATGTAAGTTTCAAGTACACTCGATTTATTATATTTTATGATTGCTTTTCAGAAGAACCTTTGATGCAGATATGAAAAGCCTTTAATAAAAGTTCCAAACGATCATGAAATATTATGTAATTATGTAATGATCCTGTTCAAACAAGCAAAACTTGAAATGCCCACTCGTTTCAAGAAACGGGAAATTTAAATACTCGTTTATATATCGGTCAGCGCAGAAGTGGCCTATCTTTTCCAGACATAATTAATTTTAATTGTGTCTGGAAAAGATAGGCCACCTCTGCGCTGACCACCTCATAATATTATATTATAAGGATAATTATATGCATTAGTTTAAAGGTTTATACTGGGCATTCGCTAGATTGCGCTGGTAGTAATAAAATATTGTAACTTTTTTTACTGAGTTTTCATTCTTCTCCCTGGTAAAAATGTTCCGTGCTCACTGGTGTCGCGCCGGCTTTTATGCATTTGTTGTGTACAAATACAAGCTTCCATGTGTGCGTGCGAGTGGCGTAAGCCGTGTCTAGGGTTGCGAACTTTTTAGGAAGAAATAACGTATATATGATTGCTGGGAATTTAAATAAGATAAAATGTAAAGTGCTGTCAAACTTGATTTCTAGTATTGTAAAAAATCAAATTTGACAGCTGAAGACTATTTCAAAAGACACTTTTTGTTGTGCCTTGTTCTAAACTCTCAGCTGTGTTTTCGCTGGCTGGTGTTGTTTAAGTTTACGTTTTATTTCAGAACGAGATTGACCATAAGTTTAAAATAAAGTATATTCATGTACTTTATTGCTTTTCAAAAATATAAAGTACGTAGACCCAAAATAACGTAAGGTACTATGTTTTAAAGTATAGTTGGCAGCCCTAGCAGTATCGGGCCGAGGCGAGCCGTTGTCGTATCGTCTGATGAAGAATGTAGCTACCGGTGTCGTTTACGGCTGTTGTGGCCATGGCCGTGTTGGGCCGTGGCCCGTGGCAGTGTCGTGCAATGAAAAAGCGGCCATTCTTGTAAAACTCGGTTTGGAGACCTATAAAAAATACACCTGTCTAAGATTGTCTTTGCGCAGAGATTTCGTACCTTTTCACCATATACTTTTTGATGAAAAAGTTTTTAAGACGCAATATGTCCATCGCACAACGAAAGAGATTGACAACTGAAAAAGTGCGCGTCCAAGTAGTGCGATGAATCAAGAAAAGGTTCAGTTCAAGTCCATCACGCTTTTTTAGTGAATAAAATTGTATATAATTACGAAAGCGTTATAAAAAACACGCTATTCTGTGTTTTAGATACTAGGTTTATATGTTTAATACAGTAATTGTTGTTATTTTTACTTTATTTGTTTGGACGGACTACTGTTTTGAACTGAAGAAACGGCTGTCACATTAAAATTTTATTCGACGCTATACATGCGTGGTATACATACCGCTTATAAAATAAATAAATAAACTAGTCAAGAGTGAGCAGGACTCATGCCTAAGGGGTTCCGTACACACCGTTTAAAACACAAACTTACTCCTATTTTAAATATTTATTTATATATAGTGATATATAAATAAATATTTAAAGTAGGAGTAAGTTTGTGTTTTCGTCAGTGATGTATTGACAGTGTCCAGATTTATGTTCGAACTGTAAAAGTGAACTTATATATATCGTTTACGAATGGAAGGTATGTTCCAATTTATGTAAAAATTTGAAGTAAATTGCTATCAGTAAAGATTTTCGGGAGCCTTCTGGAATCAGCAAAAAAGATTTTGAGGCAAATCCCCATACCATATTACAATTTTTTACCCACATCATATTACAATATTTTAATAGTGAATGTGCTAGCGTTGTTTATTTAAGGTATTAATTAAAAAAGGATCTGTCAAAGAATAAAGGGTCAGCAGTTGAAAAATGTGAAATAGACCCAGTAAGAAATAATAAGAATTGGTTTAACCCCCTGCGCCCTTTAAAAATTTGAATTAATAAATTAATTAGTTCGTCGCACCTATTTCGGAGGTTTTATTGAAAGACCTAAATAGGTACTAAAACCTAGTGCCCTTACCCACTGCACCAACGATTTTATAATTGAAGCAGCCCATTAAGCAAATATATACAACGTAATGACGTTACTGTCGGTAAATCAATAAATGTTACGTTGTCATCAGTAGCATGATTGGTACCTACTTCCATGCGTCAACGTAAAACATTTGATTTGCTAATTTGCCACTGGGGACACGGTAGGCCTTCTAAGTTTCAATTTGACATTTAGTGTCTTGTTTATTCTAGGGATGTTCATTCTTTCTAAAAAGGATCGATTTTGAGATCGATTTCGAATCATGGTGAAAAAGTCGATCCAAAAAAAATCGGTACAGAAAATATCGATTCATAAAAATCGATTCAAAATTGGAACAGTAATTCACACAGTTGGCCTATTCTTGTTTTCACCAATATTTACGATTCCAAAACCATTTCGAGGAATAGCTTTCCTGAACTGTTTTTAGTAAACAGATTTTTAAATAAGCGTTCATAACATTTATTATTTTTTATTAAAAAAAAGCGATGAAATTAACTTGATCTTCAGTGACGTCATCATCACACAATTCCATTTTCATTGAACGCATCCTAAGACGTATTTTTTTCTTTAACGCTTTCGAAAGACTGACAAATTTTAAATGTTACCAACTTTATCAAATAACCCTGTTTTAATAGGTATTTTTCCAATTATTATCAGAATTCAAGAACTACCTCACAACCTTAACCAAAACAAAAAATTCAAGTACTCCTTCAAAAATCAAACCTTGAGAAAGGCGTAATCACCGAAACCCATTTTTACTTTAGAGTATACCTATATACCTACTCTATAATTAGAGTTTTAGCATGTCAAATTATTTAAGTTAGACAGAGGTCACTGCAGGAATAGGTATTAAAGCTAGTTTATTTTAACAGAAATGTATTGGCTGTCGGATCATGAACTTGATTTAGGTGTTAATGTAGATTTATGATTATATTCTCTAGTCCTATCAGACAGAATCGAAGTTTTGAAAAAAGAAATACTGAGGTCGAAATTTTAAAATTACTGTTTCTGTTGGAAACACTGATACTGATGTGTCTGTCACTTTGAATGCTTTTCTTTGCATTCGTTTGTATTGAGTTCCATTTTAAAACGAGTGAGTTTCATTCGGAGTGATGCGAATAGTGATCCAACCTAATGTGATGACGTCATTTCCTGTAAATACTAAAATACTTATAAAATCGCTTTTATAGCACAAAAATATATATTATTCAAATTAAATTCCTAAAGTGGTCTATATATTCCAAAAAGAAGACTGTAAGACTTATTCTAATAAATACCTGATCATGTTTGGCTGTAGTTACGTACGTACATAATAGTTTCGCATCGAACTTGCTGCATAGCAGCGCGGGCCTATATCCCCCCGCGCTTCTGTACCGCCCCCCAACTGCCATCAACCGTCGCCCGCGCCGCCCGCGCAGTCGAGCCGAGGCAAATTGTCGAACGTACACGCATCACGCATCGACGCTCGATAGCGCGACCATTGACCTTTTTTGTTTCGAACCCGTAAATAAAACCCCTGAGTTCCACTAACACTGAGTTTCCCTTATAGTGACGCCCAACTCGAGGCGATTCAAAAAGTGAAAAACTTTGTGCACGCATGTGTGTATAAACGATTGATTGTACTCGTATCATTTCGCGTAAAGTGATACCTACTCGGCTGACCGAACCACGGCGAGCGAACTGTTCCCGAATCGACCTGTTGTTACTCGTTTAAGTAGGGCGAAGGTACCGAAATACCGTACTCATTACCGCCACCGGAGTGTTGCTGCTATTTCACAATGGCTCCGAAGAAAGGACGTGCGAGGCGTAAGAATAACGACGACAACACTGAGGAGGACAGCCGCGCTGGTGAAGAGACCTCAGCAACGGCACCTGCTAACGTGACGGCAGGGCAGCTCTCCGTACTGTTGGACACCATCGCCAAGGCTGCTGAGACGAACCGCGTCCTTATGGAAAGGATGACGAGCGGATACCAACCCGTGTCGCCCCCAGGCATGGAGGCGCCCGGTGCGACCAGTACCCCTGCGCGAGCGACGCCATCAGAGTTCGTGATGCAACCGCCAGGGACCCTCGCCAAGTGCACGGCGAGATACGACGGAGCGACCGCTAGCGACGACCAGCTCGAAGCCTTCATCGACGCAGTGCAGGTCTACAAGGAGTGCTCAAACGTTTCCGACGAACACGCGCTGCGCGGGCTGTCAATGCTCCTAATTGGCGACGCCGCCGTGTGGTGGCAGGGAGTCAAGGCAACCGTGACGACATGGAGTGCGGCGCTCGAGCGTTTACGAAGTATGTACGGGACCCCACTACCCGCATACAAGATCCTCCGTCAGGTATTCAGTTGTGAACAAAACGAGGTACGTTCCGATGTTTTTATCTCGCGAGTGCGTACGTTACTTTCTAAGTTACCTTACGACGTGAGTGAAGTAATGAAACTAGACATTGTGTATGGACTTTTAAGTAGAAAGATAAGAAAACGTATACCGCGCGATTGTACATCGAGCATCGATGAGTTAATTTCAAAATGTAGGGCTGTTGAGGAGGCGTTACGTGAGGTGAGCGATTTTTCTAAAGTTAACCCCTCGAAAGACACTCGTAAAAGCGTTAACCCCTCAACTGCGACCCAGAGTGCTAACCAGCCGCCGGCAACGGCTGTGCAAAAACATAATCCCGTTTCTGGCGGAAATTTTGTTAACCCCTCTACTAGCAAAAATAAATTTAACCCTTTGACGGACAGAACGACACCGACGACGGACCGGCTTTTACCAAACGCGCAAAGTATGAATGTTTCGTCCGCTGACTCCCCCTCTAACCCGAAAGGCGCTAGAGTAAGGCCGCGATGCTCACATTGTAGGAGATTTGGTCACAACGTTGACGAATGTCGTAGCAAAAAACGCGAAACGTCCGAGTCGTCTCCCGGAAACCCTCTCTTACGTTGTTACGGATGCGGACAGCAAGGAGTAGTCCGATCGAGGTGTGACGTAAGTAGGCAGAGTCAAGCTCGTTCCAATGGTCATGCCGATTTGCGTAGCGTAGATAGTCAAAGAGCTCAAGTTTCAAATCATAGTCTAGGAGCTGACGATTATAGTACGAGAGCTGACTGCGAATTTCATTCTGCGAAAATGTCCGGAATTAATCATAGTCTAGGAGCTGACGATTATAGACCGAGAGCTGACGCCGAATTTCACACTGCGGAAATGTCCGGTATTTCCGACTCGCGCCCGTTGGTGAAAATAAATATATCTGGTGTTCAGGGCGTAGCTATTCTGGACACGGGTGCTACACATAGCATAGCTAGTGGCATGTTGTATGATATTATGCGTAAAAATGGGGTAAAATTTGAAGAAACTTTTCATACTGTGGGCCTTGCTGATGGCTCAAGACAGACGAAAAAGACATTAGTGGGCACTACTAAAGTGACTATCGAAGGCAGGTCTTTCACTGTTTCGTTTATTGTGTTTCCCAAATCAGATACCCGGACACTGCTGGGGCGGGACACGATCATTGACGCCGGCCTCGTGCTGAATTTAGCACAAGGAACCTGGACCTTCGCCGATACACCTGGACAGGTGCACCACTTCACCAAATCTTACCAGCTCACTACAACCGCCAATCCAGAGCTACTAAGTGCGGATGCGGCCGGCATAACACTACGTGTCGACGAGGGCACCAACCTGACCGCCGAGCAGAGGTTCCAGCTGAATACGTTGCTGATCGAGAAGACAGACAGGTTTGCGA
Organism: Ypsolopha scabrella; assembly: GCA_910592155.1. NCBI lineage: Eukaryota > Metazoa > Arthropoda > Insecta > Lepidoptera > Ypsolophidae > Ypsolopha > Ypsolopha scabrella. Next base: position 19,493,708 of record OU342964.1, on the reverse strand, counting down.
CAGAGGGCCCACCGACTGATTTTGCGGTGCATCATATAAAAGTAAGTAACAGGCAGGAGCCCATAGCTTCGCCGCCATACCGATTGTCCACCAACAGGAAGGAGGCCTTAGAACAGGAGTTGCAGAAGCTTCTAGCAGCTGATGTCATTGAAGAGTGCGAGTCGCCTTGGGCAGCAAATGTAGTCCTGGTGCCAAAGAAAGACGGCGCATTGCGGCTCTGTGTAGACTACCGCAAGCTCAATGCTGTAACAGAACCGGACCGTTATCCGCTGCCTAGGATGGAAGACGTCCTTCACGCTGCTAAGACAACAAACTTCATGAGCACCTGCGATTTGAGGTCAGGCTACTTCCAGGTGGGTTTAACGAGCGAAGATCGAGACAAAACAGCCTTTGTGACACCACTAGGAACGTACAGATTTAAAAGAATGCCAATGGGCCTACGTAATTCTAGTGCTACTTTCCAGAGACTAATTGATCGATTCAAATCAAATCTCCCAGGAGTGACAATTCTCGCATATTTAGATGACCTGGCGGTGCTATCAGGGTCTTTTCAGAGCCACCTGCAAGACCTGGAAGCCGTGTTTGACAGGTTAGCTATGTTTAACTTGCGCATCAACCGAGAAAAGAGTGCCTTTGCCAGGGACTCTATTAAGTTTCTCGGCCACATTATAGTTCCAGGTGGTATCAAGGTCGACCCGCATAAGACTGACGCCATCTCGAAAATGCCAGCACCCAAAAACCTCAAACACTTGAAGACGTTCCTGCAAACATCCAGCTGGTTTAGGCGCTTTATCCCAAACTATGCTGACGTTGCCAAGCCACTTACCAACCTGTTGAAGAAAGACAGCCGATGGGTGTGGACTTCAGCTCAGCAGGAGGCATTCGATGATATAAAGGGTAAACTCACCTCAGCCCCTATTCTTCGTCAAGCTGACGAAAGCTTACCTTTCACCCTTAGAACGGACAGTAGTGGGTTTTTTCTTGGAGCAGTCTTAATGCAGGGGGAGAAACACGATGAGCGACCAGTGGAGTACGCCAGCCGGCTGCTGAACCCTGCTGAGAGAAACTACACGACCACGGAGAGGGAGGCCCTTGCAGTCGTCTGGGCGGTTAATAAATTCCGGGGATACATCGAAGGATCTGAAGTTGTGGTTAAGTCTGACCATGAACCGCTTCGATGGCTAATGAATTTAAAGTCTCCGAGCGGCCGTCTGGCCAGGTGGGCCCTCACTTTGCAAGAATTTAACATGCGTGTCGAGTACACACCAGGGCGATGCAATGTGATCGCTGACACCCTGTCCCGCCCGCCCTGTGATGAAGAAACGAATTGTGACCTTTGCTACGCCCAAGTAGATTTGCCAGCCCGAAATCAAACAGAAGTCCGGGAAAACCAGATGAAGGACCCCGATGTGAAGAAAATCATCGATGATCTCGAGGACGACGATCTCTTTAGGGGGAGGACCTGGGCCGACAAAGGATACACAATTTCAGATGGCATCTTGTACAGGTACAATCCTGAATCCGACGAAGAAACAGCGTGCTTAGTTGTGCCAGCACATGAACGCGCCAACGTGATGGCAGAATTTCATGATGCACCAACCGCTGGTCACTTCGGCGTCGAGCGAACTTTGCAGCGTATACATAACAAATACTTTTGGCCAGGTATGCGCAAATATGTATCTGACTACGTGCGAGGATGTGTCGCTTGTCAGCGTTACAAGGTAGACACAAGGAAACCACCCGGACTGTTGCAGACACCCGCAACAGCTCGACGTTTTGAAGTAGTTGCTGTGGATCTCTTTGGCCCCTTGCCTGAAACTCCCAACGGTAACAAGTGGATCTTGATTATAGAGGATGTGTGTAGCAGATGGACAGAGCTGTTCCCATTAAAGGTAGCCACCAGTGTAGACTGTGCGAAAACGCTTATCGCTGAAGTATACCTACGGTATGGAGTTCCACGGCGCATCATCAGTGATAACGGGGTCCAGTTTATCTCTGAGATAATGCAGCAGGCCTGTCATGTGTTCGGCATCAGCCAGTCACTCACTCCGCTATATCATCCAGAGGCCAATCCGGTGGAGCGCAAAAATCGCGACCTTAAACCACAGCTTGCCATCCTAGTGGGTAAAGATCATAACACATGGGACGTGCACTTACCTGCTATCCGCTTCGCGATGAATTCTGCGGTGACGTACAGCACGGGATACTCACCTGCCTTCTTGACCTTTGGCCGCGAGCTCCGCGCGCCAGCTGATGTGGTAGACGACATGAAGTCCATCGCCCAAAGCGATAACATCGTCACTTCGCTAAGTACTTACCTGAAAAATATGTCCGCTGCTCTCACAGATGCACGCGATGAACATGAGAGAAAGCAAGTCTATCAGAAAAGATACGCAGACCAGCACAGAAGGCCTGCGCCAGATTATGTGGTGGGTGACTTGGTGCTGCTAAATACGCAGGGCATCAACGATGCCAGTAAGAACCAAACCCCCAAGTTCATACCTCGCCGTGACGGTCCATACCGTGTGGCGTCAGTGGCTAGCCCAACCACCTATGTGCTTTGCCACGTAGAGAATAACGAGACCATAGGGAAATACCACGTTTCACAGCTTACTCCCTTCGTTGGTGTTGTGCAACCACCGCTCCAGCCGAAGCGCAAGAGAGGGAGACCCAAAAAGGTTACTACTCCGAACGCGAGGGCGCTTAGTTCGGACTAGAGGGGGAGGATGTAAGACTTATTCTAATAAATACCTGATCATGTTTGGCTGTAGTTACGTACGTACATAATAGTTTCGCATCGAACTTGCTGCATAGCAGCGCGGGCCTATATCCCCCCGCGCTTCTGTACCGCCCCCCAACTGCCATCAACCGTCGCCCGCGCCGCCCGCGCAGTCGAGCCGAGGCAAATTGTCGAACGTACACGCATCACGCATCGACGCTCGATAGCGCGACCATTGACCTTTTTTGTTTCGAACCCGTAAATAAAACCCCTGAGTTCCACTAACACTGAGTTTCCCTTATAAGACTTAAATAGCACATTGATATTAAAAAAAGGCGAATTAGCGTTAATAAATTTTTATTTATGTTGGTAATCTAGGTAAAAGTTCATAAGCGTTAATTTTTTCTAAGTTTATTGTAAGTAAAGTTACCTGGTTGTTGTCTCATAAATCAAATATTTGTTAAAGTTTTATTACCAAAGTAACTTAAAACGCACATACAGAATATTATTATTATGTTATTATTATGTAACAATATTTATGAGTCTCAATTACCTACTCCAACTTTCTATCTTCAAGTGCAATGCTCTTCATAAATAATAATTTTGAAATCAAATACTTGCCGGAAAAGTACTTAAATGTAGGTACTCTTGTATGTGATTTATTAGCAAAATTTTTCGCGAAACCGTAAAAATCGTGTCCACGATTCTGCGGTTATTTGGATCAATTAAAAGATAGAATCGCTTCGAAAAAATCGATTTAAAATCGGTTTTCTTGGCCCCAATTAATCGATCTTCGATTACATCGATTTAAAATCGATATCCCTAGTTGTCCACTGACAGTGACAGACAGCCAGCCATTCGAGCTGAGGCGTTTTTTCATTCGACCATTTCACTGAATGTTGCACCTTTTTCATTAAAAAATCCATTTTATTTGTGGTTATAACGAATTTAATTCATTCAATTTAATGAAAGTCTGTGTGTGTCTAATACCTATAAATCTGGAACCCAGAATGGAGTAGGGACTAAAGCATAGATATCTTATTATATTATTCTAATACACAAGATTTGACAAGATACAAGGCTTTTGGCTTGAAACGCCGCGCCGTCAAAAATTCCGTACCGACCGATTCGAATTTTACCAAAGACAATATAGATGCCAAAAAAGTGGAAGATTGATAAGACGGCGTTTGTTTGTTTCCTTATTCTGAGGTTTGTTTACATAAATATGGTTTACAATGTTCCGTATAGGGATGTTCGAATCCACACAAGGTATTGATACCAATAATATTTTGATACTACTCTTAAGAGTACCTACCTCTAACTAAAGTATCGATACTTACTCATATCGACACTTTTTAGTTTTTTTATGGGACAGATATCGGTGATAATCGGTTTAAAATTTTTGGATATCTGTAATAGTTACGGAATAATCGGCTGGTCACACTTAACGATTACACCCGGTAGAGTCGGGACGCCTCTTAAAACGTAGTGATACTCTTTGCTGTAGTCTGTGAATTTATAAAGCTTCCAAAGACAAATACAATCACTTGAAATTGGGTTCCTTTCTTAGTCTGAGCTTGAAAGCATCTCAATTCTCAATAAATCTGAATTTATTTCTGCTGAATAATGACTGCAACTACAGCAAAAACTTGCAACCATCCTTTGGTCGTGTGGGCTTCATTCTTCCTATGGGTGATATCAATATTGGCAATGCTGTGGTCTTTAATTTTATTTATTTGTTAGTATTAAAAATGTATACGACAAAGTTATTCATTGAGTTCATAGTGTAGGCGTAAGTACCTACCTCGTAGAATGAAACAATAACCTGTACTAATCATTGTGACCTCGATTACCAATTAATCTACTTTTTGTCATAAAAAATGGTCCAGTGCGAGTGCCTCACTTTATTTGAAACCGTCTTTGAATCCCGTGTTTTCATTTTCTTATATTTTTTCATGAAATTGTTAGTTGAAATGGTTATAAATAATGTCTCGCAAAGACGATATTTTTTGATGGTCTTAGATAACGACGTAAGCCCCGGTGGTGGTTGATGAATGATGGTGTCCAACTGGACATAATTACAGGTGGAGTTGGTGTCGGGCTCGACTGTGGAGGTACCACTATCTTATTCGCAAACCCCCCGAAGTTATTCGAGGTAGAGTAAGAGGACAGCTCTCGAACAAGCACAACCAGATGGCCTACCACCATGCCTGGGTTCGATTGATGGCGGTATATCCATCCCACATTGCCGGGCTTTATAATAAACAGACTGGTGACGGGCAGCGGCGTCACTGGTGCGTGGGTTTCAGCACCGCGCTCACCAACCCGCCTGCCCAGCGTGTGTGAGAATGGGCATTTCTTCCAGGAGGACCGCCTACAGTGGCAAAATCTGGAAAGGCCCATGTCCAGCAGTGGACAAAACAGGTTGATGGATGGATGGACATAATTAGCCATTGGAACTCACGTGCGTGCCTATTATTGTATCCCAACGGCTCTCATTATGTCACAGTTTCATAAAATACTGTTATGAATCGCCGTTTTCAGTATTCGTTGCTTAAGAACAGTTTACGGAAATGAATGTATACTAAAGTCGATTCTGAAGGCTTTAATTTTAGTTTTAGTGCTGTCAAAACTTAATTTTTTCCAAAGATATATGAGGTAGTTTCTGTTGTTAAAACTAACGAACTATTTTGGAAAGGAGAAAATTTAGCTTTAAGAGCACTAAAATTACAATTAAAACCTTCGGAATCGGCTTTACTGCCTTTAAACTTAAATTCCTAACTAGTTTAGTTTTTGAGGTAGGCCCCATAACAAAAATGGTCTGCTAGTACATATCGATCAATGTCTAAAAGTGAAAACTTTGATGCTCCTACATATAATTCTTTTTGGGTAAAGTATTAAAAATAAATATATTGTAGTCAATGAGCTCTAGGCAATGAGCTCTAGGCAATGAGCTCTAGGCAATGACGCAAGGCAAGGTAAAGAAATCTCTTATTTCAGGCATAGGTCCCCCTTTAATGTAATTTCTAATTCAATATTCGGTTTTGGGTCAATATTCGACAAAATATTTAAATTTTAGGTCTGTAACTTTACCGTCTACGAGCTAAGACCCGTTAGCATATGGACGGACAGACAGACAGAGCAAAGTGGCATTGCAGTGACCCTTCGTTTGGGCACGGAACTCTAAAAATCAGCTTGCCCTCTTCGGAAAACACCGATTACACAACTCTTTTTTTCTAAGCCGTAGCAAGCGCTACGAGTCCATATTTTTCCCTATTTGTAGACCCGTAGCGTAGGCCTAGCATGAGTTTTGTTCACGATACGACTGCGTAAAATATTTATATGAGAAACACAGACGTATAATATAGTAGCAGACCTAACATTAATAATAAACGCATAGAGTCGACGCGTGGCAATTTTAGCTCAGTGAACTTCGGGCTCTTTTAAATATAAATATTGCTTGTTTCCAAACAAAATATACACTAGGGATTAGTTTAGGAATTAACAAATATGTTCCAAGCATAAGCCAGCCAAAACAACCCATTTTTATAAGTTTCTTCGTACCACGAAGCCTAAATGTAGCTTATTTTTTGTATGGAAACTTGCCACGCTATTTAATCCTTACGTTTGGTCTGCTACTTAGTAATAATTATATGTCTGTGATGTAAAATTGTGCAGCGCCCCTAGCGGCTTACGAGAGGAACCAGAATTTCTCATGCAAAATATATTACGTAACGGTAACGTGTATCGTAACCAAAACCCATGGTAGGCTTACCGCTACGTCGTAGTAATGACGCGTATATGCGTGTAAGGAAACAAATCTCGAGTAAAATTCAGTTATTATCTGATTAATGACATTAATTTATGCAGCCAAGTTCATACTGGAGGCTTAGTAAGTGATCAGAATCACGGATCGATAACAATTTTTGCTAATTTCGTAAATAAATACTTCACCTAGTCAGGCGAAATCTGACTATATAAAAATCGTGAGTAGCCGTTTCAATAGCATTATGAATCTAAACCACGAATCTTTTAGTAGTAAAATGTTTAACTCCCGTACTTGGGGCTGGGCGTGGGCTTGCGTTTGTAGGGAACACGGAAAAAATAATTTGCGAACACAAAAAGTGTCATCGAACCTTAATACTGAGCACTTACCGAGTCTTCAGTATAAATTTAGCTGTATTAATTAATGTCACCGTGTATATACGAGTATGTGGCTGGCATATCGTAAAATTCAGCAAAGCATTATCTACCTAGGCAGATCACATTTCTGTTAAAACAAGGGGGTCAACTCGCTCCCCTACGCTTCGCTTAGCTCCCCAAATTCATTAACATGTAAACCTTACACGCTGCTCTTCTCTCCGCTCGTTATCGCACTTATTTTTAACTTTTTTGAAACATTCATACTTTACGATCTACCGCCGCAAATCATGATATGCTGAATTCTATGATTTGGACGACATATGATATATTTGTGTACATAGCATTTGTAATTTCTATGAAAAAATTGCGCCTAGGCTGCGGTTCCGCCACATATCATGATGCAAGATATCCGCACCGCGTGTCCACTTGACATTAAATTGCGGTTTCTAATTGTACGATAATCGTAGCCGCAAGCCGCTTTGCTTCCATCACAGACTTTGTAGCGTGTAAACATACGCCCTTTGTTTCAGATCTTGGAGATATGCTGTTGTTGACCGAAACGAACATCATCAATGCTTTTCTGTTGCTATCCGGGATGCTGATGCTTCCAACTAACATTTACCTACTGTATGCTATTTCAAAAGGACAGAAGATTTGGTTTAGTATACTTATTTCGATTGATGTATATAAGAATCCCCGGAGCACGCGTGTGGACTGTAAAACTCAGCTCCTTTTTGCCAAAGTACATAAGAGTTTAGTTTTTCAAGAGGGCCTGGGACGATAAGTTCCGACATTCATTTGGTGTGACGTTCCTTAGTCGATTTAGTTTCAATGAACCTGTATCACACTAATATTATAAATGCGAAAGTTTGTGTATGTGTGTGTGTGTATGTTTGTTACTCTTTCACGCTGAAACGGCTGGACGGATTGGGATGAAATTTAGAATGGATATAGCTTATACCCTAACTTAACACATAGGCTACTTTTTATCCCGTAAAAAAGCATGGTTCCTGTAGGATAGATCAATATAATTGAAAAATTAGGTTTATCCCGAAAAAAATTATGTCGTTAAACCGTATAACACGCGGGCGGAGCCAGGGGAAAAAGCTAGTTATATATACACGGACTGCAGAGCTTTAAAATTAATTTGATCAAGTGCGAGCTGACTCGCGCACAAAGAATCCCCACCTCCACACAATACGAGTACGGAACCCTAAACATACCAGCTATATAGCAACATAAAGGCGACAAAAATCTAGGCGGTAAAATGGTACCACTTTACAAACAATTCAGCATCCTTTGAGTACGGAACCCTAATTTTACTATTTTCGTTTTAGTTTAGAGTATGTGTGTAAATTTGAAACTTATATGTATACCATCTTTAAGATAGAGCTAAACTAAAACAAATAACGTTAAAATTACTACTTTTTCGAGGTTTACATGGGAACCCCCCCTTAGGTTTAAATTGTTTTTATTTTGATTATTTTCCGTGGTAGAGGCCATAGTAACAACATTCTGTGGCAACTTCAATTTTTTATATATTACGGTTCAAGATGTAGACCCTTGTAACAGACGGACGGACAAACAGAAAGACAGACAGCGGAGGCTTTGTAATAGGGTCCCGTTTGGCACCATTCGGGTACGGGACTTAAAAATACCGGGCACGGCATCGGAGCCTGGTACCGTTAATCTTGCTTCTTTTACCATAAATCTGAACCCACAATAAATACTGAAGGTTCATAGTACAGATGTCCCAGTAAAGTGGACTTAAATACTAGTATTGGAGCAAATGATTCCCGGAAAGGCCGAGCGACGAAAACTAAAACGTCAATTTAATTTTGTGATCTACTACCCTCCTGGGAGTGTATTTTTGAATCATTCGAATTTCTATTTGCGTATGAATGCATCATTCGCATACGAAAACTTAAAATCAGTATTGTATTCGTATGAAATTGAAATTCGAATTATTCAAAAATACACTCCCTGGGCCGCGTTCATATTAGGGTTCTCGACACGGGTTCTATTGCCATTTCTGTCGCACGCTTTGAAAACTGTATTCGCTATCCTGCTGTCAGTGTCGAAACCTGACGAAAGTGTCAATTAATGAACGGGGGTCTGACTGTGCTGTCTGCATTTTATTACATTACTACAAGCGGCAGTATTTCAGTCGGTAGAATGTTGGCCTCTCAATCTTGGGAGCCACGTTCGATTCCCGGTCGGGAATGCACCAATAAGTTTCTCGGAATTTATGTGATGTAATATGTGATATAATATGTAATATATGCATAAATATATTTGTATTCTTATACTACTTACTGAACGGTGAAGAAAAATCTCCTAAAAAGCGTGTTGTACGGCGATAGGGCTCAGCCACAACCCATCATTATGAGATTACGTCCCATACGGTGAAATACGGGTGTACCAAGTGTGGACTGTAACCATTTTTCAGTTGTTATTTTTATATTTTCCTGTTGCCATTATTTTTCAATAGAATTGTTATAGGTATAAAGATTTACAGCAAAAATTTTTTTTTCAAGTCTTAGGTGATTGACAATATATGACTATTCAATGGGAAGTGATAGGGGGAATCGTAATCAATAAATACAGGGTTCTACTCTCCTTAATCGTTTGGTATCGTCTCTTTCCAATATCTAGCAAAAAATTGTTAACCAGTCCATCCATCCATTCATCCATCCATCCATCCATCCATCCATCAGCATGTTTCGTCCACTGTTGGACATAGGCCTTTCCAGGATTTCACCACTCTTGGCGGTTTTCCTGGAAGAATTGCCCATACTCACACACACACCGGGCAGGCGGGTTGGTGAGCGCGGTGCCGAAACCCTTGCACCAGTGACACCGCTGTCCGTCACCGGTCTGTTTGATATAAGCCTCGGCAATTAGGGATGGTTAAACCGCCATCCATCGGTATCAGGCAATGGTGGGCCGCCTGGTTTTGCCTGAGAGCTGTTCTCTTACTCTCCCCCGAATAACCGATTTGCGAATAGGTTAACCAGTCACTTTCTACATTTTATGAGAGATTTGGCACATTTGCCTTTTGTAGAGTTATCATCACAAGCCATTCATAACGCGATAAACAAAAGTCGTATGAAAAGTAAATCGTGTGAAAAAGTTTCAAGAACACACGACTTTTCACGACTTCCGTTCGACGTATGCTTAACAGATTTACCCCTACTTTCAGTTACAATATGAGAGTGTTCTGCTGCCCTCTGTGGTTCTGCAAACTGTGCATAGTTCTCGTGTGCATCACCGGAGCAGCGTTGTGCATAGAGCGGATACACAGTACTCAACATCTAGTCCACAATTCCTTCACCACGGCTTTGAAAGGGTACAAAAATGTTACCCAGTCCAAGCGCTTCGTTGATAACATTCAATGGATCATGAAGTGTTGTGGGGTAAGAATATAATTTTATAATATTAAGTTATTTAATTCAAAGTGAAAAGTAACTTATTTATTTTTAAGTCATGTTAGTCATCCACACTTTTCACAGACGATTACATTTGTATTTTTAAACATGTCTGTGTATCCTTTCGGCGGTTAATGACCACAATTGTGTAGCTTTAATAAACTTGAATAAAAGTATATTTACATATTATACATCTTATAATAACAACTTAAATAAACTAATTACCTACAGATAAATAATAATCTAAAATATAACTAAGCAATTCTAAAAGCAATTGATAAAAAACTGGGTCCAGGTCGCTGGCCCTCGGTAGGGTGCCTAGAATGTTGGCTACATTACCTGTCTGGATGGCCAGACTAATTCTCTGGCCGAGGTAAGCACCAGCCCTCTGATCACCCCCCTTTGTCCACAAAAATCCATCCTAGACGTCGACCAGGCGCGATGAAAGTTCCTTATAAAGTTTTTTGTGTGTAGCTGATACCATGAACTCAAATATACTCAAATACATATTTACATATATGCTTGGTGCTTCGTGAAATGTTTTTTTTTTATGTTTCGTGCTTCTTTATATAGTAGTAAATACATAGTTAATCTTTTTATTTCTTTTTACTACGTAACATAGACAAATTCCATGCTAAGTAATGTAATGAAGTTAATATACATGTGAAAATAAAACTAGAAATTTCGCTACCCCAACGTTTATTTTTGTCCACACAGCACACAGTAGTAGTGATTTGAATTTATGAATTATAATTCAATAAATTATGATGCCTATAGGTCGTAAGCAATTCTCAAAAAGGTCGACAATAATTTATGTACTACGAAAATATTTTCTCCAAGATTGCTAGCAGTGAACTTCTTCTATACTTTATGCACTGTCCAGCCCTTTGTATAACTACGTTTTGTAGCTTCAAGCATTTGAAGACACACTGATTGACGTAAGTGATCATGTTCGATGCACATACGGGAATGTAGACCCTCGGACAATTACAGCTCTTCATTTTGTCGAGGTCTCTTAGACCTTTCATCGGTATCTCGTACGGGTAAAATATATTGTACTTTTTCATGACCGCCTCGAAATCAGTTTTATTTTCTGGGTATAACGGGATCCTGGAGGTCGTTATCTTGACTTCTGAAATTTCAATTTCAAAATTTATTGTTCATGCTACTTGAACTTGTACCGCAGTATTTAAGAATGCAAATGAGTAGGTCAAGATGCGATCAAAGTCACGATGTAACATTGTTGTGATGAAAACACTTGAACTTTTTCACAAATTATATTTACAAATTATTCTACCCAACCGGTTTCGCTATGTAAAAGCATCATCAAGGGCTATAAATTAAAATAAATACATATTTATAAACAATGTTTGCATTGCTAGATGTCCGTGCAATAAACGATGCTTATTTTGCAAAACCGGTTCGGTAGAGTAATTTGCAATATAAGTTGCGGAAATGTACAAGTGGTTTCATCACAACAATCTATGATAATGTCGATAATCTCAACAATAGACGTCGTGATGTAAATGAAACAGAGTCCCGAGAGAAAAATGTTATGTAATCGTAGAGTAAATCGGCCAGGTAATACTAATAATAATAAGACAACATTTTGTAACCATTCAATAATTTGATCCTTATTGCACAATTTCTTTAAAAACACTCTCAAGTTTCACTTGGAAAACTTGCAACCAATCCAATCCAGTCCAACGCCTAGCACTCTGGACAGTTAGATCAAATCTGAATTAACTGACTAAATGCTCCCATTTCAACATGTAGACTTCGACCGTGGCATTATTGTTATCACCCTTATGAAGAAACCATGCTGCCAAGCGACAGGTCAGACTCAGTGGTTACAGGCAAATGCTTAGTATAGGCATATGATAACTGGTATAGGTCCTTCGTCCGTTAGCAACTTCCGTAGATTTTAAAGACATGATAAAAATATTAGCCAATACTTAAATAACTTAAATAACTTACGTCCATTAAGATTTTCAATTTGAAAAATAACAAAAACTAGAATAAAATCTGAAATATTAAGCTTAATTCAGAAAATCATTTCAAGAAATTTCATTTAATGTAAGCAGTTATCTTATCTACTTATTTATATCAGGGCTACACCTGTGTCAAAGCCCGCTAAAATCTACTATGCGTCTTAATTAAGAATGTGATCGCCCCCGCAGATAACTTCACTGACAGTCCTATTCTTAATTTAGACGCATAGTAGATTTTAGCGCAATAAGACGCAGGCGTAACCCTAGCATTGGAAAACGTATTATTAAGAAATGAAAAATTTACAAGTAAAAAAAATTGAGTTTGTGTGTTCCATAAATGCAACTTTGTAAGAACTACCTACATTTCTAAGAAGAAAGATAAAATTAATTTATTTTCCGCCTGAGAGGTTAACGTTTGAAATTCAATTAACTTTAACAACAATGTTTTTAATTAATCTAATTTATACGATCTCCTCATAATAAAACGAAATTCTGAAAATATTTCTAACAAAGAACTACGCTTTGCTAGGTTTTTGTTACCATATTCGTATGGTAATATATATTCGTATTATAATAGTTGTTTACTTATATCTAATAAAGAGATACGATACTTCTCGTATAATAATGAGATAATAATAATAATAAATAAACTTTTATTTCACATGAACATTCATACATATTTGTGAATAATTCTACCAAACTACATAATACATAGTTTGTAGGCAGAAAAAGCTCCCTTTTACTTTCCATGTTTATATTTTAATTAGAACAAAAAAAAACAAATAAAAAGTTATTTCTTTATTTCTATGAAACAATATTGACTTTAACTTGATTGGTTTTTTAATTTATTTTTAAATACAGGTTTACTGCTTATGCTTCTTATTTAATATTGTATACTACTCGTATTATGAATTTTGGGTACAAGATATTTTCTATGCCTCTGGCCGTAGTAATTTATGACTCGAGGTACATTAAGTATATTTTTTTCTCTTTTTCTATTACTATTATCACTGTTATGTAGGTTACTAACAGGAAACTTAAAATCCTCACACCCATAACTATCCAAGGCGGGTAGCATCGATACCTTCTCATGGACTGGCAATATTTTACATCTTAAAAGCAAGTTATTATAATCTTTTTTACATTGAGTTTTTGTCTTTTGCTCAACTAATTGTATAAGCATCTAATTTGAATTGTTTTGACTTTCTCTAAATATGACTTAAACCATGGACGAATTAAATGTTCTCCCGTAAGTACTCAGTCCTTAAATAAGAAAGTCTATGTCAGTGTACTACGCTGATACTTAATTCATATTATTTTTTTCTTCTAAAGATATTTATTGTAAAGATTAACTTTGACTTGTAGAAAGTATACTTTATGTATCTATTTTACAAAATAAATATTTTGATTTGATTGATTTTATTTGATATATAGAGCCATCTAATGCGAAACATTTTTATATATTCTTTATTCTGTTATTTTTATATATTAACTTACTTCCCGAAACTAAGTGACGTCGAAGTATAAGGTGACTTTAATTTATGCAGCCAAATTCTTACTGAAGACTGATCGATGACCCTTTTTGTGAAATTCGTAAAATATTCTTTTCGTTTTCCTTACAAATGCAAGCCCAGCCCCTGGGTAAGTGGTCTGTGCCCAGCCCCGAGTCAATTTCTATGGGACGTCAAGATTTTATTTTGTGAAATTAGGAAAAAGTATTATCGACCCATGTTACTGATCACTTACCAAGCCTCCATTATGAGTATGGCTGCATAAATAAAAGTCACCTTGTATGTATATCTTGCTTATAGTATCTAGAGTTACTCTGGCCATCAATCGTGGCATCGTAAAGCTACTAAAGTACTAAAATGCACGGAACCGCGCATTTTACCGTAGAATAAGGGAAAAGTTGTGATTCGCTGCATCTGTACTTACTGGATGGATTTTTAGAAACTGAAAGGCCGAAAACTAAAGATAGTTCTTACTCGTATACCAAGAATGTTTACTATGGAAATAAGTTGTTCAATAAAAAAAGGTTCATAGCTAAATACTTGACCAAAAATATATTGTAAACTGCTGACATTTTTTTTTCGCTTTTTCAGGGTTGTATCCACATTACAAGTTAGATATGTCGTCGGAATGTCGTAGAATTCGGCATATCATCAGATCGTCAAGTACATATAAAGTCGAAAGTCGTAGTAAGGTGCGAAGACGAGTACAGCGAAGAGGAACGTGTTAGGTTTATATGTAAACTGGTAGTTCGCTCCAAACTGTGAATTCGCGCTCGCCCGATTCGCGTTTGTCCGATTTGGATCATGTTTAAAATCCAATATTATTTTTGCCTTATTTCCTCGCCTGCCAAATTTCATGACATTCCGATCAACGATATTCGAGTTATCGTCCAACAAAAATTCATAGATACATACATAAAACGCCGGATTGTTCAAGTAACTCGCTTCGCTCGCTCGTTCAAATATGTATATACTAGTAGTTCAGCCCGAACTGTGAACTTGCGCTTGACCAATTTCTGCCTGACCGATTTGGCTCATGTTCGAAAATTCTTTTTGTCTTATTTACTCGCGTACCAAATTTCATTACGTTCCGATCAAGGATACTCGAGTTATCGTCGAACAAACATTCATACATAAATTTCAATAAATTTGATGAACTATGGAAAACAGAGCGAAGCGAGGCGACCCCTCTTGTTTTATTAGTAGGATTTTTTTAAAAAGTCGGAATCCACTTAAGATCTTATCTTCCAATGAATGGCATTGTCATCTATTGTTAAGTTCCACCGCTAAATGAGCAGTGCATAACGAAACTCATAACCAACAAAATATTTTATGTTAATAGCAACTTTACCACCTAAACAAAAAGGCTCAAATTTGAACGCCAAGTCGCGAACGCATATCAGATTTAGTTTTTGAAATTGGAAGCGGCAGCCATTTTGTGTGTCAGTTACAGGATGATTATGTAATGGCTTTCGGAAACTTAAATACTGTTTTTCTTTATAACATTCATATAAAATTATGTAAAAATCTTAAATCGTTTCAGTCTGTATCACAACTGTACCTTGCTGCCGCTTTCAATTTCAAAAAATACTATCTGGAATGCGTTGCCGTTCAAATTTGAGCCTTTTTTTAAGGCGTTAAAGTTGCTATTAACAAACAATAATTTTGTTGTTTATGCGTTTTGTGTTGCTGCTAATTAGTGATGGAACTTAACAATAGAACAATGCCATTCATTGGAAGATAAGCTCATAAGCCGATCCCGACATTAAAAAAAAATCCTACTAAGTATAACAGAAATACGATTTTCCTAGGCAGATTATGATATGTCAAACTCTAATATATGCCGACGACATGTAGACGAGTATTATCAGCAGTTGTCAAATTCATCCGTGTTCGTATGTTTGGAATACCCACTGTAATTTAGGCGGTTATGAAAGTCAATTGAAAAGCAATTGTGCCTGGAAAAGATGCTGACCGCCTCAATATTGTATTATTGCAGCTTTATTCGTACAAGGATTGGTTTACTTACGACTGGTGCGACAAGATCGGAGATGATATTGAATACTTTGGCTTCAAGCGAGATACTCACGCGGATAGCGTCCCTTTAAGGTTAATTTTTTTTGCTATTTGAATATTAAACTGAATACAGGACGTTGAAATATTAGTTTTTAGGGTTCCGTACCCAAGGGGTAACCAACGGGACCCTATTACTAAGACTCCGCTGTCCGTCTGTCTGTCCGTCTGTCACCAGGCTGTGTCTCATGAACCGTGATAGTCAGACAGTTGAAATTTTCACAGATGATGTATTTCCGTTGCCACTATATTAAAAAATACTAAAAAACAGAATAAAATATTATTAAAGGGGGCTCCCATACAACAAACATGATTTTTTTCCGTTTTTATTGATAATGGTACGGAACCCTTCGTGCGCGAGTCCAACTCGTACTTGGCCGGTTTTTTTTAAACGTAGAACCCTTCTAGCTTTGAAACTAATACATGAATAGAAATTTGGCAACCGAACCGTAATCTTGTAACTGTAGGTTCTAAGAAATAAAATCAACCCGCAGTTACTAATATCCATATACCAAATATGACCGTTTGATCTGTAAACGTTTAGTTTTCACAAGATTAATTTGAAAAACCATTTTTTTGTTGTTGCCCTAATTTTTCAATATAATTTCCTTAAGGGGATATAGTACCTCACTTCGCTTCGCATGATCTGCTTTATACCATACTAATGCTATTGATTCCATAAAATTTTCTCGATCGAAAAAATTTACAATGTTACCTCCAAACCTTACAATAAATCGATAGCATTCAATGAATACTTGAAATTAGATCTGAAACTTTGCATAAATACATAACTGATATTAGTATAAAGCAGCTGCAGACTGTTCCATAAAAATGTTATTTTTGTGGGGAAATTGGGTTAAGTGAAAACGTTTTGAACCATTTTTTTATAAAATCAACTTTAATTCGAGTGCATTGCAAAAAACTAGAAAAAATCCATTAGAAACAAATGTAAAGACAAGAATTCGAAGAAATTATTTTGCTTAAAAACATATAAAAGACTAATATTATTATTTAGTCATATTTGTATGGGGTATATAATAGTAAATCCATTTTTTTGTGAGTATTTCATAATACCATAGCTATAAATTTTGTCAATCTTTTTTGGACTATTACTAATTTTTCCCTGTCATTTATTCGACTGATGACGCCCTCATAGAAGAAGCTGAAATATATCGACAAAATTGCGTTTATTTTTTACTAATCCCTTACAAATATTAGGAGATAAAAAGCGTTGACAAAGCAATTATGATATTATTATTATTAGCATTTTATTGATAAAAATCTCAAACTTGTTTTAGGAGCTCATGTGGCTACCCCAAAATTTTAAATGCTACCCATATGGTGTATTTTTGTGCAGCGAACATTACATTAGTGGTGAGGGGCTAAAACAATCATCATCATAAGGTGCCATCCTTAAAATGACATTTTTGTAGGTCAGTGCCTCAGTGGGCTAATTTGCCAAAGCGGCGTTTTTATATTAAAAACTGTTTTTACTCCCCTAAGATGAAATAATTACGTGTCACGATGATTTATTTTATTTATGTTCAGCGTGATTTTCGACCTTATTAGCGTGCACAAAACAAGACGTAAGCTCCAAGGAAATATTAGTGTATGAAAATTCATTACTTCTCTCTCCGATTTACCTGTTAAAGAAGCAGGGGACTGAAGTGAGTTGAAAAGTTTCATTTGTGTGCCAGGCATGACCGGCTTGAACACCAAACTTGCATACGCCGCAAATCGGCTGCGTAAAGAGTAAAATTACGCAACTTGATACAAGTGAATTAATTTCGTGTTTTTTGAATTAGTTTTAGTAAGTAGTTTGCAGAAAAGCAGATGATTGCATTGCGTGATGTGTTTAATTATTCCTCTCGATCGAGCTTCAATCGTTATTTGAAATATTTTTTTACTTTCCGCTTGGTTTGATATTCTCGTATTGTTTTACAGTTGCTGCAAGAGTGGATCGTGCATTACCAACTATTTGGCGGAACTGGGCACCCATACCATAAACACGATCGGCTGTGGGGAATCCATGCACCGAATTATCAGGATGTCATTGATTACCAACTTAGCTATGTTCCTGAGCATTATATGTTTGGAGGTGACTTATTTTTATTCTTCTTCAAGTAAACTAAAAGCTTACTACTATAGTGAACTACACCCCTGACTCATCCAACATATATTCATATTATAACTCATCCGAAATTACCATTAATTTATTATATCTGTGTTTATTTATGTATTTATACGAGGGGTGGCTGAAAAGTAATCTACCTGACTATGAAAGAAAATACATGGATTAATAATTTATTTTTTATTTTTCAATATAGTCCCCTGCAACTGAAATGCACTTACGACATTTGTCAATAAGTGACATCATACCATTAAAATAATAATTATTATTTTGTTCGTCAAAATAGTCATTCACAGCGTCCTTCATCTCTTCGTCTGTTGAAAATCTGCGCCCTCTCAAATTTTTCTTTAAATTTTTAAATAAGAAGTAGTCAGAGGGAGCCAGGTCTGGACTATAGGGTGGGTGGTTGATCTCTGTAAAGCCGTTTTTTGTCAGAGATGACCGCGCCTTAAAGGCCGTGTGCGCGGGTGCATTATCATGCAAAATCAAAACGCCTTTGCTAAGTTTGCCCCTCCTGTCTTCTTTTATTTTTTTGCGTAGCTGGTCAAGTAAGTTCGCATAGTATTCAGCATTCATCGTGGTGTTTTTTGGCAGGTAATCTATCATAAGAATATCCTCAACATCCCAAAAAATGGTTGCCATTAGTTTGCCCGCTGACAGCCGGACCTTAAACTTCCTTGGTGGTTTTTCCCCTTTAAATTTCCATTGCATCGATTCTTGTTTGCTTTCGGGATCCCACTGACGAATCCAAGTTTCATCACAGGTCACTATTCGCAAGATAGTTTCTTCCTCTTTATCCTTTACCAAGTCTAAAAATGACTGACAACATTCCACACGCCTTTGCTTATCAAACGGGGTCAACATTTTAGGCACCCAACGTGCGCTCACCTTGGACATTCCCAAATGTTCATGAATTATTTCATGAACTCGTTCCTTGCTAATGCCAACATCTCTAGCTATTTCCCACTGCTTAATTCGCCGATCGGCAAGGATCAGTTTCTTCACTTTTTCCACATTATCTGCGGTAACTGCAGAAATGGGCCTTCCACTACGGGGATCGGCTTCTAAGCTCACACGGCCTTGTTTAAACTGCTTTGACCAAAACTTTATTACAAATTCGGAAGGACATGAATCTCCGAACACCTTGAACATGCGCTCTCGGATCTGCGTCGGCGTATTCCCTTCTTTACCGAGGAATTTAATCACAGCGCGATACTCAATTTTATCCATTTTTAATTTTATTGCAACTTGATGAAAACGAAGACGCGCCAAAAAAAAATTGAACTCGTAGAAACAAATAAGTGTCATAATTTTTAAAAAAGGAATAAACAAAGAATACGAGAATATAGTGACCAGTAACATTTTTTAAACTTTCTTTAACAAAGGAGATTTTATATCAGCCACCCCTCGTATAAGTAAGTTTATTCTATACAATTTCTTTTGTTTATGTTTTTGTATCACTTTATTATAGCGGTAGGAATCCCTTATTAATAAGTCTATACTCACGTATTTTACTTTATTATCATTCTTTCTTTTTTCATTTGCATCCTCCCTTTTTATGTTTTTTTCCTTATCTACTATTTCACCCAAAGGTTGCCTGGAAGATATTGCTGTTAGCAATAAGTGCCGCTTTTGTACTCTATGAAATATTTTAAATATATTTTCATGTTTTGTGTAAATGTACATTAAGTGTAATAAATAAATACACCTTTATCAGCTGCTACATTCAATGCTGAAGTTGGGCATATTGGTACAAATGTAGTACTCAGTGTAATCTATAATAATAATATACTAATAAAAAAATCCTGCCTGTAGATTGAATATTTTTGTGAAATTATGAATGAAATGGGTTATTAGTATTGCACTGACGCCAAAAATACAATTTTTAGGATTTTTGTCTGACTGTCTGTCTGTGTATTTGTATGTACCTATGTTCCATTTTAACTCGAGAACCTCTCGATGGATTTGGGTGCGGTTTTTTATTATCATGGTAGTGGCCCTGGTCAACATATTGGCTATAAGGGATGTTCATAAAATAACGCCCAAGCTGAAAACGGGGCAGAGATTAAATCAACGCAGGCGGAGCCGCAGACGAAAGGCTAATTTAATCGACTATTGTGTCTGCGGTCGCGTTTACAAACGAAGTGTACACAGAAAGAACGCGAGATGTCGTTTTTTTTTTCAGATTGTGATGCCAAGTTGTTTAGATTGCATTGAAGTATGGTAAATCTTTACGTAGATAATAGTCATGACTAGGCACGTTTTCTCCGGTTTCTTGCTTGGTATGGCATCAAGAAACCGGAAAAAAACGTGCCTAGTCGTGAAAGTTTTACTACGTAAAGATTTTGTAGAAAGGATAACTGTATTGAATATCAACTTGTTTGTAACTTTATAAGTGCCATTGTGAAAATATTTACTTTGAGACAAATGACACGTCCTTTCCGTGTACCCTTCAAATGAGCTTTTGATCGCTGGACTTTCAACCATAATTCCATGGGCCTCAATAGATATTTTGGATTTATTGTCCAAAATACTTGTCCTGAACATAAATAGGTACTGAGCGGGGAAAAAAAATAAAAAAATGGTATTTGTGTTAGAAGTAAAAGCCATCAAGATTTTCTAAAAAATATTGTTTAATGTTTATTGGTACTAACAGCTATACCTACATGTTGGAGATATATTTAAGTATCTTGAAATGAAATTAAATGGATACTTTATTTCTGCAATGTAGGTACATAAATACACTTATCGCACGTTAGGATATACTAAACAAGTAAAATAATTAAATTTTAAAGGGGAAAATACAATATTAATATTAAATTAGGTTTTGGGTTTTGCTTATACTTAATAAGTTAATACACGTACATGAACTACATTAAAAGTATATTTAATGTATACAATAATATTTATAGTATATGATAATGATAGCCACCCATATACTACGAGTAAATACTGATACCTTACATGTATAGAAACAGGTAGAGAAACAAACTTACCTAGGGCTAGTTATAGACAACAGGTTTAACTGGAGCAAACATATCGAAAAAGTTTGCAAAAAGTTACGAGCGATTATGGCCAAATTTTATTTAAAAAAAACAGAGTTCCATTTCAAATTCTATTAAAAATGCACAAAACCTTAGCTGAGAGTATTATTTCATACGGCCTAACCAGTTATGGAAGAACTTTCCCCTCTTACCTAGAAAAAATAAATAGGATTAAAGGAAGAATGTTGAAACTAATTACGCCATCCAAAATTAGAATAATTATGAAAAATCCAAACTGTATATTCCAATACTGCAAGATACTTTCGGTTCATGAAAAAATTAAACTTAATCTACTTATAGAATAATATTTCTGCTCAGAGATACAACATAAAGTAGAACATAACACTATAACACGAAATATTACAAATAAAAACCTTAAAACTACGTCATACCACAATTTTTACGGAAAAAGAACTTCAAAATTTATAATACCGCGCCTAATTAACTTACCTCCCGAAATAAAACAAAAAATAAATTTAAAAAATCACTCGTTTATATTAAAGAAGTACTTTCTAACTCTTATCCCTGAATGATTTACTTACTATTTATTCATTATCGCACCGTCGAAATATGGAGCAACCTGTATATTAAAATCAGTACCTACAAGTACAAAGCCACAGTTATACAAACTATCCTAGGAAGCTAAGGTATTCGATAATAGCCCTTATGTCTATGCTATTAGTAATTCTATAAACCCCCAGATAACTGTGTAACAACTTTGTCAATTTGTGTTATGTGAATCAGAATACAATATCAATAACCTGTGCCAAGCTAACCTTTTATGCATCTTAATAAGACATAATGTTTTTCTGTCTGAACTTATAAGTGTAAACATTTTTTGTTGTTTATTATGTAAGTATTTTTGTAAGTGCATTTATCTCGCTACCTAGAATCTAGATTTTAATTAATTATTTTGTATCGTCGACTCCAGGACCAAGACAAACCAAACATGGTTTCATGGTTCTGAATTACTTGTAAAAAAAATGTTGTTTTTCTAACTGGAAATAAATAAATAAATATAAATGTATGCCTAACTCCGCCCATTCGATTAGTCTTAAGCTTTTTTTCGATCATCATTATATTAATACATAGAAAGTACAGGACAAAAGAAGGTCGGATAATCAGGCCAAAAGTTAAGTTACACAGTATAAAAAATTAAATGAAATTATTGATAAATCCTCCTGTTCTATCACTCCTATTGTCTTTTACAGTCAGAATAAATTTTGTATATCTATCTATAAAATATCATTTTGAAAATAATATTATAATATGAATTTTTGTATTGCAACAACACTTAGCCTTAAAAATAAATTAAGTACATACAATATAATAAAGTCTTTCATGTGCATTTCGTAATTGTTCTTGTTTTTTCTTTAATGCATATTGTTTTTTTTTTATTTCCAGCTAGTTATCTTGAGATACAGCGGCCACCAAGGCTCTAATACAAAAAATAATTCAAATGCAGATAGCGTTCCAGAGTATCAAGTGGTACAGCATTTAATGAAAGTGAATGAAAAATTCGAAGCATCGAGTGATTCCTGTAACATGGACCCTGAGTAGAGTAATTTTAAAGTTTTTTTTTGCCTTTTTATAGCCGTGTGTGCGTTAAAATTGAAACTACGGTTTAGCTAGCCGGAAAACTTTACGTATCTTAGGCCCGTAGCGCTGGCAAGAGTTGAGGTCCTTTGAACTGGGTTTTTATAATAATGGATTTTATTTCGTTATTCAAGGAGTTTTAAACTAAGTATTTTTTTATATACCTACGTATAGTAAACGAGTGTGCTGTCTTTAATAAATACATATTTAATTGTATGTTTTAGAAAACGCAGCATGTCTTTTATTTCGAACATGTTTTGTGGGTATATAATGAAGAAATATTGTGATGTATGTGTTGGCTTGCCCTTGTCTATGTTTCTGGAATATTTTAGAAAAAATAAGGATCAACGCTCAAATCTTAAACAGAATGATTGATGACAAGGATCCGGATTATTGGAAAAAAACTGGTCAAGTGCGAGTAGGACACGCACCCTGAGTGTTCCGTTCATACCGTTTATAAAACAAACGTATTCCACGACTAGTTTTACAAGACCACCTCAACTGGACACTTATGAATTAAACTCTATGACATGTGGCCAAAGGTCTAATTAGGTTAGACATTTATTTCTCCTTATATAATTAAATATAGGTAATTTTCAGTTTTTTCCAAACTTTCTATACGGAACCCTACACTGCGCGTGGCCCAACACGCACTTGGCCGGTTTTTTTAATTATCCTGCGACATCTACAATGTCATATAACACAGAAACACAAAGAGTACGGTTACAGTTTTAATGTAATGCAATCAAAATTATTGTGATGCAAAATGTAAATTTTTTTTTTTTTTTTTTAATAAAAATTAATATTTTTAATTATTTAATCAAAATTATTGAAAACAAGCAGCTTTTCCTGTAAACTTCATTAGTTTGGGTTTTTAAAAGGTATTCATTAATGTAGATTTAAGAAAATACAAAACCAAAGCTTAGTAAATACAACTCGAGGTAACCAGTTGTCTTAAAACTTCGGGCAATGATTTAGTTTCTGTTTAAATCTTATAAAATTATTGTTACACATATGACATGAATGTATATTTTATAGGATTAAAATACATTTTTGCCCCCATCTAGTTACTATTTGTCAGCGTTTATTAAATTTAAAATAATCAGGTATGTATTAATACCTAAACTAATATATTAAGTACTTACTAAATGCGGGTAGCTTAACATTCCAACTTTCGTAATTTGATTAGGACATTCAAAAATAATACTTTTATAGTAATAGAAAATGAAAAGTAAAAGTAAAATGCCAAGTTCTTGCTCTCCCGCTCTAGATACTCTCCTTCTCCTTTCACATCTCGCATCTTCTTTCTCAAGGGATAGTATAATCGTATTTTTTATTTATCTGTCTCATTACCACAAATCAAATCAAATCAAATCAAAATGTATTTATTCCATTATTATTAAATACAAAGCCAAATACAAATTTATGTTTTGGGTTATTATCAAATAAATTATAATTAAATACATGAATTAGGAAATGACCACATAGTAAAATAACAAAATCAAATAACTACTCCAGCCAGTTGCATGTTATAAAAGGTACCTATTTCTATGCCCACTTGTTTTGGTCTTTCACAGAAAAAATGTTTTTTTTTTTGGTTTAACAGTAAAAGCGTTAACTCAAAATCGAATGGTTACATTAGAAAGCGATGGAACTTTTAGTTATTACTACGCCGAATGCTGCCACAAACGAAATGGCCAACCGATGCATCCTTTACTAAGTTCATTGATACAATTCGTAGCTAGCGTAGGCGCTTTGACTGCGCTGATGCAATGAAATCCAATTTGAATTCACCGAATAGTTACATAAAGTTATAAATAAAAAACTATCCGTTTTACAGTATATTTAGGGTCAGTTTTAGCGTGGTTTTAGCTAAAATTTCAAAAGTGTACGTACATGTACTGCTCTTCATTAGCGTAAATAGGATTTGTAGTTGGGGGAGGGGGGGGGGGGGCAGCCTCCGGCTCCAACTCATGAAGGCATCAACAAGTATCTGTTCTTGATTATGAAATCGTAATAAGATAAATAGAAATAACCCTACATAAAACGAGATCACACGCAAACCAAAAACAAAACAAATAATGACTTCAATTGGATAACGCATTTTCTTACATCAAGACATCCGTATTTCTGGAGGGATTCATATGGCACTCTGGGGGGACTAAGCCCCCCTGGCCTCTACCTTGTAACGCCTATGGGGATATCTGAGATTTACAACATGGTTTTTTCAGAGGCAGCACTAGATATTTGGAATTAGCACACTTAAAAGAACTAAATTAAGTTTCAAGGTAAATTCAATATAATTTCAGCATTATCATGCTTTCCCCCCTGTCTCCGACCCCGCTGATATTCATATTTAGCACACTTAAAAGAACTAAATTAAGTTTCAAGGTAAATTCAATATAATTTCAGCATTATCATGCTTTCCCCCCTGTCTCCGACCCCGCTGATATTCATATTTAGCACACTTAAAAGAACTAAATTAAGTTTCAAGGTAAATTCAATATAATTTCAGCATTATCATGCTTTCCCCCCTGTCTCCGACCCCGCTGATATTCATAATTAGCACACTTAAAAGAACTAAATTAAGTTTCAAGGTAAATTCAATATAATTTCAGCATTATCATGCTTTCCCCCCTGTCTCCGACCCCGCTGATATTCATATTTAGCACACTTAAAAGAACTAAATTAAGTTTCAAGGTAAATTCAATATAATTTCAGCATTATCATGCTTTCCCCCCTGTCTCCGACCCCGCTGATATTCATAATTAGCACACTTAAAAGAACTAAATTAAGTTTCAAGGTAAATTCAATATAATTTCAGCATTATCATGCTTTCCCCCCTGTCTCCGACCCCGCTGATATTCATATTTAGCACACTTAAGGCCTGGTCTTTAACATTTCAATGCTTTTTGCTTGAATATGCTGAGTCAACTAACTACATGATCAATGTAAAACCCACACAATTTTTTCAGACCTTTATCTTTCTTTTCTAAAGACAGTTACCTAATTGGACACATTTCACTCGATAGGCTTTATCTTTAAGCAATAAATATATACGTTTTTTAACTAAGCGGCTTGAGTTTTATGTCTGAAATTACTGCCATAGCAAGAAACATAATTTATTTTACTAGTATTTCGCCCCGAACTTTGAACTCGCACTAGCCCGATTTGCGCTTGACGGTGTCGGCCCATGTTTAAACTTAAAAATTCTATTTGCCTTATTTACTCGCCTGCCAAAATTCATGACATTCCGATCAACGATACTCGACTTATCGTCGAACAAACATTCATACATACATACAAACGCCGGATTGCTCTCTTCGCTCGCTCATTCAACAATTTTAAAGCTAGAAAATACCTGCACCAAATAAATTTTCGAAAAATCCAGAAAAACCTCAAATATTCACTAATTATGCTGGTCTGCAGCGCCCGAAGCGAGCGTTCTTTCTAATGTAGACTTTCTGGTAACATACTGAAGTTCAAAATCACCATCACCATGGGCAAGGCCTTAAATTGTCATGAACGTACCAATTTTTAGCTTTGTACTTGTCTGGCCTATTTGCTGACCATTTTCAATGAGAATAAGGAACCCAACGTTAACTACAACACTTAATTCAACCGATTTTGGTTAAACAAAGAGATCTCTGATAATCATCACAGTTGTGCAAGGAATTACAAGTTAGTTCTTTCCATTGTGTGGAGACTTTTTTGTTAGGTTTATTATTCTGTACTCGTTTGATTCGGATAAAGTAAGGAACAATGAAGACAAAATAGAAAGAAAGATAAGCTTATTCGTTTCCAGACATTTTTGTAAATGTACCTAAAACAAAACTTAAAAAGGGTTAATAAATGTAAACAAACTACTCTCAATGGCATCATCGGTTCGATACAGTGAGGTGAGGCGCAACGTCGTTCGTTATCTGGTCGGCTATCCTTAATCAGAATATTATTAAGGTAAGATGTTTGTTTACTTTAAAGATAAATTTTGCATAAAAAGTTGGAAGATTATTCGAGAAATTTAATTCATTATAGTTGTGGTGTACATGTAAAGAAAGATGCATGGTGTTTATTTATCGACGATAGTACGTAGGCGTGTTGAAATGAATATTGAAGAAACTGTTTTTCTTTCGCCTAATTACACCAAACAAATAAGTACAAAATCTATTAAATCGAGTTAACCGCGTTGTTATTTCATAAATATATTGCCTAAATTATACTACTTGAACGTTTAAGGTCCAATAAAGTTCATTAAAGTTTCATTTTCATTTCAACACTTTTTTGACAGACTATACTCGTAACATTTGCACTTACTGTCGATCATTCGTCTTGGTGATTGAGCCAAAAGAGAAAGATAATATCAAAAACTACATTATTTCCCATTTTATTCATTTAAAATCTTGAAATGATGATTAAAATTAAATTTTTTATTCGAGAAATTTTGTCATTTACTGTAAACATAAAATACTTAACTATTTTTTTATTTACAGTTCACACAAAATTAACGAGTCGTCACACAAAGTCTGTGCAGATGGAGATTTCCCACCGAGAGAAAGGCGTGAATATTTCCATGCTAATATTATTATAAATATTTGTAATACTGTATCCGAATCAAATGTTGGTATCTGGCCTCTTTTCATTACTTTTTACTAAGAAAACAGAAGCCTAGATTACAATCATCCTAAAAGAACAAAGTTGATTGATAAGTACGCTAGAATAATACGTTTTGACCTATCACTCGTAGATGTGGGATTCATTATGAATGACGTTTTAAAGGTTCCTTACCTGTTTGTTCAATTTCAAGTTTTAGATAGATTTCATATTTATAAGACCTAAAGCTGGGATCGCCAAGAGTGAAACAGGCTCATGGAAAGCTGGGATCATTTTAATGTCTGTCATAATTAAATTGAAAATGTATTTTGGATGGAAGGTTATAGACAGAGTTATAGAAATAATTTCTGCAATTTAGATATCTTATAAACAATTTACAAGTATTTCTTTATGTATAGTAAAAAACGGGCCAAGTGCGAGTCGGTTCCATACCATTACCTATGAAAATGGAAAAAAAATTATGTTTGTTGTATGGAAGGGAGCCCCCTTTTATATTTATTTTATTCTGTTTTTTAGTATTTGTTGTTATAGCGCCAACAGAAATACATCATCTATGAAATTTCAACTGCCTAACTATCACGATTCATGAGACACAGCCTGCTGACAGACGGACAGCGGAGACAGACAATAAAGAAACGGACGACGCTCTCTCTAAACTCGCCCGTATATCGGTGCGTTAGGATTCACGCATTTTTGTTTGGAAGTCAATTATTTCCTAAAGTAAGGGTGTCCGCGGGTATGACTCTTGAGAAAAGTGGTTCAGTAGGGTCGGTAGAATATGTGGTTTCATTTAATGGTAGCACTCTATTTACACCCGATATACATAAGTATCATAGACATAAGAATATACAAAGAAGTTGACCATTTAACATGGAATATGACATTACCCCGGCTACTCTTAATTATGGCACGATTTACAAGATCCTTCTTATTTTTATAACTAACTTTTGCCGGCGACTACGTCCGCGTGGGTTTCGTATATTAATTCAAATCTGATTTTCCCACAGAACTTCAACATCCTATATGCTATATACCCTCGGAAAAAATGTTATTACCCGTCCAACACAAAAAGGCCAATGTCAAATACTTTATTAGCTTTTTATAGAGGCGATTATTGGTTAGCTAATCGTCCTATTTGTCTAGGACGCGTAATACTAATAATTACGCGCGAAACAGCAGATCGGAGGGTTTTTAGCTAATACTGAAATATTTTGTAGGGAAAAAAATCTAGATTTAAGTAAAAACCTTTATATTTCTATTACATATTTTATTTAAAAAATCAAGTTGATCTCTTAAACGCGTTCTTAAAACGAACGTTTGAAAACCAAAAAAAAGAGGGTGAAAAACATTTTTTTTTTTGATAAAAGTATAAATCTTAGATTCAAAAAGATTCAAAAGATAGATAAGTAGATCCTCTAGATAAAAGATCAATAAATCAAATATATTTTTTCCAATATTAAGATAGTCCTACTTTCGTCAAAAGAACCAGGTACCGCCTTATTTGTTTGAACCGATACACGCAGGGAATACGATTTTCGATGCAAACATTTTCCCCCCTTTAGAGGTTGATTTTATTTATATACCCCTGCACACTCTAAGCTAAGGAATGTAGGAGTATATTTCTTATGATTCTATTTTTAGCGGTTTAGGATGTGCGTTGCCTGTCAGTCAGTTACTGAACTCTTTTATGTATATAAGGTGACTTTTGTTTCTACAGCCAAACTCATACTGGAGGCTTGGTAAGTGATCAGTTACACGGATCGATAACACTTTTTGCTAATTTTGCAAAATAAAATCTGGACGTCCCATAGTGATTGAAACGAAAAGAATAATTTACGAATTTTACAAAAAGGGTCATCGAACCTTGTTACTGAGCACTTACGAGTCTTCAGTAAGAATTTGGTTGCATGAATAAAATTCACCTTATATAATACCTACCTATTTATTCTTTGACCGCAGCCCGCTGAGGAGTTCCATGATTAGCACCTCATCATCAGGCTCCAGTTGTGATGGATTGAAAAAAGTAAAAAAAAACATCTAAAGAGTTACATAATAATTCATCAGACCCTGGTTGGCATGTTTTGTTAACCACTTCGCAAAGACGACGAGAAAGCTAATTCGGCAGACTGCGAATAATCCTCCAGCCCACTGCCCCCTGATTCTGTATCGTAAAATCAGTTGCCAAACCGAGTGCCTATCGTCGAAACGCAAAATATGTTTCCGCTTATCTAAGGATACTTTCGCACTTGGAATGACGTCGCAATTCGTAAATAGTTCAATACCCATTATAGGTTATTTTGAAAGTTCATTTTTTATCTGTTTTTGGTGAATAGCAACCATAGCTGGCAACCGATTCAAAGATACGTAATAGGCCCGCTGACAGCAAAACGGCACCAAATTACACACAATATAAAGAGCCCAAACACGATCACCTCATCGACACAAGTAACAGACAGCTTGTTGAGGAGTTCCATGAAACACTTAAAACCACATTATCAGACCCTAGATGCCATGGTTATTAGATGGTTTCAGACAATCGATTCTCAAAGACAAATCGAAAGAGTCAAAACGTGATATTCAAACTATTTATCGATTACGTTCCATTTCCACTTTATCATCAGACCTTGGACCAGGGTTTGATTTTAAAGTATTCTCAATCGCTTCGCAAACGACCTGAAAAAGGCCAAACACTATTGCTTTATGGCTATTATCTAAAGAATATCACAATTTTCCTTAATTTTGATGAAAAATTGACGACCATGTGACAGTCTTAAAAATTTCGGAAAATCATGACACACTACGTCTTATACAGCGTGTACAAAATGCGTGTACACGCTTCTGTTATAATGTTCCACCTCGTGCACACGTTACGCCTTACATAAATGAATGTAAGCAATTAATGATGGCTGCACGTCGGGATTTACATTTTGCTGTTCTGTTGTTTGGTGTTGTTAAACATAAACACCCAAAATATCTATTTGATAAACTACATTGGTCTTCTGATGTTAATATATATTCTACTAGGGCATCTGCATATCTTTTAATTGTTCCTAAACACCAAACAGCTGGATTTAGGGGAAGTTTCAGTTATAGGGCTTCAAAAGTATGGAACGACCTGCCTCCACCTATACGAGAATACAAGACGAAAGCTAATTTTCGTATTAAACTCAAGAGCCATCTAATTGAAAAACAAATAACGATGCCTTGATGTTCAGTAAGATTAATGCGTAAACTTATATAGTATTTTTATAAATTATGCATCTTGTTTAGTATAACACTATTATTTGTATATTTATTTCATATTACTATTTATTTTTCATTATTTGTATGTATTTTACAGTATACGTTTTATTAAATTTATATTTAATTAATTTAGATTTTAGTTATATTTAGATTAGTTATTAGTTTTATTTATGTAGGATCCAGCAGAAAATCAGCGCTATGGCTTTGGCTGTGGCATTAAGCTGAGCTGGACTCCCTTTTCTTAACCATAGAATATGCCTAATTTGTTAATATAAATTATTATTTGTGATAACTACTGTGGTTTTATGAAATAAAGCTCTTTTCTTTCTTTCTTCTTTCACTATTGTATCTTTATACTTCTGGAGTCTAGATTCAAAAATTGACTACCTAAAGTGAACGGTGTCGCTTAAATGGGGATTAATATTTTGACCGCTTGGGATGCGATTTTTTCGAAATCCTGTCTTCGTATGCGTTTTCACCCCTCTATAAATACTCCCAAATATTAAGTCTATGTCCAGCGGTTTGAGCTCTACGTTGTCAGTCCGGGAGTGAGTCACGCAGGTTAAAGTATATATACTGACATAGGCTGCTAACAAAAAAAAATAAAAAATTACACATCCATTTAAACTACAGATTTTATTCAATCAGTATCTCAGTCTAGTGGAGGATTAATAATACATTTCTCTATTTTTGGGCTCTACGTTCAGTCCGGGAGTGAGTCACGCAGGTTAAAGTATATACAGGGGTCGGCACTCGAAGTGTTACCAATTCAAAATGCTGTAATTTTGTCAATTTTGTTTCTTTTTATTTATAAACTTCAATATATAGAAAAAAAAAACATTTAAAATTAAAAAGAAATAGTTATTGTTCGATGTGGCCACCTTTAGCGCGAATAACAGCATCGAGTCTGTCCGAGAAGGCTTCACACGCTGCACGAATGTGGTCTGCTGATATTTTGTTCCATTCTCGGCGAAGAGCAATCTTTAAGACGTCGACTGTCTCATATTTTTTTGCTGACACTTTGGCCTCTAGAATTAACTATATGGAAAAATCCATTGGGTTTAAGTCCGGCGAATATGATGGCCATTGTTGCAAAGAAATGAAGCTCGGAACTTTTTCTTGCAAAAAAAATTGAGTTTCACGGGCTTTGTGGGATGGTGCCGAGTCTTGCTGAAACGTTCAATGGTTTCTACCGAATTTCTCACGTGCCCAAAGTAACAAAGTATCGTTTAAAATCTTTTCACGGTAGATTTCCTGGTTTATCTTTGCACCCTGCTCAATGAAAACGAGAGGTGAACGTCCCGTAGCAGTTACCGCGGCCCAAACCATCACTAATGCTGGTGCTTGCTTTCGCAGAGCAATTCCTTGGTCTAAATTGTCGTTTGATTTACACTTTAACCATACGCGATCATTTTGTTTGTTGACATATTGCTGAACAAAATACCAAATTTTCAAGCTTGCTATCAACGTGCAAGTGCTTTAACTCCTTAGCTCTTTCTAGGCGAACTGCCTCTTGTGCAAGTGTCAAGTCTTGCACTTTTTGTATTTTGTAAAGCTTCAGTTGTAGTTTATTTTTTAATATGCGTCCTATGCTCCCGGCAGATACATTAAGACTTTTTGCCAATTTAACTGCGCTTTGTCGTGGATTTCGTTCAATTGTAGCTTTTACCTTTCGAACCATTTCTGATGATGTTGTTGTTGTTGTTGGATGTCCACCTCCATGGCGTTTCTTGATGCTACCCATATCATTGTAACGCGTAATGGTTGGATACACAAACATTTTATTCAGATGTAAATGTCATAGCGCATTAACAATGGCTGGTTGCGATTTTCCAGCCAAATACAAATGACACTGTGGCGTTTGAATTCCATCTGGATAACTTTTTTTAGCAGCGACGAAAAACAGTGAGCTTCTGTATGTTTTGTAACAATACAATAGACTTACGACTGTGAAAAAATGGGCGCCATATTGTAAACAGTTTGGTTGCTATAGCAACTTAAAGTTGGTAACACTTCGAGTGCCTACCCCTGTATATCTACTGACAAAGGTCGCTCGCAAAAAAAAAAAAAAAATTACACATCAAATAAAACGACAGATTTTATTCAATCAGTATCTCAGTGTAGTGGACAATTAATAATACATTTATCTTTTTTTGAAAACTTGTACTTTATTTAGGGATGAGGAATGGATATGATATTTTTTAGGATATATTCTGTCAAATTTCTGAATGAACATAAGCCCATCTAACTCTGATTGAAAGAATTAAAATTTTCAACGTTTCAGCTCAAGCACCATTTATCCTTTTAAGTTTCTAAGCCATGGGTCGCCCTCCAGTTTCGCCCAAAAGTTTGCTGTAACCGCAGTCAGAACGCTAGTTTGAACAATAAAATAAAGGCAACTGAATATGAATTTTACCATAATATTATTATGGAAATGATAAGTTAAATAAAAGTGGTTCATTATGATAAATAGTTGAGCGCATTTACGCAGCGGATAATTTAACACTCAACGGTCTGAAAAGTACTTCGCTCGGTTCATATTCTCATAAGGCTGGGTTTATACGAACTATCCAATAATCTTCCGATTTGGTGATTGATCATTCGAAATATTCATTCATCATTCCTTCACTGGTCTTTGTAGACTAAATTTGGTGGAGCTCCAGAATTCAAGAATCCTCTAAACTCACTCACTCAATGGCCTATAGTGACGCCACCGGATAATTGTCGAAGTCCAATGTAGCTGATGATTGGTCCTTTGAAAATATGTGGTTCGTAGTTTATTCTTTTGTACACACTGATGTCATCCCTGTGCTATGGATAATATGAGCATAGTAAACACAGATTCACACTTTCTTATTTTCCCACGTGGTTTTTAGGGTTCCGTACCAAAAGAGTAACCAACGGGACCCTATTACTAAGGCTCCGCTGTCCGTCTGTCACCAGGCTGTATCTCAGGAACCGTGATAGATAGACTGTTGAAATTTTCACAGATGATGTATTTCTGTTGCCGCTATATAACAACAAATACTAAAACCGACCAAGGGCGAGTCGGACCCACGCACTCCCATACAACAGACATGATTTTTTGCCGTTTTCATAGATAATGGTACGGAACCTTTCGTGCGTGCCTTTTCGGCGTGTGTGATGTGTGCGTGTGTACGCGTTGAGTTAATGCTGATTTGAAAGACGTTTCGTATTCTGTCTTATTAGGAATCAGATGGGGATGCTTTTCTGTTGAGTTTGAGCAAAGCATTTGAACTTAGAACATGTTTCATATTATTCATCTCTTGCTAAGATGTGTTTGATATATTTGAGAATATATAGCACTATAGAATTCAGGGTCTACGGGTGTTGGACATACAAAAAAATATGTAACATTTTCCAGCACCACTATAGACGTAATCAGACTACGGTAAGCAAATGCGAGAGAAAAGGTCAACGGTATTTTATTTTAATAACATACAATTTAAATCGCAATCGATGTAAGAAACCAAAATATCTGGAGATTTAAAGGAAAGTATGTGTGAACACGTACGTAGGTGGTAGAGCTGATGCCGGGCTCGACTGTGGAGGTACCACCATCTTACTCGGAAATCCTCCCGAAGTTATTCGGGGGAGAGTAAGAGAACAGCTCTCAGGCAAAACCACGCGGCCCACCATTGCCTGGGACCGATGGATGGCGGTATATCCATCCCCAATTGCCGGGCAGCGGCGTCACTGGTGCAAGGGTTTCGGCACCGCGCTCACCAACCCGCCTGCCCAGCGTGTGTGAGTATGGGCATTTCTTCCAGGAGGACCGCCAAGAGTGGCGAAATCCTGGAAAGGCCCATGTCCAGCAGTGGACGAAACAGGCTGATGGATGGATGGACGTGTAAACAACTCGAAAGCGTAGAATATGCATTGGTATTGAAAAATACATTCAGTATAAACCCAGCTTAATGAACAACAAAACAGAACATTCTGTACATTATGAACATTGTACATTTGAGCAACGTGCATGCGCCCTAATTACATTACGAGTATTGTGACACTACGTATGTCAGAATGTGACCTAAATCATGTCCTTAAATTGACATAATTGCATGAAAGACCGCGCGAGGCCTCCGCTGGCACATATGACATGGCAACAATTAAATTCTAGTTCGTTCCATTGCAGTATGCAATCTCCATTATTACATATAATAGGAAAACAAGTGGCAATAATGTAAGATGACTTTCGTTTATGTAGCCAAATTCATACTGGGGACTCGGAACAAGGTTCAATGACCCTGTTTGCGAAATACAAAAAAAAATTGTTGTGCCTCGTGCTTGTTCAAGAATAACATCGACTCAATTGGTATAAGATGTCTAAATTTTATTTTGTTTATTTCACAGATAACGGGCCAGTTTCTGAATTAAGAAAGTCACGCTAAGTGGATACTTAAGTCACGAATTGGCCAATCACAGCGCTACATTTCAAAGTTAAGCACTACTTAACTAGCAATTCTCAATTGTGAAATCGGGGGAGGGTCTTGGTCCTGACCACTTACCGATTTAGCTTATATGAACGAAAGACAACCTCATACTGAAGATTCTGTAAGTGCTCAGTATCAAGGTTCGGTGACCCTTTTTGTGAAATTTGTAAATTATTCTTATTGTATTCAATACAAACGCAAGCTCAGCCCCCATAATAACTCTGCTTCTAGATGACATTTTAAAAAGGAAGTGACTAAAAGACTTCTAGCGGTCCTTTGATTTAAAAAATTATTGAACCGTAAGTCATTTTTTAGCTGTTGGAAAATTTTCCTCAGCACAAACTAATAAAGTTCAATTTGCAATGTACAGTTCGGAAAGGGAAGCGGTCTTTTAATTTTATAAATTATTGAACCGTAAGCCATCGGAAAGTGCTCGGCAAATGATTTTTTCTGCACATTGTGAATTCTGTTAAAACTACGGGGATCGCCTCGCTTTGCTCCGCTTCGCTCGGCTCCCTAATATGTACTTACATGTCAATCTAACCGCTCTTCCTCGCTTCGCTCGTCGTCGTCGCAACCTATCCCCCAGCGGTCGATTAAAATTGAAACTAAGGAAGCCGCTAACGGTCTTCCTTTCAGTCACTTTCATTAAGATGAACTGACGATGTCATTTGTTAACTTATTTTTGATATCAATTTCAAGGCTGTATGATTTAAGCACAGATTACAGGAAGGCCCTTTACACTTAAAAACATGAAATTTAGAGGTAACTTCGTTTTTTTTTTATCGAGCGAACTTAAGGATTTTCCTTTTTTTCTAAGATGAGTCTATCAGCCCTATAGTCTACTGTATATTTTATTATTACTAAAGTTACATAATAGGCTCATTTGAAGTTGTGCATCTAGCCTTATACGGACCCTTAATTTTGCATTTGTAAAAAGTGTTATCGATCCCTCATACTGATCACTTACCAAGCCCCCAGTATGAAGATTGTTGTATTAATAAATTTCACCTTACTTGGAGTTTACGGGTAGATCATCATTACATTAACAACACTTTAATCATATAACTTTGTTGTAATCGCTGATAACAATGAATTATAATAGAAAACCACTCAGCGCTTATACACACATTCGTTTAAATTTCGTTGCAGTTTACGTCGGGATATAGAATGTCACTTCACAAAATATTCATTGAGCATTGTGTTCCAACGAGGTTCCAACATGTAAATTGCAAATCGTGCCCGTCGCGGCCCGTAAAAGTCACGTGACGCAACTGTCGACAGGCGCCACCGGCTTTCATGAAGATATATCATCGAGAACGCGATAACCTGTATGTTACCTGCGCTCCAATATGACTGTACCTCGTTACAAAAGTGCCAAGTCTCTGTCACAGATTTATGTCCCACCCATGACCCAACACTCTTTGTATTCCACCCATGACCCAACAGTTTTTGTGCAGGAAATGCATCGCCATAAATTAGTTCTTTTCTACTTTTGTCAAGCCACTTCCTTCTAGGAGTTTCGGGTTAGTAAAAACTTCATAATAAAAACAGAGACTTCCTTTATTTCATGAATCTTATGTATTTATAACATTTCGTACATAAAGTTCATCAAGCAAAACATTACTATTTTAGTAAACTAATACATCTATATTATCAAACTAATATTTACAGGTAAAAAACTTCACTACCTCCAATTCACATCGCTTGATAAAATTTTGATTAATTTATCGATGGCAAACAGTTTTTCAACTTTTCTCATAATCACTCTGAAATCGTGTATCTAACACTGATTTTACTTTGTATTATTTATAAGAAAGAAGACTTTATCATCACTTAACACTAATCTTGAGATCATCGCAATGACCTGTGAAAGAAAAAAGGATTAAATAAATAAAATTACTTAAAATTTTATAAAATTGAAGTGATCGTACGGAACCTAGGTAACTTACCAATGAATATACACGACGAAATTGAGAAGCAACGCGATGACCATTTGAGATCTTGTGTTGTGGAACCCTAGAATAAATAAATCGCAGTTATTTTGCGGTCACATGTAAAAGATGGATAGTTTTTAGTGATAAATAAATTATGCTACAAATTATAAGATAAAAAGATAAAAAAGATAAAAGTGACTTTATTCAAAAACAACAAACATTAAATAAATCACAAACATAAAATGGTTACAAAATAGGTGGGTACATTGAGAACTTATTTAATCTATACGATTATCTGGCGGTCCTCAAACTAAGACGAGCTTGATTCGTGAGGACCTTTATTAGTGTGCACATTTGTTAACTATTATAATGAGTTGCGCCGACAATTACATATTGATGTTTGTGTATAAAATTATTTCGTATACATAGGCTGAAATTAAATCAACTGACCAAATTCATACTGGAGACTCGGTTAGTGATCAGGAACTAGGTTCAGTAATCCTTTTGGTCAAATTCGAAGAATATTTTTTTTCCTCCCTTACTGGTTGGACTAGTTTCGGTACAATTCCTAGTCTAGGCGCAATAAGGAAGCAAAAAAAATCATTTTTCGAATTTTCGAATTTCACCAAGAGGGCAATTGAAGCTTGTTTCTGATCACTAACCTAGTCTCCAGTATGAATTTGGTCGGTTAATTTAATTTCACCTTGTAAATTAATGATTAGTTGTATGATGTAGGTGATTATCACTAATAGGGCACTTTCCACCGAAAACAATTTTTATTTGTGCGAATTTTTTTTCACTTTTCCATAGAAATTTAGTTTGCTGATCGAACCACTTTGTTCGGGAAACAAAAAAAAAATTTGTCCGATAGATTTTATTCTTTAATGTTGATCAGTTAACGATATACAATCTATCCTTAATTTATTTCCACTTATTATTGTAGGACCTTATATAAAGTAGTAAAAAGTTGTGTCTGTACATTTTGAATGAAATTAATTATTAGTAGGTAACAATTATTTTTAGAATTTTTGTTTATTTGTCTGTACGATGTTCAGTTTTAACTCGAACACCACTCAAAGGATTTGAATCCGTTTTTTTTTATTATTATCGTCGTTGTTATAGTTCAACATGTAGGTTTTAAGGCATGTTGATAAAATAATCGCCAAGCCGAAAACTGTCGATACTACTCAAAAATGGAAAGCCACATGAGCGAAGCCGCGGGCAAAGACTAGTGTAGTAAATAAAATGACCACCAAATCCAGGCCTCCATTTTGGTTAAACCACACACATTTACGCGTAACACCCGAATATCTTCGTCCCGTGAACGTGACGACAGATTTTGACGTGTAACGGTAACGTGTAACAGGTAAGTGATACGTTGTGTGCTCCTGAGTTACGGCTAGAGTCACAATTCAACGTCACAATCTGACTTGACAAATCGTCCTCACCGGGCTCGGATTAGGGTGCTACTGACTGCTACTACATCAGAGAGCGTAGGATGCTCTTATTAATAGCTACCGGTGTTTACACGGAATTTGCAGACTCGTTACTGCCTAGATTTTCCGCTGAAAAATGGGGATGTGAGGCGAAAAGTTTTTCCTCGGCTTGAATTTAATAATATGAATATTGCCCCAGCTTCCCTAAGAGGGTAGTTTATGATAATATGTTTATACATTTTTACAAAGTTGCGGGATGCTTTACCGTCTTTTTGCTTCGTTTCGAAATTATGTCATCGATGAACGGAGCGTAGCGTAAAAATAGAGCACGAGGCCCGTTTAGAATTTAAATTGAAAGATCGGTCATCGGTTAATCTGGAAAGCTAACGACTTTGGTTGCGCTGCGCAGATTTTGTATTAAACATTGCGGACGTAAATAGCGAGAGAAGCTTAGGAATATAGACCTTGCTAGCTTATTCGGAATGACGGTTTTATTATAATTTATTGCTTATGTTGGTTTATTTGAGTCAATTAAATAGGTGTTAAATTTTTTGTACTTTAGTTAGCACACTGGTTATTGGCTAATTTCTCTGTATAACGTATTGTGATGCTGGGATAGATCACATGTGATCTTACAGCAGCACTGGTCCATTTAAATATTTAATGTAAAGTTAATAAAAAAATAAATAAATAAATAAATAAATTAATTCAATAAAATAATTTGACCGCACATTATGTTGCTTAGCTGTGATTTTATTCTCAATACCATAATATTGCATATTTGCTTCATTTTATTTATTACCTAAACTTACTAGTATTATGGTTGGGAGTTTAACGTAGCATTGTGTCCTGGTGCATAAGTTTTTTTTTCCTGGTTCGTAGGTTTTTAAAGCTATATATTTACGCACACCAACAAACACACTATTTACTGTAAAAGTTGTTTCAGCAATATGTGTGTACAAAATTTAAGGAAAGGTATTAATATTGTAATGATATCTACGGCAATAGTATATTTTCCGAACTGTGTTTTGATCACAGATATAGATCTAAATGGATGCTGCAAGTGTATGTACTTCGCGTGCCCATTCACGCGCCGAAGGGGAGATTGCTCAATGCTCTTCTTTTACGGATATTGACTCCTACAACTTTGAGTCTTACGTATTGTCTTAAGTCTTACAATTCCTTCTAAGATTCAAACCGCTCTGTCAACCGTTTTCATAGTAAAATGTGACACGCTAGGTTTTCATAGTGTTTGATGCACTTGCGTCATCTATTTAGATCTATATCTGTGGTTTTAATGATAAAATAACAAAATAATTACTAAAAGCTGTGGCTTGCCGGAATTAGAAATGTTGTACATCGATAACTTGACAACGCACAGTAATTATTTGGTAAGTTTTATGTATTTAAGTATATTTTATCCTTGTCTACAAACTCCATGCATGCCACGGACACACTGAAACTTACCAATTGGGGCTTTATCTCACTTTATCTCGCTATCGCTGTTAAATATGTCGTGATTGGCTTAAAACTAGGCCACACATAATTTAATCACGAAACCTTTGAGAGTGATAGCGATTGATTGAAGTTAGATAAGTCACTCCAATTCGCATGGTTCATGGAGAAAGGGTAAAGGGATCATAGATATCATCGTTTGTTACCTGAGTTAGAATCGCGACTGCCCATGACGGGCGCGATCTGTGGCCGCTCCTCATCAAGCAGCAGCACGCCGGTCGCCGCCCACACTGAGTACACGCGGGCCACGCATGTCACGTTTAGACGACCCTGTATATAAGCAAATATTAGCTGGTAACATTGGGCACCAAAAAGAAATCAACACCATGTCCATAGAAAAGTATACGCTATTCCCTTTTCTGTGCTAATCTCATTAATGTGTGTTTGGCGAACGATTAAAATATGTATAACTAAGTGCTTTGTTATTGATACATTAGACATATACGAGTATCAAAGGAAATAACACGTAAATCGCAATTTACGACGAGGAGAGCGTGACATTTTTCCCATTTTTCATAATTGTAAGAAGGAAATTCTTTTTTGTTGTAGACTTTTTTCTTTAATGAACAAACCATACATAAACATAAAACAAGATCACGAAATGGATATATGGGGATATCAGAGGTATTTCCGAGTGTAAACTGTCACTAAAAAAATTAACACTACCCTCTCTTCATCGATGATTTTCACGTCCCAACGTGATTGGGATGAACCTAATCCTAAATGAACCTAATCGCACAAACCGCACAGGGTTTTCCTTTACCGCTCAGCAAGTGGTAACTAACATGGGCGTAATTAGGATTTACACCTGAGGGGGCCGGCCCCCGGCTCCAATTCATACAGCCAAAGGTTTTCTGGAAGAAATCGCGATAAGGCCGCCATTTGTTACCTTCTTTTATACTGTATTGTTTTTGTTATTATTTTCATTTGGTGCACGATAAAGAGTATTTGTCTTCTCTTGATGTCTTGCCAACAACAAATATCTATTCTCGATTAGATGACTGTAATAAGTTAAGAAGAGATAATCCTCCGTACACCAAGATCACATACAAACTAAAGTACTAAACCAATAACGCCTTAAATTTGATAAAGCATATTTTAATACCAATAACACACATCATTCTGGAGGGGGAGGTGGCCCCTACCTAGTTACGCCTATGGTAAGTAAGCAAATACTACTCATGGAGGCTGGTTTCGAATCGGGATCTCAAAATTGAGAGTCACTGCCACCAACTGTGCCACCGCTGCAGTCAACAATGCCATTGTACCATTTTGGACAAAGCGAATTGTCTAGTCTAGAGTCAAGATCTTATCTTTGATGTGACCTCAAAGGACCAAGGGCAGATGAGAACAACAAAGATAACAAGCTTTTATGAAGCACTACTCTCTTTGAACTCAGAAATTGCGATCGGATCTTGCAGGATCAAATTTACAGTCAATTTGGATGGTGATAAAAGCCTGAAATCGTATCCGAAGGTTATTTTAAAGTATTCGAATTTGTAAAAGGATGTTCAACAAAATATTTGAAGGGCTATCAAAATTATCCTGATTTTATCTTTGCGAGATTGTTTGAATTGGCAGACGTGCCAATGAAAGTTCATATTTTTAGTACTCCTTCAAACATTAAACCCTTAGTAGTTTGTTTTTTGTGGCTGTGGTATATGAAATATATAATATATGAATAGGTGGTAGAGCTAATGCCGGGCTCGACTGTGGAGGTACCACCATCTTACTCGGAAATCCTCCCGAAGTTATTCGGTGGAGAGTAAGAGGACAGCTCTCAGGCAAAAAACCAGGCGGCCCACCATTGCCTGGGACCGATGGATGGCGGTATATCCATCCCCAATTGCTGGACCTTATATAAATTAGACTGGTGACGGGCAGCGGCGTCACTAGTGCAAGGGGTTTGGCACCGCGCTCACCAACCCGCCTGCCCAGCGTGTGTGAGTATGGGCATTTCTTTCAGGAGGACCGCCAAGAGTGGTGAACTCCTGGAAAGGCCTATGTCCAGCAGTGGACGAAACAGGCTGATGGATGGATGGATGGATGGTATATGAAATTTGTCATTTCATCTTTTCGCGCGAGTGCACTTTTTTGCAAAATGCAATTTGAGAAGATTAACAAAATCATTTTTTTTAAAGAAAGGACGTTTATGTTACATTCATATGATTTAATCCAAAATGGTCTGATTTATAGGTCGAGTCTCCAATATGAATTTGATCGGTTGATTTATATCACCTAGTTTAAATAATCAAAACTGCTAATCAACCATATAGTTTGAAAATAACACTAGAACCTTGAGAAGAAAAACCGGCCAAGTGCGTGTTGGGCCACGCGCATTGTGGGGTTCCGTAGTTGCCCGGTACATATAAGTTGGTCTACTAATACAGACCGCGCCAAACTTCTGGCCCCATACATTATAGCGGGCCAAAAGATTGGCGCAACCTGTACTCGTAAACCTGTAAAGCCTACTTATCTGTGATAGTTTTCCCTTCAAATTAATTATATATACTACTTCTGTAAATTTTTTCACACTTCTATAAACAACCGTTTAGCCGGCAGGGGGGGGGGGGGGTAGACGCTCCACTCTAACAAAAAAATTCACTTTAAGCTTAATATTTGACCAACGGATCCCTAAATTGAAAAATGGTTCTCACACACCCACAATGTTTTGGAAAAATCATTCCCAGTTTACTTGTATGAGAGGTACCTTTAAAAATATTTTTTTTACGATTTTATTTTACCATTTTGTCGGCGTAATAGTCTCGGACAGGCAGACAGACGGACAGACGGACATGGCGAAACTATAAGGGTTCCTTGTCGGATTACGGAACCCTAAAAAGGGGATCATTGATTACATCTCATTTTTAAAAATTCATACCAATCATGGACTTATTAAGGGGGGGGGGGGTGATTTGATAAGAAGGTTCAAACCTCCCCTTAGGACTGATTTTAGTACATAAGTATATACATTTTATCATTTATTTAGGAAATTAACAGCGTTAAAAGTAAAACTAAACATTATTTCAAGACTATGACTAAGGCGAATAATAAATTTCCCCAACTGTTTACTAAAATAACAAAAACAAAAAAAAAAATTTTTTTTCATCATAAAATATTAAGTTGAAATTCAATAAATATAAAATTAAATCCTCAAATATATTGTAAGAGGTTTTATTAGATGCCTCTATCTAGTCCCTCTACAAATAATGAGTTGGTATTAAAGTTATCGTGTAAAAGTATATAATGTCACCGTAAGATTGTACGGTCCGATAGTTTATAATTTAACTAGTGAGATTATAATTTAACGGTAGGTTTTTGTTAGGTAGTTTATAAAGTAACCTAACCTAGTGAAATATTAACCTAGTAAATGATTCTTTTCGTTTTTATTGCAAAATCCATCACTTCGGAATACTCTAAATATTATAATTGCATTAGAAACTAGAAACATAAATAAGCAATAAAAACATAATCTTTAGTTAGTGAGAATTCTTTTCGTGTTCCCTACAAACCCAAGCCCAGCCCCGAGTCAATTACTATCGGACGTCAAGATTTTATTTTGCGAAATTAGCAAAAAGTATAATCGAGCCGTAACTCCAGTATGAGTTTGGCTGTATAAATAAAAGTCACCTTATATACTCGTATGTCCGATACACCAATTTTATTCATCGCTGAAAGTACTATTTACTTTCACGGTACACTCGCATTCTGAACGACATACCTACTAGACACAATAAAACCACGTAGACTCATCGAGTCTATTCGTTTTACGAGAGCCGTCGCCGATAGACACGACTCGTTACCAGCAGACGTATTCTGATGGAAATCTAATGAAAATAAGTAAAAAAAGGAACTAACTTTGTTGAAATGCGCCGCCTGCACTCTGACGACGAGTTGGCTAAACGATGCGGATTTATTGGACTTGTCCTCTTCTGTGGTGACGTTGAATTTATTCGCTACTTGATCTGCCCTCGCCGGGAATAGTCTCGTCCTATCTGGCCTGTCCGGCCTCTCCGAACTATCCTCCTTATCTCTCCGGCTGTTATCTTGCATCTCAAGCACATCAAGATTTCCGGGGATGTCAACGACGTCGGTTACCGGTTCCTCGTACCCGGATATCGCGTCCCACGGACTAAATATGATCCGATTTGCGTCTTCGAGGGATGTGTCAGTTATCGTAGGCTTTCTACGTAGCAGGTCGGCGTCTTGTGGCGGAATGTCGAGGCCTTTTACCTGCGGGAATAAGTCTGCGTTAGTATGTTGTGTAACCACAAAAGTAGCATTAAGAGGATATGTCGCGCTTGCAAAGGTCACTGTTACTCCAAGCGAAACGCCCCGCAGTGCGAGAGGGACGGCTTTCGGAAAAAATTGCAAAATGTCGGTTTTAAACTA
The DNA here is from genome assembly GCA_910592155.1 of Ypsolopha scabrella. NCBI lineage: Eukaryota > Metazoa > Arthropoda > Insecta > Lepidoptera > Ypsolophidae > Ypsolopha > Ypsolopha scabrella. Next base: position 19,449,484 of record OU342964.1, on the reverse strand, counting down.
ATATAAAAAAAACTAAAATAGCCATCAAAATTTCCAACTGAGAAAATTTTGATATTGTTAAAATCTATCTAATAAAATATCGTTCAGGTCTGTATGTCATTCCTGTTTGTCATACTATGAAAAAAAGTGTAGAAGAAGACCTCATTTCAATAATTATTTCTATCGAGCGAAAGTAACGTTATCGCGTTTCTGTACTAAACAAAACTAGAATAAGGTTCCGAAATTTATATACTGATTTATCAAATTAGTGGCTTCATCTGAAAAGCAGGTATACAACTTAAAAAACTGCCATTTTTATCGAAATAGCCCCTTAAGTGCGTTGTCAATCATTTGTGTTTACTCAGGAAATGTCAATTGTCACCATGTTGGGATGGTTTATATTGTATGAACAATGGATAACAAACGTATACATGTTAACATTGACCTCTCTTAAACAACTAGACTCACAATCTCGCTCAAAAAGTGTCCGCGATGCATCTTGCCACCGCTATGGGGTGACAAAATCGAATGACGATATCGTACAACTAACATTGCATCTTATGTTAACGACATAACGTCTTAATTTGGTATATTGCTACTATGCACGTCGCAAGGTTCGGACACTTTCTGATCTTAGAGATTGTATGTCTAGTTGTTTATGAGAAGTCAATGCATGTTAACCATCGTTTCTACGGAATAAACTTATAAACATTGGTCAAGTGCGAGTTGGACTCGTGCTCTGAGGGTTCCATACATACCGTTTAAAACATATACGGAGTTGATGCTCGTGATTGTTGGAACTTTTGAAACATTTTTTGTTTGATAAACACTTGTACTTGTCCACTTATTTATATTAATTTCCCTTACCGGTTTCGCTGTTAAAGCATTATCAAAGGTTTGTTTGGTTGTTTACGTACAATATATGAATATATATCCCCGGAAAGGGAAATTAATATAAATAAGTGGACAAGTACAAGTGTTTATCAAACAAAAAATAAAACATATACGTCTTCCAAGAGCACATAGTAATGACTGAACTAACTTGACACATACGATCTATTAAACTCCGTGTTTTCAAAGGATCTTATTATGTAAGTTGGAATTTAATCTCATTTTAAATAATTAAATTTCAGTAAATTTTAGAATTTTTTCTAGATTATAAGACTTTTCTATAAGACTCAATTGTGAACGGAATTTCAAGTTTCTAAGTCAACTACAAGTATTGTACTTATAAGTTTTCATGGTGAGTGAATTTGTATGAAATTGATTTTTTCCCGTGTTAAGTTAGGAGCCTGATTTTTAACAACACTGTGGGGCCGTAGACTTCTGTAGGAGTTTTTAGTTTCAACTTGATATCTTTAATGGGATGGGACCCGAGAAAAAGGGTCTTGACCACAGACGTATAATATAGTAGCAGATCTAACATCACACTAATATTATAAATGCGAAAGTTTGTGTGTGTGTATGTTTGTTACTCTTTCACGCTGAAACCGCTGGACGGGTTTGGATGAAATTTAGAATGAATATAGCTTATACCCTAACTTAACACATATACTACTTTTTATCCCGGAAAAAAGCATGTAGTTAAACCGAATAACGCGGGCGTATCCGCGGGCAAAAGCTAGTTAATATAATAAACGCACGACGACGTGGCAATTTTAGCTCAGTGAAGTTTGGGCTCTTAAATAAAAATATTGCTTGTTTTCAAACAAAATCTATACTAAACAAATATGTTCCAAGCATAAGCCAGCCAAAATAACTCATTTTTATACGTTTCTTCGTACCATGAAGACTAAATGTAGCTTATTTTTTGCATGGGAACTTGCCACGCTATTTAATCCTTATGCTTGGTCTGCTACTTAGTTATAATTTGTCTGTGGTCTTGACAGACGGACAACAAAGTGTTCGTATAAGGAATCCAAATTTTGAAGTACGCAACCCTAAAAACCTGCTAGTTTAATACAGAAAAGGAAGTAAATTGTTAATTAGATTTGAACTTCATTTTTGCAGACGAAATAGAATTGTTGGTTCATGAACCACTTTCTGGGCCTGGGTGCGTTCTTAAAAGGGAGGTTTAGCAATTTACGCTTATTAACACAGTTTGTTTTCTTTCAGTGTTTTTCTGGGCTAAAAGGAGACGATGTTCGAATAAGCTTATTAACATAAACAAGAGTTCAAAGAAAAACGAATTCAAGGATTTGAATGTTTTTTTTATTATTATTGTAAATACCCCTGACCTATGAGAAATATACCTATAAAGACTTTATGTCTGAAAACAATATGAATTTAATGTTACATTCCTAAAAGTTATCAAGTAAATTGTAGAATAACATTATTAAAATAAAATACAACTGCAGTGATTCGTTGAAATTGCGATAGTTCTTTCGTTTTTATCTTATTAGGGTTCCGTATTCAAAGGGCGCCAAACAGGACTCTATTACCTCTGCTGTCTATTTATCTGTTATGCCTTGCACAGGGGCCTACAGCTTTAACCGTAATAGGTAGATAGTTAAAATTATCACAGAATGCGTGCTACTACGATTTCTATCATGACAATAAAATATTCAAGAAATTGAAATCCAAGGATGTCGACATACACACTATGGGATAGACGAGAAAAAAAAATCATAAATAAAAACGGTCTAAAAACGGACATAAATAAGTGTGACGACTTCTTAAAGAAGTCAAATAGTAGTATAAATGTCAAAATAAAGTTTTCACCTTTGACTTAAAAAGAATTGCTTGATATAATTTCAGAAGTTAAAAGTAAAAAATCATTAGACGTTTATGAAATGGACTGTAAAACGATCAAAGAGCTTATTTTAAAAAATGATACTTTGATGTACTTATTGCTGAATGTGATTAATGATTGCATAGAAAAAGGTGTTTTTCCAGACGCTCTTAAGGCTGGTAAAGTAGTTCCTCTTTATAAAAAGGGAGAATGTATAGATCCTAGTAATTACAGGCCCGTATGCGTGCTACCTGTCATTTCTAAAATCTTAGAGAAAGCAATTAAAAGAAGAATAGTGCAGCACTTTGAAGATAACAATCTATTTGTTTCTACACAATTTGGTTTTCGTAAGGACAAATCAACCGAAATGGCCATTAGAAATGTGGTATATTTTGTATTGGAGGCATTGGATGGATCACAGAAATGCTCTAGTGTGTTCTGTGATCTCTCTAAGGCATTCGATTGCTTGAGGCACGACATCCTCCTGCATAAGTTAAAGCACTACGGATTTTCAGACGTAGAGCTAAACCTTTTGGAGTCATACCTACGTAATAGGAAGCAAGCAGTCTTCATTAGTGGTCAGTTCTCATCTTACAAAATAAATGACATAGGAGTTCCACAAGGATCAGTTCTGGGACCGGTATTATTTCTTATCTATATAAATGACTTGGCTAGCTCTCTACCAGAATGGGCTATCGTTTCCTTATTTGCTGACGATACTCATGTGGGTATAAAGGATAGTAGTTTATTAGGTATCGAACAAAAAACCAAATTAATCTTGGATAAACTGAAAGAATGGTTTGAAGCTAATGGTATTATTTTAAATAATGACAAAAGTATTATTATGTCCTATAAAACTAGAAAAAATAAAAATGACTTTATTCATGCTAAGGAGACTACTTTCTCAGGTTATATCATAGATTACACTCTGACTCACTCGGCCCACATTAATAAAGTCTGCAAAAAACTAGCAAGCGCAAACTACGCTTTACTAAAATTAAAGTCTCTTGTTAACAGAAAAACCCTCATTGCTGTTTATTATGCCTACATTCAATCTATTATAAATTACGCTATCACAGTATGGGGAAATGGAGCTGATATAAAAGGAGTCCTAATTTCTCAAAAAGGGCAATAAGAATTATAAACGGGCTACACAAACGTACGTCTGTACGAAGTTATTTTAAATGAGACAAAATTATGACCGTAATTTCATTATTTATTTACAACTCTTTGATCGAAACTTATTTACAAAAAGACAATTTACCTAAAAAAATGGACATTCACAGATATAATACAAGAAATAAAGAGAAATTCATAACACCAAAAACTAGACTAAAAAAGACGCAAAAACAAGGAAAATATATTAAATTAATTATGTTTAATAAAAGACCTACAGCTATTTCAAAGTTGCCGCTCTTGGAGTTTAAAACGAGGGTGAAACGTTTTTTGGAAAATAAACCGTTTTACTCAATTAATGAGTTCTTGAATTTAAAGCTAAAGACATGTTCATTTTCTGATTATACAGTTAAAATATAAATTTATTTTTAATTATGACATTTTTAATTTAAGCCATTATTTTATGTAAATTTTTATAAATTACATTTTGTATGTACATTGTACATATTTTGTATTTCGTGTAAATTTCTTATGTCAATAGACAAACCTTTTATAACGGACATTGTTATATGGTGAATAAATATCTTATCTTATATCATCCCCAATTTACGTGTATGGGAGATTTTTCTCAATATTTTCAATATACAGAATGATTGGTAATTAGATGCAATCCTTTGAAGGGGTTGTAGAAGAGAACAATTGCAGTAAATTCGACTAAATAATGCCTTATGCAAAAGTGAACCATTTCTGAGATATTTTGAATTTAAGCTTTTTTTTAAAGTAAACTTTAAAAAAATATATTTAAAAACCAGCCAATATTTTAGATTTTTTTATTTGTTTCGCTTTTATAACATCCCAGACAATAAACAATAACCCTAAAATGCACATTATTGACGTAAAACTTGACACTGTGCTCCAAAACAATTGAAAACTCTTGAAAATCGCAAAAGATTTACACAAAAAATTTAAGTTAAAACAAAAAGTCTCTATACAATATTCTGTGCGTATTACCTTGAAAACATCAGAATTTTACTAGCTTTTGAATGAGGTACAAAAATCTTAAATTGAAACAGGAATGATAAAAATATGGCCAATAGAGTAGGAGCAGGTAGAAAAAAATTTTCAATATTATTTTGTCGGCGTGATTAAGTATACTCATGCCAAATTACAGTTTTCTCGTACTCATAGTCTCTGAACTAAGCCATCAGAAGGACAGACGGACATGGCGAAACTATAAGGGTTCCTTGTCGGACTACGGAACCCTAAAAATTAATTAAAATTGAAGAAAACGAAGGAAAAACATGTATTTTACATTATAAATGGCTGACATGGCTGTGCTAGATAATCTAGCTCTGGCCCATAGAATAAGTATACAGACCTGTTATATATGGACCAGCCTTTTTCATCGGTAATGATTAAGTATACGTAACTTTTTATTTGAATCATTCAAGTCTATTAACTTATTTCTATGCTACGTAACACTCAGCCGCGAGTCCTACTCTCACTTGACCGTTTTTTACAGCCTTGATGTTGCTATGGCAACTACCTATATATTGTTGTTATTTACCATAAGTACCGGGCACTTTGTGCCCGAGTCTGACTCACACTTGGCCCAATCCTTCTGTCGGGGTCTTATACTGCCGCACTGAGTTTTTCGGAATTTATGTGAATAGTATTTGTATACTTACCACTTACTGAACGGTAAAGGTAAACAATATGGGCTATTTATTATTTATTTATTTATTTATTATTATAATTATTATAATTACTACGGGCGAACCCAATTACAGCAATTATGTAATATTATTAAATAAAAGTTTAGTTTACAAGATTTAACTTAACTTATGGCCATAATAACTAATAAACTTACAAACTAATTGACATTTTCTATCAAACAAGACGTCAGCAGACGGTTCGGACTCGATGAATGCGTTGAGAGCTTTCGTCATCTTACACATTGTTGAGGTGGCGTGAGCATGCGTGCGGCTGGTGGGTGCAGCAAACAACTGCCGCTTCCGACACGAGCGCCATCGCACGCAGTTGTCCGGTGCAAACAGTCTGAGCAGCCCAGTAAGCAACTCGGGACAGTCGATTTCTCCCCTCAAAATTTTTAGAGCGAAAATTAGCTCGCAACTACTTCGCCTAGATTTCAAGGAGGTCATACCTAACATACCGAGCAAGAAAATTGACGGGTAGAGAAACGGATAATAGCCGAAAAATTTCTTGTACATAAACCTTAAAAAAGCTTTTTGCACCTTTTCAAGCATTAATGTGTAAGATGCTTCATGAGGATTCCACACACAACAGCTAGATTCTAGTTTCGACCGAACTAAAGCATAGAATACCAGCTTTATAGTCATAGGGTCTTTTAGATCCTTCTTATTACGCAACACAAATCCAAGACGCTTAAAGGACTCAACAGCGATACGCCTGATATGGTCGTTAAATGTTAGTTTCGGATCGAATAAAACACCAAGGTCCTTCATGGATGTGGTACGTGGGATATCTTTACCGCCTAGCTTATAATCATGGCGGACCGGCTGGACTCGACGAGTAAAAGACATGGTGTAGCACTTTCAAATATTAAATTCTAGTTTTTTTGTGAGACACCATTTTTTTAGAGCCTCAATATCTCTCTGAAGCAATACACAATCACGAACGTCACTTATTTCCATGTATAATTTGATATCGTCAGCGTATAGCAAACATTTAGCGTGCTTGATGATTTTTACAACATCGTTAATCATTATAAGGAACAGTAACGGGCCAAGCACCGAACCTTGGCTGACGCCCGAGCGTGTGAAATAAGGGCGAGATGTGTAGCAGCCATAGCTAACGAACTGTTGTCAGTCCCTTAAGTAATCAGCAAAAAACTGAAGCATTCTAGGAACGAAACCAATGGCCTGCAATTTAGATAGAAGAACATCATTGTGTACTCTGTCGAATGCTTTGCGCATATCAAAGTAAAGGACATCGACTTGACTGCTACGGTCCAAGCAGGTCGAGATATAATCTGTCAAACATAGCAAATTGGTCTCGACAGATCGACCAGGTCTAAAGCCATGCTGTTGATTGCAGATAAGAGGATTAACTTGTTTGTATATTATATTATGCAAAATCTTCTCAAAAACCTTGGCAGGAGAGCATAGATTTGCAATAGGCCGATTTATGATACAGCCCTGTCACGTTGGGACGTAAAAATCGTCGGTGAAATAAAAAGAGGGTTCACCAGTGTTGGCTGATCCACTCGGAATTACCCTGACAGGTTCTCAGGATTATACGTATATTATTATGTTGTTACGATATATTTTGTTTATCTTTTTAAATCCAGTACAAATATATTCCAATGCTCAATATTTGCCTAAAACCTTCCGTTACAGTGTGTAACGGTTACACGAATGTTTTCGAAGTGGGTAGTTAAGGAAAGGGACGACCGTTTACACCCCGAAGTGGTTTCAGGTCGGAGGCCGTGTGCGTGAATAAAGTAATTATTCAGGATGAGATTTATGTCGTGTAAAGTTTATACATACTTTAGTACATACTATTATAACTGTTGGAACAAAGTTGGCAATGCCGCAAATAAGCGGGAAAATTATGAGTACCCTTAAATAGCATTATTTATTTAATATTAATTATAAAATGATTAAAGACCGGAAGTTACTTATTAATAAGAGCCCACCTGTTCTATATGACTTTAACGCAAAATATAGTTTGGCGTACTTTATTTCCCAAATAGTCGAGTAACTTCTTTCTTTTCTTTTTCTGAAACGATTTGTAATTTTTGTGTCAGGGTGTCGAATAAAAGGGCTTTATAAGCGTATTCTGTAATATGCAACCGAAAAAAGCAATAAAATGATTTATTAAAAATTTTTATACCATAATTATACATAGCGTAAAATCCATGACGTGACTATGGTTTACCCGAGTTGAAACTAATTAGTAGGGCCATGACAACGAATTTTGGAAAAAGAATAACACGGTTATTTTACAGTAAAAAAAAATACAAATTTTTGGCCATACAATTTTCGCCATATTCGAGTAGGTCTACCTTAAATACACGTGTTACTAGTCAGACTATAAATAAAACAGAAAAAAAAGTAAAAGAAAATTGCTTACTTAAATTTAATTAAAGAATCACACTAATATTATAGATGCGAAAGTTTGTGTGTGTGTGTGTGTGTGTGTATGTTTGTTACTCTTTCACGCTGAAATGGCTGGACGGATTTGAATGTAATTTAGAATGGATATAGCTTATACCCTAACTTAACACATAGGCTACTTCTTGTTAAATAAGACACTTGTACTTGTCCACAGGATTATATTTATCGCACGTATTAAACATGTAAATATTATTTAAGTTATTTTTTATGTAATAAAGCCCTAGACAATGCTTATAAGCGAAACCGGTCGGGTGTATTAAGTGAAATTATAATCCTGTGGACAAGTACAAGTGTCTTATTTAACAAGATGTATAATAAGTTCCACCAAGTGCCGACAATCACAACCATCAACACATAGGCTACTGTTCTCCTGGAAAAAAAGCATGTCGTTAAACCGAATAATACGCGGGCGGAGCCGCGAGCAAAAGCTAGTAAATAATAAATGTAAATGCAACAAAGTTGATAAATAAATAAGATATAAAAATACAAATACTTTAGATAATGATATAGAAACGGCTACTCACGATTTATTAGTCAGATTCGCCTGACTAGTATCACTGTATTCGTACAGTTTCTTCGGAGGCAAACATGGTTACACGGCGGTTCCCCGTTTGACTAGTCAGGTGATCTGACGAATAAATCATGAGTAGCCGTTTCAATACCAATATGAATCTAAACCACGAATCTTTTAGTAGTAAAATTACTTTAGATACATTAATATTCTGCCTAACTTAATCCATTCGATTAGTCTTGCTTACAAGTAGAGCAAGAAACTTAGCAAGATTATGTCTTACTTGAACTAAGCAAAACCTTAAAGTTTTCAAGTCCTAGGAGCTGGCGACTTCTCCCTCTCCCCCAAAATAGTTTATGGTAGAACCATAGACCTTATTATACAATGGACTTAGGGTTTAGTACAAAATTTACGAAAAAACTATCCCTAGTTAACGTATACAAACGTAGATATTTGTATAGACATATAAACAAACAAAACATTTAATTTGGACCGTATATATTTCTCTTGACATACTTAATCAATTTTGTGCCAGCGACGAAATCGGTGCGATTGTATTGCCTTCGCAAGTTTTATCAAGTATGTTGGTAATAGTGAAATGGAATAGCATTACATTTGGCCAATACGACTGAGTTGCTGCGCTTATGACATGACATTCTTGAGTCGTTAAACTTAGAACCTTTTACCTCGTATCCGTTCAGAAGCCACGTGATGTTGGCGGGAGGGTTGCCAGGGGAGGAGCTGCAGTTGGCTCTGAGCATGTCCCCCGTGGAGTACCAGCTCTTCTGTGCCCTCACCAGCGGCGGCTCCTCCGGAAGCTCTGTGGGAAATAAGAGGAACTATAGCGTACGCCCCTTAGCATGGATTTTTATGTTGTTCTTTGTTTAATTTTTGCGCAGGAACACTTAATATTTCCGGATTAAAAACTAGCCTTTACTCTCCAAAATAACCGTCTTCGGGATCTTAGCACCATCTATCATCTTACGAATGAACCTTGTAACAAAAAGGTTGACAAGCTACTCTTAGCGCCATCTATAATCTTACCAATGAACCTCGGTACAAAAAGGTTGTCAAGCTGTCCAACAAGTTATCTTAGATGGCGCTATTAATAACACGAGGTTTATTATGTGGACATCACCCTTAGGTTTGATTTATTGTTATTTTTGTTTTTTGTCGTGCGTGATAGGGGCTATAGTAACACGTATTCAACTAGCTACCTATTACGGTTGAAGCTGTAGACCTCTGTGACCTCTGAGTAATTTTATATTCTAAGCCTGTGACAGATTGAAAGACAGACAGACAGCGGAGTCTTAGAATAGGGTCCCATTTGGCACCCTTTGAGTACGGAACCCTAAGAATTACCGATAAATTGAAAACAGTAAATTGGAAATTTATTAAGAACAACCTGCGTAATTTTAATGTTTGCAATTTGTAACAGAATATAGAAAGATTAAATTAAAGTGCCTCAAGTTGCTTCTAGAAAAGGATTCCCGGTGGCGGCCGTTATTTCGACATGGCAGTTGTAAGAAAATTACATAATGTATACTTATTTGACCAAAACGCCGCTGCTGCATACAGACCTTGTTGTCGCCTTATGAAAACAGATTCCTTTTATGCCGTAGGCAGACAACACCCACGAAAAGAGGATTATTAGGTATGAAAGAAAATCTTGGTCAAAGGCCACATGAGCTTGTTTATAGGTATGTATTGTTTTACTGTATACGAAAATTAAAACCGATAGCAAAAATAATATCTGGACTTGTTGTACCAGAGTCAGAAAAACCAAATCGAGATACATTCTAGGAAATAATTAATATGTGCAAAAGTATAAAAACCGTAATTTCTTATCGCAAGTAGAACATGTTAAGGTAACCAGTTTATAATAAATCTATAAATTTAAGGGGAACGCCCAGAAAACTCTCGCTTTTAACTACAGGGGTCTTGACATCAATAACACCACGTGAAAGCCCTTCTCATGAAATTGCTGCTCAAGAATCCCTTAATTACTATCTACCATGTACGAGTCTGTGTGAGACGTCAAATAAATCATTTCAAATTACTTGGCTTACACTAGCACTGACTAATTATTTTGTAGACGCGAGGAGAGATGTGAAACGCAGTTTTAATCTCTTGTCTGTGGTGCTTTGTACTCTCAGTAGATCTATGGAAGGTTATAGTATGTATATTAAGAAGGGACTAAATGGACCACTCTGAAGCATTCCCTACCCTCACTACATTGGGAACTTATTCCCGAATCCCGCTTAACGGGCTTATGTAAATCGGGGATTTGTAACGTCACATCTAAAAATCGCTTCGTGCGAAAATAATGATGCCTTCTGTTTTACTGAAAGTGTAGTAGTTGGAGCGGCGGCGGTAGCCAAATTTCTCAATCAAGGGGAAAAGTAAGTTTGTATATTATCTGCTGAAAAGAAAAACAGTGATAAAACCTCAACTTTTACATGCCCTCAAGGGTTTATGTCGTGATTGATTACATGTATTTTATTTATTTACAAAATGTTCTAAATTCTTGTTCAAGAATCCATTTTTCTTAAATCAAGAAAATTTAGTGTTTTTTCTCTGTTGTGGCTTTGATGTGAATGTTTAAACTTGATACAGTAATAAATGAGGGGAAATGCGGGGCAGACCGCAACGCTATAATAGTTTCACTGGATCTGCTTTCTCTCTCTAAAATAAATAATGAAATATAAATAAAATAGCTTTATTGTTTAAAACAGAGCATTCACAACAAGTTGCATATATGTCTTCATGTTTTATCGATGGATACATAGGACAAAAAATATACTGGGTGACATACTCAAAAGCAGAAGTGTTTCTATAGACTTAACCCTTAGTCATTTAAAACATTATTCCAGTTTCAATTTATATTGGTGGCCACCAGCAATTAGTCGCCATCAAAAAATGAAGTAAGGAAAACTTCAGTGGCACTGCACAAAGTAAAGCCCCGTCTGTGCATTTCGGGTGAAGCGACGGGGCGGCGCGTTGCATATTCATTTTTCATATTCTGTTTCATTTTAGGCCACAGAGTCACAGGATAGTTAAAATGGCGACCGCCTTAGTATTATTTTACGAGATTGATCGCAAGTAGGTAGATTAAATAATTCAAAGTTTACATGGATACCTCGACTTGCAAAAAACATCGAATGAATAATGATTGACTGGTAATGGTAACTGGTAATTGACTGGCAAAGCGTAGCGTAGGCCGACCTCGTGCCCGCTGGATCGACGACGTGAAGGACGTTGTGGGTGGCGGCTGGATGAGGAGGACGGAGGACCGACATGAGTGGTGAAATTTGGGAAAGGCCTATGTCCAGCAGTGGACGAACACGGGCTGATGGAGGGATGGTAATTTTGTAATTCTTACTGTTTTGAAAACAAATCATCACTGCATAAACTAGGCGTTTAAAGGGAAGGAGTTTCAAGTCATTTATTAAGACAACATACGTAGTAAAAAAATAGATTTCAAAACTGTAGAACCCACATACTACAATAGACAGGGTTCTGAAAAAAAACATGTTATAAATGAGGCTTTTTCCACAGACTCCAAAACGTGATAGAGAAAAATTCGCTCCATCGAAAAAACCTGCAAAATAAGGCTGTTTCTTCAGTTCGAAACAGTAGTCCATCCAAACTGAAAAAGCAAAAACAACAATAATGACTTTTGTAAAAATATTATCTAAGACATAAAAATGCGTATTTTTAAACGCTCTATTTAATTCTATTCCTTACAATTATTTACAATCACTCATGACATGAATCTGTTTCCTACCTACCTGCAATTGTTTTTTGTTTTATTATGTATTAAAATGGGGCAAATTGAAAATCGGCGCTGCAAGTTGAATCCAACTTGTGGCATCTGCCGAGCTTGCTCCTTTTTGCCATTATTAATTAATTTATTGATAGATTTTATTTCTTATTGTTTTTTATTTTGCATGTTTGTTTATATTTCTATTTTTTTTGTATATGTTTTGTGGCAAATAAATTCATTTCACTTTAACTTTCACTTGTGTGTATTTATATAAATATTATTCACTAAAAACAGCAACACCCAACCTTTTCTTGATTCACCGCACACTCGGCCGCGCACTATTCCAAATATATTTATCTCTTTCATTTTGCGATGGATATATTGCGCTTTAACTGCACTAACTGAATAGCTTTGAAGGTTTGTGAAATATTTTTGACCACCAAAACCCACTGTCTACGGCTCTGCTTAAATTAAAACCCAGTGTGCTTTTGTTTGCCAGCAGCGCCCTCTCCGCCGAGGCGGCGAAACTCTCGCTGAGGAAAGTTTTAAGTGTTTACATTCCTGTTCTGTCGCTTTTTGCCAATTCTACTTAATGGGGACGCAGAGAGTTTTACGGTAGCCCGTTTAATTCGGCAGTTGCGGGTATTTCGGTGTTTGTTTTAAAGAACGCAGCTGAGATGCGGACTCTGTGCAAATAATCTCGTTTCTGAAATTGTTGAATTATTAAAGATTAATAATTTCAGTTCGTAAAGCTATGAGTTGTTTAAGAGTGTAGAGGTTATATTAAATTTTAATGGGTACTTAGCGTGGAATGTTTTTACGGGCAAAGCTTTGTACTTAGTTTGTTCCTCAATCTTACTTAATTCTAGTTAGTTCACTTAAATCCTTATTAACATATTCATCAAGTAAAACGAAGAGAGTTCCGATCCTACTCCTCGTAGAGATATATTGCTACGGCGTAGCAAGTTGAACTTTGAGGCTACAAATGGCTTTAGTATACTTTATACCAAAGTAGAACATGGCAGCTTGGTTGTCCGACTTTTTATACATAAATGTCGAATGGAATGTAACAAAGTTTTTTATAAAGTTTAAAAATATCCTCATGATTAGAGCACTTAAATAAAAAAGTTATGTGCACGTATTTAAGGTGGCTTGCCCCTTGGTACGTTTACAAACGCACGTACAACATAATATATGGTTGTTTTTTTAAATTTTGAATAAAAAGTATAAATAAATGTGTTTTATGACACTACGCGACAATATAGTTTGATGTCAGTTAGGCTTTTCTAGCAGCGTAGTGTTATTTTATGCGTTACTTTGTAAATTATCCAGCACTCGTAGCATGATAACGTGCGACTTCTTTTATCACATCTGTTAAAATAATCGATACAACACCCACCTCAGTCGTCACAACAAAGGCCAAGTGGTGCCGCGAGACGTGCCACTCGCGCTCGATAAAAGCATGCTAAGGCGAATTTAAATCGTTGTCATAATTCTTGTGCAGTGTAATTTACAAACAAAATAATGCCTAAAATAACACAATTTTGCTAGAAAAGCGCAATTGACATTAAACTATTTTCGCGTAGTGACATAAACCCTTATAGCAATGAAGCATAAACCACATTACTTGTTATTCGAAAATAAGAAAAACAAGACAAGTGCGAGTCGGACTCGCCCACCGAGAGTTCCGTACAAATTAGTACAAGATTATAAAATCTACAAAATCACCCGTAAAATTATGAACGCGCATACCGTTGCTTAACCACGATAATTTTTTATGATTTAATTACAATTGTATGGTTTTATGCTTTTTTCCTATACTTGTAGTATTAGACGGTATTAATTGCCAAATTTCATAGTTCTAGGTCAACGGAAAATACCCTATAAATTTTGATTCCCTTGAGAGTGTCAAAATATACGTTTTTTGCGGCATAAACGGCCGTATCTTTTTTTCACGTTAACTTAGAAGTTTTATTATTTCACAGCTTCACAGGACCGTAAATTTGAGTATGTGGTTTTAATTTCAACTCAATACCTTTCCGCGTTCCTGAGATAAAGGGTCTTGACAGACAGACGGACAACAAAGTGATCCTACAAGGGTTCCGTTTTTTCCTTTTAAGGCACGGAACCCTAAAAAACAATCATAAATTGTGCGTTTGGGAACGAGCCCCGGAGCAACCACCTTAACAGCAAGAGGAAAACCAAAGTAACAGGAAACAAATAGCATTTTCGAATCACGTGAGCTCGACGTGAAAGGCCGGAGTGACATGGATAGCCAAATTATCCGAACGGTGAATTGAGGAGCGTGAGCCCTAGTGACCAACCGAATGTACATTTTTAGCCGAAGCTGAATTTCTGCTTTTAGCCTGAGCTGAATTTCGGTTTTTAGCTGGAGCTGAATTTCCGCTTTTAGCGTTTACCCAAGGCCATAGTTTCGACCTAATGCAATATTTAATCGCACTGATCTCTAAACGCTATTAAATGCATTATGGATACTAAAATTCATGGAAGACCGAAACATTATTAGTTACCAGTGAGAGCTAAAAGTATACATAATACTAGCTTTTGCCCGCGGCTAGGCCCGCGTGTTATTCGGTTTGACGACATGCTTTTTGCCGGGATAAAAAGTAGCTTATGTGTTAAGTTAGAGTATAAGCTATATCCATTCTAAATTTCATCCAAATCCGTCCAGCCATTTCAGCGTGAAAGAGTAATAAACATACACACACACACCCTCACAAACATTCGCATTTAAATATTAGTGTGAAGTGTGATGTGTTGAACAGCGTCTTTAAGATATTAATAAAAAAAATCCGCATCCAAATCCGTTTAGTTGTTCTCGAGTTAAAGCGGATCATACAGACAAACAGACAGACAATTTTTTTACAAATTGTTGTTTTGGCCTCAGTACACCACCAATAACACATTTTATTTAAAATTTCGCGAAAACATTCAATGTACAGACACGACTCTTTTGGGGCCGTTCAAGTATTACGTAAGCAGATTTATTACAATTATTTACCCCCCCATCCCCCTTGTCAGCAAAAGTAAGCAAAGCTCTTACCCCCTCCCCCCATGCTTGCGTAAACATTTTTCAATTATAAATATATATTTTTTTATATTATAATGTTATAATTATAATTTTAAAAATAAGAAAATAGATTTAGGATAGAGATTAGATTTTACTGATACAGTATTCAACATAGAGTAAGGGGCAAAAATATACCGATGACGTAATCATCATCTAGACTCCCCTACCCCCCATGTCATCGAAAATAAGCAAAACAAAGACCCCCCCCCCCCCCATAGTGCTTACGTAATACTTGAACGGCCCCTTTTGATTTTTGTGATCTAAGACGTTTCGTCTGTCAGAAATGAAACTTTTAAAATTTCACTACCTCCATATTAAGCAAATATTATCCACATGAAAAAAAAAACACTTTAGTAACGACGCATTTTCCATAATTTAAGAAAGTTTCGGTTCAATTTTGGCCGAGCCTGAAATTGGCCGAAACTGGCCGAAACCAGACCCTCTCTTGGACATTAGAGCCCGACCTGGCCGTGGGTCGAACAAGCATCGGTGATTGGGCACCTATGTAGCAAGCACGCACTACCCATCTAGTAGGCACCTACGAACCGGAGTGGCACAATAACACTAAATTAACCAAGATAAAGCTTAATCAAACATCCCTTGTGTTCGATTTACCGCATTTATTGCTCAACAATATAGTTCTGATTTATGATTTAGGTTGCCGAACCTGCGCAGCGATTGTTTATATTATTCGCCCGGCAATTGTTACCCAAGAGCAGTAAAACAAAGTTGCCGTTTCATAGCAAATCGATGGCGATAGTAGCGGCCCGATCTTTGGATATAAATTTAATTTCCGTGGACCCGTTCTGAACGGTAATTATCGGAAATCAAAGCGATATTGTTAAGGGTTTGGATGTAAGTTTCAATATTTAAACAAGTTCCTCTTGGAATTGTCAATATTGTTTCAGTATTCATTAGCTTAAATGATTATTTATAAAAATCTATACTATTAGTATAGTATACCTATATATTAGTAATAATCGTATATTAGTAGGTAGGTATATTAGTTTTAATTCATAGCAAGTTCGCTTCGCCCGCGTTGTTTTTAAGAACATCCCTTATAGACTACGTGTTGACCAGGGTCAATATGATGATAAAAAACCGGCCAAGTGCGAGTCGAACTCGCGCACGAAGGGTTCCGTACCATTATCTATATAAACGGCAAAAAAATCATGTCTGTTGTATGGGAGCCCCCCAGAAATATTAATTTTATTATAATTCAATTATTTATTTTTAAAGTGAATATATAACTAAATATTCTATGAATATTTCAAGCGTCTACTTGTTGCCGTTATCAATATCGAGCAAAAACAAGCAAAAAAAATCACGTTTGTTTTATGAGAGCCCCCTTTAACATTTATTTTATTCTGTTTTTTTGTATTTTGCATCATCTATGAAAATTTCAACTGTCTAACTATCACGGTTCTTGAGATACAGCCTGGTGACAGATGGACAGACAGACGGACAGCGGAGTCTCAGTAATATGGTCCCGTTGGTTACCCTTTGGGTACGGAACCCTAAAAAAGCAGCAACCAAATCTGTTCAGTGGTTTTCGAGTTAAAACGGAACATACATACAGACACAAAAAAAAATGTGGTTTTACCCATATGGTTTTTTTACAATAGCAATAACCCATTTCATATAATAATTTTGCAAAAATATTCAATGTAGATACGATAAGACATGGATTTTTTACTACTTTATTATTAGTATAGATACATAGGTAACACTAAAAGTTTCCGGAACTGGCCACTTACATAAACAATATTTAAAAATTTATTGCAACATTTGAAAATAGAACTCTTTGGCTGTAGAATGCAGTTTGTTTCATCTGACTGTCTTTTGTTTTTACCTTGTGGCGCCATTTAAGAAATTGTGTGTCTGCATCAACATGGATTTAACTCGGGAAAATTTTCGTAGTATGATTTTCTACGATTTTAAGTGTAATTTGACAGCTCAACAGAGCATCGCTCGGCTTGAAACAGCTTTTGGCAATGAAGCACCATGCAAGACGACTGTTTATAGCTGGTTTGCAGAATTCAAGCGTGGTCGTATCAATCTCAGTGACGAATCTCGCGATGGTCGGCCGTCCACCGCTGTGACTAACAAAAACATCGATGCTGTGCGCCGTATGATTGAAACAGACAGGCATGTGACCTACCATGAAATTCGCGCATCCTTAGAAATAGGCATGAGTCAAATACAATCAATCCTACACAAACATTTGGGTGTGAGAAAGCTGTGCTCGCGGTGGATCCCACACAACTTGACCGAGGCTCAAAAAACGGACCGCGTCACTTGGTGCAGTGCCATGCTTACCAGATTCAACGAAGGTGCGTCAAATTTGGTGTGGGACATAGTAACAGGTGACGAAACATGGATTTATTGCTACGATCCCAAAACAAAGCAGCAATCGAGCGTATGGGTCTTTCAAGATGAGCCGAAACCAACCAAAGTGGCGCGCGTGAAAAGTGCATCTAAGCGGATGATTGCTTCTTTTTTTAATAAAACTGGACACGTGGCTACTGTTGCTTTAGAGAATCGTCGTACCGTGAATAGTGACTGGTACACGACCATTTGTTTGCCGGAAGTTATTGACGAACTCCGTAAAAATAACCGTAAACGCCGTATCATCCTGCACCACGACAATGCTAGTTCTCACACGGCCAGACAGACAAACGACTTTTTGAAGACGAAAAATGTAGAACTCATGAGTCATCCTGCATACAGTCCCGACCTGGCACCTTGTGACTTTTTTCTGTTCCCAAAAATTAAGAACCAATTACGCGGTCAACGATTTTCATCACCAGAAGAGGCTGTCGAGGAGTATGAAAAACACGTTTCAGAGGTCACCACAGGGGAGTGGCACAAAAGTTTTCAAAACTGGTTTGATCGAATGAAAAAGTGCATAGACGCCAAGGGAGATTATTTTGGAAAACAATAAATTAATTTTGTACCTTTAATAGTATTTTTTCATATTCATTCCGGAAACTTATAGTGCGTCCCACGTATAGAAGATATAGATTCATCCGCGCGCGGGTTTTTTGCGTGCAGTGAAGAATCTCTTATAATTGGACGTGTAAGCATGCACAATTGCCGGTGTTTTCTGTTAGAAATTTCCAACTGTTTATTGTCAGAAAAAATTATTCAAGTACGAGTTCAGTTCGCAAAAGAGGATCCCATCTAATGGAAAAGTCATAAAGCTTGCTCGTCCACACCTAGTTCAGAGTCAGAGGTCTGTCTCAAAATAATTTCTCTCCATTTATTGGAAGTCGCAGTACGTGCGGCGAGGCTCACGAGACTTTTGCGTGTTTATATGTACATCGAATAATGATTATATTCTGACTTTGTCTGACCCTTGTCCTTCACCTTTTTTGACTTTTCAATTTCTCATGATTTTCGGTATATTTACGTCGGAATCGAAGCAGTCTTATATTTTCCGCCATTCTAGTTTGACACTATATTGTCATTTATCAAATAATTTTCAGAGTATTTTTTCCCTGTTGTCTGACAGTAATCTGTTTACGTGTCGCTGGTAGTCGACCTGTTTTCATGGCGTCTTTTTTTTGTGACTATGATGGTGTGGTAAAAAATAGTAGTCTTTTTTGGACTCAAATTTTTTGGATCATTATTTCAAGTTCAAGTTTTATTTTTCCCTAGAGTTAGAATAGGTCTTTGTGTTTTAGTTAGGGCCTGAAAAAAAACTTTTTAGAATTGATTCGGGAACCAACTTGCAATCCGGAGAGTTCTAGTCTAGGTTTTTATTTGTGGGTATTGCTGGTATGCACAATAATGCGCATTGGCAAAAGGTTATCAATTTTGAGGGTTAAAGGTTGAAATTTGGTGGTATATATTTTCGACGTGCAACAACCACAGAAAAGTAATTAAACGCCCAGATTCGGGGCTTGTTTGTTTCAATATCAGTAACTATTAAGAATAAAATATACTTTATTTCAGATTATTACAATTCATTGTGGTTAGTATTTTTCTTATACATATAAAAGTTAATCCATCCCATTCATCAGCCTGTTTCGTCCACTGCTGGACATAGGCCTTTCCAAGATTTTGCCACTCCTGGCAACCTCCTGGAAGAAATACCCATACTCACGCTGGGCAGTGGGCAGGCGGGTTGGTGAGCGCGGTGCCGAAACCCTCGCACCAGTGACGCCGCTGCCCGTCACCGGCCTATTATATAAGGCCCGGCAATTTGGGATGGATAAACCGCCATCCATCGGTCCCAGGCAATGGTGGGCCGCCTAGTTTTGCCTGAGAGCTGTTCTCTTACTCTCCCCCGAATAACTTCGAGAGGATTTGCGAGTAAGATGGTGGTACCTCCACAGTCGAGCTCGGCATCAGCTCTACCCCCTCAAAGTTATTAAAGTCATTAAAGTTAATAGCAAAATATAAATGACGTAGATATCAACGCGGTAAAAAAGAAGCTTGCAGCCATAAACGTACAAAATAAAACCGGCCAAGTGCGGGTCGGACTCGCGCTCGAAGGGTTCCGTACCATTATTTATAAAAACGGCAAAAAAAATCATGTCTGTTGTATGGGAGTGCGCGGGTCCGACTCAGCATTTATGGCCCTCTTAATAAGCAGTGTCTGCTAAATCCTTACCAACAACGCGCATGTAAGCGCTCTTGTATGCAGTATGGAAGAAGGGCGCGTCCGCGGACACCTCGCACCGGTAGCGTCCGCTGAGCGAGCGCGACGCTCCTCTCAGCACCACCTGTTGGGCCCCCGATCTTGACACCTGGGATTTAAAGAAATATGATTTAGAAATTTCATTTAAATGGTTGTATAGCATCCTTACTATTACATACTTATATATTTATTTTAAAATATTACGTGTTAATAATGAACGACTAAGGCACTGAAAGAATAAAAATTAAAAAAGGAAATAAAATTTGGCATGATTTTTTGTTTCTCATTTCCATCGGGCCAGTTTGTATTGAAAAGAACAAAAAAACTTTGAATTTGATCGCCTGCGTAAAAATGACAATAATGTTTTTCCCAAACTACGACCCCTGTCCAGTTTCTGCCCTCATCCTAATTAGACTAGTACGGCTTTTAAATAATATGAGAAAAAAAGTTTCTTTCAAGATTTTTCAATATTTTTATTTTTGATATTTTAATAATTGTGACGACTAGAAAGTAAACTCTAACGTGAATATGGATAGCTGTACTTTATTGAAATTTTTCGCGTGCGTTTGTTTTATAATTGACCACTCTGTTTTTCTTACTAAAACGAAAATATAGCACTTTCTATGACAGTGCAATTTAAAAATCTAGAGATAAAGTTTTAAATCACAACTGCGAGCACCTGCTAGAACCACCTGCCGCAACGGAAAAGCAGACATCTAGAAAATGAACCAACCATCCATCTAATAGATGGAAAGTTCTTAGAAAATGAGGTAGAAATTTCATTGGCCTAGATCTCTTTTCCACCTTGTTAAACTGTTTAAAAATAATCAACTGAAGCACTCAATAATTGCAAATTTAACTTTTCCTAGCTACGCCTCGGGTTATTTTCTTTCCTCTCTGCAAGACTTTTGAATAATTATCTCTATATATATAAAATACCACAGTTTTCTTTCTGGATGTACCTATGATTATAACCTAGGATTAGTGTGGCTAGCACGCCCCAGCGTTTAGCTATCTTACTTGGACTTTCAAGCATACCGCGTTTGTGAATGTGTGAGAGAACAAGTATGATGGAAAGACACTGTATCAAAGGCGCGTGCTAGACCTACTGGAAGGATTTTAAAAGGGGGTTTGTCCTTCTTCCTTTGTTTGGGCTTTGTCCCTATACAAATTCATTTTGTACCATGAAATTGGAATATTTTATGTCTGAAAAAAAGTGTTTTAGATACATCCTTTTCACAGATTTATTGATGGGTCCATTTGCGATACCTAACACTTTGCTCGATTTTGACTATATTTACTTGCATCTATTTCGAAAAATCTTTGAAATACCACAATAAAATCTCCAAAACTAATGAACTGAAAAATATGAAAAAAATCGTGGTAATTTGGGATTTCGTAAAGATTACAGGAAAAATATAGCGCTTGAGAAATTCACGAAAACAAAACGACAGAATAAAATTTTTCATCCACGAGTTTAATTATTTATTGCTACAAATATATTATGATTACGCAAAAATAAATATATATGGGATAACCTATTTTATCATCCATCGCAAAATGCAGGAGTACAATTAACTAGGTAGGTACCTACTACCAAATATACATTCCCAAAACTGTGGAATTACGGGACCCTAGGTATGCGAGTCTGAATCGCACTTGACTTTTTTGTTGTCGTAACATTGAAAGTGTCGTAACGTATTATAATATTGAACGACATAGAGTTCAGCTCTACCTGACGCAAAATGAGGTGGTCAATGTCAGATATATATTAATAAATAAAATATATTAAAATATTAATACACAAATAAAAATATAATAATATTAATGCGGTTTTGAATAATAGCTAGGTATGGATTTGAATTTAGTAGGTGGTAGAGCTGATGCCGGGCTCGACTGTGGAGGTACCACCATCTTACTCGCAAATCCTCCCGAAGTTATTCGGGGGAGAGTAAGAGAACAGCTCTCAGGCAAAACCAGGCGGCCCACCATTGCCTGGGACCGATGGATGGCGGTATATCCATCCCTAATTGCCAGGCCTTAAAACAGACTAGTGACGGGCAGCGGCGTCACCGGTGCAAGGGTTTCGGCACCGTGCTCACCAACCCGCCTGCCCAGCGTGTGTGAGTATGGGCATTTCTTCCAGGAGGACCGCCAAGAGTGGTGAAATCCTGGAAAGGCCTATGTCCAGCAGTGGACGAAACAGGCTGATGGATGGATGGATTTGAAATATAACGGTGAAACTACAGTTGGAAACTTGCCGTTAACGATAAGATTTTTCAAATTCACATGCATAGTATTTGTGTATACAACCAAATTAGCATCTGATCCGCTGAACGGCGAAGAAAGGCACTGATAGTTACCTATCGCCTGCCCTAAATAGGCTGTGTCCGAAGTAAGGCGATGAGGCTCATTCCCCATCACGTTTGGATGAAAAAAAAATCATCGGTAAAAAGTAGGTGTACAAGTGTTAAGTCCTGGTGAGAGTCCACACTCGGAAACATCTGCGACGCCCTCTCAGGGACATAACTTCGTGACGATATTTCTACATTTGTATTATGCACCAGTTTCAAAACTTTGTTGCTGTGAGTCATATACACTCATTGGCTAGCTAAGATCGCCACATGCAAGCAACAAAGTTTTGAAACTGGTCATGCTAATGGCACGTACAACATAACGCCCAATAGACATAATTAAATTGTTATTCAATTGACTCATTATGTCTCGCTCAGAGTTTTTATAAAGTTATATTAAATGGCTACCTAAAATAAATATGTGAGCCTTTTATTTGGGCAAAATGATAATAAAATATCCGATTTAAGACTTGTCACAGTACAGAAATCTCAGTATTGAAACGAATAGCGGACAGGTTACAATCCATCATTGAGTTAAATGGCGGTCCTGAATGCGTTCACGTGTAATTTATACGTGAGCCGCACCGTAATCCCATTACTAGAGTCGTGTGCACTTCACGGTAGCAGCACGAGACGAGCAGCTAGCGAGCCGAGCTCAACTAAAAGCTTCGATCCATCTTACGGAGTCAGTCCACTTTGAGAAACCACCGAACTAAATCATGTCCCTCGCGCTCGAGAATGGCTGACCCGATTCTCGAGGACTGTGCTGCGTCGCATTCTTTGGCTGAACGTAAGTCATGTCTCGATGCAAACTTTGAGTGTTCGTTATTCTCCGAAATGCTTTTTAATGTATTATTTTGGCACAATGTTATAGCAGCGATGGAACAGTGCCAGCAGCTAAAGGTTTAACGTGCGCCGCTCAACGAGATTCTTAAGTGATTTTTTGCATGAACTTGCAGTACAGTCTTCCTTGAGCAAGGCAATTCTTATTACCTGGGGCGTAAAGGTTATTATCAAACAAAAAGGTGTAGCTCTCGGTGTGGCCGATAGTATGAGGCGCATAGTTCCAGCAAGATGTCGCAGAGCCATTGACCCATTTATAATCACAGTTCTGACGTTGTTTATTATCTGGACGTAAGTAAGCCATTTTGATATTTTTCTTCGCTTTGTGTTATGGTTTACGGAGTCAGTGAACATGAAATGAATTATTAAACGACGATTTAATAACTTTAATTTTCGTTGAAAGCTCGCTTTTGTGATTTTCCTGGAAAATTTGGGCAACTTTTTGGCGTGTTCGTTGGTTGTAACAACTTAGCAAATAAAGTCTTGGAAAGTTGAAAAAATATTATCATTTATAAGAATATAAGTTTACTTGTTACTTTATAAGCACGCAATTTTTGTAAGTTTTTGCCATCTTCATAAGCAAAATATTTTAAATATGTAAGTTAAGTACTTTGCATATAGATTTTAGCACCCTATAGATTTATTTGTGACACATTAGAAAAACTAACATTGCCAAAGCAATTGTTTCATCCGTACATGTCACGGTGAGAATGATTAATTGAAAATTATTAATAATTCTCGGTGATTATTAATTACATCTATAAACTCAAACGGTGAAAGTAATAAATCTATCACATTCACCGGTGTTTATTCATAATTTTTACCGTGACTGTGTTGAAAGTAATGAATTTTGAATCAATGCATCGTTACGGGCCGGCAAGTGGCGCAAATTGTATATGTCATCGGCAAATCATTGAATTGGACGAATCGTAAAGTATGAAACCGAAAATCTTTCACCAAAAGTTAAAAATAGGTACGATGACGAGCGGAGCGAAGTGAAGTGAGGAGGAGCGTGTTAGGTTGCTTGTTGCTGGTGATCATAAATTCACGGAGCCGAGCAAAGCGGAGCGGGGCGAAGCGACCCCTCTAGTTTTAACAGAAATACTGTTACGTAGTACCGAAGCATGAAACAAAAATCTCACACATCATGGAACGCGTAAGAAAGTTCATAAATAATCTCAGCGCGGATGACGTGTGGACGCTTCCGGGCCAAGGTCACAACTGGACAATGCGAGAAGTTTCCGCGGAAGGGGTCATTTGAACCATTGAACTCGAAATGTCTCTGAAATTTTAGTGCGTTCAAATTAGTCAGTCCGGTGAGTCCATTGAGTCCAGTTTGTAATTCCAGTTGTTATTCAGTTTCAGTTGTGTTTTAATAGTGTGTGTGTGATTGCAAATAAAGACACGTTAGAGGTTTTTGGTGCGAATTGGTATAAAATTAATTTATCCCGAACCCCAGCTCGTAACAATACAATATGAAAAATTAATAAAAATTGGTTGATTATGCGTGATTTATTACTTTCCCCAAACCCGTAAGAGAATTACTAATAATCGCCGGTGAAAGTGATTAATCTACCCGAATTTATCACATTCACCAAATGATGTGGAAATTATTAATACTCACCAATAAATTATTAACAATTACCTCATTTATCACTCTCACCGTAACACATACACATTTAGGTAATGGTTAAATCGATGCTATAGGTACTACAACAGTGATATTTGTATTGTGTGCTATAATTTGCTACTGACAACTTTTGTTATCGAATGGAATGTTACGAGTATGATCGGTTTTAAAGTAACCAAAAAAGATAACAGTAACTTAACGGGGTTTCGTTTTATTATTTTTGGTACGGAGCCCTGAAACTCTTAAAAATTCTATAAAAGAATCCAAGACATTTTTTATTAACTTTGGGAATGACAAAGTTTTAGAAATAATCTCAAACTTTGTGAAGAGAAATGCTAAGCACCATGAAAAATAGGCATTTCTTATGCACTTCTCCACTGTCAGTCACCGCTAGGATAGGTAGCTAGCATAGAAAAAACTATCAGAGAAGTTTTATTTTTCGTCAAAGTGTTTTTCGACCAATGGAAACGCAGGAAAGCTACATAACGTGACCATCGAATCCGATCGCCTCGACTATTAATTCGTCCTGCGTTTACATTGGTCAAATGTTCCTTTGAGAGACAAAACCTTACTATTATTTCCATATGTGCTGACTAGCTCCTTGAAATAGAGCCAAACGACATCGGCATGCTGACATAACTGATTCAGTAAGCTGCAGAAGTAATCATCTTGAACTTTATTTTCATCTAGCTTTTGCTTGCGATTGGTACACGCTGACCTCCTTGATACGTGCCTCAGGAAATAGAGCTTCCAATATTCGTTCATTTTAACTATTCGAATATTTCGAATTCTTAAACATTTAATTATACGAATACTACGAATTTACAGAATTTTAAATGTTAAAGTATTAAGTAATTAGTCAGACTAGCATACCTAGGGTTCCGTAATTCAACAGTTTTGGGAACAGCCAGGAAGAAGGTATTTAAAATCTTGCCCATAACAGTTTATGGTACCTAAAAAAAGAATTGATTTTACCACAAAAAGAGATTTTTATACCGTACTAGAAATAAAACTCGTGGATGAAAAATTTAATTTTGTCATTTTGTTATGGTGAATTTCTCACCTAAATTTTTTTCCTGTAATCTTTACGTTATCCCAAATTACCATGATTTTTTTCATATTTTTGGTTCATTCATATCGGAAATAAGGCCCCCTGCATTTTTTGTATTTTTCAAAGATTTCTCGAAATCGGTGCCAGTAAGTAGAATATATTTTTATAATCAGCACTTTAATATTTACAATTTGATACCCATATTGTTTTTTCAGGATATTTTTTTGAATTTTTCTGTCTTACATTGGAAACATTTTGAACAATTTCAATTTTCTTATTTTTTTACCGTACATGCAGGCAAGTGAATGCTATTTTTGTGGCAAATTTCAAGTCTTTATCCTTAACGATGCTAAAGTTATGGACGGACAGACGAACAACGGAGTCTCACCATAAAGGTTCCTTTTGTACCTTTTAGGTACAACACATCCCTAAAAAGCTATTTATACGAATTTTTGAAGTGCTACCTTAAAAAGTATAAAACATCGATGTTATCATTTAGGCTGCTCTTTAGGTAAGAGCAGATACGCTAGTATTGTGGGCTGTTTAGTCTGTGACCAACGAAAGTGACTGATACTTACGTCGACACTGATACCAGTCTGCGAGAAGACCCTCGTGTTGGGAAGCTCCTTTGGCACGAAGCGGAAGAACTCCTGCGCACCGTGGTACCACTTGACGGTGTAGAGGGTCTCGCCCGTGTCCAGAGACCAGCGGCAGCCGAGCGTCGCGCTTGCGCCGACACCGACGGCTTCCGGCACTGACAGCTGGATCTCTCGGAGGCCGAAGACGCCTGTTGAATGTTTATTTTTTATAAACAATCGGCTTAAGTTTGGCCACTGTGGCTAACTAAATCTACAAAAGTGTGCCTGTTATTATTCTCCGTAAGGGTTAAAGAATGACAGAACAAATACATTCTTAAGGAATCGTCATCAGTCTGTTTTATATAAAGGCTGGTAATCGACAACATTTCATTTTAGTTAATAATTTGTTTTTAATATTTATATTGAAAGTCTACGTAAAAAAGAACTTTAAGTATTTTTTCATTTTGTTTTATTTTATGTTTTTCCTGCATAATTTGATGTTTTCTTATTCACTTATTCTAAAAGGACGTAAGTCGCATCTGAGGATTTCAAAAGTCGATGTTCATTGCCAATGGATTATTAAAAAAAAGCTTGGCATGTTTATGTCTGCTGTCACATGGCATGTAAGTTTTTTTTTTAACAAACTGAACTTAAAAGCAAAGGAAATTGTTTTTAAAATCCTGTGCTTACCATATTTTTAGTTTTTTTTAAATATCTCTTTATTTAATCACGATTTAATTCTGAAAAAAAAAAGATGCTCAGAAAGCCCATATCTCGAAATGGGTTTCAGTTTTGCACCAATTATTTATTTGTAATGTTGTCGATTGGGGATGGCTATGTCAGCGTGACATTATAAAATCAGATAGTTCATAATTTCACTAGGTTAGGTTAGGTCAGTTTATAAACAACCTTAAAAAAACTTGTGAAATTATAAACTTTCGCATTTTGTAAACTTACGGTGACAGATATACCGCCACCATTTAGTCCCAGACATTATGGGCACAGTAAATATATAAACAGTAGGAATACCCTACGGTATTCTCGAGATAATTACCTACGCCCGATAGGCGCGTTAGGACTGGTATATCGGGCGAAATCTTAGAGCAACCATAATGGCTGGGCCACGGGTTTCACGCTCCTAGCGAATTCGCTCTACGCTGCAAGTGTCTGCATTAAGCTCATACAAAATTGAACCTTACGTCATACAAAATTGTATGGCCTTGACGCCAACGCCTGCAGCGCAGAGCGAATTCACTTGGAGCGTCGTTCCCGTGGCCATCGGTTAAACACGGTGCAGCGCTCGCGACTGCCATTCACGCTAACGTGGCGCGACAGTAGCCGAGATGGCGTGTAAAAGCACGCGTCTGTGTGTGTGTATCGATTCAGGGCGTTTCCTTGAAGTTTACGTACTGATTCATGTATCTTCTGTGATTCATGTAACTCCACAGTTGAGCCTGGTACCAGCTCCACCAAATATAATTTACCAATTTGTTCATTAAATATTGCATAGATAACAAGTAAATTAAATT
This sequence comes from Ypsolopha scabrella, assembly GCA_910592155.1. Lineage (NCBI taxonomy): Eukaryota > Metazoa > Arthropoda > Insecta > Lepidoptera > Ypsolophidae > Ypsolopha > Ypsolopha scabrella. The sequence continues at coordinate 19,421,500 of OU342964.1, read as the reverse complement.
AGTTAGAAAATTTTACCCCATCAAAAACATTTCATGTAGGCTAGGTCACCAAGACTCAGAAGCTCATAACGCTTTCACGGTTAAACAGTTATCAGATCTTATTTAGAGCCAAGCCCTTAACTCTACAAGGCCTAACTCTACAAACCCTACATCATGATCAAAAAAGTATGTTATGGCCGTTTCGCGGCCGTCAAATAGACAGTCCCATGGAGTTATAATTATTATGTCACGCAGTAGTTCCATGAAACGGCCAAGCCATACTTTTTGATTAAGATGTAGGGTTTGTAGAGTTAGGGCGTGTAGAGTTAGGGGCTTGGCTCTAAATGAGATCTGATAACTTTTTAACCGTGAAAGTGTTATGAGCTTCTGAGTCTTGGCGACCTAGTTTACATGCAATGTTTTTGATGGAATTTCATTTCTTTCTGTAAGACGCTCTAATTTTTTTTACTTTTTCAGGCTGCATTTCTTGCGCCTCAACTATGACTTTTTTATAGCCCACTCTCTATCTTTGCCTCTTTTTCTTATTGGCTTATTATTTACAATATGCGATAGATCATGGCTGCGACGGCAGCGACGTGGCATTGTGAGGCGACGCTAAGCGCGCGCGACGCGTTTGATATCCTTCCATCCTCTCACCTCTTGGACCACAGATAATTAGTTAAGGTTCCAGAAGTGTGTCAAGCGGGGACCCATTTACTAAGCCTCCGTTGTGTGTCCGTCTGTCACAGGGGTCTACAGTTTCAGCCATTATTGATAGCCACTGATAGTTAATGGATTACTAATTTTATAGAATACCTACCTGTTGCTATGGCAAGACAAATAAAAATTAAAAATAAAATGGATACCCAAGGGTGGTCTCCACAAAAAATCCGCAAAAAAGCAAGTTTTTAACGTTATAATGTCCCTTCCCCTCCCTTGTGTCCGAAACTAGAAGACCGAAAAATATATAAAATATGCTCATGGTAATAGGTGATGTTTACGGGAAAAATACCGCGGTCAAGGTGTTATTAGGTGTCCTTACTCAAGAGGGTGTCTAATTGTTTGTAAGGCGCAAGAACTTTAGCGCATTGTTTTTTGTTGCCTTGACCCCTTTATGGGGTAGGGAGTTGGAGGGTAAAATTAACAGATATTTTAATATTTTAGTTAGGTGTGTGCAAATCGAAGCCTTCATTCTAAATTTCAGCTTTCTAGGACTTTTTGAAGTTAAGAATATATTTTTTTAATAATACACAACCGGACCCCCCCTTAAGAGAGTTTGGAGGGTGAAAGTTACAGATTTTATCATTTATTTGTTGTTTGTGTGCTAATCCTAGCCTGCATACCAAATTTCAGCTTTTTAGGACTTCAGGAAGTACTCTAGACGTTTTGGAGATCATCAGTGAGTGAATGAATGCGTGACGAAATCGACGTATTTTAGGTATTCATAAAATTCAAAGTATAAAAGCTAGACAAATGAAACTTATTGTGTTTAATAAAATTGCTTACGAAATCTTATATTGAGAATTTGGTATCTCTAGTATTATCCAGACCGAAGCTATGAGGGTTCGAAAATATGACGAAACGCTTCGAGAAAAGGTACGTAGTGCCCCGCTTCGTTTGGCTCATTTTGGCGGGGGGCACTGCCGTGCCCCCAGATTTATAATGAGCCTTTCCCGCGACACCGGTGGCACCCCCGAGTGTATTCAATCTTTGCCCCGTTTTCAGCTTGGGCGTTATTTTATTGACAGCCCTTATAGCTGATATGTTGACTAGGGTCACTACGATGATAATTTAAAAACCCGCATCCAAATCCGTTAAGGGTTTAAAAGCGTTTATTCAATCTTTGCCCCGTTTTCGACTTGGGCGTTATTTTATGAACACCCCTTGTAGTCTATGTGTTGAACAGGGTCACTAGGATGATAATAAAAAAAACTGCATCCAAATCCGTTGAGTGGTTCTCGAGTTAAAACGGAAGATACATACAAAAAGACAGACAAAAAAAAAGTGGTTTCCGCCACAATACAATACTAATAACTTCATTTGAAATTTCCCGAAATCATTCAACATACAGGTTTACATTAAAACCTAGGTAAATAAGATGGCACAAAATAATATGTGCAATGAAGTATTGGATAATCCAATTTGGATTGACTGTGATTGATTGAAAAACTAATCAGCAAAGAAACATTAAATAACTCTTATTACAACGAAAAAACTAATACATTATGAAGTAACTTTGCAAGATTTTATCAAGTTTTCACAAAGACTTTGTTTTAATAAATAAAATAATGTATGAGAAGACCACGTGATCAGACTCGTAAATCTTGATCTTCTAATAACAAACTCAATGTTCTTGCTATAAGAAACCACTGAAAGGCCCCATAACACCTCTTTATATGCTTATACTTTTCCGGAAAAATGGAACACTCATAATAATAAAGACCCTCATGAAAAAGATGTATCGATAAGTGTTTATGAACGTAAAGATCCGTTTTACGCAGTCCGGCTTGATTAAATAGGCAATCTACCCAACGTTCCTTTCGCACCGCTATAATAAATAACCCTAAAACAAAGTAACTTTACGGCTCCTGAAAAACTCTCGGCAATCCTCAGTCGTAAGTAATCAAATCTTGGCCTTGGGCATCAAGCCCCTGCCATACTGAAGGTGGTCGGAATACATAAATCAAGGAGAACGAAACGTGATCAAATTCGAGATCAGGCCAATACAAAATTCCGTCGACATCAACTCATTACATGGCAACCAAATTCAATTTACTGTACCAACCACATCATATTTCATTCGATCCGCGGATTTAATGTATCACACGAATTCTTTCCACTCGGGCCAGCTTTCTAGTAGGATAAATGTGTTTTGGCCCGCTGGGCCGAAATGGTTGGACTAATATAAATTGTGGCCTCTTCGAAATGCGGAGGATTTTATTAAATTATGAAATACTAGCTTTCGGCTAAACGGCAGTTTCTGCAGATGTTTATTTAGCCATTTCTCTTTCTCTTAAGCTTTTGTGTCGCGTTGAATGATAAATTATTACAACTTTTAAGGATAACACGAGTATTTATACGGAACCAGGTGTATTATTTATCAAACAATAAGTGAATAAATAACTCAGCAAGTAATCCTGTCATAAATTATGTTAAAATATTAAATTATTATTGATTACCTCAGTCTACAGGATGAGACTCTCAGACTGAAATTCGAGTCATGTTTTTCGTCGTATTTCATCGTTTTTTTATGGTTCCGTACCCGAAGGGTGTCAAACTGAACCCTGTTACTAAGCTTCCGCTGTCTGTCTGTCCGTCCGCCTATCACAGGGGTGTACAGCTTCAGCCGTAAGAGTTAAACAGTTGAAATTTTCACAGGATATGTATTGCTATTTCTTGTACCACGACAAATAATAAAAAATGAAAAACAAAGGTTGTACAAGAAACCATGAAAAAATTTAAATTTTTCAAGGTTATTTGTTTCAGCTCTATCTTAAAGACGGCAATACAGACAAGTTTCAAAGGTCATATTATTATAAAGTAAAATAATAAATAATTAAAATTAGGATTCTGTACTCAGAGGCTGCTGAATTATTTGTCAGGTGGTACCATTTCCGCGCCTTGTTTTTTGTTGATATTTATGTTCTTGAGGTTTCGTAGCCGTATTGTGTGGTGGTACGGAACCCTTTGTGCGCGAGTCCGACCCGAACTTGGTCAAATTATTTTAAATATTGGTAGTGAAATCTTCATATCATTTTTCAAATAATAAGCATTATTATAGTGGATTACAAACTAGAAAAGATCAATTGCAAACATAAATCTTTACAATCTTGATATTAGTAAGCTGCTTACAAATTTAATGTAAGTTAAATATAAGATTATAAAGTCTAATACGAAGTGAAGAATGAAGAATAATAAGTATAAAAACTTAGGAACGGAATACTACTGTTTTGTTATAATGAAATATATTATTGAATTAACAATTTTTGTAATTTCCAGCTTTTTAGTAACAAAATTTGATAATGACGTCTTTTAAAAATCAGGTTTTCAATTCGAATTAAAATTGTCCCCGTATTTTTACCATCGATTTCAACATCCAACGTGGTAGGGGGTGACCCTTATCACTGTACTCCGGGCGCAAACACATGCTTTTTAGGGTATGTAGGTTTACCTTGACCGTTTAAACAGTGACCGTTTAAACACTGACCGTTTAAATGAGCGTTATGAAAATAATCTCAAGTCACGTAATGCTAGAACAGCAACGTATCAAAGCAACTAAATTGGCTGCAATAAAAATATATAACTCACTGCCCGATAAAATGAAAACTCTGAATATTTATAATAAATTTTACTACGATATAAAAAGGTATTTGTTGAGGATCTCCCCTTATGTTCTCAAGGAATTTTATGACTATAAATTATAAATTATGTATAATTATTAAATTATTATATACTTAACACTGAACTATTGTTGGAATTGACATTTCTTATAATTTGTAAATATTGCTAAAATTGTAATGTAATTGTAATGTTATTTAATATTTAAAAGTTGCATATAATAGTATAAATGTTGCTTATTAATACCATGTTTTAATAACCATCTATTATATAATAACATGAAATTCATTGCAAGGAGTAAATTGAATTGAATTGAATACCCCACAGTGTTTTCTTTTACCACAGCAAGTGGTAAGGCTTCGCCACACAGAAAGGGCGGGCTGATAGCGTGGCGTTGGAGGGCGAATTTCTATGACAATATGTATATGAAAGACGCTACAAGAAAGTGTGGCATGACAATACGCAACCGCCCAGTCTTCTGTGTGGTATCTTCCATATTATGATTAAAGAAAAGCATTACAGTATACTATACGCGTTATACAACCGAAACTTAATTTTTACAAGAAATAGTACAAATGTTACAAATAAAAAAGGAAAAAATACCGTGGAATTGAAACAACACTTTTAGACCAAAACTCTTACACGCAACACAAATTAATTAAAATTGGAATTGTGCCGCAACTCCAATCACTGACCCTCAGTTGGAGTTTGGTTTTCTGCGTGACATTTTTCGTGACATCTTGCAAACGGGACACATACAGCTGCGGCAACGATTAAGAAACATATACATATTGACACCTATTCTCGTGAAACAAATATTAGATTTAGAGCTGCCGTAACCTAAAACTTTTCATTGCAAAATAGGCTTTAACGCAGATGGATAATAGTCAAATGAGCTTGTATTATTTTAGGTTTTTCAACTCTAAATTTAAGGTTTGCTGCACGAGAATAGGTCACAATATCTATTCATCATATTATCGCTATCATCGCGTCCCGCTACCGCCACGCTTTCTGTGTGCTGAAGCCTGAAAGTAGGTATACAATGCATATCAATTTCAACAAACTCATTGGTGCTTGCTTAGCAGCCAGGTTTCAAACCTGGGTCCCAAAATTGACTCAGAGATATTTTGATTCCATTGTAAATGTAATATTCCTACTTAGAGATTTATTATCGCACAATAAACTCAATATAGACCTCTGTAATTGAATTTTCTCACTGTTTACTCTGCAAATATTTTGGGCTCTATAGGTAGGTATACATCGGGGGATCGAAAATTAAAAGTACCTAAGTATACAAAAAACGAAGTGTTTACACTTTTTAGATGAGGGACATGACGAACGCTTCCCTTATAAAGCTTTCATCTAGCTACTTATAATACAATATAACCGTAAATACATATATTAAGTGTTAAGTTCACGTACTTTTTGTAAATTTATGATTTCAGGAGCCTTAATGTGTGTTTGAATAAGAATAAGAATACTTTATTGACAAAAAACAGAAAAACTTGGTACGCTGTTACAAAGCACATTGAAAAAAATACAAAATATAAAAAATATGGAAAAAGAACAAGTTGTACACACACCAAAAATGTCACCAACATTGGCTCGTCGCAGAACTTCGGTATTTCCCACAATTTCAAATCAGGTATCAATATATAGAAATTATTTTTCATCCGATTTTAACACAAATACGCTGTTCCGCGAGTGCTTTAATAATATTAAAACACTATTTAATACTATTTCCCCTCGGCTGTTAATATTTTTTATTGGCCATGTCTGATATTAATTTCGGCTTTGTTGTTTACTCCGATTCTGAGATATAAAAGTGTGACACACAGACATGAAGAAATGATAAGAATTTTTTCCCTTTAAAATCCAAATCCTAAAAACTGGCCAAGTCAAGTCGGACACGCGCACAAAGGGTTTCGTACTGCCACGCAATACGGGTACAGAACCCTAAAACATTGTGGTAAATAAAAACAATATAAATACCTCAAGGCGATCAAAACAAGGCGCAAAAATAGTACCGCTTGATAAACAATTCGGTACCCTTTGAGTACGGAACCCAAATCACATCACACTAATATTATAAATGCGAAAGTTTGTATGTGTGTGCGCGTGTGTGTGTGTGTATGTTTGTTACTTTTTCACGCTGAAACGGCTGGATGGATTTGGATGAAATTTAGAATGGATATAACTTAACATATAAGGGATATACCCTAACTTAACACATAGGCTACTTTTTATCCCGGAAAAACCGAATAACACGCGGGCGGAGCCGCGGGCAAAAGCTAGTATTTTATAATTTGTTGATTTAATTTAGGGATGTACTAAAACTAAAACTTGTTTGTATTACCGTTCTTAAAATAGAGCTCAAACAATTAACGTTGAAAAAAATCAATTTTGACGCTTTATGTTATGGGGATCACGCTTGGGCTTAAATTTTTTACTTTTAATTTTTTGTCATTTTATGTGATAACGGCTGAAGCTAGTAGAACCCTGTGACAGACAGACGGACAGATAGACGGCGGAGTTTGCACCGTTCGGGTTAGGGGATCCCAAAAATACTAAAGCGCTGATCAATACAAGAAAGTTCACTACATTTTTCAAGCATAAAATTGGAATAGGGTCGTTTAGCTTCGGTCGGCTAAATTACCTTTACCCAGACCTGGGAAGAGAGAAATTGAATGAAAAATTTGCATGAAAAAGTTACGATCGCCGCTGGTTAGGCAGTGGGGCACCTACATCATTAAACAGTTCGTATATATACTGCCGTTAAAGTTAAATAAATTGTGTAAAGCTCGTTTCCAATGTCGTGGGTTCCGTATCTTCGTTTCGTCTGATTCTAGACAGTAATTATTTACCGCGATTTCGAATCCTAGCTCTTAATATTTTATTATAACTATTAGTCTTTCACCCGTGACGAGCTCCACCTTCCCTTCACTGGACCAGTTCTTATGTCAGCATACTGAAGCTGTTCGGCTCTACTTCAAGGAGCTGTCCTGGCTGGGCTGACTGACCGGGGGGAAGTGCACAATACTCACGATCGCGGAGATAAAGATAAAGCAAAAACTGAAACTAAATTACCTTGAATCATTGCCGAGCAGGAATATACCACCTATTTTTATCTGTTGTATCTTAGTTTTATTAATATTATAACAGTTAATACTTGCATATAAATTTATATAATGATTAGAGCTCTGGTCTGCCAACAAACTGTTGTACAGTTTGGCGGAAATAACTAATGTAAATGAAATTATATTTAGAAATAAATATCTAAAAAAAAAGTCAGTACAGAGAATCAATCGAATCGAGATCTCTAAAACTCGATCATAAAATGTACGGAGTTCGACTGATAAAATGGGTTTTACGACCGAGAAGGCTAATTCGACAGACTGAGAATAGGCCTACAGGACTTAGTGTTTAGAATTTAGTGCACGGTCTAAGCTTTGCAGACTTTTGTAGATTAATATTACCATGTAAATACAAATACAAAAATTTATTTATTGATACAAAAAAAAAACAAAATGAACAAGGCGAATAAAAAAAAATGTCGGCTATATTATGTTCTATGAAAAATTAAACACAAACAATCAAGCAGGTAAAGACTGATACATTCGGTGGGTACTTCAACTTTCCATCCATCCATCAGCCTATTTCGTCCACTGCTGGACATAGGCCTTTCCAGGATTTTGCCACTCTTGGCGGTCCTCCTGGAAGAAATGCCCTACTCACACACGCTGGGCAGGCGGGTTGGTGAGCGCGGTGTCGAAACCCTTGCACCAGTGACGCCGCTGCCCATCACCAGTCTGTTTTATATAAGGCCCGGCAATTGGGGATGGATATACCGCCATCCATCGGTCCCAGGCAATGGTGGGCAATATTACTATGTACATGGCGAATAAAAAAATGTCGGCTATATTATGTTTTATGAAAAATCAAACACAAACAATCAAGCAGGTAAAGATTGACACATTTGGTGGATACTGCAACTTTACCCAGCGTTATTTCCATTTTCCGTGTTAATCAATTTATTAAATCAAGTCAAATGTAAAGGATTCTGCCGAAATATTAGCTGTATCAAAAATGTAAGAAACAAGATGTTTCCTTTTTTGTGACATGCTTTTGCTTTGTACATGAGTTTGTATAAAGTTACTCATCTTGTGCAAAGTTATATAGCTGAACTGCATGTAGTAAGTAAACTAGTATATAAACGTTAATAGTATGAATTCGAGCGCAAAAGTTAAAAAGTTATAATATTTTTCGAAAAGTTTACTACTTACTTAAAAGATGCAAGACACAACATTTTCTCTTTGTATAATGCACGTACTTTATTTCTTGAACATGCCGTTCAAACGAGAAATATCATCTTGAAAAATATTCGTTGGACAGACACGGCCTGGACAGCGTCTTCATATATCACTAGGTTAATACTTTTTCTATCAATGGATTTCAAGAACTCACGTCAGCGAAAGGTCGGACGTATAGGGTGGTGAATCCAATGGAACCCTAAAATCGTAGCCATTATGAATACGTAACTAAGATGGAAGTTCTATATTAGATGTATTCATCCCACAACCCTTCTTGCCATAAATCTTTTTCGGAAAATAGGTTTATGGCTTCGTTCTTCCGGGTCACACTGAAATGCTGGCTTGATCTTTCTTCATTTTGTTTTGTAAGCCCATACACGTGGAGCAGAGATAAGCAATTCATTGCTCATCAATATTATAATCAGTAATCGGATTTCTTTGCCTTACTTGGTTTGAAAGCCAGATGAAACTGGTTAAAAATCAAGCACCGTGAGTATTGTCGATGACCGTGAGTTAGCTATTGGCGGACCTTTAAAAATACAAACTTTTACTTGGTTTGGTTGTGTGAAAAAAATACTGGTTTGGCGCTCTGATTTTGATCTCTAAGAAATACTGTGTTTTTGCAAATACGAATATAACCACTTTTGAATATAACTTATACTTGCGATTGTCGGCACTTGGTGAAACATGGAAAGCATCTTGATGAAAACCACTTGTATAGGTACACTGTTTACACAAAATTTACTAAACTATAGGTACTTTTAACCCAACCGGTTTCGAAATTCAATTCATTTTCAAGGGCTTAACAACTCATTTTAATATTTTAAGACCTAACCTACGTGCTGTAAACAAAATTTGATTTGATTTTGAACTGCACTTCAAGTAGTTTAGTGGTTCAAAAGTTTTGATGTTGTTAATAAATATTTTCCAATAGAAAAAAATTGGCTTGGAGAGAAATTAAACAATACAGTACTTTGGATGGTTTGTACTATATTATCAGGGTTTTGTACCTATACCAAAAGCGTAAAAAGGAACTATTATGGTGAGCAATTCCTCGTCCATTTTTCCATCCGTCGGTTTTTTCGGCTTTCTCTCTAAAAGTCTTAAAATCTAAAACAGACTTTCAAAGCTAAAATTCTCGTACTTTTGCGTACGAGGACCCGGTTTGCCTCGTCCATCGTCATGAGTTGAAACTCATGTACATGTATGACAGTTCTCGTAGTTGGTTTGGTAACCTTGACGTACCGCTTTTACATTATTTCGTATTTCGTTATAATATCGCAACTTTTTCGTGTTTTGCGGCATCGGATTCAAGATTCAAGATTCAAATTGTTTATTTGTAAAATAGATACATAAAGAATACGTTTTACATGTCAAATCTAATCTGTATGAAAATAATATTTTATGATGAAACAAATATGATACGGGAAATATTGTCACATTATGGAACGCGCGTCACGCTTCACGTCAGCGTGTCAAGGACTCCAGTCTGTATCTGTCCCTTTCCAACCTGAATGCTTCCTCTCACTTCTTCGTCCGAGACTTTTCGAGCTCAATGGCGGAAACTTCTCGCATTGTCCAGTTGTAACCTTGGCTCGGAAGCGTCCACACGTCATCTGCGCTGAGATTATTTACGAACTTTCTTACGCGTTCCATTATGTGTGAGATTTTTGTTACGTGCGCCGGTACTACGTAACAATATATAAAAAAAACTGTATTTAAGTTGGGCTACTAAAGTTATACACATGCATAAAATAAAAAGACTTATTGGAATAAGAGTATTATTATACCTACATAATGCAATTAATAAATAAGTTGATAAATAAACTGAATAGACCACAAATAAATATAATGCCTAGCCAAATATATACTAACATAAGTAAAAAATTTAAATATTGTATATACATACCTACATGATGCAATGAATAAATAAGTTAATAGATAAATAAAATGTAAATAGATATAATGCCTAAATCCGCCCATTCGATTAATCTCGGTGCGCAAAAGGCGTAATATGGTCAACTGAATTTGATCCCCGCTCTGCCTCTTCCTCTTTCATCTTCTATTTTTTTCTCAAATAGGATCATGACTAAGTAGCTAGCCGAACATCTTCTCTCTCCGTTTTCAAAAACATTAATTTTGTTTCCTTTCACTTTCAGTTTCAGCACCTCTTCATTACTTATTTTCTATGTCCAACTAATTCTCTCCATCCACCTCGAGCACCACATTTCAAATGCTTCAATCCTTTCCTTATCTCTCTTTGTCATGCACTACACTTCACACCCATACAACGCCGTGCTCGATACATGTGATTTTGATTTATGTAATATTTCTTTATATCTGTAGATATTTTAAAATAAAAATATGTTTCTTATTGCGGTAAGCTGGCTTGGTGATCAGGATTCTAGTCTTGATATCTGTTGCACAATTTAAGCTTCCTGCGATGGTGCTACTCAGGTATTTAAACCTGTTCACTTGTTATATTATTGTATCGTATTTTTATGGTTTTCATGTAAACTGGCTGTACTGCAAACATTAGTAGATTTTTGGGTTTCTTTTTATTTATATTTAAATGAAATTTGGTAAAATAACCGGTTTCTATTTTCGAATATATTCGGTTATTACAATACTTGTAGTTATTATAAGTATTGTACATAATAACATAGCGTACGCAGCATCATTCCTCATTTACTCATCACGAAATCTCACGAGCCTGCAAACTTGATTGACAGGTCAGGTAGGTTACATACAAAGCAGGCAGGCACTAAAAAATAATTTTGTAATATAGCGTGTTCTAGTTCATGATTCCTTCAGTGCAGGAATTGAAGTTGTATAGAGAACAATGTCATTGAGGTAGAGCCGTAGTCAAAACCACAGACGTATAATATACTTAGTAATAATTATATGTCTGTGGACAAAATGCCATTTTTGTAGAGTAATTTCTTACTCGATCCATAGGTCACAGGCATACAACAAAAATAAAGATAAATAAAACGTGCGTGCCTGTCTCAGCAATAATTCCCGGGGTCGCCAAGTCCGGGGAGATTGGCACTTTACAGAATTTTCGATATCTCCTGGCCTTCGTAGATTCCCGATAATCAGCTTTACTTAGGGGATTGGATCCGAGAACTCGATTGTATCTCGAGTGATTTTAATAATTCATCAATTCTGTAGTTATTCAGTATTATGAGGGCGGAAGGTGGTTGAAATTGTAAAGCGTTAGGGAATTTTCGTTGGCAAAAAAAATACAGTGAACGTTGAAGTAGATCGAAAGCTCTCTACAGTTTGTTGGTTTTGAACAACGTTTATTTAAGGGAAGAATTGGAATATATCGTTGGTATTACAGTGAGGTGACGTCATAAGCGTTAAATAAATAGCTATTACCCACTTTTCAACGACGAGTCCTCATGACGACGCTGAATTATAATCTCATCGAAAGCTCGACCTGTGCCATAGACTCATACACATTTTCGAAATGAACAATATCTGTTTCAACCTTTACTAAGGAATAAGATAATTTTACTTTTTGTATTTTTGCTCTCTGTGTAATTTCGCAACTGCAAAGCAAATTACTTCATTCGAATTTAATAATGCTCTGGGCTGCATTTAAACTCATTTGAATTGTACCTACAGGAAAACCTTGAGTAAACAGGTAATTTCTATCATTAAAAATAAATAAATAAATTTAATTTATGTATACTAGTATAAGGTGACTTTTGCTTATGAAGCCAAATTCATAATGGAGACTCGGGAAGTTGTCAGGACCAAGGTTCAATGACCCTGTTAGCAAAATAAAAAAATAAAAATTGTCCTCTATACTTGTTCAAGAACAATTTGTATGGGAAGTCAAAATTTTATTTCGCCTATTTCACAGAAGGGGTCACTGAACCTTGGTTCTAACCACTTACCGAGTCTCCTATATGAATTTGGCTGCATAAACAAAAGTCACCTTACTTATAAATAAAACAGTTCCGTGACTGACTGACAGAAAACACACAGCTTTAACTGCTGAAGATAGGAATATGTTTGGAGCTGGTTTGGAACATATGAAGGGCTAAGGGGAAGAATCGGCTAAGTAACATTTACAAAACTTTACAGTATAAAACTTTAAGATTTGATAGCATTATATGGCTGGCTTGAAAATACTACTGGTACGTAACAGGATACTGTAAAGTTTTGTAAATGTGACTCAGCCGATTCTTCCCCTTAGCCCTTTAATGTTCCAAACCAGCTCAATGCTATCAAATCTTAAATCATCGATACTGTTAAGTTCTGTAAATGTTACTTAGCCGATTCTTCCCCTTAGCCCTAATATGTTTGTCACGAGGTACTAAAGATGCAATAAGAAAGGATTTTTAGAAATTTACTCGATAGAAGGGTGAAACGGGATGTACCTTTTTTGTGTCTTAAATGCGTTCCCCATATAGATATAAAATATAAATGAATGAATGAATGAATTAATGTATAAAGACTTTATTGCACAGAAAATTAAAATAAAAACACAGAATACAGAAAAACAGAAGGCAAGGGCGGACTTATTCCTTAAAGAAATTTCTTCCAGTCAACCGACGGTATTAGGAAAATGAAAATTTTACACATTAGATACTTAATGGTTTTTGTGCAAAAAGAAAACAATTTTCTTCAAGCCTATTACTTAAATATAATACACTACATACAAATACATACATATATAAATAAATACATACAAACAAAGTAGCATAGTCAGTCGAGTAATTCAGAGGATGAAAGGTAATAATTTTTCAGGTTATATCTAAAAGAGGATACAGAAGGAAGGTTTCTGAGGGTTTGCGGAAGTTCATTCCAAAGTTCATTCAAAAGAAACGTTGCGTTGAGAAATTTTGCATATAAATCTTTACATAATAAATAGCTCAGTGACTGATTGATAACGCACAGCTTAAGCCGCTGTATACAGAAATATTATACTTGGAACAGATGTTTCTTAAAGGGTAGAGGTGCACTAAGAAACAATTTATCTAGATTCACCCTTAGGTGCAAGCCACACAGAAACGGCGCGGCACACATCGAGCGCGCGGGTCTCATTCAAATTTCGTACAAAACGCATGGAAATAAAGTCGCAATTTGAGGAATGGCACGGACGCCCGTTACACGCCTGACACTGGCTGAAACATACCATTCGGTGTAAAGACGCCCACGCGCTCGATGCGCGACGCGCCGCTTCTGTGTGGCTTGAACCTTAGGGACATGAAACGGAATATTTTGTATCGAAAATGCGTTCCCAACTGCTACAACGGACTGTTTGCGTCCCAAAATGCACGAAGTTGCGGGTGTCCTCAGTCTATCTATAAGGTAACATTGATTGATATATCCAAATTCATACTGGAAACTCGGTAAGTATTCAGAACCAAGGTTTAATTACCCTTTTTATGAAATACACAAAATATTTACACGTTCTATACTAACTGAGTCGAGGTTGATCTTGAACACGTCTCGCGGCACAAAACACATTTTTTGTATTTCGCAAACAGAATTAGAACAAGTTAGATTTAGAGATACATACAGCAAGATATGGGGTCATCGGATGGGATGTGATTGACCAGGGTCACTATAATGATAAAAAAGAAAACCGCATCTAAATCCGTTAAAACGGAACACACATACAGACAGACAAAAATTCCATAAATGGCGTACAATATTACTATTCATTCAAAATAAATAATAAAGTTCAGTGTATGTACCGATATGACTTTTTACTACTTACGAGTATAATTAGTATAGATATTAGGCTGTCCCAAATTTTCATTATTGTTATTATTTGTCAGGGCCACTCCTTCAATGTCCTCTCTGTAGCCTTAAACGAATGCATTATTTTTTTACATTTTTTTAACAATGTTCACACAGCTTTATAAAAAACATCCTTTTATAATATTTAATTATATTTTATCTATTTTTTTATAATATTTAATATTAAATTAACCGCAAAAAGTTAGCATTTGAAACGAAGATAATGGAAGTATTTTATTTCTAAAATGTTATTCACGCTGAAAGTTAAAAAAACATCACAATGTTATATGTCATATAACACGAATAAATCCCCCTTTTGGTTTACGCTCTTGTTTTAAAATTAATCAAATTTACTTAAAAACGTACACGTTGCGAGTATATTTCTTACGAGTACATTCAGTTTTGTAGTTTATATTTATTATAACATTTTCAAGTAAAAAAAAACTGTAAGACTTATTACTTTAAGCAATTCTCTCAAATAATTGGACCATAGTTACAGCTACATACAATATTTGGATGGTACTTATTGAATTTAATGCATAGTTAATAATGTGTACAAACACAACATAACGCTGACATAAACGCACGGTAGGCGAATAATTAGATTACTATTATATACTAGCCTTTGTCCGCGGGTCCGCCCGCATTTATTCAGTCTTTGCCCCGTTTTCGGCTTGGGTGTTATTTTATGATAGCTGATGTGTTGAACAGGGTCATTACGATGATCACACTAATATTATAAATGCGAAAGTTTGTTAACACATAGGCTATATTTTATCCCGGATAAATGCATGTCGTTTAACCGAATAACACGCGGGCGGGGCCGCGGGAAAAAGCTAGTAATAAATAAAATCCATCCAAATCCGTTGAGCAGTTCTCGAGTTAACACGGATAATTCTAAAATTTGTGGTTTTGGTTTCAGACAATACTAATAACCCATTTTATTTAAAATTTCGCGAAAGTATTCAATGTAGAGACACACGATTTTTTTACTACTTTATTATTAGTACAGATTTCATAGACATACCGGGGTATCAACTGGTATCTTTAAATGAAACTACATACTCTTCTGATCA
Organism: Ypsolopha scabrella; assembly: GCA_910592155.1. Taxonomy (NCBI): domain Eukaryota; kingdom Metazoa; phylum Arthropoda; class Insecta; order Lepidoptera; family Ypsolophidae; genus Ypsolopha; species Ypsolopha scabrella. The sequence continues at coordinate 19,406,034 of OU342964.1, read as the reverse complement.
TACTGAATTTGATTCCAGAACAAACACGCGCGAATGAAAATACGATTCGGCATGTTCACCCGCAAAATTATACTGAGATTGCTTTTTTTTTCGTAAAATAAAGTGGATTTGGTGATCCTCATTTAAAACTATTCAAAGTTTTTTCTATGCTTGTGACGTCATTTGCTTTCCATAAAGATTCAAAGAATCAAAATGTTTATTTGTAAAATAGATACATACAATATCTGAAATAAATCGATATTATATTATTATTATAAAGTATACGTTTTACATGTCCAATCTAATCATTATAAAAATAATATTTAACTAATAGGCATAATACGGAAAATCTATAAAAAAACTGGGCTTAAGTTGGGCTAATAAAGTTACATATGCATAAAATAAAGACTTATTGAAATAAGAATAGTATTATACATAGTCATACTTATATACTTAGTCATAATAACCAAGATATCCTTTGCAATGGTACAAAAAAAAAACACACCACATTGATATTTAAGGTTTATGTTTGTTTCAAAGAAATGGAAGAGATCTCAGAGCAATAGTAATTGATCTAAGAAAGAGATAGCTACAGATAGGAGAACTAATGACGCCCGCCAATGGCGGACGGGGAACTATTGACGCTCGCCAATAGCGGGCCGCCATTTAGGTATGTTATGATATGTTGTATAACAGTGCTGCCCTCACCAAAATGTCAAGTTAAGGTTATATATCTTTGGTTGTATGTATGGTCAGTTCTAACATATTATCTTGACAGTGGATGTTTTGGTGATCATAATGTAAAGTGTGATAAGTCTGCGCGCGACTGGTGGCGTTACTAACGTTTACTACTTGACCTTTGGCATGATGATTGCCAAACTTGACCACTGAAAACTAATAAAAATGATAGACATTCTACACACTCACTAGGTACACCTGACATAACAACAACTTGGCGGCCTGCGATTTATGATTTTGGCCACGCGCAGACATACTCGTATCTGGCGCTCACTCTAGAAGACCATTCGACAATATCCTTAAGTGTGAAATATTCTTATTACGATGCACGGTACGATAGACTTCTAACTAAAAGTCAAAAATAGGTGCAACGACGAGCAAATTGAGAAAGAGCGTGTTGGGTTGCTTGTTATCTTAATATCGGGAGCCTAGCGGAGCGTGGTAGGGTTGCCAGATATAAATCAAAGGGAATAGTACAGCAAAAGACAAAAAGATCGTATACCTACCCATAGAAAATCAACAACATTTTGGATATTTTGATCGTAAATGTTGTAATTTGGAGGCTAAAGGCCAGTTTCTGAAAGTGACGAATTGGCCAATCACAGCGCTGCATTTGAAAGTTAAGCACTACTTAACTAGAAATTCGCAATTGTGAAATCGGGGGTAAGACATTCGTATACTAATTCGAATTTAGAAAAAATCCGATCGTACATGCTTGCAAATAATCGTAAGAGTACGATTTAAATCGTACATAATGGCAGCCCTGGATCGTGACGACCCCTTTAGTTTCTACAGATTTCATGATATTTGAGCAGATCATTGATAAACAAAAATAGTAAAAACAAAGATATATTACCTTTAGAAAGTTCTTCATTACGATACGTAGAGAATATGATTTGAAGATACCTTTCTACCTAGATAAAAAGGTTTAGAAGATCAAATAATATAAAAAAAACACTGAATTACTGATTTTATACAAGCTAAGCTGCAGGCAAGCAACAGACATCAAATAAGAGTTTTTATATGTTTCATATGTTATTTATTTGTCATAATCTCTAGCATTTTTTTTGGGTCATTCAACCCGCCTCTAGGTTTTGTTTTTGCGTAAAGCCAATAAAGTCAAAAAAATAACAACTGCATGAAACAACGTCGATACGAAACGAGAACCATGAAAAATGGGCTTAATAAACTAAGTGCTTACACGTGATATTTTCATTAAAAAAAAGTACATAAATTTGAATATTATTTTATATTAAATTGCTGCCAGTACAGAAGCTATGTTACTGCATATTAAGGGGGAAACTTTTTACCTCGGTACAAAATGCATATCATATATAGTTTTCCTTACTTTTGAATAAAAAGTATGCAAATTTTCATGTGATCACCTAACTATTAACAAGCAGCTTGCGCGAATTGCTATAAAATGCATTTATTGCATAAGTAAGGAAATAGTACATTACGATACGAGAGCGATGAAACGTTTTCTGACGAGTGTGAGTTTGCGGCACGAGCCGAAGGTGAGTGCTGTAATCACACGAGTCGAGAAAAAGTTTCTCACACGAGTATCGTATAATATTTTATAGCAAAAGTGCGGAAAATTACCACTTTACGCAAGCGCAGCGTGCGTAAAGTGATCATTTTACGCACGGTGTGCTATAAACAATACTATGATGTGCATTTGCGCCGATATCCTCCGTTACCACCTTGAAGTTTTAATATTACTTTATCAGGAAATTACGATACTCCGAAAGGCATTGATTGACGCAGATTGCTCCACTACAATGTATCTAGGTTTATAGATTATATTAACATCCCCATAAATCATGACTATTCAACATTTGAACTACGGTCATTTGTTATCCGAAACGATTAAATAATATTGCTGAATTTCATTTTGCGGAATCCGTACCGTACATACTTGCGTATAGCTCTATTATACGTACCTATGTACATATTTAATCGTAATTACGATCATAGTAGATACACGAGTACTATTATGGATAAATAATTATTATTAGACTGCTAACTTCCACTGCAACTACATCTTATTGATTTTACTGAACAATTTTCCCAAGTAATATTGAGGCAGATGAAATTTTGATCCAAATAACTAAGTAATGATAAATATTTTTTATTCAAAATTACCTGCAACTATCCAATTATAATATTATCCGACCAAAGCGTTGCAAAACGTTTTGTGTACTGTAGACGTACTAAAAAGGAGTATAATTTATTGTTATGTTTATAAAAGTTAAAAATAAACAGACCTCGCAGAAATGAGTTTATCACAAATGCTCTCTAAAATAATAAATCCCTTTCCGATCGGTATAATAACCTACTATCTTGTGTTCCCTTTTTAAACTATTTTTTATCTTCGATCGTTGCCTGTGTAAGACTATACGGAAGGAAATTTACTTATCGTGGCGGATGCACAGGATCCCTAAGTATGGAGACAAAGAAGAAGGGTTCTCTGGCACAAAGCCGGGTCATAACAGTAGATAGGGGATAAAGTCAGAGTTCGTCGGATTACGGAAAGATAGCGGGTTCGAACCAAATGAATCGGGATACAATGTTGGTGGCTCAGACTCAAATGAGTTTCATACAGGCAACAGCCATAAGTAATAGACAAAATAGTACATTTTGATGCAAGTGCGAAAAGGTTGATATTTAGAGTCACGATTGATTTTTTTGCCGAGACGCAGTCTCAACATTTTCGCACGCACAAACTACTATCGACAAAGACACTCCATACAAAAAGTGTAATTTGGTGAATGGCTCTAAGGGCTTGCCTTTGGTCTTTCAACGGTGTTTCCTTATTATGCTCAGTCAACTACTTATCTGATCAATCTAAAACTTGGACACGTGTTTTTTCAGACCTTTGACCTCCCGCTGTCAGGTCGGTTACCTAATTGAACACATTTCACTCGATAGATTTTATTTTTGAAAATTATGTCTCTTTAATTCGTTTTATGTCTAAGCAGCTTGAGTTTTAGGCCTGAAATTACTGCTATAACAAGAACACATGCTTTATTTTCTGATGTCAGGTGAAAAAATTCCTAGATCAAATACTTTTTCGTGAAATCCAGACAAACCTCAAAAATTCACTGATTAGCGTGTCGAAAGCGACTGAACTTTAGACTTTCTGACAACATACTGAAGTTCAAAATCTTTCAGTAAGAATTCCCGTGCACCATGGACCAAGCCTTAAGTTACAGAGGATCTCCTTTCATTTCAACAACTGAAGTAGTAACGTAGCGTGTGGCTCTGTCCTTTTAATCGGAAAAAATAATAAACCCATTTATTTGACAGGATCATAAACTGTTTCGTATCGCTATAAAACCTCAGTGTTTTGTTACAATAGAAAGTATAGGCAAAATGAAAATAAAACCGGTCAAGTGCGAGTAGGATTCGCTCCTTAGCGTTCAGTACCATTCAAATATTTTGAACAAAAATTACAAACCTATCATTACCTACAAAATGTGTACTGCGGATGCGTAGTACTAAAACTTAATTATTAATCTTAACAAAATGATGTAAAACTTTGACGGCAGAAAAAAGCATATATTTTTAACCCACACAGTGAAAGACAATAACACCCCACATGCCAGCAGGGTAGTTCTTTCTGCTCCATTTTACATAGTAAAGAAATTATAACGAGTAGGATAATAAAAATAAATTTAAAAACACGACTGCCGGAATTGAAATTCGATTCGGATTTGAGTGCAGTCGGGGGACTTACAAAACAACACGTATCCAATGTAATAGTCCCCCGACTATACTCAAATCCGAATTAAATCTCTCTTCCGGCAGTCGTGTTTTTAAATATTTTCTTTCATTTATTTTTATTTAATACTTGTTTGTATATATTTATAGGCCATTCCACTCAGGATACTACAAGGATTCTAACGATACCACACACTTCGAAATCGGTTCAGGCATTAAGAAGTTATGGTGGAATTAAGAAAAATACCCGCATGAACCCTGAAAACAATACAATAACTTTTAGGGGTAAGTCGGGTAAAAATCTGTTTCTATAGAATTAGAACTGACATCTCAGCAGCACAATTTATCCAGTTAATTCAAAAAATTACAACCCATCAAAAAAATTTCATGTAAAGGTCGCCAAAACGCAGAAGCTTATTACGCTTTCACGGTTAAAAAGTTATCAGATCTCATGTAAAGCCAAGCCCTTAACTATACAAGGCCTAACTCTACAAGCCCTAACTCTACAAACCTACATCTTCGTCAAAAAGTATGGCTTGGCCGTTTCACGGCCATCAGACAGACACTCCCATGGCCTTATAATATTATGTCATGCAATAGTTCCATGAAACGGCCAAGCCATACTTTTTGATCAAGACGTAGGGTTTGTAAAGTTAGGGCTTGTAGAGTTAGGCCTTGTAGAGTTAAGGGCTTGGCTCTACATGTAATCTGATAAATTTTTAACCGCGAAAGCGTTATGAGCTTCTGAGTCTTGGCGACCTAGTTAACATGAAATGTGTTTGATGGTATTTCATTTCTTTTTTTCTTTTTTAATTTTTTCAGGCTGGATTTCTTGCGCCTTAGCTATGACTTTTTTAGAGCCACACTATCTTTGCCTTTTTATCTTGTTGGCTTATTATTTACAATTTACTCAAGAGGGTGTCGCATTGTTTGTCAGGCGCAAGAACTTTAGCGCCTTGTTTTTGTCGCCTTGGCCCGTATATAGGGTGGGGGGTTGGAGGACAAAATTAACAGATATTTTAATATTTTTGTTGGGTGTGTGCAAATCGTAGCCTTCATACCAAATGTCAGATTTCTAGGACTTTTGGAAGTTGGGAATATATTTTTTAATAATACGTAGCCGAACCCCCTTAAGGAGGGTTTGAAGGTTGAAATTTTTTCTTAATTTATTTGTTGTTTTTGTGCTAATCCTAGCCTGCATACCAAATTTCAGCTTTCTAGGACTTTTGGAAGTTGGGAATATTTTTTTTTAAATAAAATAGAACCGGACCCCCCTTAAGAGGGTTTGGAGGGTGAAAGTTTCAAATTTATTAATTTATTTGTTATTTGTGTACTAATCCTAACCGTCATACCAAATTACAGCTTTCTAGGACCTTTGAAATATTATTTTAATAATAGAGAACCGGACCCCCCCCCCCTTAAGTAGGGTTGGGGGGTGAAAGTTACAGATTTCTTAATTTACCTGTTGTTTGCTTGCTAATCCTAGCCTGCGTACCAAATTTCAGATTTCTAGGACTTTAGGAAGTACCCTAGAGGTTTTGATGATCATCAGTGAGTGAGTGAGTGAGTCAGTAAGTGTTGAAATTGGAATGGTATTAATAAAATTCAAAGTATAAAAGCTAGACAAATGAAACTTATCGTGTTTAATAAAACTGCTTACAAAATTTTACCTTGAGAATTTGGTGTCACTAGTATTATCCAGACCGAAGCTATGAGGGTTCAAAACTACGACGAAACGCTTCGAGAAAAGGTACGTAGTGCCCCGCCCGCTTTTGGCTCGTCTTGGCGGTGCGGCACTGCCGTGCCCCCAGATCTCTTAACAATTTTGTCTTAATCTATCAACCGTTTATTATGCCTTGTTTTAAAAACCTTTACTCCCATGTGTGTAGCCATCAGTTATTTGAGATACAAATAATACCATATCTAAGGGTGGAATACACATACCAAAAGTAGGCATTTATAACGCTCAGACCAAAGAGTTTTTATTTGGTCTGAGTTGTAACGGTATTGAGAATTTTGGCACCAAAGTCAAAGAAGCACTAATACTCTGGTGACAGAGACGACGCTCTACGAAACCGGAGCTACATAGCCTTATGTGCATTATTTACCGCCGGGAATATGTACGGTCTATTGTTAGTCACATTTCGCGTCGCATAGGTTGGCCATTCATTCGAAAACTGTGAAACAAAAAAAATATTAAAAAAAAACAATTATTACGGTTTGTGTTCTATTAGTGATTCTGATTTATAGATTTCAACAAAGCTAGGGGGTTCTTTCTCAACCTGTATAGGTACGTGTTCGGTTTAAAAGCGTTCGGAACGCGCAAGTATGTCTCAGATTCTATTTTATTGAGATGGCAACACGGGTTGTAAAAAAGTGAAATGTCAAAGTTGTTTTTTCCGGTTTACTGTCAATCTTGGTCTCGAGAGAGATGTGTGTAAAAAATGGATTCAACCAGTGTTGAAGTAATTATTATGTATTTCAAGGAAATAAACAGTGGAAAAGTGGTAAAATAACCCAATTAATGAGCATTAATTGCGAGCCCTATTGTGTGTCCGAACAGTCTCGGGAATCGGTCGCCGGTGGAAAGTGATGTGTTTGGATTTTCATTAGCACGATTCACGGAAATCGTGGTAGAGGTCTGGGTCGAGCCAGCTCGGGGTTAGATATTGGTGTTTAGGTAAACTCCCAAAAGCTGCTGGATGAGCCAGTAGTTTGTCGAAGACCTGTGACGCGCCAGACCGACGAGAGGAGAACGCTGTCTGCCCAGACACCAAGATTGAGTCTGGTGGTCTGTATCCAGCGCAGAAGTTCAAGAAGTAAGGCTGCATCCGAATGTGAGTCTTTGAACCATTTACCCTTCAGAAAGGAATTTTAGTATATAAGAACCCCCTTTGTATGGGAAGCCCCTTTCTGACAGGTTTTAACCTCCTTATAATATTCAAATGGGTCCAGCACGCGAGGTTTAAACCATATCTGTGGAGAGGGGGGCTTTTCACATACAATTTCTGGTAGCTTAGCGCGGTTAAGTTGTTTAATATCGGATATTAAACAACCCCGGACCAAGATATATTCTGTTTATATAAGCCGAACCGATATAGTAGCTCCGTTGGCCTAAGATAATTTGTGAATTATACTTTTAGGTAGGTAGTTTGGAACCTTGTAACCTAAAGCGAGATCAAATAGAATATTTTGTTATTTCTTATACTACAGTACTCGGACTGTGTATATGAATAGGTTTATGTAAGCTGGAAGGATATTTACACAGCTCCTTTAGCTTTAGGTATTGCATTATATGTTGTATTGTGGATAAACATATAACTTTATAAGCGCGGTTAAGCCTAGTGAACCCGGCGACAAAACTATAATAGTTTGTAAATTCATACAGCATAACCATTGCTAGCAAGCGAAGCGGCTTAATTATTAGTTATATAGTGTTTGAAAGCCTCGGCTTGTATAAATTACAAAGTACATAGCAGGGCTAATGTGTAATGTGTAGTTTTTGGTTAGTGAATCATATTAACTAAGCGAGCGCTTAGGTATAATATTATAACAACGTACATAGGTTATGTTACAACTTGGAATTGTTAAATTTGTTTGTTTTGGAGTATGTTTAGTCTTTAACAAGTGTTTAATGTGATTACATACTTTCAGAAGCCAATTACATTTGGATATACTGTTAGTTAGTGCTACAGTTTGGTTTATATTGTTTATTTTGAATGAAAACTTCTTGACACTTGCGATTGAGGCTTGGACATAATTGTTTGTCAAAAGTGTAGCATAAATGTAACTAACTGGTTTATGTTGTATGGATTATATACATATAGCAGCAGAAACGGTCTGCCTGTCTGTTCATAAAGTTATGATATTGTGTTTATTTGAAAATGTTTGAGTGATATATAGCAACAGAAAAGGTCTGTCTGTTTGTTCATAAAGTTATGATATTGTGTTTGTTTGTACACATTTGAGTATTAAAAATTGGTTTTGGTTGAACTCGCATAATTGAACAACAGGGTTGTATTGTGTATTAATGTACTGAAATTAACATACTGACTAGAGTCTAGTATATTTGGGTCTACAATATTATTGTATACGGGGACGTTTGTGATTCGTGCCAGAGTTAGTTCGGTTTTTAATTGTTGGTATTTTCTTTGATTTCCCGGTCTACAATGTCGAGGACTTCTCCGAGGAACATCTTGGCCAGCCAGCTGCGCTGGTTTGTCAGCGTTCAAGGCTTGTTGGCTCGAGCTGATCGGGGCGATGCAGTCCTGGAGCGGTACTCACAGATGGAGCATCGCCTCGAGAAAGCTGAGCAGGCGCTCATGGAGCTGTTGGACCAGGAGCTGCCACCGGAGGTAATGGCTAGCCCTAATAATGACATGGATCAAATTATGGATATTTATAATGAGGTCACACAAGTCGCCTGTCAGATTAAAAAGCGACAGTCAGGTGTTTCGAGCACACCTGATGTAAGACATGCAGCGCAAGGTACATCGTTGCACAGTAGGCTCCCTACTTTGGAGTTAGGACATTTTGACGGTACCATGGAGCTATGGGTGGCATATAAGAATATGTTCACCTCGTTGGTTGACAGTAGGCAGGATTTAACCAACGCACAAAAGATGGCATATTTGATGTCCACTTTAGAAAGTGAGGCAAAGAGCTTAGTGCAACATTTAAGAGTAGAGGACGATTCTTATAGCATAGCGTGGGAACTATTAAATAATAGATATCAGAATGTCCGTCTGTTGGCCGATGCTCATACGAGCCAATTGTTAAGTTTGCCTAGGGTAGGTAATAAGGCTCAAATTCGAACGCAGTTACTGACCCCGGTTACAGTAGCCTGTAACGCGTTAAAAATGTTAGGTTTGCCCGTGGATGAGTGGTCGTTCTTGTTGGTACACATTATTTTGGGTAAGTTACCGTCTGATACTCGTTCACGTTTCGAACGTGAGACCGCGGAAAGGGAGGACAAGGCTCTTCCTACTTTCGCTGATTTGATGAAGTTTTTAGAATTTGAGGCTAGGGCCGTGGAATCTTCATCGACTTCGGAGGTGGCGCCACCTGCCGGAAGTTTCAGGGAACCCGCCGGTAATTCGGGGCGAAGGGGGCCACAGGGAGTGCAACTGCTTCGGGGACGCGTTGCTGCACGTCTGGCTGCACTGGCCGCTGTGGCTGAGAGCCCAAATTGCCACCAGTGTGGACGCCCAGGACACGCGTTATCACAGTGCCATGATTTTGCTGCATTACCGGTAGTGGACAGACGGCGATTAGTGAAAATTAATAGACTGTGCTATTTTTGTTTAGAGGACCACTTAGCGCGCGAGTGCTCCAGACAGCGAATGTGTAGAGAATGTGGCCGGCCACATAATGATTTAATTTGTGCGAACAGGTCTGGAGCCTACGGTCACGCCACGGGCGGGGGAGCCGCGGCGCAGTCCACCTATCAGTCACGTCCGTCGAGTGGCCCCTCTCAAGGACGAGGAGCGCACCCGTCAGAGAGTGGAGAGAGCCCTCGCGTGAGTCGTGCTCAGTTTGATAGTGGTGTGAATCGTGCGCCTGCGGTACGAGGCTATATTGCGGACCCGGGTGGGGGAGCCCTCATGGGGGGGGGGTTCAACGGGTCAGGGCCGCACTCAGGATATTAGGAGTGGACCCCATGCTTCCGCGACAGCGGGCCCGAGTAGGGACCCCCTGAGGGGGGGGGGCTCCACGGGCGGGGGCCCCACTCAAGGTTGTATGAGTGGACCCCAGTTTGCCGAACCAGTGCCTGCGCCCACTGTAGGACAGTATAGCAGGGCGGAGCCACAGCGATACTCTCCGCCGATACACGAGTATCCGCGGTTAGAATATCACCCGCCTTATTCGAGATATGGTAGGGCAGCGGGTTACGCACCACCTCGGATGGCATTGTGTATACGCTCACCATATATAGGGCAATGGATGCACCCTGGATTGGAGGGGCCGGGCCCCCAATAATTTGTCTGCCCCTGTACCGGTGCGGAGCCGAGGACAGTTCTTCGGCCCACCATATTAGTTAGTAGTTGGGGCCCCCCGGGGGGAGATTCAGTTAGAGTAAGGACCACTGTTGAATTTCGGGACGTGTATGCATGATCGGATAGTCAGGTTGCGCGAGCATGGCTACGCGCATCCCCACGTACTTTAGAGATTTTTGTAGGAAACCGGGTTTCACAAATTCAGAATATAGTTATTCATATTAAATTGGAGGCACGTCCCAGGTGAATGTAATCCTGCAGAGTGCGCATCTAGGGGCTGCACAGCGCCGGAGTTGGTGTCGCATCATCTATAGTGGGGGCCGGAGTGGTTTAAAGAAACAGATTTCTTGGCCTGTCCAGCAGTTGGATAGGACACCCCAGATTTTACCCGGGTTGCGTGTGCATGCTCTAGTTCTAGGGACCAAACTAATTCTTGATTGGACGCCGTGAGTTGGGTCACCGTGCGTTGAGACGCTGGGGCGTCGCGACGGTGGCATCGGCACGGTGTGCGTCGGGTCGGAGCACGCAAGTCGCCATCCTTTGTTGTTACCCAAGGAGGGCCTTTGATGAGGCGTTTGCTGTCCGACCGACATGTTCGTAACTCACACACGGGATGAAGCGCGTTATTGGCGATTTTACAGCGAGAGTTTTGGATTTTGTCTACTCGCCGGGTAATTCGCAATGTTCTCTTCTCCTGTGTTTCTTGTTACAGGCTGCGAGCCTTGTTGATGCAGCCGCAGATAGGAGATCTGCCAGCTGATTGGATCACACAGTCGAGACCTTTTGATGGAGTGGCTACGGACGTGGGGGAACCGTTCCTCGTCCGAACGTCTAGCCTTCGCAACGCTCGGACTGTTAAGGCGTACCTGTGAGTATTCGTGTGTCTGTCCACCAAGGCCGTCCACTTGGGATTAGAGTCCTCGTTGTCCGCGGAGGCCTTCGTCGTTGCATTAGACCGATTAGTATCGCGTAGAGGTTTGCTTTTTTAATTAGTTCAGACAACGGCACGAATTACAAGGGTACCGCAAATTACTTGAAAAGATGTATACATTTTAGAAGATAATTGTATTTAGTTAAGTCATGGTTATTATGTGAAATCGGCCAAGACCCACCTCCGCCGCGTCATCGGGGATGTAATCTTATTGAAAGATGCGAATTTGGAATTATTTGTTTTGGCGACGTGGTCGCATTATTAAATTGGTAGTTGGCGGGGATGAGACTCCTCGCGCCGCTGAGGTGTTGGTCGAAGGTTTGATTCTGTGACGAGCCTTGGCGACTCTCTCCCGGCTCCCGGTTGAGTAAGCTAGCGGTCTGATAAGGATAACAGCCCGGAGCGGGGGATTGTTCGGTTTAAAAGCGTTCGGAACGCGCAAGTATGTCTCAGATTCTATTTTACTGATATGGCAACACTAGTTGTAAAAAAGTGAAATGTCAAAGTTGTTTTTTCCGGTTTACTGTCAATCTTGGTCTCGAGGGAGATGCGTGTTAAAATTAAGATCAACCAGTGTTGAAAGAATTATGGGTTTCAAGGAAACAAACGTTTAAAAAGTGGTAAAATAACCCAATTAATGAGCATTAATTGCGAGTCCGAACAGTCTCGGGAATCGGTCGCCGGTGGAAAGTGATGTGTTTGGATTTTCATTAACACGATTCACGGAAATCGTGGTAGAGGTCTGGGTCGAGCTAGCTCGGGGTTAGATATTGGTGTTTAGGTAAACTCCCAAAAGCTGCTGGATGAGCCAGTAGTTTGTCGAAGACCTGTGACGCACCAGACCGACGAGAGGAGAACGCTGTCTGCCCAGACACCACGATTGAGTCTGGTGGTCTGTATCCAGCGCAGAAGTTCAAGAAGTAAGGCTGCATCCGAATGTGAGTCTTTGAACCATTTACCCTTCAGAAAGGAATTTTAGTATATAAGAACCCCCTTTGTATGGGAAGCCCCTTTCTGACAGGTTTTAACCTCTTTATAATATTCAAATGGGTCCAGCACGCGAGGTTTAAACCATATCTGTGGAGAGGGGGGCTTTTCACATACAGTACGCGTTATATTATATGTTTACACCCTTCGGCATCGATACACTGTAGGGACCGAGTAAGACCGATACACCTTGCTCTGTATAAAGATCTGTCAAAACGCCTGGGGCACCCCCGGCTTGGGACTAATCAGTCTGGGCCACACATCGGGGTAACGGTTACTCTTTCACATGACGACGGCAGCGACCTTGACGTGATTTTTTAATTTAGCTTAGTTAGTAATATACAGGGTGTAAATGCAAAGTCAAGAATCCCTTTAGGGTATGAAAGTATACACGATTCTGATGTCATTACGAGAAAAAAAAATATATCTTGAATTTTCACCAAAAATTTCATCTTTTTTCTAAGCTATGGCTACACAGCTCACCGGCCTCCCCACACACTTAATTGCACCCCGCAACCCGCACCCCTCATCCGAGTGGCCAGCGACCGTGAGGGTGTCCACGCGGTTAGTGTATTTTGAGTAAAGAAAATCGTCTTATTATGAGGTACTGGTACTTTATTAAGAGATCCCAGTATTTAAAATAATATTTTTACTGATCATACTAACATACCTTCAAAGGATTCTCGCCTTTGCTTTTACACCCGGTATTTATTTTTAATTCCGTAGTTTCGTTAAGTTTTTAGTACTTAGTAAGATTATTTAGTTGTAGTGTTAAGCTTTTTTTTTGTTTTTAACTGACTTCATTTAATTTTTGATCGAAATTACTGTAATAGGAAATGAAGGGTTTGAAAAAAACCTTTGCCTTTTTCTTTGAAGTTTGATTTTTTCACAACTTCAAGAGACAGTCCCTTTGATTTGAGTATATGGTTTTAATTTCAACTCGATACCTTCACGCGTTTCAAGATTCAAAATGTTTATTTGTAAAATAGATACAGTATACGTTTTACAGGTCATATCTAATCTTTATAACAACAATTTTATATGATGAAACAAATATAATACGCGAAATATATTTAAAAAAATACATAGGTATGGGCTAATAAAGTTATACATATGCATAAAATAAAGACTTATTGGAATATGATTATTATTATACATAATGCAAATAATTAATAAGTTGATAAATAAACTGAATAGACAATAAATAAATATAAATATATTATAAATATAACCAAATATATACCAATATAAGTAAAAAATTTCAATTTTATATATTGTTCCCGAGATAAAGGGACTTGACAGACAGACAGACGGACAGACGGACAACAAAGTGATCCTATAAGGGTTCCGTTTTTTCTTTTTGAGGAACATGACACATAACATAATATACTCATATATCTGTAAATATACATACACTCTGTTTGAAAAATACCAGGAATGTTTCATTTATTAAAACCAAAAAAGCATTTTATTCGTAAAAAAATATTTTGTCCCCTTCAAAATAGGCCCCTTCGTTTGCAATACAGCTACGCCAGCGCTTGACCCAGTCCTCCATACATTTTTTGTAAGCTGATTGGGGTATGGTCTTCAACTCCTTCAGCGAATTTTCTTTTATAGCTTCAATCGACTCGAAATGCCTTCCTCGAAGTGGTAATTTTAGCCTCGGGAACAGGAAAAAGTCAGACCGACCCATATCAGGTGAGTAAGGCGCTTGGTCGATGACATTCGTCGAGTTTTTGGCTAAAAACTCTTGCACAATGATGGCTTTGTGTGATGGTGCATTATCATGGTGTAAAATCCACGAATTTTCGTTCCACAAATCTGGCCATTTTTGGCGAATATTCTCTAGCAAACGTTTCATGACGCCTGAATAATATTGTTTATTCACCGTTTGTTCCTCTGGACTGGAAGAAATTTTTAGTGCACTACACCGCAGCAATCGAAGAAAACTCTAATTCATAAATTCCCGGTACTTTTTACACAGGGTAGTATATACCCCGAACCCTGCTTTATATTAGTTTAATAGTTGGAAGAAAATAAATACACTTTGTGTTAAGTTTGCAAAATGCCAACGATACAAAAGCAGCACTGGAACGAAATGTAACTAGACTGTCACCTAACCAGTATTTAAAAGCAAATAAATAACCCAAATGCCTTCCTAATTGGACACTAGCCAAACGCAAAAAAGGAAACAGAAATACAAAACAAAGAGGCAACCATAAACAGATTAAATACTCACTTCCGCCGAGCCACAACAGAATAGCGGCTAGTTGGGAAGCCATGCTGTACACGTCCCGCCCCCCGCGAGTCATGTCACCGCCACCCCAACCCCGCAACTCTTCCATATACGAGCCGTCATCTTCAAATAGACAAGCCAAATATTGGATTCCTTCCCGACATATCACAATTGAGTTATCCTTTGCGCGCTACAGCCCCATCCTTCTTTCACATCTGTAACAAAGATTGATACAATTACCTATAGATTAAATATGAACGCTACTTTTGTCCCTTTGAAGTCTTCGGTTCGTGCCTGAAATGAAGTAGGGCGGACTACTGAGCTCAAATTCACCTTTGTCTCGGCGGTGTGTGGGCTGAGCCGACTTATTGTGTTTAATTATATCACGCAGAATCTGGCAATAATAGGTATTGCAGGGAATTGGATTACATAAATCTGGATAACAGTTTATATTCTAAATTGGAGTTAATAGTCGTAGATAATAGTTTTAGAGAGCGTCGTTAGTTTTCATTAAGGTTCGAGAGCTATACAATACAATACAGCCGGTAACTGAATGCGCAATATCGCCGGTTAGTTCAGCCACGACGTTGGACACCCGTTTATTACAATTTAGAAGATATTGCTTTAGAATCGGGCAAACGTTGCCTTCAGTAGTAATAAAACAGACAGCAGAAGGATCTTTTCATTAAACGTATCGTGGATGGCTAGAATTTATCGCCTCGTGAGACACTCCATTCAGGGCGTACGTTTTGTTGTCCCGAGATCGATTGGGTCGGAATAAAACACATTCTGGAATTGAATGGGGTGCGAGCGTCGTCGCGCCCCGAGTGGCGGGGGGTGCTATGTTTCAGCGAGAGCGACACTTTTTCAGTGGAAATGGCGAGGACTAATGGCCCCACGCGCTGGCCTCTGACTTTCAATAAACGCTCCGGGCGTCCGTGCTTCTCCGGCGCGACGGCCTAATCTATCGGACGAACGATATTTTTTCTGAATTTTTCCCCGTTCCAAATGGAAAGGAAAAGAACTTTGTTGCATAATTCCACTGTTCTTCCTAATGTGACGTCGTTTACATATTATGAGACGGGCGTTGTTTATGTACATGAGCACCTCGTCTCATTCGGTTTGGGTAATGCCTCGAAAGTACCCCGGCGCGATTTTAATCCGTCTTTGGCAACAATGAACAATGGTGTTTGTTTGAAAGCGCGATTATGCAGGCACTCGGCAAAGTATTAAACTGTGTCCATTCTGGTGCCGTGAACGAGATAGTTTCACATATTCGCAGGTAGTGGCACGTCAGCACGGTAAATTAATGTGAATTTTCAGTAATGTGAGGCTAGGAGGGGCAGGTGGGGTATCAGTTCACGTAAACTGCGGGCCCCCCGGTAAACATTCAGGGAGCTTGGTTAGTGCTGTGCTCGGTGTTTAGAAGATGCAACACATTTAGCTCATACTGCTTATGATAGAGTTTCTGTATGATTGAGTTTTGAATCACAATACAAGAAACAAAAAGAATTTATGTCTTAAAAGTGGTTGGAATCTCCTTTTAAAAAAATACCTGTATAAGAAGACTCCGCTATTCTATAGCGGAAAACAAATTAAGATTAAGTTGAACTATTTAAATTACAATATTATATAGTATAAATGAAAAAAAATTTACTTGAAAAATTAAAGTTTGTGGTTGGTTAAGATAATTTGTGTGTAATGGTGAGGGAGATTTAATGTGTATTTTCCTAGCCTTACAATTTGTGGTCTTGATGTGACTTACACAATGGAAGTGAACGGTAAATAAATTATTAACATGTGCGTGTAAGGGTAAGGGACAATGATTTTACAATTGCTATATGTGAATGGGTTTTGAGATTTTCTAGCACTAGGCCAGCTTCACACAAACAGCTTTTTCGGGCCCACGCACACATAGAAGCGTACGTACGACGATCTCGCTCGAAGTCGGTCGAATGCTAGTCTACCGAGATCGTCGTACGTACGTGTCGATGTGTGCGTGCCTTCTGTATAAACATATTTATTTTGTGACTGAGGTCTTGGGATCTGCTCAAGAGTGAGTTGTAACCGCCTACCTGGGTTTCGTACACCTCTAAAATAGTCAATGATATTTATGTAATCAATGGTACTAAATACCTAGTATTAAAATGAAAATACTTCATTGGAATTTATAGCTAAAATGCGACAAGACTCCTTTGGCGAGTGGTTTCACTTCATTTTGCCTACGTGTTATATTACTTAACACTGTTAACAGCCTATAAACTTAAAATTTGGCAGTTAGGTTATTTGAGCCGCATAGACAACCGCTAGAAAGGATTATGTGAAATTCAAATTATATACAGTGCGACAATAGTCTTTTGGCGCGTGATTTTGTCGTGGCCAAAATCTGAATTAACGCTGCTATCCTAATAAAACGTATCCCTTATTTTACAGCTGTACCCCCCCAGTCAATGTCATCCACGCGCCAAACAAAATCATACGAACGAGTATGTCATTTATATAGTCATACATATCTTATTCTAATACTTACATCTATTTATTTATTAATTTATTTATTACACTTAATGTACACAAAAACATAAAATAGGATATTATGAAATAATTTCATATTGTACAAAGGCGGTACTTATTGCTAATAGCAATATCTTCCAGGCAACCTTTGTGTGGAAGAGATATATCTTTATGAGGTGACTTTTGTTTATGTAGCCGAATTCATACTGGAAGCTCAGTAAGTGGTCAGTATCAAGGTTCAGTGACCCTTTATGTGTAATACGTAAAAAATCATGAACAAGTATAGAGGCACAAAATAGTTATTTAAGATACACGTGCGGAAAGTAAGGATTTATAAGAATAAGTGCCAAACTGAAAACACGAGCGCAGCGAGTGTTTTCATTGGCACGCATTCGGATAAAAACCTTTTACGCTCAAGGATCTCACAACATTTTTCAATGCATTTTGCGAGGAAATACAACAAAAAAATAAGTATAATAAAGCAAATTTATTATAAATAACAAATTAATTGTTGAAATTGAAAGTAATGTTTGAACAATTGTTAAAATTGAATGTGCAGGTCTTGTCCGCTAATTTAATGGTTTGGCTTAGGTTACTGTTTTTGTTACATACTTCCTGATGTTTTCTTGTAGACGAGAGTGATTCACTCGTTAAAGTATGGCCAGTTGAAGTAGAGGGTTGCGGTTCTGTCCAGTCAGTATGAAATGAGGCAGAATGGCGCTGCAATTTATTCGGGATCATATTTTCATCTGAAGTAGACGGTCTGTGTTCAGTTAAATTCACTGATTGAGTTATTTTGCTACATATGTTTTTTTATTCTCGAAAGAATCTTCAATGTAATTTTCAGCTACCGTATTCGACTTCCACCCTCCATGCCGTTTTAGAGTGGTTATATCTGCCCCCGAATCAGCAAGTAAGGTAGCGGATGTCCTTCTGAAACTGTGACCTGTGTATGATTCCGGCTCTGGTAATCGAAGATATGTAGCGATTTCTTTCGGCATTCCACCAACTTATTTACGCCTATGCATTGAGCAATACATTTTCCATTTTGAAAGTTTTGAAAGAATCTTTGGCTTTTTGATTTTGATGAACGCAAAGACTCGTATTTTTAACAATTTTGTAAAATTGCCCATGAATTGTGAAAGATCTGGATATTTTTAGTCTTTGTAATTGGAATTTTCACTAGTAACGTGTCGCCGTGATTTTCAATATCATCCACATTTATGTTCGCAAGTTCCTCTCGTCTACATGCTCCAGTTATTCCAAAAATTAAAGCAACCTGTAACAAATTAATTTAGAATTAACTTGTAAGCTAATGAATAAGTAGTATGAATACTGACCGTCGTTGTTAGTAAAAAATATACCTACCTTTGTTGCTAAGTACTTGATATCTGGCGCTTCATTTGGGAATTTTACTATATCGCTTGCAGAAAGCACTTTTGACTTTTTAGATTTAAATCCATCATTTTGTCGTTTCAAAAAGGCAATTAGTTTGTGGTAATTTTGTAGGTCTATGTCATTTTTACAGCTGATGGTGCTCTTCAACATTGAATATTTCGACCATAATGAAGATGGTTTATATCTTGATGCCAGTTCATTGAAGTATGCTAAAAGAACGCTCTCCGAAAACGAGGAACAGTTTTTGTCCATTTTCCACTGTAGAAATCTTTGGTAGTCTTCTAAGTATTTATCTCTCAATTTTTGCGGCAAAGAATTTTCATTTGCTATTTGGGCTTCTTCGACGATATTTGTAGGAGTTAAATCTATAACTTCTTCATTAGAACTCATTTTACGAGATTACTAGATGTATAACCACAAAATTAAAGTTATTTTATTTCACCAAAGCCTATTTACAACAAAATGGTGTTTTTTTTTCTTGAGGCAAAGGTACAGTATAATACAGCCAATAATGTGAAAAATATCTTTGTTTGCGGAAACAAAACACGTATTTTTAAATGAGATAATCAAGAATCTTATGTGATATGGTGTTAATCATCATTTAATTATTGATAGAGCGCGCATACTTATAAATAATTGTTTTTTTTTTCGGACAGCAAAACCTCCTTGCATATTTGTAATTTTTTAAATTTTATGACTTGCACCATGCACTATAAAATCAAAAAATTAAAAAAATTACTTTATTTCACGCGTCAAATAAAGGATTTCAGTACTGTTTTATTTCACGTGTGAAATAAAGAGTCGGTTTCCGCATAATTTTGTTACACAAAAAAGAAAACTTTACGAGCAACTGCATTGAAAAATATTTTTCGTATTTCGCAAACAGCAAACATTTCTTAACAAATGAGCAAAGTGAAAAAAAATGGACTTTAAATTTTTTTATACTTGACACTACGAGTTATACCTACACTACTCTATTTAAAATATTTCATGGACATAAAGAAGGTATATATCAAAGTAGTCCACAATTCGGAACTTTTTGTCAATAAAAATAAGAAAAGGGAATTCTGCTGTCCTATGTATTTTCCTTTTCTACCCCAAAAATGTGGTTATTTTCGGTAGCAATATTTATTTATTCGAGCCTGTTCCGCCACTGCAACGGAAATTATCAGGGGCCATCCTGTCACGTTGATGGATAGCCGTCCCTAGGTTATTAAATTTTGCTTATGATCGGAAAAAACTGTTTCTTGTTTTTTTTGCCTACTGCAGCCTATGATATGTTTCTATATTATAGATGATTCCTTATGATTTATATTATAAGAATGGGTATAATAGTAATGGATACAAATTGTATTACTTATCAACTTTCATTTTTAGTTTTGTGGATTTCTACTCTTCACAATTCCGCTCAGTAGGAGCTTTTAAACAAACATATACAAAGATATTAATTTATACAGTCAAATTCATAGTGGAGGCTTGGTAAGTGATCAGTTTTGAGAGTGAGAATGAATGAATCAAAACATTTGTCGCGAGATTTAAAAAATAAAAATAAAAATTTTGTCTTTCCATAGCATTGACTCGGGGCTGAGCTTATGCATTTGTAGGGAACAGGAAAACAAATTTTGTGCCTTCCAAAAATTGGCTAAATACATTGATGTCACCATATACATTTAAGGCCCTAAGATTCAAAGTAATAAAAAAATTTAAAAGGTGATGTAGTATCGCTAATATACCACTTTCCATCGAAAATAGTTTTTCGCGAGAAGCTTTTTCACTTTTTCATAGAAATTTAATTTAGGTGACTGAACTGTACTGGAAAGTAAAATAATATTTGATAAAATTTTATATTCTTTCTAAGTATGCACAATCTACCAGTGAATTATTTTAATTTATTTTTGTAGGACCTTATATATCAGGTTACTGGTTGATATAACCAAATTCATACTGGAGACTCGATAAGTGATCAGGACACTGTTTGTGAAATACGAAAACTATTTTTATGCCCCCTATACTTATTAAAGAACAACCGTGGGTCAATCAGTATGCCAAAGTGGCTTTTACGACATTTGATACACGAAGGGTCAATTTTTTTGTTCACAAGCGGTTGTATCGATACATAATACATAACCTATTAAGTGATCTCTACAAACATAATTTATTTCTGAAACTTTACCTTCTCTAGAAACCTTAAGCTCTAATTGTGTTTGGCGAGCTTACTAATTGCTATGCGATTATGGAAAGTGCATGTGTGCGTCCCTCTTTAACAAACTTGGAAGTTTATCAGTTCCTTGTTAAGTTAAAGTTTTAAAATTGATAAAACCCATGGGATTTTTCCAGTATTATATAATATAATAAAACATAAACCCCTATAAAGTGTGATTTGGCATAGAATTTAGGGTATAAATCACTAAAAGTCAGTCTGTCAGTTATATGTTTCTAATACGAGATCTCTTAATCACGTCGTTTTGGAAATAAATGGAAGAATTTTTTCTTGAACAACTCAAAGAATTCGCTACAAAAATACAAACCGGTTAAGAATCCTTAATTGATACTAACTATCAGTGGTCAAAAACATTGACTACTCTTATAATATATATTATATTTGTTTAGGAATACATAGTTTTGTAAAGAGAATCTTTTTGAGTCTTAGTAAGTATTTAAGGTGAAGTAAGTGAGCTTAATGTTCAAAACCCTCGGTGAACTGTACAAGTCGAACCCCAAAGTGGCCAGATTCAAACCCAAGTGGCCAGGCTTTTCCCTATTTTCTTTAAAGTGTCAACTGTACTATTACCGAAAAGTATTCATTGTATAGCACCATCGACTGCAAGATGCAACGCAGAAAGACTGTTTATTATCGCCAGATTACTTCACGCGGAAGCCGAAAGGTTCGGTATTGCACTTAAAAAGTACTCGCTTTTAAGTGTAATTTTTAAGGAAGCTCAAGAACAGTAGAGGTAGCTTCCAGGCAGTCCAAAGATCAGGTATCTTGTATAAAAGTTATTTCGAAAATTCTCTCTTTTAGAAGAACTCTTTTTCAAGGATCTTCCGGAACTGTAAAGTGTAGCTTCCACGTAATCTTCGAGATCCAAAAATGACAAATGTATTAAAATTGTCAATTTTTTTTTGCTTATATAGCGTGCAGTTACTACTATTGATATGAATTATTTAAATACATAATCAGCTTCTTTTCATCAGGTATATTGACAATAGGGAACCTGAAGCAAATCTATTTACAGATGTCACCCAACCTCCGACTTGTTGACCCTAATTTCCTATTAAATCTGTCATACTAACCAATTAATTTTCTTTCAACTGACAACCAAATGGACAAGATATCTGAGATTTCAGCTTATAGTTGCAGATATTGAAGCAAACTCAAGTAAATTAGTCTAAAGTATTGGTAAAATATGGTACAACCGGTATCTTCGAATATACGAACTATCTTTTGAATGTCGTTTGCTGTAAACATTGTTGAGTTGGCAGTTGTCTTCTATATGTACGTTTTATTAATCAAAATGATAGAAACAGTAGTTTATAGTTTCTGTGCTGGTAATTTAATAATAATTAATAATAATAATTAATCATTTGCGAAGTAATGCGTAAAATAACATGATTGACATATAACCATTGTCACGTCCCATTAATGCAAATCACATAAAAACACGACAAGCATCAAAGTTTTAATTCAAAACAAACCATTAAACTAAATATTTCGTCATATTTCTTGGTTGTTTATGTTAAATAGTTGGGATAAGAAGTAAGCTTTCCTCCTCTTTAGTTAAAGTTATAAAAGAAACTTAGGTAGCTTGAGTTGCATATGTTAGTTAGGTACATACGCTAAAAAGAATAGGTGCCTCCATCCATCAGCCTATTTCGTCCACTGCTGGACATAGGCCTTTCCAGGATTTCGCCACTCTTGGCGGTCCTCCTGGAAGAAATGCCCATACTCACACACGCTGGGCAGGCGGGTTGGTGAGCGCAGTGCCGAAACCCTTACGCCAGTGACGCCGCTGCCCGTCACCAGTCTGATTTATATAAGGCCCAGCAATTGGGGATGGATATACCGCCATCCATCGGTCCCAGGCAATGGTGGGCCGCCTGGTTTTTTTGCCTGAGAGCTGTCCTCTTACTCTCCCCCGAATAACTTCGGGAGGATTTGCGAGTAAGATGGTGGTACCTCCACAGTCGAGCCCGGCATTTGCTCTACCACCTTTAGCTTTAGCCTTTAATAGGTGCCTAACTACATACAATTAAATCAACCTAAACAAAATTTGTACCTATGAAAATTGTAAATCGAATTCAAATTTATATTTATCTTTTATGATTTCTACAAAAAAGGTCCTAATAAATAAATAAAATAACTTTATTATTCAAAATAGAGCATTCACACAAGTTGGAAGGGCCTCTGTTCTAGACCTGAAAGACCTGTTATTACTGGGTAATTAATAGGAAATAGATTCACCTTCAACAATACCAAATACTAAAAGAAGGCATTTATTCACATACTAAAAGAGGCTACGTACAATTTAAATCTCAAAAAACGACTATCGTATAGTGACAATATTTTCTTCCAACTTTGCCTTAATTTGGACATTACTAGCATAAATAGTGTGCAGAAAGCGGCACTTTTCTGCTCCAGAGCAATGTAATGCAGAAAAGTACATATGAAAATCCATTATTGCCCTGAAAACAATGCAAAAATGGATTTACATAAATACATACTTTACTGCCGCGCCACAACTAAAGTCCCGCAACAGTATTTATTGTCTCTGGAATATGAACCAAAATGCCTTAATCCAGAGGACATCAGTGCTGGTGCTGACTCTAAAGGTGCAAATTCCAAGTGACCCGTACATAGAAAACTAGTTTTAAATTACCCTATCAGCGAGCCGATGTTAAGCCATAAGCCAATCAGCGCTATTTTTATTTTCGCAAACACTTTAAAATAAAGAAAACTGGCTGAATGAAACCGTAAACAAAAAAAAATAGGGCTAGCGTGCCAGTATTATTCATAATCGAGTACTAACTTCTCGAGTGGTTTAATAAACAAACGATTTGGTTGATAGTCTTGATAAGTATAGAAAAATAGAAAACTACCTATAGTTTTGAACTGCCCAATTAGTGCGCCGATAATAAGTCTTAGGACAATCAGCACTATTTTTATTCCAGCAAACAATTTAAAATAAGGAAAACTGGCTAAATAGACGTAAAACCATAATTATACAAAAAAACTTGATCAATAGGCGCGAATTTACGCAATAAATATTTTGTGAGAATTGGATTTTTCTTGAAAATGGATTTTAGTAGCGAAAGTGACGACATATTAACACCAGAAAAAATAAAAAATGAGGCAAATGAAGTAATAGATAATCTTTTGCCTTCAAAATCCAATGATAAATGAAATCATTTTCCGAGAGTATATTTTTGGCTAATCTTAGTGAGCTATCTAATAACGTTTAATAACTGTACGAACTTAACTATTCATTTTCTAAATAAACATTTTTGGGATTATTTTGACTTCAGTTTTTTATTTGTGAGTTGAAAGAAAAGCAGATTATGAACATCGCAAAAGTGACTTTCTGCTCGATGCAACAATCTACTATTTTGTAACACGCACAGACATGTTGCAATCGTGACCAATCGTGCCATTGCTACATAGTCCTGCGCGGGACGAGGCATGTCGCACTATGCTCGTCACCGACTACAAAGACATCTTGTTTATAAGGTTGTAGTTACAAATATTGTACACTCACGCACAATTATTTCAATTATTATGTTCTTAATACGATTATTTTGTATTTACATATAAGAACTAATTACTTACTTGTTACTATTTATTTATATATTTATACATATAGCTATAAAACCAGACTCACAACTGATGAGCTCGTACTTTTTATTATATAACTTTATGTTTATGTTGATAGTGTAATGTAAAATTGTAAATAGATTAATTTGAATATATTTTTTATGAACTTTTACAGGCGAAAACAGCGTAACAAAGTATAATGTATGATGATGTCGTATACATGTAGCTAAATTAAGAGATTAATTAAATTAAATGTAATATAAAGAACTTTAAAAATCAATCAAATCAATCGTGACACCAGCTCGATCAGTCATTCTTTAGCCGCGGCCGCACCGTTGCTGACAACGTAAATTAGCGACCTAGTTTCGCAACAGTACCTATCTATAGTAACCATGGCGGACACCGGCAAACTTGCTGAAACCATCATGGTACATGAGCTGCTCGCCTTCGTGCAGAAAAAGCTGGATGTAATGGACGAGCTCAGCCTTGAGCATATCTGCGCGTCTAGCTACACGGAGACTGAGAGACCTTCCTGGAGAAGACCACCGTCACCACCGTGCGTCTAGCGTTGTGGTAAGGCGATGGAGTTGCCAAGAAGACGCTTTACGATATCTTCCGCGTTTTTAAGGTAACAGATCCCGATAACATACTTCGCAAAGGCAGCAAGCTACCACCCGTGTTATTCGATCACGTTGATGCCACCTAGCTGCTAAAGACCATCATGATTTTGAAGACCCAGTTTAAATCAACTAGAGTCAAGTTGGAGGCCACAGAAAAAAATTGCGCGGAAATGTAGCTCGAGTTGACCTAATTATAGTTCGTCGCTTACGCGCTCGAGTACGGATGTGTGTAATTGTGATCTGTGACACGAGAAATATACCTACCGCGCAAAATGGTGCAGTGTAAAAAATGTAAACAATTTTTGACAGTGAAAGAGACTGATGTGGTAAACTGTAAAGGCACATGTAAAGGTGTCTTTCATGGTAGATGTGTGAAAAACTTGAAGAGTTTCCAACAGAACGAGTGCTGTGAGGAATGCAACAGAAACACAGGTTCTCCGGTTCCTGTGTCTTGTTCAAAGACAACCGTCAGTGTGGAACCAGGAACAACTACCATGGAGGACCTACTGGCCCAAGTAAACCAAAAACTAAACATTGTGTATAAATTAGAAAAAAACTTTGAGGAAATGAAGACAACGATTGAATTTTATGCAGAACAATATCAACAAATGCACGAATTCAAAAAAGAAGCTGAAAACAAAATAAAAAATTTAGAGCAAAAAAACGTTCACTTGGAAAAGTGCAACATGGCCTTGGAGGAAAGAGTCATTGAACTAGAACAACATGAAAAAAGGAATAATATTGAAATAATAGGACTAGAGAAGAGAGGTACAGAAGATATAAACAAAGTGGTAAATAGCTTAGCAAGAAAGATACAGCTTAATCCGGACGACATTGAGGAAGCGAAGAGGGTAGAAGTCGAAAAACAAAAGAACAACAAAACGATACCGCAGCCTGTGATAATTACACTACGCTCAAAAGCAGCATAAGATCAGTGGATGTCTAAAAGAAAACAAAATGTAACGAATGGAGATGTCTATGGAGATAGCAGTGAATCAAGAGTGTACATAAATGAAGATTTGTGTAAGTACCTGCGACAATTGTTCTGGATGACAAAAAATGAATTGAAATCATCGTATATGTATAAATGGATTCAGAACTAATGCATACTAGTTTAAAAAAACGAATTTGAAAAAAAGATTTACTCCGTAAGATGCGAAAAAGACATTCAACATCTATTAGAAATCGCTAAAGAAAAAAGTCACTAAGAACAATGCGATAGGGGGACACACTACGTGATTTATTTTGATATATAAAATTCGATAGTGTAGAGGAAGGGTCGGATTGCCCATTTACAGAGTTTTTTGAAATGATTAAGTGGAGTAATTATATAAGTGAAAAAAAAACAGTAATAATGTGGAGATTAATATAGTCCAACTAAATATACGATCGTTAAGAAAATACTTTAGTCAAGTATTGGTAATGTTGAAGGCATGTGATCAAAATATTGATATTGATATCCGATATCCGATATTGATATTATCGGAAGTTAATATTAAGCAAGAAGAAGTAGACATTTACACAATAGAAGGTTACAATACATATGCATATCCAAGAGAAAGCCAAAGGGGAGGAGGTGTAATTATTTACGTGAAGAAAGAATTATATTATGAAACTCTGGAAGTCGAAGTATCAGCTGAAGAATTTGTTAGAGGAAAGATTTGTGTTGAAGATAGTAGTATATATATATATAGGTAATATCGCTTTATAGACCTCCGCACAAAAATTAAATAGATTTCAGCATACAGCTTGAACAACTAATTGAACGTATACCGAAAAAGGAAAACTTAATAGTTATAGGAGACTGCAATATTGATATTAAGGATGGGAAAAATAACTCTTCAATAACTTGCTACAAAAACACCCTGTCTGGCCGCGGCCTCGAGTGCATCATATCAGAGACGGCGATAACGCGGGAAGCGATAGTGGAAGGGCGAGTGCAGGAGTCGTGCATCGATCATGTGTGGGTGCGCGCCATTCGCGGTGTGCGCTGCGTAAGCGCTCACACGTTTAAATGCAACCTATCTGACCACCGCCTCGTCGGCGTGAAATTTGAATGTGAACCGCGTAAACGAGCGCAAGGAAATTTCATTCCACGGGTGTTAGATAACAAATTGGTCAAGAAAAAGTTAGATGACATTAGATGGAAAGACTTATTACAAGTAGACTGCCCTGTATTATTGTATGATAAGTTGTGCTTTATTTTTTGTAGTTTATATTCGGAATGTATTATTGATAAAAAACCGGAAAAAAAACGAGAAACACAGCCTTGGGTAAATAGTAGACTAATAAGTATGGTGGACAAGAGAACAGAAATATTTAGAATTTGGAAAATGGGCCCTAATAATATGAATAAAAGGCTGGAATATTCTAGGTATAGAAATAAGGTTAATGAAGAAATTGCTAATGCTAAGAACAAATACAGGCAAAACCAAATAAGCAATTGTAAAGGTGATCTTAGAAAAGTATGGCACTTGATGAATGAATGGAAAGGCAGAAAGAAAGCTACTATAGACTGCACAGTAAATAAATATTTAGGTAAAACAGATAGTATGTATAATATTTGATAAATTCGCAAAAACTTTTACACAAGAGATAGAAAAAATTAAGCACAATTGTAGTTGTAAGCTACTGGATAGAAGTTCCTATATAAATGAAAGTAATGTATCGCTTAGATTTCTCAAAGAGACACCCAGTAAAATAAGCAAAATTATAGATAATTTAGAAAATAGAAAAGCACCAGGAAGTGACAACATTAGAGTGCAAGATTTAAAATATATCAAAGAACCAATAAGTGAAGTCCTTGCACATTTTATAAACATGTGTGTAACAAGAGGTATATACCCTAATGAGTTAAAAAATGCTATAATTAGACCTATATACAAACAGGGTGATCATCTTGATTATACAAATTATAGGCCCGTGGCAATTTTGTCAGTAATTAATAAAATAGTAGAAAAAGTGATCGTGCCTCAAATTAGTGACTTTTTAGAGAGATTTGGAGTAATAAAAAATATACAGCATGGGTTTAGAAAAGAAAGGAGCACGAATACCGCATTAACGCAGTTTACTGATTTTGTTAATAGCCAATTGAACGAAGGAAAACAGGTATTAGCCCTCTTTATTGATTTAAAAAAAGCGTTTGATACATTAGAACATAGTCAGTTGCTAAAGGCAATGAAAAAATGCGGTATACGTGGTCCTATCAACAGGTTCTTTCAAAGTTACCTAAGTAACAGATCTTTGTGCACGTCTGTGGTGGGGGGGACAGGAGAGGGCGCCGACGTTACGTTAGGAGTACCTACTGGTTCAGTGTATGGGCCAGTAGGCTACATTATCCATGTCAACAGCATGGTTAACGTGGTACAACATTGTAGGGTGTTTATGTACGCAGACGACACCTGCTTGCTTATAGCTGACAAAGATGTGCAAAAAATAATGGCATTGTTACAGCAGGATTTCGAAAATATAACAAAATGGGCCCATGACAATGGTTTCATTTTAAACAGCAGTAAAACTAAATGTATGCGTATATATTCACCCTACAACAGAGTAGCTAAACAAATAGATAATAAAAATATAAATATTGTAGGACACAACTAGGGTTACTTACATAACAATAAGGATAACTGTACATGTCAAAGTTTAGAATACGTTGAGCATATAAGGTATTTAGGTGTTAATATAGATAGCACATTTAATTGGAAATTACACGTCAATAGTGTTTGTAATAGGTTGCGATCAGTGATGGGCAAGTTTTACCACCTTCAGAAAGTGTTAAATAAAAAGACTTTATACATGGTGTATTATGCATTAGCTGACTCAATACTTAGCTACGGACTGAGTTCCTATGGATTAACTTTTAAAACGTATATACAGGAGATTAAGAAAATTCTAATTAGATTTATTAAGAACCTTGTTTGTAAAAAGATAAAAAAAGAAAACAAAGATGATTACAGCAAACTTTTTACGATATGTAAAATCTTACCAGTGGATAAGAAAGTGAATTATTTATTAGCATTAGAAACATACTATAGTGAAGAGTTCAAGGAAAAAATCTGTTATAAATACGGTACTAGGTCGAAAAAGCAAGAAAAGTTGATACAGAGAGGAGTTAATAATTACTACGGCCAAAGAACTAGAAAATACTCAATCCCAAAAATATGTAATAAGTACGCGATGCTGTTGGATTCAAAAAAGGTGAAATGTTTGCCACTTCTAAAAGAAAAACTTAAGCGATGCATGTTAGAGTAATAGATAGATAAGAGATATAAAATGTAAGATATTGTGGTAGGTTTTAGAGAAAATATGTATTATATTAAGGTAGAATAGTGAAATTGGAAGAGCGTAGTCGCCAACAAACTACTCAGTAGTTTGGCGAAGATTATTATTTGTAACTACCTATGATATTTTGGTTAAATAAATTAAAAAAAAAATAATAAAATTGCGCAGTACCTAATCAGCGTCGCCTTCGACAATACCGCTCATACGGAATGCGCCGACGCAGCAAGTTGCCGATAAGCAAAATAAAGTCGCCTCGCCGCAACATACCAAATTAGCAACTGACATATATTCAGCACAGGTCGCGGAAGCTATGACGTCGTCTAAGGGTGTAACATTGCCAAATGTGCTGCCTGCTCCACCAGCATCCAACCTACAAAAAGAATCGTTTGCACAGGTATCCCGCCGTTCCCGTCGCCACAAGCAGCTACCACCTCCACGCCCGGAGGTGACTAACAGCTCGATACAAAAAATAGTATCAGCGCCCGCCGCCGTTTCTGCTCCCGTTCAACGCCCGCCGATTGATAGCGACGGCTTTACCCCAAGAAGCACCGCCACTGTCACAACCGCAATCAGTGCGGTACCGCCTCTGCAGCATCATGTGACCCGAAGGCTGTAGAGCCCATAACACAGATCTATCTCCCCAGACTGCACCAAAGTGTGACGTTAGAAGATCTGACGCGTCACATTAAGAAAATGTGCACAGGTCGCATTGGAGGGATTGTGGACGTAGGGATAGTACCACTCGGTTCTGAAAGACAAAAAGATGTGTCCACTGCTCATGCTAGCAGTTTCCTCAGTGCTG
Source organism: Ypsolopha scabrella (assembly GCA_910592155.1). Lineage (NCBI taxonomy): Eukaryota > Metazoa > Arthropoda > Insecta > Lepidoptera > Ypsolophidae > Ypsolopha > Ypsolopha scabrella. The sequence continues at coordinate 19,376,020 of OU342964.1, read as the reverse complement.
ACTTCTGGCCAGAGGGGATCATGTTTCGATGCTTCAAGGAAGCGACAAGGACTAAAATCCCTCAAAAATAGGCGATGTAGTCTTTGTCTTAGTTCTATTTTGTATGTATGTTAGTCTGTAAGGTATTTGTATATGGGCCCTTGTCATCGTATTGTATATTTTGTCATGTGTTGCCTGAAATAAAGATTTTTTTTATTTTTATTTATTATTTATTATTACTAGTAAGTAGCAGACCAAACATAAGGATTAAATAGCGTGGCAAGTTTCCATACAAAAAATAAGCTACATTTAGGCTTAATGGTACGAAGAAACGTAAAAAATGGGTTGTTTTGAGTGGCTTATGCTTGGAACATATTTTTTAATTCCCGAACTAATCTCTAGTATATATTTTGTTTTAAAACAAGCAATATTTATATTTAAAAGGGCCCGCAGTTCGCTGAGCTAAAATTGCCACGCGTCGACTCTATGCGTTTATTATTAATGTTAGGTCTGCTACTACGAGTATATTATACATCTGTGGTAACACGTAATAATCAGTACACAAAGGTTCCAGTAAGCACATTGGGTCACGTGTGCTGTGACCAGTCCCCCTAATGGTTTCACAACTTAACTTTCCCGAGATAAAGTATCAACACGTTGTATGCCCGCGGTCGTTTGCTGATATATCGGTATTATCATCACGTAGCTAACTTGCTGTGCTAAAATGAAGACAAAAGGTAATAAAGGTATTATTTTCCTTCTAACGATTCAGGCCGAATGTGGTTTTAATAGAATGATCTTTTGAGAAAATAGAAAAGAATAGGTAGACTTAAAGTTCATCGCCTTCTACAGTGTCTTGTCAATAACATGTTCGTTCAATAAATATGCTCGACTGCATTTTAAAATATTCTTCTCGTGTTGGTATTTTATTGCCTCTGTTTCGCTTGACAAATCACATATTGTGACGACAGTTACGAGGGGTCAACTGAAAGTCATATTGTTGTGCTGTGTGCACTCCGTGGCTGTGTGTTTTCACAAACAAACGATGATCCAGTCACTTTGTGATATGGGATCAACCTACTTGACTCAAGTCGAAAAAAGTATTCATGCAATGGGATTGGTTTCTACTTACCAGTATGGCCTAATTACCGGTATGCTAAGGTATTAACTTACCGTTATGGTATGAACCGGTAATTCAAGTCTTTCCATTCTACCTATACTCATAAACAATTTTGCGTTTTCAAAGAGTATATTGGTTTGTTTTTTCACTCCTTTTACCAACTTCTCTTGCAAAATTCAATGGCTCGGTCTTTATTTATTAAAGAGTGAAACTTGGTGTGTGTTGAATTGCAAGTTCCTTGAGCAGATGTGTCGAACATGTCCAAAGTTTGGAAAGGAAACGTTTCAAGAAACGCGAAGGAACTTGTAATAAAATAAAGTTAGACACCGGCACCGCCCGACCGCTACAGCTGCGTGGAGATGTCGAAACAGAGAGCTAAGTAAACGTAAAAACTTTCAATCCGACAAAACAGTTCTTGGTAAAATTATTGCTCCTTTTTTCAAAACTATATTAAAACGCTTTTTCCCCTTTATTCGCACACGTGATTTTTAGTTATATAAGGTGACTTTCGTTTATACAGCCAAATGCATACCGAATTTCAGTAAGTGGTCAAGACCAAGGTTCAATGACCTTTTCTGTGAAATACACAAAATAAAAGTGTTAAGATTTGTCTTCATATTATATATTAATAGAGTCGAGGTTGTTTTTGATAAAGTATTAAGGCACAAAAATTATTGTTTTGTAATTCGCGATCTGTGTCTTTGAACCTTAGTCTTGACCATTTACCGAGTCTCCACTATGAATTTAGCTATATAAACAAAAATCACCCGGGATAATTTTTTAAATATTTTATGATTCATCTAAAAGGATGTTGGCTATAGTAAAAGAAGGGATTGAAAAAGAAAGTTTGTGTTACCAATAAGGGAAGATTTTGTACGACCGCCCGTCGGTAACAAACAAGTTATAAGTAATTATAAGCTTTTAATTTATCAAACATTTTTCCCAGAAAATTAAAATTTAGTTTATAAACTGTACCAATCAAAAAGAGACTAAGAAAAAAGTTGCTGCGGTCACAGATTGTAGATTTAAAAAACAAACTAACAAAATACTACACTAAATTATATTTAACAAAGAGTTTTTTATAAAAAAAATCACCTAAACCCACGCAATTCTAAATGTCAACCCAAATATACGGAACCTGAAAAACAATTGGCCCAACACTAAATCCATTCACCGCTAAAATAGCAATAATTCTCATGCGGAAGACGCCGTCGGTTGTCAGCTTTGAAGGCGGGCGGTGTCGTCTGAATGAACAAGTAATAAAATAAAGTGTCAGGGGAATATTGGCAGAGCAGTCGCTGTCGGGGCCCGTGACGTATCGTAGTCGTGGCACGGGTCGCGGGCGCCGACTATTTTTCCCGTGTCTGTCTACACGCTAGCTGGTGGAGTGAATAATAGCGGTCTTCGATTCGGGAATTTAGTGAATGTTCAGGTAGCGAGCAGCCGAAATGGCGCGTCGTTAATGAATGTGGACGATCGATTTACAATTATTTTTAATTCTAAATAGAACTCGTGAATGAAAAATTTAATTTTGTCATTTTGTTATCGTGAATTTCTCACCCGCTATATTTTTTCTGTAATCTCTACGTAATCCCAAATTAACATGATTTTTTTCAAATTTTTCGGTGAATCAGTTTCGGAAATAAGGGGGGTGGACATGCATTTTTTGTGGTTTTTCAAAGATTTCTCGAAATCGGTGCCCGTAAATATAGTAAAAGTGTATATTTTAAATATCAGCTCTTTAATATCTAGAATTTTCTTTTTTTTATTTAATTAACTTTTTTATGTTTCTCATTTCTTATTAAAAAAAAATATCGCTGTAGTTTTCCTGTAATTGGCCAGTTATGGACTATAATCGTGTTTTTTTTTTCTGTCCACCACTTTTGGAAATAAGGGGGAGGGCTACCTGCCATTTTTGTGGTGTTTCAAAGATTTCTCTGATTCGGTGCCAGTAAATATAGTAAAAGTATATATTTTTATAATCTGCTCTTTAATATCTAGTATTCGTTACCCATATTGTATTTTCATAAAATATTTTTTATCGTTTTTTTTTATATTTCTCATTTGTTACTTTATTTGTTTGTAATTGGCTATATTTTTATAATCAGCTCTTTAATATCTACAATTTGATATCCATATATTATTTTTAGGATATATATTTTTTTCTCCCTTTCGTATTGGAAATATTTTGAACAATTTAAAATTTTTAAATTTTTTTCACCATATTGTGTAGGCTTTGCAATTTTTGTAGCAAATTTCAAGTCTTTATCTCTAGCGGTGCTAAAGTTATGAGGCTGTAACGTACGGACAGATGGATGGAAGGACAAAGGAGTCTCACCATAAAGGTTCCTTTTACCTTTCAGGTACTACGGAACCCTAATTATTCATTTAGGGTTTTGGCGTAAATGGAAACCGTTGGAGGTTCTCTTTTTTTAGTTGGCTCAAAAATATGTTTTGTGTTTACGTATCAAGTAAAAGTATCGAAACGCTCCCTTCCATTAAAAATAAATTTATTATTTATCGATGCACGGATAGATTTTAAAATTCATTGAAACAGTTTTTTTGTAACGAATAGAAATTTAGTTGGGAAAAGAAAGTGTACCTTTCAATTTTATTTTATGAGTAATTGTTGTGGATAAAATCAACAGTGTTTTATTTAAAATTCTCGCAGAAGAAGTAACCGTTAGTCAAAATAAATACCAATTACCCGATTTTCAGTTTTACAGATTACGATTTAATTTATTAATATAGGTACTACTTAATCTGCATCTTTATTTGAATAATAGGTAGATTTATACTGAATCTCAGTGCAAAATGCACATAATAATATTGTTTTCCTTAACTATGAATAAAAAGTATGCAAAAATTGCGTTTTAAAGCAATTAGTGGAAATTGATAACTAATAATAGGGTTCTCGCATTAAAATCATTTTATTTTTATTCCTTACATTTTGATTACATTCGATTACAACGATAAATACACTTTAAAGTTTGTTTATCGAATGCAATCAAAATGTTAATCATAAAATGATAGAATTTGAACGTGAAAACTTAATTATTACTAATACAAGTAAAGGTTGTTCGTTAGTTTGTTTCTCAGATATGTAATCTCAGGTATCACTGAACATAATTTTAAACACAGAACAAATTATTTTAAATATTCTTTTACTGTTATAATCGTGAGTTCTTGAGTTTAAACAAAAGCTTCTTGCTATCGCAGAAAACCCCCGACAGACAGGTTGTACGAGTACCTAAGACACTGGTAAGAGGCTACTTTTTCCACGCAGGTTGGCAATTCTGGCAGAACCGACAATTTGCGAAGGACAGGCGGGTGATTTTTACAAGCTCCTTGTACAGAAATGTATCAATTATTTTAAAATCTCTTTAAAAATATTGCAATTTTTTCCATGTTATTTCAGATACGGCTTCTCCAAGGTCAAACAAATCTTGTAATTTATTTTTTTATATATTTTGTACAAAATTGAGTAAGATTTTCAAGGTAATGGCTTTATTCACAAAAAAAAAATCACAGAAAAATACGATTATCGTCACTTACTGATCTACAATATCTTTGTTTTGTATATGAAGACGATTACGGTTTTGTTCGCGTAAAATATTTCGCTGACTAGTCGGTAACATCTCTTAATCGCACTTGATGCAGCACCTCTGATGCCATAAAATCGTTTACTGTTTCCTGCTTGCCACTTTTCCACAAAATATTCTGAGCAATTGCCTGCTAGCAAATAAAAGGCAAAATTAAAATCAATTAAATAACATACACACTTTAATTTTTCCACGAACTAAACGATAATGTACTGTTATCGTCAATAATTCTCATTGAAAGAATTAACGCAACGATTATGATTTATAATAATTTATTATGGCATTGATTTTATTCGGCTGATATAGCAAAAAAAAAACATTAAGTTTGTTTAGCAAAACAAGAAAATAACTCAATATTGGTATTATACATTTTGTTCAATAATTCCTATGTAATCAATCACCAACTAATCAAGTTGAATTTTAAAGTGTTCTTGTAAGTTGCTCACTAAAAAAATGGTTTTCCATGCCAGAAACATTTCACTACTGTTAATAGTTTTTAAATTATAAGCCTATTTCAGTTTTTTGTTTCTCCTATAAAGTTATGTTTTTGAAATTATGATTTTATTTGCCGGAAGGTGCGATATTCGTAACATGTTTTACATTTACCATGTCTTTTGAAGAGTTATAGTTAGTAGATTTATCATCACATGGCATTTATCATGCGATGAACAAAACCGTATGAAAAGCAAAGTGTGAAAAATGTTGCCAGAATAGCCACCGAGGTAACACCGCCAGCGCTAAATTGGCTACTTATTTTTATCACAAATTCTAGGGACATAGCCAAGATCTTTTCATTCGCGAAACATCAAAAAAAATTGTTTGGCTAAGTGCGAGTCGGACTTAAGTGATATAGCTAAAAAGCAATTTTTGAAACCCATGACATTTTTTTAGGAAACGAAAACTTTTTCTTTTGCTATTTTAGAGTGCCCTATATATTAAAAGGTGTGTATTGCGTGATTTTTGATCCCATTATGAGGACGGTACTTCTTCCATAAGAATGTCAGTTAAAAGCCAAACATATCGCAATATTGGCACAGGACCGGCGCTGTACGTTGATGTACGTAACGACACCAAGGCTCGGGGTGCTGGGTAACAACTATTTCTCTAAAGTCGACGTATCGACACACGCCACACTCTAGAGTGAATAATAGTGTTTTCTGAGAAACTCCGTATTTTGTTGGTAAAAGGTAGAAAGAGTCGATAAAGCTACATGGTCCTAGCTATCTGGATGGTATAAAAAACGGTCAAGTGCGAGTAGGACTCGTGCCCTGACAGTTCCGTACGTACCGTTTAAAACACAAACTTATTCCCCGTGCAGTTTTAATTACCAACTTAACTTGACACTTACGATCCATTAAAATCTATGTATCCAATGGGCCTAATTAAGTAAGTCTTTTAGATCTCCTTGATTAATGTTGGTAATTTTTATTTTATTTTCATTACCTGTGCTATATGACCTACTTGTGAGTGGAATTTCAAGTTTTTAATTCAACTGAGAGTGCCCTGTAGGTTTTCATGAAGAGTTATTTTGTATGAAATTGATTAAGTAAAGGGGAATAACCTTTTTCGTTGAGTTTAGAAGCTTAATTTCTTGCCAGTACTATGGGGCCGCAGACTTTTGTAGGAAGTATTAGTTTCAACTTCATGGGGCCCAAAAAAAAGGGTCTTGACAGACGGACAGACAGATAGACAGACATACGGACAACAAAGTGGTCGTATAAGGGTTTCGTTTTTTATTTTGTGGTACGGAATCCTAAAAAGAAATGTTTTCATGGTTTTCCCGGGATTTATGTATGATTTTGTACCAATATGTCGCAGCTTAACCGTGCAGCCGTCTTTGAGTTATGCCTCGGTCGGATTGATACAATAGCTTCAAAAAGGTTCCCATATTAAAAAGGGCCAGGCGAGGGATCCGTAATATACTTACTTAAAGAAATCACATGTATACTAGGTAGACTTAACAACTTTCCCAAAGTAGAATACCAATTAATGCACCAGTAAAATTCCATTCACGTTTCTTCACTAATTTTAAATATTGTTGCTTTAAAAGTTACTTAGGCTAAGGCTCAGTTTTATGGTCTGTTTGTTGTCTGTTTTGAAAGTCTCAATTGACAAGAAGTATAAATTCTAGTTTAAGGGCATGGGTGACCCGACATTGAGCACGTTTCACATTCGTTTCTTTAGCGCATTCTGAGCCGTGGCTGTTGCGACAACCGAAATGTCACGCGCTCTTGAAAATAACTAAGTTTTTTATACTCTACTCGGCTTCTAGTTGGGATAAAAAAAACGTTTTTTTTATTTCAGAAGTGCTGGATATTATTGACCAAATTTAAAAAAGTAAACCCCGAAATCTATACCCGAGAGAAAATAAATAAGAAGTCTAACCATAATAAAATAGAGAATTAGAAAATATTTTATTTACAATAAATGTATAAATCAATTGGCGCGGATTGTTCAAACTTACTTCAAAACATTAGGTGTAGGTACTTATTTATTTATTTATTTATACTTATTTATATTTAAATACTCGTATATTATTTTGTTAACAGCGGGTACCCTGATTATTGCAACAAAATTATCTAGTCTGTCATATTATTTATATTTGCGTCATCTTCCCCTTAAGTAGTAGTAACCCTGATACAACCACGCTAAAGTAGTTTTTTTTTCACAAGCCGAGTATATAGCGAGCGTGAAAACAGACGAAGTTTTTGCAATCTCGAACGCTATAAAGACTCGCTCTGTGACACTCGCGTCTAAACTTCTTGCTCTCGAAACTTCTTTTAGCTACGTGTAGTTTCTAATGTGAATAAACCTTTTGCGGAATGGACACATTTTTTTTTTACAGTACTCAGGCAGAATCAGAGGATGTTATGAAGGGTTTCCTTCATATAAATTGTCCAAGCAACATTCTGTGTCCGTATAACACTGGTATTTTACTTCTGTTAACAAATAAATTAACCTAAAACTTGAAAAAATATATATTAAATCACTAAACAATATAAGAAAAATCTAATTAGAATTATACATAATGCAATAATAAAAACTAAAAATAAAACAAAGCGTCAACAGAAATAAAAAAACGGCCAAGTGCGTGTCGGGCCACGCGCAATGTAGGGTTCCGTAGTTGCCCGGTACATATAAGTAGGTCTACTAATACAGACCGCGCCAAACTTCTTGTCCCATACATTATAGGGGGCCAAAAGTATGGCGCGACCTGTAGTCGTAAACCTGTAAATCCTACTTAGCTGTGATAGTTTTCCTTTTAAATTCATTATATATACTACTTCTGTGAATTTTTTCACATTTCTATAAACAACCGTTTGGTCGGCAGGGGGGGGACGCTCTACTCTAACTAAAATTTTCACTTTAAAGCTTAATATTTCGCCAACAGATCCCTAAATCGAAAAATAGTATTCACACACCCACAATGTTTTTAAAAGGCCTATCCAACGATACCCCACACCATGGGATAGACGAGAAAAAAGATTCATCCCCAGTTTACGTGTATGAAAGGTTAAAAATTTTTCTTGCAAGATTTTGTTTTGGCGTGATTAATATTTATATCCATGCCAAATTACAGCTTTATAGTACCAATAGTCTCTGAGCTAAGTCGCGGACGGTCAGACGGACAGACGGACATGGCGAAACTATAAGGGTTCCTTGTCGAACTACGGAACCCTAAAGACACAAAAATTCGCCAATCTACGAAACAACTACTATAGCAGCTTTTCGCTCCAAGATCCGAATGTATCAATTCCTTAAATAGTTAGGAAATGTTATCTTTGACAATTTATATATTAAAACGCTGTGCGGAAATATCAAGAATTCACCCAAGGTTCTTCTTAAACTGCTTTGTTGTCAACGACAGTAAAGTGTACCTAAAATTATTCAATGATGGTGTATATTTTAATGTCGGTAAACAAACTTTATTATCTCACTCACAAACTTTGAGACATTTCACTTTTCACAACAGAGTACCCAAGCGAAAATTAAATTATTTAAATTGTAACTAAATATATTTTGTATTTTATGCCGAAAACAGCCTTTAAATGATATTACGGTACCCCATTTACAACTTTACCTTTTAAATTTTTATATCTCTGGAGAGTCCTTAATTTCCATCGTTAAAAGGTAGAGTGGACTTAACCTAAATTTCACAATAAAAACACGATTATTGAAGATATTTAAGGTGCTTGCTCCAGATTTCGTTTCCAAACGCACAACTAATAATGGTATTTCTTATTCTTTAACTAAGTTTCTTGCCCTTCTTCTTAGCAAGACTAATCGATTGAGCGGATTTAGGCATTATATCTATTTATAGTTTATTTATCTATTAACTTATTTATTATTGCATTGTGTTGGTATATAAGGTGACTTTAATTTATGCAGCCAAATTCTTACTGAAGACTCGGTAAGTGCTCAGTAACAAGGTTCGATGACCTTTTTTGTGAAATTCGTAAATTATTCTTTTCGTGTTCCTTTACAAACGCAAGCCCAGCCCCGAGTCAATTACTATGGGAGGTCAAGATTTTAATTTTCGAAATTAGCAAAAAGTGTTATCGATCCGTGTTACTAATCACTTACCAAGCTTCTAGTAAGAATTTAGCTGCATAAATTAAAGTCACCTTATGTATAATATATTTTATTTTAACTTACAGTATATTTATTTAATGTATATTTAGTTAATTTATTGCACTTGTGTATATAATATTCTCATTCCTATATTTCTATATTTTATGCAGGTGTATAATTTTACAAGCCCAACTTAAATATAGTTTTTTTTTTATATTTCCCGTATTATATTTGTTTCATCATATTCTTTTGTTTTTAAAAGATATCTAATCGTAAATTGACCTGTAGAAAGTATACTATATCGATTATATTTGATTTCATTAGAAATAGTTAAATAAATATAAAGCGTGTTTATGCTTGTTGTGCAAGATCATTTATAATGTAATGCATAAAATAATACCACACACACGCCTTACAAAATTTAGACAGTGGTTGCGGGTTTCCGAGACTGTAACTCTTAATAATATTTTCATTGCAATAGGTGGGTGGAGCCGACAACCTTGGTAATTCGGTGTCATTTGCAAATAAAAGTTCGTCCCAAGTCACCCGTCAATATTAAGGAATTATTGATAAGGACTGAGCGATCTGTCACATTACGTCCCGGCTCCCTCCGGGCAATTTTGCACATTAAATAATGCCCAAGAGGGGCTTTTCCGGTACGACCAAAAATCATTTGCATAAGCGACCATTAAGTAATTTTTATTAATTTTTACAATGATGTTGAAAAATGCTCAAAATTTCTTAGTTTTTTGTCCGTATATTAATTTGTTACTGAAATAAATAACAATAGAGACGTATAATTAGTTACAAAATATATTCTCAAGTTCAAACTTAAAGGCCTCGTAACGGTTCTCTGCAATATTTGTAACACAAGCATCGATTAAGTCAACATTCGGCAACTATAATCTTACTAGTGGACGCCCGCGCAGTGTTACTCATGAAGATCCCGTAAGAATTTCCTAAAATCCCTTTTTAGCTGATGTCTACGTCATACAAGGAACCAACAGTCCAAATTTCGTGTTCCTAGGTCAAGCCGTCTAGGCGTTGATAGATCAGTCAGTCAATCAGGTTATTCTTTTATAGAAATTGTCGGGAAACCGTAGATTGGGCATTTCATAATATGCCTAGGCTTATCATATTTTTATTAAAACTAGGGGGGTTGCCTGGCTACGCACCGCTTCATTCGGTTCCCTAAATGTAATTTACATGTAAACCTAATACGCTTCTCCTTGCTCCGCCGCGCTTGTAGTCGCACCTATTATATACCATATTTTGACTTTTGGTGAATGATTTTTGATTTCATACTTCGATCTCCCGACGACATACAGATTACGTGTATATCTACATCTACACTATATTATATAAAGAGGAAAGATTTGTTTGTTTGTTTGTTTGTATGTTTGAGGTAAACTTTGGAACTACTGAACCGATTCTAAAAATTCTTTCTTTTATAAAAATCTATACTATTGCTGAGTAACAAAAGCTTTATTTTATTTAAATAAAAGTAAGTTTTCAGTTTGAAAATTCAATATTTGTGAGCCATGTCGGGAGAAAAAACGCTGCTTAGCTGCTTTATCGGCGTTCCTTGGCCAAATGGTTAGTTATACGTGATGAAACCGGTTGTTTTTCGATACGAGGAAACTGTATCAGTTTATTCTGACTAAAGATTTCCATCTACAACGATCCTGACACACCTCTTGCTAATATTTAGCTTGAAAAAGTGATTACAGCCAGGTTTATGTATTGATTTTTTCCCATACGAGAAAACTGTATGAGTTTAATCTGACTACAGATTTCCATCTAAAACAATCCTGACACACTTCTTGGCACTTTGGTAAAACATGGTGACCAGGGTCTGATGATGGGCCTGGAAGATGGGTACAGGATCTCCTCAACGGACAACAGCAGACCCTTCGAGTTTGGGCTCTTTTGATTGGCCTCTATTAGCACTTTGGTAAAACATGGAGACCAGGGTCTGATGATGGGACTGTAAGATGGGTACAGGAACTCCTCAACGGACAAGAGCAGACCCTTCGAGTTTAGGCTTATTTGATTGGTCTTTATTAGCGCTTTGCTTAAACATGGTTTCCGTTGCATATAGTCGTTCAAAAAATCAAATTATTTTGTTTTCCTTTTTTCCACGAAAATCTCTTCGACGCGGGCGGAGCCGCGGGCAAAAGCTAGTGTATATATATATAGCTCGACTTGGCGGGGGCACTACCGTGCACCCAGATCTAGATTCTAAATAAATGTTTTGATAATACTTACTTGAAAAGAACGCAACGGCATTTTTGAGTATTTTTACTTTGTCTTCATTTGATGTGACGAGGATTTTCATTTCCATATTTAAAACGATTTCTTTGGTGAGAACTTAATTCTGATTTTAAAACTTTAATCTTTGATCGTAAAACGAAATTTCGTAAGCTATCGTAGAATTACCAAGTGAACAGAACTACGCAGAGTAAAATTTACTCATTGATCTTCTCGACAACATTAAGGTGGACGCAACTTTTTTCACATAAAATAAATATTACATCACAAACAATGTACCTTTGGAAAATATTGCGCTGGTTTACTTTTCGCCTTTAGTGCATTAGTAATAAGAGTAAAAACTAGGTACGCGGAACTTTTGCCCATTACACTTTCGGGTTTCATTAAAATGTGAAATCTGCATGCAAAAATGCTTCCTTTGATGGGAGACACATGAATTTTAAAAATACGTCACGCATTTGACGGCATCCTGGGTAACCAAAAAGTCTTGAAAATAATGTTTGGGGAAATAAAGTTTTCTTTAAGCTTGGCAACTAGAAAATTTTATTGTCACTGTCGATATCATTGTAGTTAGCTTTTTTTTTGTAATTTTTCTGAGTTCAGCAGTCAAAAGTGTAGCAATTCACAAATAATGGACGTGTTTGCAACATCGTGAAAAAGCCAGTTCGTAGTGGAGCACAGTAATAATACTAATAACCGAAGCAATTTAAAATTTTCAAAAAAAATCTACTCTGTTTAATGAGTTTTAGACAATGACACTGTAGATGCCGGCGAAAAAAAAAAATTTTTTTTGGACCCCCCTAAATATAATTTAATTTAATTCCGTCCGCAAGCTAGAGACCTGTGACATACGCTGATTGACATACGGACAGACAGGAGAGCTACATTAATAGGGATCCGTGTTCTCATTTGGGTACGGAACCCTAAAAACTAGTTATAAGTGGCCAGTAATTTTTACCAAGGGGATTTACACTGAAAATATGTTTCGTTCGGCTGTATAAAGAAGAAGAAATATTTTATAGTAATAAAATAGCTAAAAAAATTGGAACACCCCCGTAACTACATGTCAGTATAATAATTACGAATAATATACTATGATAATAATGCACTCGCCCCCACTTCCGCCTGGCGCGTTCTTGTGCAATTTTAATCAAACACACAAAGTTTAACGATATTAACTAAAATAACTGAACCGAGGCTTTTAAGAAACATCGATGTAGCTTGTACTAATACTGCTCTCTTTAGGGTCGAAACAGACCCGAGCTTGACGTAATTATTTAATTTATAAAGGATCCTTCTCTATTATACGTGATGTTGATGAAATGAAGCTTGTATGAAAGGGCTAAAATTATACATATTCAAAGAATCAGATAGCTGATTTTGAGATGCCAATTTAATTATATTGTAAGAATCAATCAATATGATGTTGTATAGATATATGTAGATATAAAAAATATTCTGACTTTAAAGATGATAGAGCAGGAGGATAAAGATATAATCTATTAATTTCGTTTCGTTTTTAATATTATTTAACTCTTTTGACCTGATTATCCGACTTTATCTAGTCCTGTATGTACTTTTTATCTCTTTACTTTACTTTTCTCTGTAAACACTGGTATATTTAATAATGATGAGGAAAAAAGACATGATCTTGTCATTGATTAACCAGGGGACTTGCTAAGTTTCTTGCCCTACTTCTTAGCAAGACTAATCGAATGGATGGAGTTAAGCATGTATTTAATTTATTTATATTTATAGTTTTTGACATAGACCCAATAACAAAAAATGGTTTAAAATTTACAACTATGATGGCCCCCCATTTATTTATTTTTGGAGATTAAAAAGAAAAAAAATTGCTACGCCGGGGTAAAAAAAAACGAAAATTTTCTTTCGGTTTCTTTTTTATCTATCGAACCCCCCAGGAAAATAGTTTAATTTAATTTTAAATTCAATATCCAGTTTTGAATTTCAGATCTGTATCTCATTCCGTCTGCGAGCTAGGGACCCGTGACATACGGATGGACAGACGGACAGACCGCAGAGCGACATTAATAGGGGTCTGTTTTTCCCTTTGGGCGCGGAACCCTAAAAACGATGTCCAAAAGTCCAAGATTCACAAGAATTCCTCACTGAGCTGCATCGTAAGAATCAAAGGAGCAGGCTATGAGATTCTTCGAAGGACTGGTAGCACGCGCCTTCTTACATGTGCATTAAGTTGTGCAATTGCCTTCCTTCACAAAATGCAATAGAATCTATACAAGGGGGTATATGGATGGATAGTACAAGGCTTGGCTGGTCACGTTCGGTAGCCAATGGCATGCTCGTTGCCCAGACCTGTCGTAGAGAATACTAAAATGAGTTAAACAACGGCAGCAGATGTGTTTGAATGCAATGTGGTGGTATTATGTGAAGTCAACTACTACTTTACGAAAGTATCCTTTCACGACAAATAGCTTTCTGAAATTACTACGATTATTTGGGCTTACAATATTAGTGTCAGTGGTTCGGTGGAGGCAAGGGTTGCGTATGTTTGTCAGGCACGTGACTGTAACTGTAATTTAGACCTATCTTCTTAGATCTATCTTCTCACTTCTCACACACCTTAGTTTATTATAAGCTTCAAGCTTCCTATCTGGAAGCTGCATGCTGTGTAATCAAATATTTAATTTTGTTAACTTTTAGTAAATAGATATATGCATACGTGCGCACTATAAGTTTCCGGAATGAATATGAAAAAATACTATTAAAGGTACAAAATTAATTTATTGTTTTTCAAAATAATCTCCCTTGGCGTCTATGCACTTTTTCATTCGATCAAACCAGTTTTGAAAACTTTTGTGCCACTCCCCTGTGGTGACCTCTGAAACGTGTTTTTCATACTCCTCGACAGCCTCTTCTGGTGATGAAAATCGTTGACCGCGTAATTGGTTCTTAATTTTTGGGAACAGAAAAAAGTCACAAGGTGCCAGGTCGGGACTGTATGCAGGATCACTCATGAGTTCTACATTTTTCGTCTTCAAAAAGTCGTTTGTCTGTCTGGCCGTGTGAGAACTAGCATTGTCGTGGTGCAGGATGATACGGCGTTTACGGTTATTTTTACGGAGTTCTTCAATAACTTCCGGCAAACAAATGGTCGTGTACCAGTCACTATTCACGGTACGACGATTCTCTAAAGCAACAGTAGCCACGTGTCCAGTTTTATTAAAAAAAGAAGCAATCATCCGCTTAGATGCACTTTTCACGCGCGCCACTTTGGTTGGTTTCGGCTCATCTTGAAAGACCCATACGCTCGATTGCTGCTTTGTTTTGGGATCGTAGCAATAAATCCATGTTTCGTCACCTGTTACTATGTCCCACACCAAATTTGACGCACCTTCGTTGAATCTGGTAAGCATGGCACTGCACCAAGTGACGCGGTCCGTTTTTTGAGCCTCGGTCAAGTTGTGTGGGATCCACCGCGAGCACAGCTTTCTCACACCCAAATGTTTGTGTAGGATTGATTGTATTTGACTCATGCCTATTTCTAAGGATGCGCGAATTTCATGGTAGGTCACATGCCTGTCTGTTTCAATCATACGGCGCACAGCATCGATGTTTTTATTGGTCACAGCGGTGGACGGCCGACCATCGCGAGATTCGTCACTGAGATTGATACGACCACGCTTGAATTCTGCAAACCAGCTATAAACAGTCGTCTTGCATGGTGCTTCATTGCCAAAAGCTGTTTCAAGCCGAGCGATGCTCTGTTGAGCTGTCAAATTACACTTAAAATCGTAGAAAATCATACTACGAAAATTTTCCCGAGTTAAATCCATGTTGATGCAGACACACAATTTTTTAAATGGCACCACAAGGTAAAAACAAGAGACAGTCAGATGAAACAAACTGTATTCTACAGCCAAAGAGTTCTATTTTCAAATGTTGCAATAAATTTTTAAATATTGTTTATGTAAGTGGCCAGTTCCGGAAACTTTTAGTGTTACCTATGTATTTTTTATATGCATGTAATCATAAATATTGTAAAGGAAGAGCTTGGCACATATAGCACCGGTACATACACCCTCGTAGGCGTCAAGGCAATCCTAACCTCTATATGTGTAAATTTACTATGAATACCCAAATTCTATTCTATTCCATTCTTTGAAGGCCTACACCTCCTATGCGGGAGCTCCAAACACTTTATAAAATACATAATAGGCATAACATAATCAAAAATATATTCCACGTTTTATAAATAAAATAATATATTTACTTTTGAGAAAACAAAATCGAAAGTTATTGAAAGTTTCCCCTTCTGAATGCTTGAAGAGATTTTAATTATTCTTTCACCATACTTAAGACAATTTAAAGATCAAGAAAACCATTGTTCAAAAATTTCTTTCCATCCATCGCGTCCATGTGAAAAGTATTATTTACTCCTATTTTGCGCTATCCGGAGACGCAGCGATGGTCGTAATAGCCATTTTACAATACGCGCTGATATGAATTATGTTATTTCAATGTTGGTTTTTGTACTAACATAAATAGAGTTGCTAATTTAGCGTAGTTTGTGAGTTCGAAATGAGTAAATATAGAGTTTCAAAGCGTATTTTAAATTTTAAGTATGTAAGTTAAGTTTTTCGCTATATCGATAGTAAGGTACGGTACCTTTCTGAATAAAGTATTATTCACAATTTATGCACGGTTACATAATTACAGTTGAGAGCTGTTAAAATGTCTTCTGTATCTTGCTAGGGTTTTCAAAAAGTACGCTCTTAAAATATTCTCTGAGCTCTTTATGCTGTTCCAAAGTTCTGTTAACACACGTTTCTAGTACCAGCCATCTTTTAATAGATATAATTATTTTGTCGAAATCAACTTCGGAAACTCTAGAAATTGTTTAAACTTGTACTTTTTTAAGGAACTGCGGCTGAAATGAGAAGTCAAATTTCTCATAGATTCTCGACAGATCTCGGTGGCTTAGGCACGCTTTAGACGCCATGAGATGAATCATAATACGATTCATGGTGGTGACCTTAAGCTGCTGCCATATTATGGCAACTATCGATTTTTGGGTTCTAACGATTTAATACAGGCCCTGGCAATCTCACCATACTAGAATATCTGTTGTTTGAAGCACATGTACAAAACTGTTAAACTTATTTTGTCTGTCTTAAAGCAGTCTTTGGGTATGATCTTTATAGCTTTTCTTGATTTTGCTTCATACATTACGAGTGCCAAGATACTAAGAGTGAATAATTAAATCATCTTTCTTATGATATACAAATTTATTTGTTTTTTTAGGGTTCTATACCTCAAAAGGAAAAAAAGGAATCCTTATAGGATTACTTTGTTGTCTGTCTGTCTGTCAAGACCCTTTATCTCGAGATGCATGAAGGTATCGAGTTGAATTTAAAACCATATACTCAAGTCTACAGTCCCTTAAAGCTGTGAAAAAATCAAACTTCTGAGTTAAGGTGAAAAAAATACGCTCGTTTATGCCGCAAAAAACGTTAATTTCGACACTCTCAAGGGAATCAAAATTTATAGGATAATAGTTATTTTGACCTAGAACTATGAAATTTGGCAAGTAATACTGTCTAATACTACAAATATAGGAACAAATCCTAAAAATGTACATTTGTAATTAAATCATAAAAAATCATCAAGTTTAAACAACGGTATGCGCGGTGTTAATTGTACGGGTGACCAAATCTTTTTGTAGATTATTTTTTAACTTTTACTAATTTGTACGGAACCCTCGGTGGGCGAGTCCAACTCACACTTGTCCGGTTTTAATGGATATTCTCGCCTGCCAGTTTTAACGTCTATGTATTTAAATGGTTTGCACGGCAGTTCCTTGGTGTTGGCGTATCAAAGCGTGCAAACCTTGAAACCATAGCATTGGCATTGTCATTTTCCTCTTGCCTTGAAGTTGATGGTTTGTGTTTTGAAGTCACAGTTAAAAACTTCTTCAATGACATAGACAGAATTATGTAATGTAAATTTTAATAAGCGACGTCATACATACACACCAGCAATACAGAAAAAAGCAAATGAAACAAATAAGTTACTCATGTTTTTTTAGAAGAGAAAATAATATTTTAATTTTTACTATGGGGTTCATAGGTATCAATCAAGTCTGCGCGGAAAAGAAAGTTTGTGGAATTTGACAATGTAAAGTGAAATTTGACAAGGTAAAACTTCTTTGCATAAAAATCTTTTTCACTTACCTGAGGTTATCTACTTGTTTGTTCTTGGCACACCCCACAGGGCATTAAAACTCCCTCACTTCAGTCAACTGGTTGCCTCTAAGCAGAGTACGGAAGATTTTGTGCTCTGTGGTTCAGGCAAAAAAATAACCAGTGGTTATTTACCCAAAGTAGATAAAGTATTAAGTACGTTTGTTTTTCTTGTACTTTTTAATCTTGATACAGTTTTTTTTATTAACTACAGCAATGACAACGAAGAGATGTTAATAACTGATATTCTAAAATTAAATTTGTGATTAAGGCGAATTATACAATTAAAATCAGATTAGTATGAATAATCCATCCATCCATCAGCCCGTGTTCATCCACTGCTGGACATAGGCCTTTCCCAAATTTCGCCACTCATGTCGGTCCTCCATCCTCCTCATCCAGCCGCCCACCGCAACGTCCTTCAGGTCGTCGGTCCAGCGGGCACGAGGTCGGCCTACACTACGCTTTGCTGTGCGTGGTCTCCATTCTAGAGCCTTTCAGCCCCAACGGCCATCATGTCGGTGACAAATATGGCCTGCCCACTGGCACTTCAACTTACTGATTCTGCAGGCTATGTCGGTTACTTTCGATCTCCGACGGATCTCCTCGTTTCGGATTCTATCCATCAGAGATACCCCAAGAATAGCCCGCTCCATAGCTTGCTGAGCGACCTTAAATCGGTGGATCAGGCCCTTTGTAAGAGACCACGTCTCAGCGTATGAATAATACTCAATAATATTATTTTTTGATCTGAACATCTGCTGGTGATCTTGGATGCGTACGACTCAGTTTCTCACACGCACGACTCGTCCCGCACTGATCTCTCCGTCGTTCGAGGGGCAATCAAGTACATGACTTTGGAAAATGTTGATATGTATGACGCGGTCGGTACGTACCCACTGCCTACCCTGAAGTAAATAAATTTCATACAAAATTTTTTCTGTTTTCAAAGTGGATTGTAATTTTGTTTTTGGATTTTCAAGCAAAGCTTTCCGTGCACGTCACTGCCAGCAGTGATAGTTGCCATAACAATATGGCAAACTATGGACTTTGGATGAGACCACGTTGAAACCGTGCTTTTTTGGACGTTTTTAGTAACTCTCTACAAGCATTTTATACAAAAAACCTGAAGAGGTGTTTCCAAATATGGGCTGTGAAGTGCAAATGTGTCTCTAAGGGATTCGAACCTGCGTCCTCCTGATTAGTGTTCGAAACGTTCGAGCAATTACACAACAGATACGATCATTTTAATAAATTCAGTCTGATATTATAATAAGTTTTCACGAGAGATAAAGTGATTTATGATTATATAAATGCCTATTCTTTGAGCAATTATATTCCTTGTTATTCTGCTTTGAAGGTTTTCCTGTAAAAGCTACCAGGAAAATTATGTTTAAAATTCAACTTAAAATAGGTGCTTGAGTACGGAATTATATTACGTATATATTAAGGGGACTCATGGAGTAATTGTACTTCTTCTTTTCCTGTAAAGCTCCCAGGCACTCGTAAATTTAAATCTATTATAGAGTCGATATTATAACGAAATAATTACCTGAAAATAAAATATTATTTATAACAATCTCAAAGGATTTAAACAAGCTTCCATTAAGCAATGTCTATTAACTTGTACAATGACCTGACGACTCTAGATTCATGATTTTTATTTCTAAAATTACACATTTCTGAACCACTTGATAAAATTTTGATTGATTCGACTTCAATTTCCTAATTATATCAAAAGTTGACAATAAACGTAATTTGTTTACTAGCTTTTGCGAAATAAAAACAAGACAGTACTACGAAGAGAAGAATTCTTCAAATCTCCAGAATGAAATGTTTTCTATTGGTTTTATAAAGTGTAGTTAATAAGGTTCTTATAGTTCTGTAGAAGTATGCAATCCAATAAAGAAATGTACAAAATATCTTTTGTACGATAAATACAATCTGACTTTAAGTACAACAATCTTGTAATAAATTTTAATAAAGTAAATATAATACAATTTGGTGATTTTCTTTCATTAAATAATCTCAAACAATTTAATAATATTAAAAATAGCAATGGTAGATTACTTCACTTGATCATGTCCGATTCTAGTTGCTTGTCGACTACCTCTGCCGAACCTCTATCAAAAATAGATCAACATCAACCCCCTTTAAATATACTTGTTGATTTTCCAGTAACAACCTTTCTGCAAAAAGCTAACGTTAATAGATACAATTTCCACCGAGCTAACTATACCAAAATAAATAATGACTTAGAATCAGTGAAGTGGAATGACACTTTAAATTCTTGTTTTTCCGTAAATGAAATGGTCGACAAGTTTTACGAAATTCTAAAAGAGATCAATTGAGATCATACATATACATGTACCGATGTCCAATTGCAAGCGTGGCCAATATCCGCATTGGTATACTTTTCATGTGTTGAAAATTATCAAGGAAAAAGACAAATACCGAATTAGATACCAAAAATATCAAAATCCTTTAGATCAGTATGACTTTATCGAGGCTAGAGCCAGATCCCATAAAGCCATCCAGGAGTGTTATAAAAAATATTTATTATCTGTCGAATCATCAATTTCTTGCAACGATATTAAAGTTTTCTGGTCTTACATAAAGTCTAAACGTAATAAAAGGGAAACTATACCTAATGTTATGCACTTAAACGGACGTCACTTTTCATCTCCAAATACTATATGTAACGCCTTCGCTCAAAACTTTTCTTCTGTTTATACCTCTACAAGTCCGGTTCCTAGATCGAGTACAAACCACAGTACTGTCATGTTTAGGAATACTCTTAATAAACTTTCTGTGAGTACAAATGACGTTGTAGTAGCTATTAAGAAATTAGATAGAAGCAGGGGGCTGGCCCAGACGGGATTCCGGCTGTGTTCTTATGTAGCTGTGCCGAAACTATTTCTGTGCCTCTTAGTATCATTTTCAAAAGATCATTGGACACTGGAGTTTTTCCTGATATATAGAAGATGGCTAATGTGGTACCAATACCGAAAGGAGGCGCTGCAGATAATATCCAAGAGTACAGACCTATCTCTCTTTTGTGTTTGATGGGGAAAATCTTCGAATCTGTTATATGCCCAACAGTGGATAACTTACTAAAACCAGTTTTAACATCCAATCAACACGGCTTTCGTAAAAAGATGTCTACAACTTCAAATTTGGCTTGCTACATAGATTACCTTCAAAGGGCTGTTGATAGTAATAAGCAAGTAGATGCTGATACAGACATAAGTAAAGTCTTCGATAGAGTAGTAGAATATATGGAATCATGCTGGAATGGTTTAAATCATATTTGTCTAGGAGACAACAAAGGGTTGTGAGTTGTGGGTACGAATCTGAGCCTTTCTGGGCCACTTCTGGCGTGCCTCAAGGGTCCCATCTGGGGCCTAAACTGTTTTAATGCTTTATATACGATTTGGCTCTAGAGATCCAGCACTGTAGCTTTTCTTTCTTCGCTGACGATTTAAAAATGTATGCAGTCATTAATAGTGAATCTGACCAAGAACTACTTCAAGAGGATCTTGATAATATTTACAAATGGTCTATTTACAACAAACTCCCTTTTAATATAAAAAAATGCAAACAAATCGCTTTTACTCGTAAGCACTCACCTTTAAAGATGAACTATAAAATTGACTCATCATTCTTAGATAGGTATATATTATATCTTAGGTATCAATTCGAGATCTAGGAGTTATTATTGATAGCAAATTATCTTTCGTTCCTCATATAGACCTAATTATAAAAAAAGCTTTCAAAATGCTAGGCTTTTTGTGGCGCAACTGCAAAAAATTCAAATATATCACCTTTTTAAAGATCATTTACTTCTCCCTAGTACGCAGTATCCTGGAGTATTGCTGCAGTATTTGGAACCCTCACTATAGATGTCACATAGAGAGAATGGAGAGGATACAGAAACGGTTTCTATTCTTTTTGACTGTTCACCAGAGGAAACGTTTAGTTTTAACTTCGTACGAAAAGCGGTTAAAGTATTGTTTGTTTCTCTTGAACAACGACGATGGATCCTTGACCAAGTTTTATTATATAAAATTATGAGAAATGCTATCGAGTGTCCTCAGTTACTCGCTAGAATACAATTTGTCGTTCCTAGGCAGGGATACCGCATCGTAAATTTTTCACCCTTTGTGGTGGAGAAGTCTAGAACTAATTTGGGCCACAATGCAATTTTTAATCGTTTATGCCGAGATTATAACAATCTCGTAAAAAAATGTCAAGTAGATATTTTTGCAATTTCAATAAGAAAATATAATGATTTGTTGCGTAATGTCGTTGCAAAAGATTGAAAAAAATTTTTTTTTTGCGATAGAATTTCATTATTTTAATTTTTAGTTTTTAGTTTTGTTTAATTATGTGTTTCTTAAAAAAATCTCATTTTTTAATTTTTCATTTAAAACTGCATAATTTTCTATAAAATGCTTTAAACATTGATTTCGTTAGGTCGCTTCGAGCGCATTTAAGTGTCCTACAGGCATGCTGTGTTTGCCTATAATTGGGAATACACTCGTACATGTTGTGTTTGTCTTATCTATATACTTTTGTAAGTGTAATTTCTGTTGGCAGACCAATAAAAATAAAATAAATAAATAAACAAAAGAGAAGTCATTTAACCTACACATAAAGTATTTAAATAATGCAATTGGTAAAACGAATACGACAAAATTTCTAGGAATTCACTTTGACGAAAATTTCAATTGGAAATCACCAGTAAAAGAAATTAAATTGTTTTGTTTACGCTTACAAACTTCGCAAAGTTGTAAATAGATGCTGCCATTACAGATGTATTATGTTTTTTCAACATTATTTTAATATAAAGTTAGAAATAATCCAGTTAAAATTTGGATGATTAAGTGTAATCATAATAAAGAACCAAAATTTTGTCATGATAAAATATTAGAGAACGAAGGAAAGTCAATTAAAGACATATTAAATTTAAAAAATAAAAATTACGAGATTTTCGTAAAATTTTGGGATGGCATCTAGCGTATAAGTATAATAAAATTCTCAACTCTCTTCTAAAAATTCTGAACATTAGTTTGTTCAAATATATAGAAAATATCTTTTTGCAGGCAAAGCTAAAAACGAGAAGAGTTTTTGATTTATGTTGATTTGTAATGACTAAATTCAATATTAAATATCTATTAGAGCAACTAAAATTATCGCTTTTATTTCTCGAATTATTTATATTAATCATACTGTACTAATTTCTACTTTGACATGAAATATTTCAATACTGTGTACATATTATTATAAACTAAACATGAATTCATATTTATTTCTCTGTATTAAAAACAACTTTATACGAATTTTCGTTTCTTTTTTGTTTGCTGAATGGCAAAGCATATGGGACATTTTGTAATTTATTAACATCTGTGTCTACTATCTCTATGTCTAAACAAATATAAAACATTCCAATTCTGATATATAAGGGCTCAAAATTTTCCATTTTCTCCTATACATTATTTTGAAGTAGAAAATAATAATTCCAACTTACCGTTTTAATAAATTTAGTATTTCCGATCCTTTTTACAAGAATGTCTTACAAACAAAACTTGAAAATGACAAACTAGATACGTCTAATACACAATTATAATAGTTTCCATCACTCAATATTATTACACTTTCGTCAGTAAACACTGTTCGTAGTATCTACGCGGCGTAGTGGCTGAGGGCTACGGCGTAGGCCTGCGGTCGCTACGAGCGGCTACGATCAACTGAAGCGACCACATCGTGCAACGTCATGTGTCTTGCGCGGAATGCACAATCGGGTTATTATGGAACACGCTTATATGAAAATGGTTTTAAAATAATTATGTGATCCTTTGAGGTACTCCTTTGAGAGTATAGGTTTTGTGAAAATTGTATTCGAATTATTATGGTATCTTTTGCAGAAATTTGTGATAATTACTTATTATTTTACAATAAAATATTATTTACAAATAAGAAAACAGAAAACTTAAGACACCTATTAATTGAATACATTACCAAGTCAAAAAAAAATCACTGGACAAAGTGCCCAAAAGGCTGACGGCATGCCTCGTTGGATCTCGAGGCTAATCCGTTGGCCAAAGTATGCCCCAGAACTTCAGTTACCGGAAGCGTTGATCAGGATCAAGCGACAATACCTCCACAAGACGATATGTCACGGTTGCAAAGGTCACCGTTACTTTATGCAGAAAAACCCGTAGTGCGAGAGGGACGGATATCGGAAATAATATATTCACACTCCACAAACTATGGCGAAAGTACCACCTAACCTTTGCAGTCTAATCTGTAAACATAAATCTTTTTGTCTCGTGTTTTTGTATATGATGTTGTCTATATTATAATTAAATTGTATGTAACTGGAATTTGGACTTAGGCCTGGCAAATAAAGATTTTATTATTTATTTATTTTTAACATACTTTTTTAATAAATTATACACAAATTATTGTACTTTTATCCCACAAATTTATTTTTTATTATAACTTAGCCCAATAAAAATAAATATTTGTTGAATAAAAGGAAACATGAATTTTTGTATAATTTATTGAAGATGTTATTCCACCAAGAACCATCAATCGAATCCATCAAATATTATAATGTTTTTATAATATTATTTATTTTGGTGAAAACATATGACATTTATGTCAATGTCATAGACATGACCCTGCAAATAAAATATAAATTTACTAACCGACTCAATGTTATTATTTTAGTTTTTCGTATGCATACACATGAATCATCCGTAATTTAATAAACAGGTTACAGGCTCTTATCTGGAAGCTGTATGATTTATTGTATTAATAAAAAGTTTTTTCAAATATACCATTGAAAAAAGTGCCACTTACCCTTTCTCGTGCAAATTACAACTGCAATACAGTTAAAAAGTGGATCAGAAGATTTCGGTAGTACATTCATATGCGTATATCAACTCTATATATTTTATCTTTAATTTGATCTGTAAAATTCTGTTGAATTTGAATAATGTGATGTGCTATTCTGCCAGTTCACGAAAAAGTCAAATTCATATTATTAAAATATAATATTTTAATTAACGAATTCTGAAATGTATGTCTAAAATAATTGTAATGCAAGAAGTAAGTAACAAGAAATTAGTTAATTATTGTCAAATCATAACTTATACGGGGAACGATGAGCAGAGTACTCATAATAATAAATTACCGGGTGTCATAAAAATAAAATTAACAAAGCAAGAACTTTCACGCGATTTTTTGTAATCTGAGGTTCAATATTGAGTTTTATTTGTAAGGAGACTTAAGGAGAAGGTAGTATTTGATTTGCGATAATTTTTGTATTTTCACATGATTGAGGTTTTTTCAAATAAGTTTGCTTTAGATTAGTAATAAATAAAGAGTTACTTTTATTTCATAATTTACTTAGTAGTAAATAAAGAATTATACTTCTGAACTTTGCTGTACAATTTAATCCAAAATAGGCTTGGTCAAAAAAATTCCTCAGATTTGATTTTTTATCTAACTTAACGTACAGTCTGTATACGCTTGCTCAACTCAACAACAGAATATGTAAAAAAAAGTTGAACAAATAAAACCTTTATGTCATGGCTAGACCAACTTCTCTGCAAGTCAAGTCAACAGTCAAGTCAGATTACAACAGAATCAGAATTAAATTCGATTGGCACTATGTCGTATTATAAACCGAGTTGGTATATGTGATGTAAATATACCAAAATTTATATTTAATGTATAAGTGATGATATGATATGTCTAGGTGGTAGAGCTGATGCCAGGCTCGACTGTGGAGGTACCACCATCTTACTCGCAAATCCTCCCGAAGTTATTCGGGGGAGAGTAAGAGAACAGCTCTCAGACAAAACCAGGCGGCCCACCATTGCCTGGGACCGATGGATGGCGGTATATCCATCCCCAATTGCCGGGCCTAATATAACAGACCGGTGACGGGCAGTGGCGTCACTGGTGCAAGGGTTTCGGCACCGCGCTCACCAACCCGCCTGCCCAGCGTGTGTGAGTATGGGCATTTCTTCCAGGAGGACTGCCAAGAGTGGTGAAATCCTGGAAAGGCCTATGTCCAGCAGTGGACGAAACAGGCTGATGGATGGATGATGATATGTACTGTACATATAATATGTTTGACTATTTTATATACATCTACACTTCTACATTATTATATATACCTATAAAGAGGTAAAATTTGTTTGTTTGTTTATAATGTAATCTCTGGAACCACGGAATCGACTCTGAAAATTCCTACCGTGATAGAAAACTACACTATCGCTGAGTAACATAAACTATACTTTATTTTAATAAAAATTAGTTATCAGTTTGAAATCTCAACATATGTGAATCAAGGCGGATGAAAAATCGATGCTTGGCAGGTTTATTGGCGTACTTTTGCCGAAGCAAAAGATGTATGTTAGGATCGTAGCAGATGGACATCTGTAGCCTCTGGGAGACAGGCGTGAGTATATTTATGTATGTATGTATTTTATCGAATGGTAGGATAAACGTAAAAAAACCGGTCAAGTGCGAATAGGGCTTGTGTCTTGAAGGCTTCACACGTACCGCTAAATACACAAACTTTTTCCAAGTGCACTTATATGAAACAACTTTACTTAAAATTTTTGATCTATTAAATGCCCATATATTCAAAGGGGTATAATTAACTTCGTCAGTAATTTCTTCTCGAATAAATGAAATATAGATAATTTTCTATTCTTTCTTATTCTGATTTTTTTTTCATTAATAGGAAACTACATCATTCCTTTTTATTCCTTGGGGATGGGCAGTTCCCTAGGGACATTGCCATAAATTACACTCACACGGGTTTCTACTGTTCTAATGATTAGACAAGGTTCTGGAAACAAGCCGTTTCTAGGGACTTTACCATTAATTAAATTTAAGGTTGTAATATTTGGACTACCAAACTGATTTCGAAAATTCGTTCACTATTGTAATTGACTCTTTACTTGGATATAGGCTATAGTTTTTCCTAGGAACGGGCAATTCCCTAGGGACATAGTCATTAAATATAACGGAACCGTTTTAAAAAAAGACTGTTTGAATGATTAAATCTTCACTTGGACATAGGAAATAGTTAGTTCCTTCAGGATCGGCAGTTTCCTAGGCACATAGCTATTAAGAAGCCGCTCAGTATTTTTAGTCTGTTTGATGCGAAACATTATTGTAATTATTTTTCTTGTCATTGCCGCGATGTTTTTGTAAAAATCAGGGACACACACCAGTCCATATTGGCCATCTAAATAAACACCTAAAATTTATTTGATTCATTTGTTTCTCCTTTACGCGTTATTTTGATACTTAGTTATTATGAATAACGATTCGGAGCGGGCTCGTAAGTAATAAAATAACTCGCAAAAAGGAAACAATTCAATCAAATGAATTCTAGGCCTTTATTTTTTTTTTCGTTTATTTTTCAAAGTCAAATATTTTGATTAAGATAAAAGCCATCCGACTAAAACCACATGGTTTATACGCGGTATGGCGAGATCGTTAACTTATGCTAACTAAACATAGACTTATATACAAATTTAACAACCCACAGCCACAGGCTGCTGATGTTCGAGAAAATAAAGCTTTATGGCACTCCTTCGCTTTTTGTTGCTGCTACAATTTTTTATGCTATTCAGAGTATTAATAGATAATTCGTTTAGAAAAAAAGGAAGCATCTATTTCCATTAAATTAGCCTGGGTAATCTTTGGAACAACAGAATTGATTTTGGAAATACTTTCTCTGTTGTAATGGTTTCTTTACTTCAGGGTTTCTTAAACTCGGGTCCGTGGCATCAGTGCCAGGGGTCCACAGCCACTCAGTTCACTCTTAACATATTTATCATACTGAGTCCAAGCAACAGCATTCTTTTAATAAACTTAGTTTTGGTGCAATTTAATGAAGTATTATTGTAAACTAAACAATAAATGATTTTTAATATTATGCTTTATTTTCATTTCCCAAAATTTTCTCCGACAGGTGTTCTTGGAATCTTTGAAATTCTGAAGGTGGTCCGTGACTACAAAAAGTTTAAGAATCACTGCTTTACTTGGACATAAGCTAGGTATATAGTTC
Organism: Ypsolopha scabrella; assembly: GCA_910592155.1. Lineage (NCBI taxonomy): Eukaryota > Metazoa > Arthropoda > Insecta > Lepidoptera > Ypsolophidae > Ypsolopha > Ypsolopha scabrella. Next base: position 19,348,153 of record OU342964.1, on the reverse strand, counting down.
GTTCCCTGAGAGTGGACTGTTCCCTTGGGACATAGACATAGGGTCAAACATATTAAAAATCCATGAGAACCTTTTGGTTGACTTTTGTCAAAGTCAAATACGTACTATTATTATTGGTCCGAAAAATAGAGATTCGATGGGACTATCCAAAACTAATCAACGCCGGTGAAGCCGCGGGCAAAGGCTAGTTGTATGTAATGTGGAAACTCCGTTAAACAAGAACATCAAGTCGGGTTCTGCGCTCCTGAGGACGCGTGCAAGGACTCAAGGGAAATCGGAAGCAATAGTCGTCCCCTGTTTTTTTTACAACTACTATCTTGTATTATTAGCCAGGACCAATGGCTTAGCGTGCTTTCTGAGGCATGCTGAACTGACACTAATTGTAGCCTTCGGATATTTGAAACCGTGCCTACTGGATTTGTGCTGCACCGGTTTAAATATCAAAGTCAGATAGATTCTTGATTGAGACAATATGGTCTTATTAAGAAATAATTGTTAAAGTGATTAAGACATTATTTAAAAAAGTTGTCATATTAGAGTTGTGGTTCCGTCACATTTTTAACTGACTTCAAAAAAGGCGGTTCTCAATTCGACTGTATTTTTTTTCTTCTGTTTTTTGGGTAATATGTTACTCTATAACTAGGGTAGATATACTTGCATCTTAACCGATTGAAAAAAAAAGTTTTTGTTTGGAATAGTTTGCTTCCAGGTAGGTACCATTTTAGTTTGGTCGTAATCTGATAATAGTCTTCAGAGATAAGAGGCAGAAATCCTCTATGGATGACGGCTTTCACTCGATATTGAGGCAAATATCTCCGGCATTTCTCAACTGATTTGAAACATTTTTGTTTGTTTGGAAGAATTCTCTTTCAGGTAAGTCCCATTTTAGTTTGGTAATGATCTGATGATGGTCTTCAGATAGTTTGCTTCCAGGTAGGTACCATTTTAGTTTGGTCGTAATCTGATAATAGTCTTCAGAGATAAGAGGCAGAAATCCTCTATGGATGACGGCTTTCACTCGATATTGAGGCAAATATCTCCGGCATTTCTCAACGGATTTGAAACATTTTTGTTTGTTTGGAAGAATTCTCTTTCAGGTAAGTCCCATTTTAGTTTGGTAATGATCTGATGATGGTCTTCAGATAGTTTGCTTCCAGGTAGGTACCATTTTAGTTTGGTCGTAATCTGATAATAGTCTTCAGAGATAAGAGGCAGAAATCCTCTAAGGATGACGGCTTTCACTCGATATTGAGGCAAATATCTCCGGCATTTCTCAACGGACTTGAAACATTTTTGTTTGTTTGGAAGAATTCTCTTTCAGGTAAGTCCCATTTTAGTTTGGTAATGATCTGATGATGGTCTTCAGATAGTTTGCTTCCAGGTAGGTACCATTTTAGTTTGGTCGTAATCTGATAATAGTCTTCAGAGATAAGAGGCAGAAATCCTCTATGGATGACGGCTTTCACTCGATATTGAGGCAAATATCTCCGGCATTTCTCAACGGATTTGAAACATTTTTGTTTGTTTGGAAGAATTCTCTTTCAGGTAAGTCCCATTTTAGTTTGGTAATGATCTGATGATGGTCTTCAGATAGTTTGCTTCCAGGTAGGTACCATTTTAGTTTGGTCGTAATCTGATAATAGTCTTCATAGATAAGAGGCAGAAATCCTCTAAGGATGACGGCTTTCACTCGATATTGAGGCAAATATCTCCGGCATTTCTCAACGGATTTGAAACATTTTTGTTTGTTTGGAAGAATTCTCTTTCAGGTAAGTCCCATTTTAGTTTGGTAATGATCTGATGATGGTCTTCAGATAGTTTGCTTCCAGGTAGGTCCCATTTTAGTTTGGTCGTAATCTGATAAGAGGCAGAAATCGTCTACGGATGACGGCTTTCACTCGATATTGAGGCAAATATCTCCGGCATTTCTCAACGGATTTGAAACATTTTTGTTTGTTTGGAAGAATTCTCTTTGAGGTAAGTCCCATTTTAGTTTGGTAATGATCTGATGATGGTCTTCAGATAGTTTGCTTCCAGGTGGGTCCCATTTTAGTTTAGTCGTAATCTGATAAGGGTCTTCAGAGATAAGAGGCAGAAATCCTCTACGGATGGCGGCTTTCACTCGATATTGAGGCAAATATCTCCGGCATTTCTCAACGGATTTGAAACATTTTTGTTTGTTTGGAAGAATTCTCTTTCAGGTAAGTCCCATTTTAGTTTGGTAATGATCTGATGATGGTCTTCAGATAGTTTGCTTCCAGGTAGGTCCCATTTTAGTTTGGTCGTAATCTGATAAGAGGCAGAAATCGTCTACGGATGACGGCTTTCACTCGATATTGAGGCAAATATCTCCGGCATTTCTCAACGGACTTGAAACATTTTTGTTTGTTTGGAAGAATTCCCTTTCAGGTAAGTCCCATTTTAGTTTGGTAATGATCTGATGATGGTCTTCAGATAGTTTGCTTCCAGGTAGGTACCATTTTAGTTTGGTCGTAATCTGATAATAGTCTTCAGAGATAAGAGGCAGAAATCCTCTATGGATGACGGCTTTCACTCGATATTGAGGCAAATATCTCCGGCATTTCTCAACGGATTTGAAACATTTTTGTTTGTTTGGAAGAATTCTCTTTCAGGTAAGTCCCACTTTAGTTTGGTAATGATCTGATGATGGTCTTCAGATAGTTTGCTTCCAGGTGGGTCCCATTTTAGTTTGGTCGTAATCTAATAGGGGTCTTCAGAGATAAGAGGCAGAAATCCTCTACGGATGACGGCTTTCACTCGATATTGAGGCAAATATCTCCGGAATTTCTCAACTGATTTGAAACATTTTTGTTTGTTGGAAGAATTTTCTTTCAGGTAAGTCCCATTTTAGTTTGGTCGTAATATGATAAGGATCTTCAGAGATAGGAAGCAGAAATCCTCTACGGATGACGGCTTTCACTTGATATTGAGGTAAATATCTCCGGAATTTCTCAACTGATTTGAAACATTTTTGGTTGTTGGAAGAATTTTCTTTCAGGTAAGTCCCATTTTAGTTTGGTCGTAATATGATAAGGATCTTCAGAGATAGGAAGCAGAAATCCTCTACGGATGACGGCTTTCACTTGATATTGAGGTAAATATCTCCGGAATTTCTCAACTGATTTGAAACATTTTTGTTTGTTGGAAGAATTTTCTTTCAGGTAAGTCCCATTTTAGTTTGGTCGTAATATGATAAGGATCTTCAGAGATAGGAAGCAGAAATCCTCTACAGATGACGGCTTTCACTTGATATTGAGGTAAATATCTCCGGCATTTCTCAACCGATTTGAAACATTTTTTTTGTTTGGAAGGATTCTCTTTCTGTTAATCCCATTTTAGTTTGGTCATGGTCTGATGATGGTCTTCAGAGATAGGCAGTGGAACTCCTTAATGGATGACAACATATCACTTGATATTGCGGCAAACGCTTTGTACTAGGATTTTGATTGCAGGGTATTACTTGAAAATTGACATACATCTACCTGACCTTCGATCCTGGCCTCATCACCATAGAACTCCTCAACAGATGACAGCACATAACTCTAAATGGCGGCAATTGCTTTGTGTTAGTGTACTCATTACAGGATTTTACATGAAAATTGACAGTACGCCCATCGGACCTTCATTCCTGGTTTCATGACCATAGAAATCCTCAACGAATGACAGCACATAACTCTAAATTACGGAAATTGCTTTGTGTTAGTGTACTGATTGCAGGATAGGTATTGCATGAAAATTTTAAATTTGAAAGTTCTCAAATGTGGCAATAAGAATGCTTACTGTAGTCTACCCATTTTTCACAATTTAACCCGTCAACACTAAAAAGCGATAAATAAATTAACTAAAAAAAATAACCGACTCTTAATATTACAGCAGACATTCACTAAAAAGTTTAAAATAATTACATAGAGACCGATGATACCAAAGTAACACTTTTGCCGACTTCTTTCTTCCCGAAACATAATAGGTTGGGGAAAAACTCTTTTCGCAAATAGTATGTATCAACTTATAATAAAATCTCTTTGGCTATACCATTTGTATCTGGCTGGTTTTGGTATTATTAAAAAGATTAAATTTTAAAAAGATAATTCAAAATTCAAATTACGTAAAATGTGTTATTTTCATTTGTTTTTCTTACTGTTAAGATGAGTGAATCTAATGAAGAAATTCGATACATTTTAAAAATTTACTACAAAAAAGGTAAAAATGCAACGCAAGCCGCAAAAAAAAATTGTGATGTTTATGGACTTAGTGCAGTGTCTGTGAGAGTAGCACAAATTTGGTTTAAGCGTTTTCAATCCGGAAATTTCGATGTCAAAGATGCACCTCGCCCTGGGCGCCCTGTTACGGATAAAATGGATGCCATTTTTGAAAAAGTGGAGCATGATCGGCATATCAGTAGTTACGATGTAGCTGAAGAACTGGGGCTTAAACACAAAATAGTTTTGGTGCTTTTGAAAAAAGCTGAGTACACAAAAAAGCTTGATATTTGGGTGCCTCATGAGCTCACTGAAAGAAACTTAATGAACCGTGTACTCATTTGTGATTCTTTATTACGACGTAATGAAACCGAACCATTTTTGAAAAACCTGATAACTGGTGATGAAAAGTGGATCACGAACGACAAAAAAAGGTCGTGGTCAAAGGCTAGTCAGGCTTCATAGACTCTAGCGAAACCCGGGTTATCTCGCAACAAGGTAATGCTGTGTGTATGGTGGGATTGGAAGGGCATTATTTATTATGAGCTGTTACCGTCAGGCAGACCATCCTGAACTCTACTGCGAACAACTGATAATATTAAAGCAAGAAGTTGAGAGAAAGTGGCCAGAATCAGTCAACAGAAGGGGTGTGGTTTTTCATCATGATAACGCTAGACCTCACACATCTTTAGCCACTCAGCAAAAATTAAGAGAGTTTGGCTGGGACGTATTAATGAATCCGCCGTGTAACCCCGACCTTGCACCTTCAGATTTCCACTTGTTTCGGTCTCTTCAGAATTCTTTAGGCAGTGTCAGGTTAACATCACGAGAGGACTGCTGGTTCCGCCAATATATATTGTATGTTTACTTTGTTTATCGCATAAATGTTTTATTTATATACGCTGGCGGACTAGTATAAATAACCAAGGAATAGTTTGGTTCCTTGGCATCTTTTTGGATTTGATCAAATCCTTGGTGTATGCTGGCGCACGCACCATCGGTCGATCAACCACGCGCGCCCGCGCTAGCTGACCTTGAGTCAGTTGTGAATTGACCACCTCCAAGGACGCGCGCGCGCACCGTCTAGACCTATAACCCTAGACCCTCGTGTTCCTGCAAGGACATCTTCCTGATCAGGAGATTCAGTGCTGTGTGCATCCTGGACGAGATTCGATCACAAGGGATTTTGAGGTAACAAGCTTTTCCATTATTTAATGCTTTTCACGCCAGTGTGGTCCGCCATTTTTAGCCGATTTCGCATTCTACAGTCCACTCTTATCAAATTCTTATTTTATAATTATTGGCGGCGCCATAGTTTGATCCTTCGGCCGGATTAATTGTTATAATCAGCATATTTCGCCTTCTTTGCTTATATTTTATGCTTCTATAAAATTTATATAAAATTTGCATATAAATATCGACCTTATTGCGTACACATACAGGTGAAATTAGCGTTACGTTTGAGAAAACGTTTTCAAAATCTCTTTGTCTTATTGATCGATCTCTGTAAATCTTGTTTGGTTTACCTATATAAATTGTAACTTTATAAAGCAATATTATTGTTGCTACGCAATCACACACACGATTATGCTTTTAATCATTTTCACGGTGTACTTTATATAAAGCGTTCACATACTCATAGAAATTAGCATTGTGCTTACCGCGCGAATGTTTATAATTCGTATTTTATTTGAACTTTTATTTCTTTCGCTTCGAATTATAGACATTCTATTATTAATTATTTATAAGCCCATCAATTAGTAGCTTTCGCAGCTTCGGTATTTTTGGTTTAATTTTAACTACAGACAACGTTTGTCGTGCGTACAGTTACACCTATAACGTACCGCTCGAATAAATACGTACATATATACACAAGTACATAATATATACGAGCGATATATCTCCTTATTGTTTGTAACCTTAACTAGTTTTGTTTGTTATTTTCTCGCACTAGTTGGAGGTAATAAGGTTTTCGTATCTACACTTAGTGCTGTGACTGTTTGTCAGTTATTGATTCGCGTGGAAGTGTGTACCTACCTACTTATTCTTTGTTCTATTATATTTATCCGGTTATTTTCTAATAACAGGACCGCTTGAATAAGTAGATACTTACTACTTACCTATTCTTTACACTTAGTTGTTAGGTCTTTGTTATTAGCTGTTACAGACCTTACCGCTTTGAACATAATACCTACATAGGTGAATATTTTCTCCATTACTTGTTTACGTATTGAATATCGAAACAGTGTTTAGTCATTGTACGAGTAATTATGCATTGATTAAAATGTTGCTTTTGAGATTGTTTACGTAAATACGCGTTTACATTTTTTGTTATGATGATCAATACCTAGATTTTGTGTTTATATTTTTATCGAGTTCATTTTGTTATACCTAACATATCCGCATCGGTTTTATACTTTTAATTGTAAAAGGAAGCTACATACCAACCTACGTATTGGTTATACATAATAAATTAATAAACTGGTGTTATTTTTGTTGATAATCGCGCGGCACTTTGCTTTAAATCAAATAATTTAGTATCGTTTGCTAGATTTGGATTGTTTATAAATAAAATAAACTTGTGTATTATTCGAACGTAACCATGACGACGACGCAAGCACGTATTAAATTGAATGAAGGCAAAAGAGCACAGTATTTTAATTCCATGCAGACTACATTCAATTACATAATTAATTTAAAAAGTGATAAAAATAGACAGTCTTTTATGGCACAGGCACGATTAGCAGATAAATGGCGTTCGGAATATATTGCGATAGTAGATGTAATTAATTTACTACACTTAGAATTAAATCCGGAATACACGGTTAATTATCAATCGCTGTCAGCATTTGAGGAAATGTACTCACACGTTATGCAGAATTCCGCGAAACTGGAGAAACCTGCACCGTCATCTTCGGTAACGATTGGCACACCGGTGGAAACCTCAAAACAGAAAAGTTTGAAAATACCGCGAATCGAAATTCCGTACTTCGATGGAGAAATTCAAAATTTTCCTTTCTTTTATGAAACTTTTAAACGCGTCATTCATGACAATGAAGAGTTAACTGATTCCGAACGTGTCCATTATTTGTTTGGCCATTTAACTGGTCGTGCAAAGGATGTTTGTGCTGGCGTGGCTCCCGCTGCGGGAAATTACGAATCAACGTGGAAAGCCTTAATAAAGAAATATCAGGACAGGCGTGCCCTTGCTACCTCTTATTTAAATCAAGTGTTTTCAATGAAACCATTAGCCGCTAATGCTTCTGCTAATAACTTGGAAACATTAATTGATCGTTTCGTAGCTTCAATAACCGCTATAAAACAATTGGAAATTGCTGATTTGGGTGATTTTATATTTGTTTATATGGGGTTAAATTTATTAGACGCAGACACGGTAAAGTGTTACGAATCATCAATTCGTAACGACACAGGCATACCAAATTATAATTCATTTATTGAATTTGTGCAGCAGCACGCAAAAGTACTACAACGCTCTGCACAACGTTCGCACAACGCGCCTATTGCTGCTGATAAAATAAATAAGCCACGTACACCCACTGCACCACCGCGTGTGCCTCAAACATATGTGGGTACACAATCGAATTCTCACGCGCCTAATGCAAAGTGTGTGTTATGTAAAGGCACACATCCGCAGCTGTACACCTGTAACCGGTTTTTACAGCTTTCGCCTAACGAACGTTACTCGTTCGTTAAGGATAATAGAATATGCACTAATTGCCTAAGCTCACAACATGGAGCTTATAAATGTAATTCACGATCTTCGTGTCGCAAATGTCATGGTAGGCATCATTCGTTGTTGCATTTTAATAATTCACAGACACCTAGTACCGCACCCGCATCGCAGCATCCTGCTGTTGACCACTTAGGTGGTAATAATAATACCAATGGTTCTGTTGCAACTACCGCGTCCTCATCTAATGGGACTAATCCGCAACATTCTTCTTGTAATGTTTCTTCGACTTCTTCCACTCATTCCACGGAACTACTTGCTACCGCAAAGGTACTTGCTGTAGGTCGTGGTGGAAAGGATGTTAATATTAGATGCATCCTTGATCCTGGTTCTCAACGGCATTATGCCACCATAAGATGTTGTGCTATGCTAGGGCTTCCACTTCGCTCAACTTCATTAACTACCGTACAAGGTATTGGTGGTTTTCCGCAACCTATTAAAGGTAAAGTGGATGTGACTTTTAGATCTCGCTTTGATAAGTCTTCGCAGTATACAATCGAAGCACTTGTGTTACCGCAAATCACTTGTGAGTTACCTACTTGTCAAGTTGATCCAAGCATGGTCCAATCATTTCAAAATATTTCACTCGCTGACGACACATGGGCGATCCCAGGGAACATTGATCTTCTTATCGGTGTTCAGCTGTTTGCAGAGATGCTACGGCCGGGGAAGATAGTCAATCCACCAGGCATCCCAGATGCGTTGGAAACCGTCTTAGGTTATATCATTATGGGGGATGCTCTGATCAAATCGCCTCATGAGTCTTCGCTATCATTTTGTTCAACCGCATCATGTGAGGTTGAGTCGCTCATGCGTAAGTCCTGGGAGGTAGAAGAAGTTGAATCTACGCCACATTTAAGTGTGGACGAAAAATATTGTCAGGAGTTTTATTCTAAAACAACAACTCGCGATTCGACAGGGGGGTATGAAGTTGCTTTACCTTTCAAAGCTGATCCAGTAAGAGTTTTAGGTCGTTCGTACAATGTTGCTAAACGTCGTTTCTTAGCGTTAGAACGTAAATTTGAAACCAAACCTACACTTAAGCTGTTATATGATGCCGTCATCAAAGAATATATAGATAAAACGTATATATCATTGGTTGACAATGTTAATGTCTCAAGTGAGGGACAATATTTTATACCGCACCACGGTGTATATCGTGAAGATAAAGCTACCACCAAATTAAGGGTAGTTTTAGTTCCAAGTAGCGCAAAGACCGAGACTGGTTTAGCGTTAAATGATGCTTTACACACAGGCCCGAGCCTCCAACCTGAGTTGTTCACGCTATTACTCAATATGCGTCTGTTTCCTATTGCGATTTCTGCAGATGTTAGACAATATTATCTTCAGATAAGCGTGCGACAAGAAGATCGCCCTTATCAACGTATATTGTATAGGTTTAATACGAATGACCCCCTTCAGGTTTATGAATTCAACCGCGTTGCCTTCGGCCTTCGCACCAGTCCTTTCTTGGCCATCCGCACCATACATCAGCTAGCAGCTGATGAAGGAGATCGGTTCCCTCTTGCTCAAGAAATTTCTACAAGAGATACCTATGATGACGATATTGTAAGCTCTTTGCAAGATCCCACGCAAGCTGTTTCCGCAGCACATCAACTGATTGATTTATTCCGTGCTGGCGGATTTCAATTGGTAAAATGGTCTAGTAACTCAAAAGACGTGCTCTCACAAATTCCTGAATCTCTTCGATTGGAACAAAGTATTGAGTTTGATATACCGCATCGATGGCAAACATTTGTGGCCAATCGGGTTTCCAAAATTCAACAATTGCTCTCTCCTGAGCACTTTTTTCATGTGAAAGGAGATGAAAACCCAAGTGATTGTCTTTCGCGAGGATTGTCACCTGCACAACTTATTGGTCATCCGCTCTGGTTGCGAGGCCCACCATGGGCTAAACTTCCTAAATCTGACTGGCCAATTCAGCCTTTTGTATCCAGCCACGATAACGAATTGCCGGAAAGTAAACCGGTTCCTGTATCACGAGTCACTCATGTGACTTCTGATGTTAGCTTTATTTATCAGCACCCAATTTTACTCTCAAATCATGATTGTGTGATGAATTTAAGGGTGGATAATTACCATCGACTGTATCTACACTGGCTCTTTAAGAGACCTATTGTGAAATTATGCCCAACACAGTAACTGCGTGATATCTTAATACGTAATTATTAGGACATTTAGTTTTAGGTTATATTTTTGTTTTGGTTTCTTCACCAAAGTTATGTGTTCGCAATAAGGGTTAGGGTGTTAAGCTTAATTTTAGTTTTTAATTGGTTTACTACTAATTTGTTTTGAAACCTGGTACTTTCAAGGCCGGGGAAATGGTTCCGCCAATATATATTGTATGTTTACTTTGTTTATCGCATAAATGTTTTATTTATATACGCTGGCGGACTAGTATAAATAACCAAGGAATAGTTTGGTTCCTTGGCATCTTTTTGGATTTGATCAAATCCTTGGTGTATGCTGGCGCACGCACCATCGGTCGATCAACCACGCGCGCCCGCGCTAGCTGACCTTGAGTCAGTTGTGAATTGACCACCTCCAAGGACGCGCGCGCGCACCGTCTAGACCTATAACCCTAGACCCTCGTGTTCCTGCAAGGACATCTTCCTGATCAGGAGATTCAGTGCTGTGTGCATCCTGGACGAGATTCGATCACAAGGGATTTTGAGGTAACAAGCTTTTCCATTATTTAATACTTTTCACGCCAGTGTGGTCCGCCATTTTTAGCCGATTTCGCATTCTACAGTCCACTCTTATCAAATTCTTATTTTATAATTATTGGCGGCGCCAACTGCCAAAACCACTTGTCGCGGTTTTTTGATCAGAAGCCCCAGAATTTCTATAGCAATGGGATCATGTCCCTACCTATAAGATGGCAGAAAGTTATCGAACAAAATGGCACCTACATACTTTAGTTAAATGTAAATAAACTTTATTGAAAAATGTTTTGAATTTTCATATTAAATGCGAAGAAACTTTTTCCCCAATATGTTATCTAGAAGTCGGCGCATTTGCCATGGTAAAGAACATAAAAACCAATATGTGAGCGCCGACTTCTAGAGAACAGATCTTTGAGATCCAGGTTCGATCCCCGGCCGGGCATGTATACCAATGAGTTTTTCGGAATTTATTTGCAGGGTATTTAATACTTACCACTTGCTGAACGGTTGAGGAAAACATCGTGAGAAAACTTGCATGCCCTAAAAAGCGTGTATTTGTGCCCGAAGAACGGCGATAGGGGTCACCACCCATCACGTTGGGACGTTAAAACGCGGCTGTGCCGCACCCGAAACACATCTGATACCCCTCCAAGGATTCATGTTGGGACGATATATATTTTTATATATTAATCATCTAAATTTATAAATATCCTATAAAATACATACTTGTCGGTTATCAAAATGTTCGTTTTTAAACTATATTAATGGCATTCTTTACATTTTTACGACTATTGACAAACATTTTTCTAAGAAATTTAAGAGCAAAAGGAATTGATCGCCCCTGCAATTTTTCACATAAATGTCCTCATTCTAAGTCGCAGTCACTTTTCCTTATACACGACAACGCAGCCATTCTAAATAAATGTAGCATTCTCCTGAATTATTGCCATGGCGTATAAAAGAATTCCTTCCAAAGGTCGCTAGAATAGATCTGTGGTAAAAATGAAAAGCGAATAAAAATCTCAATTTCACAATGAGCAGAAAGGATAAACAACTATCTGGCATCAAATTTAAAAGTTAAATGTTTTCATCGTCAGCGCCTCGGATTGAACCTCAAAACAAATGAAATTCCATAACGATATTGAAGGAAATCCCCAAAGCTGACGGTGGCTTTATGAAAGAATTTTATAATAAAAAGCAGAATATTATTCAATTTTCTCAGAAAACAAAAAAAAATACCCTCCCTTCATCCCCCACCTGAGGCTAGTCGAATTTATTAGCATTCAAATGATTTATAACTAGAGAGTGGCAGCTGAATATTTTCTGATTCGTCTCAAATTAAATTCTTTCATTCCTTTGACGGGATTTCATTAAGGACAACGAACGCCTTGAGATGAAAAAGATAATCTTAAGCGGCGATAGCCGGCGGTGCAGAAGATATTGGGCAAAGGCTTCATAGCACCGTTCTTCCCTCAGCTGGCTAAAGATTCTCTTGTTCAGTTAAAAACCAACTGCAAGTACATAGATGGAAAAAAGATCTTGTCTTTTTTCACACTTTCAATACAAAATAATGAAGAAGCTTTTAAAGAAAAATTGTACTAGTTATGCAAAAGAGTTTGATGTTACGGTATAAGAATATGTAGTTTAAAAAAAATTCATCATGTCAATTGTTTTATGGGCGAGCTGATTTATTAAAGGTATGTTTGAGTACCAAGAAAACTTTTGTCAAAGTTCGTTTGAGTCATACAGATGTTTTTGACACTAAATTGACATTCTAATCGTTGATACACTTTTTTGGGTTCCGTAGGAAGGAACCCTTATTTATAGTTTCGTCATGTCCCTCCATCTGTCTGTCTGTCCGCAGCTTAGCTTAGAGACTCTTAGTACTAGAAAGCTGTAATGCCATCAAAAACAAAACTTAATGCTATTGAAACGGCTACTCATGATTTATATTTTGTCAGATTTCGCCTAACTAGTTTCACTGTATTCGTACAGTTTCTTCGGAGGCAAACATGGTTACGTAGCGGTCCCCCGTTTGACACTGAGTGAGTAGCCGTTTCAACATTATTATGAATCTAAGCCACGAATCTTATAGTTGTGAAAAAACAAAACTTATAAAAAAAACAAGTCTCGCAACTTAGTTCTTCTACCGTAAAAAGTTGTGAGATCCATGTAATACCAAGTCAGTTAATTTATTCCGTCCCTACTTAAAGGACCTCCTGTCTTAAGTTATTACGTAATTAGCTAACCTAACAACATCTTATAGTGACCATATCAATATTAAAAATCTTTTATGTTTTAAATAAAAAGATTGACTCGGCTATCGCATGAAAACACAATTTATCTCACAAGTAATACATATTATATTAAATTAGATTATTTAGTGCGATTGCCAAGTCAATCTATTTATTACAAACAAAAGTGTTTTAATATTGATATGAAAAAATTCACACCTGTAGTATATGCGGGCTGACTTTTAACCTAACCCCTATAATTTAGTATTTAGAAGAATACAAACTGGTTTTATAAAAACCATTCGAAAACATATACATAATATTTTTTTTAAGTTAGAGCCCTTGGGATATTTTCGTAAAATCCAAAGAAATCATGGTCACCCGAAGAGATAAGATAATAAGATCGCGCAAAGTTATTTTTCTTATTGATCCCATTATTTTGGACTATTTTCAACATTTTCCGTATGGGAATGGCTAGGATAACCATAAATTTTATTTCCAGGTAACATTTTTTAATAATATTTTGACTTTTAATTTTAATTATTATAACATTTAGAATGTGTTCTACTAACGTCCCTTAATAACCTCCAAAATTATCGGGGTTTGTTTGAAAGTCACCTGTATAACAGAAAAACTACAAACTTAATTTTGCAGATTTGTTTTATACATTATAAGTTTTCTTATTTGAATGCTACAGAACCATCAGGCACGAGTCCTACTCGCACTTGACCGGTTTTATTGACGATTTAGATCTATTTTTTCTTAATTATTTCTGTCAAATCGTAGACACTTCTCTTCACACAGATCTTTACAACTTTAACCTTTAATTTAATAGCTACTTTACATAAAAGGAACTTTTACAACTAGCAATTTACTGACCACATTAATAAAATATATTTATTCTGCCAACAAACACGTATCCAAGTCTTTAGAAATGTTTCTGGTTCTTCGTTCGAAATCATCATTTTGTCACGGTGATTTTTTATCTGTAATAATATTTTTCCTCAAAAGAATCAAATATATCGCTTTAAATCATTAAATGTGTTTTTTTTTGAGTGCCTATATATGGAAATTCTTAGAAAAAAACCTATAAATGAACAATAATAATGGTGGTGGAGCTGGTGCCGGGCTCGACTGTACGATGACGATGGCTACCACCATCTTACTCGCAAATCCTCCCGAAGTTATTCGGGGGAAAATAAGAGGACAGCTCGCGGACAGGCACAACCAGAGGTACAATTGTATGAGACAATCGTATTCAAAACGATTGTCATATGGCTATTTTGATAAGCAAATTAGCCCGTTTGACAATTGAAATCGTAAATTTTTGGCTGTCAAATGAATACGATTGTCTTGTTTTGTTGTTGGCAACCAAAAACGTACAATTTCAATTGTCACACGAGCTAATTTGCTTAGCGGAATAGCTATATGACTATTGAATTTGAATACGATTGTCCTACACAATTGCACCTCAGGTAGGCACACCATTGCCTGAGTTCGATTGATGGCGGTATATCCATCCCACATTGTCGGGCCTTATCTGGTGATGGGCAGCGGCGTCACTGATGCGTGGGTTTCAGCACCGCGCTCACCAACCCGCCTGCCCAGCGTCTGTGAGTATGGGCATTTCTTCCAGAAGGACCGCCAAGAGTGGCGAAATCTGGGAAAAGTCTATGTCCATCAGTGGAGGAAACAGGCTGATGAATGGAAGAAACAACAAAAATATATATTTTATTCACAAATTTAACGTCTTTCAAAACTTGCCGTCGACTAAACCTTGCACAAGTTATTGATTCTGGATTTAGTATTACATAATAGTGATAGCGGACGCCCCGCAGCGTTGTTCATCATGGATCCCATTTCACCTGGTACGGTGGGAATTTCCCAAAATCTAATGAACTATAGACATTTTTCAGTCTAAAATAAACAAATACCATTTCATATATTAAGAAGAAAAAAATATCAGAATAAATAAAGAGAATTATGTAACTTTCTATACACAAAAGCTAAACACCAACTACTGGAAACATTTACCGATTCCTGAAAACAGAATGATGAAGACTATTTAAACAGAATGGTTTCTTTTTACTTTTTTGGTACGGAACCCTTGCTCAAATGGACGGCGCGGCGGAAGCGTCGGATGTGCTGCTACACTATTAAAAATCGTTCACTCTTCAAATTAATTTCACACTGGTTTGACATCGAGAATAGAATTTTTAAATATTCGTGCTTCACTTCATGTACGTGAAGACAAGTGGTTATTATAACAGTGAAAGTCAAACAAAAGCTTGTTGGTGATGTTCTTTATCTGAATTTTTTTTTTGACACCTGTCACTTTTCACATGTCACCATGAATCTTGAAATTTTGGATATGTTCTCACTAGATCCATTTCGAATCTGAGATATGAACCCACTAATAATTATCGTTCCCAGCTCTATTACTCGGTGGTACGGTTTTATTAAAGTCAGACCCACGGTACCATACTCGAGTTATCGTCGAACAAACATTCATACATACGTACATACATACATACATACATACAAAGCCGGATTGTGCCAGTAGACTCGGAGTACTCGCTCGCTTCGCTCGCTCGTTCAATAATATTTTTATAAAATTATTTGTGAAATTAAAGGATATTTTAAAGTTTTACGTTGATCCACAAGATAAAACAATGTTAGTAATACTTTATTGTTGCTGACAATGAACCGTGATGTACTACTCGTTTCGATTTATATTTTTAAATTTTCATGTTGCTGTTATTTTGCAACTTTTTTTTAATACTCGAGTGGTTCAACGGAGAGTAAAAGTGGTTGAATCGTAAACAATGAACTAGTAGTTCGCCCCGAACTGTGAACTCGCGCTCGCTCGATTCGCGCATGACCGATTTCAATCATGTTCGAACTTAAAAAATATTTTTGCCATAATTACTCGCCTGCCAAATTTCATGACATTCCGATCAACGATACTCGAGTTATCGTCGAACAAACGTTCATACATACATACAAACGCCGGATTGTTCCAGTAGACTCCGGGAACTCGTTCACTCGTTCAATGATAAAAAAAAATTGTTAGCCAGTCACTTTGTCCATTTTATGGCTGCCTTGTAATTGTTAGCAGATTTGGCACATTTACCTTTTGTATTATGTTGCATGATGTATGAAGTGTCTGATACATCGATATTTTATTTACTGAACTCAGACTTGATTTTAATTTAAGCGAAAGGAACGGTATCGGTAAGGCCTCATTTCCGCCTCAAAATAACTAAAAAAGAACGTCATATGATTTGATGTTTTTTTTTATATACAATATATAAGGTAGACTGTGTGTCTAATAAGAAAAAAAAAGCACGTAAACTTTGGTCTAACTGTGCCCGCTCGCATTTATTCAATCGCTGCCACGTTTTCAGCTTAGGCGTTATTTTATGAACACCCCTATAGCCTATGTGTTGACCAGGGACACTACAATAATAATAAAAAAACCGCATTTATTCAATCTTTGCCCCGTTTAAAATATAATAAAATAATAAAAAAATCGCATCCAAATCCGTTTACTGGTTCTCGATTTAAAACGGAACATTTATACATAAATACAAACAGACAGAAAAAATTCAACAAATTTTAGTTTTGGTTCCATTACAATATCAATAACCTATTTTTTTAAATTATAAATATAGATTTGAATGTTCTAAATCGTTAAGCAGTGTCATTTAGACACCGAGAAGACGATCCTTCAGTCCAATCAGCCCGTAATTTAAGCGAAAGGGTAAAGGTAATTTGAATATGGGCGATCGTACCTTTTATTTGATTAATTTCGTGTAACACGTTCGCTTACAGAATTGATTTGGCTACGGGTCAACTTATCCGAAGTGGCGTGGCGTGTAACAACACGTAAAAAAGAATACTGTCACTCCATGTCTTCTGGCGGATGTCGTAAAAGACGACCAAGGAAATCATAAAGAGGTATGCCAATTATGTATGTCTCTGTGGTAGTGAGGGTTATAAGGTCAACGGATCTTGGCTTCGTCTACAGAGACGACATATGTACCTATTTACAGGTGGTCAGCTTCGGTCTTGGCTTGTCACCACCATCATGACTCGTGTTCTGGTATGACGTCGTGAGAAGCTGTGCCGGAGAGTGGTTGCAGGCAGCTGTATAGTATCAGCCGTCCGTCCGTAACCGACATCCACAGATGTCTAGAGACAGACTGATTATCGCCTCACCTGGTTTGACTCTCCTGATTTCTGGGCGACCACCCTTCATCCTAGATCTTATCAACGCTTTCCATCAGGCTTGGTAATGGCCAAGCGTAAGACCATTTTGCATAAAAAATTATACAGTTTTGTCAGTTACATGCGAAAAGTAAGGGGTAATTCCACGAAACCGACCACTTTTGTTGCGCATTTTACTCTAATTATTATTATCACTAAGCAATGTATTGAAAATTCGGTACCTATTTTTATGTGCATTGGTAACTTAAAAATATGATTTAAATACAACATTTTTAAGATGTTAAATAATTATTATATCCTATTATTACTATAGGACAAATGTAACGACATGTAGCGACATGTTCCGTGGAATCACCCAGAACTAGAAAAGCCGCCATTGCAAATCCCATTCTTGAAAATGGTTTTTGAATAAACCGGAAACCGATAAAAGTAAAGCGTCCATAGCCGTTACTTCAAAAATTCTTTTCATGAAAGAAGTCCCCTCCCAACTAACATTTTGGTGTCAGTTACAGATTTTTTAATAACTTTAAGTGATATTACAGAATAAAAATTATCTCAGTTCTAACTAAAGGCGATAGAAAGGAGGCAGCAAAAAAATTTAGCCCCAACAGCGGCACGATGATAGACATTGATATAGACGATGTAGGACAGCTTTGAGAGTAAAAATATTGCTCGTAACAGCAAGTATGCTTAAGATCTTACAGCTTTAACCTCTCTCTAAGACCCAGTCTTAACAACAGTGTTCGCTGACTGCTGTTAACACATAATGTTGTTTACTTATTGCGTCTCTTATATACCTTAAGGTGTTACGTTGACTATTATTGCTGATATAGGTTATAATAGAGTTTGTCGAGAGCTTAGTAACACGAGATACTAAAAGTGTCGAACAACTGCTATAACTAGTTTATACTGTAATAAATTAATTTAACTAAAGCTTATTGTGTAATAACTATTTGTAGTTAATGTTTTTAGCTGGGTCTAGTATAAGACTGTTAAGTGCACCAAAGGCAGCACAATATTATTGATTAACGATGTTGTACTTCAAAGAGTGCAACAAATGAGTTAAATGAAGATTTGATATTTTAAGTAAGCTCGCCATTTTGGTAAACTAATTACAAATATTACTTTGAGTTATTCAAAATTTGACTACAAAATACAATATTTCTTATATTATTTGAAGCGTTCCATAAATACTGCTTAATTTTACATGCCACTGCTCAGGAAGCAGGAATAAATAATAATATTACTTTGAGGCGTCTATTTTTTTGGCATAACTTTTCTTTAATTTAAAATCTTCGATAAATCATAGGCGCGTTAAAATTGAGATGAGAAACATAGTATACATTTACTGCGAAATCACAAGGGCAGTAACTTTTCGCTTCACAAACATAAATAACTGAAATACTTATTATGGTTACAAGTTTTTTGCCATTTGAGTTGAATGATGGATGATAGTCACTTTCACTACAAACAGGTCTAATTTTATTAACCAAAATTTGAATTTCAAACTTCAAATTTGATGTACGCTAATATATATTATTAATTAATATACAGTTAACAAAACTTTAGCTGAGTACATTTTAGAGAACCAAATACGAGTTATGGTATCAAAAAACTGTTTTTAATAGGTATAATAAAGTTTTTAGTGGCAAATCATTCTATCCCGTAGTGTTGACCAACCCGCCTATTACAACAGTACTATAAATAGTAACTGACGATAAATACACGCTCTTGCGCAGGTGTTTTAATACCTTATCATCGTAAAATAGGCTTTCTATAACTTTTACCTGTAAAACTGTGGGCCTCTTTCGTGGTTATAAGTGAGTTAGAGCATGCTCTAATTCAGTTGTAAAGGTGTGTGTTAACAATTATATATTAAAATGAAACTAATATAGGAGTCATATATAGGTTATTTTAATGCTGTGGTGCTAGTTTGGCTGTCACAGTACTTATTGTCATTGAATAAAAAAGAAAGTGCCCTAATCAGCGGGACTTCCAACGTATAAGAAACTAAAAGAACTTATAGTTACTTTACAGCAGCTGTACTGAGTATGTTGGTTCAGATGTACACTGGGACTCCAGTTAAAATACGAATAATATTTAAGAAGCAAAATCTTTATAGTAATTTAAATCAATAAACGCTTGAAAATAGTGACACTTCAAATTAATTGGATGATTTTTCGTTTAATCCAAACGGAGGTAATTCAAGTTTATGTAGTCGTATGTAATTTTTTTTTCATATCCAGGACGTGCCGTATTCAAAATTGCAAATTTTACACCGAGCTTACTCTCTGCTTAAATTTTATTCAACTGCGAAGGTAAGCCGAGTGAAATTAAATTTTCAGCGGTGCACCATTATATTAAAATAATAAAATATTACTCATAATGTAAGTGATGGGTTAAATTCAGGCTTTCAGGTAGTTCCCGCTGGATTTGATATTACAGTTTTGATGGCTCTCTCGGGAAAAACAGACCTCACTTTATATTTAGGGTTCTTTTGAAAATCGGAATATCGGAGCCTTGGCTTCTATAAAGTAAGGCTTCTACGAACACCAACGATCTTGAACTGAATAACTTTGTAACAAGTTTGTGCGGTAACAATAGCATTTTGTTATAGAAAAAAGAATACATATTAATCTGCACGATACAAAGAGTGATGTGGTTTTTTCAGAATTTTATATAAATCTATACGAGGAGTGAAGAAAAAAATATTTATATTCACTATTATTTCTCAGTTTTTTGTCCATTTGTAACAATATAACTGCCGCATTTTTTATCGAAACAGTATAAATATTTAAAAAATTCCAGACAAAATAAAATAAAATGTTTTGTTTTACTCACATTTGAAAATATTTTAATTTATCTTAAATAAATTAAAAACACACTTTTTTCGCACTTGTTGTTGGGAGCGCCTGTCTTAACAACAATACAATTGAATACGAGCTGATAAGAATTTTATTTTAAAGTGTTTTGTTTGAAATTTAAACCACCACGAATCGAGTTGTAAATTTTTGAGACGGAGGCACCTTAATATTGAAGAACGGATAAATCGATTGAGCTGTTTACCCGACGTGTTTTTAAATCAACATTACTCTCTTTGCCAATTTAATTTTTCTTACACAATTGTCTTACGTTTGCCAGCCATTGCGCATGATAGAAAATGTTAAGGACACCTAGGATAAAGTGCGCTTGCCATGAAAGTGGAAGAGTGAAAGCAGACGAGGCGTTAGTCAGTCTCAGATGAATAACTGTACCACGCTGTCTACTGTCTGTTATCACTCTCCTGGTACGGCTTCTCATTACGATGATCATCTCTTCTCATTCTGATGGAGTCCGAATGCGCCTACCGTATTTGGAGTAATTTGTAGTTGTATCTCAGTTAATCAGGTGGTAGACATGGTGCCGAGCTCGACTGTGGAGGTAACAACTTACTCGCAAATCACCCTGAAGTTATTTGGGAGAGAGTAAGAGCACAGCTCTCAAACAGGCACAACCAGGTGGCCCACTATTGCCTGGTGATTGATGGCGGTATCCATCCCCTATTGCCGGGACTTAAATAAAACAGGCTGGTAGCGGGCAGCGGCGAGGGTTTCGGCTCCGCGTTTTTCCACCCGCCTGCCCAGTGTGTGTGAGTATGGGTATTTCTTTCAGGAAGACCAGCAAGAGTAGCGAAACCTTGGAAACAGACTGATGGATGGATGGATACTTGGTATCTGAGTTTGAGCTATTCATGGAGTTTTCATAGCTTCGAACGGAACGTTGACGGAACTTTTGTAGTATTGTGTATATAACAGATTTTTGATCATTTTATTCGGCCAAAAAGGATTACCTCGGGTATGTTCGTAAAAAGGTTGAAAAGGTTGATAATAATAAAATTTTTGACAAAGGCTAATTGAAAATTTTATAAATATGGAATTAGCAACTATCCCTCTATAGGTACATGCCGGGTTAAATTTTCAATGACAATCAGAAATTTAGCTCGTAAATGTGGTACTAAACCATACTTTGTTAACATTGAGAAATAAATAAACATGATCTTGTGATGTTTATTTATTTGGTTTTTAGAACAAAAACAGCGATTACAAAAAATATAGCTTAGAGAATAAAAATTAGTACATATGGCCAATAACAGTTGTTCCCAGATTGGCTGGTCATACAAATAAGTGGGTTTAACAAACGTTTTAGATGACATGCATTATTAAACTAATTTTAAAACAAAGAAATGATAAATAACATAGAAGATTTTAAATAAATAAAATAAACATAAAATTCATAAAATTAAATAAATTACTAGAGATACATAATTAACATTATAAAACACAGAGAAAAAAACACATTATACAAGAATAAATGACTCAAAGAGTCGTGGTTAAACATAGCATGTAGGATGAGTGAAAAATGGTGGAAGACCATCCGTGCCAGCTCCACCATTTACATCCAGATCCACAAGTAGTTTCGCAATTGTGTCAAAAGTAACGCGAAGACAACTTACAATGCTTCCATCATCACAGTAAGGTGCTGCTAATTGTATGAGTTATCAGAATTGCTAAAAACTGAGTGAAAAAAAAACATTGAAACCCTCGCAAATACTGGGACCATCATTAAAACGTTAGCCATTGCTCAAAAGATTGTGGGTAGGAAAAAGTTCCTCGGCAAGCTTTAACATAAGACCGGAGGTGCTTAGGATCAGTTTTAATATTATTTTGCATTGCTTTGACATACTTCCGGAAGCAATGATCTTGAGCTTCTTTTTGTCGCTTTCTCAAGAAAGAAAATTCATCAAAATCTCGTGGATTCTTATATATTTTTTTCATTTTTTATGAGCATTGTTTTTTTCCTACTTTTTTACTCATCACGTCACTCATCAGTTACTAAAGTCCTGTACCCAAATAATAATTACTGCAGTAAAAGTAGGTATGAAAATGTTATAAAACCACTAGGCAAAGTGCTTCATGGTGAAGCAATCTGGCAAAAGTAGTTAAATATTTATAAATGATAAGGTTACTATTTATAGGACAAAGACAAAGATGTACCTTATCATATATTAAACAAAAGTGAGAAGGAGGAAATACCACCTTCTATGTTATCAGAAATAAGGACCACTATTAGAAAAGCTAAAAACAAACAAAATATTACAATGTAACAAACGATGTCCTCAAAGCATTTGACACCTCTATATTAACAGTCGGAACATATTTTTCAACTTTCATATTAACATAGGCATAGACTTAAAAATTCTTTATTGGTAATTTTCAATCACAGGTCATACTTATTTCAATTAATAATATACATCAAACTCAAAATAATATTAATAAAATTAAGTCAATAATAGTACAATAAAAAATTAAATTAGAAAGCTAATATTAATTATTTGCATTGTTTTGATGTCAGGATTACTTGATGTCATATTCTTCACATATGTACATTACATAATAATTAATTCGAGAATTCATTTCATTCAGTAACACTTCATTTGTTACATAAAACGAAAAAGGAGAGAATAAAAAGCTATACATCTTAATTGAAATAGGCGTTACCTTGCGGAAGTCCATCACTAAGTAAAGTATATATGAATATAATTTGCAATATTCCGCTAAACAATTCTTGTCGTGCTATTCAAAATGCAGACTCGTGCACCGCCCGCCCGCCCGCATAAAAACATGCAACAAGCAAGCAATACAAGCAAAGCAATCTTAAATAACAAGCAAGAAAACTTATCGACACGTGTTTCGCCTCTGAACGAGGCATCCTCGGGATATGTTGCTAGCTCGGCTTCTCCGCAGCAACTGATGTGTTGCTCGCCCAGCCGCTCCGCAGTAACTGATGTTGTTCGCCCGACAGCTCAGCAGCTAGTCAGTGACCGCCCAACAGCTCAGCAGCTAGTCAGCTAGTCAGTGTTGCTCGCCCAGCCGCTCCGCAGCAACTGATGTTGTTCGCCCGACAGCTCAGCAGCTAGTCAGTGGGCGAGCAACACATCAGTTGCTGTGGAGAAGCCGAGCTAGCAACACATCCCGAGGATGCCTCGTTCAGCAGCTGTGCTGAGCTGTCGGGCGAACTACATCAGTTGCTGCGGAGCGGCTGGGCGAGCAACACATCAGTTGCTGCGGAGAAGCCGAGCTATGTAGCAACACATCCCGAGGATGCCTCGTTCAGAGGCGGAAAAAGTGTCGATAAGTTTTCTTGCTTGTTATTTAAGCTTGCTTTGCTTGTTGCATGTTTTTATGCGGGCGGGCGGGCGGTGCACGAGTCTGCATTTTGAATAGCACGACAAGAATTGTTTAGCAGAATATTGCAAATTATATTCATATATCCTTTACTTAGCTATACATCTTTGGACATGTCACAGATTTTTTACTTTTTTATATTGTATTGTATTTTATATTAGCCTAATGAGGACCCTATTGAAAGGGGAAATATTTAGCGTTGAATTATGTTTTTATTACTTTTATAACCCGTGAGTTACTTCAGTTATAATGGCAAGAATAACAAGACAGCTTGACGAAAATAAATCCAAAGAACAAGTTGGTTTTTAACAAAGCTTCTTTACTATGGACCACAGCTTCATCATCACACAGTTAATATAAAAATACGCTAAATCCAACAAAACAATATAAGCCTGGCATTCATAGATTACACCATAGACTAAATAATTACACGAAAGCTTCAGCATCAAGCTCTATGGCATGCACTCAAGAACCAAAGTATTGAAAATAAATACATTTCAAGATATACACATAATGACTGTCCACTTAAAGTCAAACTGGAGAAAGTTGGAAAGCCTTTCAGTGTTACTAATTTAAAGGTGTCCGGCATGGAGATAATATCTCGCTCAAACAGTGCCATGGAAGATATTTTCAGGAAAATAGAACTAAGCAAGTGTGTAATTAATATAAATGGAGAAAATCTGTCGCACCTTAATTTGAAAACGACATAGTGCTTCTGTCTAGCACATTGAGAACTAAACAGCATGCAGGACACAATCTTATTCCTCCCCCTGTTTACCTTATCTATATTTACTTTATTTCTGTAATCAATTCTTTTCCAAATACTTCCGAAATCTTCACTGAATATAATAGTGTCAGTACATACAAAATATCTCCATTAGTTGAAAAGGTGACAATCAAAATCGTTCGCATTACTTTTATTTGTCTAGAAACTGGTGATTATCATTATTTTTTCGTTTTATTAATTGGAATAACCTTATTTTGCTGTTCCGGCAGTGTCATACATTTTGATGATAATCAGCGGGCCTATTATCTAACTTTGTATCGGTTGTAAACTGGTTGCTAAAAACTAAAACTTGAACACGTGTCACTAGCTGCTGAGCTGTCGGGCGAACAACATCAGTTCCTGCGGAGCGGCTGGGCGAGCAACACATCAGTTGCTGCGGAAAAGCCGAGCTAGCAACACATCCCGAGGATGCCTCGTTCAGAGGCGAAACACGTGTCGATAAGTTTTCTTGCTTGTTATTTAAGATTGATTTGCTTGTGTTGCTTGCTTGTTGCATGTTTTTATGCGGGGGGGCGGGCGGTGCACGAGTCTGCATTTTGAATAGCACGACAAGAATTGTTTAGCGGAATATTGCAAATTATATTCATACATCCTTAACCTAACTAAAACTTAAATATTTAACTTTCAAAATTTTCTTCAGTGTATATTGAACTGTTCACGAAATGTGACGTTAGGTACTATGCACAAACGCATCTTAAGATTTATCAATTTAACTATGTTTTCGATATTTGGAAACCAGTTGGCAACCGACTAAAAAATATACATAATCTGGGGTCTGTTCGTTTAAGATAATCATCATTTTTATTTTTGTGTTCTTTTTATCTGTTTGGATTCAAAACATTGAATACAGCACTAAAATGAAATGTCGGGTATAATTTTATCACGCTTGCAAAAGAGATAGCATTAGAACCTGAGTTGCAATACGCAAAAATGAATCGTAGTGGTTTTAAAATTCGCCTGTTTTCGGGTAATAACACTCAAAGTGGGATAATATAGCAATGTCATTTTTACACGCGTGCAAGAGAGATGACGATAGAATCATGAACGTGAAAGTGAAACACTTGTAAGGAACGCACCGCTTAGTTACCTATGGATTTCCACAGATATGGAGTACGGTTATGAGTCTACAACAAACTACAATTTTCTACAAAAAACACTCACGCCACGATTATTCACGAAACGTCAAAAATCGTAGGAAAAAACGTGATTTCCAGCTAACTTCAAGCCACAACGGTGAACGTCATGACCACTACCATGGATTTCAGTTCCGTTTTATGCAGCACGTTAACGTTCTAATTCACGTAATTAAACAAATATTTATTTAAATTTCTGCGAATTCTAAAATGCAATGTAGACAGATTTATTTACCTGATGTTTTAAAATTTAATTATAACGAAAGAAGTTAGGGAGTGCTTATTCTTGAGCGTTCGTTAGCATTATTAGTTTCTCGTACTTTGTAAAGTTGATAATTGTTCAAGCGAAATGAGTTTATAATAATGCGAAAAGTGTTAATATATCAAATGAATATAATAAACTAAAATCTGTTACTATGATAGAAATAAATTTCTATATTTTTAAACACTTGGCGATTTATCCATCGCAAGGAGATAACAAATTAAATTTTATATCATTGCAGTGTAGAAAATCAGAAAAGTAAATCTGGACGTGAGGAGCTCTGAACCGGGACTCAAACCAGGGATCTCTCGCTTACCGGGCGGTTGCTCTTTGACTGAGCTATCCAGTTCTCAACACAACCTGCGAATTTACCCATTTGCTTTCCCATACCGCAACGATATGTATAGATTGCTCCCTTGGTAGTGAGCCTCTTGGCGCCTAGAGGACGCTAGTGTATTCAAGACGAGTCGGAGACTTATTGCCCTACCGTCACCTGTTACAGCATCGGGTAGTGAAGAATACATGTTACTCTTAACGAAACTAATTAATATATTTTTTTAGTTTAAAATAATGAATTTAATGAAGATATTACTTACTTATTTGTTCAATTTATTGGTAAATTTATTATAATTCATTCATAAGGAATGTCAATATTTTGTTAGCTATTATGTAACCATGCAATCATAAATGTTTAAAAATGAATTAATTATCACTTTTATTTGGGAATTAAAGACATTATTATGAAAATTATTATTTGTCATTTTTTTGTTTTTTAAATGGCTTTTTAAACAAAGGTCGTTTAAGTTGATCATCTATCGAACACAATTCGCTTAGTAACTATTACAATATCAAAATGGGAGCAGAACTATGAAGAGAAGAATTGCCCCACAAGGATGTGGTCTGTTTTATAGTTAACGAAGTGAGGCTGAGGAAAGCGTAGAATAATGACGGACGACTCACAACAATGGCTGAGATCGGGCGATAAACAGCCCAGTTCTATTCCATAGCCACGCTCGTTAAATATTTTAATAATGCCATGGAGAGAGCTCACACAGTGCACGGTATATCACTGTTTTAGGTCTCGCGGGTCCTTTTATAAAACAGAGTTTGTAAGGTTGTGTGATGAACTATTTGTTTGAGCGTATTTGTTACGCTTCAACGCCTTCAACCTTGACTGTTTTTGATAGGCATAGCTTTGAAAAAACCGGTCAAGTGTAGGCTTGCCAGGCGTCCGGCTTTAGCCGGACATGTTTGGCTTTTTACGGTCGTGTCCAAATGTGTGAATGTCAGGCCTTTGTAAGACTTTATGAACTGTAACCCAGTCGTCAGTTTGAATTTATCAACTTATATGTAGTCTTCATAACATTTTTTTGACATTTTTCACTTCATTAATATCATAACTACCTAATGAATCTATGATGATAGGACGTAGTCTTCATAAGACTGGACATTTTTCACTTCATTAATATCATAACTACCTAATGAATCTATGATTATAGGACTGATTATTGATTGTCGTTAGGTTAACTGGTTAATTTTTAAATAAAAGTTCGATTCATTACTAATAAAAATAGCTAACCAGTGTTTTATTGTTTCAATAGCAATGTCTAGCCTTAAAAAGGTAAGTTTGGCTGTTAAGAAACATATGTCCGGATTTTAGGGCTAAATGTCCGGCATAACATAATGCCAAGTCCGGCTTTTGTATTTTTAGGCCTGCAACCCTAAATTCGCGCCTGAGGGTTCCGTAACATTGAAATAGTTAATCATAAAAGCACATAAAAATTACAAACTTATTTACCATCACTTAAAAATGTAGGTATGAAGCATAACTGCAAAATCAAGTAGGTCGACTATTACTCCTTAACTTGTAAAGCCTACTTAGCTGTGATAGTTTCCCTCTTAATTTCGTTATACGTAGGTATATACTACCTATACTGCCGTGAATTTGTTCACATATCCAAAAACAGCCGTTTAGCTGGCAGAGTGGGGACGACGGACGAGACAAAAACAAAAATTTGCACTTTAGAGCTTAATTTCACAAACGGATCCCCGAATCGAAAAATGGTTTTCACACACCAGCAATATTTTTGAACGTCCTATCCAATGACACCCCCATACCATGACTAGACGCGAAAAAAAAATTATCTCTATTTTAGGTGTACGGGAGGCCCTATAAAAAAAAAACAAGCTTTCCATTTACCCCTTTGTCGGCGTTATTAATGTGTGTACTTACTACACATGCCAAATTATAGTCTTCTAGTACTTAGAGTTTCTGAGCTAAGCCGCGGACAGACAGACGGTGGGACATGGCGAAACTATAAGGGTTTCTTGTTTACTACGGAGTCCTAAAATCGGTACGTTTCTAAATTATTTTACTCAAATTTTCTTGGTCGTTTAGGAATTTCAAAGTTAAATGAGTGCACAAAAATTGCGTTTGAGTCTTCGAAAATAATAATAATAAATGTTTTATTTCGGACCACAAAAAAATCATAAATGTTGTTCGTAACAAAGTGGGTATGTACAGAAACAAGGGCGTACCCAGGTAGGGGCAGGGGGGGCAGCTGCCCCCCCCCCTAGCTAAAATCCTGGGTACGCCCTTGTACAGAAAAAATTCTAGCTATAAAATGTATATTATTTTATCGCACCGGTGACTATCCCCACCCAATGCCTCAGGAAGGAAGAGTCAAACCGTGCAATGGTTGTCCTCAAGATGGTGTTGTGGCTGCCATGCGTCCGATGGAGAAGTGATGACACTTTCTTGCGTATTATTGCGTGTAATCCATCGGTTCGCGCGTTTGCGAACATTTGAAATGCGCTACAGTGGCTGAAAGCGTTGTTAAACTGTACTGGCGGATGTTATAAGCTCGTTTTGTGTACCTAACCCACAGACTGCTCGAGTAAACAAAACAAAAGAGAATCGAAGATTTTTTTCTTTATTAATATTACAAATATCTGAGCTATGCCTGCCAGTATTTTTTTTTCTTACCAACGAGTATACAACGTGAAATTTAAGTGATTTTGCTAACGAAAACTGGTGATAGTACTCGTCCATATGAACAACTTTTACTATGAAGCCAACCCTGAAATCGCGAAAAATATATCAGCTGTTTCATACATTTGGGTCAAGTAGGTATTTAACTTTTCTATGGAACAGCTGATATTTTTTTCACGATTTCAGGGTTGACTCCATAGTAAAAGTTGTTCATATGGACGAGTACTATCACCAGTTTGACTTAAATTTCACGTTGTATATGTCGTTCTCACTACTTTTTGATCCCCCCTAGTACTGCGCTCTCTCTCCACATCGAGGTCATCCTTTAAGTCCTCAGTGATCATGTGACCTAGGTACCTAAATTTGTCAAGAACCTGCAAAGCAGTACCGGAAAGAGTCACCGGAGGCACAGTATTGGGCCCACTGATGAAAGACTTAAACACAAGAACTTGACACTTTTTTGCGTTGTACAAGCCCATGGCTGGCCGCATACTGCTCACAGGCAGCGACCAGCTTTCTAATCGAGCTGATTGACGGACCCAGGAAGGTTAATAAAGTCAATATTTAATCTGTGAAATAGTCCGAGCCACTTGGTAGACTGCAATCTATTGTAACGAAAATGAGAATTAAGAGGGTTGAATAGTAATTTATGTTTAGAATGTTGCTGAAGTCGGAAACTGACGATAGTACCTGTAGTACTTTTGTTATAGAAATGGAAAACATAACCGGCCAAGTGTGAGTCGGACTCGCGCATACTATTATCTATAAAATCGGCAAAAAATCATGTCTGTTCTATGGGAGCCCCCTTTAACATTTATTTTATTCTGTTTTTTAGCATTTGTTGTTATAGCGGCAATAGAAATACATCATCTGTGAAAATTTCAACTGTCTAACTATCACGGTACATGAGATACAGCCTGATGACAGACGGACAGACAGACGGGCGGTCAGCGGAATCTTAGTAATAGGGTGGTTATTACCCTTTGGGTGCGGAACCCTAAAAATTATCTGTTACATTACATATTCTACCAACTCGAGCAAAATGTATGAAACAAATGTTTTTTTTTTCACAATTTCACGGCAATTTGTTCGTATGAACGAGTACATACTATAGCTTGTATGCGGCTTCCGTTATATCATCTTGACAAACTGTTACTATACCGGTTGAAAATGATCCCCCTAGCCATAACAAAGGAAACTGTTCTATGTTCGAAATAAAAAATACATGTTTTGTTACGTTAGTAACGCTGAAAAAAAAAAAGTTATGGACATCCGGTGACGGAGACGACCTTCTACAAAACCTATGTGTACATGGTCTATGTGTATTATTTACCGCCGGGAATATGTACGGTCTATTATCGGTCACATGTCTCGTCGCATAGGTTGACCACGTAATCGACATTTGAAGACCAAAAAAAAAATGAAAAAGGAAATCTTTTTTTTACGGTTTTGTGTTTAGTGATTCTGATTCAAAGAGTTCAATAAAGATAGAGGGTTCATTTTCAAACCTGTATGTATAAGGTGACTTTTATTTCTACAGCCAAACTCATACTGGAGGCTTGGTAAGCGATCAATAACACTAGTAATTTCGCAAAATTAAATCTTGACGTGCCACTTGGCTTGCGTTTGTAAGGAACATGAAAAGAATAATTTACGAATTTCACAAAAAGGGTCATCGAACCTTGTTACAGAGCACCTTGTTACCGAGTCATCAGTAAGAATTTGGCTGAATAAATAAAAGTCATCATCATTTATATGTATATACTCATGACGAAACCGTGCCGCTAACTAAGCAACTCGTCGTGTTCCGGAATGACGTCATGAGTAGCCATACCGAGGGAGTAATTACAGGCAGTTGCGTATGTAGTACTCGTACCAGTCATTTTGTTCGTTAGTGTCATTGCCAAAAAACGTTTTTGTGGAATTCCATGGAAAGACCGATTAAGGCGACTCTATTCGCCCGGACTCCCATACTAGCGCAGTTCACTGATCATATCTTTATTTATAAGTACTTGCTTATTATTTTTTCTTTTTCAACATATCCCATACAATGTCCATGACGTGAAACTAAAACATTTATCAAAATCAAATACATACAAAAGTTATAAGCGTATAAAAATCTTGGATTTTACACATATTTTGATGAATGTTTATGTACCGTAATGTCCTAGAAGCGATACAACAAATCAAATAATTTTAATTTCACAGCATAGTATATTTTATACCATTCAAAAATATTTTTGTTTCGTTTCGATTTTTAGGATATTTCTCCTGAAATTATAGGAACCACCAAAACCATTCTCTAGTTTTTTCAAAACATGAATGTTGTCTCGCGTTAGCTTGCCTCTCATACCGTGTTCGGTTAGTAGCGTACGAGCTCGGGAAATGAATATTCGGACCAACCAATAACAGTCAGTCAGTGCTCTATAACCCGAAGTTAATGTAGAACGAAATAGCAAGCATAGCGACCCCGTGCGCGACTGACTTCAAGCCGGCGCTGACTACAGGCTTCTGCGAGTGCAGTTCACTCTAGATTTATCGATACTTTCCATCAGGTGTCGCAAGGGCCAAGCCCTTTGTTCGTAAAAAAAAACTTTGTATAAAAAAACAAGAACACTATGCAATCTCCTAAACTAGAGCCTAAAAACTTGTTTGGCAAAAGGTTTCTTGTATGAGAGGTACTTACAACGCAGGCACCCTCTAAGAAAGGATTCTGTGATATACAGGCTGTTCAAGTTTGTTTCAAGTTGTACAAAACAAACTATTAAATAAAACATTATTTAATCGGATCATACAAGCTCTTATATTTTAATTGAACTGTCTATCGAATCGAAATACGAGTTTATGAAAGCAAAATGTATGTTTATAAAGAGCACGTCAATGACACACAGTGGTCTGTGCAATGACATATTCATAAAACGCGGTGAATGTTACGTGAAGTAATATGATTCAACGATTGTGCTTTAAAAATTTGATATAGCTTTAATGGGATATCTTTTCTGTTGCATCTTGAATAATTAACCAACAAAATCGACGAGAAATTAATTAGTGTATACTTTTAGATATAGTGATTTTTGGATTATAGTGAAATGTGCACAAAGCTCACTTGGTCCGGTCGGTGTGTAGTTTTTTTTTTACTATGATCTTACTATTGGCCACTACTACGCCTGATCGAAAGCGACAATGAGGTCTAGGATGAAGGGCGCTTGCCCAGAAAAGTTAGACTGTAGACAGAAAGACACTGAGCCTTTTGTTTTTTAGTATAATATTAGTGTCTTTTTTGTTGAATAATTAATTAAATACGTCGTTTTACCTATCTCTTTGTAATTTACTAACGAAAAATAAAGTATAAAAGTACAAGTTGTATACTTTGCATAGCAATTATTTAAAAAAAAAGGAAAATCTATAAAAAGACATGATATTGCAGATCATGAAGTTTCCTTCAATTTTTTAGATTTAATTTTTCTCCGTGACATAAATGCATGTTGTGTTGTATAACTTACTTCGTGTAGTATATATAGACTTTGTAACAAAAAATAATAAAAAGAAACAGGATCGAATAATAATAATAATCGAATGGGTAGAGTTAGGCATATATTGATATAAAAAAATCGATCAATTTTATTGTATACAGGATGTCTAATTTAAATCGGTCAGTATGGGAAAGTTTGAAACTATAAGACTTACGAAGATCTGTTCTTAGGAACCATGTCATCGATTTTAATAACAAGAAAAACTGCCTTCATACCTTTAAAAAAAACCTGTACTCAGATCGGGAATCGAACCCGGTTGTTTTGAGAAAATAAACTTACACTATTTCTATTTAGATATCGATTGTGTAGGTCTTAAGCAGTAAATGGCTCTCTAAAACATGATGTCGCAAATGAATAAAATGCATTGTTTTCACATACCTTAAATTATTTTAGTAGGTGTTCGAAGTGACCACAGTTAAAATATTCAATAAGTTCAGGCATGTTAAATTGACCCAGCAGTTAAATGAAAATCTAACTTGACGGCGTCCTTCGTGCATTCTTAAGGGATTTTCTCGACTCCAATAGTGATGAATTTTACGATTGTACATTCCTTTATTGGAAAATTGCGTTTCATCAGAAAATATTACGTACTTTAAAAAATTACTGTCTCTTGACCAATTACTTCTTTTATCCAATTGCAAAATTGACACTCCAATGTTTTTTTGTTTTCTTTTTTTTATTGCTATTCGGCCAGTCACACCAAGACGTTCCATTTTAAAATGAGGGTTATCACGTTTCTGTATCTACATACTTATTTTAAGTGGTCTTTTCAATTGATTGTTAGTGTTTGATTAATAGAACTAAGCAACTGCACTAACAAACAGATAACAAAACTTCCGGAATGGTTTAATGCAATGCCAATGCCATGATATGTAAAGCGGTGTATGTAACAAGTTGCGACACCAGCAAAGAGGTGCAAACAACCATAGAGTCAATTTTACATGCCTGAACTTGTTGAATATTGTAACGGTGGTCACTTCGAACACCTACTAAAATAAATTAAAGTATGTGAAAACAATGCATTTTGTTCATTTGAGACATCATGTTTCATAGAGCCATTTACTGCTTAAGACCTACACAATCGATATCTAAATAGAAATAGTGTAAGTTTATTTTCTCAAAACAACCGGGTTCGATTCCCGATCTGAGCACAGGTTTTTTTTAAAGGTATGAAGGCAGTTTTTCTTGTTATTAAAATCGATGACATGGTTCCTAAGAACAGATCTTCGTAAGTCTTATAGTTTCAAACTTTCCCATACTGACCGATTTAAATGAGACACTCATACTTAACCGATGCATTATGTTTATATTTTGAAAAATTAATAGAGTGTTTTTATGCATTTATAAATATAAATATTGCAAGACAACGAAAGACAAAAAAGTTCAACAAAAAATGTATTTGAGTTGATTATGTATACACCTATATAATATTTTTAATAGTATTCTGTTTTTTTAAGATTAATATCGACGGGTAGAAAGTGTATTTTATTACAAAATAAACTATTTTTCGAATGGGCCAAAATCTGACCAGGGTAAAGTAGTTCCGTGCATATATTCAGAAATCTGTGAGTTTTGTAAACAAAAGAAACAAAACCTTCTTTCGTTTTAATTCTGTCTCACCGTTAGAATGTATCCATATCCATCGGAAGAGAAATTCTCAGCTGCGAGTTGTTTTCACCGTAGCTCATTAGCCGCCTACACTGCGTCTAGGAACTGACTGGATTTATAAGCTTTCGGTATTCAAAATTCAAATGGGTACTAACATAAAGCTACCTCTAGTACAAGGTCGGTTGGTGACGTCATTACTGGTTGAAGCGTCACCGTCGGGTTGCATTGACATTCATCGCTCGAGAAGTGCTGCGACTGTCTCTACCGTGGCTCATTAGCCGCCCACGCCGGAGCTATGAATGAGCCTAATCCTCAGACTAAGGAACCCAACTCTAATCGGATACGTAAATTTGGCCCTAATATTCAAATTGAAATAAACAAAAACATTTTTTTATGATTATGTTTCTATATTGTTCTATTTCTAGAAACAGAAACATTATTATGAATTAAAGAAAACATCAACAAAAACTGAATCGAAAATGGAAGAAGAAAAATTAATTAAAATGGAAATAAAAAATTAAACCGAAATAGAAATAAACGTATATACTCGTGGACGCAGTATGTTTTTTGGAGAAAAGAGCAATTTGGGCTATTTTTAAAATGAAGGACCGAGATACAATAAGGGAAACATTCAAAGAAATCAATATATCATATGTACTATGTTTATAATTAATTCCTTTGTTTTTTATTTATCTATATGAGATACATTTTATTAAAATTAAATAAGCTTAACATTTTTTGTTGTTGTATTTTCCCATATTACAATGTAATATATTTAAAAGTTTTTTATTTAACACTAAGATTGACTTAATGATACCTTGTAATAAGTGTATGTAACCTACTCGTATATACGAGTAACATTAATAAATCTTGTGCTTTTTCTCTTTCATAGAACAATAAACAGAACATGAAGTATAAAAAGTTTACATTATATTTTACGTAGACAAAAAACACGGATATGGAAATCGAAATAGAAAAGGAAATATATTTTGTTCTGATGAACGTATTTATACGAATATAAACATAACTCGCCAAATCCTAAGCTATAAAGAGCTATAAAGACCCTTGCTAAGTTTGGCATAATATTTATTTACTTAACGTATTAGTATTTATTTGTATTTTATTTATTTATCAACTTTGTTGTATTTATTATATTACATTTACTATTTATTTAAAAAAAGTATTTTATTTAAGAAAGCCAACCTTTTTTTAAATTGTTTTTTCCGTATAATGTTTTTAGTAAAATCGTTTTTTATTATGACTGGTAAAACGTGTTTACAACGATCCTATATTACACAAATAAAAATATTTCATTTCATTTCATTATAATTTTGAATTTACTTCACAATAATGAAAGAATACTCATATTGCTTCGTAGTTGAAGGATGCGGTATCGTTGAAGAGCCTACCGCCGCTCCGCCGCCGGGTAATTAGGATGCTTATTGCTACACCATTCAGTGCAGCTTTCTACTCCAAACCAAACGGAAGGAACGATAGACATGCCCCGTAATTGTAGGAGTTATTTACTTGCGATAAGAATACGTTGACGTTAATGCCATTTATGAGTACCTGGCTATTCTTCTTTTAAAAGTTATAATATTTTTTAAGCCAGTAGGAAACAATGTTATAAAAAAACACAGAAATGATTTCTATTTTCTTTTATACAGTCAATGACACGGTAGCGTACGGTCTATAACTTCAAAATTCAACATCTAGGCAAGGCAAGGGTACTATTTTCGTATTCAGTGATGAAGATTCTATAGTGCATAGGGGTCAGATGCATTTCCGAAAATTTTGACTTTTTTTGTATGTGCCGCCTCTAAAGTGATATGAGTATGGGTCAAAGCAGCAGGTAACATGAATTGCTGGGGCCGCAGCATCAGCATCCAAGCTGGGGCCGAATTGCCAGAAACCTACAGCTCACGTTCTCACGGAACGATACCTAGACCGCCTAGAATAAACATACTTCTTGTAGAATTATCTGCTTTGTTGCCATGCAGCGGTCACCCGCATCTCATAGGCCATACACCGCTTTGCCACTTTTGCATAATGTGAGCATGACGCTGGACTGCAGCGCAGCATTCATAGCGGGCACTCACCAGATCCACTAGTGCTATAATTGTAGTTCTTTTTCAAACAGGAGTACTAAAGTGGGATGATACCTAAGTGCGACGTGTATCTAAATATCGGCTGACGTGGTCTCAGCATTGCTTTTACACAAGTTAAATACCTTATCACTAAGTCGCCCGATAACCTAACAGTTTCTCGTTTTGGAGAAACCCAGTCTATTTTGTTTATATCTTCTGTGTTATCAGTATTCGGTCAAGAGTCACATACTAGTTGTTTCACCCTACTAAAACTGCATCCGATCTGCATCATTGTCGTTGTTAAGACACGCTCTTATCGCGCACACAATGCCGTATGTGCTTAATAGGTATGTTTTACCTGTATACTAAAGGTACAAACTTTTGAACTGGTTTTCCCTGTGAATGCCCGGCATTTATATTATGGTGTTGCGAGCTAAAACAATGCATCGAGTACAGCAATTAAACGTTGTTATCGATGTCCCAAATTGGTAGCGTAATTTTTATCGTAGGTATGAGATACGATCTATAGTGACTATGTGAACACGTGAGTGACTCCCGGGGCCCCAGTATGGGAGCGCAGGATGAATTGTAAATCGTCTATTTTCATAAGGATGAAAGTTTGACTGACGTGGTCCAAGAATATTTTAATATATTCACTCGTTTATGTTAGGAATGATCCAATCCAATTACCGCGCCGAACGATAACCCGCACGCGAGGTTGTGGGAATTCCAAATTGATATTATCCCTATATTGTTTTCTTTATTCGGTACGATAAACAACTGGAGTGGTATAAATTGCTATGCGGGCAGTCAGTCGCTAGACACTACACGGTCAACATTACCGCAAGAACATCATATAGACTTAGGAGTCCCGTGACATCCATCCAGAACTCAAGATGCAGTCCCAAGACAGAATACTCAGTTTCCCGGTGGACACCTTCACGACGCGTGGGCCTTCTATACCCGAGGAGGCCCCTTTCAGCCCCGGCGAAATTCTGCAATTCAACAAAGCATACAAACAGTTTCTTCAGGCGGAACGACAGCTGGACGACCTGACTTTCCTTAACGGGAAGCCATGCCCCGTCCGCTACAACTTTGATCCGACGAGGCCAGAAGAAGATCGGCTGCTGGTGAACTGGGACTGGCTCATGCCCTTATTTTGGGGGCCGCCGCCAGGTGAGAGGGATCTCGTGAGGGTGCCCACTATACTGGAGTTTGTTGAAACGAAGATTCGCTTTTCGAAGTGCAAGGCGGTCGCCGGGGACACCTGCTCCTGCGGCAAGAGGCCTAATGTAGTGGTACCACCGGGACGTGAGTGCAGGATCCCACAGCACTTTCATCATTTCTGCACGGCGCACGTCTCTGCGTGGATAACAAAGTACATGGTCCCGGCGATTCTGCTGAAAGAATCCCAAGAAATCTTTAGAGAGGTCATCCAGAAAGTGCATGAAGGTGATCCGCAAATCCTCGAATACTATTCGACGGGTGACCGGACGGACACAGAAATGTTGCTGCAGTCGGCTCGCAACATCAGTGATAATAGTGCTAAATAGTGCAGCAGCATGTGTAGTTCGCTTATTAAAATAAATATTTGTGTTTATAATATGTTTACTTTTTTTTTCTTGTACCCCTATGAGTGTAGGATGATGGAGAGTTGTGCAGGTAAGGTACTGAGATCATTCCCTCTGACGTTGCTTCAAGTTGAAATTTAGTTTCTCTCGTGACCACTCTATGTTAGATACAATCAAGTCAAGCTTGGACTGCACCAGATGTAACGGCTAGGTAACGTGCTACGAGCCGCTGCATAGCACGTCACATCACTAACGCAGATAAGTTGCAAGGCGTGATGATTAGCGTTATGTGCACATGGGATGCAAAGCTCCGTTATCACAAACTATGCTTGGCATATGCTTATCATATGTCTTGAGCAAGGCCTGAGTGTGCATTCGCCTCTGACTACGTGTATCTGCGACGTTTAGGTATGGAGCCGACCATACAGGAATATGAGACGTCTAAATAAGGTTTTTCTTAACTTTATATCTATGAATAACTGCATGTAAGCCGCAAACAGTATTATGACAAAGACCGGCGGCAATTGGCGTTACATCTGTAACTCCTTATGGACCGATAATACGTATGACCACATGGCACGCTATCGTTTAAATATGGAACAAACTATGTGTCACTACTCAAAAGATAGGTAAATATGATAAGACGACGGGACCTTCATCGAAATATTATTACAGGCTGCCGGCCGAACGTAAGTAGCTCCAGCGTATTACGGCAACCCACGTTTAGTTGGCACTGTCTTGAAATGTTCGGGAAAACCCGTGCTATATTCATTTTATGATCTGTATCCAACTGGCGGCGTGTATTTCAAAACGAAATCAAAACTGATGAGTGACCATAGAAAATTACCGGGACATACACGTGTGCTTCATACACGTATACACCTCACTTATACTTAAGATTTGTCATTGTATAGGTGTTACAGGTTTGGTTAGACTATAATGATGTACAAAACATCATTCTAAATATGTATACTTTTCATGATTCCTGTAATGTTAGGACTATGGTATGACAGATACCTTACCTAAACACTGCACCGTACCTACCTATCGCTGCATAGCATGTCGCGGTGCCCCTCTATCGTGTTACAAAGTGTAGTGACCACGGTTATCTATGCATGGATGTAGATTGTACAACATCTTAGTGGATAGAACTAGTACAATATATTATCATCATTATTAAACTAACTACCTAAATATCTAGTATCATGAAGGAAACTGGTATGTCGTGACATTTGTAAGTCGGCATGCATTTTGAAATGAAATAACTATGTATCGGGAACAAGTTTTTTTTTTTATTTTCAAAAACAAACACTCACATGCACAATATACTCAATACTGATGTACACAAATACCTAATACTTATTATATAAACAAATGATCATATCTATGATTAGCACTACTTCGGCCGGTTGAGAGTTCCACGCCACGATGCCTGCTCACGCAAAGCTAGTGCATACTGCATCAAGTGCCCGTCCAGTCGCCGCTGCTCTGCCTTCTGACGTTTTCTCTCCTCACGCTCCAAGTCTTGTCTGCGCTTTTCTTCTTCTTGTTCCACGCGCTCTTGCTCCTTCCGAGATTTTTCCCCGTTGTCTCGATGAACGGCTTCTCCAGAGTTTCCGCTCATGGTGGATGATGATTTTGTGAATGATGACATGGTGATTTTGTCAAGACTGATCGATTGTACACAACCTTGTGATTATGGCGAGCGTATATGTGCTAATGATTGATTGTATATGTACTTTCCTCCATTTATACTAACCCGAAAACTACCTAATAAGGACTCGTTGTTCCATAATTATCGCGAATTTTTTCCCACTTGAATAAGCTCGTTCATGAGGGATAATTCAAATACCGTGACATCATGCTGTACCGCAGTAACGACAGAATTGATAAGCAAATTAGGTAGAGAAACGTATTTTGTGGTAAAATGGCGCAATATCGATGATGTCAACGGGTAATACATGCATATATCGGCAATACCCAGTTATTTTCAGCTGAAAAGGAAAAAATTGATAAGGATAATGCATACAGTTTTACATTTTATTACGGGAGTCATATCATACACTGTGTTAACTTCTGTTAGCTAGCACAATCATGCTCCGTATGGAAAAAAGTATAGGTAAGCTTCAGTACGTGCTCGTTACGGTACAAATGCAACCAACGATTGTTTCAACTCTAACTGCAAGCACCCCGGCATGCTGAGTATGCACGCAGTCTTGCTACGTGACCTGCAGTCTTACTCGACTATGTTGTATGTTCTTCGGATGTTCGGCTCCGACAAGCTATCCCACTACAGCGTTGCAGGGTGCACTCATGTCCGCAAAGCAGTTTACCAAGCGAACCCGAGAGACTTGGGTTTTTGTTGAATCGTCCATGCACACCATCGTTCGGTGATGAACACTTAATTACCTCGGCAGGTGTACCTGTACACCTTACCGTAGGTATGCCTTACCATAGGTATGCCTTACCGTAGGTATGACGTCAAACCTTATCGAACAATGGTGTATTGTTTCATTTTTCCGAACTATTAATATTTCAATAAACCCCACGGACAGGATGAGATCGGTTAATTAAGCCCGATAACATATTTAATTGAATGAGAGGAAATTAATATAAATACCATTTAAGTTCAGCGATAAGAGCGTTATCGCCGTCGCGGGTGGCCGTTCTAATGCTGTAAGAATTTACTGATATGGATGTTGCTACCTACAACCAATGCTACAACAAGGTGCACTTACAGGTTAACAGTAAAGAGTTTTTGCGCTCATATTCACAGAGACCTTTAGTTAGGCTTGAGACTAGGTCTCACTTTTACATAGCAAAACCTAGATAGAACTCAACAATCATATTTTTCCCGAGACCACTGTGCATCAGAGTCGTTGCTCCGCTGTATACATTAGTAGCATCCCCCCTTTCCCCTGGTCCACCATTTTTTATTTTCACCCCGTACGCTCTTGTGTCACTGACTGTACATACTGCGTTGTAGTTTTTTACTACAGTGCAAAGAAATATCCATGTACGAATACACGTCTTTAAGATTCTTATCATTCATTCATGTGAATAACTTCAAGTTTCAAGGTCTTTGGTTTTAACTCAGTTTATTTATCATTCTTCTTGAAGTCCATCTGCAAGTTATTTTGAGCATGTGGTGTGGACTGGAGCTGTTTGGCACTGGTTCTTATTTCCTGTTCTGTCATCTGGTCCATTTTCACAAGAAATGCAAACTTGCTATTTACTTCATCATACGCTACTTTTCGGTTCTTAACTCTCCTAGAAGCTAATCACAAACGTCTGTAAGCGAAATTCGTCAATTCGATGTTTCCTTTTTATCGTGCGTTGTAGTTGTAAGGTATGTTTATAATCCTGAATCTGAGATTTCTGCTTAGCAACCTCTTTGAAATTATCAAACGCTTCTCTCTTCTCTTCTACTAATGCTATTAGTGAATCGCAAAGTTTTGACACGACTTCAATGTCAATGTCTACTGCTTCAATATCACGTCGTGGTACAGTAGTTTTTGATGTTAGGGTTGTTATAAATGTTACCGGCCAAACACGATTTTAGGACAAACAAGTTTTTCCTAGGCTCAACTTGGATCGATATCATGATATGGCTGGTAAGATCGTATTTTTGTTTAAAACTTAAGACGTCGCCTCGCTCCGCTCCGCTTAGCTCAGCTGCTGAATTTATATTCACAAGCAACCTACTATTTCGTCTATTATTAAACGTTTAAAAAGATAGTTTCGATGAGACTTTGTTATAGTATTATAACGTACAAGATTTCTCCGAGAAATTTTATAAATCTATCGTAAATTTACTTGCCAAATAATTAGCAGCATCTTTTCAAGATTTTATTCATCATTCATATTGATCGTATGCGACGTAAACTTATCAAACATTTTTGACATAGTGCAAAATATTCCAGCTATAAAAATCGAGAGGTAAACGGAATTTTTTATATACACACCTAGCCGTATGTAGGTTTATTGCTCCCCAAGCTACGAGTTCAGTTCCAAAGTGCAAAATATGCAGTCCCGAAGTCAGCGGAAATGTTAAAGTTCAAAACTGAAAAACATGCTTTTAACTTCTGCGCAAAGTACTTTTGGGGTTCAAGAAAAACTTTGTAAAGAAGTTTCATTTATCACAATTTTAATTAAAAGCAACGTCACATTCGTGCTGTGTATAATAAACGCTTTGAATTTTAGAATTACCTTTAAATTTTTGTGGGTTCCATCGTGCATGTGAAACTTTTATAGCCTTGGACATGTTCGGTGCATAATAAAAACTGGTTAAGTGCGAGTAGGACTCGTGCCGTTAAGGTTCCGTACATAACTTTTAAAACACAAACTTATTGCACAAGCAGTTAAATAGGTCTAATTCGAAACTTTCGATCTATTAAACTCTTTCTGTTTAAAGGGCCTAGTTAAATTGGTCCGTTATTTCCTTTTAAATCATAATTTTCAGATTATTTTCCTAGACGTGTGCTGTGAGATATGTGCTCTAACATTTAACGGAATTTTAAGTTTCCGAGTCAACTGAAAGCGCCCTGTAGGTTTTCCCTCATGGTGAGTCAATTTGTATAAAATTGATCACGTGCCTATTTAAGGACCTCATTTATCTTATTTAGTTTACACTTTCATTTATTTAAACCATTGGTTGAAGATTCCAATATTTTGGAAAATGCCGTTAAGGCGAAACTAGTCGGAAATATAAATATTTTTAGCGACAGAAGTGGTATTTAATTTAAAAGAACATTAGCAACATTTTAACCGAGTTTATTACAAATAATAATTTTACAGAATAACCGAAATACGAAAACAATCAACCAAACGAACAATAATCAAAGAAGTTCGTAACACAAACAATGACCTTGCCTATACGAAAGACCACCGACAAATAACACGTCAAACCACATGGCATTGCTTTTATACTTTCGCGTGAGAAAAATAGGCTGATGTAGCTTGATGAGCAATTGGTGGGGGTAAAATATATTTTTTTATTATTTTTTTTAAATAAATTTCTTTAATCCTAATAATATAATAATATTGTGAAACAGTAAAAGTGTTTTCTTCAACCATGATTATGTTTCACCAAGTGCCGACAATCGCAAGTATTAACTTTATTTAAACCATTATATAACTTGCATATTGTGTAGAACCTAACACTGACGCTTATTTTCATGTTGCTGACCTAAATTATAATATTTATTTGTTTGTAGTATTATCATTTTGCGAAATTTTCTACAATTTTACTTTAGACTGTATAAACATAATTGTTTCAAGGTCAGAAATAGGCGTTCATTCATAAAAGCCTTCTTGGTTGAAATAACAAAGAAATACATGTATTGTATTGAAATAGGGATTAGGGGGTTGGAAGTCCAAACTTTCCTAAAAATATGTTCGGAGTTATGTTTCTATAGTATTTAAATTTTGTTACTGAAATAAATAAGCCTATTAATAATAATTAATTATTATAATTTTATTAGCCTTGTTAAAATAAAAAGGGTTAGTTTTTGAAGTGGGCCTGGATGACCAAATCCGAAACTATAGGGAATAGCGAAAAATGCTTTGCTGAAAAAGCCGATTTTGATGAAAACTAAAACTGCATTAAAAAAACCGGACAAGTGCGAGTCGGACTCGCCCACCGAGAGTTCCGTTAAAGACTATATTTCTTATGATTTTATTACGAATGTAATGTTTTCAGATTTTTCCTTATACTTGTTGTATAAGACGGTCAGCGGAAAATACCCTATAATCTTTGATTACCTTGAGAGTGTCAAAATATACGTTTTTTGGGCCATAAACGGCCTTATCATTTTTTTACTTTAACCTAGAAGTTTGACTTTTTCACAGCTTCAAGAGAGTGTAGATTTGAGTATATGGTTTTTATTTCAGTTCGATACCTCCACGCGTTCCTGAGATAAAGGGTCTTGACAGACAGATGGACGGACGAACGGACGAACAGACAGACAGACAAAAAATTGAGCAAAAAGGTTTTTTGGATGGGGACCTCCCCTATGTTTTTTTTTTTTTTATTATATTTGCGTAGATATGGTAACACATGTTCTGTTAAAATTGGCTACCTATTACAGAAGAAGCTATCTATAGGTATAGACCTAGATGACGGACGAACGGATAACAAGACAGACATACAGCGCAGGTTAGTAATAGAGTCCCGTTAGCACTCTTCGGATACTGAACCCTAAAAATAGCGGTAGCTCAATTGGTAGGACGCCGGATTCTCAGTCTAGAGACCCAAGTTCGAATCTTGCTCTGCATGCACCAATATGTTTTTACAGAATGTATGTGCATAGTATTTATATACTTACTTCTTGCTGACGGTAAAAGAAAACACTGTAAGATAAACCTGCATGCATTAAAAAAGTGTTTGTGTTAAAGTACGATGATGATAATAAGGCAGGCACACACATAATCACGTTGCGACTTAAAAATGGTTGGTGAAAAGAGCGAAAAGAATGTTGAATGTTATTGTGACAGAAACGTGAAACCAACTCTTCAAGGATATATGTCGTGACATTTGTTTTTCAGGGTCCCAGACCCGAAATTTAAAAAACGGAACCCTTTTACGGTCATTTTATTGTCCGTCTTACCCTTTTTCTCGAGTCTCGTTAAAGATATAAAGCTCAAACTTACATCTTTTACAGAGATCTGCGTTCCCATGGTACTGTCGAAAATCAGGCCTTTAATTCAAAGCAAAAAAGTTATTGTCTTTTACGTAAACAAATTCATACAAATGGCTCACCATGAAAACCTATAGGGCATTTCCAGAGTTGACTTAGAAACCTGTCATCCGGTCCACAAGTAGATCTTAAGGCACAGGAAAAAATCGGAAAAATTGCAATTTTTTTTTATTTAAGAGGATTTTAAAAACTGACATAACTAGACTCCTTGGATACATAGAGTTCAGTGTCTAGTTGATCATCATAACTGCACAGGGAATAAGTTTGTGTTTTAAACGGTATGTACGGAACCCTACGGGCACGAGTTCTACTCGCACTTGACCATTTTTACGAGTATCACCTCTCACATCGTCATCTTTGATCACTTGGGTTATCGAGAATAAAACATTTTAATAAACATACCTACTTTAATTTCAGGCAATTTACTCGGTTCGTATTTTTCATGGAAGCCCCATTCCTTTTGTATGCCCCACATAAAATAAAAGTTTATTATCAGTTGTTAGGAGAACCGTCTAGCTCTTCTTTATAAGCTGAGCTTTACTGAAATAATACCAAAACGTACTTAATTTCCTACGAGGAGACATGCCCGGCAAC
The DNA here is from genome assembly GCA_910592155.1 of Ypsolopha scabrella. Lineage (NCBI taxonomy): Eukaryota > Metazoa > Arthropoda > Insecta > Lepidoptera > Ypsolophidae > Ypsolopha > Ypsolopha scabrella. The sequence goes on along the minus strand of OU342964.1, from coordinate 19,303,542 downwards.
ATAGCTCATTCAATTATTGTATAGATGGAAATACAAAAGAGCTAGTCTAGTTTGATCTTCAGAAGCCTCTTAGCTTCCCCTTCGCGGCCTGTGTTCCGAAAAGGCGGGAGGGGCAGGGTTGTCCAGTTTATAAAATCCATGTGAGTACAACGAATTTCGGGAGGTCAGCTAAGCAATAAGTGCTGGCAGATGTGGGTTACTACGATTCCCTTACAACGGACGCAAAATGAAGTTTTTTTGAGTAAAATTTGTCGTTCGAAGCTGATGTCACATGTTTCGTGTTTTATTTCGTTTTTACTCGAGAACACAGAATAGGTAGGTACCACCAATTGCTCTCAAAGGCTCTATTTTGGAAAAGTTTTTCTCTAGTTACTTAAAACAAAACGAATGTTGAAACCATAATCACACATTGTAAACACAATTGAAGCAGGAAATATAAATGGAAAATACTTATTCGTAGATTTTACGATAGAAACGTATCGTTAAAAGCGATAAAAGCGCCCATACAAAATCAACATGAAATATGAATAAGCTTCAGATAGATTAGACACAACTTGCACGTATAAATTCAAAAGCAAATGCCAAGTATTTAGGTATTATATTTTCAACATTTTGTTTTGGCTTAAACCTAATGAGGCAAGCCATAGTAACACAGTTTTCTTTGTTTTATTTGAAACGTTTATTTAAGTTTTCTGTGACGAAACGTAACCTAATTTTTATGGGAACGAAACACTTGTATGCTTAATACTCGATTGGTAGGGGAAATTCTTTTAAAATACTGATAGTGTCCTTAGAAAAAAATATATACAAAATATCTTACTACCTAACCAATATTTGAGAAAACGATTTTGCCTTGGTCAGTGGGTTTCAGAGGTGTTCCCAAGTGTGCAAGTCAGAGTCCACACCTAGTACACCCGTTTTTCTCTGACGATTATTACGTCGTAATCGTATTAGGTCAGCCCTATCGTCGTATTTCAGACACAAATGGCTTAACTTAAGGCGGAATATTTCGTATTAGTTCATGGCATAAAAGTCTGTTTTTAAAAAAGGATTTTTATTTATTATTTATTTAACTCATTGTATTTAGACAGGACCGATTGGTCCAAGATGCTATTGTTCTTCAATTATTTTGCGAAATATAAAGGAACCACAAAAAATAATAGAATATGAGTGAAAAAAAATACTACGGCAGCCAGTTCATGTACCAGAGCGTCATCGTGCGAGTCGCGGAGTACATCGCTCGGCAGCGGAAATAATGACTCCCGCTCTGTAATTGGGATTGGTGCAGAGCATGGACGGTGATCCTGCTACCTGTACTATCTTCAACCCTATGCCATTGTGATTAGGTTGACTTTAGGATGCGTTTCAACTTTTACCGTGATGCGTCTACTTATATGATTTTCTATGATGCGCTTTAACTGGTAGAATTATTTTTATTATGAATTAATTTTGACTTAATTATGTAGAAAATATTTTGTTCCAGTTTATTAAAGAACAAACAGAAAATAGAAGGAAAACATCTCATCTAAACTCAAATATTACAAACGCTATCCAAATCGCTGCCAACGCTGGTAAGGGTGAACAAAAGACTAGTGGCGTTGCATTGCCACAATGGATGGCCATGCTTATTCTTTGACCAAAAATAGGTCTCTGACAATGAAAATAATTCAGAGAAAGAAAGACGGTATACCCCCGGCAGAATCCCAGTAGCCGGGCTTCGGTTCAGAGCCACAAGAAAAGAAACCGGCGCGAACGATACGAGCAGTACCGCCTTCTGCATCTTATTATATGAGGCGTATAGCATCCACCCACATTGTCCCAGTTTTTTTGTCCGCGAATGGGTTAATACCAACTAGCCCCGAAACAAACCTGAGGCGGTTGATATTTCACTTATCCCATTAACCTATAACCGTATTAACCCATTCGCGGACAAAAAAAACTGGGACAATGTGGGTGGATGCTATACGCCTCATATAATAAGCCTTATAACTATCTTAAACTAGATTACACGAAAAAAAATGAAAATTCCAATAATGTAATAAAAACAATGTGGAGTGTCATAAATGAACGCACCAACAAAAAAACCACGAAAGAAAAAAAAAATTCAACTTGAAATAAATAATACTCTCACCTTGGAACCTAAACAAATAGTAAATGCTTTCAATAATTGTTTTGCATCTGTAGGTGATGAAAGAAAAGTTGGGCCTGTACCACGCGGTTGCCCCGTGATAAACCCAGCCGAAAACACTATGTTCCTCTACCCAGTAGAGCATCGCGAAGTGTTTTCATACAAAAAAATCTAAAAAGTAAAAAAAGGTCACAGCATAGATGAGTTACCACCTTACCTTTTTAAACAATACGCAGAAGAGTTGACGCTACCATTTTACGTTATGACAAATCAATCCTTTAACGAAGGCATCTTCCCAGTTTTTATAAAAATAGCCTTAATAAAACGTAAACACAAAAAAGGCTCTAAAACAGAAACTGCAGATCACCGTCCCATTGCTCTTCTACCAACAGCTTCAAAAATCTTTGAGACAGCAATGTACAAACGTGTTTACAGTTTTTTTGAAAAATATAACCTTCTTGACGAATGCCAAAACGATGATATGCATTTATTTTCATCGATGATATGCATGGCTTAGTTATGGCATTATCCTGTAGGGAAACAGCACTAATGCTTCAACCGTTGTCTTCCTTATATCAGATATATATTTACTAACTACTAGCTAATTTGCAACAATTTTAAATATTTTAATGTAGTATAATAATTCATCCTATCAACTCACTGTAAACACAACCCTACATAACATTGCATTGTTAGTGAAGCTAATCACTTTTTAAGGATTACCCACATATTTTTATTTGTTACGCGATTAAAGCGTTCGCTGTTATAAATTGTAACTGTGATAATTTATTGTTTCTCATGTAAGTGAATTTTATTCTTTTTGAGAAAATAAATATCTTAAACCTATAATAATAATAAGCTGCTTAAAGTAATATCTTTAGTAACGATAAATCTATAGTAATAAAGTGCCGTCCTCTCATATTGCTGTGCCTGGACAAGGTCCATAATGATCTAATAATTTTAATGTTTCCACCTGTGTATATACATTATAGAATGCAATAAAAATATATGAATATGTCGGCTATCTCGTGAGCAGGTACTTATTTCTTCCTCTTCTCGGTTTCGGCTTTTAGGAGGCTCTCATCGTGCAGAATTGTGATATCCAATACGATGTTCTGTTAATTCAAGAGACTAGTTCTATCCGTGATGAGTAGTGATGACAGACTGGTCCCAGTAAAGCTTGGTGCAGTCTTTTCTGAGAACGGAACGGAACCCTCTGATCTATATACAAGGCCATACTTGTGGGCGAGTTCCTAAAAAAGATTTTTGTCCTTTGGTTTTGCCTATGTAGATATTCAGTGTTAGTAACAGTGGAAGAAGCAGAAGTATCGAAGTGTATTTGGGTACATGCCCGGCATATCCCATCCTTCATCCGTCCGTCATCCGTCAGCCTGTTTCGTCCACTGCTGGACATAGGCCTTTCCAGGATTTCGCCACTCTTGGCGGTCTTCCTGGAAGAAATGCCCATACTCACACACGCTGGGCAGGCGGGTTGGTGAGCGCGGTGCCGAAACCCTTGCACCAGTGACGCCGCTGCCCGTCACCAGTATATTTTATATAAAGCCCGGCAATTGGGGATGGATATATCGCCATCCATCGGGCCCAGGCAATGGTGGGCCACCTGGCTTTGCCTGAGAGCTGTTCTCTTACGCTTTCCCCGAATAACTTCGGGAGGATTTGCGAGTAAGATGGTGGTACCTCCACAGTCGAGCCCGGCATAAGCTCTTCCACCTTTTTTTTCAAGTGATCCCTAAAAAAACCTCTTGTCCAATTCCGTAGCTACCCCCGTCAGCAGAGTAGACGACAGATCTTCACCTACTACGATCCTGACACACATCATTTGCTTCCTCTAAATATTAGCAGCGCTTTTTCAGCTCGACCTGTTGGTGGCACTATTGAATGTGCGTGTCTCCACAAGACTAATGTCACATATCAATGTTATGTCAATATTACAGAGCTATTTTTCACTATCACATTATAAGATGAAATCGTGAAGAGAAGAATTTACACAAGACTTATAAGGAATACCGTATTTCACCACACAATAAACTCCGCGTTCCGAATCCACATGCCTCAAGCGGAGCTCGTGTATAACGGTTTAAATTAACGAAGGAAATTCTAGAATCTGTTGCTAGTGGAACGCTCGTCCGGCGAAGCATGCCCTCGCTGAAGATCAGAGGGTTCCGTACTCAGGAAATAATGACGTCCGGTGAGCAGCAACTTGTAATTGAAACAGACCGCTCCTGTTGGATAACTGAATTCGAATGTGATTTGCTGTGAGGAAATGAAATTATGCGCTGTTCTGAATTATGGATGGCCGAAAACGAGTTATGCCCATTTTATTACAGTGACTGCCCTTTAATTACTGAGTGAAATGGCTTTATTGGAAACAAAATTGTGGCAGCTTAGATTCTGGTAATTCAAAACAAGCACTGAGAGAAGCAGTGCGTCAATTAGGCAGATTGTAAATTTTATAATAACTTTCTTTTAAAGGTTTATTATTATCTTTGTATTTTAATACTCGTAGATATAATACATACCTAACACGCAAACGAACAAAAATGGTAGTAAAAATAACGTGTAGGCTTCAAACAAACGCTCGAGGAAATTGCAAATCCCTTTCCGCTCGATATAATAATGTACTGAATATATAAAGTTCTACAAATCAAGCTGGAAAAAAATAAGAGGTGTCTACATCTACACTTAGAAAAGAAAACCTGGAATATGGCTGACTGACTGATCTATCAACGCCTACACGAAACGGCTGGCCTGAACATGAAATTTGGACTGAAGGTTCTTTGTATGACAAAAAGATCCGCTAAGAAGGAATTTAGGGAAATTTTCACAGGATCGAGACAAAGAGGATCCACGTGAGCATTGCTCGGGGCGTCCGTATGTACGAATATAATTTGATGACGTCACTTATTTTTTTAAAGAAAAGACAGAGATTTCCTTGACGAGGACGGTGTGAATGTTCCTCGACACTGATTCTTGATTACTTCACTGCAAATAATTAAGTTATAAGGCAAAAAAGACAAATATATAAAGTTTTCATTACCAAAATGTTATCCAAATACATAGATGTTCAATCACTTTAGCTGGAGTTCGTTAACGAAATAAAGTTTTTAGTATTTTTAAGACTATGGACTATAAGATTTTTGTTTTCAGTGGGGTCCAGGTAGCAACTTATTAAAAATATATATATAAAAACGGATAAACATATGTAAAAAAGTACGTCGTTGTATAATTACATCAGTGAAATTACAGATATTTGTAATCGGGATAACGGCATAAACTTACTTAAAAATCTGTCTATTCAAGGCACAGGTCGAGCTTTCGATGATAATTTGACTCATCATCGACAGGATTCACTCGAGTGTCGCGCATTGACGTTCTTCTAACCATTAGCTTCATCGAAAGCTTAATTTGTGCCTTGTCCCTTTTAATGCTTACTATCACTTAAGCAATAGGTCGCAGTCCAGATCTTGGCTTGGATCCATCTTACAGATTAAACACACCGGATAATGAAATGTGTCGTTTCTATCCTTTGTCTATACTATTTACCAATAGTTTCGGTCAAGAACCTTTTTAATCTGCTATTATTGTTCCACGTTTGGATTGGGAATGATGTGCGATCGTCAACTTTACGCGAATGTATGAAATGACTGTTACCAAAGGTAGGATGTGCAAAAACACGTAAAAACTTTTCCAGTACTGCGAAATTATAATGTGAACAAAATGTAACATTTTACCAAAATAATATTTGGTGGAATTATAATAAAGGGATATTCTTTAAAAAAATTGTCAGTTCGCCATTTGTTTTGATGATCAATCACTCATAGGTTCATCGACTTCATCATAAATGCCGAATAGTGATAGATTTGTCAAATAAGTTTAAAGATTTCATTTATAAAACAGTTGAAAATACGTCGCACAAGACACGTCGACAAGAGATCGCAGGTTCGAATCCTGGCCCGAGGATTTTGTTTAAATTCTTGTCTTTACATTTGTTTCTAATTTATCTTCTCTGGTTTGTAATGCACTCTAATAATAATATTTACAGTTTAAAATAGATTCAGCAAACAGTTCAGACAACTAAATCAGCGATAATTTAATTTTATGGAGAAGCAATATTATTGATCAATAAATTTTTATAAACATCAATAAGTACATAAAACACAAAAATTTGATAATTATTTCACTTGATAGGCTTAAGTACTTAAGTAATCAATTCATTTGTACTATTATGCAAACGGTACTTTTGAAACCCAATCCAATCGTGGAACAATAATAACATACACCACAGAACATTAAAATGTGACATACACAGACACAGCTCATTTAAAACACCACGCGAATGTGACGTCAAAGAATATATTATGAATCTTTCTAAAATCGCCCTATGTACACAATGAGTCTTATTGCTTTTGAGTCATAACGCGGATAATAAATAAGTGTTTACCGTTTTTGACCCTTTAAAGTTAATACCAAAGTTTGTATCAAACAACATACATACATGACAGTAGATTCTAATACATTCATAATTTATTCCATATAACAAAGACAGGCACGCGTGGCGTTCTCTAACAACTTTACCCGAGCTTTTTGTAAATTCCGAACATCCGCCTAATTTGTAAGGATCGTGTGTTGCCGGCCATAACTTTACCTGGTATTTAATATTTTGCAAGCGACACATTATAATTAGGAGCAGGTGAGACACGAAAAGGGAACTTGTTATTACTGATTTCTTGAGATCATGCTACAGACGAAAGTCAAAATTATTTTTAAGTACCTATTTGATGTTTTTTTATTTTTTTTACCGTGATAGTTACTTGAAAAGAAGTCCATTAAACCACCGGATTTAATTAATTTTATTACAAAAACATAAATAGGTACCTCGCAAAATCTAGATAATGCTAGAACCCATCTAATAAAATAAGTTTAAGTTCCGTTTATGATTCCTATTCGTGAAACTGGAAGAAAAAGTGCGTTTGAAGTTTTCAATAGTTAATCAATAATTATAATATATATTATTAATATTTAATATATTATTTCTATCGAGGAAAATTCATCCAAAAACAAAACCTTAGACTATATAGTCATAATACATATATTAGCAAAATTGTACTAAAATTTTCTGTGTTTCATAAAATGCACAAAAAATCATCTGTATTTTATTTACATAGCCTCTTAATTCGGAGATCACGGGTTTAATTCCTGTAGTATCACATTTGTGTTCAGTTCGCGTGGCTTTGAGTTCATATTTGTGCCCGGAGTACGGCGATAGGGCTTACCACCCATCGCGCTTAGACGTAAAACGAATGTACACTGTGACGTGCATTTCGTGATCCACACTCTGACACCCCCTCGGGAATTCGTGTCGTGATGGTGACCATGTCACGGCTAATGGTAGATTTTATGATAAACTTAAAATTAGCCGGCTAATATTAAGTTAAATTTGCTAGCTTAGTTTACCTATATATTTAGCCACCTGAACTTAAGAATAACAGCTACATAACGAATAAAAATGTGAAAACAAATACGGAAAGATGAAATGACACAGTAATAAGTCAACAAAAATTCAATAATAGGTGGGACCGACAAAAATAATTTTTGAATTCTGTTGAAACTTGGAGTTTCGCCTCGCTTGGCTCCCAAATTTATTTACATGTAAACTTAACACGCTCCTTATGGTTTTGATCATTAGCTAAAGCTGAAAGCTAAACTTAAGGTTAACCAGCTAATCTTAAGGTTATCATTAAACCTAACATTAGCCGTAACATACATAGTTTATTATAATTACCCTATTAGAAATCAATATTCTTTGACATCTTTGAAACCAGGAATCAGATTTCAGTTTTAAGAAATCCGAGTCTCAGCTTCAGAGACAATAATGGTTTTTGTTTTCTAAATAAACTTTAAAATAAAACCAAGTTAAGCCGTTCTTTATCTCATTTCTTTTGGTAAGAGTATCTCTGTCTACGCCGAGGAATGCCTTTATCAACGATCCTCTGCAGTTTAGAGTTCTTGTAAACTTTGTCAGGTTATTCTTGAGAAAAATTGTACTTTGTTTGATTCAGTGCCATTTTTCAGTAGGAATATAAACTGATTTTGTTGCAAACTGAAATTGAGAAAGTATACTCACAGTTATGGAAGTTTTGTAAAGGCAGTGCCTCTATATTGCATTCCTTTTCAGCGAAGGTAGTTGAGACAAAGAAAAGTTTCAGGATTTTGTGCAGCTTCGACAAAATACTCGTTATATTTATTAGAAATGGGAAAAAATATCTACGATGTTTCTTATACAAAATAAGTGGTTAAAAAGTTTAGTATTTGAACAAATCTCGTTTAGTTTAGTTTAACTGCATGAAGCATCCCTGAAGATCGGCGTTAGGATAAACATGTCCAAGACGATGATTTTGACTAGCAATTCTACCAACCTACCCAACATCAAGTGTACGCAACTAACTCTATCATAGAGGTGGTAGAAGAGTACATCTATCTTTGGCATTGTTTATCCTTTGGCGGTGAATCTCAGTTAAAGGAGATCGCAAGACGAATTCAGCGAGGATGGGCTTCCTTTAGAAACTGGAAGATGACTTCAAACCAAAAATCCCGAAATGTTTGAGACATGTAAGATATATAACCAGTGTGTCCTGCCTATCCTTACTTATGGTGCCAAAATATGGACGCTGACCAAAGCTCACATCCACACAATAAAAGTAGCACGGAGGACAATGAACCGTGCCATGCTAGGCATCACTCTTCTGGATCGTGTACAGAACGTCGAGATGCGACTACGAACTAAAACGTTAACTAATATGGGAGAAAATCTGGATAGACGGGAAGATGGACGGTGGACTAGGGCAGTAACAGAGTGGCGTAGACCGATGGCCCGCGACGGCGAGACGATATCGTCAGGCTGTTGGTGGGCAATGGATTGGGCAACCGACGAAAGTGGCCTGGAGAAGAAGAGGCTTTGGCTCAACAGTGAGTGGATGCGAGCTGATTGATGATGATTATTATTTATTATTAATCATTATTATTTACCAATTAGTATTAAGCTCTCCTTTGTACACTAATTGTATTTTGTGCACTAAAGAATTTCATTATTATAATAATTTATATTTAACCTAATACTTACATACCTTTTTCGTGAAATCACAAATTTACTTGTATAGTATTTCTTTTTCATAAAACTAAACTACATAATGAACTTAAAGCTTCAGCAGTCAAGTTGTTCTGAATGCAGTCGTGCTTACATAATTGGCTTATTCAGACGAGCTTCAAACTTATTACAAGTTGTAAATTGTAAATTCCATAAAGTTAGATCATCCCAGGCAGATATGTACCTGACATGACACGATTCACTTGCCTTCCCCCCCCCCCCCCCTCCCAATCCGCATTACAAAGGATTACAAATGATTGATGTGTGTGTTTGTATCATGTTTGTATTTTGTTGCTATTGGTAATAACGAGAAAGGTGCGTGATTTCAACATACCGAACAAAAGTTAAATTTAAATGCGAAACTTATTTTAAAAGCAAATTATTTTAGACGAAATCGTTACTGCATACACTTAATATACAGGATGACTTTTAACCTAACCCCGATAATTTAGTATTTTGTAGAAGAATAAAAACTGGTTATATCAAAATCATATTCATAATTATTCTTTTAAGTTGGAGCCCTTTAAAGATTTTCGTAAAATTCCAAAAAATCATAGATAATTAGATCGCGGAAAGTTGTTTTATTATTGATCCCACTATTTTGGACTATTTTCAAGTTTTTCCGTATGGGAATGGCTAGGATAACCATACATTTTATTACCAAGTAACATTTCTTAATAATATTTTGACTTTTGACAGTTGTTTTTTCATTTAAAATGTGTTCTACTAACGTTTCTTAAAAATCTCTAAAATTATTGGGGTTTGTTTGAAAGTCACTCTGTATAAGCAATACAAATATAATAATAACTAGCACAAAAAATATATAACATCAAAATATGCCATCATACATATCATACATATGATGAAAACTATTACGTAAAAATATGGAAATTAAGGTGGTAAAGCAAAATCTCGGTGAAAAATGCACATCATTATATTGTTTTCTTTACTTTTTAATAAAAAGTGTGCAAAAATTTCGTTTTAAAGAAATTTTCAGAAATTTATTAGTAATTATTAAGCTTTCACATTAAAATTTTATGATTTACATTTTGATTGCATTAGATTAAGAAACTTAAAAGCGTATTTATCGTTGTAATCGAATGTAATCAAAATGTAAGGAATAAAATAACATAATTTTAATGCGAGAACCCTATTATTAGTAATCAATTTCCACTAATTGCTTTAAAACGCAATTTTTGCGCCGAGATTCGGTTTTACCACCTTAATAATAACAATGTCAGAACAACCATTTGTTTGAAAAATAATTGATAATCATACCTTATTCTTAAAATTCCTATTTGAGCAAAAATACCAAAGTTAATTAATTTGACTGACCTAACGGAAACCCATTTTATATCAACTTGATAAAGCCGATTCTGAAGGCTTTAATTTAAGTTTTAGTGCTTTCAAAACTAAATTTTCTTCAATCCAAAACAGTTCCATAAGCATAACATAAGAAAAAAAAAATTTTTTTGCAGCACTAAATCTAAAATTAAAGTTTTCAGAATCGACTTCATGATATGCAGTTTTTTATAAAGCTCATTTTGTCTTATTAGCATAGCAAACGTTTACGAAAACGGTATTTTTTTCCATAAGTGTAAAACGTAGACGAAGTGGTGTGCAAAAGCTAGTACACCATAAAATGTCCTCGTAAAATTTGTCACAATCAAAATCGAGTTCGAGTCTACCTTTTATACTCCATAAAATACTTTTCTAATAAAGCTAGAATCTTTGTTGTTTTACGCCTCTTTGGTAGTTAAAATTAACGTGTCGTGTATAAATGCCTTGCTAATGTTTTTAATACCCAATAAAAATCCGTATCCATGTATAAAACTGACCTAATACATTAAATTAATTATATATCAGAAATATTGTTCGTTAAAATAAATCTCTGTAACTAATTAACGCATTACGTTGAAACTTATACTGCGGGATAACTAAAATAAATACATAAGTATAATATCGTACATACAATTACTTAGAAAAATATGTATACAAATACAAATACTACAAACCAAACAAACAATACAAATAATAATAACCATAATATAATACAAATTAATAATATAGCACGTAAACCTTATAGTAAATAAATATTATTAGTAGCAGGGACAAACATTTATGAAGAAAGAAAATTATCCCTGGGTAGTCTTTTGAAGACAAGCAACAATGAAGCACGTTTAATAGCAATAGGCAAGTCATTCTCCGATATAATAAGCTTAACAGCAAAAGAGTAACAGCATAAAAATTTCATCAGTAGTGTGGTGAAGTTGCTAAAAGCAAATTTCCGAAGGAGCGTAGAGAACAGTCATGAGTAGAGTGCAATAAATTAAAGCAAGTTTTAAGATATTATGGAATTGAAGTAGGTATTGACGATGAACAAAGTTAGATAGGAATCGAAGTATGGATAAGGGGCCGTACTAAAAAAATAGATTGGTTTCGATTTCTTAGGAAAGGGAGTGATCTGTGCATGTGGGATAGTAGGAAAGATACCAGAAGAAACGGATTTATTAAATATACTGGTTATTGTGGGAGCTATAATGTGTAGGATAGGGATAATCATATTGCTATACTTGTTATTTTGTTAACTGATAACTCTGTAACCAACTCACGGACCGGCATTAAACTTTTTCAGCGTGCAATCTCTAATACAACTTATTAAATAATAGTAAATACTATAAACTCTACATAAAAATCATTTTTTGGCCTTGACTAGAGGATGCCCGTGACTGGGATCAGATGCGTGGATTAGGTGATATAAACAGCCCACTGTACCCGTTGGGAACGCATTTTATACACAGGTTGAAAATTAACCCCTTACTTTATTGAAATCTATGAATCAGAATCACAAATAGAACACAGAACCGTACTTTTTAATCTTTTTTTTATTGGTTCTCAAATTTCGAATGAATGGCCAGTCTACGCCAATCTAATTGTCTGACAATAGACCGTACATATTCCCGGTGGTAAATAATGCACTAGAGCCTAGTGACTAGGCTATGTACACATAGGTTTCGTAGAGCGAGCGTCGTCTCTGTCACCAGAGTATTAAGTGCTTCTTTTGACCGTCGATTGGTATCTTTTTCTTCATTATTAATCGTTGACAAAATTAACAAAACATATATTTTTTATTTCGAATATAAAATAGTTTCCTTCGATATAACTAGAAGGTTCATTTTCAACCTGTATAAGTTTCAAAACTCAGATGGTAGTTAATACTTTAAAGTAAAGTTGTTTTATGTCGCCTTGATGTTCCCATGGATGAGTATAATTAATGTTATTTAATATTTTAGGGTTCCGTACCCACGTTGTGTGGTGGTACGAAACACTCGCACTTGGCCGGTTTTTAAGTTCACGGAGTCGGGGAACAGAAGTACTTAATTTGTGACATAGCAGGCGTGAAATAAAAAGTTTTGTATGATGAAGCGCAAGAATGAGCAAAAATATATAACGAATGGAGACAAAAACGGGAATACTTACTCTTGGTTGATTAAAGATAAATTAATATAAAAACTTTCAAAAAACTTTCGTTGTAACACTTTCGAGTAGGATAGGAACAATAAAAAATTACGCTGATTTAAATAAAAAAAACAAAATAAAACATTACATTGAACAGTCGAAGGTAAGATATTTGAGAGCTTTTACTAATTTTAATGTATTAAAAACATAAATCATTTGTAGAGTTTCAGAGTGATAAAATATTTCCAAGCAAATGTCCAGTACTCCAGGATATAGCAAAAGCAGATCTTTATTTGCGCCGCTTTTGCCGAACCATATTCTTTTAGCCAAATACATTTTTGTGCATTGGATTAGTTAAGAGCATTATTAGTAGTAAAATGTTTCATGACAAAAGTTTGCAAAAGATTTTGCCTGTTAACATAATAAATTAGTTACACCATATATTTTAAATTAATATTTTGTTTCGTTTTTGTTTCGCATTTAAATCATTTAAATAATCTGAATAATCCAAATAATTTGGATAAGACATAAGACATCAGACATTTTTATTCATAATTGAGGTTACACGTCAAGAAATCGACAACATTTCATTTTAGTTAACCATTTGTTTTTAATATCTATACTGAAAGGCTGCGTAAAAAAGAAGCTTATGTATTTTTTATTTTGTTTCATTTTACGTTTTTCCTGCATAATTTAATGTTTTATTATTCACTCATTCTAAAAGGACGTAAGTTGCATCTGAGGATTTCAAAAGTCGATGTTCATTGCCAATCGATTACTAAAAAAAAGCTTGGCATGTTTATGTCTACTGTCACATGATATGACAGTTCTTTTTTTTTAAACAAAATGTGCTTAGGAGCAAAGGTAATTGTTTTTAAAATCCTGTGCTTACCATACTTTTAGTTTTTTTGAAAATATCCTTTCATTAATCACGATTTAATTCTGAAAAAAAAAATATGATGCTCAGAAAGCCCATCTTTCGAAATGGTTTTTAGTTTTGCACCAATTATTAATTTGTAATTTTGTCGATTGTTCAGCTACAAAAGTAGTCTTAAGAAATAATAATAAAATTAATGATAACAATAAAATAATTATTTCATGTTAAGTAAATGTAAAATTAAACCATGTCAAAAATCAAATTATTTGAAGAAACATTATAAATTTCAAAGGGTAATTAATTAATTACTGATTTAAAATGTCAAAGAATTCTAATAAGTCTAATTACAAAAAAAAAGAAAAACATTATTTTTTAGCAATTATTCTACACTATAGAACGTCATATATCAATAATCATTCAAACGCGGGTTTGTATTTCACAGTTCACACCCGGAACACCTCTCACACTCCCTCGGGGATTCATGTCGTGACGGTATATATATTTATTTTTTTAAATAATTTAATCAAATAAACAAAAAAATATCAGAGTCTAATTTTGGTATACTCTCCTTTTCTTTATGTATTTTTTTGCACCGGAAGCAAATTTATTTGTTAGATCATATTGTATATTCGTAAACGGTAATACTGGATTATTCAATTCAATTCAATTCAATATATTTATTTCAGATAATAAAATCCATAAATTTTCTAAAACTAAACAAACACAATAAAGAAAAACAAATCTAAAGTAAATAATACTGATAATTTAGTCTGCCCTGTCATCACACGCTGAGCCTCAGAGCTATACGTCTATGGCATAATTAATGAAAAAGCGTCAAATCTTCAGTCACGCAAAATTTTGTTATATTTTTGAAATCGTCCCTAATGAAGCATATTTTCAAATAGATTATAAACTGCATTGATCCCTCTATACATTACGTGCAATAACTTGAAATTTTACGTGTTTGTAATGCTTCTAAGGAGATTTTGCACTTATCACTATTAATTATAATACATAATGTCACTATTATGATGACGTAAACTGCTTTTTAGAATTATAGCGTAAAGGCCAGCCCACTTCGTGATCGTACGAAACTATTCGGCTGTTTCTCAAAAAGCAGATATTTCGCAAAAAGGGAGATTAAAACGATTACGAAAGTCTTTCAACTAAAAGTCAAAAATTGGTGTGACGACGAGCGAAGTGAAGTGGTGCGAGGAGGAACTTGTTTTGTTCCAATGTAAATAAATTTGGGGAGCGGACCAACCCCCCCTAGTTCTAATTGAAAATAATTTCGTATCCGCGCGTGGCTAATAAAAAACGTAGATAGGAGGCTATACCTGCTGGTGTCCATGAAAGTCGAAATTAAGTGGCTGGTTTTAATCAGACGTTATAAAATAAGTTAAAAAAATAATCAAACTTTAGGTGTATGATATACTACAGAATATCTGAAATGTTGTGCCTTGATTCGATTACCAAACCTAGTATTTAAAAGGAATGTCCAGGTCCAATTAATTAATTATTCAAAGAAACAAATTGAAATATGTTCAAATTTTAGATATGACAAATGATTTCCCTTGATTATTTTTGAAGAATTCTAGTTATGATAATTGTAATTAATTATTTAGGTATATTTTAGCGCGTTCGCAACTTTATTCCCCGTCGAGCGACGGAGAGATCAATACGGGACGAGTCATGCGAGTAAGTGAGAAGCACGCACCCGGGGTCACCAGCAGTAATTGTCGAGTCCCGGATTCTAATCCCCGTTCAGAGCTCCTCACATCCAGATTTACTTTTTTTCTGCGTTTCTACACCAGAATGCCAATGATATAATGTTATCCTAGTATTAAAATCGCCCAGCAAGTGTTACATTTTGATCTAATCGTTATAATATTAAGGTTTGATAAATAAAATGATTCGCTTGTTATGTGCTCAGTTTTAAGCTGCTGATGTGACGTGATACTCTAACGTACCAACTTTAAGTAAATTTATTACTTGAAAACCATTATCATTATCACGGTCGACAATTATTCAGGAATATAAACGTCATGTCAGACAGGAATTAACTCTGTTAGCTCGTAAACATGTCCTGACGTTGATTTATTACATTAATTCCGCAATACCGAGCCATAATTATTTAGAATCAGCCGTTTTAATAAACTACGGACTGTCTCGTCGGATCGCTGGGTTGCGTTTGCGTTCCTATTGTTTTTTTGGGATTCCTCAATTGAAACAATCAAGAATCAAAAGATGCTTTACGGAACTGTTCGTGAATGAAAAGATTTTTCAAGTGATAATTTTACATCCAACATTATTTTAAAGTCTCTATTAGATTAGAACGCTCGCTTCGCGGGCTGCTGGAACGCATAATTTGTGAATTTTCGAGACTTTTATGTATTATACGAAAAAGTATTTGGTGCAGGTATTTTCTAGCTTTACATCTGAAAATAAAATATGTTTTCTTGCTATAGCAGTAATTTCAGAAGTAAAATTTAAGCCGCTTAGATAAAAAACGTATTTATCACTTAAAAAAGCATTATTTTCAAAAATAAAATCTATCGAGTGAAATATGACCAATTAGGTAACTGTCTTTAGAAAATAAAGATAAAGGTCTGAAAAAACATGTGTGTGAGTTTTACTTTGATGAGGTTAGTAGTTGACTCAGCATATTTAAGCAAAAAGCCTTGTTGTAGATGTAGAAGACCAAGCCTTAACATAGCACTAACACACTGGCATATAAGAATTTTTATGTTTTTTTTTTTTTTTTTTTTTTAATTTATTAACTTTACATTAAATATTTAAATGGACCAGTGATGCTGTAAGATCACATGTGATCTATCCCAGCATCACAATACGTTATACAGAGAAATTAGCCAATAACCAGTGTGCTAACTAAAGTACAAAAACTTTAACACCTATTTAATTTACTCAAATAAACCAACATAAGCAATAAAATTATACAATAACCACAAAATTGTGCAAACTAAGGTACAAAATCTTTACGTTTATTTAATTTACTCAAATAAACCAACCTATGCAATAAATTAGTATACAAAGAATTTAGCCAATAACTAGTGTGCTAACTAAGGTACTAAAAACTTAAGCACTTGTCACTCAAATAAACCAACTTAAGCAATAAATTATACAAAGAATTTAGCCAATATCCAGTGCGCTAACTAAGGTACAAAAACTTTAACACTTATTTAATTTACCTAAATAAACCACCTCACGCAATAAAGATCAAGAGCATTAAAATAGGTATAACCACGAATCAGCGCTGCTAGGTACTGAGCGTTTGACAGACGAAATCACGCAGGCTTTTTCTCTCTCTGTGTAACAGAAGGTTTTTCTGTCTTTGTGTAACCAAAGTAGCCAATATTGGTCTTCCTTCCGTGGCAACAAAATAATCATTGTGGCGCATAGCGAGCACACACAGAGAAAAATAAATAAATGAATAAAACGCAATCAGTCAATTATGCTACAATATACTTACCACAGAAACCGTGATGATATCGCTCACTTTAACTTTTTCATAACTACTATACAGTATTTGATTTTAGTTTTTTAGATTACAACTTTTCAATAAAGTATTCTTTTAAAACCTCTTTTATATTTTTGTCCTGAATTTTACTTTTGATGGTAATTGGTAGATTGTTTATAAGGCGTGGTATTAGGTACTGTGATGTTCTTTTTCCGTAATAATTATTATAAGCACTTGTGACCAATTTTTTACTTGTGACATTTCTCGTAGCAATGGGGTGTTCAACAAGATGTAGAATTTCCTTGCGGAAAAATTGTTCCATTAACAGATTCATACAAAATTTATCCTGAATTGGCACTATCTTACAATAGTTGAATACTGACCTACCCTCATCTTTCAGTTTGATATACTCTTTAGGTGGGACTATAGTTTTTAGCATACGTTTTTGCAAGTTTTTAATTGGATCTATATATGTTTTGAACGTTCTTCCGTAGCTACTCAGCCCATATGAGATTAAACTTTCAGCCAGAGCTTTGTACATAGTTATAAGAACAAAGTAAGGAATTTTATATCTAAGAAGGTAAAATTTTGCTAATATAGCCCTAAGCTTAGCACACACCTTTTCAATGTGCGGTTCCCAGTTAAGCCTTTCATCAATTAAAAGTCCTAGGTAAAGGTGACTTGATACTTGTTCGATTGGTTTACATTTGCAACTAGTCTGCTCAGTATGGAGACATACATGTTCATGAGCAATAATACGTGGTCTGTCATGGAACGTAAGTCGACCGGAATGTACGTGTATAAGCTTAGTTTTGGAGGCGTTCAGTACAAGACCAGCATCGTGTGACCACTTACAAACCATGTCAAAGTCTTCTTGTAATTTTTCCATAGCTATATTGACATCCTCGTTAGCAGACACAAGGCAAGTATCATCGGCATATTGGTATACCGTACAATGATTTATCACTTCGTTTAGATCATTAACGTAAACCAGATAATGAAGTGGTCCAAGGACCGAACCCTGAGCTGTACCCTCAGTGACTTTAACCCTTTCGCTAAATGCATTTCCTACTTTTACAGTATATGATCTATTCTCAAGGTAATTCCTACAACATTCAAGCAACGGACCTCTGATTCCACTATTGTCTAATTTGTGAACAAGTGTGTCATGACGAAGAGTATCGAAAGCCTTGCTATAATCAATGAAAACAAGAAGAACGTGCTTTTTGTTATTTAGTTGCGTATTAATATCATCTGTAAATCTAGAAAGTAGCTGTGTTGTACTTTTGTTTTGTTGGAATCCGATTTGATTTGTCGACAGTACTTTATATTCCTTATAGAAAGATTGAATTTCGCTACCTATATACTTCTCCATAATCTTATCAATGCTAGATAGTAGTGTAACTTGTCTATAGTTTCCTGTATCATTCTTTTTTCCCTTCTTATAAATTGGTCTGACAATACCACTTTTGAGTTCACTAGGATATAAACCTTGGTATACGCATTCATTAATGAGTTTCACAATAGCGTGTGTTATTTTATGACATATTAATTTAATTTCTGACATTCTTATGCCGTCGACCCCTGGCGCTTTATTAGATTGAAGAGATTTTATTATTTTATGGATCCTAGCATGTGTTGCTTTTTTAAATAGCATTGATTTGTCATTCTTAGTCTCATACTGGGCTACATTTAATAGAGTTTTCTTACACTCAGGAATAATTTCTTTTACACCGGATTGAAATTGCTTTGCAAATTGGTCAGCAATGTTCTTAGCACTATCTTTAAATGCCGTTAACACTGTGTCATCTAACGAATTCTTTTGCTTTCCCGTCAGACTGTTAAGTATATCCCAGAGTTTTTTTGGCTGATTCTTATTGATATTAATTTTGTTTTTGTAATAATTATTACGAGTATTTTCGATTAAGTTATGAATTTTATTTCTTTCCTTCTTATATTTTACCCACATAAATATAATATCTTTTTTACATTGTGAATACAGTTCGTCCCTATAGGCGCATGCTCTCACTATTCTATCATTGATCCATTCCTTTTTATTTCTTTTAGATTGTGTATTTTTTTTTGTGTATTTCGATTTTTCATAGCATTCTGTGATTTTAGATTTTATAATAGCATATATCTTATCAGGTTCATGTAAATTTTCTAGCTTGTCCCAGCTTATATTCATCAGTTCCGAATGAAGCACATTCCTTTTATATCTAGTTATGTAACTTGCAACACCCTGTATACTTGGAATTCCTGCAAATACAACTACAATCATTCTGTGGTCAGCTAGTACAGTACTGAGTGCTGCGGTATAAATTTCTTGTAAACAAGATCGCACAAAAATATGATCTAAGCAGCTTCTAGTCACAATATCTTTTTTTAATTCAATTCTGGTATAATCCGTAATTCCGCATACAAGGCCGAACTCGGACATTAGTCTTAGGTAGTGTTTTCGTATTAAATTATCAGTTTTCAGGTCAATGTTTATGTCACCTATAAGAATGAAGTCGCCTGCCAAACGCTGAGCAAGTAAGTGTTTAAATTCTTTAAGAAACAATCTTTTATTTCGTTCAGGCGGCCTATACACTGCACACAAAGTAATCTTATACTTATTAGTGCAATATAGTGTACCCAATAAGCATTCATAATTTAACGTTGTTGTTTTGGAGACAGTAAATGAGTATTTGTTTCTTATGTAAATAATGATTCCACCACCCTTACGGTTATTTCTCAAATTAGTATGCAATGTATAGCCGTCTAAAGGAAACATGGAGCTTATTTTCTCAGATATGTTTGCTTCAGTTATCACAATTATATCGATAGGACATGGACTCCCATCTAGAATCTGTTCTAATTTAGCAAAATTTTTAATCATTGACCTTATATTTATATGAATACATGTGAATTGAGGTTTTGTTTTAGGTAATCTTGAAACAAAGTGGAAAATTTCTTTACAGTTTTGAAGTTCTAACAAACTATCACAAGAAAAATCCATTCAAATTATAAGGAGAACTTATTATTATTTAGACACAGTAGGTAACTTTAATAATTTAAACTTACTGTTTACTCACTGAATTCTAGTATATTTTTTTCATTCCTTATAGTAAATACCTTTTCTTTTTCACATTTACGGGCCAAAACTTTTCCATCTTTGCACCATATGAATTTGAATGTGTTCTTCAACTCCTGTTTAGCCTTCCATAGCAATGACTTGTTGTATAGACTAAGAGCCTCCCTAACAAACACCTTTTCCTTAGCTAGATCCGTCTCTGCATCAGGTACAACATCGCCTACTAAAAACCTGGATGAGCGCGAAGCCGACAGCCATTGTGCTCGCATGTCCTCAGTCTTCATCTCTATTAGTATTGGACGTGGAGTTCCTTTGCGTCCATGCATACGCTTCATTGATTGAACTTCTGCGCTAACATTTAGTTTGTTTGCTATGATCTTAACGACTTCCTTAAGGTCCTCACCTTCCGAGTCTGGTATCCCGGCTACTTCAATATGTTTGCTTAACTTTTCCTGCTCCAGCTCCTGAATACGCTGTTCCAAAGTAGGGGCAGCTATAGCCGCAGGTAACCACGATCTAAAAGGGATTTGAGCTCTTTTAGTTATAGCAGCTATAATAATCATTACTGAAATTAATTTTATACTCCAATCAGTTTTTATAAAATTTATATAAAAAATATAATTTCACCTCCCATAATTTAATATTCATGAAATTACCATTAAAATAAATACATCCCCATGTAAATCATATGGTCACGATATCACAGAACTACGTAGGTACAAAAGATACTCTTCAAAGACACTCAAGTAAACAGTTATTCTCACAACGCGGTAATAAAGTTCAGTTCAACTCGCATAGCGCTGCGCGGAGCAGGCCGCTAATGTACTTGTAGTTGCAGCTTCTTGTAGCCTTGGCGCAGTGAAATAGGCCTGACCATGACCATATAAAAATTCCTGCCACAAATAAGGAGTGCTCGTTGTATTTTAATAAGATAGTGCAAATGTGTATATAAAGAGGCACATATTATAATATATATAATAAATAACTTTATTTGTTCTTAATACACAATAATACTTAGAGAAAGTTCATTGTCCCCTAACCTACGTATTCGTGTATTGTAGGGTCACAGACTTATCCTTACAGTAACTAAAGCAGCGACAATATCATAATATTAAATAATAATAATTTAATAAAATTCAACATAAAAACAAGAAACAACGAAAACATAATTTCTTTAGTTTTTCAGTTGTTTTAAATTCTGACACCACTGTGTTGCACTAGGATATAGGATGGTAGTACCTACTATCAGTTTCAAATGCTATTAGGATAATACCTTTTGGAACTAGGTTACACCGCGGAGATTATGTCTAGCGTCAGAATAACAGTCGCATCAAGTCGCATGTGTAATAAATCAGGTAATAAAGATTTATTATGTAGCTATACAAATTAACCGTGAATTAATGTTTATAGCGACAACGTTATAGTAGTTGATGAAACTGGTACATAAAAAGGTTATTAAAAACACGAGTGTCAGTTTAAACAACGAGGCGTAGAAAACAAGAAAATCAGAAAATTACGTACTTACAGTGCTTTTATGCGATGCTGATATTAGTCTGGCATTTTTAAAATAGCATTTGGCAAGTCTAATATAAAATCAATAAATAATAAATAATAAATCTTAGATATTGGGGCTATAAGAACAGGTTTTCTCAAGTGCAACGAGTCTTCGTAAATGTCATTGTAGGAGAAAGAGGCTTATAATAGTATTATAAAATGCTTTTATATACATATATGAGACTAGGTAATAAGACTTGAGCGTTCTTGAGTCCGTACTAGCTTGTCTAAGACTAATGTAAGATCGATGACATGTTCTAAAACAATTATAAGAGAGCTATAAGCCTACCACTCTCATAAAGTGCCCATTCTGAGACTTTTTTGCAGGTTGGGTATACAACTCCATCGCTACGCTCGGGAGTTAGCCCTAGAGTCCCTCGTTACGCTCAGGGCTGCTTTATTCCCTTAGTGCATAATCTACTATAACACTGTATTATACTTATATAATATTATATATTATCTTATACTTATATATTAACTACGGATGCGACGGGATCTTATCAGTTTTTTGACGTTTCATTGGGTAACTTTTATTAAAATTTATTGAGCCTTTAGATTAGGCACGAAAAGCTACCAAAATTTGAACGACCTCTCTCTCACTTTTAATGAGAAGCGATAAAGACCATTTTGATAGAATTCATGCCCTGAATGTAATGGTATTATAAATCGTAAAAACCCCGATAAGATCCAGTGGCATGTAAAGGTGTTCGTCTAACTGTGGTCTTGGTTCGAATGTACCGACCATCAATGTGAATTTTTCAAAGGTCACTGTCACTCTAATCGGAAAAACTTGCAGTGCGAGAGGGACAGATTCAAGGCAAAAGAGAAAAAGGTAGCTTTTTATTTATATGAATAAAACAGAAATAGCTAGCAAAATTTCCTTCAACCAAAGTCTTTATATTGTTAAAACACATCTAATAAAACACTTTTGAGTTCTGTGCACGACTTATTCGTTAAATGACAAAAAAAAGAAAAAAAAAGAGAAAAAAAGTGTGTTTGAAGATCTCATTTCAAAAATTATTTCCTTCGAGTGAAAGTTTTTCAATGACGTGTCTGTTCAACAGGAATCTAGAAAAAGGCACAAAAAATGTTATTGCTTCTTCTTCAAAGTAGAGAACTCAAATAACGATAACTTAACAAATAATTTAAAACTTTGCACCAAATAATAATAAAGTTTGTTTAATTTAATTCCTTTGTCATAAAATTTCGGTTCGATTTTGTCCTCTTATTACCTGTTGTCAACATATTTCATTATGTTCCCCAACATAACCGCTAGGAATTCGTTGGCTCTTCTGGGGAGCTCCTTTTGGATTTTCTCTGAAATTTTATTTTGCCTTGCACAGAATTTTAATTAAACGTACCCGAATGCGAGTGAAGTATTTCAGTCTGTCCGTGTTTGAGGTTCTGCTGTGGACGGAAACCTCCAGAGAAATTTCAAAGTCCACAAGACGCTTGAGCGTTGAATATTTATTCAAAAAAATTTAGTTGAATTTTATGAGTATTTTACGAGAGGTAGCGAATTCTGGGAAATCGACTTGGCTCTTCACGGTTAAGTGGTATTTGCTATTTTCTTATGGAAATTTCTTCCGGTTAGTCATGGAATTCGATACTAATATTTTACTAATTGTTATTCTCTCGGAATTATAAATTCAGAATTAATCACTACCTCTTTTTGCAATTTATTTAGCCGTATGCGGGTAAATAAAAACATTCTTATTGCTTTATTGTTGCAAGGGGCAACGAAACTTATAAATTTGATTGTTGATTTATTTGTTTGTTACCTTAAAAATCACGATGAAACTTTTACAACGAAGTTATTTTGTGGGCGAACTTTTTATCCCGGGCCATCAGTTCACATAATTACACTTTTTGTATGGCACGCGTTTGTGCGTTGTATAAATAAAACCGGTCAAGTACGAGTAAGTAGTAGTTGGAGTTTTTAATACTAGTAACGTCAGTGGTAGCGTGTAGAGATAAATAACTTAAAAGACGAAGCCAACTCAGCCATAGAAAACTTGCTTCCAGCTAAAGCGAAGAAAAGATAGGTATAACGGCCTGCTAACTCACCTCGTCAGGCAATACTCTTCTTTCCATCACTCGGATATAATGTTCTATTTATTTTTGTAATAACCCTTTACCTTTACTAAATTATTAAAATACTAGCTTTTGCCCGCAGCATCAGCCGCGGTCAGATAATCTTCGCCCCGTTTTCGGCTTGGACGTTTTTTTATGAACACTCCTTATAATTTATGTGTTGAACACAGTTACTACGATGATAATTAAAAAAATCCATCCAAATCCGTTCAGTGGTTCTCGAGTTATAAAAGCGTTTATTCAATATTTTCTCCGTTTCCGGCTTGGGCGTTATTTCCTTTTTCGTCCACTGCTGGACATAGGCCTTTCCAGGATTTCGCCACTCCTGGCGGTTCTCCTGGAAGAAATGCCCATACTCACACACGCTGGGCAGGCGGGTTGGTGAGCGCGGTGCCGAAACCCTTGCACCAGTGACGCCGCTGCCCGACACTAGTCTGTTTTTATAAGGCTTGGCAATTGGGGATGGATATACCGCCATCCATCGGTCCCAGGCAATGGTGGGCCGCCTGGTTTTGCCTAAGAGCTGTTCTCTTACTCTCTCCTGAATAACTTCAGGAGGATTTGCGAGTAAGATGGTGGTACCTCCACAGTCGAGCCCGGCATCAGCTCTACCACCTATAAAACATTTTTTTGACAGACTATAAGTTCCTACAATTCAAAGTGAAAAAAATTTAACAGATGATAGACACCCTTAATAGACCACTTACCACCGTTTTTTTTTTTGCGGTAACTTTTTTCACCTTTCCCTAGAAATTTAGTCAGCTGATTGAACCACTTTGTACTGGCAAGTCAAAAAGCCATTTGATCCAAAAAACAATTTTTAAATTTTTGTATGTGATCATTTAAGGATACATGATCTACCCTAGAATTATTTTACGACTAATAATAAAGAAGTAAGAAACTCGTGTCTGTACATAGAATAATTTCGCGAAATTTTAAATGAAATGGGTTATTGGTAGTGTACCGAAAAAACAATTTTATAATTGTTGTCTGTCTTAATGTTCCGTTTTACCTCGAGAACTACTTAACGGATTTGGATGTAGTTTTTTTTAATAATCATCATAGTGACCCTTTTCAACATATTATAGGCTATAAGGGGTGTTACAAAAATAACGCCCAAGCCGAAAACGTAGCAAACATTGTATAATAAAAACGCGGGTGGAGCCGCGGGTAAAGGCTAGTAAGAAAATATGATAAACAATAAACGAGATTGTAAACTATCGGATTATAAGATCTCACGATGACATCCGCACGCCTTGTATTATCGAAGGGTTTTAGTTTAGAGATTTCCGACTATCACTAGAAGAGTCAAAACTCGTACTCTCTTGTTTTATGTCCGAACGTGACAATGGCGTGAGCCTATATCTCTCTACTTCAGTGGGTACGAATATATGCTTTCAGGGAATTCAACTTTCCTCATAGCATTTCTTTTCATGGCAAGATTTGATCCCAGATCGACTGAGCTATCGCTGCTGCTCAAAAGAAAGTGTTCTAAAAAGTATATTTTTGCCAAAAATATAATTGTTTGAATAAAAAATCAATCTATTAACCGCTGTAAAAAATGCTATACATCAACGTCAGCCAGGGCGCGAGGCCAGCAGGCAATTGCCAAAATGAATTTCCTAGCGTCCAGGAATTTTAAGTGATTTCAACATACTTACAATGTAAATAACGTACAATATTTTAGACGCTTATTTTGTAATTTCTTACATCTATTGTCATAAAGATATAAATAAAATCCAATCTGTTGATGGTTGTGATTGTCGGCACTTGGTGGAACTTATTATACATACTGTTAAATAAGACACTTGTACTTGTCCACAGGATTATAATTTAACTTCAATACACCCGACCGGTTTCGCTTATAAGCATTATCTAGGCCCTAGATAGACAATAAAATCCAATCCCACATTTTTTTTTTGTTTGAAATAGAATCATAATTTATTATTCCAAAAAGAAAATTTTGCCGTAAGTATATAATAATATAAGAGTTTACAGAATTTAAAAACACATTTAAACGATATTATAGAGATTTATTTCGATCAATATGATGGTTGGCATCAGTCAATATCGTAAATTACTAGCTTTTGCCAGCGTTTTCTCCCACGTTGATTAGTTTTTGGGTAGTCCTAAAATATACCAATAAAATTTAATGGTACATAAATAGTAAGTAAATGACTTTGAATTTTGGTTCTTATGAAAATATTTGTATGTTCTGACCCTATGTCTATAGGAAACTACCCGTTCCCAGGGAACAAACTATAGCATATGTCCAAGTAACGAGTCTAACCATTACAACAGTGAAAGGATTCTCAAAATCGGTTCAGTAGTTTCAGAGATGTCCCACGCGAATTCAATTATTAGCTGCTTTTTCCCAGGGCACAAACTATAGCCATTTGTATTGATTCGGTGTAATACGACTTAACCTATTTAACAGAACTAAACTTAATTCAAGCATTCTGTCTTTTTCTTTCCATATCAAAAAGACAAGGACAGGACGCTTAAAATACGTTTAGTCCTATCAAATAGGTTACGTCGTGTTACACCGAATCGACAATTGTCCAAGTGAAGATCTAACCATTAAAACAGTGAAATAATCTTCAATATCGGTTCTGTAGTTTTTAATGACATGTCCCTAGGGAAGACCTTGCCTGTCCATACCCAGAGAAAAAATCTATGTCCAAGTGAAGAGTCTAACCATTTCAACAGTGATATAATTTTCAAAACTGTTTCAAATTTTAAAAGATTACCTGCTTAACAAATACACAAACAATCAAATTCTTCCTCTTTATACATGCTCTTATTAGTATAGATGTAGATAAATTACTAAATAAATGCTAGGTATGAAGTGACCATTTTATTTGACAGGATTTGATGCTGTCGGTAGACAGACTGATGGGTGTTTTATTTTAGATAGTAAATGACTACTTCAAAGCAGCACTGCCTATTACCACCCCGTATGACAATCAAGAAGCTAAGCCAAACCCAACTTCATGCCAAAAACAAAAGGCATTAAAAGCTCTTTTGATTTTTCCTCGTACATTACGCGGGTAACATTATTAAAGTCATTGTTTTCTTTCAGGCTTAGGTAAACTAACTTACGAAGAAAGACAGAGCACTCCAAATAGTGAGAGAAGCTAAGTACGATAAGATTGTTAAGAAAAGCTCTTAAAATCGTGAGGAGCTTATCCGATTTTCTTTAGCTATAAATAACTTTAAAAGTCAATGAATTTTTTTACCATGATGGCACAGAGAAGATAATATTTATTAAGAATGGTTGACACCCACTTGTTAGTCGTAAGACTCCATAAAGACAAAACCCTCTTTCCCTCATTCATTTCGGTCGGAATCATGGAGGTAAGTGTAAATATCCGAGCTACATATAATCTTACTTTGGGTGACATTGTGTGTACTTTTTTCACTTAATATTTTTCCTGGTAAAGGTTCCAAGGGGCGATTACATAAACAGGATTCAACCGAGACCTTAATGCTCCTAATAAAGTTTTATGAGAGACCCTTGGTAGAAACTTGAACGTTCCAGGGCGACGATGCTTTTATCTTTTCTGTTTTACTGATTGTTTTGCTATTTGAGGATCGGGCTGTGATGGCCCCTTAATTATGAATGACTTGTTGATGATGCTGGAACACCATGATTTTGACACTGTGAATCTTTGAATTTTTAACAGTTTTTTTTGAAAATACATTTAAAGTGAAGGCTTACTTTTTTAATAAAGACAAGCAGATAAATTCTGGTCCAAAGTGCACATCATAATATTGTTTTCCTTACTTTTAAATAAAAAGTATGCAAACATTGCGTTTTAAATCAATTAGCAGAAATGTATTAATAATAATTAAGTTTTCACATGCAAATGCTATCATTTTATGATTTACATTTTGATTGCATTCGATTAACAAACTTAAAAGCGTACTTTTCGCTGTAATCGAATGTAATCAAAATTTAAGGCATAAAATAACATAATTTTAATGCATGAACCATAGATATAAGTAATCAATTTAAAACGAAATTTTTGCTAACTTTTTATTCAAAAGTAAGTAAAACAATATTATAATTTGATTTATGCACTGTGATTCGGTTTTACCACCTTAAACATGCTTAAATATGGTATAGACATTTGCTCAAACTATAAAACGACGCATTTCTGCTAAAAAAAACCTGATTATTATAAAAAAATTGTCGCGAAATAACATAAAACAACTTTTAATCAAAAGTAAGAAAAACAATTTTAAGTTCTGCATTTTGCACCAAGAGCAAAATTAACCAACTTAAGGCAAAAACATAACTATACCATAGGTAAGTAATCATAGTAATCAACAAGGAACGCGGGAGTAGTGCCCCACGAAGTTTAACGCACGTTGACGTTTTGTTTTTTTTTCCTTTCATCGTGTATTATTTTCTCCTATTTTCCGTTAACCGGAGAGGCAGCGATTATCGTAACAGCCACTTTGCACTACGCGCTGGTACGAATGGTATTTCAATATCCGATTTTTGTATTGACACATGTCGAGTTACTAATTTAGCGTATGCATGCGCCTTAAATTCCGTCAGTGTCTGTCAGTCGTTGTTGTTTTTAGGTCATAAGAAGGCTGGTTTTCACGTCTAAGCCAGCTTCCTTGTCCGTCTGCCTGTCCGTCTGTCAATCCATAACAGTGACCTGGGATTTATTTTTCTCCGACAATTATTTTCTAATTGATTTTTCTTACTTGTAATGCACTTAAATAATATTAAGAGTTTCTGAAGCTATAGATTTTGCCATAAGTCATATAATCTGGGAGTTTTAAGTTTTATTGTTCTCTAATTTTGTATTTTTCTTAGTGTACGAGGGGTGGCTGAAAAGTAATCTACCTGACTATGAAAAAAAATACATGGATTAATGATGTATTTTTTATTTTTCAATATAGTCCCCTGCAACTGAAATGCACTTACGACATTTGTCAATAAGTGACATCATACCAATAAAATAATAATTATTATTTTGATCGTCAAAATAGTCATTCACAGCGTCCTTCATCTCTTCGTCTGTTGAAAATCTGCGCCCTCTCAAATTTTTCTTTAAATTTTTAAATAAGAAGTAGTCAGAGGGAGCCAGGTCTGGACTATAGGGTGGGTGG
The DNA here is from genome assembly GCA_910592155.1 of Ypsolopha scabrella. NCBI lineage: Eukaryota > Metazoa > Arthropoda > Insecta > Lepidoptera > Ypsolophidae > Ypsolopha > Ypsolopha scabrella. The sequence continues at coordinate 19,274,581 of OU342964.1, read as the reverse complement.
TTGATCTCTGTAAAGCCGTTTTTTGTCAGAGATGACCGCGCCTTAAAGGCCGTGTGCGCGGGTGCATTATCATGCAAAATCAAAACGCCTTTGCTAAGTTTGCCCCTCCTGTCTTCTTTTATTTTTTTGCATAGCTGGTCAAGTAAGTTCGCATAGTATTCAGCATTCATCGTGGTGTTTTTTGGCAGGTAATATATCATAAGAATCCCCTCAACATCCCAAAAAATGGTTGCCATTAGTTTTCCCGCTGACAGCCGGACCTTAAACTTCCTTGGTGGTTTTTCCCCTTTAAATTTCCATTGCATCGATTCTTGTTTGCTTTCGGGATCCCACTGACGAATCCAAGTTTCATCACAGGTCACTATTCGCAAGATAATTTCTTCCTCTTTATCCTTTACCAAGTCTAAAAATGACTGACAACATTCCACACGCTTTTGCTAATCAAACGGGATCAACATTTTAGGCACCCAACGCGCGCTCACCTTGGACATTCCCAAATGTTCATGAATTATTTCATGAACTCGTTCCTTGCTAATGCCAACATCTCTAGCTATTTCCCACTGCTTAATTTGCCGATCGGCAAGGATCAGTTTCTTCACTTTTTCCACATTATCTGCGGTAACTGCAGAAATGGGCCTTCCACTACGGGGATCGTCTTCTAAGCTCACACGGTTTTGTTTAAACTGCTTTGACAAAAACTTTATTACAAATTCGGAAGGACATGAATCTCCGAACACCTTAAACACGCGCTCTCGGACCTGCGTCGGCGTATTCCCTTCTTTACCGAGGAATTTAATCACAGCGCGATACTCAATTTTATCCATTTTTAATTTTATTGCAACTTGATGAAAACGAAGACGCGACAAAAAAAAATGAACTCGTAGAAACAAATAAGTGTCATAATTTTTAAAAAAGGAATAAACAAAGAATACGAGAATATAGTGGCCAGTAACATTTTTTAAACTTTCTTTAACAAAGGAGATTTTATATCAGCCACCCCTCGTATTATTTATTGTTTGTATTAAGATAGTTTAGTTATTTATTTTATATAGTTAATTATGTTATTTATGTTTTTTTTTAAGTTTAAAATTGGAAATAAAATATCTGGGAGTTAAGGATGTTTAAAAGGCAATTAAAAATATCTACACCTTCACAAGGGTATGAAATCTGACATTGTGAAATTTTAGTCATTTTGTTAAAGAAAACTGGTGATAGTACTCGTCCATATGATCAACTTTTAATATGGAGCTAAACTTGAAATCGTGAAAAAAATATCAGCTGTTTCATACATTTGGGTGGAGTAGGTATTTAACTTTTCTATGGAACAGCTGTTATTTTTTTCACGATTTCAGGGTTGGCTCCATAGTAAAAGTTGTTGATATGGACGAGTACTCTCACCAATTTTCGTTAGCAAAATGACTTAAATTTCACGTTGTACCTATAGTTCAAGAGCAGTGTAATTGCAGGGTAATTTTAGCCCTCCTAAAAATATTGTTGTAAAAAGTTTTCCAAGTTCTGAATGGCCCTTAATTAGTAATAAATAGAAAAAATATTGATGTGGAATTTGAAATTCGATTAAAATAACGAAATTAAATGTTAAATGACACAGGCAAAGGTTTTAATTTGGTAAGCTATGAATACTTCCCAAACATCAAGCGGAAATATTTTTTAGAAGTTTAATTTTATTTCGTTATTTTGCAATATTTCATTCTGAAATCAAAACAAAAAAGTAGGTCATTGTAGATTTATACCTTGGAAATCATAATAACCAAAACGATTAAGTTAATGATTGAGCCGTTATTTACAAAAAACAATTTTAATATAATATATTAATCATTTATTAATAATTATTAACCAACTTTCAAAATAACTACTTCACAGGAAAAATTAAACGAGTTATCCTAGATGTACTGATCAGTGGCGAAGGGTACATATAACTCGATTCCCATCGGCTTGCTTAGGAAATGGTATCTATACTACATTTCTTTATTCCGTGTTCTTTGCTTTGTCAAATATTTCCATAACATAAATCTCAATACGACAAATACACTTGGCTGACAGACAAAAAGGTTTCAAATTACCAAAAAAATTATGTTCTCCCTGGTTGCTTTCTGAGTAAGGCGATTTTTTTTTTCTGGCTTCCCTTTTTGAAATTTTCATCCTTCGCCACTGGTACTGCAATATTATGCAATTTCATACCTGGAGCTGTTTTTGTAAAAATGATTTTTTTATATAATTTTTTTAATGTCAATATACATTGATACTCACCAAAAAACATCCAAATAGACACTTAACTGATACTATATTTTTTTTAATAAATGCAATGCACGTGTTGTTGTTTACTGCCAAAGCCCCTTACTGACTTGAAAACACAACTGCAAGGACACAGAATACTCCACGTCACTCAAAAAACCATGTCTACACGCCTCCAAACTTTAAACACAATTTTCTCGACATCAATTATTTCCCTACAGGTTCCTTTTCCTGTGACCACTCACATTTAAGAGCCCTGTAGTCGGTGGCTTGAAGTCAGTCGCGCAGTGGTCGCTATGTTTGCTATTTCATTCTACATTCAAGTTCGGATTATAGAGCACTGACTGACTGTTATTGGTTGGCCCGAACGTTAATTTTCCGAGTTCGTACGGAATTTACCGAAAACACTGTGAGAGGCAAGCTAACGCGAGACAAAATTCATGTCTTGAAAAAATTCGAGAATGGTTTTGTGTCTTCCCATATTTTCGGGATAATGTCCCAAGAATCGAAATGAAACAAAAATATTTTTGAATAGTGTAACATATATTATGCTGTTAAACTAAAATTATTTGATTTGTTGTATCACTTCTAGGACATTACGGTATATAAACATTCATCAAAATATGTGTAAAATCCAGGACTTTTATACGCTTGTAACTTTTGTATGTATTTGATTTTGATAAATGTTTTAGGTTCAAGTCATGGATATTGTATGGGATATGTTGAAAAAGAAAAAATAATAAGCAAGTACCTATACATAAGGATATTATCAGCGAACTGCGCTAGTATGGGAGTTCGGGCGAATAGAGTGCCCTGAAACTACGAAATAAATAAAAATTCTCATACACATTTTTGTCCCTAAATATTTTACCTCTTCAGGGGTTTACTTTCCAAAAATCCAGCCCTATTTATTATCTACATTACAAAGGGAACATCCGTGAAAAATGTCAGCTTTCTAGGTCCAGCTCCTAGACTTTGTATCTTTGAATCTGTTGGCAACTGGTTGCCAAACATCATAAACAGACATACTATCGAGCTCTGATTATCTAAGGATACGTTCGTACTGAAAGTGATGTCACACTTAGTGAACAGTCTAATACACACTGAAGGCAATTTTGAAAGTTTAGTTTTTACATAATATATGTTTATAGTGTTTGGCAACCGATACAACGTTACATATCAGGGTCACTGGTGTTTGGGCTGGACGTCGATGAGTCAGTCAGTGAGTGAGTCAGAACTTTTTATATCCTACATATCCACATACACTTTTGATACTTTGATCCAATAGTCAAATAAAAACATAACCACTAGTTTTATTTTCCCATCAGAATTGAATTTAGAACAAGCGTGAATAGTTACAAAAAAAGAAAGAAATGAAATATGATTCAAATAGTCTGTAACTACTGTTTATTTTCTCGTAGTCAATGGTAAAAAGTAGAGTATCTACCTATGTAACTCGTGAAAAAAATCCCATCTCGGCTCTTGTTTTTCTTCTCTAAAATTCAGCCTTCAACCCCATTCAACTTTGTGCCTCAAAGGAAATTCTTTTTTTCTCACTTGTTGTGTAATTTATTATTAATTTTTGTTCATAATTTTCTAGGATATGTCATACTCTTTACGCTTCAACGCCCACCCTTACGCCTCTCCACAAAAGCCTCCGAAAGCATCATAGTTGCAAGAAATTGCTCTCACACTGAAACATCACTTGCTACGGAGTCCCGCAAGTGTCATACAACTTTCCTAATCAATAATGCGTTAGGCACCATTAACACATTCATGCATACGAGGCGTGTTGTGCTGAAAGTTTAGATCAGCCGCGTACCGCGCATACACTCAGTTGCATAACTCCAATGACATGTTCCCGCGTCTTGGTAATAGCTAATTACAGTCTGCATGATTTGCATTTCAGTTAAAGCCTTGTTTACACTTCGGTAGGAACCGTAGTACCATGTATTTTCTGCAACAGAAATAAGACCCTTATATAGAAGGCGCTAACTTCAAAATACAGTTGGCTCGTATAGTACGGAACTCTTGGTGCTTGAGTTCCACTCGCCCTGGGCCGTTATTTTTATTGCAACTACAATAAGGCCAACATTTTTTTTAAATATAGGCATTATAGATATAGTTATACGGATTATGAATTTTACTTGTCATTAAACCTTGTTCCTGATGACTAACCGAGTCTCCAGTCTGAATTTGGTCGGTTGATTTAATTTAAACTAGTAAAATATTTCTTTGCAAGACTTTGTTCCTTCTAGCAACACCATGAATTTTAATGATACCATAATACAGACTGTGAGGTACTATTTTATTTTTAATGAGCTGGTAGGTTTTCCGGCTGAAATAAGTAATTTTTTAAACTGGGAGAAAATTCTTTTAGCATTAAGTCCGCCTGTTGTACATGTAACTTTTGTTTTGTGCAATAAAGTATTTAGAAAGAAAGAAATAATTAAATGTAGTTTTTCTTTTCTCCAAAATCGATGACGAGAGTTCTTTGAACAAATTTCTCTATCTTTTATACAGTCAATGACACGGTAGCGTACGGTCTATAACTTCAAAATTAAACATCTAGGTAAGGCAAGGGTACTATTTTCGTATTCAGTGATGAAGATTCTATAGTGCATAGGGGTCAGATGCATTTCCGAAAATTTTGACTTTTTTCGTATGTGCCGCCTCTAAAGTGATATGAGTATGGGTCAAAGCAGCAGGTAACATGAATTGCTGGGGCCGCAGCATCAGCATCCAAGCTGGGGCCGAATTGCCAGAAACCTACAGCTCACGTTCTCACGGAACGATACCTAGAACGCCTAGAATAAACATACTTCTTCTAGAATTATCTGCTTTGTTGCCATGCAGCGGTCACCCGCATCTCATAGGCCATACACCGCTTTGCCACTTTTGCATAATATGAGCATGACGCTGGACTGCAGCGCAGCATTCATAGCGGGCACTCACAAGATCCACTAGTGCTATAATTGTAGTTCTTTTTCAAACAGGAGTACTAAAGTGGGATGATACCTAAGTGCGACGTGTATCTAAATATCGGCTGACGTGGTCTCAGCATTGCTTTCACACGAGTTAAATACCTTATCACTAAGTCGCCCGATAACCTAACAGTTTCTCGTTTTGGAGAAACCCAGTCTATTTTGTTTATATCTTCTGTGTTATCAGTATTCGGTCAAGAGTCACATACTAGTTGTTTCACCCTACTAAAACTGCATCCGATCTGCATCATTGTCGTTGTTAAGACACGCTCTTATCGCGCACACAATGCCGTATGTGCTAAATAGGTATGTTTTACATGTATACTAAAGTTACAAACTTTTGAACTGGTTTTCCCTATGAATGCCCGGCATTTATATTATGGTGTGGCGAGCTAAGACAATGCATCGAGTACAGCAATTGAACGTTGTTATCGATGTCCCAAATTGGTAGCGTAATTTTTATCGTAGGTATGAGATACGATCTATAGTGACTATGTGAACACGTGAGTGACTCCCGGGGCCCCAGTATGGGAGCGCAGGATGAATTGTAAATCGTCTATTTTCATAAGGATGAAAGTTTGACTGACGTGGTCCAAGAATATTTTAATATTCACTCGTTTATTTTAGGAATGATCCGGTTACCGCGCCGAACGATAACCCGCACGCGAGGTTGTGGGAATTCCAAATTGATATTATCCCTATATTGTTTTCTTTATTCGGTACGATAAACAACTGGAGTGGTTTAAATTGCTATGCGGGCTAGACACTACACGGTCAACATTACTGAAAGAACATCATATAGACTTAGGAGTCCCGTGACATCCATCCAGAACTCAAGATGCAGTCCCAAGACAGAATACTCAGTTTCCCAGTGGACACCTTCACGAGGCGCGGGCCTTCTATACCCGAGGAGGCCCCTTTTAGCCCCGGCGAAATTCTGCAATTCAACAAAGCATACAAACAGTTTCTTCAGGCGGAACGACAGCTGGACGACCTGACTTTCCTTAACGGGAAGCCATGCCCCGTCCGCTACAACTTTGATCCGACGAGGCCAGAAGAAGATCGTCTGATGGTGAACTGGGACTGGCTCATGCCCTTATTTTGGGGGCCGCCGCCAGGTGAGAGGGATCTCGTGAGGGTGCCCACTATACTGGAGTTTGTTGAAACGAAGATTCGCTTTTCGAAGTGCAAGGCGGTCGCCGGGGACACCTGCTCCTGTGGCAAGAGGCCTAATGTAGTGGTACCACCGGGACGTGAGTGCAGGATCCCACAGCACTTTCATCATTTCTGCACGGCGCACGTCTCTGCGTGGATAACCAAGTACATGGTCCCGGCGATTCTGCTGAAAAAATCCCAAGAAATCTTCAGAGAAGTCATCCAGAAAGTGCATGAAGGTGATCCGCAAATCTTACTATATTATTCGACGGGTGACCGGACGGACACAGAAATGTTGCTGCAGTCGGCTCGCAACATCAGTGATAATAGTGCTAAATAGTGCAGCAATGCTGCTGCAATGTGACGTTCGCTTATTAAAATAAATATTTGTGTTTATAATATGTTTACTTTTTTTTTTCATGTACCCCTATGAGTGTAGGATGATGGAGAGTTGTGCAGGTAAGGTACTGAGATCATTCCCTCTGACGTTGCTTCAAGTTGAAATTTAGTTTCTCTCGTGACCACTCTATGTTAGATACAATCAAGTCAAGCTTGGACTGCACCAGATGTAACGTCTAGGTAACGTGCTACGAGCCGCTGCATAGCACGTCACATCACTAACGCAGATAAGTTGCAAGGCGTGATGATTAGCGTTATGTGCACATGGGATGCAAAGCTCCGTTATCACAAACTATGCTTGGCATATGCTTATCATATGTCTTGAGCAAGGCCTGAGTGTGCATTCGCCTCTGAATACGTGTATCTGCGACGTTTAGGTATGGAGCCGACCATACAGGAATATGAGACGTCTAAATAAGGTTTTTCTTAACTTTATATCCATGAATAACTGCATGTAAGCCGCAAACAGTATTATGACAAAGACCGGCGGCAATTGGCGTTACATCTGTAACTCCTTATGAACCGATAATACGTATGACCACATGGCACGCTATCGTTTAAATATGGAACAAACTATGTGTCACTACTCAAAAGATAGGTAAATATGATAAGACGACGGGACCTTCATCGAAATATTATTACAGGCTGCCGGCCGAACGTAAGTAGCTCCAGCGTATTACGGCAACCCACGTTTAGTTGGCACTGTCTTGAAATATTCGGGAAAACCCGTGCTATATTCATTTTATGATCTGTATCCAACTGGCGGCGTGTATTTCAAAACGAAATCAAAACTGATGAGTGACCATAGAAAATTACCGGGACATACACGTGTGCTTCATACATGTATACACCTCACTTATACTTAAGATTTGTCATTGTATAGCTTACAGGTTTGGTTAGACTATAATGATGTACAAAACATCATTCTAAATATGTATACTTTTCATGATTCCTGTAATGTTAGGACTATGGTATGACAGATACCTTACCTAAACACTGCACCGTACCTACCTATCGCTGCATAGCATGTCGCGGTGCCCCTCTATCGTGTTACAAAGTGTAGTGACCACGGTTGTCTATGCATGGATGTAGATTGTACAACATCTTAGTGGATAGAACTAGTAAAATATATTATTATCATTATTATACTAACTACCTAAATATCTAGTATCATGAAGGAAACTGGTATGTCGTGACATTTGTAAGTCGGCATGCATTTTGAAATGAAATAACTATGTATCGGGAACAAGTTTTTTTTTTATTTTTCAAAAACATGCACTCACATACACAATATACTTAATACTGATGTACACAAATACCTAATACTTATTATATAAACAAATGATCATATCTATGACTAGCACTATTTCGGCCGGTTGAGAGTTCCGCGCCACGATGCCTGCTCACGCAAAGCTAGTGCATACTGCATCAAGTGCCTGTCCAGTCGCCGCTGCTCTGCCTTCTGACGTTTTCTCTCCTCACGCTCCAAGTCTTGTCTGCGCTTTTCTTCTTCTTCTTCCGCGCGCTCTTGCTGCTTCCGAGATTTTTCCCCGTTGTCTCGATGAACGGCTTCTCCAGAGTTTCCGCTCATGTTGAATGATGATTTTGTGAATGATGACATGGTGATTTTGTCAAGACTGATCGATTGTACACAACCTTGTGATTATGGCGAGCGTATATGTGCTAATGATTGATTGTATATGTACTTTCCTCCATTTATACTAACCCGAAAACTACCTAATAAGGACTCGTTGTTCCATAATTATCGCGAATTTTTTCCCACTTGAATAAGCTCGTTCATGAGGGATAATTCAAATACCGTGACATCATGGTGTACCGCAGTAACGACAGAATTGATAAGCAAATTAGGTAGAGAAACGTATTTTGTGGTAAAATGGCGCAATATCGATGATGTCAACGGGTAATACATATCGGCAATACCCAGTTATTTTCAGCTGAAAAGGAAAAAATTGATAAGGATAATGCATACAGTTTTATATTTTATTACGGGAGTGATATCATACACTGTGTTAACTTCTGTTAGCTAGCACAATCATGCTCCGTATGGAAAAAAGTATAGGTAAGCTTCAGTACGTGCTCGTTACGGTACAAATGCAACCAACGATTGTTTCAACTCTAACTGCAAGCACCCCGGCATGCTGAGTATGCACGCAGTCTTGCTACGTGACCTGCAGTCTTACTCGACTATGTTGTATGTTCTTCGGATGTTCGGCTCCGACAAGCTATTCCACTACAGCGTTGCAGCGTGCACTCATGTCCGCAAAGCAGTTTACCAAGCGAACCCGAGAGACTTGGGTTTTTGTTGAATCGTCCATGCACACCATCGTTAGGTGATGAACACCTAATTACCTCCGCAGGTGTACCTGTACACCTTACCGTAGGTATGCCTCACCGTAGGTATGCCTCACCGTAGGTATGCCTTACCGTAGGTATGCCTTACCGTAGGTATGACGTCAAACCTTATCGAACAATGGTGTATTGTTTCATTTTTCCGAACTATTAATATTTCAATAAACCCCACGGACAGGATGAGATCGATTAATTGAACCCGATAACATATTTAATTGAATGAGAGGAAATTAATATAAATACCATTTAAGTTCAGCGATAAGAGCGTTATCGCCGTCGCGGGTGGCCGTTCTAATGCTGTAACAATTTACTGATATGGATGTTGCTACCTACAACCAATGCTACAACAAGGTGCACTTACAGGTTAACAGTAAAGAGTTTTTGCGCTCATATTCACAGAGACCTAAGGTTAGGCTTGAGACTAGGTCTCACTTTTACATAGCAAAACCTAGATAGAACTCAACAATCATATTTTTCCCGAGACCATGCACTGTGCATCAGAGTCGTTGCTCCGCTGTATACATTAGTAGCATCCCCCCTTTCCCCTGGTCCACCATTTTTTATTTTCACCCAGTACGCTCTTGTGTCACTGACTGTAGTTTAGATTTCCCCCACACTCCTAGCTCATCTCAACGCGCTACATTATACTGTACTCTATATCAACATAAACAAATATATTAAAATTTTCTTGTGCAAGTGGAGATTACTGTCCCTACTTATGATGCCTATAAAAAACCTGTTTACCCTGAAATTAGGTTTCGCCGGCAACATGTACTTTACCTATATCTTAAAGCTTCACATACGGTAAACCTAGATTCTACATACGTGTCCATAGGGGCAGTTCCAATATGCGGAGATTATGCGACATACCTAATTAAATATCTAGATATTGTTAAAACACACGTAATAAAATATGTTTGAATTCTGTACACGATCCCGATTCGTCAAACCAGGAGAAAAAGTGCGTTTGAAGACCTCATTTCAAAAATTATTTCTATCGAGGAAAATTTATCCATGCGTGTTTTACACAAACAAAACCGTAGAATATATAGTCAAAATGCATATACCAAAGATGTATTACAATTTTCCTTGTACTTCATGAAATACACAGAAACAAAGCATCCATATATTTTTTACAGCCTCTTAATGGACAAATTTTCGGCACCGACATCTTTATTTACGAAAAAATACTGACTTCTCGGCCAGAAGTCCTTATAACTGTTAAAGTGACGCTTGCTTGAACCCGTATCTTTGCCTATCGTTAGTGAAAAACATAACCAGTTTGTCTTCCTAATGTTCCTAAGCGAGGGATTTCACTATAAACCATACAGTTTTAATAATTATTATAATAAGTTAAGGTATTTTAAACAATATGTCTTCCCTGAACACGTTTAGGTACTAGCTCCGTTATGCACATAAACTACGATGTAGCGTGTCTGCAAAGCGGGTAACCTGTGGAGCGCTACGCCACTGTAACAAATGACACTTCTGAATATGGTTCTATAAGTACAAAAATAAGCTGCACAGGTCTTATTCTAGCCATTCATATCAGCCTGTGTCGTCCACAGCTGAACATAGTTTTTCCCAAGATTTCGCCACTCATGACGGTCCTCCTGGAAAAAATACCCATAGTCACACACGTGCCGAAACCCTCGCACCAGTGGAGCCGCTGCCCGTCACCAGTCTGTTTTATATAAGGCCCGGCAATTGGTGATGGATATACCATCATCAATCGGTCCCATGTATGGTGGGCTTCCTTGTTGTGCCTGTCTGAGAGCTGTCCTCTTACTCTCCCTCCTAATAACATCGACGGTGGTACCTCCACAGACGAGGCACCAGGTCTGCCACCTTAAATTCGAGGTCTTATTAATGCTTTCCAAATGAAAAGCCTTATGGTAGTACCAGTCACGAAATCTAACAGTACTATTAGTAATCTCTTAAATTTCGTAATAGAACATATTTATGTCATGGAGCTACAGTATAGTACATACTAGAGCTACATAGCTATATATGACGACGAATATAACCCCGGTACAGTTATGTCTAAAAGAAATATATCAATTGGCCTTATAAAAATCATTATTCCTGAATTTTATACGGTAGAAGGACATAATAAAGACGATTCTAAAGGCTTTCATTTTAGTTTTATTGCTGTCAAAACTTAAATTTATCCAAAATAATATAACTTATGTCGTTTACACTAAAGAACTATTTTTAAATGAAGAAAATTTAGTTTTGACAGCACTAAAACTAAAACTAAAGTCTTCAGAATCGGCTTTTACGTTGACATACTCGAAAAGGGCCAAGTCAAAAGGACCGGTGCAGAAGAGCTTGTATGACTAAATTGATGGATGTGGAAGACACGGAAGAGGTATGTCAGATCAAATCTGTGGTCCCTGCCTACTCATCTGGGAGACAGATTCACGTATATGAATGTACGAGATTTTACATGGTGTTTATTTTTTTCAGCAGCTCTAATGAATTTTCAGATTCGCACATCTAGTCACATGACCCTAGCAATCGCAACTTAAACTGATTCCGTACACAATTTTATGACATCACAGTGTAGTGTCTAAGCAGTTAATTTACAAGATTTTTTTCTATTGAGTTAGCAATTTTGCAATACTTTATATGGTTTATCTGAATTCTGGTAGCGGATTGAAAGTACACATTTAATCGGAGATCGAACCAGGGTCATGAAATTGAAAGGCAATCGTTCTACCGCCTGAGCTACCGTCGAAACTATAATGATATGTATCTCTAGTTTCTTTATCTATCTGCAATCTAAATGTTTTGTGTGACCACGAAGCCGGTAAGCAGACAGTGACAGTGACAAGTTATCTGTCACACGAAGCAGCGTCGCGTCTCGTCTTGTCACGCGGCGTCGGGGCTTACATGGATTTGATGCGTCGCTTACACGACTTGACGGATAGTACTGCTGCCACTGAGATTCTTTACTCTTTACTTGATATTACGTTTGTACAAAATTTGTCTCATTTCTTAGGATTTCTTCAAAATTTAGCTTAGCTTCGGTGGAATTTAGACGGATATAATCGTAATAGCTAATTTGGCCTCCTCATAAGAAATTATTTTCCTCCAAAAGAAGGTTTTTCTACGAAACAACATTACTCGTTATTATTAAATTAATTGTTAATGTTTATGAGTAAACTCCTGCGTCACATGGCTCGATCAAGAATAATGTTGATTTGCATTTTCGATTTGCCCTCAGTTCCGTAGCCGACAGGTGCCAAACGGAACCCTATTACTAAGCTTCTACTGTCTGTTCGTCTGTCACAGGGGTCTATAGCTTCAACCGTAATAGGTAGACAGTTAATATTTTCACAGAATACGTGTTACTATGGCTTCTATCAAGACAAATTATAAAATACTAGCTTTTGCCCGCGGCTCCACCCGCGTGTTATTCGGTTTAACGACATGCCTTTTTCCGGGATAAAAAGTAGCTTATGTGTTAAGTTAGGGTATAAGCCATATCTATTCTAAATTTCACCCAAATCCGTTCAGCCGTTTCAGCGTGAAAGAGTAACAAACATACACACACACGCACACAAACTTTCGCATTTATAATATTAAAAGAAATTGAAATTCAAGGGAATCTTCATTATAGAACCTCGAAAAAATTGCATTTTTAAACGTTATTTGTTCAGCTCTATCTAAAAGACGGTAAAAGATACAAAATTCAAATTTGGTTATATTGTAGTACATAATCTAAACCAGTGGTGCCCAACTGGTATTTTCCCGGGGGCTGGTTTGAAAATCTTGACATGCTTCGCGTTCACCGCTAGTTTAAAGAAACCTAAGTTGGTAATGGAAAACATTCTTTCATTATAACCTTGTTTATTTATAATGACATACTACAAAAACGATAGACCGGAACAGCAACAACTTAATGTGATACTTGTCTGTTCACATTTTCAGAAAGCTTCTGAAAGTCTCATCGGTAATCTTCTGTGCGTCCCAAAATCGTAAAATTTTTGACGTTCTCGCGTTTGTGACTTTTGTGCTTAGTGTTTAACACACGCACTGATGTGTGCGAGTGAGCCTTCAACTGTCAGCGTTATTTAGATTTTCCGAGTTTAGTTAGTGTTTATTCTAGTGTATTATAGTGTTTATTGAGTACGGCAATAGGCTCACCGTCCACCATGCTGGGACGTAATAATCGTCGGTGAAACATGGGCGTACGGCTGTAGACTGTGACTTGCATTTTAATAGTCCATATTTGGAAACATCTCTGACACCTCCTCGGGGAAAAAATTGCTATCTGTGAAAAAACTACCACATCAAATACTTTTTCATAAAAACCAGAAAAACCTACGAAGCGAGCGTCATAATGTAGACTTTCTGACAACATACTGAAGTTCAAAATCGCTGATTAAGATTATCGTGCACCAGGGGTAACGCCTTAATCTACTTGAACTTAAAAAGCTAATTAATATATAAACTGATAGACTATATTTACTGATACTGATAGAATATATAAACTGATAGACTATATGAGTCTTATATTTTTATGCCTTCACTTAAGTAGGTATAATTTGTTTGTGTAATGTAAAAATGAATTTGTCTAATGTAAACATTCTTGAAAATTATAAAATCAAAAAATTAAAAAAGACATGATCATGATAAAATAATAAGACTAATCGAATGGGCGGATGATAAGGCATTATATATATTTCTGGTTTATTTATCAATTCATTTATTAATTGCATTATGATTATATAATATCTTTATTTCTTTATTTTATGCAGGTGTATAATTTTATAACATTCACATTAGGCTACTAAATGTTTATTTGATGTATTTCCTGTTTTATATTTTTTTATCATATTCTGTTAAATTCCCCAAGCAATGAAAATTTGTAATATATTTGTCTAAAGTACTAGTATCAATAAAAGTCAACACTTTCTCTTTTTTGTATTCCAAAGTTAAAGGGGTCGAAAGCATTTTAGCAATAAACAAAACATATGTAATCAAAATAAATTATACACAAATTCTTGTACTTTTATTCCACATATATTTATTTTTATTCTAACTTAGGCTACCGGTTTCGTATTACACATCATCGGGCCAACAAATTATTAATTATTTAACATGACAGAAAGAAAACAAAAGAAAACATTTATAATAAGCAAATATAAAATAAACAGAGGTGAATCACCAGTAGCCTAAGTTAGAATAAAAATAAATATATGTGGAATAAAAGTACAAGAATTTGTGTATAATTTATTCAAGATGATATTCCACCAAGAACCATCAATCGAATCCATCCAACAGTAATCAAAATAGTTTGTAGGGCACACAAAAGATACTGCAACATAAAACGCGTTCATTGGTATCTAAATAAATGGCACTTTATTTACCGTTTCTAGCAGTTCACCGCTGAGTTTTACTACCTTTTTAGTAGTTATTCTTTCTGACGTCGATTATTCAATCTTTCTGGATCGTTTTCCGTTTGAGAGAAAGAAATAAGTAGCAAGAAATCCGTTTGAATGCACACGGATTAATCATGGAAAGCCCGTAGTTTCGTTCAGGGTTTTGAATTTCTGTCATTTCGATATTGAAAGCCGAGGCACAACAGAGAAACAACTTTTGACCCCAAACTAAATAGGACACGAAAGTTTAAGACGTATACAAAACATCGGTAACAAACTTTAAATTATTACAGCTGAGGTCGAACCCAAGATTTAGGGTCTTCTAGACCTTTGAGGCTTGAATGTAAATGACAAACTTATTTGGAACTTAGATTGAGAAGATCGTGAGTTCTAAACAAAGATGGAGACGGAAGAACATCTAGCGAATTTGCTGTGTATGTATTTTGCAGGGAAGGTACAGTTAGCAATACATAAACTAATGTACACTCGCGAGCGATAAAATGTGTTATTCTGGGTTGTTCCCTTTTTGCTGACGTGACTACCAATTCTCCTTTGAATCAGGAGAACTATTATTTAGTTTTTGTTAATGAAGTTATCTTGTTTGCAATATTATATCAGATAATTATAAGGTCAGGGTTTATCCGAGGTCTGAACCAGAAAATATAATAGCGAAAAAAATACATAATCAGAGTTGATATTAAAAAACTGTACATACACATATCGTAAATGACATGGTGGCCGTTGGGGCCAAAAAGCATTCGAATGGAGACCGCGTAATAAGACCGACCTCGTGCCTGAATCGATGAACTGAAGGATGTTGCGGGTGGCGACAGGATAAGAACGGAGGACCGCTAAGAGTGGCGAAATTTGGGAAATGCTTATCTCCAGCAGTGGACGAACAGAGGCTGATAGATGGATTGATAGATATACATAACACAACAGTTAATCCCATAAGCATAACAAAATTAATTACAGAACCTGAGAACTTAAAAACCTTAAAAGAACATTTAGACAAATACAACAAGTTCACAAGAGACTTGATTGTATTGCTGATTGTGAATATCTCTTATATTCAGTTGAATTAGCGCTGGTCTAATCGAATTCGATTCATGTGAATCCCGTCGCGAGGCCCACGCGGATTTTACTACAGCTTCCACCCCTCACCCCGCGGGGAGCTCAGTAGGTATTGAAAGTTTGCCTATGAAGTAGAGTTTTATTTCTAAAAGGATAGTCCCCGCAAAATCATGTGACGTAATTTTTAGCCAATCACGGTACCTTAAAAGTGATAGCGTTAGTTGTTCAATTTAGAAAATAAGGCTCCAAGTGGGCCCCAGATATACTGGATGTTAGGAAAAGTACTTCGTTCCTTTAAACCATGTGTGCTATAGGTATAACAAAGTAAGTTAAGCGTGTCTAATTCTTTTTTTAATATATTATTATGTTAAATTATTATCCCTTTCTCTTACGCGCCGTTGCAATTATCTATTACCTATCTCTATCTATCTATTGCGTTCTGAACTAGGGTTGAACAATTTAGTGAAAGTTTTTAAAAAACACGCTTTACGCGTGGTTTAAAGGAACGAAGTACTTTTCCTAACATCCTGTATACCTGCCTGGCGATGAATGAAATAATGCCACTGCCACAGCTTAAAATCCATACAGTTGTCCTACGAAAGCGCTCAGACAGAGCAATCGTGCGGGGCCTGCGGGGTGAGACGAAGGAGGTAAGCCACCGAGCTACATACAATTTTCAAACAAGCAGTTCGGAGCCTCACCGCACAACCGCTCCATCCCAATCCTTAGTTGGACAACTGTAGGGATTTTTAAACTGTGCCACTGCTATTGCTCGACAGTGCACAGCTAGTGTGCTTGTAAGGATACGTTACGTAACTTACATTCGATTTGTGTTCAGAGTTCGTTAGCTCGCTTCCCGATGATAACCCCGGGGCGGTGCGATTCAGTTTCAGCGGCGTACTACTGTTTACAAGCAGAATACCTGTACGTATTCCGTTAATTGTACAATCACCACAAAACTCGATAGAGAGGGCTGCCTAGATATTATGGTTTTGCTTTCCAATTATCAGGTTGTCATAACATTTGCACGGTTAAAGCCGATTAGTTATTTTATATTAGCCCGTATAGTTGAACTTTAACGGTCGATGCTTTGAATTTGTAACTAAATTTTAATTATAACGGACGAAATTTTACGTTTAGCTGGAACAATGTAATACAAATAGTTTACTAAAGGCAAAAACATATTTTTTCAGGGGTAGAACTCTGGCGTCTCAATCTCGAGACCCAGGTTCGATCCCCGGTCGGGCATGCAACAATGAGTTTTTTGGAATTTATGTGCATAGTATTTGTTCTTACTTACCACTTGCTGAACGGTGAAGGAAAACATAGTGAGGAAACCTGCATGTCCTAAAAAGCGTGTTTTTATGCCCGAAGTACGGCGATAGGGCTTACCACCCATCACGTTGGGACGTAATAATTGTCGGTGAAACGCGGGTGTACCGAGTACGTACTGTGACTTGCATTTCACAGTTTATACTCGGAACACCTCTGACAATCCCTCGGGGATTCATGTCGTGACCATGTTTATGGTATGCATCATATATTTTTTTTTTATTTTTTTTTATGTAACCTCAAAATAATTGGATTTTTCATAGGCGTGACGTAGGGCTTTTTTATGAATTTGCAGTTAAATTCATGACAGTTGGAAGTCCAATTATTTTAAGTCGATGAAATATTTCGTTTTCGGCACCGCATGAATGTGGTGTCCGATTAAATAGTTCATCATTGGCGCTCAATGTGTTAAAACAACTGATTATTTAGTTTATTATTTTACTTATTATAATAATGCCGAAAACTTTTCCAAAGGAAAAAATACTTCTCTTTTTAAATTATAAAACCCTTCTGTTGTGTAGTGTTATTTTTCAATTGAAGTTTTTTTTTTTTTTATTTGTTCAGTAGTTGTGATTTTATTTAAACTGTCCTTTCCAGAACGTTCCCAATAAAATAAAATTAAGTTTAACTGAACGTCTATGTTATTTGAAATTAAAAACTAAATTGAAGATAAATAATTTTCATCATCTGGAGTTATAAAAATGTGAATGAACTTTCAACTCGACTAACGCAAAATGCTTAAAATATGTAAAAATATTACAAATGATTTCCAAAAAATAGGTTTTTAGTTTTTAAGGAAATTGATCATAAAGTTTGTAAAACGAGAAAAATTTTCATTTTCAGTGTAATTATAATGTAATCTACTAAAAATGATTACACTTTTGTAATGATTCGAGATATAAACTCGAGCAAGTATGTACAACGAAGGACTTGTATCAAGAAGTTCCTTACGCCTCATACGGGGTCAGCCATAAAATTTCATGGTTCCCTTGTGGTAGAGAACCCTCCGAGTGCCTGTTAAATTATATTAGGGACACATTTATCTAACCGTGATTAATTTGTTTTATCTTCTGAACGCCTTTGGAATTTTATTTCAACTCAACGCTCACGCGTCAGGGTTTTAAAAGACGGTGATCAAAGTGATATGTTTTTGTTATTAAAACGGAAAAGTTAATGTTTTTTTTTTTCAAAATTCAATATTTTTTGTGTTGAATGACTGAATGGTGTCAATTTCATTGTCAGTTGAAAAAATAAAAGCTGAGAATAGAGTTTTTATTTTAACAACGTTGGTATAAAATAAAGATAAGGGATATTGCTGTACTACAAATAACTTATAAGTTATAGGTAGGTATAAAAGAAAATTAGGCTAGAAAAAATACAACGATTCAAGTGACGGGATTCTATCCTAAGCCCGAGGTGTAATTTATCTATACTTATATGTAGTTTCCAATACTTCACGATGTACCATAACAGAGAAAGTAGGAAGCATCGATTGAATCATGCTGCACTTGAAAAATTCCATAGTCATGTAATTTCTCGCTCCAAAAAGCATAAAAGCCTCGCCGAGACCTACATGTGTGCTGCCACGGATTAACTTTACTTAAAACGAATATTTTTCGGTCCAGAGTGTGAAAATATCGTCATTTTAAAATTCCGTTTAAAATGGAAAACTCTTATAGCTGAGTCTTGACTTGCCTCTAAACGGCTGGGATGGTTGAGTTTAAATTTTGCAGAATGATGCAGTGCAAAACTATATTGACATAGCGGACATATATTCAATTTATTGCAAACGAACTAATTTTCATACAATAAGTGATTGTGAAGTTCATGCATGTATGCTTATCTCTGGCATATATTTCCCCCAGTAAAATCTTGATGAACGAATAACAAGAAGAATGAGTGTGATCAAATGTGTTTACACAAAAACATAAAACTTTCATTTCCATATAAGACTTTTACCCTAGAAGATTACTACCATACACCCCATCATTACTCCTCTATCTAAATTGGGGAGGCTTTTATGTTTTTAGTCAGTAAGACAATTTTTAGGACACATAGGTCATGTCTAAATGGAATAGAATGGAACATGGAATAGCCCCTATTTGCGGCGCATCTCTAATGTGGTGGGGCTAAAAATATTTTACAATCACCCTTAGCCCCACTGTATTGCGCTGGGACAAAGGGGACAAAAAAATTCACTGTGCACCCACCAGTGGGGCTAAGCGGTGGAGCCACGGGTAATAGGTGATTTGAATTTATGAAACGTTTTCTGGGTTAGATTCTGATACCGGAGGAACTACTATGGAAGGTGTGTGTGAAAAGTAGGTCTGCGAGAATTTTTTCGACACTCGACAGACCCTTTTGATATCATCCTGGCAATCAATAAAAATGCACAAAACGAAGATGAAAAAAAACTTAAAACGTATTCAGTTTGAGCCATTCGTTTAAAATTAATCCAATAATAGTAGACACCAATTGGAAGTCTGTCTCAATAGGATTATGAAAACCCGTATCTGCATATTCAACGGCATCGCGGAAACCGCGACGATTGCGACAGAAAGGTGTGCATGTGCATTGTGCAGTTTATTTCAAATCTGAATTCTAAAAGCGAAATATGCAGATGCAGCTTTGTGAAATCTTCATGCCGTGTGAGCTTGTAAGTATTTTTCAGTCTTTTTCCAACATCTACAGATGGTATTTACTTATGACAAAGAAGCTAGTGGTGAAAAAAAATGTTGATAGTAGACATTTTGTTAACGTGCAAAATATGTGCAAAAAGTGAGCCATAGGATAATTTTTTGATAGTACATTAGCCCGCCGCACTGGACACAATTTACGTTAGTCATGAACTACATAGGTATAAAGTTAAGATGTAATTATTAGGTCCCTACATTTGAAATTGGCGTTTTGTAGAACGGGCAACTTTAGTCTCAAATATCTGGCGTTTGGTTAAGAATTCCAAATTAAAATTCATTTCAAATTTTTATTTAATTTATGTGTTTTGTCAATAATTGCAAAGCATGATTGAAAAGCTAGTCGTTAAACAACCAAGACTGGTCAATTGCTCTAGCCCACTGCTGCTTCAGGACAACGCTAAAGCACACACTGCGATTGGAATGTCTCCGACACCCACCATACTCCCCATACTCCCCAGAATTTGGTCATTTCTTTCCGGAATTTGAACAACCCCCAAGCTTAAAACGGGGTAGAGCTTGAAAAACGAATTGAATTGGAGCTCCGGGCAAAGGCTAGTATGTAATAAACAAATGTGATCCATCACAGCGCTGCGTTATAACAACTATGGCGATTCCAAATAGTGCAATACAGAACAATACCGGAGCTATTTCCTGTCTGAACAATGACGTTATGGGTTATGTCACTTTCACGACGCATTCAGGCGTTGGACTCTACCACAAAAAATGGTTGTTGTGATTAGCCGATGGGCTTCTGAAAGTTTAAGCTAGAAGATAAAAGGACGAGACAGAAATGGTGCTACGGGGTTCGTTGAAAAATCTACCCTAATATTATTCTAAACTCTAGGTTTTTTATAGGCTATATTTTGGAGAGTGGGAATAATCGACCGTCGACGCGCAATAAAGTTTCACCCATATGTTGTCAGTATTCTGACAGCTCGAACGCAACGTTTCAAATTTTCGTTTATCATCCGTAGGCCTACCATGAGTTTTGTTTACTATACACGGTACCGTCTGCGACAAATTATTTTGTATGAGAAATGCTGGTTCCTGTAATAAGCCGCTAGGGGCCCTGCACAATTCCTCATATAAATATTTTACGCAGACGTGAATGTGTACAGTAAGCAAAACTCATGGTAGGCCTATGAGATGTCGAACTTCTTGCCAGCAGCGTCCGTATATCCGTATAGTTATAACCCGGATGCCCTTTAAAAGAAGAGTAACTAAAAAGTCCCATTGACGCTTAACATTTAGACGAGGTAATGGCCAAGCGTAAGACAATTGTGAATTTAAAAAAATAATGTTTAATGTTTTTTCATGTCTGCTTTGATTTTTTTATAATAGGTAGTTATTGAGTGTTAAAAATAATGAATATGATTGCATTAAATATTTATCCAATGTAAATTGAGATGGTTAGCAGGTTAGCCCGCGGTTCATTGGGGCGGCTGCAGTCACCACCAACCACTTTGTCATTTACTTTAACATCTGTAGGGAAAACGAGTTTAGTACAACGTTTACTGAGGTTAGTTTTATCTGACCGGGTTTTAGATTTTCTGGAGATATTCTCTTGAAGCATTTCACTATGGGTCTTCCATCACAGCAAAATACTAAAATTGGCAGAAAGTTTGGTTCGCAACAAATATTTGTAACAGACAACATAAAATTAAACGTCTATCTATTAACCAACCCGCCTGCCCAGCGTGTGTGAGCATGGGCATTTCTTCCAGGAGGACCGCCAAGAGTGAAGAAATCTTGGAAAGGCCTATGTCCAGCAGTGGATGAAATAGGCTGATGGATGGATGGATTATTTCCTGAGAAAATTCACAATGGCGGTGTAGGTATTACTACTGGTGGTAGGCTTAGGCCGTGGCTTGTCACCACCCTCATGACGTCACCATGCCACCAAGCGACTCGTCGTGTCCCGGCGTGACGTCACGAGGAGCCGCACCAGGGGCGTGGTTCAACAGCAGATGCGTAATATCAGTTCACGTCTATTGACGACTTCCGGGGATTTTTGCGGAAGTCCCTAGAAAGATCACTCTCCTAGTCTCTGGGCGAGCGCTCTTCATGCTAGGTTTTATCGACGCTTCCCATTAGTCGTGGTAATGGCCAAGAGTAAGGTAATGTAAGTTAAAAAAAAATGGATATATGTAAAATGCTATTGTAATGTTGCAATATTTTAAGTGCGCGCTTTGACGGCGCAGCGGCGCCTTGGGAAAATCGAGTAGGTACAAAGTGCAAGTACTTGAAAAGTTAAAACATTTCAACGTAAAATAGTATGGATTCCATCATTATCTATCCTTTTTTCCTATGTTCTATACAGGGTGTAAATGCAAAGTCAAGAATCCCTTTAGGGTATGAAAGTATACACGATTCTGATGTCATTACGAGAAAAAAAATATACCTTGAATTTTCACAAAAAATCCCATCATTTTTCTAAGCTATGGCTACGCAGCTCACCGGCCTCTCCGCACACCTAATTGCACCCCGCAACCCGCACCCCACATCTGAGTGGCCACGACCAGTGAGGTGTCCACGCGATTAGTGTATTTTGAGTAAAGAAAATCGTCTTATTATGAGGTACTGGTACTTTATTTAGAGATCCCAGTATTTAAAATAATATCTTTACTGGTCATACTAACACAGCCTTAATTCTTGCCTTTGCTTTTACACCCGGTATACAGACGGACTGGCTAAAACTATATGACTGTGAACTTTACCCAGAAACATTATTCTCAATTTCGGATGGAACCCCAAAAAGAACTTATTTGTCAAACTCCTACAGACTGATTCAGCACTTGTCTGGCCCCCTACATCTGCTAATCGTTTCCGGACTTGTTTTCGAGAGTAGGAACGGACCACGAAAGTCTCTCCCTTAGATGAACCTTCACGGATTGAGATAAAGGTGAGTATTTATTGCTTTTCAATCTTCTTATGGAGGTTTGGTGCTAATTTTAGCTAATTGCAGCGCACTCTCGGCAGCGGGCCAACATGCTGGAGTAGCGCTGAACTAGAAATACGCATTTACCTTAAATCAGTAACTTTTGAGAAATTTCCGTTTTATTTTGTCTAGAATCAGTTGCTTCTTTTCAAGTTTAAATTTCAGGGTTCTATCCAAAAGAAAGGAGATGCCAAGGAACTTGGCTTATTGGATTTCCTATCTGCAGTATTACAAGTTAAATTATTGTAATTATGCGACTATACCTATTGATTAACTCGTAAATGTATCCATTGTTTAACGCTATTTGTATTTAAGCGATAATAATGAACACTCAACAGATGAAATAAAATAACAAAGAAAAAAAAAAAAATTATAATAGCTTCAGATTAATTGAATTTGTGACAGTTGTGAATTTAAAATTCTCCAGCAAAATTCTTCACATGGCAAATCCTAAGTTTTAAATTTCATAAAAAACTACTATTGCAAACAGTAAATTTAAAAAAAAATCGGTCTTCAACTTAATAACCAATTTTACAAGTCACATAAACCCGTGAATATTGTAGCTACATTCGTGTTTTTGCTGGTTTACATGCTCGTACACAGACCCACTGAACAGCTGGGAACTACTCGTAGCATCGTCGTAGCACACAATTTTATTAATATTATTTTAGGTAAGAATTCAGGATGTGCTATTTATTTCTTTTACGTAATAAAGTTCATGTTTAACATACTCACTGCCATAAACATACAAAGGAAGTTAATACTAAAGTGTAGCAAGGTGGCCTATAACAGCTTGCTACGTCGAAGAAGCTGAGGAGCGTGCACTGCTGCAATTTAAAAAAAAACTTAAATTATGGAACCGTTGAAGAAATTATCTCTTACATACTTTTTACACGACTGACCCGAAAAAGGAGTGTATTGTTTTCAGGGTTCATGTGGGTATTTTTCTTAATGCCACCATAACTTCTTAATGCCTGAAATGATTTTGAAGTGTGCGGTATCGTTAGAATCCTTATAGCAACCCTGAGTGGAAAAGACTATAAATATATAGGTACAAAAACAGTTTTTTTTTTAACTTGACTGCCTTTTTATTGTTTTAATTCGGATTTCAGTGCAGTCGGATGACTATGAAATTAATCAAAACCTGTTGTTTTGTATATATTATAGCTATTTCTCAACGCGATGTGTGGTTTCAGCAAGGGGAGGCCTTTGCCCAGCCGTGGAACACTTTAGAGGCTACGTGAAAAAAATCTATTAATTATGTATTAGGGCTAACTCAAAAGCCATATTGTGTAGCGAATTAATTCAATATACTAGGTGAAATTAAATCAGCCGACCAAATTCGTACTGGAGACTCCGTTAGTCATCAGGAACAAGGTTTTACGACCCTCCAGGTAAAATTCGAAAAAAAAAAATATTTTCCCCGTAGAGCCTGCACTAGGAATTGTACATAAACTAGTACAACCAGTAAAGGAACAAAAAAAAAATATTTATCAAAATTGGTTAAAAGGATTACTGAACCTAGTTCTTGATCACTAACCGAGTCTCCAGTATTAATTTGGTCGGTTGATTTAATTTCACCCTATATAATAATTAGTGTAATTGACATTGAAGAAAAACACTGATGCATGCCCTAACAAGGATGTAAGTATTTGTGCGAAGTAGGCCAATAAGGTTATCACGTCATAACGTAAAAACTGACAGTTTAAAAAAGGTTTTACGAGTGTTTTCTGTCCTAGTGATAGTTCAACGTCGAGGACACCAATGTCTCACTCTCAGGGATATATTGTCGTGGCGATATGTTTAGTCTTAATTTTGTTTGTCACTTATCAATTATTCAACGACATTATATAGTCATAGGATGGATCATTATACTCTTATGTAGTAAAAAGGAAAAAAGTAATGAGCCACGAATGTTACCAGAATTCAGACGGCCTTGCCCTGACCTTTACTGACAAACGATAGAGACAATTTTGATAGAGTTCTTGCCTTCTTATTGTTTCTGTTTTTTAAGGTTCTGTTATGAAATAGAAACCATTACAGCGATGCTTCGGTGTCGATGTTATTGCTAGTATGCAGAAAAAAATTACAAGTCTAGAAGTACAAGCAACAGTATACCTTTTAGAACGCGCCGTAGAAATACGGCAATTGGGCTGCAGCAGTTAAATTAAATTAAATTAATGAAATGAAAATCTCGAAAAATTACGAAGTTATTGGCAATAAAAGTGAAATAGAGGCCACAGTATCACGTATTATATGAAAATTTCAACTTTCTACTCATAACGCTTGAATCTGTATACCCCTGTGACAGACGGACAGACAGACAGACAGACCCACAGACAGACAGCGCAGGCTTAGTAATAGAGTCCCTTTTAATCTTATTGACGGAACTTGCACATGTACACGGTATACTCTGAGTGTTAAGAAACCCGACTACCTTAAAAGGGTCTATAATGACGTCACATCAGAAACATATTCTCATAGCCAGGACGAGGTCCACTCCGCTACATTCGGTGGCCCTAATGGCGCAGATAATAGATATTTACTGCGCTGTTTACAACAAGGTTTACTCTGACACACTGTGGGTCACAGGGAAAACAAAAATACCCGCTTACGAAACTTAACTATCGCCATAAATGCTACCCTTTATATGATTTTGAGATTTGACACAAAAAGGTAATAAAAGGAAAGGTATCTGCTATTTTCTACGTCGCATTCACATTGTTATAGGGAAATTCAATTATCTGTAGCAAGGAAATATTTTCAAATACCTGGTATATATTTAAATAAATTGAAACTCAAATGAATTGAAGGTGTTAAACATAATGGATATTACCAAATAAATTTTGATGATCAAGTTAACATGTCATTGAAAATAATCATGTGTGTAAGTAGATACTTGTAATCTGGCATAAACTTCTCTTATATGTTGAAATCAGATAAGATAAATAAAACTCCTTGTCCAGCGCTGGTTTGGCGATTTGCCGAGTGGACGCTGCAATCAGGCATAATTACCGTCTGTCTTCGGTAAATAGACAACTGAATCAGACCGTAATGAACCTTGATTCAAAGGCACTAAGATTTATAATTGTGCTCCTCTTAAGGGTGGTGGTAGGGATGTAACGGAGGTCAGTTAACGGAAGCGGTTGCGGAGCCGGAGGTCTACAACTTGGAGGCGGAGGCGGATGTGAAAATAATATTAGGAAAGCATTTATATTTTTAATTTTCATTGCAACTAAAAACAGTCAGAAGAACACAAATAAACCATCCTTAGGCATGATTGGAAACAAAATGTAAAAATCTTCTTTTTATAAGAATCAACAATCGTGTTCTGGCATGTCATCATGAGAAGAGTGGGAGAGTGATTGCAGGTAGTTGCGTAGTATACAGTCAATGACACGGTAGCGTACGGTCTATAACTACAAAATTAAGCATCTAGGTAAGGCAAGGGTACTATTTTCGTATTCAGTGATGAAGATTCTATAGTGCATAGGGGTCAGATGCATTTCCGAAAATTTTGACCTATTTTGTATGTGCCGCCTCTAAAGTGATATGAGTATGGGTCAAAGCAGCAGGTAACATGAATTGCTGGAGCCGCAGCATCAGCATCCAAGCTGGGGCCGAACTCCCAGAAAACTACAGCTCACGTTCTCACAGAACGATACCTAGAACGCCTAGAACAAACATAATTCTTGTAGAATTATCTGCTTTGTTGCCATGCAGCGGTCACCCGCATCTCATAGGCCATACACCGCTTTGCCACTTTCGCATAATGTGAGCATGACGCTGGACTGCAGCGCAGCATTCATAGCGGGCGCTCACAAGATCCACTAGTGCTATAATTGAAGTTCTTTTTCAAACAGGAGTACTA
Organism: Ypsolopha scabrella; assembly: GCA_910592155.1. Lineage (NCBI taxonomy): Eukaryota > Metazoa > Arthropoda > Insecta > Lepidoptera > Ypsolophidae > Ypsolopha > Ypsolopha scabrella. Next base: position 19,248,119 of record OU342964.1, on the reverse strand, counting down.
AAGTGGGATAATACCTATAAGTGCAACGTGTATCTAAATATCGGCTGACGTGTTCTCAGCATTGCTTTTACACAAGTTAAATACCTTATCAATAAGTCGCCCGATAACCTAACAGTTTCTCATTTTGGGAAAACCCAGTCTATTTTGTTTATATCTTCTGTGTTATCAGTATTCGGTCAAGAGTCACATACTAGTTGTTTCACCCTACTAAAACTGCATCCGATCTGCATCATTGTCGTTGTTAAAACACGCTCTTATCGCGCACACAATGCCGTATGTGCTTAATAGGTATGTTTTACCTGTATACTAAAGGTACAAACTTTTGAACTGGTTTTCCCTGTGAATGCCCGGCATTTATATTATGGTGTCGCGAGCTAAGACAATGCATCGAGTACAGCAATTAAACGTCGTTATTGATGTCCCAAATTGGTAGCGTAATTTTTATCGTAGGTATAAGATACGATCTATAGTGACTATGTGAACACGTGAGTGACTCCCGGGGCCCCAGTATGGGAGCGCAGGATGAATTATAAATCGTCTATTGTCATAAGGATGGAAGTTTGACTGACGTGGTCCAAGAATATTTTAATATTCACTCGTTTATTTTAGGAATGATCCGATTACCGCGCCAAACGATAACCCGCACGCGAGGTTGTGGGAATTCCGAATTGATATTATCCCTATATTGTTTTCTTTTTTCGGTACGATAAACAACTGGAGTGGTATAAATTGCTATGCGGCAGTCAGTGGCTAGACACTACACGGTCAACATTACCGAAAGAACATCATATAGACTTAGGAGTCCCGTGACATCCATCCAGAACGCAACAATCTCAACATGCAGTCCCAAGACAGAATACTTAGTTTCCCGGTGGACACCTTCACGAGGCGTGGGCCTTCTATACCCGACGAGGCCCCTTTCAGCCTCCGCGAAAGTCCGCAATTCAACAAAGCATACAAACAGTTTCTTCAGGCGGAACGACAGCTGGACGACCTGACTTTCCTTAACGGGAAGCCATGCCCCGTCCGCTACAACTTTGATCCGACGAGGCCGGAAGAAGATCGTCTGCTGGTGAATTGAGACTGGCTCATGCCCTTATTTTGGGGGCCGCCGCCAGGTGAAAGAGATCTCGTGAGGCTGCCCACTATACTGGAGTTTGTTGAAACGAAGATTCGCTTTTCGAAGTGCAAGGCGGTCGCCGGGGTCACCTGCTCCTGCGGCAAGAGGCCTAATATAGTGGTGCCAACGGGACGTGAGTGCAAGATCCCACAGCACTTTCATCATTTCTGCGCGGCGCACGTCTGTGCGTGGTTATCGAAGTACATGGTCCCGGCGATTCTGCTGAAAGAATCTCAAGAAATCTTCAGAGAGGTCATCGAGAAAGTGCATGAAGGTGATCTGCAAATCCTCCAATACTATTCGACGGGTGACCGGACGGACACAGAAATGTTGCTGCACTCGGCTCGCAACATCAGTGATAATAGTGCTAAATAGTGCAGCAGTATGTGAAGTTCGCTTATTAAAACAAATATTTGTGTTTATAATATGTTTATTTTTTTTTCTTGTACCCCTATGAGTGTAGGATGATGGAGAGTTGTGCAGGTAAGGTACTGAGATCATTCCCTCTGACGTTGCTTCAAGTTGAAATTTAGTTTCTCTCATGACTACTCCATGTTAGATACAATCAAGTCAAGCTTGGACTGCACCAGATGTAACGGCTAGGTAACGTGCTACTAGCCGCTGCATAGCACGTTACATCACTAACGCAGATAAGTTGCAAGGCGTGATGATTAGCGTTATGTGCACATGGGATGCAAAGCTCCGTTATCACAAACTATGCTTAGGCATATGCTTATCATATGTCTTGAGCAAGGCCTGAGTGTGCATTCGCCTCTGAGTACGTGTATCTGTGACGTTTAGGTATGGAGCCGACCATACAGGAATATGAGACGTCTAAATAAGGTTTTTCTTAACTTTATATCCATGAATAATAAATAACTTACATGCAGCCGCAAACAGTATTATGACAAAGACTGGCGGCAATTGGCGTTACATCTGTAACTTCTTATGGACCGATAATACGTATGACCACATGGCACGCTATCGTTTAAATATGGAACAAACTATGTGTCACTACTCAAAAGATAGGTAAATATGATAAGACGACGGGACCTTCATCGAAATATTATTACAGGCTGCCAGCCGAACGTAAGTAGCTTCAGCGTATTACGGCAACCCACGTTTAGTTGGCACTGTCTTGAAATGTTCGGGAAAACCCGTGCTATATTCATTGTGTATTTCAAAACGAAATCAAAACTGATGAGTGACCATAGAAAATTACCGGGACATACACGTGTACTTCATACACGTATACACCTCACTTATACTTAAGATTTGTCATTGTATAGCTTACAGGTTTGGTTAGACTATAATGATGTACAAAACATAATTCTAAATATGTATACTTTTCATGATTCCTGTAATGTTAGGACTATGGTATGACAGATACCTTACCTGAACACTGTATATAACGTGCACCGTACCTACCTATCGCTGCATAGCATGTCGCGGTGCCCCTCTATCGTGTTACAAAGTGTAGTGACCACGGTTAGCTATGCATGGATGTAGATTGTACAACATCTTAGTGGATAGAACTAGTACAATATATTATTATCATTATTAAACTAACTACCTAAATATCTAGTATCATGAAGGAAACTGGTATGTCGTGACATTTGTAAGTCGGCATGCATTTTGAAATGAAATAAATATGTATCGGGAACAAGTTTTTTTTTATTTTCAAAAACAAACACTTATTTACATTATATACTTAATACTGACGTACACAAATACCTAATACTTATTATATAAACAAATACTAGCACTACTTCGGCTGGTTAAGAGTTCCACGCCACGATGCCTGCTCACGCAAAGCTGCTGCATACTGCATCAAGTGCCTGTCCAGTTGCCACTGCTCTGCCTTCTGACGTTTTCTCTCCTCACGCTCCAAGTCTTGTCTGTGTTTTTCTTCTTCTGCGCGCTCTTGCTCCTTCCGAGATTTTTCCCCGTTGTCTCGATGAACGGCTTCTCCAGAGTTTCCGCTCATGGTGGATGATGATTTTGTGAATGATGACATGGTGATTTTGTCGAGACTAATTGATTGTACACAACCTTGTGATTATGGCGAGTGTATATGTGCTAATGATTGATTGTATATGTACTTTCCTCCATTTATACTAACCCGAAACCTACCTTATAAGGACTGGTTGGCATTCCATAATTATCGGGAATTTTTTCCTACTTGGAATAAGCTCGGTAATGAGGGATAATTCAAATACCGTAACCTCATGGTGTACCGCAGTAACGACAGAATTGATAAGCAAATTAGGTAGAGGAAAGTATTTTGTGGTAAAATGGAGCAATATCGATGATGTCAACGGGTAATACACATCGGCAATACACAGTTATTTTCAGCTGAAAAGGAAAAAATTGATAAGGATAATGCATACAGTGTTATATTTTATTACGGGAGTGATATCATACACTGTGTTAACTCCTGTTAGCTAGCACAATCATGCTCCGTATGGAAAAAAGTATAGGTAAGCTTCAGTAGGTGCTCGTTATGGTACAAATGCAACCAACGATTGTTTCAACTCTAACTGCAAGCACCCCGGCATGCTGAGTATGCACGCAGTCTTGCTACGTGACCTGCAGTCTTACTCGAATATGTTGTATGTTTTTTGGATGTTCGGCTCCGACAAGCTATCCCACTACAGCGTTGCAGCATGCACTCATGTCCGCAAAGCAGTTTACCAAGCGAACCCGAGAAACTTGGGTTTTTGTTGAATCGTCCATGCACACCATCGTTAGGTGATGAACACTTAATTACCTCCGCAGGTGTACCTGTACACCTTACCGTAGGTATGCCTTACCGTAGGTATGACGTCAAACCTTATCGAACAATGGTGTATTGTTTCATTTTTCCGAACTATTAATATTTCAATAAACCCCACAGACAGGATGGCATCGATTAATTGAGCCCGATAACATATTTAATTGAATGAGAGGAAATTTATATAAATACCATTTAAGTTCAGCGATAAGAGCGTCATCGCCGTCGCGGGTGGCCGTTCTAATGCTGTAAGAATTTACTGATATGGATGTTGCTACCTACACCCAATGCTACAACAAGGTGCACTTACAGGTTAACAGTAAAGAGTTTTTGCGCTCATATTCACAGAGACTTAAGGTTAGGCTTGAGACTAGGTCTCACTTTTACATAGCAAAACCTAGATAGAACTCAACAATCATATTTTTCCCGAGACCATTGCGCATCAGAGTCGTTGCTCCGCTGTATACATTAGTAGCATCCTCACTTTCCCCTGGTCCACCATTTTTTATTTTCACCCCGTACGCTCTTGTGTCACTAATTGTAAGCTATACATACGTTACCGACTTATGTAGATTTTGCTGATGTCTCTGGAGTAACTGATTACCGTCTCACCTGCTTTTCAGGCGAGCGCGCTACATCTTAGGTCTTATCGACACTTTTCATAAAGATCGGTAAAAAAATCAACAGTAAAAATAAACAATGTTTGTCATCTTTACGCCCTGATAAAAAAATACAAAGTATTTGCGTTGGATTGCCCACCGTCGCCCTACATTCATCTTCGCCTGCCCTTTCTGTATGAGTTCAAACTTGCTATTGCGTTGCTTTTGCGTCGCGTGCGTTTTGGAAGTTGCGGAGGCGGATGCGGAGGCATAGCTACAATTTATGCGGAGGTTCCGCAGTTGCGGATGCGGAAGCAGTGCTCCGTTACATCCATAGGTGGTGGCAGCGCTTGCTTGAAACTAAGCCCAAAAGCGATTAGCAGATGTAGAGCTGGGTGAGACAAGTGGTCAATCTGTTAATGTAAGTTTGACACATTGGATCCTATTTGATGATAATTTGTATAAGGGTTCCGTACCCAAAGTATAAACAAGGATCCTTCTGTATGTACTCGGTGTTACAGCATCGTAACCTTTGATTTTTTATATAAGGTGACTTTAATTTATGCAGCCGAATTCTTATTGAAGACTCTGTAAGTGCTCAGTAACAAGGTTCGATGACCCTTTTTGTGAAATTCGTAAGGAACGTAAGCCCAGCCCCGAATCAAATACTATGGGACGTCAAGATTTTATTTTGCCAAGTTAGCAAAAAGTGTTATTGAACCGTGATACTGATCACTTAAATATGAGTTTGGTTGCATAAATTAAAGTCATCCTATATAGAGGCTTAAAATTTGGAAAAATACAGTATTAGAAGATAACATTTTGTTTGCTCAAAATTACCATAACAAACAGCGAAAAACATTAAAATATCTGAGGTTAGGTCATAGGTCACAGAAAATTAACATAAGACGCGAGCCATAACCGCGTAAAGTAAGTAAATGCCTTAACCTCAGTTACCCTGTGAATGAGTATATAAAAATAAATGGGCATTACACATTTTGGAGAAACAAGTTAGGGCTTGTATTGGGTCTTGTTTGTGTTTAACTGTTTTTGTTTTAATATGCTGAGTCAACTACTTATCTGATCAATGTAAAACTTGGACACGTGTTTTTTCAGACCTTTGTTTTTCCGTCGTCAGGTCGGTTACCTAATTGGACACATTTCGCTCGATAGATTTTATTTTTGAAAATTATGCCCTTTTAAGTTATTATTTCGTTTTATGTCTAAACTGCTTGAGTTTTATGTCTGAAATTACTGTTATAACAAGAAAACATGGTTTATTTTCCGATGTCAGGTGAAAATTTTCCAACATTAATTACTTTTTCGTAAAATACAGACAAACTTCGAAAATTTACTAGCGTGCCGGCATCCCACGAAGCGAGCGTTATATTTTTATCCTTTTATAATATATTGTTTAGTTTTATTTTATATAAGTTTAAAAAACTGTAATAGTATTAAGCCATATTGAGAAAAAATACTGATAAAAAAGACATGATCTTGCTTAGCTTGCCCTTCTTCTTAGCAAGACTAATCGAATGGGCGGATTTGGGCATTATATCTATTTATAGTTCATTTATCTATTAACTTATTTATTCATTGCATTATGTAGGTATGTATATACAATATTTTAATTTTTTACTTATGTTAGTATATATTTGGCTAGGCATTATATTATATTTATTTATGGTCTATTCAGTTTATTTATCAACTTATTTATTAATTGCATTAGGTAGGTATAATAATATTCTTATTCCAATAAGTCTTTATTTTATGCATGTGTATAACTTTAGTAGCCCAACTTAAATATAGTTTTTTTTTAATACATTTCCCGTATAATGTTTGTTTCATCATAAAATACTATCATGTAAAACGTATACTTTATGTATCTATTTTACAAATAAACATTTTGAATCTTGAATCTTTTGAATCTAATGTAGACTTTCCGACAACATACTGAAGTTTAAAATTGCTCAGTAAGATTATCGTGCACCAGGGATAAGGCCTTATCAGATGAAAGTCACTTTTACAGTTGCGGGCAACAGTTTAAAAAATATATATTTTTATATTAATGATGATGGCGTTACTTAATACAAAGGAGTATGATGAAAGCCGGAGTCAAAAGATATAAATTAAAGTTTTTAATGAGCATTGGATTCAATAAAAGCGGGAACAATGGCGTATGTGGCCGCTTATTGTTATCGCTTTTGTTTCGAGCAACGTCATTAAAACATTCACAACAAAAATCTAATGAGTAAACGTTGACTGAGGTGAGAGGTCAATTTATGGAGCAAAGTTATTTTTTCTATACAGTATTTTATTCCCCGAATAATGGTGTAGTATTCCAAATGTAGTTCTCCTTATTACGAAGAATCAGATAACATTGTTATCGTGTCCATTTATACAATTTATTATTATTACCAACTTGATTCAGGTATAATGTAAAATGTAAATGCACCTTTACATAACTAGCCGTTCACTAGCGGTTGCCCACGCTAAAGAAGAAATTCGGCCCTTGGCTCCTTTTTAGGGTTTCGTACCCGAAGGTTGCCAAACGGGATCCTATTACCATAGAAAAACTACCATAGACAAACTTCGTAATATGTAGTTTGTCTATGCTATTATAGTGCCACCAATTTAACTGTTCAGTAAAATCATTCGCCGTCTCTTTCTAATTATACTCTTTTCTACCGCACTAAAAAGAGATGGGTGGATAATCCAACTGAACAGATAAGTTGGTGGCACTGTACTAAGCCTCCGCTGTCTGTCTGTCTCTCCGTCTGTCACAAGGGTCTACAGCTTCAACCTTAAGTGTATAATACCTCACTTCGCTTCGCATGATCCTGTTTTATACCAACAAATACTGCAACAATCACTCTGAAATTAATATTTATTATGATAAATTTAAGGACTAATGCTATGTCCATGCTGTTGTGAAAACTTATTCCATTAAATTTTCTCCATAGAAAAATATTACAAAGTTGCCTCCAAACCGTACAATAAACCGATAGCATTCAATGAATACTCGAAATTAGATCTGAAACTTCGCATAACATAACTGATATTAGTATAAAGCAGCTGCAGACTGGTCTTTATAAATGAAAAAACCATCAGTGTAGTCGTGATTTGAAAATAACTGATGTTTTTGCGTGCGCGGCATCTGATTAGAGTAGTATAGACGGTTAAAAGCAGAAGCGTTAGAGCAGGAATGCGAATTGAGGTAGGCCCTTAATAGGTAGACAATTTAAATTTTTACATAATACGTGTTACTATGGCCTTTATCACGACAAATAATAAAAATTTTAAAAGTTTAAACCAAGGTCCCCATACAATAAGCCACGTGTTAACCATGGCACAGTCTGAGATGACTTGTTTGACAGCTTTTACCGAGGTAATAGATGACGCTAAGAGTAGCTTGTCAACCTTTTTGCACCGAAGTTCATTAGTAAGATGATAGATAGCGCTAAGATCTTAAAGGTGGTCATTTGTTATGTACCACAATATTTTTATGGTTCCGTACCCGTAATGTGTGGTGGTACGGAATCCTTTGTGCGCGATTCTGACTCGCACTTAGCCAAATTGTTTTCTCATTTGTTTGACTAAAATTGTCACTACCCAGCAGTAGCAGCAGTTACAGTGCAATGATACCGAGAAACCTTCAAAATGACAGCAATATAAATAAAATTCGTTCAGAGCTCCTTTCTTTTACGGTAACATACATACTTAAGGGACAAGATGACACGAATAGAAATCTATACTAATAAGAAAGTAGTAAATGCACTTGTTCGTTTACTAAACACTTGACCGAAACAACAAATTTTCGAACTTTTGTCTGTCTGTATGTTCCGTTTTAACTCGAGAACCACTGAACGGATTAAGGTGAGATTTTTTATCATCTTCGTAGGGAACGTGGTCAAAATATAGGCTAAAAGTACATAAAATAACGCCTAAGTCGAAAACGGTTAAAAGATTGTATTAACGCGAGTGGTGCCGTGGGCAAGTTAATTCATAAATTCCTTGTTCGAGGATGTAGAAACATTCAAGATACTTTAATGTATGCTACATGGTATGCTACATCTGTATGGAATCCTCAATATTTTTACAACGAATTCCAAAATAAGTTTATTAAATACGTAAACTTTTAATAACCTCTTCATTCAGCCTTATTTCTCTTAAGAGGGAACGTTTTGAGCTCGGTGCAAAATGCACAACTTATGATTGTTTTTCTTACTATTACATAAAGAGTACTAAATAAATGTGATATATGGCATTTTGCGACCATTTTTTAGTGTCAATTAGGCCATTTCTACCAAAATTTTGTAATTTTATGTATTACGTTGTAAATTAATGGACATACAAACTTAAAACACGCTTTTATGTTTGTATACCCATTCATTTACAACATAATGCATAAAATGACGCAATTCTGCTAAAAACCCTTAATAATTATTCAACAATAGTCGCAAAATAAGATGAAACTATTTTATTTCATACATTTTATTTTAAAATAAGATAAAATTATGTTATGCACTTTGCACTGAGCTCGAAACGTTCCCCCTTAAGGATAAACGATGCTCTCACTTCATCGAACTGCTGTATAAAATAATTGTAAATTTAGTTGATACTTTGCAATTGCTTTACTTTATTTTCCGTTGTCCGTCAAGAGCAACAAGGAGTTTAGAATTTGTTTTCTGTGCCCTTAACCACAAAAAATATACAAAAAGAATATTTTTATACAGAGCGTGTAATCTACATAACAAGTGGTGCAATGATGTTTAACTTGTTTAATGAATCGATTTTTTTAGCTTAAAAAATATCAACACCAAAAATTTCAAATTATCAGTGTTATTTACAATATCTGTTTTGTTTCTAATTTTACATTCACTTTCATTCTTGTGTCTTGAAACTGTACTGCTTGTTTTTTTTTCATTTGTTTGTCTATGTGTATAAGACTTTGTTGGTTTGTGTTATTATTTGTGTATTCTTTTATGTAATGCGTAAATATTCGTTTCCCAAATATGAATCTAAATAAATCACACTAATATTATAAATGCGACAGTTTATGTGTGTGTGCGTGTGTGTGTGCATGTGTGTATGTGTGCGTGTGTGCGTGTGTGCGTGTGTGTGTGCGTGTGTGTGTGTGTGTGTATATGTTTGTTACTCTTTCACGCTGAAACGGCTAAACGGATTTGGATAAAATTTAGAATTGATATAGCTTATACCCTAACTTAACACATAGGCTACTTTTTATCCCGGAAAAAAGCATGTCGTTAAACCGAATAACACGTGGGCGGACCCGCGGGCCAAAGCTAGTGAAAAATAAAATCACAGACTTGGGATGATTTTGTTGCATTAATTAAGATACCCATAGTTATCAAAATAATATACCTATGTTCTTCTAACGTTTATAAAGTAAATTTGAACAAACCGCGATGATTGCAGTTTATGAAACTGGTCCATTAAAAAGTTTGAAAAACAAGCCTATGACGAGTTTTTTAATTGTATCACACAAGTGTCTTAATACGTAGTTACGTGAACTTTCATACACTACTTTATCTCATGAAATACGAGTAGTTACCTCTTTAAGGGGAGGTTGTCCCGATATTGTCTCTTTGCAAATTCATTTTAAACCGTGAGATTATAGTTATTACATTCGAAAAAAATATATGTTATACATCACTCTTTATACTTAATATTTCGGCCATTCGATATAAGATTACTAGCATTTTACTGTATCCAATAAAATCGCAAATGTAGGCCTAAACTATGATATACATATCATTTCATTGGAGTTATATTCGATTTAAGACACTAAAAATTATACTTTAATAAACGTCATCAAAAATGTGATACAAAACGGCAGTTATATTAAAATACATCCTTTCAATTCCAAAATAATAAACAAAAACACCTCGAAATCGCGACAAAACTTTTAACTTGCAGAAACACTGTAAATATTGAATGAATAACCTATATAAACTATGGCGCAGTAAAATCTAACAGTCTTTCACGCACGCATGCGAGGTTCTGTCACAATCGTATGAGTTTCATAGCGGTGAGGTCTCAAACCGCCATAAAACCTTCTTGGTCGGGCCGCAATGTATTGTTTTCTACGTATTAGTTAGACAATATTATTTAAAAACCTCATTGGTATTAGATATTCAAACCTCGGACATTATTGTACCGACTAGTTATTCTTGGTCTTCTTACTTAGAGTTATAGTTATAGCATTATGTTCTTATGAAAACTATACTATAATTTAAGTGTTTTCCTTATTAGAGACGTGAGAGTATCAAAAACTCAGTTTTTTCGAAAGCACGTGTTATTTTGATTGTCGTAGTAGCCACGGCTAGAGCTAGCTAGAGCGCGCTATTTTCTATGGAGTCTCGGGTCACCCATGCCCTTAAAAACATTTCTCAATGGTATCGTGTCGATTCGGTGTAACACGACCTTACTTATTTGAAAGGACTAACCTTATTTTAAGCGTCCTGTCGTTGTATTTTCGATACAGAAAGAAAAAGACAGAATGCTTAAAATTAAGTTTAGTCCCGTAAAACATCGAATCGACACCATTATGCCCTCTAACTAATATTGAAAATTCTATCTAAATCCAAATAGTGGTTCTCAAGATGCATGCGGACATACAAATAGGCAGCCAGACAAACGTTGCATTTTATATGTACAGATACTACCCAGCTATGCATAGGTACAGTAAAAATAATATTAATAATTTCGTTGTACACTCCCTCACATCATTTGGACAACAATTCTCCGTAATTAATTTCCAATCACAGAGACGATAAATTAATTAGAGACTCCACTTCAGACTGATAGGTAAACACAATACAATCGCTTTAAATATTAAATGGGGCGATTTATTTCATAAGCGCGATTCGCGGACGATGTCCATTATGCTGACTTTTTGCCAGGGCTGGCGGCAGGGGTAGGGCAAAACGGCGCGATCGTTTCGCGGGGCCTGTTTTGATAGCGCCGTGACATTGTTATCTCGTTTGATGAATGGACTTTTTGTTACAAATGGACGCTGTTATTTTGCTAGTGAACCCAGCCTCGAAGAGCTTTGCAGGGTTGTGACGTGACTTCCAGACAATGTTAAGGGTTCTGCTTGGAGTTGGTGATATTATTTCGTTGTTATTCGCAAAGATTTGGTCGATTGTCTGATTACTTTTTGATAAAAGTATCAGTGTTTGTTTCAGCAACCTAATTTGACCTCGTTATTGGGTATTTATTTATCATTTTTGTTTGGTCTGCTTGCTTCGGAAGTTACGTTAAAATTTAGGTATATATTCAAAAACGAAGATAGAGCTCACCATCCATCACCCTGGGAAGCAATATTCATCGGTGAAACGTAGGTGTACGGTTATAGACTGTGGAGTACTCTAACACACCTCTGACACCCCTTCGGGGATTCATGTCGTTGAGACGTATAGGTATATATTTATGTACGTCAACTGCACGTCGATCTACGAGTATGCGGAACTTTTTACGTTCTCATGATATAATTGTCGGCACTCCGTAAAACTTGCATCTTGATCGAAAACTACACCCTTATACACTATTTCACAATTTAGTTTTGAGTTTATTTAAGATACACCCAACCGGTTTCGAAAATTAATTCATTTTGCGTGTAAAATCTTACACTCAAAGAAATTTCCTGACTTTTCTTCTGAGGTTATCCTTCTGACTGTGTTTCCTCCCAAAAAATAACTTTTTCCCTCCAACCTTTACCCGCCAATCCGGAAAACTGCAGATTTCCTGCCAAAATATAGGAGGATTTCTTGGATTTTCAATTAAAACAGACGAAAATTACCGAAGGTAATTTATTAGAAGGATTGCATGAAGATGGAATAATCTTCTACATCAATATTCCCTCCAACAATTACCCACCAATTCAGAAAACTGCAATTTTCCTATCGGAATTCAGAAGGATTTTTTGGATTTTTAACTAAAAACAGACGAAAATTAGCGAAGGAAATGTTGTACGATGATGGAATCATCTTCTACAATAATATTCCCTCCAACAATTACCAACCAAAATCCATCTTAATAGAATGGAATTTTTCCTTCTGAGTTAAAAGGGATGGATTGGTCTTATATTTTTGGAAGATTATTTTTTTCAGTGTAATGATAAGATAAGCTTGAACTGTTATGTAGGGAACTCTATACAATTATGCGGACAACTCTATGTATTGGTCACGTCGTAAGAGTGTTATTTTTTTTACATAAAGATTATTTACTTAGTTGAAACAAAATAAACGACAACCACCTTTGTAATCGGAAGACTGAAAACACTTTATTGATGAAATTGCCACGACACCTAGAAGTATCAAATAAATTGTACTGAAGCTAATGCACTAAATTTGCAAACGAACTCATACTTAACAAGTTTTCCAAAGCAATTGCAAATTTTCCAATCGAAATACTGTTGTAGCTTTTTAAGTGACGCGGTCACGGACGCTCTGCATACTTTAAACCGAACAAAGACCGATTCGGAGTTAAAACTGGTGGAAACTTCACTAGCACAAAGGATTTCCAGAGCAAATGGAAATTGTTGAGGAAGTCGCAGCGTCAAAGTAGGTACCTACTTCTTGAGGATGCCGGTGCAGTGTCACATTGCTTTCTTTGAAATTGACGCTGCCCTGTTAGACACTGGGAAATTAAATTTCTAAAATTCTGGCTTATGTACATCCATTTTGTTTGTATGTAAATTAATTAAAGTCGGAGTTTTTTCTTCATTTTCCCTATTTAGACTAAAACTCAACACAAAATATTCTTTTAACGAATTCGGTTTTACCAAAAAACACTCAGAGTTCGGTTAGCTAATCAAGGCCGATTAAAGATAATTTATACAGTGTCTCATTTAAATCGGTCAGTATGGGAAAGTCTGAAACTATAAGACATACGAAGATCTGTTCTTAGGAACCATGTCATCGATTTTAATAACAAGAAAAACTGCAGTCATACATTTAAAAAAAACCTGTATTCAGCTCGGGAATCGAACCCGGTTGTTTTGAAAAAAATAAACTTACACTATTTCTATTTAGATATCGATTGTGTAGTCTTAAGCAGTAAATGGCTCTATGAAACATGATGTCTCAAATGAACAAAATGCATTGTTTTCATATACTTTAATTTATTTTAGTAGGTCTTCGAAGTGACCACCGTTTTTTTTCAATACAATATTCAACACGTTTAGGTAACGAGCTTACAAAGCACCTACTAAAATAAATTAAAGTATGTGAAAACAATGCATTTTGTTCATTTGAGACATCATGTTTCATAGAGCCATTTACTGCTTAAGACCTACACAATCGATATCTAAATAGAAATAGTGTAAGTTTATTTTTTTCAAAACAACCGGGTTCGATTCCCGAGCTGAGTACGGTTTTTTTTAAATGTATGAATGCAGTTTTTCTTGTTATTAAAATCGATGACATAGTTCCTAAGAACAGATCTTCGTATGTCTTATAGTTTCAGACTTTCCCATACTGACCGATTTAAATGAGACAACCTGTATACAAATTGTAAAAATTAAACCAAAAACGTGAACCAACTCCCAAATTCTCGGTAAAAAAAAATTAAGTTAAAAGTATCTATAGCTAACACACTGTGCTTAGCTGATGGTTTTATTTTATCACGGTTTTGTTTTAGCAACGAAAGCTGCAGTCTGAACCATGGCAGTACATATTGTTTAAAAGCACCAAAGTGATAACTTTTAACCGAGACGTTTTTCGTGTCAAAATCAAAATCAAAATAATTATTTTTGCAAAATAGATACATAAAGTATACTTTCTACAAGTCAAAGTTAATTTTAAGAATATAATATATCATTAGAATATAAAAATATACAATAATACGGGAAATAAAATATACACCGGCATAAAATAGAGGAATGTAGGAATAAAAATATTATATACACATAATGCAATGAACAAATAAGTTCATAAATAAAAACGGGAAATACATACAAAAAATATTAAGGTTGGGCTACTAAAATGTAATAAAGCTACACACCTGCATAAAATAGAGAAATATAGGAATAAAAATGTTATATATATATATAATGCCTAACCATCCGCACCATTCGATTAGTATTGCTAAGAAGAAGGGCAAGAAACTTAGCAAACATTGTAACAAGTCGTGTATGATAAATAATACTGTTCCAAGCGTTTTTTAGTGACTTTTGGCAGCATAACACCCATAACTCTAAACTAAAGTAATTAAAATTCCAATTGTTTAGGAACTTGCTTGGATTATTTGAGTATTTAGCAACCATATTAACAGACATACATACATATATAACATTTATTAACCTTTCGGGTAAACCACCGATTTATTATATATAATAATAGATTATTTTTATTCATGTCATTCTAAAAGTAAATCCACTCCTGGAACCAGCCACTCAATAAAATTAAACTCCGGTAAATTAAAGAGGCCTGGAATAATTCATCTGATCTCGTACGCGTTCGCTCTCTCTAATACAGCTTGACAAATCGCAACGAGGCTTCGTCCGCGCCAATTTTGATGACAAAACCTTGAGAGCACTCTGTCATCAGCTCTCGAGTTCCCGAAGAATAAATCCAAATCAAGAATAAATTAATCTCTTTGTGACAAGAATGGTTTAGAGCCGACAATAGAAACCCTTACCTGCTTATAAATTCAGATGTAAGGGTAAAATTGTTCGAGTGTGAAAATTATTTTATCCGCGTGTATAAATCCTGAAATATAAAAAAGCATTTATATAGGGTATCATACACCGCGATTTCCATAAAATCGTAACAGGATATGAAAATTCGTCCAGAATTGACCAATCATTTCTTTTCCCCACTTTATGAACGCCATCGCATCTGGATATAAAATTTTCGGCGCCGAGATTTTATGCGAATTTTTATGACATTGTCTTCTCAAATGTTGTCCGAGTTTTATTACCGATCAAAATAAAAAGACCTGCAAAATTACACATATAAACATGGCTTTGTATTCTGCAGTAATAGCTTTAAGTACAGCAACTAAATAACGGTATGAATATGATTGGATTCAATGGCTTTTAATAACAAAGTCCTGATTGAATTATGCAAATTTGTACAAACGCCATTAAATATTTTAAAACGTATATTGTGAAACGTTATTGCAACCGCGTCGCTGTCGGTGACACGCGAATTAATTAAGTTAAAAAGCAAACAAGCTAACCGCGTAACTTTTGTCTCGGACGCGCCTGCAAAAGCTTTATAAAATCATTTTCGAAGTAGATAATTTTTGCACTGAACATACACCCAATAAAAACCTTCGAAAAAAGGCTCCAATTAAAGAGACTTATATAAAATCGGTCACTGTAGACCGCAGCCTCTTTGTTAGTGTAAATACACCCGCGAGAGATGTTCATACATACAGCACTTTACCCAACATTCATTATAGTCGCAAATTTCAAAACAGCCCGTAGCAGGTAGGGGTCTAGCGACGGCGTTGATGAATGACTCAACACAACGCTGAATTATAATTAGTGACTCCCTTACAATATATCTCTTATTCTAAAATCGATAGAGTCGCTAATGCCGCGGCAGACTGCGGAACGCTGAGTTCATTTTTCCATTATAACGTTTTTCGTATTTACCTAGAGCTCAAAACGTTGCTCGCTGGCATTTCAAAATTTCCCAAGTGTCTCGTCAGAGTAAGCTGGCCCATTATAGCCTTCAACCTGCTTTATTAACATTTTTTATTAAATGTCCTATTCAGGTACATTTAGCAACTGCCAGTCGAAATCTACGTAGTGTAGGTGAGTTGGCGATACTCCAAGAATCGAGAACGTCGCTTTACAACCTCACACAGGAACGGGTGGCCTTCTGTGTCGCACAGTCGACACGACGACAACGACCGAGCGAGGTTCACTTCCAAAATTTCACGCTTCCGTTCCAACCAATAGGTAGGTACGTCTCCTCGTGAATCCAAGTTTCGTTGCGTGACAACAGTTGTGCCTTTGTCGACCTCCTCAAACTTGGCGTGATCCCAAACGACGTACAATATAGCCACCAACATACATAACCTATATTACATTGACTTCCACAGCAACAAATATATTATCTGCCCCAACATAAAAACTCGTATCCGCGGCATTTCCCGCATGATGGCAACCAGCAGAATAACAAACATATCGATGTTATTATAACTCGCACTTGTATACGCATTCAAGAACGGTCCCAAAGTAAGACGAGGGAAGCTCGATTGGTAAAATTACTGTAATAACTCTCAAATTTTTCATACGCGGTTTTTGCAAAAATGCAATTTCATTCTAATTTAATGAGAGACATTTTTTATTTGTAAGACAAATTGTTGTAATTCCTCGGTGCGACAGTTCTGGCCTTAATTGGTGCCTGGATGACAGATGAAATGCGAAATAGTAGTGAAGTAATTGACAGCCCAATCTGCACGGTGGTGGATCCGGTGATGGACATAAGCCCACCATTGCGCACCGCTGTACTGTAATGCGCGATGATTTATTATTTCTCTTAATTCTGAAACCCTGTGTCTTGTTTTATTCTTTTATAAACTTCCAAGAACTTTTTTTGTTTAGTGAGCTACATCATCATTTGTTTCAAACCTTGTTACAAGGAAAAACTCCGTTAAAAGTTTTTTTTTTCCTGGAGCGTCAGGAGATCGATCTGCTCCGGGCGTCTTCTAGTAAACTATTTTAGATAGCTTATTCTTTATTCTAAAGACAGCTTATTCTTTAGTTATGGAGAGTGAAGTGTGTAGTAAATCTCCATTACCGACGCGCCTGGCTGCTGGAGACGAGAACTAAATTTACTGGCGCACTAGAACTATTTTTAACCGACTGCGAAAGAGAAGGTTATTTTGTTAAATGTTATATTGATATGAAACTTACGTGATATTTGTTATATTCTAAACAAACTCAATTTTGGAATACGCGCTACTGTATATTGTTTTGTATGATTCTCACCTTTATGCCGGTGCAATAGGAACTGCCATGGTATACCGTGACGTGTTGTGTTGAGACTGCGTCTGCATGAATATTTGCCCACACACACATATATATATATATATATAGATATCTGCTCTATGTATCTAAAGGGTATAATTAAGTTAGTACCATGTTTCTTCTTGAATAATTAAATACAGATAATTTTCAGATATTCTCCCAGACGTGTGCTAAAAGACGGAGTTGTGAAGAGAATTTTAAGTTTCTAAGTCAACTGGAAGTACCCTATATGTTTTCATGGTGAGCCAGTTTGTATGAAATATGTAAAGGGCAATAAATTTTTTTCGCGTTGAGTTATTAGCTTAATTTTAAACAGCACTGGGGCCGCCGTAGACTTTTGATACTTCTAACAGGACCTAAGAAAAATGGTTTGGAGAGACAGACAGACAGACAACAAAGTTATCGTATAAGGGTTCCGTATTTTCATTTTGAGGTACGGAACCTTAAAAAATTCAAGCACATAAAACTGAAGCACACATCATCTCATCTATATCTATCTATACTCATAACAAAATAGTAAAAAAGCGTCGAATATATTTGCTAAATTTTAAATAAAATGGGTTATTGTGTTTTTTTACTCAGGCCAAAACCACATTTTTTTGAATTTTATCTGTCTGTCCGTGTGTATGTTCCGTTTTAACCTGAGAACCACTCACCTGATTTAAATGAAGATTTTTTATATTATTATCACGGCACCGTAGTGACCCTGGTCAACGCATAGGCTATAAGAGATGTTCAGTTCATATAAATACGCCTAAGACGAAAACGGGGCAAAGATTGAATAAATGCTTTTAACTCGAGAAACATCCAACGGATTTGGATGCGGTTTTTTCATTATCATCGCAGTGATCCGGTCTTTACATGTAGGCTATAAGGGGTGTTCATAAAATAACGCCCAAGTCAAATATGGGTCGAAGATTTTATAAAAGCGGGCAAAGGCGCGGGCAAACTCTAGTGACTTAATAAATATTTAAAACAGCAGGAATACATAAGTCGGCAATGGGGTTTTATTCAGTACCTATTGTAAGGCGGTTTAGTTTTTCTTTAATCTATATTCTTCCATGTAAATATGCCGGTTCTTTTACTGAGAGAAACTCGTACCAGGGTTGGAGGTTGTTAGTTTTGTCTTTTACTTGTTCTTTTACAAACAGAAGAACGTTTTAAATACTTTTCTGACGTTTCAGTTTTGTATTTTTATATCATCAAGTGTAATTTTTCGTGTTCAAAATTCAAGTAATATCCTGATATTTAATATTCCATGAACATTTATAATTCAAAGTTTGCGTGTCGTCGCACAGTGTCTACACCCAGGACCATAATGACACGACATGAATCCCCGAAGGGGTGTTTCTAAGTATGGAATACTTAGTAATGCAGGTCACAGTCCACACTCGTACGTACGCCTACGTTTCACCGACGACTAAAACATCCCAGCGCGATGAGTGATGAGCCCTATCGGCGTACTTCGGGTACAAATATGAAATTTATATTTATATAATACTAGCTTATGCCCGCGGGTCCGCCCGCGTCGAAGAGATTTTCGTGGAAATAAGGAAAACAAAATAATATGATTGTTTTAACGACAATATGCAACGGTCACCATGTTTTAACAAAGTGCTAATAAATACCAATCAAATAAGCCCAAACTTAAACGGTCCGCTGTTGTCCGTTGAGGAGATCCCGTACCCACCTTCCAGTCCCATCAGCAGACCCTGGTCACCATATTTTACCAAGGTCCTAATAAAGACCAATCAAATAAGCCCAAACTTGAAGGGTCTGCTGTTGTCCGTTGAGGAGAACCCATACCCACCTTCCAGTCCCATTAACAGACCTTGGTCACCATGTTAAACCTAAAATAAAACTGTCAGCCAAAAACCTCTACTATCCTAAGGCATGAGATCCAGTTTTCAGTAAGGCGAGTAACAGACTGGGTTAGCTTAAAGAATTATTGTAAGACGACCTTAATTTTATCTAAGGGCCATAATCGCAGCGCTAATTTTCCAGGGGTACACTTGTACAAATAATCATATGCTTTTTCGACTAGTTTCGCCATTTGCAAGGTTTAATAATTACATCACCCCTCGGTAGGCGCCGTGGGTATAAGGAGTTTTGACGAAATGAGTGGTTATAAACATATAGCGATAACCTACTTTTACCAATACATTACAAAACTAATAAATAAGGGACTTTTATTACTAGGAAGAACATGAAAAGTAGGCACGCTTATTCAGCACATTCATATGCTACTTGTAGTTCGAGTTTGAAACGTAGTTCATGTTTTACAACCCGAATAATTTCCGTTTTTTCTCAAACGTTTGCATGATAATCATTTTATTGAAAAAGCGAACACTTGATACCGTAACGCAGCAGCGTGCAAAATTTGTATGAAAACATGTAGCTACTCTAGAGTAGACAGTGCCTACCCTAGCGTCATACTAAATGATGATTTTGCAAAGTGACATTTAAATTTTTTCATTTTATTTTTATTGTCAAACTTGACTTTCTCATTGCATTTCCAGCAAAAAGTTCAATGCACGCCGATGCCGTAAATATACGACTTATTAAATAATTTAAAATTCAAATATTATTCATACTTCTAATCCCTCTAAGAACATGAGCCCTTACAAAATTACTTACGCTTACGCGCCATTTACTCGTACAAAGGTGGGTCATGCAATACAACCGAGATTAATATTGTAACGGGAGTAGCACTTCTTGGGTGCGTCTACAAATTATGGGAGACGGGGGTATTCCAGAAATCCGGTTTAAACCGCATCAGACGGGGTAGGTCGGCCCGATCCGTCACGAGCCGTTCCAACCTAATCCCTCATCAAATCCAGATTAATTAAACTGGAGAGCGCCATGATCTCAGTTCAGTCGCTCACACACATGTCCAAGGTTGGTTTTAAGGGTTTCTAATTTTGCATGTTTAAGGGATGCTGCTAACAAGGAGTCTTGCGTTTTACAAGAACGATTATTTGGTGATACTATAGGCTGGACCGGACGAGTTTATTTATTTATTTACTCAACAAAGTCTAGGGCAAAAAGATATTATATAGATAAAGAGTTTATTTTAAACTGAAAATTTGTTGCCTTCGGTGCTACGACGAATAGCTCGTTGCTTAGATGTTACAAAAGCCGCAAATAATTTAATGGAATCGTAATTTAATATTGTTTTAATTGTTCAAATTTGTCATTAATTCTACTAATGCCAGCCCCAGAGTGGGCCGAAATATATCTCGAAAATATCTGAATTGTCATTTTTATTATGTCTGTCTATGTGTATTGAATTAAATGAAAAGCTTTTATAGCAAAATAGATGTTTATTTAATTTAAATTTTGTAATTTAATAAAAGGCTTGTTGCAAAGTAAAAGAACTGAAACGACAGTAATCTCTCAACTTTCAATGTTAGAAAACCCCGATGCGTTCTTATTTGCGATCTAGTTAAGTTGTCCCTCCCAATCCTAAAAGCTTTTGCTATTTTGATTCTTTTTTAAGCAAAATTATTTTTTCTCTTTCCGCATACTTTATCGTAATCAAGTCAACCTACACCTTAGTGGCCAGTTGAAGGTTTTTAAAGAGTTTTCATAAAAAAAAGTTAATATAGCTAGCCTGTATAGTGTATTTCCAGTACTTCATGGCGTCAAAAAGACCTAACTATACTACTCTGTGTAAAAAGTACCTGGAATTCATAATCATAAATTACAGTTTTCTTCGATTGCTGCGGTGTAGTGCACTACGAATTTCTTCCAGAGGGACAAACGGTAAATAACAATATTATTTAGGCATCATGAGGCGTTTGTGAGAGAATATCCGCCGAAAACGGTCAGATTTATGGAACGAAAATTCGTGGATTTTACACCATAATAATGCACCATCGCATAAAGCCATCATTGTGCAAGAGTTTTTAGCCAAAAATTCGGCGAATGTCATCGACCAAGCGCCGTTCTCACCTGATATGGGTCTGTCTGACTCTTTCCTATTCCCGAGGCTAAAATTACCACTTCGGGGAAGGCGTTTCGAGTCGATTGAAGCTATAAAAGAAAATTCGCTGAAGGAGTTGAAGACCATACCCCAATCAGCTTACAAAATATGTATGGAGGACTGGGTCAAGCGCTGGCGTAGCTGTATTGCAAACGAGAGGGCCTATTTTGAAGGTGACAAAATAAATTTTGACGAATAAAATACTTTTTTGGTTTTATTGAACAATTCCCGGTAGTTTTTACACAGAATGTAGGATGCAGAGCGCTCGCATAGTAAGTAGCAGGGTGAAATCAGTATTATTAATTATACTTCAATGTGAATTAACCAGTATTTTAGCCACAGACTAATAAACTGATACTTCGTTACTATTATACCTGTAACCACATTTCCGGCGTTTATTGCTATAACTACTCAAAACCGTACTATTTTACAAATCGTGAAATGGAATAAAATCATACTGTCATACCAAATGTCATCGTTTCCTATTGATCATTCATCATTCTAATATAAATCTATTTGATTTTCATTTCGAAACCAAAACTGGTGTATTACTATTCGCATCTATGCGATCAACTCTTTCAACGCTCTCGCGCAAAAAATATTTTTATTTTTAGGCCCGTACCTTTACAATAAAATAAATAAAATAATCAATTTATTTCACCTCATTAACCTTAAATGCAAAAATCGAGTCTCTGAATGGTGACAATGTCTGTCCTTCGATGAAACGGAAAAAATAGTAAATATATAATTATTCTGCTTTAGTTTGAACAAATTATTTACTTTTTTATCAAAGTCTTACAAACTGTTATTTTAGTTTTCTTTGGGTTCTGTCCGTTTTGTGCCTAAAATACAGGCTACCTTTCGTAGTCTTTTTTAATAGCCGTAAGATCAAAGTTTAAATATGTACGTTCTTTTTACACAAATAAATAAATAATATTATTATTATTATTAAACTACATTACAAGATAGGAGATGTTCTCCGTCACAGTTTCATCATGACAACGAGGAGCCTCACTGAACAACAGTTGTATAACTTTTTCACACCTTCCATAATTCCCAAACCTTGCACCAGCAGATATACACTTCTTTTTAGAATTTGGATAACATTTTGCAAGAAAAAGAAAAGATTTGTCAATTCTCTTTGGAGGCAGTGATTATTTAACAATCTACAATAAGTTATAGTTAATATTTGGCTTTATTTTATTTTATTTTACAAAAGAAAGATTTCTATTAGTTTTCCATACGAAGCAGCAATTTTCTAAATCAATACTTAATAGCGGTTATTTTATTAATACCCGACAGGCTAAAACTAAATGAATCTTGGTCCAATTTCAATATTAAAGCCACCTCCAGGTTCTCAGTGAGATCCAAGCAAACAACGGAAAACGGGGAGCCAAAGAATTAACTAGCGTCCGGACCGAGTGTTGTAAGTAACACAATCAAAAGTTTTGATGAATTTCTCTACAACTGTCTTTGTTTCCCCTTTCTGTCTAAGTTAAATAATAAAATCTACTGCAGAGTTCCAAAGTCCTACAACAAGTCTCGTTCTTCAAAACAGTCTTTAAATAAATAAGATTGCAGTTTTTGGTTCGTCACCAAGACAAAGACGTGCATCTTGTTACACGAGGACGATAATTATTATTTATCCTACCTACGATATTTATTACTATTTATATTTATATTTACTACGTTGATTTTACAAGAAACAATCGGAGGCACTTTTTCGTTTGCGCATTCACACAATCATATGAATGAAAAAATAAATTGTCATCTACACTTACCAATAAAAAATTTAAATTTTGTTTGTTATTAGTAGTGTACTGAAGACAAAACAACAATTTGTAGAATTTTTGTCTGTTTGTATGTATGTATTCTCCGTTTTAACTCGAGAACCACTTAACGGATTTGGATACGTTTTTTTATCATCATCGTGGTGACCATGGTTAACATATAGGCGTGTTCATAAAATTACGGCTAAGCCGAAAACTTGGCAAAGATTGAATAAACGGGTGAAGCCGCGGGCAAAGGCTAGTAAACTATAAATAAAGAGTTATTACAATACAACATAAAGAAACGGATAGAAAACCTCAATTTCTAGAGATATCCAGTTTTTGCACTCCAACATATTTCAAATATAACAAAAAAAGAGAATGATTAGCCTGTTTTATAGTATTGAAAATGAGTCCTGCTACACAACTTTGGTATTTTTGGTAACTTTTTCGGTGTACGTAGTTCCCCCAAAATGTAGTTCTGATGCCACCCCTGATATATTTGATTTATTGGTTCATACGTATTCAAAGTTAAACAAAATTTATATATTTAACAGCCTCACAAAGCAGTTTAGTTTAGTTATTTCACAATAGCACAAAAACTAATCTCAAACCAAACGCAACTAGAGCCTTTAGCTTGCGCAACTTTACACAAAGTAGAGAAATAACGCCCAAAGTTGAAGATTCGAAGCTGCTACTTTATTTCCCCGGTTAACCTACATACCCGGTAAGTTTAACCTTTATACTTCATGTCAGTCCCCTGATCCGACTATCAGGGCTTACGGAAGACGTCTCATAAAATTTTATGACTAGCATTATGGCTTCAGAATACGCCGAGAGTTCTAGCAAATCATGGAGCGGTAATTCATATGCATATAGGGCGAAACGACGTTGTTATGTGAGATATTAAGTCATTGTGTTAATAGGTTTATTGGGCAGATAATTTCCATGGTAATAATAAGATCTATATAATAATAGTACATAAAACAGAATGTGAGAATATTAATATACTATATAACTAAAATAACGATGGAAGGAGAGGGTGGAATATCAAGATAATATCAAAGGAATCATCCAGTTTTACGTCTATGAAAATGTACATGGTACATGCACTGTTTTACTCTTATTGGGTGAAAATAGAGACGACAGTTCTACGCTAAAGTGTAAAACAATGCGCAGTGTAGTCAATATTATTATCTCATACTCATATTCGTAGATATCCATTCCACCATCAATCCATAAGCCTGGTTTGTCCACTGCCTATTTCCAAGATTTCGCTACGTTTAGTGGCCCGCAGTGGGCAGGCGCGATGCTAAAATCCTCACACCAGTGACGGCGTTGCCCATCCTCAGTCTGTTTAATATAAGGCCCGACAGTCGGGGATGGATATGTGAGGGCCATGTCGTAGAATTGATCATTTCATGATCTGTTCGGCAATAGCGTAAAGTATGAAATAAGAAATGTACGAAAGGCTTTCAACGAAAAATCTAAAATGCTTGCTTGTGATCATAAATTCCCTTTAATTTTTACAGATTTCATGATTTTGTAATCAGAACATGAAATGATCAATTCTACGATATGGCTACGACATATCACCATCAATCGGCTCCTGGCATGGTGGGCCACCTGGTTGTGCTTGTTTAAAAGATGTCATCTTGCTCTCCCCCGAATAAGTGGGGGTTTGCAAGTAAAATTATGTTGGTACCTGCACAGTCGAGCCAAGCATCAGCTCTACTACTACCACCTCGTAGATATATTATCTTAACAATTTTTTTTTAGCTATTTCATCTTATCTGATATCAAAGGCGCTGCAGCGCGTCCGGCATGTTTGCTGAGGCGTGAACTATGGATATTTACGCAATTATGCGCAAAAAAGTTGCTTCTCTCATGCACAGAGTGTGCGGCAGCCACAATACCATTCTGAAAGTAGTGGGAGGCGGGTGCCGGTGTCCTATCAGCCATCACTGGACGACACTACACGCTAAATAAGGTCATATTGTTATATAATTTAATTATATAATTAATAATAAAATATAATTAAAATTGTATCATTTTTTTTCTATTTAATTTTATTGAGTTGACGGTGTATGACGGTGTATAATCTTTTGTTTATAATGATTTGAGTTGTTCGATCAATTCTCCTCAATAAAGCTATCGACGAGTCTTTGAGTACTTATGTATGTAAACTTGCAAGTAGTAAAGTCGTTTGCAATAGAATCCAACAATCATGTAAACAAACCAAATTGTCACGATTACTCCGTAATCACATACATTTGACGATCAATTATGAACATAGTCTGATTTCAACGAACGCACCATTGTTTTCACATTATCTTCAACACGATTTAACTTGTATTTATAAGTTAAATTTGTTAAAACATTTGCAACGTAAAAATTTCGAAGTATTTGACAAGCTGTCATCTTAGTTTTTTACTCATCGAACTCTATAAGTCATTGAAAAGTTAGTGTTGTTCGTAATCTGAATTTATCTTTTATTTTTAATTTAATAAATTATTTTAATTTAATATTATTTGAATACAATAAAAAATTTTTTTCAAGAGCTTAATATAATTAACCAAAACGGATTGTATCCTAAGCCATAAAAATAATGGTTAGTTTTTAAAAATTGACAGGTGGCCATTTTGTTAGAATTGTCATTCACAGTCATTCACTGTTCTGTGGGTTCGCTGTGCATTAGTGTTTTCTGTTTCCGTTTTCTGTTTCCGATTTCTACGACTTTGCATTCTCATTTTGGACTTTTGTTTTGCTTTACGATTTGGCTGGACATATTTTTCTTGGAACGACGACCTTTGCACGGCATCACGGACTTTGATATAGCATACGATTGGTATTTTTTCTCAAGGAGTAATCAGGAGGTAAGAATGATTTAGATCTATTACCTACAACGGAAATCTATTAGACGCACTTTAATATTGTATTGCCCTCGTAACTAATTATTTGAATAGATCACAATTACTGAAATGTATGTGTGTATTGAAAATCAATGAATACAGAAAGCAAAATAAAAAGATTTATTATTTGGATGAAACATGGCTTAATGAGGGTGAGAGCTTTTTATTTATTTAAATGCTTCATTTTTTTTGTGTTCCGCAGGTTGCTTAAAAACATTTGTTTGAGATAATGGTGATAGATAAGATACTTATTTCACACATTATTTTAAATTGTGATAGGTTACAGGTTTGCTTAATTTTAAATATAAATAATGTTTTTATTGACATAATTATGTATTTAAAACTTTTTTTTTACTTAGGGCACACC
The DNA here is from genome assembly GCA_910592155.1 of Ypsolopha scabrella. Taxonomy (NCBI): domain Eukaryota; kingdom Metazoa; phylum Arthropoda; class Insecta; order Lepidoptera; family Ypsolophidae; genus Ypsolopha; species Ypsolopha scabrella. The sequence goes on along the minus strand of OU342964.1, from coordinate 19,221,582 downwards.
TGCAATTATGTGTGGATGGATAAGGACATCAAGAGTAGTAGACAGGCATTCTTGGGAGGCCTTTCAAGTGGCTTAAAAAATCCTCAGAAAGGAAAGAGGCTGATTATCACACATATAGGCAATGAAGATGGTTTTTTAGAAGGCGCAGATTGGGTTTTTGAAGCAAAAAAGTCAGATGGCGATTATCACGGGGAAATGGATGCTCATAATTTTGAGAAATGGTAAGGTTTCATTTGTGTATTTTTGTATATTTATGATAACACTATATAAAATTAATATTATTAAATATAAAATTACATTATGACAGAAAATTATCTTTTTTGTTTCAGGTTTAAGATGGTTTTAGACAAAATTCTGCCGGGATCTGTAATTGTAATGGATAATGCTCCATACCATTCTCGCCAACTCGAACGAGTGCCCAACATGAGCTGGAGGAAGGATGCTATACAAGAATGGTTACGTAGCAAAAATATAGCTTTTGAAACAAGTGAAATAAAAGCACAGTTACTCACAAAATTTGATAAAAAAATTATGTTACAAAATACGTTGACGAGCTCGCCGCATCGAAAGGAATAACTGTGCTTCGCCTTCCTCCCTACCACTGCGAACTCAACCCAATTGAGCTCATTTGGGCACAGGTTAAGTCGTATGTTGGGAGAAATAACAAATCTTTTAAAATGGCGGAAATAAAAACTTTATTGAACGAAGGGTTGGTGAGAATCGGAGCCGAACAATGGTCGAAATGCGTAAGTCACGTCCTAAAGGAAGAGGAAGAAATGAAAAAGCTCGACGGCATTTTAGATACGGCAAGCGATGACACAGTGGTTCCATTTATAATTACGGTCACCGGCGACACTTCTGATAGTGATGATGACGAAGACGAAGATTTAAATTTGTTTTAATAAACACTTTTTTTATATATAATCAGTTTTATTTTATAGTCTATGGCTTATATATTTAATCTATTTAGTCAGTTTTATTTTAGTACCTATCCTACTATGGGCCATAGTCTATGACTTAAAATTAAAATAATTAGAAAAATAAATTTAATTAAAATTAAATTAGAACACTATGACATCACTATGGGCATAAACAATACGCTGTCAATGTCAGTCCGCCATATTTGTTTACATGATTGTTGGATTCTATTGCAAACGACTTTTTATATGTATTTTATCACATTATGTTGTTAGTTCTTAATATTGTATATGTTTATTAGGATGTAGTGTAATATTATAATTTATTGAGTATTTTAGTGACAAATAATATATCTATTTAAAATTGTATCTATACTATTCTGACATCATGGCACTACCCCCAACAACTTCCCCATTGCCAAAGGTTAGCTGGTAGAAAATACTAAATAGTATTAAGCTCGCCTGTGTACAAAAATTTTTTAGTGTGCAATAAAGAATTTTATTATTATTATTATTATTATGACATTTTTAATTTTTGTGTAATTTATCGTGTAATTTTATGGAACCCAGTTCTGAATTAAATGATTTTTATTTTTTTTATTTATTATTTATTTAATATCATATCAAAATATAGAACACACACTAACAATATAAACTATTTCTACAATAGTAGACCTAAAAGTAGACCTTAATACTATAGAGACATAGATTGTTGGTATACCTTTTTGTATTCCCTTAGTCGCGTTTTACTACATCACGAGAAGACATTGAGTGTCAATATTCTTTTTAGATGACACACGCAACTAAAACCCGACTAAAGCCAATCTTAGTAGGTACTGAAATAAATAATTTAACAAAGTTGGAAAGTTTAAGAGTGCCTCGAGTTGTTCTAGAAAGGGGTTCCCGGTGGCTGCCGATTGCTCGAATAAGTGAACTAATAAAACTAAACTAACTACATGGATGAAAAAATATTTAGATTATTAATTTATTATATTCAGCATCCCCATGCACCTGAAGGTGGAAGTCAAAAACTCGGTAGACTACGCGAGATCTGATAACGCACAGTGAAGAGACCAGGACCTAGACCAGGCGGCGGGGATGACATGGCTGAAGGTCTCCCAGCTGGCCCAAGATCGTGATTCACTTCGGCCCTTTGCTCTCCAGCGGAGATTGCGAATAAGTAAATACTAATTGTCGCCAAGCAATGAACAAGCTGATTCTCTGGCTAAGGAACATGCCAGCTTTCAGCTCCATATAAATGTCGAACAAGGACTGTCCCACCGACCAACTGAGAGATGGTTGGAGGGGCATAGAAAAAACTTGATTTTCCCCACAGACCATCCAGTTAGTCGGTTTGTTGGTCCGTGGGTAAGAAACGAGCAAATATTTAAAAGTAGCTTCGATGTTTACCTACGTTCAATATTTTGAATATATTGAACACTTACGCAGTTAAATTGCGTGAGTTTGAAGATGGTAACAAACGTTTTGTATGTAACGTTAGTTTAGAACTAGTTTCACCTCACTTACGTAATTAAAGAGCTTCCGCCGAGATCGATAGTGGGCTCACATAGCGCTAGCTAGCCGAAACATTTCGCCGTGTTTGCGGTAATAGCCCCGCCACGGACTTGAGTAAAACGGAACGTGATGCAACATGCAGAAAATATCTGGGTATACCACGAACCGCTGCTATGTGACTTAAGGTGAATCTTTGTATTTCTGTTCTCAAAGAGGAGAGATGACGACCGTGGAATTAAATTGGTCTAAATTAAATCTTCTTGCCAAATCCAACTATTTGCATGGTATATGTGCCTAAACAAAAGTTAACTACATATTACTTGAAAAAAATCAGAATTAAAAGGTTAGTACATAGGTATACCGGTTTATATCACATGGATTATATTTTTGATGGATGTTGGATAGACTAATTTACTTCCACGGTCGTCAGATATATGTTTAGCGTTAATATGTAGCAGTTGATATTTGACAAATTTTTCATAATGTTAAAATCATGTTTCGTCTTATGTATGGATTATTTTAGAAAGAAAAATTAATATCTATATAATATCGTGCATAAGTATTTCCAACTCTTCAATAGATAAGTCATCAGTCGAATCGAGCCAAGATTTCCGCTTCGCTAAGTTGTTTGTAGCTGGATGGTTGGGAATCTATTCGGGAACAAATGAAACTTCATTCAAACGTTGGCAAAATTAACGAAATAAAAGCTCAGTCCCTTACTGGTAATGGTGAAATTCTGCTAAGTGCACAGCACGGTGCGGGGTGGCCTTATTTCTAACCCCATTTAGAACTTTTGCAACCGTAAATATTTATAACCTTCCAACACACATACAGAGTGTTTTTTTGTTTAGAGCTGAGTAGGAAAATAGGTTCCGATTGCATTAATCGCTGTACTCCATGCGGAATGACCCGCAGTGCGAGAAGGACAAATTATGAAAAAAAAACAAAATTACGACGTTTATCACGAATTTTATTATATATAAAAAAAAGTTTTAATCAAATATCTGTTCGGTCAAAGTTCAATAAAAGTTATACAGATTTTAATTCATAAATAATATAATATAATTTTGCTCAAACAATGTTAAAACTCAATATGAAACCTTATTTTTAGTCATCTTTGATTTTTTATGATTTAATGTTGGAATGACGTCTGAAGATTCTGTTTCGATAAGAGTGTGCATTATATTCTTGACAGAATTCCAATTTTTTTTTTCAAATATCTAGAATTGCTAGTTTCTTCAAACACGGAAGAATAAATTATGGTTTTTCCGAGCCTATCCTCTTAACATATAATTTGTGACAATTTTTTCTAATAAGTCAGGAATCAATTTCTGCCACCAGCGACCAAGCCGACTAGAATATTCCTTAAAAAATTGGTGGATTTGAAAAAGAAAACTTACCGAACATGCCAAAAATCTGCTTGAAAATACAAAAAAAATTAACTACATGCATTTTGATATGAAAATATTATTTCGTGTCCATTATAAACTGGAAAAGAACAATCGTAACAAACTTCAAGTGAGAAAAGTATTTTGAAAATCTTTTCTCACTTAAAATTTGTTCTAATTGTTTTTTTCAGTTTTTAATGTACTGTATTATTTCATTTGAAATGTGAGTATTAATTTTTTTTTCATATGCATAGGGTCCAAGTACAATAATTAATTATGCCCTCCTCTACCAGCCCACCAATTTAGAAACTACGCCGCGTATAATCTGATGAGCAAACATTAAGGATCAGGTACTGAGGATCCCTTGTTCCTGTCTTTTATAAAGTGGAACCTAAAAAATATATATTATTGCTGAGAGCAGGAAATAGGCATTTTCTGGACAAGTATAAGCAAAAAATCTGAGCCATAAGCAAAGATTTTGATAATACGAGTCCAGCAAATACCATTTCTGTTATATCAAATGAAGTGCTTTTCTCAAATAATGTGAGGAAAATGGTAATTAAAAACATACGAGTGTTCATAAAGGTACAGTTGTACGAATTGTGGATTGCCCTTATAGCCCGGGCAGCTACTACAAGCAACCCTACCTCAGAATATACGAGTAACTGAACCCATCCACTTTGTAGGGATGGCCGACCTTTAGTAGCTTTAAAATTACCCTGGTCGGACACGGCGCAACTTAGCAAGTTTTGCATTATAAGAAAAAATGTGCAGTCGTGGAATCTCGTAAAATACCTATCTGTAATCTATATTATTATATTATAAATTATAAATGCGAGAGTGTATGGATGGATGGATGGATTGATGGACGGATGGATGGATGTTTGTTACTCTTTGACGCCGTAACTACAGAACCGATTGGGCTGAAATTTTACATGAATGTAGTTCTAGACCTGGAATAAGACATAGGCTTCTTTTTATCCCATAAATCAGTTCTAATGGGATGAAAATGAGCTTTTAAATTTCTATATAAAAGTGATGTGTCACCCTTTCACGTCATGCTTACGAAACCGATTAGGCTGATATTTTGCATAAATGTAGTTCTAGACTTTGAATAGGACAAAAACTACTTTTTCCCTTTGTTCCCATGGAAAAGCTTTAAAAGAGACACACAGAATGGGAAACAGAGGCACATAACACACACATTTCACCAGCTGTGTTTACTGTAGGTACTGTCCGAATAATATTGACTGATTTTATAGGAGTACACAAAAACTAATTCAAAGCGGGTGAAACCGCGGACAAAAGCTAGTCTCTAATATATCTAAAATATAATAACAGTTTAGTAAAGCTTAAAAAACTTTGTCGGCCGTGTACTATCTTAGCCAAAACACATGTGAACAGCTTTAATTAGATTATTATTATGCGTTGTTTTCATGCAATTATACGATTAGGTAAAATATATCTATCATTGGCTGCGGCTCCGCCCGCGTCGAATGGATTTTTGTGGAAATGAGGAATACAAAGGAATATGATTTTTTGAACGACAATATGCAACGGTCACCATGGTTTTGCCAACAAATAAGCCCAAAGTCGAAGGGTATGCTGTTGTCCGTTGAGGAGATCCCGTACCCACCTTCTAGTCCCATCAGCAGACCTTGGTCACCATGTTTTACCAAAATGCTAATACATATTTGGTGATTACCTAATCAATAACTTTTTCATTCATGTGACATAAAATTAGTAGGTATATATCATAGACATCTTGTAATATTATTCTAATACACTAGACCGGCTTTCGGCTTGAAACGCCGTCAAAAATTCCGTACCCATTCGAATTTTATCAAAGACAATCTACATGTCAAAAATATAAAATTAAAAAGTAGTAGATTGACAAGTTGGCGTTAGTTTGTTTACGTGTTCCGTATAGGGATGTTCCGATACCCACAAGTTATCGATACTTACCCATATAAGTAGTACTCAAATAATTTTTCAAGACTACTCATGTGAGTACCTCTAAAGTATCGATACTTACTCATCATATCGACACTCTTTAGATTTTTTCATGGGACAGTTAAAATAGGTTTTTTTATTCGGAGTAGTTGTTAAAAGTAAGTAGAGAAATATTAAATTAATCATCTTTTATTAATTGCAAAATAAATAGACCCCGTTATCTTGTCGCAACGACGACACAGCGGTAGATAGGGGACAAAATGGGTACATCTTGGAGTTTGTGGTGTTTTGGAATATTATTTTTTTCATAAATCTTGCTGTTGTTTGTTTATTTAACTGGCCGTTAGGCTTTATCACCACAAACATGAAGATATTTTTATAATTGTTTTTGTTTACTTTTTTATATCTATATCTTGAAATATTGGTCATAGGCGATGCGATAACTATAGATAAAGAATTTATTTGCAACTGCAAATCACACTGACATACAGTAGCAATCCATAGGTACCTGACAGTGGACTTTTTGTTTACGATTCACACCAAAAAGACACCATACAAAAACAATTAAATTCATAAACGCATAATGAATAAGCAAGCGGAAAATTAAATCAAGAAAAGTTTAATACGGATCTATTAAAATGTATGATATCATCTAATATCCAATAAAATAAATTTGAAAACACCGAGTTTCGAGCTCTTATTATAAAAAAATTGCGTGAATAGTAAGTACGCAAAAACAGCAAATGTACTACTTCGGAATCTACACTACAATTGCAGTATTTATCAAAACAATATTATTATTACATTTACTATACATACTATATTACTATGTTTACTATATAGGCTGAAATCAAATCGACCGACCAAATTCATACTGAAGACCCGGTTAGTGAACAGGATTAAGGTTCAGTAATCCTTTTGGCCAAATTCGAAAAATATTATCTAGGCTGTAAGGAAGCAAAAAAATATATATATCAAATTGCACCAAAAGGCTAATTGAAACTTGTTTCTGTTCACTAACCGAGTCTCCAGTATGAATTTGGTCAGTTAATTTAATTTCACCTTGTATACTTAAATTGTAATATAATATTTACCAAAATTGCTATAAGTTTTGGGTGTTCGGATTATCAAGGTACTACTGTATATAAAAGGACGTATATAAATTTTGTCCTCTTACTACTCTATCATTGCGACAAGATAACGGTCTAGTTATAATACTAAATAAAGAACTCTTGTTAAATTTGGTGGTGCCGTTCGAAACCAAATACATACCAAAAACAGGCCAATAATGAAAATAAATAAATTACTTTACAACAATTAATATACATTTTTACTGACAATAATAAACTAGTTTTGAGGTATAACTTGGTTTCTCTGAATTATATTTTATCGATAGTTACCTGTACCTAAGGTTGAAATAGGACATCACTTAAACGTCAACATCATAAATTCATAAACTATAAGTACCAAAAAGGCGATATCCGTCGTAGGTGTTATATGAGAGCCACCTATTAGTTGACAAAATTACATGGTGTACCCCGCTACCCCCTCGCTCCCCTATTACGTCTGTTCTCGATAGAAATGTTCATTGTAATTTTTTGGTTGACCAGTAGGTGGCTCTCGAAAACGTCAAAATCACGTCGGTACGCTGTCAAAGCCCTGAACACCTATCAATATATATACATAGAAACATATAACCAGGAAAGACGACTGACAGACAATCACAAAAGAATTTCAGAATGAAGCCTTAGGATGTGTTCAAAAACCAACTGAGCGTTTAAAATCAAATGAATAATTAATTGATAGAACAACGTGCGCTGCGTGCTAGGCGCTTTGTCGAGCAAGTTTTTATGGTTAACTATAATATTATGATTTTGACGGCCCCTGAAACTTGGCTCCTTCCCCTAGATCCGGGGCTATATTTGTCGTTCGAATTTTGGTACGGAACTTTATAATTCCTTGAACCCTAGGGTTAGATAAGAGAGCTATTGTTCTCAGCTAATTTTCTTCGTAAAAAAACTAATGGTGTTCTTTTTTAGGGTTCCGTACCCGAAGGATGCCAAACGGGATCCTATATGTATATACTAAGCCACCGCTCTCTGTCTGTCAGTCTGTCAAAGCACAGGGGTCTACAGCTTCAATCGTAATGGGTAGAAAGTTGAAATTTTTACAGAATTCGTACGAGTTGCTATGGCCTCTATCAGGATAAATGATAAAATATTAAAGAAATTTAAATCCAAGGTTTCGCCATCCAAGAAACCTCTAAAAGTTGCATTTTTGACGTTATTTTATTTTGCTCTTACTTGAATATGGATACATATATCTTTTAAATTTAGTCCGATTGTCATATACCATAAAGAAAATCAACAAATAATACAAATTGTGGTTCCTTACGCAGATAGGAAATAGTAAATATTTTTTGATCATCTAATATGTAATTAAATCACTATAAAATTAACGTATAAAAAAAAATTTATGTGACAAAAACTATAGTATAAGTCGTAGATAAGATAAGATACGATAGTTCTTTATTTCTTTACAAATATTTCATAAAATTAGGTATAAGTAAAACATAAAACTAACTTGTACTATACAATTGGTATACAATTTGCTTTAGTTAAGTACCCAGAGAGGTATCCTGTTCCCTAGTTTAGGTAATCCCGAATCTTAGGGTCACGGTGTCATATCCCCTCGCAAAGATATATATTTTATGTTTGCTTATTATATAAATATAAAAAGAAGAATATTGTACATGCATGCTACAAAAAAGGAATAATAAATATAAAACAGTGCTTAAAAGGGCTTATTTAAATGTGAGTGAGAGTTTAGATGTGTAAGCGTGTAGATGATAAATATGTATCTCTGTTTGAGTGAGTTGAGAATGTGTGACGATTTGTTAGTGTATAATGTTAATAATGTATTTTATCTAACCTCATATCGTAAAATCCTCATTACGAACTCAAAACTACTGGCATGATGAAAAATATTTTTCATGAACGTATATAAAAAAATTAAAAAATTAAACTACAGTATAGGTCAAAGTCAATCAAAGCCGTTTTATCTGGGTTATAATATAGGTCTCCGAACAACATAATGCTATAAAATAACTTTTTCTGAGATTACAGTACATGTGATACTAACGAGGAAGGCAAAGGGAACTTAGCCCAAACAGCATTGTCTGAGGTTTAATATCAAATACCAATGAGGTTATCATATAATATTCTCAAACAGGTACTAAGTAATATTGCGGCGTGACAAAGGAGGTCACAATTTCATTATATTTTTGGCCTGCTTCTATGGCTGTCGGCGCGCGCAACGCGTGGTGGACTGTTGGAGTTTGGCGCCATAGCTTACATGTAAATTATTATTTACTGTGGTTTTATGGGTCAAACCAATAGTATTATTTTGCCCTAAAATTACTAACAGCAGTGATGGTGATAATAATTTGACTCCACCTGACATTCTGGAAATACCGACGGAAATTACGAACACTTTTAGAACGAGCTTTTACAAGAAAAATCAAAAATGGCTAGAGACGAATTTTATCAAGATTATGATAAAAACGGGCTGTTAGGCATGAGTTTAGATAAAGTAGTGTATGAAACTATACTAACTACGTATTAAAAAACCTTTTTATGTACCAGTTTCATAAACTACTATAACGTTTTCGATTTGTTTTCGCCTGAAGAAGTCGATAAATTGATGAAACCGGTAGCGTGACCGTTCTTACTTTTAATATATCAGTTTTTAGTACCTAAGTTTATGAATATCTATGCAGCGCGGCGGGCACTTGTATTTCATTGCATAGAGCGCCACACATTCTGTCTTCACAGCATCCTGCCTGTCCGCGCGCCCCTTGTTATACATATATTATACTTACCCTAAGTAAGCAGATTGAATTTGCAATATTTATATCAGTCCGTTTTTAAAACAGACTTAAACGGAATCACTGTCTTTAGTTTAATTAAAAAACTCAAGTCAAAAGAAGTAAAGTTTATTATAATGCTTAATATCTACGGCAAACATGAAATATGATTATTTGGTAAGTAACTTTGAAACCAGAATGAAATATAACACAAAATATATAAATCTTAAATAATTACAGCAGCTTATAACAAAAATAAACAAAATAAAAACCGCCACTAGTCCACAAAGTTATTATATATTTCAATAGCCGTCCCATATGGAAATAGACAATAATTTTGTGGAAAAGGAGATGTGTCCTTTTTAAACAAAAATAATATAAGTGGCGACAATCGCAACCATCAACAACCTTGAAACTAATACTATCTACTTTATAACGTATAAGACACTAACAAAGAACTTAAAACAAAAGTGAAATATACCACAATATATAGAAATCTTAAGTAATTACAGCAGCTCATAACAAAAATAAACAAAATAAAAACCGCCACTAGTCCACAAAATTATTATATATTTCAATAGCCGTCAAATATTGAAATAGATAATAATTTTGTGGAAAAGGAGATGTTTCCTTTTTAAACAAAAATAATATAAGTGCCGACAATCGCAACCATCAACAACCTTGAAACTAATACTATCTACTTTATAACGTTTAAGACACTAACAAATAACTTAAAACAAAAGCGAAATATACCACAATATATAGAAATCTTAAATAATTACAGCAGCTCATAACAAAAATAAACAAAATAAATTGTTATCTCCTTGCGATGGATAAATCGCCAAGTGTTTAAAAATATAGAAATTTATTTCTATCATAGTTTCGATACGAGTAATGTGTATTCTTAACTACCCGATGCTGTAACAGGTGACGGTAGGGCAATAATAGTCTCAGACTTGTCTTGAATACACTAGCGCCCTCTAGGCGCCAAGAGGCTCACTACTAAGTGAGTTCCTATACATATCGTTGCGGTATGGGAAAGCACAAGCGTAAATTCGCAGGTCATGTTGAGTACTGGATAGCTCAGTTGGTAGAGCAACCGCCCGGTAAGCGAGAGGTCCCGGGTTCGAATCCCGGTTCAGAGCTCCTCACGTCCAGATTTACTTTTCTGATTTTCTATACCGCAGTGATATAAATTTAATTTGAGATCTATGCAAGTTTTTGTTACAAGCTGAAACATTTTTTTTTATTTTTTTTATTTCTTCCAAACTTACATCTATCGTTACAGGCCAAGCCTAATGCAATAGAATGCGATTAAAAAACATCAATTAGAAAATTAAAAAACCATACAACTTATAAACTAAACACATACATAACATACTATGTACATGGCTATCTTTGTGAAATCACTCAGAGCACAACAGAAAGGATCGATTATTTCTGCGATGAGATTAAGAGTGTGAAGCGCGCGCGACAGTGGTGCCTTAGACAGCAAGTTGGTGCGCGAGCTATACATCTTGGAACTAATTATGGTATTGGGTTTTAAAAAATATTTTTTATTAAACTTGACTTACAGTCAAAAGAAGTGAAGTTTGTTTTAATGATTAATATTATGTACATACGGCAAACAGGAAATAAGAAAATTTGTTTAAGCACCTTTGAAACTGATACTACAACAAAAATTAAATAGATAAAAAACAAAAACAGACCTCTGAATGTTTTTATGACAAGCTGAAAAGTTATTAAATGTACGGCAAACATTAGGAATCTTTGTTTCAATAAGACACTTTAATCTTTCCACAAAATGATGATATATTTCAATACACCCATCTTGTATTGAAATATACATTGTTAATTTTGCGAAAAAGGACAAGTGTCTTATTAAACAAAAACTTTGAAACTGATATTTCGTACATTATAGTTTATACACACATTGATCATTTATAGCGAAATATAACACAATATATGGAAATCTTAAATAATACCAGTAGTTCTTTAAAAAAATAAAGAAAAATAAACCGCCCCCGTCGCGATATTAAAGAACACAAAAACAGATCTATGCACGTTTTTGTCACAAGCTGAAATTGTATAAGTTATTGTCTTGGGTTTTTAACAATATTTTTTATTAAACTTGTATGCAATGCTGTATATGCTTTGCATGTGGACATGTTGTATGTTAAAAAAATAATCCTCTTTTTCATCATGACAATCTCTCGCGTTGATTGGTGTAATCCTCTGTAACAAACAAAATTATCGTTATACCGGGTGTAAAAGCAAATGCAAGAATCCTTTAAGGGTATGTTAGTATGACCGGTAAAGATACTAATTTAATTACTGGGATCTCTAAATAAAGTACCAGTACCTCATAATAAGACGATTTTCTTCACTCAAAATACACTAATCGCGTGGACACCCTCACGGCCGCCGGCCACTCGGATGAGGGGTGCGGGTTGCGGGGTGCAATTAGGTGTGTGGAGAGGCCGGTGAGCTGCATAGCCATAGCTTAGGAAAATGATGAGATATAAATGAACGATTAATTCACGGCCAAAACGCAAAAGTTGGCCTAGGAAAAACTATACATGATGAGCTAATAAGAACTTGTTTGGCCTCGGAAAAACTAGTTTATCCTAAAATCTGGTTTAGCTTATAGCTTAATATATTTAACTTTTTCGATATTTCTATTATATGAAGACTCCCTTCGGATTTCAATTTCTCAAATATTTTATTAATAGTCGTGATAGAGGCCATAGTTGCACGTATTTTGTAAAATTTTCAACCTTCTACCTATTCCGGTTGATGCGGTAGGCCCCTGTGACAGACAGACGAACAGACAGCGGAGGCTTAGTAATAGGGTCCCGTTTGGCACCCTTCGGGTACGGAACCCTAAAAATAGTAGTATCCAATCTCTTCTTGATTCACTACGCTGCTCGGACACGCACTTTTTCAGATATGTTTATCTTTTCGTTCTGCAATGGACCTACTGTGCCTTATAGTGCCACCAATTTAACTGTTCAGTAAAATCATTCGCCGTCTCTTTCTAATTATACTCGTTTCTACCGCACTAGAAAGAGATGGGTGGATAATCCAACTAAACAGATAAGTTGGTGGCACTGTAACTTACGTTAGTCGCACAATTTCCTGTGTATATTTGAAAAGGATCTCGCTCTGATTAGATACTGAGAGGTAAAAGGGAGTCTCTCTGTCTACTCTGTAATGTAACTAAGAATTTACGGGGACTAGTATTCAATTAACTTGTAGCCCTTGCTATGTAGATTTAACAATTTTATTTACTAAATTTAATACAGCACCGTTTTACTAATTGTGTTTTTTTTCGATGCAACAACATTATTTTATTGACACTTACTTAAAAATGATTATGAAACTCGACAGGCATTAAGACGTCAATCAACTTTTTTACCCACTGCACTTTTTGGGTAACTGCCTTAAATCAACCACAAAACTAGATCATTTAGTAACACTTCGAAATAAAAATACCTATATAGTAATAAAAGGTTGTATTTTTTTTAAAATATGGTTTCTCCGTAGACGAGTTTGTCTCGGGGTTCGTTGGAAAAACGGTATCGTCTACTAAGTGATAGTAGACGATGCCGTTTTTCCAACGAAGTAGTTGTTTAATAGTTTAAAGTTAAAGTTAGTTTTAATGAAAATTACAATAATGATACAAATACAAAAGCATTTATTTTCTCAAAAGTACATGCAAATACAAAACAAAAAGAAGAAATTACAAACCCAAACACAAACAAATAATCAGTACACAAAAAACAAAAACAAAGGTGGGAAGCGTAAAAAAAAAAAACCTGTCATCATGCGCAAAGTAGGTGTAGTACTGCACAGTACGCAGAAAGTGTAGTAAAAAAGTGGAGCTTGTACGTTTGAGCGTTGAATTAATTTCACCAGTTTAATAACAGACCCCAAACTAAGTCGAGCTTGAAACGCGGGAGTCTTAACAGAGATTTGCAAAAATTGTTACAAATGGGCTAGATGTACAAAGAAGTTTATCTTAAAATTAAATTGAAATCAAATACATTTTAAAAATAAAATAAAAATTATCAAATTACCATTTTTCAATTAACATTTTATGAAACATTATTAGATTCGAATGACACCGACGAATTTCATTATTTAATATTCTTGTACGTAAAGAACTAGCGGTGTGGGTAAAAAAGTTCATTAGCCCAGGTACCATATCTCGTCGACCCTTTTTTAATTCCTACTTATTTTTGTGTAGTTTTGCAGGCACTGCTATCCTATTGAGTTCCATTTATATTGGCGTCATCCATTCATCCATCCATCCATTAGTCTGTTTCGTCCACTGCAGGACATAGGCCTTTTTAAGATTTCGCCACTTTCGCAGTCCTTCTGGAAGAAATGCCCATACTCACACACGCTGGGAGGCGGATTGTTGAGCGCATTGCCGAAACCCTCGCAACAGTAACGCCGCTGCCCGTCACCAGTTTGTTTTATATAAGGCCCAGCCATTGGAGATGGATATACCGCCATCAGTCGGCTCCGGGCAATGGTGGACTACAGCTTTTTCAGTACTGCGAAGTTATAATGTGGAGAAAATGTAACATTTTACCAAAATAAAATAATATTACGCGGAATTAAAATAAAATGATATTCTTATTCATTTGTTTTGATGATCAATCACTCATGGGTTCATCAACTTCATCATCAATGCCAAATAGTGACACATTTTTCACATAAAATTTAAAGATTTATTTTATAAACAGTTGAAAATAGATTCAGCAAACTGTTCAGACAGCTAAATCAGCGATCAATAAATTTTTTGAAGAAGCAATATAATTGATCAATAAACTTTTATCAACATCAGTAAGTACATAAAACGCAAAAATTTGATAATTATTTTACTTGATGGTCTTAAGTACCTAAGTAATCAATTCATTTGTACTATTATCCCAATCCAATCGTAGAACAATAATACTTTTATGATAATAATAAAAACCTTCCGAGTAGGGAATCCTAACTCATGAACTTGTAAAGCTTACTTAGCTGTGATAGTTTTCCTTTTAACTTCTTTATATATAAGGTGACTTTAATTTATGCAGCCAAACTCTTACTGAAGACTCGGTATGTGCTCAGTAACAAGGTTCGATGACCCTTTTTGTGAAATTCGTAAACTAATCTTTTCGTCGCTTATAAAAGTCTCCGTGTACGAGTTACAAACTATACTATGTACTAACGAGTACTATGTTTGAAACATAGTGGAACTCGTACACGGAGACTTTTATTAGCGTTGAAATGAAGTTCCATCAAGGAGTCACACCTTACAGTATAAATTATAATCTTTTCGTGTTCCTTACAAACGCAAACTTAGCCCCGAGTCAATTGCTATTGGGACGTCAAGATTTTATTGTTATCGATTCGTGTTATTGTTCAGTTACCAAGCCACCAGTATAAGTGAAGTGTCCACACTCACATTTCGCTGCCTTCACAAGCATGACACTGTAGGATGTCATCGAAATCTTCCGATCTAGAATATTACGACCGGAGTTCACCAAAACGTGAAGTCAGTCCGAGCATGAAGCGAAGGCGAGCGAAATTTTGCGTGTGTGTGTGTGTATGTTTGTTACTCTTTCACGCTGAAACGGCTGAACGGATTTGGATGAAATTTAGAATGGATATAGCTTACACCCTAACTTAACACATAGGCTACTTTTTATCCCGAAAAAAAACACGTCGTCAAACCGAATAACACGCGGGCGGAGCCGCGGGCAAAAGCTAGTAACTAAATAATTCTTATAGTAAACCTGATAAGTTAATAACGACCTTTTATTATATTATAACACTAGCTTATGCTCCGCCCGCGTGTAATTCGGTTTAACGTCATTTTTTTTTTCGGGATAAAAAGTAGCCTACGTGTTATGCTAGGGTATAAGCTATATCCAGTCTAAATTTCATCCAAATCCGTTCAGCCGTTTCAGCGTGAAAGAGTAACAAACATACACACACACACACCCTAACTTTCGCATTTATAATATTAGTGTGATGTGATATTAAGACAAGATTGCGACCTAATTATCCATATATCTTGCACATACAGGTGTCACCAAGGTTTCACATAAACACCTGATATAACAATGATAACAAATATATTATTTTGACGAAAATACCCGTAAATTTGTAACAAATACTCTTCGCGCAATTCCTTGTTTACTCCACCACGTAATTATTCACGGGTGCATATACGTAAAAGTCACTTTAAAGACAATTAAATGCTTTGGTACGTAAATTGCACTGTTACATTAAAACACAGACCACCCCTATTATGTGAAGTTGGGAAGATTTCTCGTGCCGTGTTTTGAATTTATGTATGTTACTTTACCAAAAACTATATTATGGAAAAGTTATTGTAATTTTTTGAGATTATCATTATTTCCTCAACAATACCATTCACGTATAAGTATGGAAACTAAGGTACTATCTAACTGGAATCAGAGCGAATGGATACTTCACGACAGTAAGTTAATGACTACAGAATAAATAGCGTTTAGATAAATCGCATAAAAGGCCAGATTGAACAAGTCATTTTGCATCAATCAGAACTGAACTTTACCACGTTTCCTTTTTAGGGTTCCGTAGTCCGACAAGGAACCCTTATAGTTTCGCCATGTCCGTCTGTCCGCGGCTTAGCTCAGAGACTATTAGTACTAAAACGCTGTAATTTGCCATGGATATACATATTAATCACGCCAACAAAGTGGTAAAATAAAATGTTGAAAAAAATTTTTTTTAACGGTACCTCTCATACACTTAAACTGGGGATGATTTTTTTTCCTCTCGTCTATCCCATAGTGTGGGGTATCGTTGGATAGGTCGTTTAAAACATTGGGGGTGTATGAAAACCATTTTTCGATTTAGGGATCCGTTGGCGAAATACTAAGCTTTAAAGTGAAAATTTTAGTTAGAGTGGAGCGCCCCCCCCACCTGCTGGCAAAACGGTTATTTATAGAAATGTGAAAAAATTCACAGAAGTAGTTTATATAATGAATTTAAAAGGAAAACTATCACAGCTAAGTAGGCTTTACAGGTTTATGAGTACAGGTCGCGCCAAACTTTTGGTCCCCTCCAATGTATGGGACTAGAAGTTTGGCGCGGTCTGTATCAGTAGACCAAATCATAAAATGTACCGGGCAACTACGGAACCCTACATTGCGCGTGGCCCAACACGCACTTGGCCTTTTTTTAGTTTAAAATAGCGGTGCCTCAGCCGTGGCTGTTACGACTACCAGAAACATGCGCCCACAAAAACCTGCGTTTTTATTTTATAACTCTGCTACTAGATGAAATTTTTAAAATATTCCAAGACGAGCTGACGATGTCATTTACTTACAACTTACTTTTCATATAAATTTCAAGGCTGCATGATTTAAAGAAGGCCCTTTAACACTCGAAAAACATGAAATTGAGAGGTAACTTCATAATTTTTTTCCACCAAGCGATCTTTAAGATTTTGTGTTTTTTCTAAAATCAGCCTATCAGCCATATAGTCTACTGTCTATACTATTTTTACTATACCGATTAATCAAGTTACACAATGTGATATGCTCATTTGAAGTTGTGCATCTAGCCTTATACGGACCCTTAAATGGTATTAGAACTAAAAATTCAATAAAATTGCTGAAAAATATTGCCAAAGCTTCAGATATAATAATATACCGCTTCTGAAGCTGTTTCAGGGATGAAGCTCTCTCTAAACGCGCCCGTATGTCAGTACAATACAAATACAAATACAAAATAACTACAAAAATCTTTATTGATCATTCAAAGCGGTTTACATAGCTGGGTTGGAGACTCCTTTTAAGTACCTAAATACTTGTATTAGGAGACCCCGCTCTTCCACACAGTTTTTTAGTTTTTATATAAAGTTAAACAATGACAAATAAAGATACAATGACAAGTGAAGATACAATGCAATTCGATTAAAGTAACTTAACTTATTCTATTATTTTGTAGTGAGTGTGAGGGTGCGTGTGTGTGTGGTGTGAATGTGTGTGTGTGTGTGAGAGGGTGTGTGTGTTTGTGTGAATATTAGATTATTTATGTGTATACCAATAACAATAAAACAATAATTATTTAACTCTATATATATATATATATATATATATATATATATACTCTTTTTTATATATAAACACTTTTTTTTTTTTGTACAAATTCAAATTTGATTGATAAAATACCTAACCCACCATTCAACTTGTACATATCAGAAGCTTTTCTACCTCCTCATAATTCAGTGCGTTAGGGTTCACGCATTTTTTTGGAACACAATTATTTACCCAACTAAGGCTGTCCGTGGGTATGATTGTTGGGAAAAGTGGTTCAGTAGGGTCAGTAGAATATGTGGTTTCATTTAATGGTAGCAGTCTATTTACACCCGGTATACAATGCGTACATTTATCAACACATCGGTAATATAGAAGAATATTCATTTTTAAATAACATTAATTTGCTCAAAAATACATTGTAATATTACCATTACATACGGGTAGTGTAAAGACCTACCATAAAATACTTCATCCTGGCGAGCTATTAAAAGTGTCCAGGAAATCTGAATAACTGTCCAGGAAATTCGTATGAAAATTCATTACATACCATATGTTCACAGAGTATATTTCATATGTTTTCCTTTTAAAACTATTCGTGGCTGTGTTTATAAGAGACTAGGTTTTTCTCGTGGTTTTTTTTTTTCTAAGTACTTAGCGTTCCTCTAGATGGCGTTAAATGGATGGCTGCATGGCGGTAAATAAAAAAAGTTGCGTAAAAGCGGGAATTCATGTTGCTATAAATTTTAGTTAAAAGTATTTTGTGCAAATAAATTACAAAATTAGTTCAGAAGCGGGCTCTGATATAGATTGTACTCCACTAATGCTTTGCTGAAGCACTATTCATGCTTCGACCATGAATTAGCAATCCTGGCCTCGTAAATAAAATTCCTCGCCCTACGGGCTCGGACTTTTAACTTATTCGTCCAGGATTGCTTCTTTCCTGGTCTTAGCAGTAATGTACTATTGTTAAAAAACCACATTAAATACAATAATAGTAAATTTTTATGCGAGTGCAAAAATGTTGATAATTCTAGTCACGACGAACTTGTTTTGCCGAGACGCATTCGAGGCA
This sequence comes from Ypsolopha scabrella, assembly GCA_910592155.1. Classification (NCBI taxonomy): domain Eukaryota; kingdom Metazoa; phylum Arthropoda; class Insecta; order Lepidoptera; family Ypsolophidae; genus Ypsolopha; species Ypsolopha scabrella. Next base: position 19,202,782 of record OU342964.1, on the reverse strand, counting down.
AAAAACAGTCGGGACGAGAAATATCAATATTTTCGCACTTGTATCAAACGACGTATTTTAATACACCTGCGAAAAATTACATGAAACAATAAAATAAAAGCAATTTTTTTGCAAATGATGGTAGGCGGTTGTCAAACTGAACGCAGCCTACGTAGTATGAACGTATTAAACTGAAAACAGCTCATTTCTGTCAAGTCTATATATGGTACACAAGATAAAACTGGCAACTATTTTCAATAAATTTAAGAAATAAAAAATACCTCAGACATGGCTGTATGTGGGCTAAGTTCCTTTTGCCTTCCCACTATGCGGGAGAACAAAACCAAAAAAGATTCAAGATTCAAAGGATTCAAGATTCAAAGATTCAGGAGTAATTTAATAGTACACGAGTGTTTTAATACCTAGTTATGCATAGTTTCATACACCACTTTATCTAAATTCATGCCTACTAACTTCTTTTCAAAATTTTGTAATTTTGTCCTAGCCATTTTTGATTATTCTTATAAAAGCTTGTTCTAAGAGTGTTCGTAATTTCCGTCGTTATTTCCGGAATGTCAGGTGGAGTCAAACACCATCACCCTGTGAGTGATTTTAGGGCAAAATAATTATTTTGACCTATAAAACCACAGTAAGTAATAAATACATTTCCTCGAAACCATATGGCGCAACAAACAGTTCATCCATTAACAGACCGAATCCAACGCGTTGTAAGCCATAGACATACCTGGCCGAAAATAAAGTTGACTGTAACCGTTACTGTTTTGTACGTATTGCAGAACATTATATAAAACCTCATTGGTATATCGTATGATATTAAACCTCAGACATGGCTGTATGGGCTACGTTCCCTTTGCCTTCGTAGTTAGTATCACATGTACTGTAATCTCAGAAAAAGTTGTTTTTCAACACACTTGCTTATAAAGTGGCTCTTATTGCAGCGATTTTAGGGTCATCATAATGCAGTATATTAAATACGTGCGTTGCATTTTACATTATCACACTAGTGTTTTTTAAATTACAGTATTTTTTTTAAATCTTAGGAAAGAGTTTTGATGTCTGAGAAAAAGTAAAGTTTAATATTTGGCTGTTTGGCGGGTGCGTCAGTGCCTTCTCCGCCGCCATTTTTCATAGAAGATTGTGAATTCGTAGCTGTGGTTTTGATTATGTTGACAAATAGGACAATTAAATTATATTATTTACACTCGCAAGTTTGTTGAAAAACGTCGTATGAAATGCGTGAGCATTACACATTACACTCTCGGCTCCATTACGCCCTCGCCTTCGGCTCGGGCTACAATCCCACTTCGACTGTAATCTACAACGCAGCCCACTTGTATCTTAACATAATGTACTATTATAGAGAGCATTATGTTGTTCGGAGACCAATACAATAATTTTAATTTTTTGTATTTTAGAGACGTTCATAAAAAATACTTTTTTATTTAAATATTTAAGAGGATTTTACGATACGAGGTTAGATAAAAGTTATAATATTTGTATACCATATAAACGTATGACAACAAATCCTTTTGCTGTCCCATGATGCAACGAGGGAGGTGCATACGACCGCACTTGATGCATTCTAAATACGCATCCCGGCGTGTAATGTTTCACAATGCGGAAAGAGTCTTGTAGCAAAGGCGTGTAAATATACTCTTACATGAAGGCAGGGATAAAAGGAAGGATTCTCTAGTACGTTTAGTTTGTTTATGCGACAAATTTTCCTTAAGGTATAAGTGTCAGTAAGTACTTAAACAAGTTGCTAGACTTAGATTTGATAAAATTTTAATACACAATAGCTACGCACAATTAGTCTGTCTATTTGACGTAAAAAAAACATTTCCTTGATTATTCTGAACACCTTTTATTCCATGACATAGAAATTAGGCAAAAAGAATATTTAACAAACTGGCTAGTAGTATTAAATTACCAGTACTAAAATCTCCCAAGATTAAATTTATTTTTTTATGCAACAAATTTTGTTCAGTGTGGTAATTCAAAATATTTATTAATTTAACATTTCCATAAAGAACGCTGTTTAATGTTAATCCAATTTTCGTTTTTTTTATCGGCTATACCTATCAGTCGTAGGTAACAGGAGCGAATAGTGGATCACCAAGTGGGCCCACCATGAGTTGAGGCCCTGATACTCGTTAGCAACTGCATTAAAGGCTTTGTATCAGAAATTCTGATTCCTCTCATAAACTGCTAGGAACGCTGTACAATTTATCATATAAATGTTTTACGCAATCGCTAGGGAGTATCAAGGTCTAAACTCATAGTTTTACCTGATGTTATAATATAACAGTATACTCCGTATAATAGGGTGGTCCAAATAGTGACGTCAAAGAATTTTTTATAGATTCCTCACACCTAGGTGTATCCGAAAATATGCCATGTATGTTCCGCGATTTTTGTTAGTTTAGAAGTTATGATTTTCTTATGTGTATTTGCGAACTTTCTACCGCAGTGGCTTAAAAAAATCATAACTTTTTTGTGGTAAGAATTTTGTACCTATTTTTTTGTAACATAACTGTCTTGAATCGCTCTTCCTTAGGTAAAATAATCAGCTACAAAAAATCGATATCATCGAAAGTCGTACAAAATTATTACCAGGAAAAAAATTGTGATTTTCTTAAGCCGCTGCGGTACAAAAATCGCAAATAGACATAAGAAAATCATAAATAACAAAAATCACGGAACATACATGGCATATTTTCGGATACACCTAGGTGTGAGGAATCTATAAAAAATTCTTTGACGTCACTATTTGGACCATCCTGTATACAGGCTGACTTTTAAACAAACCCTGATAATTTTTGAAGTAATAAAAGCCTCAGTAAAACATATTTTAAATGTAAAAACAATTAAAATTAGAAGTAAAAATATTATTTAAAAAATGTTACTTGGAAATAAAATATATGGTTATCTTAGCCATTCCCATACGGAACAAGTCTAAAATAGTCGGATCAATAACAAAAATAGTTTGCGCGATCTAATTAAATTATCTCTTCAGGATATATCTCTTGGATTTTACAAAAATAATCAAAAGGCTCTAACTTTGAAAAAAAAATGAATACAAGGTTAAAAGTCATCCGGTATAGGGTGAAATTAAATCAACCGACCAAATTCATACTGGTTACCCGGTTAGTGATCAGGAACTAGGTTCAGTAATCCTTTTGGCCAAATTCGAAAAAGATTGACATTACATTTCTAGACACAATGGATTTTTAATTTGCCTTTCTTGCTCTCAATGCCTCAAAGTTGAAACTAACGAAAAGATAGCAACGGAAATTTTGTCCCAGTTACAAATTGTTTGCAATGAGATGTTAATTTCTTAGTTAAGCATATATTTATTTTAATATTTTGACTGAAACATAAGTTTTCTTCCCAGGAATGACATTTTATCTAGAGCTAACCTAAGAAGAGTAGAATTACTTAAAGACTCTGTTGTGTAGCGGAATATATAATCAATATTAGACCAAAACCATTGCTTTGACGAGGCATTTTTGTTGAATATTCGAGTAGGCACTTTACATAGTATTCAGTTTTTAAAACGCAACACAACAATGTAACATTTTTCTGACAAAAACAACTAGTTTTGACATTGCAGTCAAATCCGAGTATAGCCGTGTCACTGTCTGGTTTTATATGGCTTTTGTTTCTTTTTTACTGACATTATTGTACGTGCTCGTAACATATTTTCCTCTGCATATATATTTTCCGTAATATATATATCCATTCTCATAAATATACTTTATATATACTGTATTAAATTAAATGAAACTAGTGTACAAGTGTTTTTGTTAACAATCAAGATGCTGTCTATGTTTCATCAAGAGCCGACAATCGCAAGTATGAATAAAATACATGTATATATATACTTTACGTATACAAAGATGATATAACGGGCTAAAACCACTTGACGGCCTTTAATGCAGTTTTCTCATGTACCTGGGACATTTTTTGGAAAATGATCAAGGTTATATTTAAGGAGCAGAGCAGTATCCATCTCAACCAGACTACGGGAACAGAGTAATAAAATCTTTGTGGGTCTTAACCAATAAAATTCAGCCTCATGGCAAGACAGCAGCCGTAACAGCCATTCTGTTTGTACTTACGTTGATAAACTAATGCTCTAATATACTTGGGTTAATGAGTAGTCCAATAAAATAGTAAAATAATAGATAGGACAAAAAAAGACTGCCAAGCGCACCCTGCGTACAGAGGACGGCTTCCGCCGATATAAAAATGTTTAAAAAGAGGCTTCGTTTGCTTACCCGTATGAAATTTTAAAATATGACATGTAGGAACTTTTACAAATATTTCTTTTACGTTTTTGGACTCCTGGAATTAGAATGAATGTCCTGGCCATACATTTTTTTTTTACAATTTTGACCCTAAAGTGGTAGGCTGAAATCATTTTCAGCCATTCATTCATCCATTGAAGAAGGTCATTCTTCATACGGCCTCTTAACAGTACATGCTAAGTGTCAGCCTTATCGACTCAACCGATCCCGACAGGCAGACACCCTAGCTCTACGATAATTACACAAAAAATCACCACCAAGTACGGACTCGCGCACAAATGGTTCCGTATCAACACCACACTATAAGTATATAGAACCCTTAAAACATACAAGTCAACAATAAAGATGCTATAGCAATGTAAAAACAAGGCAGTAAATGGTATTGCCTAACAAACTATTAAGCACCCTCTAAGTACGGAACCCCAATTTAAAATTTTATAATTTGTTATTTTATTTAAAATTATTTACAACAATGTGACATTTAAAACTTGTTTGTATTACCGTCTTAATATATAGAAGTAAAACAAATACTTAATGTTATGAAATGAAAATATTTATTTTGTAAAATAGATACATAAAGTAATTTCTGCAGGTCAAAGTTAATATTTACAAAAACAATAGAATATGAAAAAAATAATAATACCGGAAATACATAACAAAAATATTTAGGGCTACTAAAATGTAATAAAATTATAAACCTGGATAAAATAATGAAATAAAGGAATTGAAATATTATATATAAATAATTAAATGCACAAATAAGTTGATAAATAAACTAAATAAAACATAAATAAAAATAATGCCTATTCCTATAAATATAATGCCGCCCATTCGATAGTCTTGCTAAGAAGAACGCCAAGAAACATGTCTTTTTTCAATTTTGCATTTTATTTTTCAGTACAAAAACGTATTCTAGGCAAAAGGCATAAGAAAATATAAGACTAAAGGAATTATGTCACGAGAAAAAAATTATCTTAGTCAATCCGTCTCATATTGTTTTACCTTTATCAGGAAAGTCAGTATACATATTTATTAATTTTAAGCCTTTACAGGAATCATACATTATTAAAATTTGCTAATTATGAATTACAATTTTGATAAAGATTATTATTATTTATTACACCATGCTTCATTATCATCCAAATAATCATTGATTTTAAAATAAGCTTTTGTAAGTAGTCCCTGCTTAATATGTAGGTTTATTGTTTATTGGGACCTTGGGTTTTAATTTTATTTTTCATTTTTATTATTAGATGTGGTGGAGGCCATTGTAACACGTATTTAGTAAAAATTTCAACTGTCTTCCTATTACGGTTGAAGCTGTAGACCCCTGTGATAGACGGATGGACATACAGACAGCGGAGGCTTGGTGATAGGGTCCCGTTTGGCACTCTTCAGATACGGAACCCTAAAAAGTTCGGTTCCATTCATTCTTTCATTTTATCTCTTTCCGTAACTACGAAATCTAAACTGCTTTCGGTAAATCATCTAGACGCAATTTCCAAAATCTAATTTTCATCTGGATCACGATTCGTTCCAGAAAGAAATTTTAATACAGCTCAGATTACGCACGTAGTGAAAAATGCGATAAGTTCCGGAACATGAAACAAAATCCATTACATTAATGTTAAAGAGGAGCCACAATACGTCACTGTCAGGAGTGGAGAGTGGAGTTGGGAAGTGATTTCAAAGGCGAAATGTCCGAGACGTGCTATGACTCACAATATGGACGGCGGCCGCCGTGACGTCACTGGCAGAGCCGAGGTCATTAGAGGACGTCGCATGATACTTTATACTGCACACGAAGTCGATCGCTAAAGTGGGAATCGCATGACACTTGCTGAAGTTTAGACATGCTTTGAATTATTAACTTTAGAAGTTTAGACATGCTTTGAATTATGTACTTGATCAATGCTCTTACCCTATGACCTCACTCTACTACCTTTTGAATTCTAAAAAGGGTGCTCAAGCTTTTGATATATGAGTACATAGCCCAATTTCAACCATTTACTCTATTTTGTTGTGAATTGAAAAAAGAAAATATTTTCCTTAACAACGTCTTCAAATTATCACAAATGGTTTTCAGATTAACACTACACTGAAGCACCAAAATTGCGACTCTATTTGGAATTCAAAGGGCAGGATAAGGTTAGCTTAAAGTGAATTCCCGGCCGGCGCTAGGGGACGCCGGACTGCCCCCTCCCTGGCTGCCTCCCTGGTAAACTACATTAATATTTCAGCGAATCACCGGACGTGCCCGTCAACACAGTTAAACACAATTGAAAATTAATTCTGATTCCTCTTTATTAAACCGCAGCTTGGTCTTTAAAGTTAGGTTGAGAAATGTGTGCACTTAAGTTTGTATTAAAATTCATGAGGTTCATATAGCTACAACCGCCGCGCCGGTGTGTGGGTTAGTGGAAGTGGCTGATGTAATCACTTCTGCTAAAGTGATTCGCGGTACAAAATGTGATGTAATTCCGAGAACTACCCTCGTAATTCGAATTAGCAAGATTGCGAATTAGACAAGCTGAAAGTTTTTGAAAGTTTTGAAGGCAGGTATTTTTCATCCGTTACAAAGTTTCCATAACAAATGACTGCTAAGACTGAACGGGACACAAACAAATCATAAATCCAACGGAGCAAGGTGAGAATTATTTCGTGACCCCAAAAATAAGTCTTATAAACATCTCGTGAAGGAATAGTGTTGGAAAAAATGTTGAATAACAAAGTCATTCCTCGCGGGGGCTGGAGTAAGGGCGCCATGTTTCACTGTCACGGAATGTCGGGAGTCGCGGTATAATGTTCCGCTATAGTAGGAATGAGGGCGGCGGAAACCCGTTAACAATAATACGGAAACTATCCGCCTCTATGGAGAAAACTTTTGTGTGTAGAACCTACATTAACCGGTTCTTAAAACGCGGGAAGTGAGGATTCTGGAACGAAGTTTTCGAGATCATTACGAATTCCCTTTCTTGAAAACGGTCGGTTTCCATTTTCCTTCACGTGTGAAAATGTATTCCTTTTCCTTTATTAACATACTCCCCGCTGAGCTTTTACCAACAAATTCCAGTAAAAAATATAGGCACTTCTAAATACTGAAATATTACTTATTAGGGTCTTGTAAAATAACGAAAACCCTTAAGGTATTATGCGTCTATTATGGAGGTGTTAAATGAATACTATTCGTTAATCGTAGAAATTTGAGCTGAAGGAAATAAATGTTACGTACGAAAATAATAATATATTTCTCTTAGAACTAAGTGCCCGGTTCACTACTTGTTGATAAGCGATATCTATTCCCGTGACTCTGTATCGTAAAATCAGTTGCCAAACCAAGTGCCTATTGCCGCTTATCTAAAGATACATTTGCACTTGAAATGACGTCATAATTCGTAAATAGTTCAATACCCATTGAAGGTTATTTTGTATGTTCATTTTTTATCTGTTTTTGGTGAATAGCAACTATAGATGGCAACCGACACTGAGTTACATAATAGGCCTGCAGAAAATAAGTTTAAAATGGAACACATTATGGATGCTTTATGTGACACAAACTATCGGGCACTTTAATGGGAAGGGTGTAGCAACAAAATAACTAACGTAAAATATACAACGTGAAATTTAAGTCATTTTGCTAACGAAAACTGGTGATAGTACTCGTCCATATGAACAACTTTTACTAACCAACCCTGAAATCGTGAAAAAAATATCAGCTGTTCCATAGAAAAGTTAAATACCTACTCGACACAAATCTATGAAACAGCTGATTTTTTTTTCACGATTTCAGGGTTCGCTTCATTATAAAAGTCGTTCAAATGGACGAGTACTATCACAAGTTTTCGTTAACAAGATGACTTAAACTTCACGTTGTATAATGTAAAATTATACTCAGCATCCAAAAAATGCTGTGTCTTGTTTCTACAAGTATAACACGTACAGTTTATGTTTTTTTCATGTGAACATGGAGGTCAATTGATTTAAATATTTTTAACTAGTTTCTAAGACGTATCAAAGCATTTTTTTTTATCCAAGCTTATGTTAATGTAATAAGTAATAACTATAAAAAAGCAACACATTAATTCTTTTGCAAAGTATATGGAATGTGTATACATAGTCTTTGAAAATACGAACAACTCATCTCACCTAAAAGCGAAACGATCATGTCTAATCGTCTATTTGCGGAATAACTCGCTTGCAAATGAAATGAACGACCAGTCAAAATTTTAAGCTTGAGACAAACAAAGTGTATTTTTGAGCACTGACGGAACCCAGATACAGATCGTACAGATTGTACTGTACGATGTGAACTTGATAAACTTTTCAATTGAACAAATATTGACAGTACCAATCACTGAAACGAGAGGGCAGGGGAGGGGAGTGTTCGTTGTCTCGGCCGCTGCTAATTTTCCGAGGCGCGACTCTAGCGGTCTCCGCAAACGTGTCGCAGAATAACTCAGGCTGAGAAATACCGAGTTTGCTGCCGCGTCGCGCCAGCGCCACGCTGCTTGCCGGGGAGAATTTTATGTGCTTTATTATACCGGGTGGAAATACACAGCTTTTTAATGAAACTGCATAGTCTGCTGATCGTTCTGAAGGAGTTTCGCAAGGAAGTAATCCCAAAAAAAACTTCGTTTTAAAAATACCCACCTAAATGTTATAAAGAATGAACAAGTCCAATTTAAGTCTTAAGTCTTTGGCTGTTATTGTTCTTACAAAAAATTTGTTACTGCAGAAAATATATTTACATAGGCGAGCTAAATACTAATTAGCATTTTATTGAACCTTTGGCGATGTGAAAATTGTCTGTATTCTGTGTGCTCAGAGAGTATAGTGCGACCTAAACCCAGCTTGTCCACCACACGATAGGAAAACGCAGAAGTAGATATGATTATAGTAAATTTGAGCACACCCGCTATTACCTATCCGTGAACCCTCGAGAAAATTCAGCTATAACTTAATCTGAAACGTCTTTAGAGCCTCCATAGAAGAAACTATTAAGGTGGAAATTTATTAGATCATCTTAACCCTTAAAGACAAACGAGTTTCTATGGTCTTTTAACCGACTTAGTCGTAATGCAGTGCGGGCTATCATTCTCTTTGTCGTATTTGAGGTATTATTTCCCGAGTGGCGGGGTCGAGGGTGAAAAAGCTCTTTGTAGCTATCAGTTTAAAACGTTTGAATCTATTTGCGCCGTTTGTTTCTAGTCGATTAAGTTATTTTTTTTTAGGGTTCCGTACCTCAAAAGGAAAAAAACATCATTGGATTGATGATTGAATGATGAGGATCATTTTGTTGTCCGTCTGTCCATCCGTCTGTCAAGAACCTTTCTCTCGGGAACGCGTGAAGGTATTGAGTTGAAATTAAAACCATATATAGGTACTCAAATCTACAGTCCCTTGAAGCTGTGAAAAAATAAAACTTCCAAGTTGAATTTAAAAAAAGATTTGGCTGTTTATGCCGCAAAAAGACGTTTATATCGACACTCTCAAGGGAATCAAAATTTATAGGGTATTTCCCGTTGACCTAGAACTATGAAATTTGGCAAATAATACCGTCTTATACTACAAGTATAGGGAAAAATCTGGAAACTAGGTATACATTTGTAATTAAAGTATTAAAATTAAATTTCATAAAATATTTATAATTTGTACCAACACATTTGTACGGAACCTTTGGTGGGCGAGTCCGACTCGCACTTGTCCGGTTTTTATACGAAATCTAACCGTAAACAATTATGAAAAATGATTGGTGCCGGTATAGCTGGATCGATTTGCACAACAATACAGTAAATTTGATAAACCATAATTAAAAATAAATTGGCCTAGTGCGAGTCGGACTCGCGCACAAAAGGTTCCGTACCACCACACGAAACGGGTAAGGAACTCTAAAACATGATAAATAACAACAATATAGATGCCATAAATAGGGTTTTATACCCTATTTTTTCGATAGACGCCTCAGGTATAGTATTGAGACCCCATTGATGAAATTGGTAAAAAATTTAAAAAAATACAAATGTTTTAAGAATAAACTATTATTTAACATCTTTAGAGCATTCTTAACGGAGCACCGAAAGTCCGTTATATTTCATTAACTCCCATCACATCATTTCTTCAATTCATCCATAGCTACTGAGATCTTAATCTTTAGTCCAGGTAACTTTAGTTCGCTATTGGACGCCAGATTTTCATTAATATTTACGTGACATTTACGATCTTGCAAATAACTTAGATGCTAGTAAAAAATATATATTAGAAACAAAACTACGTGGGATACAAAAATAACAACATATCTACTTTTTTATAAAATAAAATTAAAATTGAAAGTGGAATATATTTTGGGCCCTCTCCTGGGTCCGGCATCAGTCAGAGATATAAAATATATTTCACTTTCAATTTTAATTTTATTTTATTAATCAGTATATCTATATATAAACATTATAATAAAGACAAACAAGTCGACTAATCATAATTATTTACTTTTTTATAAAGGATAGATGCATTTTACAATAAAAAAACTAAAATACATAAACACTCAAAATCATCAAAAACGTACTAAACTGAACAAATAATAACATAAAAACAAAACACTTTCTATTTATATTAAAAGATACGGAGGGTGAAACAGAAATTGGCACGAAGGGTTAATTTTTTTACGGAAGCCACGTGCATGACCCTGGGATGTCGCCGATGCACTCAGGTGGGAAAAGAGTGCGCTTTCAAATGATTGTGTCACGGGTTTTTCCACTCTTAGGAAAGTGCAAGATTTTGTCATCGGGGCAACTATCCCACGGGAGTGTATTTTTGAATCATTCGAATTTCAATTCGCATATGAATCCGCATGATTCGCACTTAAAATTAGTATCGTATTCGTATGCGAATCATGCGGATTCGTATGCGAATTGAAATTCGAATGATTCAAAAATACACTCCCTGGAATTACGTTACATCAAGGCGTCATTAAGAAGGCGCTAAAAAGAATAGCGCTGGTCAAATAATTCAGCATCCTTTGAGTACGGAACCCTATATTTGACTAAATTTGAAACTTGTGTATATAGGTATAACCGTGTTTAAGAACCTGAAACAAATAACCTTGAAAAATATATATACCCAGTTTTTTCCAGGTTTCTATTTTATTATGACCCCCTTTGTTTTTGATATTTTTAAAACTTGTCGTGGTAAAGGCTATATATAGTAATACGTACATATATTCTCGGAAAATTTCAACTTCCTACTTATTAGGGCTGAAGTTGTGAAGTTGTGACAGGCGTTGTTATATGCTCCCATTTGGCGCGCTTCGGGTCCGGAACCTTAAAAATGACGTTGTCAAAGATTTTCCTTATCCTTTCCGAGGTCCTGAAGTGATTCTTCAATGACATTCCAAGGTTCAGTTCAATCAGCCGAAGAACAGAAGACTCTTGTTTTAAATACCTGAGGCTTGCCTATGAAATTAAATATTTTTCACCCCGAAAAATGCTCAAACTTAAAGAATAAATCTGTAGTGAAATCGTTAATTTCAATGACGTATAATTCGATTGCAATCAGGCCGCGCTATTTGTATTCGACGTCTTATCTGCAGTTACTCTTTGATTATCTCCAATGGAGGGGAAAAAGAAAAATTTAAATTCATCGGACGTCTTGCAGCACGTCGGATAAGACAGGCGCGATCTAAAGGCACAAAGTAAATTACTTGGAAACCTTTATTATCCTTTTTTGGGATTCCGCAATGGTGGAGGCAAGCGGGCCATCTTGTGCTGCTTTGTTCCGTTTTTGTTCTACTTTAAATATGACTGATACAGGTAGCAAATGCTACGACTACGTAGCAAGTACAACGACGAAGTAATCTCTACGACTGCGTAGTTTTCTTGCTTTGTAGACCCGCTACGTCACGTTGTAGTCTGGATACACAAACATATGCGTCAAGGCACAGAAAAAAAATTAGGACATGAACGAGGCTTTGTGGATATGTTGTGGCATGTTTGCTATTGTTTGCTAAGTTTCTTTCCCTTCTTCTTAGCACTACTAATCGAATGGTGCGGATGGTTAGGCATTATTTTTATTTATGGTTTATTTAGTTCATTCTTTGCATTATGTACCTATATATAAACGAGTAATATTGTTATACCTATATTTCTCTATTTTATGCAGGTGTATAACTTTATTACATTTTAGTAGCCCAACCTTAATATTTTTGTATGCATTTCCCGTATTTATTTATTAACCTATTTGTTCATTGCATTATGTATATATAATACTTTTTTTTCCCAGATTTCTCTATGTATTTCCCGTATTATTATATATATATTTTATATTCTAATGATATAATATATATTATTAAGATTAACTTTGACTTGTAGAAAGTATACTTTATGTATCTATTTTACAAATTAATATTTTGATTTGATTTGATATGAGGTAAGTATAGTGTACATAACCTTAATCAAATGTTGCGACTTGCAAGAATCAAATTATCTGACCCAAAAGCCGCATTTGAAAAATTTTACACCCTTAAACTGCTGCAAATGTACAAAATGTAGCAACTCGCTAGTCGTACAAGCTAGACACACTTTTGAAGTTTGTGATATAAAAGAAAACTTTTTTATAGCGACGCGCGGCGCGGGGTTTGCAAGTTTGCAAATGCGCAACTGTCTAACCGTAATGTCATCTTGTCTCTACATAGTATGATTTATTCATAGATGAAGTCAAAGAAGTCAAGTATTTCGGATACAAAAGCTAACACCGGAAGGATGTCTTCGTCACAATTGACAGCTCGACAACGCGTGTTGCCATATCAATAAAATAAACACCTTAACAAATAAAATGTCGCGGTCCGAGACGTTTTTAAACCTAACAATTATCATACAAGATCACCCTGAGGCGCGAGAGAAAGATACTGGCTTTTTATATAGCTTCTTTTGTATTTTTTTGTATTCCATTCATCAGCCTGTTTCGTCCACTGCTGAAAATAGGCCTTTCCAGGATTTAGCCACTCTTGGCGGTCCTCCTGGAAGAAATTCCCATACTCACACACGCTGGGCAGGCGGGGTGGTGAGCGTGGTGCCGAAACCCTTGCACCAGTGACCCCGCTGCCCGTCACCAGTCTGTTTTATATAAGGCCCGGCAATTGGGGGTGGATAAACCGCCATCCATCGGTCCCAGGCAATGGTGGGCCGCCTGGTTTTGCCTGAGAGGAGAGATTTGCGAGTAAGATGGTGGTACCTCCACAGTAGAGCCCGGCAACAGCTCTACAACTGTATTATTATAATACACTGTTTCATATCATCTTTCTGTCAATTTATAACTATTTGACTAGATTAGTTTAGTAAGATTGCGACCATGTCATAGTTACATCCCTAGTAATGTACCTATGAACCTCTTTCATATAACTATGTTATGTGTAGTATAGTTATATATGTATATAACTATACCTGAAGAGGTGTAATTATATCACATCTTACTGCGACCACAGAAGAAATAATAGTACTACAGAAGATTCACTCTTCAAAAACATTAATAAAAAGCTACTCTCGCCCGCCGTATTAGTTATATATAATGTTATTCACCTACGAAGTGCCTCTCTTTCTATGACGTGACTGTGACTCTATTCTGTCTTAATTAAGGATATGGCATAGGCAAGATATTTCACCTTATTTTGCTTCAGTCGAAAACAATATTTACTGCGTTACATTTTAGTCTACAATCGCGCGCTCTTCGTCCTGGCAGTTACGACGACAGAAATGCCTCGCGTTCGTGAAATAAACACATTATTTGTTTTTTTTATCTATGTTTGCCGTAAGAACTGCAATAGGTATCAATAATACATATTTTACTTTGTAAAAACCAAGCGAATCTGTTAAATAACACAGGAGAAATTAATTTTTTAAACATGAAAATCGTGATAACTGAGGTTTACAATTTTTTTTTCTGGATTAATTACTTAATTAATTTAATTATAATTACGTAGCTGCACTTCACAAGAGATCACTCAACGTCATATATTTGTTTCAATTTAGATCTTACAGCTTCTTTAGAAAACTACAATCGAAAAACATAAAACTTTTATTTCTTGCGTCATGTTGACTCTTAACCCACTGAATTACCTAGCCGGGAAGGTCGCCGATGTAATATGACACGTCTCTTTCACATATCAAAAACTTACTTGTAAATTCTATGAAACTCTTGAAATTGTCTCAAAATATAAACAGTCCCGTGAACAATGGGGGTGCACTTCAAACACTTCCTCAAAGCATTGCTGCCCGCCTCATAAGGGATAGACCATGCAATGCGAACGGATGTTTCTAAAAGAAACCTAATTTTAGAATCGAATTCCGTAATTTATTTAAAATTAAAGCATAAAGAGATTCAAACGAAATTAGAAAATTATAATCGTATAATCCCACATGAAATTAGAAATGGTGCAAGGTATACTCGTAATATTTTTCATCGGTTTAATAAAATTGCCTTTTACACAAGGATTCTTTGAACAACTAGATAATATTTTCTTTGATGTTACCTTATATATAATTTCATTTGCTTTGAAACTAAAGGGGATAGGTCACGCTTGCATAAATCACTGTTACACCATGCGGAAAGAACCTAGAGGGACGGATTCCGGAAAAATTTCAAAGTGAAAATTTTCTTCACTAATTATAATTATTTAAAAAGAAAACTAAAAGTTGTGTAAAATATCTGTCCGTTTCAGGACTTAGTAAATTGTAAGTACAGATTTTAATCCATGAATAATTATGCATAGTATTTTGCTCAAATAACCTTAAGCCTTAACATAAAAAGTTTTTTAGAGAAATTTTTCTTTTTTTTTTCTTTATATTGGAATTCATTAAGGAGATTTTGCTAAGGTAAGAGTGTACCTGTACCGTTTCACAAATTATTATATTTTGGACTAGTTTCACCTTAACGGTATTCTCAAGGATTTATACATGTATATCACACAATTAATTTAACATTAGCGTAAGAACAGGGCGACAATAATCACCAAAACAAATATGAGGGTAATTGATTTCTAAAAAACAAAGATGAAAAGAGTGTAGACAGAAGTACCATTTTTTGTAACATGTAATATAACTAAATTTTTCAAACCAGTAAGAATGAATTACTGTTTTGCGGGTACTATCCTCTTAATGGTGAAACGAAGGCTATTTAAATACTAAGGGAAGAATTACCCAAAAACCCCCCTGTAGACCAATTGCGACTGAAACTCGGCGGCAAGTGTTTCCGACTTTAATTTAATTTACATGTACGAAATTAAATGCTCTCATAAGTGGGTACTTCAACACAGAAAAGTTATTGCTGCTTAAATCCCAAAATTAATGTTTCCGATGCAGGGTTTGCTAATACGAACTGGTATTTCCACTAGTGTTTAACCGAAGTTCGATTTTCCAAAGCTTTTTGCAAAACTATCTGTAACACGACTTGATACTCTTTTGATTCTTTTGTTATGTATAGTGTGTATAAAAAAATGCAACCATACGATTACCTCTCAAAATAGGTACTTATAATTTTTCTTACTAATAAAAATGAAATGAATGTTTTTTTCTATAAGTCAGCTGAAGCCAAACCTTCGATCACACACAAATGTTCACCAATTAAAGAAAACCTGCTTTGTTTCAAAGTACATACATTTAATATAAGATGGTATAATTCTAACATCAATTTAAACTTTAATCATCCACACTGTCTGTTCATACACTTCACTCATATAATCTCTGCAGTTCAAGCTGCCAATTACGATTTCATACGTTATGAAAACGTGTTAAGAACTGCCATACGTACAAGTACGGACGACCGTACATACTCGTACGATTAAGTAACTCTATATTTAACTAGTTTTCAGTTTTGTTCAAACCATGGCTTCGGGCAAAATCTGACGCGTGTTTACTACCGCCTTATGGCTTCATACGCGTTTAAACAACGTTTTGATTGTCATTGTAAAATTGGAATTATGAACTTCGCAGACTCTGAATATTATGTTAAATTCAAGAGAATATTTGCAACCCAAGGTTCAAAGCCAGCTTCTACATAATGAAACGTGTTTGTCTTCTTTGATGAACAGTTTAAGTTATTTGAGATACACATACAATATATAATATGTAACGGCGGAGTATAAAGGCATCTCAAGTATTCGTTCTTCCGATTTTAATATCTACGAAGCACTAAAAAACTTGTGTATATTGCTCTTAATTAAGCTCTTTGTTAGCAATGGCGCAACTCTAGCTGGGGTACTAAAGCTCTTAAATCGCAAACTAGTCTCCACTTCATCCTCTTAACGAGCTCTTTTAGGGGGCTTACTGTGAATTTAATTAATAGGAATTTGGAGTAAAGAATAAAATGCCTGATTTATTGCAAATTAGACTCTATTGTGAAGGTGAGCTAAGATTACTGTGTAGTTCCATCTGAAACGATTGCTTTTGATCGACCAACGATGATAAAAGGTTTAATTTTAAAGTACAAAATAAGAGCTTATAATCGTTTTAAGAAATTATAGGAGGAAAACCAGACATAATAGAAACATAAATGGAAACACGCTTTTGAACATCTACCAAGGTGTTAAAGTATCAGAATGTTTGTAGCTTTTATGTTATCATCAGATAAACTGATAGATTGTTGATACTTCAAACACGAAAGCTCCCTTTTTACGAACAAAATATTGCGTGTCGAGTGTTAAGTCGTCTCAATTACAATTATTATAAATATAAAAATAAATATTTTCCTTTTGACGAGCTTTTTCATTGTTTTTATTAATATTATATAAGGTGACTATCATTTATACAGCCAAACTCATACTGGAGGCTTGGTAAGTGATCAGTAGCAGGTATCGATGACACTTTTTGCTAATTTCTCAAAATAAAATCTTGATGTCTCCCACAGTAGAAGCCAGCCAAGTATCCTATTTGGTTCTCACGTGACTTAATTAGAGAGTTGAGATCAAAAGAAAAGCCATGGATTTGCTGGAAAACTTATGGCTCTCTGTCTGATTACCAACGGTTTTCAACATATCGTTGTCGAATAAAGGAATTGCTTAAAAGCTGTCATGTAACATATATAAAAAACGTTGAAGAGTTAACAAAGACTAACATCTATTCATTCTGGAAATACACATCTTCTCTGAAGAAAACAAATACAATGACAATGATATTTGAAGATCAATCATCTCACGGTCCCTCCGACATATGTAAAATGTTTTCAAAGTATTTTTCTTCCGTTTTTGAACCAGTGGATCACGATGCTTATAACACAGATTTTATTGCTTTAAATGACGGCCCATCTTTGGCTACTCCTTTTTCTGAGATAAATCTTTTAGAGTCCGAAGTTGAAAAAGCCCTTTTTGATATCGATAGCAATAAGGGCCCAGGGCCAGATAAAATAAGCCCATTTTTTCTCAAACATACAGCTTCTACAATCTGTGTTCCATTGCTTTGCTTTTTAACGCAAGTGTTCACGTTGGGATCATCCCTGCAAAATGGAAGATAGCTCATGTGACTCCAAGGGAGGTGCTAAGAATTTTAATGAACATTACCGTTCCATTTCTCTCCTATCAATAATCCCCAAAGTATTTGAAATGTTAATTCACAACAAAGTATATCCTTACATTGAACCACTTCTAGATACTCGTCAGCACGGATTTGTGAAATCAAAATTTACCGTTTCAAACCTTTTACCCTACACAAATTTTCTTTTTAAACCTCTTGATGATGGTGTAGCTGTTGATTCAGTGTACACAGACTTCAGAAAAGCCTTTGATAAAGTGGATCATGAGCTTTTGCTGCAAAAGCTTTATTTTAATGGAATTAAGGGTAATTTGATGCGATGGTTTTCATCTTACTTGTTAATGAGACAACAGGCTATTGGTTTGAATGGGCATCTCTCGTCCTACATTACTGTAACATCTGGAGTCCCCCAAGGCTCAATTATAGGGCCACTGCTTTTTATAATATTTATTAATGATATTACACTATGTTTTATGTACTCTGAGATTTTGATGTATTCAGATGATCTAAAAATATACAAACGTATAGATAACAATAATGATTGTCTGCAATTACAAGACGATCTAAACCGACTGTTTTGATAATAAAATCGTACTTGCTGAGAACAAATGCAAAGTAATGGCTTTCTCTAAGAAGAGGCATAAACACTGTTTTCTCTAAAAGCTTGGGAATGATTCCTTGGAAGTTGTCAATCAAATACGTGACCTTGGCGTTTTATTTGACTCTAAATTGACATTTGACCTCCACATTGAAGATAGCAGAAAAAAAGCATATCGCATGCTAGGATTTATTCTTAGAGTGGCCAAATGCTTCAAAAACCCCCGTCACATATATAATTTTGTATCAGAGTCTTGTGAGGTCAAAATTAGAATATGCCTCAGCAATATGGAATCCGGTGTTTGATATTTATGTTCGGAAGGTTGAAATGATCCAAAAAGGATTTGTACGTGCCTTGAACTATCGTCTTAATCACAGCCGTCTGTCCTACAGTGATCTTCTTGCCAAGTTTGGGCTTATGTCTCTTGCAGATCGCCGACATGTGACTGATTCAGTCATTCTTCGAAATATATGTGTTGGAGAGTATAAATGTGCAGACCACTTAAGTCAGATTAACTTCCAACTACCCAGTCTCCGTCATCGTAGTAATAGACTTAAATATCTCTTTCATCTCAGAATAACTAGAACTCAGAATGGAAAAAGAGCTCCGATACATCGTATGTGCAATTATTACAATGATAATGTTTTAAATATAGATTTCTTTGACTGCTCTCGTAACAGATATAAAAATAAAGTAAAGAAAGCGTTCATAGAAAAAAAAAAGGAAATAAAACAAAAGAAATAGGGTAAAGCAGAAATATGTCTTATTCATAGGTAAATATTTAAGTATCTTTTTCTTTATTAATTTTTAATTTTAATGATTTTTATTTTGAGTTTGCATGTGCATGCTGTCGGTTTTTTGCTTCGTCTGTATTTTTGGCTTTGGGTTTATAGCCAATATTGTCACAAACCATTTATCTATTACTTTCTTAATTTGTTTCATTTTTATCTCTTTATATAATTTATCTATTTATCTATTTCTGTTTATTCTCCTATCAAATAAATAAATAAATAGTAATTGACTCGGGGCTGGGAAAAGAATAATTTAAGAATTTCACAAGAAGGGTCATCGAACCTTGGTGCTGAGCACTTACCGAGTCTTCAGTAAGAGTTCGGCTGCATAAATTAAAGTCACCATAAATATAATAATATTGTAATGTATCGACCCACTCGGGGTCGTCGACAGTCGATTGATATATAAGTGACTTTAATTTATGCAGCCAAATTCTTACTGAAGGCTCGGTAAGTGCTCAGTACCGAGGTTCGATGACCCTTTTTGTGGAATTCGTAAATTATTCTTTTCGTTTTCCTTACAAACGCAAGCCCAACCCCGAGTCAATTACTATGGGACGTCAAGATTTTATTTTGCGAAATTAGCAAAAAGTGTTAACGGTCCGTGTTACTGATCACTTACAAAGCCTCCAGTATGAGTTTGGCTGCATAAATTAAAGTCACCATTATAAACGTTGTATATATCATATAGTAGTATATATCGTGTATCATATAGTCTTAACGCCTTAGGAACACGAAAATAATAATTAACGAATTTCACAAAAAGGGTCATCGAACCTTAGTACTGAGCACTTACCGAGTCTTCAGTAAGAATTTGGCTGCATAAATTAAAGTCAACCTATTAAATAGTTTAATTATGAGTTAGCTGCATAAAAAAAAGTTACCTTATGTACTATATGCATAGTTTATATTTCTAATAATTTACAAACAAGCTCCTATTTATAAAAAGTTTATTCTTTTAAGGAGTGTATAAAAAGTTCATTCGCTTATTTGTAAATTTGTATAAACTTTTTCCAACTCATACCTTCAAACAAAAAAACACCGTCACGATTAAGAACACTTGGTGTCAGAGGTGTTTCCAAGTATGGAAATGCATGTCACATTTCACACTCGTGCACCCACGATTCACTGACGATTACTACGTCCCAGTGAGATAGGTGGACCTTAACGCCAAACTTCCTTAAACCCTTAAATGTAACTGACACTCTAAATTCCCATTAGAAACTGCTCCACATAATTTCAGAAACTCGTTCAAAGATTGTTATACACAAATTTTCAAATCTTGCGGTAGCTCGTCTCGCCAAATCGTATTATATCTGCGGCTAAACTCGGCTAACTTCGCCGAGTCTCGAGTTCGGGTTACGAAGTGCGGCTGAGAGATGAGGGGGTGTCAGTATGGGTTGCAAATAGGGTTGCCAGCTATAAAGTTCTACTTTGATTGATCTTGCAATTTCATGTGATTGATGTTAAAATTTTAAATACAGCTTTTTGGTTCCTATTTTACTAAAAATATGCTTGCTTTTAAATAATATAATACAAACCATAAAATGTAGGACCTGAACGTTTCAATAAAATTGTACCAGTTTTTGAGTTACTGTAAAATCGGCCATATTTGTTTAAAAACAAAACAATAATAGACGTATTTACTTTTCGCTATGTTTCATTCGTAAAAAAAATATTCTATTGAGTATGTATCACGTTGAAGTGAAACTTGTCTTACAGAAATAAAAAAACATAATATATCATCTGGACATACGTTCCTGAAGGATGCCAGAGGTGTTTTCAAGTGTTGACACACCCGTAATACCCTATTTTCTTTCACCAACGATTTTAACGTTCAGGGTTAACACACAGTGTGACCTATTCTCGTGCAGCAAACCTTATATTTAGAGTAGAAAAACCTAAAATAATACAAGCTCATCTAACTTTTATCCATCCCCGTTAAAGCCTATTTTGCAATGAAAAGTTTTAGGTTATGGCAGCTCTAAATTTGCTACATGAGAATAGGTGTCAGTGTTATCCTTGACAGCCAGCAAGACTAACGTATACATGATGACATTTATTTATATTATGAAGCCAAATTCATACTGGAGGGAGGCTTGATAAGTGATCACATCAGTGTCAGGGATCTATAAAAATACGGAATTTGAAAAAGGATATCTTGAACTTTGATACAAAATTGTTCGTTGGCACTTGATAGAACGTGAAAATTTGTGGTATAGTGATTTTCTGTTCATTATTAAAATTTTGACTTTCCGTAGTATTGTCTCGGGGCTGAGCTTGCGTTTGTAGGACACAGGAAAAAATATTTTCGAATTTCCCAAAACGGGTCATCGAATCTTGATACCGACTACTCACCAAGTCTCCAGTATGAATTTGGCTGCATAAATAAATGTCACCTTATATAAATACCATGCACAACTCATTGGTCCATTCTCGCCCCGCAGGATTCAAATCCGCGTCTTGTGAGTCCGGCGTTCTAACTAACAAACTACAACTGCGTTAGAAAAAAAATCTCATATAAATACCGGAAACTTATCCATCCACTACGGGCAACACCAGTCGGAGGCGTCTTCCAGCGCTCAGATTCATCTTAATCCACCGCAAGCGCCACGACCGGCCACCGGCGCCGCAGCGACACTCCTCATCCATCACTGGGTCGGGCCGGCAACCGTCCGAAGACCCGGGTGATCCAGCCATACATACATGAGGATGTACATATTGTGTTCTAGAATACATAGTTTCTTGATAAACTGACGCACAGATTCGAATATTTGGTAACTAAAACCATAGGCGTAACTAGGTAGGTAGGAGCCAAGGGGTGCGGCCATCCACAAAGTACCTTCTACTTTATACATTTTAAGGTGTTATCTATTTTGTTTTTTGGGTTTTTAGGCAATCTCATTGTATGGAGGATTATTTTTCAACTTAACTGAAAAAGAACTTTATCCATTAAAATGCTCCATTAGGTACATCAATGTTTCCTACTCATTAAGCTAGTTTATCACTAATAGACCGATAGCCGGACGTTTAAATTGCGATGTAAGTTTTAATATTATTAGAGTGCTTAGTTATTGGACCGTGGATTAGGTTACGCATATTTGAAGCTTAGTTTAAAAAGTTAGAAATCTTAGAACCTTGCTGTAGGTATAATTTAGGTATTTGCAATTATTGAATTTATAAGCATCATTACAGAATTAAAGTTAAAAGTTTAGATTGTATCTGACATAAGACATGCGTATCTTGTTGTTATTAATTTATTAGAAAGATTGCATACATGCAACATAGGTAAACTGAAAGTTGCAGAATATTCTTTCAATATAGTATTAAAGTGAGTAAAGTTTATTTAAACCACATGGTATTATTTATCTTGACCTATTATAAAAATATTAGAAATTTATTTAGTATGCTTTTCGATTTAATTTAATTTCTTGTCATATTTTGAGTAATATGAAATTAGAGTTCAGAAGTTGGCAGCCACGTGATCATAATAAAATACACGATCATCGTTCAAAAGATTAGAAAAATTAGAATCTGGATTTATAAGAAAACATGATGTCACTGATCGCGGCATACAAAATCACGCGCGGGGTGAAGCCCGGGTCCGGGGACGCTAGGCCACGTGCCGATCGTCGACGCTCGTGCCGGCGCGGCGGGCAAGAGTAAGGTCAAGAAATAAAATATTAAAGTTCATTTTTAGGGTTCCGTACCCAAAGGGTGCCCAACGGGACCCTCCGCTGTCTGTCTGTCAGCGGGCTGTATTGCATGAACCGTAATACGTAGACAGTTGAAATTTTTACAGAGTGTGTATTTTTGTTGCCGTATAATTATAATAAATAAAGTTTAAAAGAATTTACGATATCATTACTTTGTTGACGTTACAGACATCCTAATCACGAGACGCGGCATGCGAGCGAAAGTATAGACAGCCAAAAAAATGTTGAGTTGCACCATGTAAAGGTGCAAACCGGTATTTTCAGTTGAGGTACCTCAATACCGGCCATAGCAAAGAGCTGTAAATTTTACTTTTATTGCTACCTACCACGCGAGTAGAGTTTGCAAATATTTGAATACTTTTAGTATTCGAATATTTGACTTGCAACTATTCGAAAATGTTTAGTATTAGAATATTCGACTTTCAACTATTCGAACATTTTTAGTGTTCGAATATGATTTGTTTTTGGGTATTATTCGAATAATAAATACATTACGACATGCAACACAACGCTAACGATTGAGATAATCACTTTTTGTCAGCAGGGTGCTAATTGCAGGATGCTACCTAAATATTGTCATAATACCCCATGTGTTGATATAAATTAACAGCGTGCTTACAAACAAATTTTTAACTGACTTTAAATGCAGGCATTCACCAAAAAGGTTCAAATAGTTATGATGGTACTGAAATAGCTATTTACCTTTATTTATCTCCCTGAAACATACATATATTATCTAGAAGTCGTGCAGTCCCTTTGATATCCATCCATTCATCAGCCTGCTAGCCCTATGGTATAACAATACAAAAACCAACACGAAAGCTTAATATGTTGCAGAATCAGTTCCCAAAGTAATTTAACGTATTCTAAAAGTTTTGAATGATGTAGGAGTGGACCAAATAAAATACCAATTTTTTTAAGCAGACTTTATTTTCACATTTAAATTTGTCTTAAATTAAAACACATAGGCATTTAAAATATATACTTTTCGAAACTAAAACAATACCACTCTAAAAATTAACATATCATTATTTGTTTTATTTTTTACACAAAAACAAATATTCAGAATTAAGTACCTAAAAATTGAGGTCGGCCAAAAAAACACGTCTAACCTGTGTATGTTTGTATGAAACTAAACCTTTGTACTTAGGTAGTGTCAGAATAAACCTTTTCAATGAGGAACCAACTATTAAACCATACTTGTAATATTCAAATTCCTTTCAAATTAAATATACCTATAAACTTTGCAAGTAAAAACAACAACATTATAAAAATCAACATATTTATGTTATTTGTAACACCAAAAAACAAAGATTTCAAATGAAGTACAAGAAAGTTTTAAAAAACTGAACTATGTCGTCAGAATCATTATTTTCAAATTAACATATTTGTAAGCATTTAGGTAGTATCAGGACAATTTTTTTATTAATAAGAATCTAAGTATTATGCCATAAAAACACGGACATAAAAATCAACATATTTGTTAAACAAAAAAAAACAGAGATCCAAAATAAAGCACAAATTGCGGTTGGCCTAACATGTCTGCATGAAATATTGACCTATGGAGATCTTGTCACTCTCATTATTTTCAAATTACAAATATTTGTAAGTATTTAGGTAGTAAAGCCGATTTTGAAGGCTTTAATTTTAGTTTAAGTGCTGTCAAAACCAAATTTTCTTTATTGAAAATAGTCCTTCAGTCAGTGTAAAGAACAAGCTACATCACATTGGAATAATTTTAGTTTTGACAGCACTAAAACTAAAGTTAAAGCCTTCAAAATTGGTTACATTGTTAGGATAAACTAAAACTAAAAATAAGAAACCAAATATTATTCCATGCTTTAAAAAGTTTACAAATAATTTCAAATGCCTTTCAAATATATAAACTTTGCAACTTCAGAACACCACCATAAAAATCAACATATTCCAAAATATAGAACAAATTGAGGTTGACCCAAAAAAAAAACTCATCTTATTATGTATTTGGGTTTTAGAAAACCTAATCATTGAGAAATCATCAGTTTCATTATCATAAAATTACCAATATTTAAACTTACGTGAGTGTTAGAATAAACCTTATAAAAATTAGGGAACCAAGTAATACCATGCTTTAAACATTATAATGAGCTCTAAATGCCTTTCAAATATTTTAAATATAACAACATCGCTATAAAAATCAACATATTTGTTTTATTTGTGATACAAAAAACAAAGATCTAAAATAAAGCACATAAAAACTATACCTAACAATGTACTAAAAGGTTTAAAATCTTAAGTATGGAGATCTCTTCAGTCTCATTTTTATCAAATCACATATAAATACCATTCAAATATATAAACTTTGCAACTTTAACAACATCGCTATAAAAATCAACATATTTGTTTTATTTGTTGTACAAAAAACAAAGATCCAAAATAAAGCACATGAAAACTATATCTATTTTCTACAATATCATTTTTGTTTCTAGCTTCGTACCAACTACTTTGAATCCTATGGGCACAGTTTTGTAAAAACCAAATCATAGATGGCTTTTCAGAAGTGATAATTATATTATCTCCTTACCTTTGCTTTAAGTTGTATTTTATTACTTTGGGCTTGGAAGTTCCACACCTGATAAAGCATTTCGTATATCAGTTAAAGAGAACTGGCTACCCTCGTTATTTGTCTCCAAAAAGTTGTAAACACGATCCATTGCCATGGCATTCTGCGCTGATTGAGTTCGTCCTCGCTTCAATACAGCTGCTCGATAGGGATGACAACATGTCTTATAGCAATGACTATGATAAACTCCTTTTTTTCAAAAGATCGACGTTGGATTTACGGAGCAGAACCTGAAATAATCAAATAAATTCGTCATTCGAGTGATATTGCGATGAAACAAAGTGAAATTGTCAGAAATTTCTTAAGTAATTTTACGCATTTGTTTATTTTTCATGTAAAAATGAAAATCAGATCATTAATTCTACATTAAATGGCAATAACAGCCAGTTAGTTGGCCTATTGGTTCTTGTTCGTAAAGTATATTTTTTGTATTATTTTGTGTTATATAGGGACGTATGAGCTGTGAAAGTGCTACCACTTAATAAAATTTAATTTTACCATGATAATTATTGAAAGTCTGCTCAGTTAACTGCCAGTAAAAAGAGCGGCAGACGTCCAAGACATCTTGTGCGAGTATCCACGTCAACTATTCGAAAAATTTTAGTATTCATATATTCGACTTTCAACTGTTCGATTTTTTTTAAATTTGAATATTCCACTTTTTTTCGGATATTATTCTAATGTCTTCATTCAATGTCGTATTATGAGTCTAATTTCTCCGAATCAAAACAAAATCCTAGTTATAAATTTAAGAACAATAAGTTTGACTGTTATAATCTTCATGGAATATTTTAGCAATAATAGAATTTGTGCAAATCAGAGTTCCGAGATTGCAGTTCAGGTTATCGGTCGAATATCCGCAGTTTTTAATATAAAAATTAAAATCTTGGGACAAGTTTATTTTTTAAATTATTCTAATATTCGAATAATTATTCGATATTCATTTTTTTTTCAATTATTCGAATATTGCGAATGCAAGCCCTAGTCGTGACGATATAAATATAAATATTGGAATAATAAATTAATTTCTATATTTTCAACACTTGGCGAATTATATAAATTGGCGGTATAAAAACGCAATCTGGGTGTGAGGAGCTCTGAACCGGGATTCAAACCCGGTACCGCTTACCGGGCGAGTACACTACCATTTTTTGGTTTAAGTGGCTGCACTTTCACAGCTGATAAGGCACCAGCGACCAGGAACAACTACGCCTCACACTCGGGTATGCCAGCAAAATTACGAAAATTACGCATTCGTAAGAAAAGGATGTCGATAAATTTTATCCATTGGTTGCTAAATTGTTTGTGGTGGTACTTTTGTGGGGCGCGTGCTCGCGGGCGATCTAATGACGCTCGGGGAATTCCCGCGCAGTACATTTTTCGTGGCGCTCTGCGCTCGCGGACTATGGATTTCTATTTTTAAATACGGAAGGCTTTATCTGCTACTCATTCATTAAATTTATTTGATATTCAACAAAAATGCACGCAATATTATTAGTATACTGTTGGGTATCTTAAAATTCAATTACAACTTGAAGATTTTTATTGGGGGACCCATCCAATGAATTTGCCACGGGCCTCAGATGGTATAGTTACGCCATTAAACAATAATATAAGATACAACGGTAATTTAATAAAATCAAGTAACTTACATGATGGCTCCAATTATCATCGTGTATTGTTGCAGCATTTAAAATGGTTATTTGCGTTTCTATCTTGGTGACTTGGCTGACAGTGATTCTAATATCAATTGGATATTTCCTTTAAGCTTTTATAAAATCACAAAACAGCGACTTCGTTGCAAAATATACAACAATTGGCAAAATCGAAGGTATTGCATGGTTCTCTTGTTGTACTTTCTTCTACCACGTTCTTGCTTCACCCCGCCACCTCGCCCTTCGGCCCCGCGCGGCACATTTTTATCGACGATCGGCACGCAGCCAGTATAGCGTGCCACCCCGCCCCCCGCGCGTGAGTTTGTATGCCGCGATCAGGCACATCATGTTTTCTTATAAATCCAGATTCTAATTTTTCTAATCTTTTGAACGATGATCGTGTATTTTATTATGATCACGTGGCTGCCAACTTCTGAACTCTAATTTCATATTACTCAAAATATGACAAGAAATTAAATTAAATCGAAAAGCATACTAAGTAAATTTCTAAACCTTTTATAATAGGTCAAGATAAATAATACCATGTGATTGAAATAAACTTTACTCACTTTAATACTATATTGAAAGAATATTCTGCAATTTTCAGTTTACCTATGTTGCATGTATGCAATCTTTATAATAAATTAATAACAACAAGATACGCATGTCTTATGTCAGATACAATCTAAACTTTTAACTTTAATTCTGTAATGACGCTTATAAATTCAATAATTGCAAATACCTAAATTATACCTACAGCAAGGTTCTAAGATTTCTAACTTTTTAAACTTAGCTATAAATATATGAAGTTAATTCAAAGGACAAAGATAAATCACTTTAATAATATCAAAAGTTCGAACCTTACTGCTACTGGTCTATAAGATTATGTTTTTATTGCGAAATCCATCGCTTTGGAATACTCTAAATATTATTACTAGAGTGCATTACAAACCAGAAAAGATAAATTAGAAACAAATGCAGAGACAAGAATTTTAAAAAATTCCTCGGGCCAGGATTTGAACTTGCGACCTCTTGTTATCAAGACAAGCGCGCTAACCAACTGCGCCACCGAGGTACTTACCTAGACCGTTGAATTTTTCCACCATACTTTTCCACCGAATATTTTTGTAACTATTTGGTCTAACTAGCTTGTAATGCACATACTAAACGCTCACGAGGGCGTTATGTGATTTCACGCCTTGTTCTTAAGAAACAGATAGCGCTGTCGTCGCTACAATATGTGTTGCTACAGACAGTTAATAAATTGACAGTTCTCATTAACCAAGATTATGTTTTTATTGCGAAATCCATCGCTTTGGAATACTCTAAATATTATTACTAGAGTGCATTACAAACCAGAAAAGATAAATTAGAAACAAATGCAGAGACAAGAATTTTAAAAAATTCCTCGGGCCAGGATTTGAACTTGCGACCTCTTGTTATCAAGACAAGCGCGCTAACCAACTGCGCCACCGAGGTACTTACCTAGACCGTTGAATTTTTCCACCATACTTTTCCACCGAATATTTTTGTAACTATTTGGTCTAACTAGCTTGTAATGGACATACTAAACGCTCACGAGGGCGTTATGTGATTTCACGCCTTGTTCTTAAGAAACAGATAGCGCTGTCGTCGCTACAATATGTGTTGCTACAGACAGTTAATAAATTGACAGTTCTCATTAACCAAGATTATGTTTTTATTGCGAAATCCATCGCTTTGGAATACTCTAAATATTATTATTAGAGTGCATTACAAACCAGAAAAGATAAATTAGAAACAAATGCAGAGACAAGAATTTTAAAAAATTCCTCGGGCCAGGATTTGAACTTGCGACCTCTTGTTATCAAGACAAGCGCGCTAACCAACTGCGCCACCGAGGTACTTACCTAGACCGTTGAATTTTTCCACCATACTTTTCCACCGAATATTTTTGTAACTATTTGGTCTAACTAGCTTGTAATGCACATACTAAACGCTCACGAGGGCGTTATGTGATTTCACGCCTTGTTCTTAAGAAACAGATAGCGCTGTCGTCGCTACAATATGTGTTGCTACAGACAGTTAAGAAATTAACAGTTCTCAATAACCAAGATTATGTTTTTATTGCGAGGTCCATCACTTTGAAATACTATATTATTATTAGAGTGTATTACAAACCAGAAAAGATAAATTAGAAACAAATGTAAAAACAAGAATTTGTTTTTTTTTTTTTCAAATTCTTGTTCTTACATACAAATATCTTTATTAAACAAAAAGTAGTTACAGTAAATATATTAATTCAACTTAAAGTACTAACATGCATTATACTACTTAAACTGTTATATAATAGACCCTCTCACCTGCCTGGCCTAAAAAAGACCGCCCCGAAGAGTGAAAGTTTCACAATTAGGACACACAATTCGGAATAGGCTATATGAAATTAATTAAGGTACTTACTATATTATATAAACAAAACTTGCATAAATCAATAATATCACAATATAATTATAAATCTGTTTAGATGAACGTACTTCAACAGTTTTTTGTTTCTAATTTATCTTTTCTGGTTTGTAATGCACTCTAATAATAATAGTTTATCACTGTTTTGTAACGAATAGTCCTCAACCTATTAAATATTGTATGACTCAAAAGTTACTTTTATTGACTTAATATTAAATATAAATCTTAAACCTGATACAAAACTCTATTTATCTTATTATTATAACATCATAAAGAATAGATAGTTGATCTTTTCATGAACTGGAGCCGGGGGCTGGCCGCCCCCAGGCACAAATCCTAGTTACGCCAATGACTAAAACCTTATAATTATAACCGATATACTATACCAAAACAATCTCTCGGTAAACAATTTCTAGATAAAATATAAGCTAATGAAAATTATCTTATCACTTTGATTGTTCTTTTAGATGGGTAATTTAATTACTCTTTGTCAGCATTTATCGGTTGTTGATCATAAAATATAGTGTTATATTTATTGTGTGTTTGTATTAAGATAGTTTAGTTATTTATTTTCCATCCATCCATCCATCAGCCTTTTTCGTCCACTGCTGGACATAGGCCTTTCCAGGATTTCGCCACTCCTGGCGGTTCTCCTGGAAGAAATGCCCATACTCACACACGCTGGGTAGGCGGGTTGGTGAGCGCGGTGCCGAAACCCTTGCACCAGTGACGCCGCTGCCCGTCACTAGTCTGTTTTTATAAGGCTTGGCAATTGGGGATGGATATACCGCCATCCATCGGTCCCAGGCAATGGTGGGCCGCCTGGTTTTGCCTAAGAGCTGTTCTCTTACTCTCTCCTGAATAACTTCAGGAGGATTTGCGAGTAAGATGGTGGTACCTCCACAGTCGAGCCCGGCATCAGCTCTACCACCTATAAAACTTATCATTACCTAGAAACGGTATGAAACAAAACTATTTTTTTTTTCTTTGGATTAGATTAGATAGATTAGATTTAGCCAGTTTAGTTTTTGAGATAGACCCCGTAACAGAAAATATCTAAAATTTACGAATTTGAAGGATTCCATTTCTTTATTTTTGTATATAAAAAAATATACTATAATGTTTTGTACTTTACTTAATGACTTCAAGACAACGACACCCCACAAAAAAAAATTGGCTCCTTTGTCATGTATGGGACACTACACACCCTCCATGAAAATTTTATTTTTAATTATATATTCGGTTTTGTGTCAATATTTTACATAACATATTCAAATTTCAGATCTGTACCTTCGTTTACAAGCTAGAAACCCGTGATATACGGACGGACATGCGAACGGATATACGGAGAGACAGCAGAGCAACATTAAGGCGACGCCGCGAAATTTTGGCGACATGGATCTCCATTTTTCTCAGCAACAAAAAAACATATGTAATTAACAATTTATATACTAGATTAGGCATTTCATTGACATCATTTTGCCCGAAGATTTAGTTGATTGATTAATTTTCATAGCAGAGAAAAAAATATTTAGAAAACCTCTTTTAAAACAGAGATTTCTATTTTACTGACAAACGGTAGCGAATGAAACCTCTAGGTTTTTTATTTAAATTAGTCTACAAATACACTTCAATATGGCCGATTGGATTTATTAAATTACTTATGGATGTCATTTTAAATAAGAAATACTGTTTTGCCGCATACGACCTTACAGTATAAGCTAGTTTATGAGCGCATATTTGTATGGAGTAAGTCCCCCTCACCCCATTTCTCTAAGGCGCCGATTTGAAATTAAAAGTTTATCAATGCCTCGCCAAAATAGAGCTCCGTTTTGCTCTTTGGGCGCGGAACCCTAAAAACATTTCCTACTCATAGTTATTTGAGATAGAAAATAATATTTTGCATTACATTCTGTACATGATGATGATGACTTATTTGTTTCTCCTTTTTAAGTATTTGTTATTTTGGACCCTAATTTGTGACTATTACATTGGATACGTGTTGTTTTGTATGACTGCACTGAAATCCGAATGAAATCTCTGTTTCGGCAGTCGTGTTTTTTTTATATTTTTCTCTATTTATTTTTTTTAGCTCTTATTACCCTGCAGTTAAGATAAAAAAGTCGAGCGTTATTTTTGTCGTGATATAATTATATCATATTCCAACAATATTCCAAGAACGGCTTCATGTGTGAACATGAATTTAAAGGAGGTTTTAACTTTGTAACGCGAATATGTAATATTATAAAACTTCAAAGAAGTTGGGTATGTAAGTCTTTATATTTTACATGTTTTCTGAAAATTCCTCCAGCCATCCATCAGGCTGATACAGCGCAGAAGGTGAGACTGTAGAATTGCGATTATGTGCGTGAAAACAACTCTTATAGCAGTCCGGGCAAGGTCTGTTTTCAAAAAATTATGGTTTGACTTTTATCTTATTCTTCTTTTGTTACGATATATACGTTATGTTTCCATGATTTTTCAAAAGCAGACCTTGCCTGCACTGCGTTAAAAGTTGTTTTCCACAATGTCAATGGTGTGCACGCACACAATCGCAATTCTACAGTCTCACCTTCTGCACTGTACATGCACTGAAAAAATAGGCCTTTCCAAGATTTCGTCACTCTTGTTCTTGGCCCACCTGGAAGAAATGCAAGAAATGCCCATGAAATTAAATCTGAAATATTCTGAAAATGCACCATTTAAATCAAGTAAAATACAAGCATTCAAACAAAAGCATGCTTTTCGTTGGAGTATGTACATATACGAATATGTATGTACATTTGTGGGTACTTCTTAAATGCGTACGTAAAAACAAAAATTAACTCGTAATTTTCGGCACTAAAGTTATAATTTCGGATCCATTCATTTCACGGATTCGATGCCCAGGGGGGCAATTCCGGAGAAACAATCGAAGTGAGATTTCTAAAACTCGATCTAAAAATGCATGGAGTTCGACTGATAAAATGGGTTTTTACGGTCGAGAAGGCTAATCTGATAGACAGAGAATACGCCTACTGATCTTTAAAAAAATTCAAAAGAACGCGACTCAAGTTAAAACCCGAATTGACTGTTAGTAATAAACTTCGTCCTTAGATAAAACAATATAATTAAGTTATTCAACCGGGTGAAGTAAACAAGATCTGGTAGTAAATATGGGTAGCGGCAGAGTGCGCTTGGCGTCGCGACATAAATATCCTAAAGTTATGCGCATTGTGGCCCAGAGCCGGGAGACACAAAAACACCTCTGAAACGGAGCTTTGATTTTAAATTCTAATTTTATGACGTCTGTTTTGCATATCATAACGTATTTCGCCAAAGCCACTCGGGACTGCTTTATACCTACCTACCTATATGTATTATAGGTAGATTTAAACGCAGGGACCTATTAAAAATTTGCCAACGGCGTAGGACTCGCGCATGGTAATGCGCATGGTAATACGTATGGTAAAATATATAACGGTAACATAAAATAAAATATTATGGTGATTAACAAGAATATATATAAGATGCTATAGCGAAACCATGGCCACAAAAAAAACAAGCCATGATAGCGTCTGACATATAATTCGGCACCCATCGAGTAAGGAACCCTGATTTTTATTATTTGTTGTTTTGCTTTAGTTATTAAGTTACCGATTTTAGGGCAAACTAGTTTTTTCTAGGCCAAACTGAGATCGATATCATGATATGGCTGGTAAGATCGTATTTTGTTAAAATTTAAGACGTCGCCTCGCTCCGCTCCGCTTTACTCGGCTCTTGAATTTATATTTACAAGCAACCTAACACGCTCCTCTTCGCTTCGCTCGTCGTCGCGCCTGCTTTGGCCTAGGAAAAACTAATTTGCTCTAAAAATCGGATTTGACCGGTAACTTAAACAACAGTTTAACCAAATTTAAGTAAGATGGAGCTGAAGCAAATAGCGTTAAAAATGTATATTCTTGTATTGGTTCTAAATTTTTAATTAATAAATTATTAAAAATTATTATTGTAAGGCATGTCGTATGTTTTTAGGTGGTAGAGCTGATGCCGGGCTCGACTGTGGAGGTACCACCATCTTACTCGCAAATCCTCCCGCAGTAATTCGGGGGAGAGTGGCAAAACCAGGCGGCCACCATTGCCTGGGACCGATGGATGGCGATATATCCATCCCCAATTGCCGGGCCTTATATAAAACAGACTGGTGACGGGCAGCGGCGTCACTGGTGCAAGGGCTTCGGCACCACGCTCACCAACCCACCTGCCCAGCGTGTGTGAGTATGGGCATTTCTTCCAGGAGGACCGTCAAGAGTGGCGAAATCCTGGAAAGGCCTATGTCCAGCAGTGGATGAAACAGGCTGATGGTTGGATGGATAGTAAGGCATGTCAGTGACTTAGGATCCTCTTTTTATGGTCGATTTAGATTTCTGTGAGTTAGACCAACGATTAGTTAATGAAATAGTTTTCCGTATTCTTTTCTAATAACACAGACGTGTAGCAGACCTAACATTAATAATAAACGCATAGAGTCGACGCGTGGCAATTTTAGCTCAGTGAACTTCGGGCTCTTTTAAATATAAATATCGCTTGTTTCCAAACATATACTAGAGATTAGTTAAGGAATTGACAAATATGTTCCAACCATAGGCCAGCCAAAACAACCCATTTTTATACGTTTCTTCGTACCTTGAAGCCTAAATGTAGCTTATTTTTTGTATGGAAACTTGCCACGCTATTTAATCCTTATGTTTCGTCTGCTACTTAGTAATAATTACGTGTCTATGGCTAATAACAGATCATGCACAAATCTGCACGCTGCATTTTCGAAATTTATATGCATATTTGTTTACCACTGCACGCTCAATAAAGTAGGTATACAATGACACCTATGCTCGTGTTGCAAATATTAGATTTAGAGCTGCCATAACCTAAAACTTTTCATTGCAAAATAGGCTTCAACGCAGATGGATAAAAGTTAAATAAGCTTGTATTATTTTAGGGTTTTCAACTCTAAATTTAAGGTTTGCTGCACGAGAGTAGGTCACAATGTGATTATACTTGCAGTTGTTAGCATTTGGTGAAACATCATCAACATCTTGATAAAAACTCGTGTACCGTTTCTGTAGTGATATAGTGAAACAGTATGAGAGTGTTCATACTGATATATTATACGTAAACAACCAAAAAAACCTTTGATAATGCTTTAACAGCGAAACCGGTAAGGGAAATAATATAAATCAGTGGACAAGTACAAGTGTTTTTCAATCAAAAATGTATCAAAAGGTCCACCAAGTGCCAACAATCACGAGCATCAACTCCATTCATACTGAATATTCAGTGTTCATATTGATGCCTGAAGTAAGGCGATAAGCGATCTCCTGATCAAAACTAGGTTTATGGTGTACAAGTGCTGGACTGTTCTGTTGATTTAACCTTTGTCATCCTCTCGGGACACATGTCTTGTCGTGAATACGTTCACCGACAACAAGCTTTACGAGATTAATTGGTTAAATATTTCCGAATAAAGCGAAGAGGTGCAGTAATTCCCGCATTGTACTTTGGGAAGACAAACCCAGGACAAAATACATCTAAGGAGTTTAGAAAATTGACTTGTTTTATATACTCCTATACCAACAATACACACTTTTAATCCATCTTTGAAGCCAAATCATAGACATCTTAACAGTATGAATATATCAGTGAGTCAAACCCAAATGCCGAGGCCGCGTCGCATATCTCTCGCACCGTCACATTTTTCAGGTGGTATATGGTTTACTGGCAGCTGATTAAAATTAAAATTGGTTAGAATCTACATGTTAACGTTGAATTTATCATAGAATTACGTTTTTTATAGGGCAAGAAAAGCTGTAAGTTTGAAAACAAAACGCGAGTAGAAGTCGACATAAGTCGCTATAATTTCGCTGATTCGCGTCTTACAAAACGTATTTTCCAGGAAGTTGGACAACTTGTGTAACTAATGAAGTAACTTGTGACACGGGCCCTAGCTCGGGATCGACGTAATCAAATTAATGAGAAAACTTCACTTCAATTTAGGGTTTCCTGCCCCAATCTTGAGGGTATTTGGCAGCGGTCAAGTACCTGAGTGGCCATAATGATTATTTTGAGTTTGACCGAGTTTCTTCTCCCACGTTATTGCGTCTGTGAGAACTTTTGCTGTACAACCGTCAATAAAAAGATTTCCGATTATCTACAAAACTCGTCAAAACTCTTGTTTACTTTACGTCTCCAATAAAGTTTTTGGCCATAAAATTGAACTGGACTATTAAGACTGTATATAGGTATATATTAGTAACAGATATCTACATATCACGGATACATAATTACCTATATAGGGTATATTTACTGCAAATAAATAAAATATGAATCTAAATCTAAGAGAAGTAACCCAAATAACCAGGGAGCGTATTTTTGAATCATTCGAATTTCAATTCGCATATGAATCCGCATGATTCGCATACGAAAACTTAAAATTAGTATTGTATTCGTATGCGGATTTGTGTGCGAATTGAAATTCGAATGATTCAACAATACACTCCCTGGTATATTGTAGAAAATTAATTATGTATATTTCTATGTATATAAAAATATTTACTGAAACCAGATGTTACTCTACTGATTACTGAACAACTTTCCTAAGAAAACAAACTAGCAATACTTTGAAAAATTATTACTTTTAAATATTGACCTATGAAATTGTTTTTTTTTTAATATCATCATTGGAATATAAGGTGTGCTTTTTTATGTTATCTCAATATTTAGAACCTATCTTCTGTTATGTGTTCAGCAACTTATGAGCAAATAACAGAAAACGTTGTTAAAGATTCTTAACCAACAGTATGAGCTTAGTGAAATATAACTCGAAGCTCATTTTAAAACTGCAGCTCACGGATAAAATGCTCTTTCACTGAGGCACTTTTATATATCTTGGAATTGCTCGAGAATACTGTGTATATCCAAAGTCCGAGTACCGCAGTAACAATGTAGGTAAAAACTAGAATCTGTAATTGAATTCTAAAGTTGAACGCTGCTTGCTGCCTGCGCTCCATTCCACGGAACTCCTATCATTAATTCTACTGTTATAACTATAACATTTAACAAAGTTTCCTGTCACCCACAGAAATTGGCTTCACTGTTTTTCACGCAGAGTTGGTTTATTTTTTATGTTATTTTAGCAGGCTTTGTTGAAAACTCTTTAAGTTCTAGCTATAAAAAAGTCTCCTTTGATGTATTTGACATGAACTTGAAAGAGTTCTATTGTACTTTATATGGCTCTATAAAGTTTTATTTGTTGTAGAGATTTCCAACTCTTAGTTTTATATGTATAAACGCTTATTTTATAAACTTATAAATAAATATATTCGTCAATTTAGGTACATAACAGCGACTGCGGACAATTTCATCATCACTCTAGCATAGAAAGCGCTTTACCCGCGTTGTGAAAATGACGTAAGCTAGGAATCGCGATTTGGAGATATAACGCCGCCGCCACCGCGCCGCCCGCCCTCACATTTAAAGCGTGCATTCAAGGATGAAATTCAAAAATCAACTAACATTTTCTAAACCAGTGAATCACTCCTCCCCGACTACTTCAATCGAGACGTGTTTACTTTTCGCTAGAAAGATTTCCCTTCAAATAAATTTCCGTGTTGCTGTTTATTCGACAATGTTTACTCTAAAATCCTTTTTAGCTACGTTAGGAATTCCGTTTGTATTTTTTCTCTCTGATTTTCTCGAATGCTTTTGTTTTACCGGTGTAAATAAAGGGCACTTTTTCCGTAATTAATTTGAAGTGGAGTTACTTGAAGGAAACAACTATGTCTTTTATGTGTACCGTCTAGTAACGCTTTTTGGATTTTGTTTGGAAGCTGGTTTATGTAGCATTATGTTTAGAAAATACAATACGCTTCGTACGATGCCTCGCAACCGCCCCGCTTTCTTAA
Organism: Ypsolopha scabrella; assembly: GCA_910592155.1. Lineage (NCBI taxonomy): Eukaryota > Metazoa > Arthropoda > Insecta > Lepidoptera > Ypsolophidae > Ypsolopha > Ypsolopha scabrella. The sequence continues at coordinate 19,165,220 of OU342964.1, read as the reverse complement.
TGTGGCGTATCTCATATACTTTTAGGTATAGTAATTCGCTCACGATATCTACCGCCACGCTTTCTTAATGTGGCGTATCTCATATACTTTTAGGTATAGTAATTCGCTCACGCTATCTACCGCCACGCTTTCTTAATGTGGCGTATCTCATATACTTTCAGGTATAGTAATTCGCTCACGCTATCTACCGCCACGCTTTCTTAATGTGGCGTATCATATATACTTTTAGGTATAGTAATTCGCTCACGCCATCTACCGCTACGCTTTCTGTGTCCATCTTACCAGTTCATACACCTACTTTTTGTTAATTCTTGATAGACCTGCCAGTAATGCACATACTGAACACTCACAAGGGCGTCATGTGATTTCACGCCTTAAACATACAAACAGAGATGGCGCTGTCGTCGCTACAATACCTGTTGCTTTAGCGAGCGCACTTGCCGTGTAAGGAAGAGGTCACAGGTTTGAATCCTGGTGCGAGGAGATTTTACAAAATATTTGTCTTGATTGATCTTTTCTAGTTTTCACTCTAAATAATGTTTAGCTAGTTATCCAAAAGCGATGGACTTCGCTATAAATTAGCTACATAATCATACCTTGACTGTATCAAGATTGTTGAGGTTTTTTTATATAATATGACTCTTGTTTATATGACCAAATTCATACTGGAGACTCAGTCAAGACCAAGGTTGATGACCCTGTTTGCGAAATACAAATCTTTTATTTGTGCCTCTATACTTGTTCAAGAAAAACCTTGACTCAATTATTATGGGAAGTCTAAATTTTATTTTGTCCATTATACAGAAACGGTCATTATAAACCTTGGCCCTGACCACTTACCTAGTCTCCAGTATGAATTTGGCTATCTTATCAAATTAAATAATTTTATTTTGAGGCATCTGTGGCCCATAGATAACTAACATTGTATAGTGTATAGGTACAAAATGGTGATAGTAAATAAAGTTTAAACTATGTTACGAGGTGCATTTTTATATTCGCGGAATGGGTAGGTCGTTAATAAATGAGGGTACTTTCCTTAGTCGTAACTGGTTAAGTAGCTCATTATTAGTATAAATAGAATGTTTTGTTTTAATCGGGCCATTACTATTTGAATTATCGTCGATCAAACAACTCAGTTGGGAAGAACATTGTGAAAAATGGAGAAAATCGAGCACCGCGCTGTCATAAAGTTCCTTACCAAGCAAGGTAAATCGGTTCAAACCATACTAGAAGAGATGTCATCCGTTTACGGGGAGTCTTGCCCCGGTAAAACCATGGTTTATAAGTGGCATACCCTTTTTAAGAAAGGCAGGGCCTCACTTGAAGATGATCCTCGGCCAGGACGGTCGATCGAGGTGACCACTCCGGAAATCATTCAAAAAGTGGAAAAATTAATACTGGAAGATGCTAGACTAAAGAAGAAACAGCTCGCAGAAATGGTTGGAGTATCCGATACAACCATATTTAAAATTCTTCACGATCATCTCGGCATGACCAAAGTCAGTGCAAGGTGGGTGCCGAGAATGCTCACGCCGCCTCAAAAACAACAGCGCGTAGAGTGTTCTCGCGCGGGTTTGGACCTCTGTAATGAAGACCAGGATGGAGTATTGACTCAAATTGTTACTGGGGATGAAACTTGGGTTCATCATTATGAACCTGAGTCCAAACAAGATTCTATGCAGTGGCACAAAAAAGGCACACCACCACCAAAGAAATTTAAGGTGTCACAGTCGGCGGGAAAAATCTTGGCGACAATCTTTTGGGACTCAGAAGGAATCTTGTTGATAGATTATAAAGATAAAGGTGTCTCCATAACCGGAGAATACTTCAATCTTAGAGCGATTAAAGGAAGCAATCAAGGCAAAAAGAAGGGGAAAATTAACCAAAGGTGACCTCCTTCTGCACGACAACGCGCCTGTGCACAAGAGCCGTGTTGCGTTGGCTTCCCTGCATAAGGTGGGCTTCGATATTTTGGTTCATCCACCCTACAGTCCTGACCTGGCTCCCAGTGATTATTATCTCTTTCCAAAAATGAAAAAAGAACTTCGGGGGAAGAAGTTCTCAAGCGATGAAGAAGTGAAGGAAGCAGTTTCAGCTTATTTTTCAGACAAAGAAAAAACATTTTTTTTCGAGGGTATACATAAGCTAATTGAAAGATCTGAAAAATGTATTAGGGTTGTAGGTTAATATATTGAAAATAAAAAATAAACTTGTATTTTTATTTCCACGTTTATTACCCCCGATTCCGCGAACTTAAAAACGCCCCCTCGTAGTATGTCATTGTGCAAGCGAGACTGACACCTCGGGGCTGGGCTTGCGTTTGTAAGGAACATGAAAATAATAATTAATTCATAAAAAGGATCATCGACCCTTGTTACTGAGCACTTACCGAGTCTTCAGTAAGAATTTGGCTGCATAAATTAAAGTCACCTTATAAATATACATATAATATAAATTCAAAATTTATATTCAAGAGATTAAATCGAAATAAATGCATGAAAAAATGCTCCAGGCTTGCAACATGTTTCTACTTAACAGAGATTGTTTCTTTGACCAGAATTCCATTAAATCTGATTAACTCTGCCACGAGGTGTTTCAATATATTAAATCAATAGTGGCAGTAGTAGCAAATATCTACCGTCTTAATTGGTATATCGCCGAACATTGGCTACCAATCTCGGCAGTAACGTGTCAAAGTACGCCAAGCTATTATTATTGTAGCAATTAGTAATAAAATAATTATTCGATAATTTCGAATACGGTGTTCTATTCGACTGATGACGGCCCCATACCGTGGCCCGAAATATATCGAATATATAATAGTAGTTTATGAAACTGGTACATAAAAAGGTTATTAAAACACGAGTGTTTTAATATCTAGTTATGTATAGTTTCAAACACTACTTTATCTTAATTAATTATAACCTGTTTTCATAATCATGATAAAATTTGTCTTTAGCCATTTTTGATTTTTCTTGTAAGCGCTTGTTCTAAAAGTGTACGTGATTTCCGTAGTTATTTCCAAAATGTCAGGTAGAGTCAAATTTATCACTGCCATCCCTGCTGTCAGTAATTTTAGGGCAAAATAATTATTTTGACCCATAAAACCACAATAAGTAATAAATAAATTTCCTCGAAAACTATAGCACAACAAACAGTTCATCCATTGACAGACCGAGTCCAACTCGCCGTAAGCCATAGACAACACCCGGCCGAAAATAAAGTTGACTGTAACCTCTTTACTGTTTTGTATGTATTGGAGAACATTATATTTAATATTAAACCTCAGACATGGCTGTAAGGGCTAAGTTCCCTTTGCCTTCCTAGTTAGTATCACATGTACTGTAATCTCAGAAAAAGATTTCGTATAGCATTATTTTGTTCGGAGACCAATGCTATGATTTAATTTTTTTAGAGACGGTCATGAAAAATATTTTTCACTATGGCTGTAGTTTTGAGTTCGTAGTGAGGATTTTACGATATGTGCTAAGATAATAGTAGTTTATGAAACTGATACATAAAGATATTATTTAAAGACGAGTTTGAGTTTCACATGAGTTTTTTAATACCTAGTTATGCATAAATTCATACACTAATTTATCTAAACTCATGCATGCTTACTATCCTGTTTTTATAATCTTGGTAAATTTGTCGTTTGCAATTTTTGATTTCTCCTGTAAAAGCTTGTTTTAAAAGCTTATTAGTTTATTTCCAGAAATATCATCACCATCACTGCTGTTAGTAATTTTAGGGCAAAATAATTATTTTGACCCATAAAACCACTGTAAGTAATAAACAGATTTCCTCAAAAACTATGGCGCAACAAACAGTTCAGTTAATCCCATCCGTTTAGAGACTGAGTCCAACGCAATGTAAGCCATAGACAATACCTGGCCGAAAATAATTCGAAAGTATTGGAGAACATTATATAAAAACCTCATTATGTTGTTTGGAGATCTATACTATAATTACCAGTTTCATAAACTACTATTAAAAGATATATTGATATTGATTGAAAGACATTTTTACGCGACCGATGCCGCGGGCAAAAAGCTAGGAGTTAATAAGATGATATCATAACTATCAAAATTTGATAGCATGCAATAAATTGCAGTACGCGGGTGTACCTCTACCGAGGGTGCTGGCCATGTTATTGAATATTAAGGAGTTTATGAAGACCATTGTTGTACATATTATTAAAAGCAAGACGGGGGACGCCTCTTCACAAGCGGTCATCTGAGAAGACACAAACATTCTAACACCTTATGATGGTTATTGGTTGATAATTGCAAACTAACATTATTTGAAATATTTTTTGCGGATATTTTCGGAGATATTTGCAAAATACTGAACTTTCGTTCATTTCGTTCAATGGTTGACTGCAAGCAATGGAACCTTTGCCACAATAAAAATAATAATCGTTCATTCTAAAGGCCGTTCAAATATTAACCCGTCTCGGTCTAAATAATTCCAGCATGTTACTCGGTACAAAAGCACATAAACAAAATTTAAAGCCTACAAAATTGCTAAAAATATAAATACTACAAAAATGAATAACAATACAAGGCCGTTAAAAAAACTCATAGTAATAATCATACTGTGACTTGACTTGACACATTATACAGAGTTAAGTATTGAAATCCTTCTTATAGCTCTTGTGCAGGATGTACTTTTGGCACTGGATGGGTCACAGAAGACTTATGGGGTTTTCTGTGACCTATCTAAAGCATTTGATCGTGTTTCTCACGATATACTTGTAGCTAAATTGGAGCACTATGGCATTCGAGACAGTAAGCTAGAAATTTTTAAATCCTATCTAACAAACAGGCAGCAAGTGACTGAACTTAATGGATCAGACCAAAAAGAAATAAAGCTTGGAGTCCCACAGGGCTCTATTTTAGGGCCATTATTATTCCTTATATATATTAATGACATTTCAGCAGCTATTACTGAAGATCACATTGACATTGTTACGTTTGCGGATGACACAAGTTTGATAATCAAAGACCAAAATGACAAAAATATTTTAAATAAAATAGAAATAGTGATCACGAGTATGAAGGAATAGTTCTCTGTAAATGACATGTTATTAAATGTTGACAAAACAAATGTTATCCGGTTTGGTCTTGGGCCAAGATTTAATCAAATTCCAGAACCAGTACAAGATATTCTTGATAAACTGAATGTTTCTACCACCAATACGGTAAAATTTCTAGGTGTTTATCTAGATGCTAAACTAACATGGGCCCCTCAAATAGAAGCTCTCACGAAAAAACTTAGTTCTGCTACATATGCAATAAAGAAGATAAAAGAACTGAGCGGAATAAAGGCGGCTAGGTGTGTCTATTTTGCATACTTTCACTCAATTATGACTTTATGACATACGGTGTAGTTTTTTGGGGTACGGCTGCTGATGCGAGTCGAGTACTCTGCAAAAAAGAGCAGTAAGAAATATTTTAAGTCTTAAGTCCCGAGATTCCTGCAGAGAAGAATTTAGAAAAATAGGTGTCATGACAATGATAGGAGAGTACATATATCAGTGTATTCTTTACGTTAAAAATCATTTGTCTACTTTGACCAGAATGGGAGATATCCACAGCCACAACACCAGAAATAGGGAAAAGTTGGCTCTTCGCAATCGTAGATTGGCTAAATTGACTAAAAGCTACATGTGTCAAGGTATACAATTATTTAATCAGATTCCGAAGGAAATATGTGCTTTGAAACACGAGTCATTTTGCAATACAATTAGGAAGCAACTTATTGATAAGACCTATTATACAATTAACAAGGCTTTGGCTGATAAGAATATTTTCATTTGTGATGTAGAATTAATTTGACACTGTTACTTAAAAGTAATCCGTTTTATTTATAAGATTTATCTGAAGGTTTTAATTATCATTATTATTAAATGTTATTATTTAAGTTACTGTATAGCATACTATACAAGATAACATTAAATATTTATTGCATAAAATGAATTGACGTATCTAAGTACATGATAATGTCGAAAGATGAATAAAATGAAATGAAATATCATGTTTGACAGGTGACTTTTTTTATTAGTGCAATCTTCTCTTGGGGCAAAGGTCTCAGTAACGTAGAGCCAACCATTTGCACTTAAGACCTTTTAGAATGTTTTTTTTTTAATGGGAATAAGTGATGAAATACATAACCAATCGAGATCTGGGGGCACGGCAGTGCTCCCCGCCAAGACGAGCTAAACGAAGCGGGGCGTACTACGGACCTTTTCTCGAAGTATTTCGTCATATTTTAGAACCCTCATAACTTCGGTCTGGATAGTATACTAAGGATACCAAATTCTCAAGATAAGATGTAGTAAGCAGTCTCAATAAACACGATAAGTTTCATTTGTCTTGCTTTTATACTTTGGATTTTATGAATACCTAAAATACGTCGATTTCATCACTCACTCACTCACTCACTGATGGTTATCAAAACCTCTATGGTACTTCCTGAAGTTCTGGAAAGCCGAAATTTGTACACAAACAACAAATAAATTAAGAAATCTGTAACTTTCAGCCCCCGAACACTCTTAAGGGGACTCCGTTTCTGTTTTATAAAAATATATATTAACAACTACCAACAGTCCTAGAAAGCTACATTTGGTATGCTGGCTAAAATTAGCACATTAAAAACAAATAAATTAAGAAATCTCTAACTTTCACCCTCCGAACCCTCTTAAGGGGTCCGGTTCTGTATTATTAAAAATAAATATATTCCCAATTTTCAAAAGTCCTAGAAAGCTGAAATTTGGTATGCTGGCTAGGATTCGAACACAAACAACAAATAAATTAAGAAATCTGTAACTTTTACCCTCGAAATCCGTTTCATGAAACTATTGCATGACATAATTATAACAAGTCCATGGGAGTGTCTGTTTGAGGGCTGTGAAACGGCCAAGCCATAATTTTTGATCAAGATGTAGGGTTTGTAGAGCTAGGGCTTGTAGACTTAAGGGCTTGGCTCTACATGAGATCTGATAACTTTTTAACCGTGAAAGCGTTATGAGCTTCTGAGTCTTGGCGACCTAGTTTACATGAAATAATTTTGATAGGATTATTCTTTCTTCATATTTTTACGTTTGAAGTATACTTTTAGATAATACTATTGAATGCCTTATTAAACAATTTGAAATGTTGTCAATTACCTACCAATATCCCTGGCAAACATAATTTACACGTGCAGCCTGTGGGTTGATTGTACTCGCAAATCGCTTAGTGTTCTGCGCGTCCAATATAATAATGGACAGAGGATGTTGATGGGACTGCCTCGCTTTTACAGCGCACCAGGCATGTTTACCGAGGCTCGTATTGACAGCACTTTGAGTCGATATTTACGCAAAAGAGTAGCCTCCCAGATGCGGCGCGTGAGAGAAAGTCCCAGAAACCTTCTCAACACCATATTCGATCGGATGGATTGTCCAGTTGTGCGGCACTGGAACTTCATAATATGTATGGAGTCCAGAGCTCTAATGTTTAATGTTAAATAAAAATTTATATTGTAAATGTGTGTACTAATATAAGATATAATTAAATCAACCGACCAAATTCATACTGAAGACTCGGTTAGTGATCAAGAACTAGGTTCAGTTATCCTTTTGGCCAATTTCGAAAAATATTTTTTTTGCTCCCTTACTGGTTGGACTAGTTTAAGTACAATTCCTAGAGCAGGCACTATGGGGCAAAAAAAATTTTTTTTTTCGATGTTCACCTTTAGGGTCATTTAACCTTGTTCCTAATGACTAACCGAGTCTCCAGTATGAATTTGGTCAGTTGATTTAATTTCACTAGCATAGTTTTATAGCATTTCTGTCACTAAAAAAATATGGACTTGGTCTGAAATAAATTATATTATTATTATGGGAATTTTTGATCCCGTCTCTCTCTCTTGGCCAAAATTATTATTATTATTATAATGCAGGCGACTGTTTTACATACACGTAGGACACTACTCGTATAGCTACCGTCCTGACTTGAGAAAATCTCGCTAAGCGATACTTAAGCAAATGACATCGCTGTGTTTCATACCTAAGCATCGCTTAACTTGAAATTCACAAATGTGAAATCGGGAGTAAGACACGCGAGCTTATTAATAGCATGCTTAGAGTGGGCGTTATAAAAATAAAAATAATTTGTCCAAGTGCGAGTTGAAGTCACACACAAAGGGTTTGTACCATCATGGGTACGGTATTTGGAATCCTGCCGGCCTTGTCAAAATATATAAATTTATTTTTATCATTGGTTCCTAAACACGTCCAGTTATCGATTTTAGATAATAAATGAAGAACAATACATAACGAACACGATCGCACCCTATGAAATTGTATTCTTTACGACACGATGCCGATGCTTTAGGTGACGGTAAAAGTCTACGCATTTATAACTTTAGTATACTAGCGCTCGAGGCGCCGTAAAAACTCATTGCGGTAAGGGTAAGTATATTTGCGAGTTGAGTTGAAACCTGGATAATTCAGGGGTAGGAAGAGCTATCACACGGTAAATCAGAGGTATCTTGGTTCAGAGATACTCTTAAACAATTAAAAAAAAAAAACCAAATCTTGCGTAGAAAATATCGCGCTTTTTCGCTAAAAACCGAATTATTACGTGAACACAGTCCTATTACCTGACCATACGTAATTATTTTCTGTTAAACTACGTTATTTACATAAATCTAACACGCTCCTCCACGCTTTGCTCGTTGTCTCATAAATTTTTGCCTTTTCGTTGAATGAATTTCGTAATGGTTTTGATCTCGCTTTTCGTGAAATATCTGCTTTATCGCGAAAAAGCGGAATAATTTTGTATGATCGCCTAATGGGTCGGTCTTTACGCCATAATTCGGTTTTACACCAAAAAGCATTTTGCCGGCGACATATATCGACATTTATCTCTATCATAGTTTACGTACCTACATAAATGTATGTAAACCTTCATTAACTACTCATCGATATAAATAAATGGGTATATGAAAATCCCCGTACACCGGCAATTTTTCACAATGAAAGATATATGACATAATCCTCGTGATACCATGACAGCGTTTCAGCCAATTACGGCTTGGCAATTTGTCCTGCGTGTCCCGTTGACGCGCGGGACGCGGGACACGCGACGCCAACAGAACCGGACACCTATCTGGTACAATATTCAATTAAACGACCACCGCCCAGCCCAGCCTTTATGATATTGATATAGGCGCTTAGGGACGTCATTTTTGAGAAGCCTTGAGAATTGTGGCGGTTGGACAAAGGATCGGCTTTCACGCTTGGATACTCTCTTGCTTTTTGTGTTCCACACTTTGTTCTTATGAATGTAGAGAAAGGTGGGTAGTTCAGTAAGTATGGATATAAATGTTTAAACATATTGTGACAACATAAATTTAAGAGGAGGTGCCAGAGGTGTTCCCAAATGTGAACTGTGAAATGCAAGCCACACCTGTAAGCCCGCTTTTCACCGATGATTATTACGTCTCAAACGTGATGAGGGAGCACAATCGCCGTCCATTTTAATTGACCAAATCAGTTTGAGGGTGAAATTTACAATTATCTATACTAATAATAAAGAAGTAAAAAGGTCGTGTCTGAACATTAAATATTTTTGCGAAATTTTAAATGAAAATGGGTTAACATTCGGTACCGAACATGGGTTATAACTGAGACCGAAACAACAATTTTTAGAATTTTCGTCTCTCTCTGTATGTTCCGTTTTAACTCAAGAACCACTCAATGGGTTAGGATGCGTTTTTCTTTATTATCATCATAGTGACCCTGGTCAACATATTGGGTGTTCATAAAATAACGCCCATGCCGAAAACGGAGCAAACATTGCATAAACGCAGGCGGAACCGTGGAAAAAGGCTAGTCGTGAATAAATTTACGCAAGATTACGCAAACTAATAAAGGACAGTAACCAAAACAGGCTACAGCCCACATCGGGTGAAGTGAACGAAACTAAACGAAACTTCTCGTGAGTTCGACGCTCACTTGTTTTTACTGTACAAACAAACCGAACGTTTGCATAGTAGAACTAAAACTATAACTGGTGTTTAAATATAAATGCTCGGATCCTTGATTTAATATTTTCAAACAGTAATTGCATAGTCTCACCATGCGAGTTGCCCCTTACCGGTGAAGACTTGAACCACGTATCTCTTGATATAGACCTTCATCTCGGACAATCTTTGCAGAAACTTCTAAAGCCGAAATGTACTAACAATTATATTTTCAATAAAGCAAATTTCGCCGGTATTTCTGCCGGTTTGAGTTCATTTGATTGGAGTTCATTAGAAAATCTGTCCACTGATGAATCTGTCTCTGTTTTTTATTCAATTTTAAATGATCTTATTAAAGAGCATGTGCCTAGGCGTAAAATTTATTCATGCCATCGCTATCCACCCTGGTTTTCCATTGCACTCATTAAGTTAACTAAAGAAAAAAGAAAAATTCATAAAAGGTGGAAATCTTATAGCAATCCTCTTGACTATTTAGAATTCAAATGTTTAAGAGCTCGACAAAGTAAAATGGAAAAAGAATGCTATGACTTGTATATTAGTTATGCCGAAAATAATATAAGTAAATCACCAAAATATTTTTGGAATTTCATTAAGTCAAAATCATCATCTAATGGGATCCCGGATATTATGTCATATAACGGTAAAATTAGTAATAATGGAGAATCCATTTGTGAATTATTTAATGAATATTTTGGTTCAGTTTTTATTACAAGCGACGGTACGTTACCGAATATTCCTAGCTGTGCATCATCTTCATCTGTTGATGTTACTTCCATTAACATGAATGAAACAATAGTTCTTAAACATCTTCAAAAACTTGATACAACAAAAAGTGCTGGTCCTGATGGCATTCATCCACTCATTATTTCTAAATGCGCAAAAGAAATGGCTAAACCCCTTGCTTTAATTTTTAACAAGTCTCTAAAAGAGGGATGTTTTCCAGATGTCTGGAAACAAGCATATATAACACCAATCTTTAAGGGTGGCGACGCAAATGAAGTTCCTAATTATAGACCTATTTCAAAGCTATCTTTGATTGGTAAAGTTTTCGAAAAAATTGTTACGCTTGAGTTAAATCAAATGGTCAAGCAACATATATCAGGTAAACAACATGGTTTTATCAAAGGTAGGAGTGTTGACACAAACCTTGTTACCTTTACTGATTTCATTTTGAATAGTATGGATGATGGATATCAGGTGGATGCCGTGTATACCGATTTCTCTAAAGCATTTGATAAAATTTCTCATAAACTATTAATTTGTAAATTGTATGAGTTCGGTATACACGGCGATCTTCTTAGGTGGATTAAATCCTATATCAGTAACCGCAGCCAGGCTGTTGCTCTTAAGGGGTATACATCAACATTTTTACGCGTGCCTTCTGGTGTTCCACAAGGTTCACATTTGGGCCCTTGCCTTTTCACTATCTATGTTAATGATATTTCAGACAAAGTTTTCAGTGCTAATAACCATCTGCTGTACGCAGATGACACTAAAATTTACAGTGTAATTCGCTGTATCAAAGATAGTGAAAACCTTCAAAATGATCTTAGTAATTTTGTTGACTATTGTAATCAAAATCAACTTATTCTAAATTTTAATAAATGCTACACCATTTCTTTTAGTAGAAAGCTTAATCCACTTAACTTTAATTATAATTTATCGGGTAATATTTTGCAGCGGGTAAGTGAGATTAGAGACCTAGGTGTAACTTTAGATAGTAAACTTCATTTTAATCTTCATATTGATAAAATAATAAATAAGGCATATAAAAAATTGGGATTGATTTTGCGTCTGGGTAAGCCCTTTAAACGGTCAGATACCTATAAAATACTCTATTTTGCATTTGTCCGCAGTCTCTTAGAACACTGTTGTATTGTGTGGAATCCTCAATACGTTGTCCACATCGATCGTATAGAAAAAATACAAAATAAGTTTTTAAAATCCTTAGACTATCGAACTGGTAACTACTTTGAGGATTATGCTGAATCAGCTACCCGTCATCAAATACCTTCTCTTGCTAAGCGCCGTCAATATTTGGATGCTTTGTTTTTGTTTAAAATTATCAACGGGAAAATTGACTCACCTACTTTACTAGAAAAAGTATTTTTCTATTTGCGCAGACCCTCTTCACGTTCTCGTTACCTATTGTTTAATTCTTTATGTCGAACCAACTACGCTAGCAACACGTATTTAAGACGAGTTTCTAAACTTTATAATGATAAACTAGAATCCACAGACATGTTTTCATCCAGTTTGTATCAATTTAAAAATCTGCTCCGTGAAATTCTTTTCTAATGCATACCTACCATAGAAATGTCATCTCTTTGTTTCCAAAAACAGGTTTTAGTAGTGCTACGAACCAATGTTAGCTCTTAATATAAATAAAAATAAGAACGTGTTTGAATTCCTTCTATAGGTGTGATTTTGTTAGAATTTTGTCTTCACTGTTTATTATCTGTAAGGACCTGCTATTATAAATAATAATAATAATTACCTTAGTCAACACCTTCATGTATCTAAGTTATTTGTTATTCTAAACATCATTGTTTTTTCTAAATTTCAGTCATTTTTCTTTTCATGTCAGTGTGTTGAGTATGCATTTATTTTTGTAAACTCCTGAAGCCTAGCGGTCAAATCACTAAAATATCCTTTTGTTGTACCATTTATGAAACATGTAGTCCTTTTGTTTAATATTTAAGTTTATCATCTTAAGTTTAAGACGTTTTGTTTCTTATAAAATAAATAAATAAATAAATAAATAAATAAATAAAACATGAACAGTACTATCCGTTTCAAGTGCTATTAGGATAAGACCTTTTGGAATAGAGAGGTTTATGACTGTGTGCGTAGCAACGCTGTCACACACGCACTTCCATCAGTGTTAGCTAACGCACACAGACGTCGTAAGCCACTCCATTCCAAAAGGTCTTATCCTAATAGCATTTGAAACGGATTTTATGTTAGTGCGCTATAAATTAAGCCTAAAATACTAAAGGTAGTAGGAGTGGAGTGGTTATGGGAAGTCGCGTAGTATAAATAAGTCATTCGTCATTTTTCATTGCGGTACGCCATGTCCATACCCACATAGACGTCTTTGGGTCTCACTAACGCTTTTCTTCAGGTTTGGTATTGGCCAAGCGTTTCTTCCAGGAGGACCACCAAGAGTAGCGAAATCTTGGAAATTATGTCCAGCGGTGAACGAAAAAGGGTAATGGATGAATAAATCACATTGTGGAAGAAAAATATCAACTTTCTCCTTTAAATGCTTAATCATATTTGCGAAATCCCGTTTCCGAAATCAGTGTAATTGAAATTCAATACTGAACTGCTGCTGTTTCTTTCATCTGATTACACTTACATTACGGAAATATAAGGTGGGTGACTTTAATTTATACAGCCAAACTCATACTATAGAGGCTTGGTAAGTGATCAGTAACACGGATCGATAACACTTTTTGCTAATTTCACAAAATAAAATCTTGACGTCCCATAGTAATTGACTCGGGGCTGGACTCGCGTTTGTAAGGAACACGAAAAGAATAATTTACGAATTTCACAAAAAGGGTCATCGAACGTTGTTACTGAGCGAGCACTTAGCAAGTCTTCACTAAGAATTTGGCTGTATGACTTTGGTTGGTACAGCCAAATTCATACTGGAGACTCGGTAAGTGGTCAGGACCAAGGTACAATGACCCTTTCTCTATAAGGTGCAAAATAACATTTTGTCGCGGTTGTTCTTTCACAAGCACTTATAAAATATTTTTCGTATTTCGTGAAAACGGTCATTGAACCTCAGAACCTAGTCTCCAGTATGAATTTGGCTGTATCAACCAAGTCACCTTATATTTGTTTCAAATTCATCTACGTATTTCCATAAAAACTGGGCCAGAGAAAAAAGAAATCCACTGATGAGTCACTGAAGGAGAAAAAATAAAACGAGAGAGGGCCCAACGCGGTCGTTAGGACAGTCAGGGGACGTCATTAGCCGATGTCCACTTTACTCCGACAGAATTACGTTCCTGAGGGATATGAAATTGGTATGTGGAAGTATTTTATGAGAGCTAAGATGTTGTTATAAAAAAAACTCTCCAATCGACGAAGGGATGGAAGCATTGTACGATCATCTCTCTGTTGGTGAAAATTTGCTGTGAGATAATGTTAACCTATCGTATATTTTTATACGAGTGTGTTCCCGAATTGTCGAGAAACTTACATATTATTATGCTATGTTTACACGATAACTAATGAATATTTTTTGATGCGACCTCCAAATCTTAGTACAGTAGAGTAATTTGCTTAGTAGCTTGTACGGGATTAAATTGGGAACGGCACTACGAAGAGAATAAATATCCCCAAACTAGACTTAGCTCCATCGTTAAACTGCCGATTCCTTTATTTCCATATTTTGCACTTCCTTGTTTTATTTCTCATTGTATTTTAATAAATACTCCTTTTCAATAAATCATCATCATGTTTATATAAATATGTGCTTCTTGTAGGTGCAGTAATATCTATGACATATTCAAAATATGTGATATTTTAAGTAACCGATAGATAAACACTTTATTTATCGCCACAACACAAAAAATCTCATGCGTGAAATTCAATAAAAAACTGTACTCTTTACGCTACCAATAAAGCATGTGTAATTTAAAAGTGATCATAGTGGCGTTTTCTAAAATATTTTAATTAAAATGACGTAAATATATAACAAAAAGAAACATTACGGTATGGCCTGCATATGACATGAATAACTCAACAAACTAAACGCACACAACAGGAGTTCCCACATGCATAAATAGGAAACTGTGCACTTTAGCAATTTATTTTCAAGAACTGAACCGCTAACTCATTACCTTCAAGTGGCCACAAATTACTTATTTACGGACCCGAAACGACTAATTGCGAAAGTGTTTGCCGTATTTCGATTGCCAGTAAGAAAGTTTTAATTAGCTCCTTCTACTGTACCTATCTGAACAGTTCAAGAGAACTCAAAAAGCTGAATTAATTCATTGGCATAATTCTGCATAAAAAGTTTGCAAAAAGGTTAAAAGTGATACAACATAGCATGCGACCAATAAGTAATATCAGATGTCAAATGAAACGGTGAAAGTTCATCGAAGAATAGCAAAAAACTATTTACCGCAAAGCCCACTCAACACAAGTGGAATGGAATTTTGAAGGAAGATTAAAGTACAAACATGATATGACGTCATGTCGCTGTGGAATAAGGGCCCAGCTCACCGCACGGTGCCATTTATTTAAAACCGTTCCATCAAGAAGAACTAAGTAAAAGATGTAACGACAATGTAGCTAGCTATTATCAGTCCAGAACAGACGGCGCCGGTCGGCAGGTAATCCTGGATAATATCTCTATTAGAGCTTTCAACTTTGTCAATTTCAGGCAATAGCCGGACCAGCAGCGATGGTGAGTTGTAGGTTATGCGATCATGCAGAGTGCTCGCCCACCCATAGGCCTACCCGGTGGCGTGCACTCCATAGAGACAAAAAGACACTGCCTACCATGGCAAATGCCCGTTTTTATTTATAATCTGTTACAAGTTTTCTTGTCGCTATGTTTGTGTCTCGATACTCGTACTGCGTAAAATATTTTGTAATATAAATTTTGGTTCCTCTCGTAAATCGCTGGCTGCTGTACAATTTCTTGTATAAATATTTCGTGCAGTCGTCAGAAAATGGCTGCCGAGTGTAGGTACTTAAATCGTGCAGAACGAACAAACTTCATAAACATATTTTTTTAAATAATAAACCACTTATTATTGTAACTCTTATATGAAAAATCATTTCTCAAGTCAGGAATAGAGAAAAAAAAACATACTGTATATTACTGGACCAAAGATAAATAAGATAAAGATCAAATTCTCGGAAGTAATAACTTATGGCAAGCTAAAGGAAAAAGCTAATTTCTTAAGAAAGTCTTTCTTACGTTGATTAAACCTCTTGTTCAAAATTATACCCATTAGTTCAATGAAATTGTTATGACATGCATGCCGAGATTATTAATAATCGTAAAGACATTGTAATTTAATTGTATTAAAGTATTTGTATACCTCCTGCAGGTGAAACATGCTGAACTGTTATTAAATTTAACATCTTTTGTAAACCATGTTTGGAACAAATAAATATTTCTATTTCTATTCTATTTCTATTACAATACTTTGCCGGATTAGACGTCTCAAGGATTGTACTGCGTTCATCATCATAAGATTATGGATTCCAATAATAGATTCCAAATGGTAAAATCGACGAGACCAATTGTATATTCAAAAGTTCACGTTGAATAGCATGAAAAATATAATTACCAAACGGCTAAAGTATATATATTTTTTAAATATGACTAAGTTTATTAAAAACAATCACTTTTCTTTAGTTTTCCGTATGCCTTACTTCCCAGAATTTGATCCTTATAAGGGACACTATCGGATGAGTAATATACAATGATTTTTATACTACACCTGCTTGGAAAGTTCCTTCTTACTTTTTCAAAAACGATGGAGAATATACGACATTGCTGTCATAGCAATATGCGGGCGGAAAAAATGTATGAAAATCCATTGTTAACGTGCTGAGCGGGCAGAAAAAGTATATGAAAATCCATTGTTAACGTGCTGTTTTTTCTTATTTGTTGACAACATCCGTACGATAAGCATAAATGTTACATTTAAAAGGGTATAAACTTCTTGGTACATAACCTAGCTTGAACAATAATGCCAAAAGACAAAAAGTTTTTATGTCTTAGTTTGCAAAATAATACTGGCCACTTGCTATTTATGATCATAAAAAAATTAAAAAAGTCAAAGTCAAAAAGTTTTTATGTCTAAATTTTTAAAATAATACTGCGCATTTGTTATTTATCAAAGGTTTGTTTGATAATGCTTTAACAGCGAAACCGGTAAGGGAAATTAATATAAATAAGTGGACAAGTACAAGTGTTTATCAAACAAAAAATGTTTCAAAAGTTCCACCAAGTGCCAATAATCACGAGCATCAACTCCATTGCAGTTTTTAATTTCTTTTTTTAATTATGTACATAAATAACAAATGGGCAGTATTATTTTGCAAATTTAGACATAAAAACTTTTTGACTTAGACAAACAACCAAACAAACCTTTGATAATGCTTTATCAGCGAAACCGGTAAGGGAAATTAATATAAATAAGTGGACAAGTACAAGTGTTTATCAAACAAAAAATAAAAACTGCAAATTGAACGCGAGTCATCAATCTGTTTCTTTGGTTGTATCTTTATTAAAAGTAACTCAAAATGTCGATGTCGTCTAGTAGTGATATAGAAGAATGGGTGACGCTGCCAGAATTAAAAGAAACTGCCCAAGCAGTCATTATATGGGAAAAGTATAACACTGAGTTTCAATAACTGTAATAATTTTAATATAAACTTTAATTAAAGATTTTGTCTTTTATTTTCCTCGCAGGTGTAGTATAAGGCACTATGTATCACTCGGGAGAAAGTGCGATTCCCAACTCGGTGAACAATGTACTATTTTAAATCTACGGGTTCGATTTCCATATAGGGAAATCATAAAAAAATCGAATGATGCAATTTTGTTTTTTATTAAAATCGGCTCCAAGACTTCGAGCATTTTTCGCTATTCCCTCTAGAGTTTTAAATTTGACCATCCACTCCAACTTGAAAAATTAACCTTATACATTGCACCCCAAAATATTAACTTTTTATGTTTAGCTGAGTAACCGCTTAACCGCCCCTACGTATGGATCTCACTGTATTTATCAGACACTACGTCGTGTGCGCACGCCGAAGCAAAGGTGCCCTTTGTAGATTAGAGCCCTTGTGAGCACCTGCCAACATTTTACATTTTCATTGACATTTTACACTTTACCAAAAGCGATAAAGTTAACACTGTCCTTTGCTACGATTGGTTTTTAATATTTTTACCTCGATGTAAATTTAAGATTGGGTCCTTATTTATGTCTGAAATTAACACGTGTTAGATTTGCGCATTGTGACTTTAGTAATACAATACTCTGATATTTTACAATAGATCTTTTCTGCAGGCAAATTACACTGGTCAACAAGTTTTCTGCACAGAAACGATATTTTTTAATTCTTGCAGAAAACTGTGCTGAATCCAAATCTGCACTCAGATTTCTTCTATCAGGTCTCAGTTTTGTGAAATCAACTTCAAGTATTGAAATTTACCGTTTCTTTAATGCTTCTGAACATTTTTTTAACTTATTACAAATGTATTTTATATATTTATTTTTCATAATTACAAGTCCTTAATCAATACTTATTAAGGTGAAAATAACATAATTCGCGATTGAACCTCATTTTTCAAAATAAATAATATTTTGTGAGAGCTTGTTCGGTCCATACATTTCATACCAAGTTTTTACTATGAAAGATTGGGTGTGATTGTTTTGAGACATGTAATCGAAAACTAGGCTTGGTTACGTGAATCTTTTTATCATATTATTAAAAAGAACCACTAAGAAGAAGTATTATTGAAAATTAAAGCCGAAAAACTAATTGTACTAAGCGTAAAGCCCCACCAGAAGTAGTAAAAACACGCGATTTTTCAAAATTTAGTCTGTCTTAGACAAATATTACGACGTGATAGAGAAAATCTGAGTTTATATTCGGATTCAGCATACAAATTTCTATAATAATTTCAATAAATCGTTTCTGTTACAGAAAATTTCTACAATTTTGTTGACCAGTGTTATTAGAAATTAAGTTGCATAATAAGTAAAATAATTCTAGGGTAGTTGTTGAGGATCCGAATGAATATGTAAATAAAACTGCGGCGCTCCTCTTGATATGGTGTATTAAGTATTTTTACAATAAATAATGAGTAATTAGACTTTTCGATGCAAGCTCCAATTCGTAATCACCGTTGAGCCGGGCGCCTTCCCCGCGACCCGCGGCCCGCGGCCCGCGGCCCGGGGTGAAGAAACCAGTTTTCTAGTCGCTGCTGTGTGCCGCAACAGTAGTATAGTACTGTATCCTTAACTGATCAATCACATTCCAGAAGAGAGAATGTTTTTTTGATCAAATATTTTTTTCATTTCCTAGTACGAAGTGGTTCAATCAGCTGACTAAATTTCTATCGAAAGGTGAAAGTTGGCTCAAAATTTTTTTTTTCTTTTTGAATTGGTCTAGTAGGGATCTCTTGATTTTTTTGCACTTTGACTTGTAGTAACATTCCTTGATGTGACATTTTTCTTGGAAATATGAGTGATGTTACGAATGATTCGAGGTGTAACAATTTTACCAGTTTCTTTATAGGATTATGCCAAAAAGAAGAAATTCTTACATGGATCTGCCGCGACATATAATATCTGTACCTTTTAGTTGAAAACAGACATTGTCAAAAGTTACAGGTCATGTCAAAATGGAATGGAATAGCCCCACTGTGTTGCGGTGGGACAACGGGGGAACAAAATCACTGTGGTCCCACCAGTAGGGCTAAGCGCTCTGGGGCCACGGATAATCTCTATACACATAAAATACAACGTCTGTCTGTCTGACTGTTCGTTCGCATATAACTTGAGAACCAATCAATGGATTTTGATGCAGTTTTCACTGAAAGATAAAGCATTTCTTCGGGAAGGTTTAAAGCTATGTATCAGCAGCAGACCCTTCGAGTTTAGGCTTATTTTGTTGGTATTTATTAGCACTTTGGTAAAACATGGTGACCAAGGTCTGTTGATGGGACTGGAAGGTGGGTGTGGGTTCTACTCAACGGACAACAGCAGAGCCTTCAAGTTTGGGCTTATTTGATTGGTCTTTATTAGCACTTTGGTAAAACATCGTGACCAGGGTCTGCTGATGGGACTGGAAGGTAGGTACGAGATCTCCTCAACGGACAACAGCGGCCCCTTTAGTTAGGGAGGTGGCAAGCATTTCGGTATATGATTTGCACACGTTTCACATTGAGGTAGATTGCAGTTTACGTCGATACGAATTGATTTGGTCCAGTCAATAAAGGTCCCACGTCGCTGCGTTTTCGCGTTACAGCCGATTGAAGTTGTTAAAAAAAATGGGTATCAAATTATTTGCACATGTCTGCCTCTGGGGTTCATGGTCACAAACATCTTGGAAACGAAGAAAATCGAGGAGGCAGACATTCAGGGCTCTGCATTATCATGGGACGGAGTTGTAAAAATGTTTGAAAAAAAAAGCTCTACTAAGTCATTTGCACACGGTTCTCATTGCGCCCATTCGATTCATTACGACTCCCTAGATACGAAAAAACATTTGGCAGACACTTTGCTCACTGATGTTTAACTGTATAGCTGTTTGAAATGGACGTAATCAAGGGGAAGCGGCTATTGCATGGTATTATTGTGATTTTAATTATGTTGCTCAAGTCTTGTTTGGCACAAAAAACGCAACGTTTTTCTGGCTCTTCAATTGTGGCGTTGTGAGTCAGAGGCAGACCAGTAACTGAACTAACCAAATTCTTACTGTACAGGAGCAGCTGTGAGGGATTCTCCTATTACAACGGGCGATGGTAGAGGCGCGCTGCGTTTGTACATTATTTGAAATCTTTAGGCAGAGTACACATGGCGCAATCAAATCGCACATTTTCCTAAAACGCTTTCCGATTTTTTCAAATATTATGTGTATAAGCGCTTATATACTAAAATTACTCAAGAAAATTCAAAGACTCCAAATGCTCCAATTACAGTGCCTGAGAGTGAGAGAGAGAGGGAAAGCGAACAAAATAAGAGGAGAAGCTGTCTCCTGTTTCTTTCTATTTACTTTTAATACTACCTCATGTATCTATAGATGTCGGTATACGCTATATACATTTGGGTACGCAGTACCGAAGATGGGGATATTTTATACCCGCGGAGACGCAGTTAATAGGCAGAAGCCAAATATTTTTAACGAGTTTTGAAAATCGTTCGTATGGATTCTATTAATTATTTTCAATAATATTCAGTAGACGCAAAATTTCGTATTTGTAGCATGGCGCGAGTGCCGAGTTGAAAAAAAAAATTCAAATGGCCTGCCTTTGGAATATCAGGGGCCTGAACGTCTACCTCATCGATTTTCTTCGTTTTCATGAGAAATTCAAACATCAGTCCAAGAGGCAGACATGTGCGCATAATATAGCACATCTTTTTTTTTTACATTTTTGAATCGCTGTCAATAGACAACGCAGAGGCACCACGCTGGCAGACTATTTTTCCGTGGTCCTTCTCATTGTTTTTAATCGAACAAATCAAATCTGCCAAGTGCGCACTTCATATAGAGTTTTTTAAATAATAAAAATAACTTAAAAAATTGAAAACTACAAAAGTCAGAGCCCTGGATGTCTGCCTCTTCGATTTTTTGTGTTTACAGGATGACTGTGATCATCAGCCCCAGAGGCAGACATGTGCACATAATATCGCCCACCTTTTTTTTTAACATTTTACAAACGCTGTAAATCGACAACGCAGCGCCACTATGGTGGCAGACGAGGTCCTTTATGTTTCTTAAGGTATAATTATCGATATTAATAACGTCTGCCATGTGTGCGCTAATGATATCGAAATTTTGCTCGCCACCTCCCTAACTACTTTAAGTTTGGGCTTATTTTATTGGTATTTATTAGCACTTCGGTAAAACACGGTGACCGTTGCATATTGTCCTTCAAAAAATCATATTCTTTTGTTTTCCTTATTTCCATGAAAATCTCTACGACGCGGGCGGAGCCGCGGGCAAAAGCTAGTAGATGGATATAACAAAAGGTAGATACGGTACGTTCTTAGATCGTAAACTGAAAAATTGACCTCTTTTTGAAACAAGCGCCACCAAACCAGATAGAAAGAGACAAGCTTCGACAGTAGCGCGAGCGAGACAAGCCAAAAGAAACAGGCCCATTGGGCCTATATTTGCAGGGCCGCGCACGAGAAGCGGGTACCGCATCTTCCTTTTGTTTTATATAAGGTTGGAACTGAACATTTTTGTACGATTTTAACCCTAATAGAGTAGTAAGGAATGCCATTTGCTACGTCGACATGCGGGCGATCATCCATTATATTCGTAAAGCTTAGCTAATTAAACCAGCATAGCTACATGGACGAAAATAATAAAGAAGTTTTGTCTCTCGAACAAACGTTTGACCAATGGAAACGCAGGTAACAACTCGTCTTGCGTGTCTATTGGTCAAACGTTTCTTGGAGAGACAAAATTTCTCTATTCGTGATGACACTCTATGCTAGCTATACTGGAGACTGACATGTTTAGAACTATTGTTTTCTACGTTTTATCTTAATGATCAGAAACTTTTTGAAGCCTTACAAAAGTTTAGATTTCAAAGAGCTTTGTTGAAAGTTTTCTGACGTAAGCCTTTTATCTGAAATTTAATTTGTTACATACAAAAATTACTGACAGCAGGGATGGTGATGATATTTGACTCCATGTGACAATTTAGAAATAGCGACGCAAATTACGAACACTTTTAGAACATGCTTTTACAAGAATAATAAAAAATGGCTAACGACAAATTTACAAAAATTATGAAAACAGGTTAATAGGCATGAGTTTAGATAAAGTAATGTATAAAACTATACATAATTAGGCATTAAAACACTCGTTTTTTAACCTGACACTGGTGTTTTCTTTATACCTTTTTATGTACCAGTTTCATAAACTACTATTATGTAACCTCATATCGTAAAATCCTCATTACGAACTCAAAACTACTGGCATGATGAAAAATATTTTTCATGGACGTCTCTTAAAAAATTTAAATATTGAATTATACTATAGGTCTCCTAACAACATGATGCTATAAAAAAACTTTTTCTGAGATTACAGTACATGTGATACTAACTAGGAAGGCAAAGGTAACTTAGCCCAAACAGCTATGTCTGAGGTTTAATATCAAATACCAATGAGGTTTTTATATAATGTTCTCCAATACATACAAAACAGTAACGAGGTTACAGTCAACTTTATTTTCGGCCAGGTATTGTCTATCGCTTACGGCGCGTTGGACTTTGGTTGGACTCGGTCTGTCAATGGATGAACTGTTTGTTGTGCCATAGTTTTCGGGGAAATTTATTTATTACTTACTGTGGTTTCATGGTTCAAAATAATTATTTTGCCATAAAATTACTGACAGCAGGGATGGTGATGAATGATATTTAACTCCACCTGACATTCTGGAAATAACGACGGAAATTACGAACACTTTCAAAAGAAGCTTTTACAAGAACAATCAAAAATGGCTGACCACAAATTCACAAAAATTATGAAAACAGGTTAGTAGGCACGAGTTTAGATAAAATAGTGTATGAAACTATACATAACTAGGTATTAGAACACTCCTGTTCTATTAATATTAATATTAATATCCAGCAGCTTACAGATACTAATAAACTAAAACTACATAGAAAGAAATTTTACATTTGCTACGAAAACTGTTATATAGATGTACGAGTAAGTAAAATTTTGACTCTTGATAAATTTCCGCAAAATAACAACTTTTTTTACATTTAAGGAAAATGGAGACTACTAATATTTAGCATTGCGGTAAGTACTTATGTAGGTAATATCGCTGTCTAGTTCCAAAACCCAATAGTCCGATTTTCTCGCTATCAGGCCTAACTAAGTATTATAGCTAACATAATAACAATAACAAGAAGAAAACTATAACATAAATTATATTTTATCAGTTTGATATGTACATCTAAAATGAGTCTCTGTATAGCTATAAAACATCCCCTCCGGGGTCTGTGATAATACAAGCAGAGGGGATCATGGTAGAACTTGGAATAAGGGTACTAGTTGCTTAGTTAAGGGGAGGATGGCAGCCAATAACTCTTTGAAAGAAATATGACGTCTTTTTGGATTTTCATTCTATACGAAAATCTACAATATTTTTACGCGAGGATACTTGCCTGACGTTTAAATGGTTCTTAACCGAAAAATTTACTTTCGCCATAAATATTAACGTTATAACATAATTCAGAAAAAGGAAACTATTTTTTGTTTTATATTAGATAGGATTAAATGGCGAGAGACCGACGGAAATGACGTGGAGAAGAAGACAACAGTGGGTGGATGCCACTGATTGATGTGATTAGATAGGAACACTTCATTGAATTAATGCAATTTAATTTATCGGGAAATATAGTAGCTAAGGGCAATACAGTTTTATGTTCAAAGTTAACTATTGTAAATAACTCAGGAGCTTTATACAATTCCTAGGAAATTTATAAAATGACAAGCTGTTTTATGAAATGTATAAAATTATTTATTTAAGATGCCTTAATACCATAGACTAAATAATACAAGTATATTTAGTCTATGCTTAATACATATTTTCCTAGAAATAATTTATCATATTTTAGCAATTTTATAAAACGTTAAAGTCGTTCTAGGTATTGTATGAAGTGATGACACAGATACGATAATATTTTGAATACAACACGAACATTTGTCACGTCACATTACTTACTTATAATCTGACCTACCTACTTGCCTGGACCTTCTGCGGATTTCTGATCTATACCGGGTGTAAATAGACTGCTACCATTAAATGAAACCACATATTCTACCGACCCTACTGAACCACTTTTCCCAATAATCATACCCGTGGACACCCTTAGTTTAGGAAATAAGTGAGTTCCAAACAAAAATGCGTGAACCCTAACGCACCGACATAAGGGTGAGTTTAGAGAGATCGTCGTCCGTTAAACAGCTTCAGGTTTCAGTTATGTGTTATATTATATTCAAAACGTTTATTATTTTGGGCAGTATCCTAAATTTTTCTGCAACGCCCCAGGTTAACTGGAAGAAAATGCTAAATAGCATTAAGTTCGCCTCTGTACATTCATGTGTTATTGTGCAATAATGTATTTTTCATTCATTCATCATTAGGTTCAGTAAACCTTTTGGCCAATTTCGAAAAATACTTTTTTTTGCTCCCTTTCTGGTTGGACTAGTTTATGTACTTATCCTAGTGCAAGCACTATGAGGCAAAAAAAATGTTTTTCGAATATCACCTGGAGGGTAATTAAACCTTGTTCCTGATGACTAACCGAGTCTCCAGTATGAATTTGGTCGGTTGATTTAATTTCACCTAGTTTAGATACACAATTTCGATTTCATTTCCGTTGGGAACCTTCGGCCACTTTTTGGTACAATCTGTGTGTCAATGTGAATGTGGCGATATTTCTTAGCAGATTGGAATAAGATAAGATAAGGTATTTCTTTGCATCTTATCCGTGGCGGTAAAGCTGCTTCTCTCCTGATGACCCTTTAAGCTACAAACGCAATCAAATATTTATATTTTGTTTCATATTTTGATGCAACTCCCCGCCAATTCCTGTAAAAAAGTTCTAAGTTGGCCTGTTTCAACCACATAAGTCTCCTCGATTAGCGTGTATTAAGATACTACTACTCTAAATACTTTATCTTTAACTAGTGGTAGAGGTTTTGGCTGTGCCTTGTCGCCACCTCATGATGAAACCATACCACCAAGCAACTCATTGCTTACCAGTACACCACAAACCGTACCATGAGAGTGGTGACAAGCAGTTGCTTAGTATCAGTCATTCGTTCAGTATTCAGTATTCAGTATTCCTTTATTGCACTCATGTTGTAAATTGTACAATACAGTACAGGTCTTTAATAACATTTTTTGTAATAAACATGAACCCTGACAGGGCATAGCAATTTCTTAAATTTAAATTATTACAGTATGCCTTAGCTTAGGAGATATATTATTAAATCTTTATATAGGTAACAAATAGCAATTTCCTTAATTTAAATAGTCTAGGAGATAGATTTGGTTCAATATTTATATTTATTTCTTAACGATTCAAAATTGTTCATCTTTTTAACAGAATAATTTAATTTTGGTATTTGAATTCTAAAGTAATTATAATTAATATTAACAAATTCAGTCTTGCAAAAATTCATAGATGGAGTAATAACATTTTTTCAGGAGGTAGAGTTTTACCTGTTGTATATTTGATTCATCTTTGATTTTGGTAGCTTTTGTGTTAATCCATAGAAAAACTGATTAACACTTCGTCTGCTTTCACTTTTCCGCTTTCTGGATGAGCGCACTTCATTTTAGGTATCATCACTGTTTTCCTTCAAGTGCGGTAGTAGCCAATATTAAGCCCCTAGTATATGTAAAAAAATTCAAAGGTATTTAGTTCCATGGTTCAACGCCAACTCCAACTGGCAGTCCCGTAAAGCGTTTGGTATCTACACTAAGAGGACAGTATTCATTCAACAACACGACCAAACCCTTCCGAGAGGGTTTTACAAACGGTTTCTTTTAACTACTTCATCAGTCGAAAAAAGAGCACTGCACAATCTTAACTTAGCTAGTTTTCTACAACTTGCTAGTTCTTCGTAAAATCGATATTTCATAAACGCCACGACTTACTTGCGTCCTTCTATTCCCGCATCTCCAATTAATACTTGGGAAATATATACAATTCCTAGGAAATGTGTGTCGTTAAATTTACTTTATACATTTGCTGACGATTTTAGTAGCCGTATACAATTCCTCAAATAATTCCGTGTTTTATATAATATTTCCGATAAATAACATGTAAAGTGAAGACTTTAAATTTTCTTCGTCATTTCCGCTGTTTTTAGCAATGTTATTGTTTTCAGTTAGATTCTTTTGCCCAGAATAAAACTTTCAACTAATTAAAACACCGTATTAACTATTAAATAAATAAATAATGTAACAATATATAACTATAATTTAAAATAATGTATTATTTCTCTTAGGAGACTTTTGTACATAAAATATGTTATCTCATGCACCATGTTTGACTTCATAATCAGCATTTTACGATATGAGTGTTAATTGCTTTGCTCGGACAATAATATACTACTTAAGTTACAAGCATCGTAATATACTATTTATTTATGCCTATGCATCTCATCATAAGTTCTAAGTTCTAACTCACCTAACCATCCTTGGCCTAATCACACGCAGTGGCTGAGCCTTAACCAGTTTCTATTCTCGAGTGCAGCCTCACTGTGGATGGTCTGATAACACTAATGAATTTGGGTTCGGCTGGCTTTCATTTCCTAAGTCTACCGTAGTTGCACGAGGGATTTTGGATTAGTTGTCCCGCTCTCGCATAGGTATTTTGTGGATCGTTTGTTCTCATATAGAAGAAGAAAGTTATTGGTGTTCATATTGTGTTTTGAGCAGCGAAACAGAACAATAATTAATGGGCCGGCGAATCATGCATATTTCATAGAAACGAAATACCAAAATAATGTTTAAATTAAACAAATTCTTGAGGTAGGGTGTGTCAATTCCGATTGGATTACGGAATATCTATGTTCCCAAATACATGCTAAATAACATGGAAACAGGAAATATGAGTAAAATATTTTTTCTGTAGAATTTTTAATTCCTTATATCTCCTCTTCAAATCAGTGTTATTTCAAAATATATATTTAAAAACCTGGATATTCTGTAATCCGATCGGAATAAACACACACTACCCTAAGAATATCAATGATTTACGGTTTTGGTATTTCGTTTGTATAAACTACAAATGCCTCGCCGGCCTCTTTATATATCGAGTAAACGTTGATTAAGTACGTTTCCATTTCAAGCCACATATAATTAGCACCCATACGTATATAAGACAGTTCCGATTCCCAATCAACTACTCCTCCAAAGACGGATGGTAAGCGACAAAAACAAACCCAATTATCTAGAAAGCATTACCATCCAGGTTGGAGTCTAATAACACTCACACATACAAACGATGTCAAGTGAAGTTAATAAATTATCGTGCGAATCCGTCGTCGCAGGGGGGACAGGTAATTACTAAGCCAGATAAATTATTCGGACTCCATTGTGGATGTGCGTAACACAGGAAAACAAATAATGAATAAATCAATTTTCTCAAAAACATACCATTACATAGATACTGTAAAGACCTATCAGAAAATACTTCATCCTTGCGAGCTTATAAAAGTGTCCAGGAATTCTGAATAATTGTCCAGGAAATTCATATGAAAATCCATTACATACCATATGTTCACAGAGTAATTTCATGTTTTCTTTTCGAAACCATGGTCTTGGAAAAGGCTTCCTTTATAACATGTTTTTTTTCAGAACCCTATCTAATGTAGAAAATTAGTACTACTGCTTTAAAATCAAATTTTTACTACCTAAATATGTCATCCTAAGCACGTCAGTAGCTCCATTTTTAGGGTTCCATACCCAAAGGCTAACCAACGGGACCCTATTACGAAGACTCCGCTGTCCGTCTGTCACCAGGCTGTATCTTATGAACCGCGATAGTTAGACAGTTGAAATTTTCACAGATGATGTATTTCTGTTGCCACTATAGCATCAAGTACAAAAAAAAAACAGAATAAAACAAATATTAAAGGGGGCTCCCATACAACAAACGTGATTTTTTAATCGTTTTTGCTCGATATTTATAACGGCAACAGGTAGACGCTTGAAATATTCACAGAGTATTTAGTTATATGTTCATTTAAAAATTATCTAATAATTAAATTAAAATAAAATAAATATTTAAGGGGAGCTCCCACACAACAGACATGATTTTTTGCCGTTTTATAGATAATGGTACGTAACCCTTCGTGTGCGAGTCCGAGTCGCACTTGGCCGGTTTTTTGTACCCTTAACAATGCAAATAAAGACTATTCTATTCTATTCAGTTTGTAGAGGATCTGCCTGGCGCAGTACTTGGTAACTGGTGATAGTACTCGTCCATCGGCATCGACGGTTTGACTATCGATATGATTCTACTTACCCTCCCAAGAACGCTTAAAATAATTACAGCAATCATCAATCGATCACTTCTTACCGGCCACTTTCCGCAATGCTGGAAGACAGCAGTGGTAAAACCTATTTCAAAGATACCACATCCCGTTCAAATCAAAGATCTTAGAGCAATTAGTATTTTGCCAATTGTATCAAAAGTGTTGGAAAAGATTGTCCATTCTCAGTTGTCCTCATATTTAGAGTACAATAAAATTCTTCCCTCCGTACAGTCCGGTTTCAGAAAGGGTGTCAGTACATCCACAGCTTTAGCAGATGTAGTTGATAATGTCATAACAGCGAGAGACGAGGGTATGTGTACTGCTTTGGTATTGTTGGATTTTTCACGGGCCTTCGACTGCATTAGCATTCCTTTGCTTTTGTCAAAACTAAGTTTTTATGGGGTTGAAAGGGGAACTGTTGAATGGTTTAATAGTTATTTAAGTAATAGAAAACAGCTCGTTCAACTACGTAAAACAGATGGATCAACCATTGCTTCAGTACCTAAACATCTATCTCGAGGCGTTCCCCAGGGTTCGATACTTGGTCCCCTTCTTTTTATTTTGTACACTTCTAACATTACACAAGTCATTAAAAATTGTAGTTATCATATTTACGCTGATGACCTACAGGTTTATTATTCGTTCAAGCCTAAGGATACAACACATTCAATTAAAGTAATCAATGATGATTTAAATGCTATAGCTGATTGGTCAGGACGCTGTGCATTAGTGCTAAATTCGGAAAAAACTAAATTTATGCTGCTTGGTACTAATAAGCAAGTCTCCGATTGCGCAGCCCAGAGCCCGCAAATAATTATTAAGGGCACTGACATTGAAAGAGTGAGTGAAGCTAAAAATCTGGGAATGAAAATGGACAGCTTTTTGAATTTTGAAAATCATGTTGTTAATGTGGCCAAAAACTGTTTTTACAGGTTAAAGCTTCTTTATAAAATTAGAAAATACATAAGTGTCGAAGTTAGAATTCAAATGTGTGAAACTTTGATTTTGTCTAAATTAAATTATGGTGATGTAGTATTTGGAGGCTGCATACTGGCAAGGTCACAACGTCTCATCCAGCGGGTACAAAATGCGTGTACACGCTTTTGTTTCAACATCCCTCCTCGTACTCATGTCACGCCTTACATGAACGATAGCAATCAATTAAAAATGGCTGCTCGTCGCGAATTGCATTTTGCCGTCATGTTATTTGGGATAGTCAAGCACAAACAACCCAAGTTTTTATATGACAAACTTCAATGGTCCTCCATCGTCAATCGATATACTACAAGAGCTTCCGCTTATCTCATTATTATACCCAAACATCAGTCGGTTGGATTCAAGGGCAGTTTTCGATACAGGGCGTCAAAGGTATGGAATGATTTGCCCCCTCCCATTCGAGAATGCAAAACAAAGGAAACATTTCGGATCAAATTGAAAAAATATCTATTAGAAAAACAAAAACAAAAATAACCCTAATCGAGAAAAAATTGTTGTTATATATTCTTATATATTTATTTTTTGTAGATATATATTTTTATATATTTTATTATATATACATACTTCCTGCACATTCCAATTCCTAGTTCATAAATCAACCCTTAGATATAAGCCACCTAGCATAGGTATAGTTTAAGTTTTAATTTTAGTTTCAGGGTTCAACAGAATAACAGCGCTGTGGCACTTACCGCAGCACTAAGCTGAGTTGAATCCCTTTTTATTTACCACCTTTTTCTAAATGTTACAATCCTGCTACTTATATTTATTATGTTATACATTCTTACTCTTTGTTAATTCTAGTTATGTGTGATTTTTCATGTCTATTTTGTGTATTGTTGGAGGTATTTAAAATAAATTGCTTTTCTTTCTTTCTTTCTTTCTTTCTTTCCATGTGAACAACTTTTACTATGGAAAATACAACGTTGTATACAACGTGAAATTTAAGTCATTTTGCTAACGAAAACTGGTGATAGTACTCGTCCATATGAACAACTTTTACTATGGCGCCAACTATGAAATCGTGAAAAAAATATCAGCTGTTCCATACATTTGGGTCGAGTAGATATTTAACTTTTCTATGGAACAGCTGATATTTTTTTCACGATTTTAGGGTTGGCTCCATAGTAAAAGTTGTTCATATGGACAAGTACTATCACCAGTTTTCGTTAACAAAATGACTTAAATTTCACGTTGCATACAATAAACAAAGTGTATAAGACGTGCTCAGAAATTTAACCACTTGCTCCATTGATCATATAGACAAACTTGTATTTTATGATTTTTGCAAATACATTTAAATAAGATTGTTTTTTATAGCGAAATCCATCGCTTTGGAATACTCTAAATAATATTATTAGGGAGTGCCTCCGCTGCCGGTGCTGGCACCCGAAAATAATGCCGTTGGGAACCGGCAATACATTACTGCCGGCAGCCGAGATCAAAAAACATCGGCTGCCGGCGCCGCCGGCTCCCATAATAGACACCAGCACGGTGGCGGCGCTCACGGTAGAAATTTCTCACGCGCAAAGGATATTAAATTTCAAAGTGTGAGATTGTGTATGTATTATGTTTGATTTTTTGCAAATCGTTGAAATCGGCGACTTGAAAATACAAATTTGAGTTAATGTCAAAACTAGGGACGTCGTCGCCTCGCTCCGCTCCGCTTCGCTCGGCTCCTTATTTTATCTTACATGTCAACCTAACACGCTCCTCCTGACGTGATGATTCTTATATCTATAAGATATCTTAATTTTGTTGCTACGTGACTCGCTCGTCGTCGCACTTATTTTTTTCTTTTTTTGTTTTTTTTTTTACAAATACTATAAAGACCAAAAATTACTATATCCTATCCTTCTTAGCCCAATGCTTAATATGCTAACCCCATTTCCCACTTCTTTTTATAAAGTCAGTGCCGGCAGCCGATTCAGCAACTGGAGCTGGCAGCTAATTCCGCAACCGGCGCCGGCTGGTGAGGCACTTCCTTATTATTATAGAGCATTCATTACAAACTAGAAAATTTTGTTTCTAATTGATCTTGTAATGCACTCTAATAAAATATCACTTTTCCATAAATAAAACATGAGTAGGATTACTCAGATATACATTTATACATTTTTAATAATATTATTTATATTTTCGAAAAAACTGATTATTTGCGGGTGCAGAATTGATGGAACGTGTAGAAAAAAGTAACACAACGAAATTTCAATGCTTTTGTTGTGATTGTTGGTTCCGACAAGTTTGTATGGGGAGCGGCTTTGGACCATCCCCCTTAATAAATCTTTGTTTTCAACTGTCATAAATAAATGTAAGTATGAAAATACCATAACCAGAGACACATTAGGCTTAATGTATTTCTTGCAGTTTTAAAACAAAGAGGAGAGATTTCTACTGCGGCTAATTTAAATCCAAAGTCCCGACCCAAAGAAGCATCCTGAAGATAATTGCTTACGAAATTATACCAACACGCACAAAGTTCACGCGAATGTGAAGTGTGTCTACACTTTGAGACAAGCCTCGTTCAATATTCATTAGCTTTTGCTGATGATAATTGATTCTGATTCGCTTATTATACGCGGATGGCTTTAATGTTGATTTGCGGAAAATGTTTAGGTTGATTTATCTTAATTTTGTTTCTACGTGACTCGCATTTCTTTTATGATTCTCTGAGAATATTGGACGGTAGAATAAAATGCTGTAATATTACCAGTGCTTTCGACTATCACGGTTAGGCTCGACCCTAGCCCTGCGGGGCCCGGT
This sequence comes from Ypsolopha scabrella, assembly GCA_910592155.1. Classification (NCBI taxonomy): domain Eukaryota; kingdom Metazoa; phylum Arthropoda; class Insecta; order Lepidoptera; family Ypsolophidae; genus Ypsolopha; species Ypsolopha scabrella. The sequence goes on along the minus strand of OU342964.1, from coordinate 19,132,637 downwards.
ATTAGGTTTGTTATAATATGATGACGCTTCAGGCTTTGCGCTATCTGGAGCCTGCGGTGGGCGTGCTAGATTCTTATACCTACGAAGTCAAAACACCGTGGAATATTTTTTGTAGATTATATTATCGCTATACTAGGTGAAATTAAATCAACCAACCAAATTCATACTGGAGACTCGATTAGTCATCAGGAACAAGGTTTAATGACCATCCAGGCGAAATTCGAAAAAAAATTTTTTTCCCGTATTGCCTGCATTAGGAATAGTACTTAAACTAGTCCAACCAGTAAGGGAACAAAAAAATATATTTTTCGAAATTGGCCAAAAGTATTACTGAACCTAGTTTTGGATCACTAACTGAATCTCCGGTATGAATTTGGTCGGTTGATTTAATTTCAGCCTATATATTTTAGTTATATACATATGATGGAAAATTTTATACTTTACAAAACTTAGTAAGTATGATTATATCAACCAATGAAAATTAATTATTTGTTTATAAGAGCAATGTAATGTTGGATCGCCAAGAGTGGCGAAATCCTGGAAAGGCCTATGTCCAGCAGTGGACGAAACAGGCTGATGGATGGATGGAAGAGCAATGTACCATAGGATCTTAAATTATAAATTAGCTAGCCCCATAACTCGAAGTTGTGTAATTTTTGTGTACTATAGGTACTACACTACGATAGTCGCAATATGGTTGGCCACGAAAAAAACGTTAATCTGATTTCTGGACCATAGAAATAGCAGTATCTTGAACATACATAGTATAGTGTAGCATACCCTAATACAGCACGAGCAAGTCTAAGAATACACTGCATAATTCTAACATTGTTTTCTGTACAAAATTCTATAATGGACGGAAATGGGCTAAGCAACATAAGGATACTGTGTATATTTTAATTACCTTTTATAGATACAAGAAATATTTAATACAATAATCATAATACTAATAATTTGATATACGAAAAACATATATCATTAAGACAGCCAGGCTACGCCTACATCTTAACCTCTGGTAAATACAATTCATGTTTATGTATATGTTTAGTGTATTTATTATATGCATATAGAGGTAATGTAGGTATTTAGTAAGTAAATTTTATATGACATGCTCTTAAAGTTGATTCCTCATCGCACTACCCTTGACAAGTTCCACATCGCCAAAGATTAGCTGGAAAAAAATACCAACTAGCATTAAGCTTGCCTACTACATATTTTATGCAATAAAGAATATTTAAAAATAGGTGCTTGAGTTCACTCCACCGTCGACGTACCGTGATGTATTGCTCCTTCATGCGAGTTATACCATGCACTCGAACTTTACTTTCCAAAATATAATAGTAATAATACATAATGATACATTAGCCTTGAAAGGTTTTGACGAGATGCGAGGCCTTTCCCCTCCATCAGAAAATTTATTACGAGCTCGCTAGTGCGGCCGGTGCAAGAGCGATCGATGATATTCACATTTCAAATGGCATCGATCACTTAAAAACAGACAGTCGAGCGAAAGCGAGCAAAAAAATCACGTTTGTTGTATGGGAGCCCCCTTTAATATTTGTCTTATTATATTTCTGTGAAAATTTCAACAGTCTAACTATAAGATCATAAGATACAGCCTGGTGACAGACGGACAGCGGAGTCTTAGTAATTTGGTTCCGTTGGAGCTACTGGCGTGCTTAAGACGACTTAGGTAGTAATTAGATTTTAAAGCAGTAATACTCCCTTACTATATTTAGATAGGGTTCTAAAAAAAAACATGTTATAAAGCAGGCCTTTTCCTAAATTAAATGAGGCCTAAAATGTGATAAAGAAGAACACGCAGCATCGAAAAAAATTGCAAAGTGAAGGCTTGTTTTTCAGTTCAAAACTGGAATGACTCTTGCAAACATATAAACCTACTTGTTAAAATATAGAATTGTGTGTTTTAAACGTTTTGAATAAATTTATGTTCAATTTTATTCACTAAAAGCAGCATTATCGGTAAATTTGATTGAAATCCTTAAGACTGTTTTCTTACAAACAAATAAATATATATTGCTCGTTTAATAAATATTGGATTGGATAATATGAAGCCTGAATTTAAAATAAACACTACTCACTTTAGAGTTCTCACTTTACTAAATAAGTAAACACTTACAAAACAGAGTTTTCTTTCTGTAAAAAAAGAAAGCGGCAGTCTGTTCAGCTTGGTATTTAAAACATTAATGTTGAGTAATTTTTCAAATAGGTTATACTTTTAAAGTTTTAATGAGCGAACTTCTGTCCGTTCATAGCAGGTGGGTACGTTTTTTTAAATTAGAACGAAGTGAACTCTTAAGCCAGGGACTTGACGTCGTCAAAAGTTGCTACTCTTTCAAAAATTCAATTACTTACTTCCTCAAAAGCTTATTAGGGTACTGGAACAAACGCCCCTTAGAACCTTGTCACAGTAAAAATAACCTCAAAAGTGATAATGTTTGAATAGATCTTGTCTTCGCCCTTGTGTGGTTTAGTGTGGGTTCATCAGGTTAGGGATCAGTTTTCACGACATGCTTGGCTTCGTTAGAAACACAATTTACGAAGTATTTTATTTCAATACGGTAGCAGCAAATGAGTTGGAAGAAACTTTGAAACTTGAGACCCGGGTAAAGATTATTATAATAGTTACTACCTAACATCACTCTCTTGTTAAACGAAAATACCTAAGCTTATAATCACCTACTGCACAGTACAGTTAAAGTAAGCAGTATTTTGTCTCGGCGTGTTTGAAATAATCACTTACGGCCGCTCGGTACGTAAACACGCACTAGGGCTGACCACTGACTGTCTTTAGTGGGTTACGTATTTGTTAATTCTATATTAAATTGCCGTATTATCGTATTTTATATTACCATTTAATAATACAATCGAAAATCGAAAAGTTTGAACTTGCTGCCATAATTTACGTAAAAAAGCGGGGGAGCGTCTCATACTGTGACTGTGACTAGCGAGTGTCGGTCGTGTACCGTAGTTCACCGAGTTTTGGAAGTGCGTCGTTTCGGCCGTTTCTATGAAGATGTAATTCTGCATACTTTAATTATACTGTCAGAAAATACATGCAAAAATCGGTCGAAGACGCTTGACTTAGCGTTGTTATTACTTTGTACAGCGCGCGATGTACGCCGCATGCTCCACTATTTATCGGTTTCGCTAAGCAAAGTATTTGTACGCGTATATTTACTACTCGCTGATAATAAAGGAACACACAGCGACGTTTACCTTAATGCCTTTCTTCTTCTTTTCGTGTCAACGGTTCATTATAAAAGCTTGGATTAGTAGGCAGCCATATCCACAGCATTTGCCTGCATGCCGTAAGAAGCGTGTATGTATACCCAAACTACAGGAATAAGACTCGTCCCCTATCACTTTGAGATGTAATAGAGTGAAAAGAGCAATTTGTGCGATGTATATGTGTAGGTGCCTATGTGTTTTATAATATAAAACGAAAATTGGCGCCTAAAATATCCAAAAACAAAACAATAAAGGGTCAGTCTAGCAGAAGGTAGTATTGTTTGTATGTGTCCTTTGTTGGCTTTGAAGTGATGGAAGATAACAAGGGTTCGGCTCAAAGGGTGGACCTCGCGGGACCGCGCCTAGCCTGGCTATTCCGCGATACTGACACTATTTGGATCACGACTCTGTTCGACCGTGAAATATGACTGCTTTGATTCAATTTCATATTTGTGAATAGAGTCGTGAACTGGTCTGGTGATATGTGAATTGTTCAACGGTCACTGATACTCCATTCGGAACGACCCGCAGTGCGAGAGGGACGGATTCCGGAAAAAAATGCAAAATGTCGGTTTTAAATTAATATAAAATTAACTAAAATAGTTATCAAAATTTCACATTCACAAAATTTATATATTGTTAAAATCTATCTAATAAAATATAGTTCAGGGCTGTATGTCATTCCTATTTCGCATACTATGAAAAAAAGTGTAGAAGAAGACCTCATTTCAATAATTATTTCTATCGAGCGAAAGTTCTGCAATCGCGTTCTGTATTCAGGAAAACTAGAAAAAGGTACCCATATTTATATACTAATTTATCGAATTAGTGGCTTCTTCTGAAAAGCAGGTAAATAACTTCAAAAAGTGCCGATTTTAGTGAGGTAATAAACTGTTGTCGTGAACTCTACGTATTTAGCTAGAACAATAGAATACTGTTTCACCCGCATTGAATAGAATTTCCGCTCTACGCCACTTTTTTTTAGAACTTTCTTCGTTTCTTGAGTAAAAGGCCTTTAGCAACAGTTTAAAATTTAAAGGGTTTCTCAAAGTAGGGTACGTGTACCCCTAGGGGTACGCCAGTTGATCTTAGGGGGTACGCGATAAAATTTAAGTAGACGTAGACTGTTCAGGCTAATTTCTCATGAATGGACAGCAATACAGGAAGAATATTCGGACCCCCACGCAGAGCGGTGAATTCCTTTTGCCTTTCGTGACTACTTATGTGAGAGTGAGTTTTCACATCTCAAAGTAACATCGGAGTACATGAATCTACTGAATGTTAAATATGAATGCAGTTTAAAACTGAGGAAAAATGCCCCTAAAATAGTTTGAGTTAAACTTTAAATTAAACCCAAACAAAAAAAGCCCCTTATACAACAAAATTACTTGAAGGATTATTAAGATGACGATTATTAACTTTCAAAGAATTCTATCCTTTGTTCTGGGTGTTTGTGTATACGGCTTGTCAAGATTATATGAAAGTGACAGCCTTTATCCAGAGACGAATTCAAAGGGGCAAAGAAGTTTATTGGAAATTGAAACTGGAATACATAGGAATATTATATACGTATTACAAATCAGAATAAAAACAATTTTACAAAAAATATTACGTAAGAACAATTAAAAATGACTATAAAAGCCTGGCTTAGGTACTTAAAATCAACAACAAAAAAATATAGCATATTACACTTTTTTGCAAAGGTGTAAACAACGCTGTACAGAGTACATTATCATAATACTGCTACGCTCACTTATGAAACTTTGTCCTAAGCTATCATCTTTACTTGCTTTGGCGATTTTAATATTGATTGATTTCACTCAGATCAGAACTAGAAGACTTCCCGCTACTAATGAAATTTCAATAAATTTCATAAGATTCGGTTTAACTGCCTCTTATTGATAAGTCAATCAACAACTCGTGAAGTGAAGACACTTTCATAGACGATCTATATCCTAATGTTTATTTAAAATATTGTACAATCAATTCTTTTTTTAATCATCATGAGATTTTAAATACCTTCTTCCTTCCTGCCTGTTCCCAAAACTGTCGAATTACGGAACCCTAGGTATGCGAGTCTGACTCGCACTTCACCGGTTTTTGTTAGGTTCAAGTGTGCCGGCTAAACGGTTGTTTATGAATGTGTGAAAGATTCACAGAGGTAGTATATAATAAATTTAAAAGGAAAATTATCACAGCTATGTAACCATAAGTAGGCTTTCCAGGTTTACGAGTACAGGTCGCGCCAAATTTTTAGTCCCCTCTAAACACGTCAATGTATGTGCCGTACTTCGGGAGAGCAACTTCCGAGCGGACTAGAAGCTTGGCGCGATCTGTTTTTGTAGACCAACTTATAAAATGTACTGAGCAACTACGGAAACCTGCGCGTGGCCCGACACGCACTTGGCCGGTTTTCATTTATAATTTGTCATATTTTCTGTTGAAAAACCGTAAGAATAAAATAAAGTAGGCGCTTTAATTACCTACGTTACTTTAGCAGAAAAACGATAACATATTATTTAATAAAACAAAAAACCGGCCAAGTGCGTGTCGGGCCACGCGTAATGTAGGATTCCGTAGCTGCGTAGTACATTTTATAAGTTGGTCTACTAATACAGATCGCGCCAAGCTTCTAGTCCCATACGTTTAGAAGAACGGCCCTTAAAATGTCGTGTTTAGAGGGCGCCAAAAGTTTGGCGCGACCTGCACTCGTAAACCTGTAAAGCCTACTTAGCTGTGATAGTTTTCCTTTTAACTTCATTATATATACTACTCCTGTGAATTTTGGGGGGACGCTTGACTCTAACAACAATTAGCACTTTAAAGCTTAATATTTCACCAACGGAACCCTAAATCGAAAAATGGTTTTATCCACTCACAATGTTTTTAAAGGACCTATCCAATGATACCCTACACTATGGGAAAGTAGAGAAAAAAAATTCATCCCCAATATACGTGTAAACTTAAAAAAAAAAATCGAGATTTTATCTTACCGTTTTGTCGGCGTGCGAGGCATGCCTTTTAAGTTTTGTCGTTTGAAAAAACAAAAACAACTGGAACCTAATAGTACTTTTTATTGTTTTTCAAAGTATTCTCCACGTAGTTTACAACACTTTTCCATTCGCTCGAACCAGTTATTAAAACATTTATTCCACTCCAAAGTGGGGGTGTTCAATATGGCTGATTTGAAAGCGTCGACTGCTTCTTCACCGAACTGGAACCTTTGACCACGAAGAGTTTTTTTTAATTTTAGGAAATGTAAATAAATCGTTAGGGCTTAGGTCACCACTGTATGGAGGATGGTCAAGAATTTCTAAGTTTTCCTGCTTCAAATACTCAATCGTTTGATGAGCGCTGTGTGAGCTTGCGTTGTCATGATGTAGGATGATGCGTCGCTTTGGGTTAGATTTCTGAAGTTCGGCGATGACTTGTGGTAAACAAACTGTGTTGTACCACTCTGCATTAACCGTTCTACGATCTTCAAGTGCAACTGTTACAAAATGCCCGGTTTTCGCCACGAAGGCAGCCACCGTCTTCTTTGAAGTGCTTCGAGAGCGAACAACTTTAGTCGGCTTGGGTTCGTCTTTGAAGACCCAGATTGTGGATTGTTGTTTGGAATCAGAATCGTAGGCATAGATCCAAGATTCGTCACCACTGATGATGTCGTAGACGTGATTTGACTCTCCTCGGTTGAACCTTTGAACAGTTTTCTTACACCATCTGACGCAGGCCTTCTTATGATCGTCGGAAAGCAAATGCGGGATCCAATGGGAAATTAGCTTTCTCACACCAAGCACTTCATGCAAGATCTTCTGAATGGTTGTCCCTGAGATGCCTACTAACGCCTCTATCTCCCGATATGTCACATGACGATCTTCAAGGATTAGATCTCTCACAGCGACAATGTTATCTTCAGTGAAGGCGCATTTTGGACGTCCTTCACGAGATTTGTCACTAAGACTGGTATATCCACGTTGGAATTCTAAATACCAACGTTCGACAGTCCGCAGACATGGGACTTTATCATGAAACACAGATGTTAGCTCTTCGGGACACTGAATCCGTGTTAGGCCTCTTCGGAAGTTATAGAAAATGATTGCAAGGACATTTTCCTTAGTAAGATTCATTTTCGTACGTGACCTGACAGATTCAAAACAACGCTGTGACTAAACAATTGCATTATTCCTAATTCTTTCAATTGTTTTTAAATTCTAAATTCACCAAATTTGAATATTGAACAGTTCTAAATTCAAAATTGGCGGCAAATATGTAAACGACAGAACTTAAAAGGCATGCCTGGTATACCCATGCCAAATTACAGCTCATAGTCTCTGAGCTAAGCCGCGGATAGACGGACAGACGGACAAACGGACATGGCGAAACTATAAGGGTTCCTTGACGGACTACGGAACCCTAAAAAAACGTGCATGTTATAGGGTAGTTAGTTGTCAAGCTATACAGGCTGAAAATAAACCCTTGAGATATATCGGAATCTATGAATCAGAATCACTAATAGAACACAAAACCGTATAAAAAAGTTTTTTTTCTTTTTTCCCCATTTTCTTTTGGTTTTCAAATTTCGAAAATATGGCCAACCTACACGACGCAACATGTGACTGACAATAGACCGTACATATTCTCGGCGATAAATAATGCACATAGACTATATACACATAGGTTTCGTAGAGCGTCGTCTCTGTCACCGGAGTATTAGTGCTTCTTTTGACGGTCGATCATGACATCACGACAAAAGTAACAAAATATGTCTTTTTTCTTTCGAACATAGAACAGTTTCCTTTGTTTTAGTTCAGAGGTTCATTTTCAACCGGTATAGGGTGACTATGTGCACGAAAACTGCCCTCATTTTTCAAGACGTTTCATTGCCCTCGTTTATTGTACATATTATATAATTAGAATTAAACGATTGATTAGAAGGGACTTTACTAAATACATTTGTAGCTACTTTATTGATCTTTTTTTTTCTATTTTACATACATATTTATAAAACACACAAATAAATAAAAATTCAAGATATATTTCGGGTCCGTTCTAGACCCTTCATCAGTTGAGTATATGATAGAAATTTGACATGTATACGAGTATTTTGAAAAAATCCTAAACTATTTACTTTATTTTTCATGTCACATCAGCTTGGAACGCTAATTCTAATAATCAAAAAAACCCTTTTCACTATGTGGTTCGACAGGTTATTTGATTTCCTACATATCCGAAGATTTAATTACGTACCAAAAGAGACCCGAGATTCAGTCAGTAGAAGGGAATGTTGTAAGTACGAATTCTCGAAATTGGATATTAAGTTGGTCCTATCAAATAATCTTTCGTAGAACAAGAAGTGATTGATTGACGGCTCATTGATGGGTTGCCCTTTGATTTCTTGATTTAACTTTTACAATAAGGTAGACTCCTGTTCTGTGCCAAGCGAAATGTGTACTTAGTTTCAAAGAACAAACAACATTTTCAATTTTACTTGGTAAATATTTTGAAATAGGTTGATTATTTCACAAAAATAATAGATTTTCTTAATTTTTTTCTTCTCCCATGTACCTATTTGCACAGATACTACATACACATGTGAAATTTAGTCACGTCTGTCTCCCAGAGAGGTAGGCAGTGACAACAGATTTCCATCTGCTACGATCCTGACACACCTCTTTCGCTACTTCCCACATCCACCAATCTAGTTATACGCGATGACGGGATGCTGGAACAAACGGCACCTGACAAGCAAAATGGTATGTAAAAGAAAAAATTAAAACTACAGTTGTATTAGTTCTTTTATACTATTCCCACTCTAAAAGGCCTTTTAATCACTATTTTGGTGTTTGAATTTAGAACACACCAATATATTCGAACTCCATCTCAATGCTTATACCTTATGCTATATCCTTGCGCAAAAAATACTCGATACAAACTCCTTGCGCAAAGAATACTAGACATACAAACTCTTTGTGCAAATAACTCCCCGAGATTTGATTGGTCGATATTTGCGACAAGGAGTTTAGCATTAGAATAAAAACTGTTTTGTGTTCTTTGCTGCCATTATGTACAGAAAAAAAAGAAGTAAATGGGCGCCATTTTCAATAGGTACTGTGAGTTGTACGAACACAACGTTTAAGTGTTACTTTATAATAAATCGATTGAATATGCATTCAAGTGATGAAGGAGATGCGTTAACACCCGAGTTTATGAAAGAGAGGGCAGCCGATACAGTAGTAGAAAACTTGCTACCCAACAAATCACGGCTCGCTACATCAAAGCCTACGATAAGTTTTGGAATGGAATGGAAATGGAAAAATAAAAATCAAGCTTCAGGCACACTTTCAGAGTCTGTTTTCCTAACTTATTTTAATGAACTGTCGATTAAATGTCTATTTTCGCTTAAATTATTTATTTTTCTCATAGTCATGGTATAAAGTATAGTATGCAACTCTTGAATAAAGTACGGATTTATATTGAGGGCCATGAATCACTCGCGTCGCTCGGGATTCTAACACTTAAATCACTCGCTACGCTCGTGTTTCAATCATTATGAATCACTGCCTACGGTTGTGATTCAGTCGTTAGAATCCTTTACTTGCTCGTGATTCATCTATAGCCCTCGCTTTAAATCCGTGCTTTATTCACTAATTGCATAATATACTATTTGTTCTTAGTTATTAAAAAAGTACACGTAAAGAAAATGTTATTTAAAAATTGGGGAGGTAAAGGTGTAGGTTTTTGTTTAAGTTTCATTTTGACACATGACGGTATTATTAATTTGTCTTTGTTTAGGTACTCTTAATTTTTTAACAAGGGATCGGCTTAAATTCAGCGACTTCTTGGGGTCACATGCTGGGCCGGATTCCTTTTCTGCCGGAATTCTGGATGTATTTGTTATATTTAAAAAATTTGTTAAGTAAGAAAAATCGAGTATTCACTATAAATTTTATCTATTATCTTCATTGTTAGATAACTTAGTGTTTATTCTAGAAAAGCTTTTTTTTAAGTTTTTTCGTTTTTGGTGAAATAAAGTGATTTGTATTCTACAATATCTTCTATTCCGAGTACTTTAGAACTATATTCTTCAGTATATCACCAATTTTGTTGGAATTTTAGCTATCATTGGTTGGGATACGTCCTTCTTGAAAGCCCTGGTCGATCTTTACCCTCTACTTGCACATCATGAATTACTTTTGTCACTCTACTTTCATTCTTCCTTTCTGTATGTCCAAACCAACAAAGCATTCCTTTTTCTATTCTAGTCACTTCATCTCCTTTCAGGCCGCAGCGATCCGGTATGTCGAAATTATTCAGTCTATCATTTTATTTCAAACCACACATGATCTCAAGAAACGCATTTTCACCCTACTTTGATGCTCATCTAGCCATACCCAACATTCAGTAAAATACATTATACATTTTAGCTGCTCATAAAGAAGTTCATTTTTAGGGTTCCGTATCTCAAAAGGAAAAATCGGAGCCCTTATAGGATCACTTTGTTGTCCTTCTGTCCGTCCGCCTGTCTGTCAAGACCTTTTATCTCGGAAACGCGTGGAGGTATAAAGTTGAAATTTATAACTCCAATCTACAGTCCCTTGATGCTGTAAAAAAATCAAACTACTAAGTTAACGTAAAAAAAGATATGGCCGTTTATGCCGCAAAAAACTTTTGTTTCGACACCCTCAAGGGAATCAAAATTTATAGGGTATTTCCCGAAGAACTATGAAATTTGGCAAGTAGTACCGTCTAATACTACAAGTATAGGAAAAAATCTTGAAACTATACATTTGTAATTATATCATGAAAAAATCATCGAGGTTAAGCAACGGTATGCGCGGTCATAATTGTACGGGTGACCAAATCTTTTGGTAGATTTTTTTAAACTTTTACTAATTTGTACGGAACCCTCGGTGGGCGAGTCCGACTCGCACTTGCCCGGTTTTTATTTCCGGCATTCACTCTCCTTTCAATGTCACAACTTGTGAACCTGTTCTACTTTATCGTCTATAATCTTAACCTTGCTGTCACCACTTCATCCCTCTCTACCACCAGAACCTTTGTTTTTCCTTCGTTCATTTTAATTCCTTTTCTTTTAAAGACAACTAAAAGAGCTCGCGACTCCTCCTGCGTTTAAAATATGTATAAAAAAATACTTCTCTAGTAACAAGTTTAATATAATATAAGATATCGTCACAACATGAACGCCCAAGGGGGTATCAGAGGTGTTCCGGGTGTGAACTGTGAAATGCAAGTCACAGTCCACATTCGGTTCACCCGCGTTTCACCGACGATTATTACGTCCCAACGCGAAGGGTGGTGAGCCCTATCGCCGTTCTTTGGGCACAAATACACAAATTTTAGGGCATGCAGACATGTCCTCACGACGTTTTCCTTCACCGTTCAGCAAGTGCTAAGTATTAAATAGGTATGCACATAAATTCCGAAAAACTCATTGGTGCATGCCCGGCCGGGGATCGAACCTGGGTCTCAAAGATTGAGAGGCTAGCGTTCTACCCCTGAGCTATCACCGCTATTATAATAATATAAATTTCAAATGAAAATGTAATATTTTACTGAAGGTCAGGAAAAACAAATACTTATACTTAATAATAATGTTTCATCATTATTATTAATGTAATAAAAATCGTAATTAATATCAAGAACACCATTAACGATATCAAACAAAACAAAAATAATTTGCGTTTAATGTTACGTTATTATTGTTACGTAGTACCGGCGCACGAAACAAAAATCTCACACATCATGGAACGCGTAAGAAAGTTCGTAAATAATCTCAGCGCGGATGACGTGTGGACGCTTCCAGGCCAAGGTCACTACTGGACAATGCGAGAAGTTTCCGCCATTTAGTTTGAAAAGTCTCGGATGTAGAAGTGAGAGGAAGCATTCGGGTTGGAAAGGGACGGATACAGACTGGAGTCCTTGACATGCTGACGTGAAGCGTGACGCGCGTTCCATAATGCGCGAGAGGGTTCTAGCAACATTGCGTCACTTGAACTGGAAAGAAGTGGGAGAGAGATGGATATAGGCTGGGATCCTTGAAGCATGTTCCATAATGTGCGAGAGGGTTCTAGACAGATCGCGAAGCCGGCGTACGGTATATAAAAACGGGACAGATAGCGGTCGAGAGTTCAGTTCAGTGTTAACTACGAGACAAAGCGGAAACTCTAGTGAACTAAAGGACAACTCTAGTAGTGACTAGTGAAGTGCGACTGTATAGAGCGAATATAACCCGGTAACGATTCTGTTAGTGGTGGTGAGACATTTTTTAAATTATAGTATGGACAAATTAGACATTCCAGCGAGTCCACTGAGTTCAGTTAGTAATTCCAGTTGTTATTTAGTTTCAGTTGTGTTTAAATTGTGTGTGTGATTACAAATAAAGACAGTTAGTGGTTTTTGGTACAAATTGGTATAAAATTAATTTATCCCGAACCCCAGCTCGTAACAGTATGATGTAGGTTTTTGCAAATGCTAACAGTTTGAACGGCTGGCCGTTGATGGTCATTTAGACATTCCCTAGACCATAGACTTAGAATATATTGGCCACTGACGTTGCCACTGACCTCTATAGTATACCTTAGTATAGAGGTCAATGATACTGGGCGTATTCTAAGTCTATTCCCTAGACATCTGTTTTTAAATAAACATTTTAACACCATAATTTCATTATTTATGTATTAAGTGAACGTATACTTATCCAAACCCATATTTTTAAAAGACGTTGATAATTGTCACAATCCAAGGAATCGTATTGCATCATTTATTCTGCGAATTTGTCGTTTTTGTTAGAGAAACGTGCATACAAATGTGTGTGGAGCGCCATCTCACTTTTCCCCATATGTTTGTCCCTCTCTTGCTTTTCAATTTTATATTCGAGTAATAGATGTAATAGATATAATAGATAACTGTTACCATTTCTTGCAGCTTGGACTGCCTGTACGCTCGCTGTGCACGGACGTGTTCTTAGTTGCGAACTCGCTCGATATTATTTATTAATATTTATCACGAGTAGCGCCCGCGCTTCAGCTGCGCGGAGGGGAGCACCTACCTCTAGAGCCCCTGAGTCGTGGTGCCGCTCGCTGTGCTTCCTGCCTACAGTCGCGATGCCTGTCGCCCCAACATACGCCGCGACGCTTGCCGCCGCGCTACCTACCGTTGCGACGCCAGCCGTCGGACTGCCCGAAAAATTTGACTTACGTATATACGTAAATATGCTAAATAAAATCTAAAAAGACGTTTTATAATTTAACACAGCAACTAAGTTAGTTTTATTTTTAAAACAATCACACTGGCCAGTAAGATGCGATTGCACAAAAAAAAAGAAAATACACATGAAAATAAAATGGCGGCAGTAAAATTATCTTCGTGAAAACGTTGTTGCAAACAGTGGCGAAGGGTGAAACGTTTAAAAAGGAAAGCCGGAAAAAAAATCGCCTTACTCAGAAAAGCAATTAAGGAAAACATAAAACGTCAGTCAAGTGTATTTGTCGTATTGAGATTTATGGAAATGTTAGACAAAGCGAAAAGCACGGAATAAAGAAATGTAGTATGATGGATGCCATTTTCTAAACAAGTCGATGGGAATCGTGTTATATGGACTCTTCGCCACTGCGACATATTTCATTGATTGCAGGTCGAATTAATTTTTATATCCTGCAAAATGTATTATTAGCACAGACATATCATTAATAAAAGTAATATACGTCTGTGGTTATTAGTTATTTTATTGTAGTAGACACTTGATAATGGTGTAAAGCCGAAAACGGTTGGATAGATATAACTACTGTGGAACAAGTACAGGTGCAGTTAATCATAATGTTACAATTTCGTAAGTTTATTTTATTTCCTCGCATTAGTGATGAAAAACAGAGTGTTACACACGGGTGTAAGTGATCAATTTCTTACCTCCCTTGTAGAACAATATACTATTACTAGTACACATTACCATAAAAAATTGTATATATTAATTACTAAAGTCTGATTTTTTATTTGCTTAAATTATAATCTAGTAATTATTACTGTTCTGTAATTTCCAATAGATTTATTTTACTAGATTATCCTAGGATTCATAAAAATACGATTATCTGTGTTAAGAAGTTATTGCAGTTAACATAAAAATCTGTTTCTGTTGTCTAGATTGTTCATAACAAATAAATCTAGCAGTTTTATAAAATTATTTTCTTTCCGTGTAAGCTAAGGTTACTTAATTTCGAACAGAAACAAACTTTTTAGGTCACGCGGGGTAAAATGTGTGCTTTATTTCACAGTTTTGGAAGTGGTAAGTATACAAAAACTTTAGAAATAAATTATTCTGAAAAACTAATTTGTGGATGCCAGCTGAATCGAACTTCAAAATTATGTTCCAAAAGTTGATGTTCAAATACCTATTTTTAACCTTTCTCATTTGCAAGCAATGTATATAACAAAGTACTCTGTGGCAAGCAAGGATCCGAACCATTGAAACACTTTTTGGTGCGAGAGTGGTGGCCTCTAGGCAAACAACTTTCTTCTAGACAGAAGCTGCAAATTATGTCAACAAATACAACCGTAATTTATTTAAGTGAACACTTCTTATGTCACTTCTTATGTCGCTTCTTTGGGCTTGAGCCTAGAACATGAACAAAGCCATATTTTCGAGGGTTCTTTTGAATAAATTGGGACTATCTTAATATAAAAAAAATGTATTTGATTTATTGATATTTTATTTAGGTGATCTACTTATAAACAATGTACTAAGATTCATATTTTTGTTGAAAAAAAAAAATGTTTTCCACCCTCTTCTTTCCGTTTTCAAACGTTCGTTTCAAGAACGCGGCTAAGACATCAACTTGATTTTTTTTTCATAAAATAGGTATTAGAAATATAAAGGTTTTCTACTTAAATCCAAAATATTTCAGTATTAGCTAAAAACCGATCTGCTGTTTCACCCGTAATTATTAGTATTACGCGTCCTAGACAAATAGGTCGATTAGGTTACCAATAATCGCCTCTATTAAAGCTAATAAAGTATTTGACATTGGCCTTTTTCTGTTTGACGGGTAATAAAATAACATTTTTTTCCTAGCCTATGCCATACTCTTAATTAGGGAGGTAGGAATCAATGGTGGCCATAGATATAATAATAATACTTATGTCATATCATATCATATCATATCATATCATATCATTTATTTATTGCCAAGTCACAGGTTACAAAGATGTTACATAATAATAAAAGTACAAGTGACGCCCTGTCATTATTATACTGTAATTAACTCAAAAGAAATATTATAAGGTGACTTTAATTTATGCAGCCAAATTCTTACTAAAGATTCGGTAAGTGCTCAGTAACAAGGTTCGATGACTATTTTTGTGAAATTCGTAAATTATTCTTTTCGTGTTCCTTACAAACGCAAGCCCAGCCCCGAGTCAATTACTATGGGACGTCAAGTTTTATTTTGCGAAATTAGCAAAAAGTGTTATCGATCCGTGTTACTGATCACTTACCAAGCCCCCAGGATGAGTTTGGCTGCATAAATTAAAGTCACCTTATAATATTTCTTAATATATTTATATAACAAAGAAATATAGGTATTATAGGTAATTTGACAAACTGATGCATTTGACGCTCACTCAAAATGGTATGCAACCCATGTTAGCCAACTTTCTGTTGACAAATAAAAATAAAACACTAGTGCTGTAAACATAATTTTAGCAACAGTTTTTATGCATATTAAATATGTCTTTATGAGCACTTGCATTTAAAAAATATACATGATATCGTGTGGTTAACTAAATAATTCTGTTTATTAAGTTTTTGCCATAATTTTACTTAAATAGAATATTATATATATTTTTTAATAATACTTACACGTATATTGCTTATAACCGAGTTATTTTCAATTAATACTTTTGCATTTTTTATTAAAAAAACACTTGTAATTTTCCACTTATTTATATTATTTCCCTTAGCGGTTTCGCTATTATAGGGAATAATTAGGGAAATAATATAAATAAGTGTACAAGTACAAGTGCTTTTTAATCAAAAATGTATCAAAGGTTCCACCAGGTGCCAACAATCACAAGCATCAACTCCGTTAATATTTTTGCATTTCATACTTTTCCCTTTAACGACAATGTTAGTTTTTACGTCTTCCTGATCCCAGAGAAAGGGCTGATATTTGTTTCATTTTATTTCCTTTCGTTTCGTTTTTAATCTAAAATGTGGGATTTTAGTAAATGATAAAATGTTAGCCCTCTATTTACAGACTACCTTCACCTAAATACGACCAGAAAAGTTGACTCGTTTCCATGACACGCTACATCTTTATTCACTAACGTGACAGAACGCTTATCTACGTAAGTCTAGACGCTATAATAAATCTAAACCTGTTTTTTCACAGATTTTACTTAAGTGGAACAAGCTTGCATGATGAAGATTTTGATCATGTCTGTGCCTAAGTACTACTCAGTTAGTAGAGTCTTTTAATATAACGCGATCACGATAAATTCTGCAAAAATATTCGACTTTATTTCTTTAAAATCAAATACAGGTCACATTTTTGGATTGATTTGTATGTACTAAGATTGATTAAGGTCGAAAAATCTAATGTACGTTTTACGCTCTAGTTAAAACTTGTATCCTTAGTTCCACATAAAACATCATTTTGCAACCGGTTTCGTAATATAAGTTGTTATATAATTTAATATGATTAGATATTATTCTTTAAGAACTGTTTTATGATTGTTTTGGTTTGTAAATTAGCAGCTCAGGTGAGGTGGAACTAGTTGACAAGCCGAGCGTTTTTGATATCAAACTAAAGACAGATTGATAACCACATATAAATAATTATAGTTCAAAATCGTTATTTGGAGTTCTTTATTTACCAAATTTTTGGCTTAGTAGATTGCTTCATAGCACAATTAGAAATTCAGTGAAAACTGAAGGTAACGTCTTGAATTTTTTTATTGAGACAAGTTTATTCTTTTTCGTTTTAAACCATTTTGTGCTCTTGAAATTATTATGTCCTATCCGATAATATTTATTTTTGCAATTTTCAACTTAAGGTGGTAAACCGAATTCCGGTGCAAAATGCACATCATAATATTGTTTTCCTTACTTTTAAATGAAAAAGTACGCAAAAATTTAAATTTAGAGCAATTAGCGGAAATTGGTTACTAGTACCAATAGTAATACCTAGTGGGATTCTCGCTTTAAAATTATGTTATTTTATGACTTATATTTTGATTACATTCGATTACAACGATAAATACGCTTTTAAGTATGTTAATCGAATGCAATCAAAATTTGAATCATAAAATTATAGAATTTGAATGTTAAACCCTAATAATTATAAATCAATTTCCGCTGATTGCTTTAAAGCGCAATTTTTGCATACTTTTCATTAAAAAGTATGGAAAACAATATTATGATGTGCATTTTGCACCGGGACTCGGTTTTACCACCATAATTTAGTAGTCTGAATTATAGAATTGTCACTTTCTCTTAACGCCCCATTTCGAAGCTACTTCGTTTATGAATCTAACTTTATAAATCTTGCTTTTCTTCTCTACGTAAAACGTTTTTCAAATACCTACAAATCTTGTAAGTTGCAACTCTAGAGAAGTGCCTGCAACTTTGAGCCTGCTCGGCGCAGCTGTTATCTTGCTCGCTTGTAAACTGAGCACTTCGAGAGAAAACGTGCTTCGTAGAGAATACTACTTGTTGGTCGTACTTGTTTAGTTTGACCGGTCGATCACGTCTTGTTAACCCAACATTTGACCAAGCAAATAGTACAAGCAAATATTCTCATCAAAGTGCCCTTTTGAATAATTTAATAAATCTCTAGTGATCATGGCAGCCATCGTCTTGTACGTGAATTTGTGCGTTTTTTTATGACCAAGTGTTGTACAAGTAGGTTTTTCAAGGATGAGGTGTCGAAAAGAAATGATATTACCCTTTGTCTTCATAAGAATAAACATAGCCATTTTATGAATTGTCAGTATATCTCCTATTTACCCTTCAAACAAACCCTTCGATAAAATAATACCTGAATTCACTGATCGCTCTGCTCAAAAGTGGTTCTAAGCATGCATTCTCGCATATAAGTTTTCAATCTTAACTTATTGTGATAATGTTGAAATTTAGTTAATACAAAAGCAAAACATCGAACTCGGTTTGATAGCTGGCTGGTTGCGATCGATTAGACCAAACTTTAGACAGGATTTTTCGATCGTTGATTATTATATCAATATACAAACCTGTCAGTACAAATAAGCGTCTCGTGTTAGACCGATAATAATATCTGCAGCAACTTCACATAATTCAGTAACGCAGAAAGGCAAAGTGAACTAACAATAGTAACGCATTACCTTTGCATCCACGTTTGATTGCTCACTTCAGTATTAAGACGACGTGTCTTCCGCCCGCTAGAGTGCTCCGGAGAAAGTTGCAAGCACGAAGCTGCAACTACGAGGGCCCTTGTCGCAGAGCAGTTGTTATCTCGCAGACTTCGCGGAGCGCTGCGCTTTTCGTTCGCGGTTCAAGTGAGGAGCTGATCGAGGGAGCTGCACCTCAAAACAAAGTAATTAAGTCCAGATGGCTTTTTCCATACGAAAAACTAATTTCATTTATCGATTTCCATAAGTTTTGATGAGATAAAGAATCTTTTCTTACTAATTAAGAAATAGATGGCAGTGCGCCAATCATATCTCTTGGGGTAGGTAAATATGGTTGGGCCCATTGAACAAAAATTTCGCATATCCGCAAAGAATTACACTGCAATACAATAAAATTAATATAGGTAAATACATAAGTAAAACCTTTGAAGAGGTTACATATAGATGGTGTTTATTAAAATATCTTGTAAGATTAAGTTTCTTTTTATGTAAATTGCATCTTCAAAGACGGATTTTAGGGTTCCGTAGTCCGACAAGGAACCCTTATAGTTTCGCCATGTCCGTCCGTCCATCCGTCTGTCCGCGGGTGGCAGAGACTATTAGTACTAGAAAGCTTTAATTGGATATGGGTATAATACATATTAATTTATATCGCCGATAAAACGGAAATTTAAAAAAAAAGTTTTTTTAAGTTTATCTATATTCTAAATCTATGGTACTAGAAGTTTGGCGCGATCTGTATTACTCGTAGTAGACGAACTTATAAAATGTACTAGGCAACTACGGAACTCTACAATGCACGTGGCCCGACACGCACTTGACCGGTTTTTGTGTTAAATAAGTAAATTTAAATGTTACCTCAATTTATGCAATAATTCTTGCTCTATAAGTTATTACTTTTCATCTACAAACACCAAAATGTTCCACATACATTTCCTGCTACACTGCGGGACATAACGATCGATTTCCATAGGCTCCCCGATTTGAAGTCCTGCCACAACTTGGTAGACTATATGAATACGTTATAATATCGCTTCAGCTTATGTGTTGCGCCACACACTTGAACAACAGACTGTCTTTACCTCACCTGGGTTGAACGTCGAAGCAGCCGCCACTTGTAATAGTTTCGATAAGCTACTGTGGACTGCGGGGACCAACTAGCTTTAGTTACGAAATTAACATGGTGGCATGTAGACAAGTGCTTCCTGCACCTTAGTTTGGAGGTCAGAATTGCTTATTCCAGTATGTAGAATGGAGAATTATTAGTATTCGATTAATCAGAGCGAAAACTGGGTCTGCGGATCTTTCAAAAGCTAATGTAAAGTCTTTGCCATTGGTCTAATTGTGATGGTCACTTTATACCAGAAATTGATTACAATTTTCAGTGTATTTTATGAAAGGGAGATATTATCATATCATAATAGTTTTAAAAATTTCACGTCTTTTTTTCCACATTATGTAATTGAAAACACAGCTATGTTATGAATTAACAATTTTCTTTGCAAAATGGCGGCGGTCATTTTGTTTTTTGCGCAAATGGAAATAGAGGCACTGACGCAAAAAGCCAAACAGCCAAATATAAAATTTCAGCAAACTGAGTATTTTTGTATTTACAACAAAAATTTTAGTTAATTCGAAGAGAAAGATAAATAATTTGACGACATTAAATGATTATTTATTATATTTCAACTGAGACAGTCTATTTATTCGCAAAAACTTTACTATTTCTCAAAACATCAAAACTCTTTGCCAATATAAAAAAAAACTGTAATGTAAAAAACACTAGTGCGATAATGTAAAGTAAAAAGCACGCGTGTTTAATATGCTGCATTATGACCCTAAGAACGCTGCAATAAGGGCCACTTTATATGCAAGCGTGTTGAAAATTTTATTTAAAAAAAACACTGTATTAATATATTTGCACCCTCCGATAGTGTCACTTAAAAGGATAAAATTTTGCAAAAGTAATGTGAAACGGCAAACTAAAGGAAAAGGCTTATTTTTGAGAAAATGCGATTTAATTTCTATTCACTTAAGGCGAGGTTATCCAGAGAAATCTGTCCTGCTCCAACGCTTTCATTTTACATATGTTTATCCTGCTCGAAGCGGGCCGCTCAGAAAACTTTCGGTTCCGAGGTGGTTTTATTTATTATTTTGGAATTATAATATGACGGCCATTTTATATCACCTTTTTCGCGACGTTTATTTTAGTATAACTTTTATAGTCCAAAACTCAATATACCTATAGCTCAAATGAAATGATATTTAGATCATAATTTAGACCTATTTTTGCGATTTAATTGGATAAAGCAAAATGTAAGTAATCGTGTATCGAACGGCAGAAATATTAAGATCAAAGTGTGAAATGTGACATATCTTTTTAACAAAATTTAATCATTGCTATTTGTTGGTTTAAACGGACACCGCTCGTTCTCGTCTTTATGTTTGGGGAAACCCCCGCCAGTAAAGGAATTTTAACCGCGCCGATTAATAGAAAAAGATGCGTTAAAAAAAAGGAATAACCACGACACGTTCGATATAAGGAAAAAATAATAATTTATTTGCTAAAAAACTGTGTTTTATATAATATGAGTGTTTTGTGTTTTAAACACTATTAAAACAATTTGTTTTAAACACGTTTAAAACAATTTGTTTTAAACAGTGTTTTCAACAAGGATTTCTTTTCTCGGTGTTTTAAACACTGTTTAACTAAAACAATATTTAACATCACACAATTATTGATTCCAATGCATAATACATATATTGGTACAATCTTCGAATCCAGATGTGTGATGTGATGACCAAGAATAATTGAGAGACGAGTAATATATGAAAACTCTAAAATATTAATCAGTTCATTAAAAAAAAATCCTTTAGTTTACCATTTAAGATTAACATTACTTCCCAGAATTTGAAAGCGAAAATTTTTGGAAAGTGCGCGCGTACAGCAAAGCGTAGCGTAGCCCGACTTCGTGCCCGCTGGCTGGACCGATGACCTGAAGGACGTTGCGGGTAGCGGCTGGACGAGGAGGACGGAGGACCGCCAAGAGTGGCGAGATATTGGAAAGGCCTATGTCCAGCAGTGCACGATGACAAGCTATAGATGTAGATGGACTGAACAATATCAGATGGTGCAATAATATAGATTGGGGAAAAAGTTTCTTCGCATTTTACATGAAAAATCAAAAGCAAAATTAATAAAGTTTATTTACATTTAACTAAACTATTTAGGTGCCATTTTGTTCGATAACTTTCTGCCATCTTGAAGAGACCGAAACAAGTGGAAATCTGAAGGTGCGAGGTCAGGACTACACGGCGGATGCATTAATACGTCCCAGCCAAACTCTCTTAATTTTTGCTGAGTGGCTAAAGATGTGTGAGGTCTAGCGTTATCATGATGAAAAACCACACCCCTTCTGTTGACTAATTCCGGCCGCTTTCTTTCAACTTCTTGCTTTAATCTCATCAGTTGTTCGCAGTAGAGTTCAGAATCGATGGTCCTGCCTGGCGGTAACAGCTCATAATGAATAATGCCCTTCCAATCCCACCATACACACAGCATTACCTTGTTGCGAGATAACCCGGGTTTCGCTAGAGTCTGTGAAGCCTGACCAGCCTTTGACCACAACCTTTTTCGCACGTTCTTGTCGTACGTGATCCACTTTTCATCACCAGTTATCAGGTTTTTCAAAAATGGTTCGGTTTCATTACGTCGTAATAAAGAATCACAAATGAGTACACGGTTCATTAAGTTTCAGTTTCAGTAAGTCAGCTTTTTTCAAATGCGCCAAAACTGTTTTGTTGTCAATTCCCAGTTCTTCAGCTACATCGTAACTACTGATGCGCCGATTTTACTCCACTTTTTCAAAAATGGCATCCATTTTATCCGTAACAGGGCGCCCAGAGCGAGGTGCATCTTTGACATAAAAATTTCCGGATTGAAAACGCTTAAACCAAATTTGTGCTACTCTCACAGACACTGCGCTAGGTTCATAAACATCACAAATTTTTGTCGCGGCTTGCGTTGCATTTTTACCTTTTTTGTAGTAAAATTTTAAAATGTATCGAATTTCTTCATGATATTCACTCATCTTAACAGTAACAAAAACAAATGAAAATCACACATTTTACCTAATTTGAATTTGGAATTTTCTTTTTTAAAATTTAAACTTTTTAATAATACCAAAACCAGCCAGATACAAATGGTATAGCCAAAGAGATTTTATTATAAGTTCATACATACTATTTGCGAAAAGAGTTTTTCCCCAACCAGAGTGTATTTTTTATCATTCAGCTCGATTCCCGGCTAGGGAAATTATTTTTCAAAAATCTAATGATGCAGTTTAGTTTTCATCAAAATCAGCCCAGAGAGCCCTTGTATGTGGCCATCCACGCCTACTTGGAAAACTAATCCTGTATCTGTAAAGGTATATTACCGCAGAAGCCCGAATAGTGGTAAATCCTAAGATTTGTAACTAAAACCTAAAATGACCAAGTAATTATAAGATCTGTAAAATTCTCACACTAGGAAACGATTTGGAAGTATATTTGTTTAGATCTCAGTCTAGGTCACGTGAAATATATAATACAGTGAAAGAATACAGCGAGAAATTCTACTCATTCATTTTGCTAACGAAAACTGTTGATAGTACTCGTCCATATGAACAACTTTTACTATAGAGCCAACCCTAAAATTGTGTAAAAAATATCAGCTGTTCCATATAAAACTTAAAACCTAGTCAACCCTGATGTATGAATAAGCAGATTTTTTTTTCACGATTTCAGGGTTGGCTTCATAGTAAAAGTTGTTCATATGGACGAGACTATCACCAGTTTTCGGTAACAAAATTACTTAAATTTCAAGTTGTATATAATTTTTATACAATATTTTTTTTTTACTTGTGAATAATTTTATCCATACCGACATCAGTCGGACCTTGAAATTCCGTACACAATGAAAAGTAATAGCACACATCGAGGAAAAAATGAAAAAAATTACAGATATTAAATTATTTGGGAAGAAATAAGGTTTCCAATGTTAAATTTGCGTCAGAAAGTTGTTATAATTTTTCTCACCTCACCAATAATACCGGGCTTCGTCACCTATTTTATGATTTCTTGGTATTTTGAAGCGCAGACATGTTGCACATATACTGGTGATACTATTGATATCCATCCATCCATCCATCAGCCTGCTTCGTCCACTGCTGGACATAGGCCTTTCCAGGATTTCGCCACTCTTGGCGGTCCTCTTGGAAGAAATGCCCACACTCACACACGCTGGGCAGGCGGGTTGGTGAGCGCGGTGCCAGTGACGCTGCTGCCCGTCACCAGTCTGTTTTATATAAGGCGCGGCAATTGGGGATGGATATACCGCCATTCATCGGTCCCAGACAATGGTGGGCCGCCTGGTTTTGCCTGAGAGCTGTTCTCTTACTCTCCCCCGAATAACTTCGGGAGGATTTGCGAGTAAGATGGTGGTACCTCCACAGTCGAGACCGGCATCAGCTCTACCACCTCCACTATTGATAAACTTATAGTAATTATAATTACTAAAATATATTGATCATTAAGTGATCATGGGTATTCTATACCAAATACACTGTAGTCCGATAGAAATGGGTTGGCTACAACCTTAAAATTCACGAGTCACTTCCATGTTGAAGAAGACCTTAATATTTTCTAACAGATCTTGGTCGAAGTGTATTTTGTATTCGATGTAAATAACCAAAAGGGGAAAAAACGTTGCAAACGTTGATTTGTTCAAATATGGTAAAAAAGCATGCCTTATCATTTTGTTAGAATTTCAACAATGTATATAAATTTGATTAAAATACGAAAATTCTGTTTTTATTTTTTCAAAAAGTGATTTAACATTAAGGGCCCTGTAGCCGAATGCTTGAAGTCAGTCGCACACGTGGTCGCTATGCTTGTTATTTCATTCTACATTCGAACTTGAATTTTATTTTGGTTTTAGAGCACTGAATGACTATTATTAGTTGACCCGAACGTTAATTTGCCGAGCTCGTACGGAACTAACCGAACACGCTGCGAGAGAGGCAAGCTAACGCGAGACAAAATTCATGTCCTGAAAAAACTCGAGAATGGTTTTGGGTCTTCCTATGATTTCAGCAGAAATATCCCAAAAATCGAAATGAAACAAAAATGACCACGACAGCCTACAGAGGCGTCGAAACGTCAAGCACATATCTATTAAGGTATGTTGTTAGTTATCGCGAGTAAGACCCCAATACAAAGTTAATAATGTGTGAAAATCGCGAAAGTTTAAAGTTTACTGAAACAAAAATATTTGAAATAAAATATAATAAGTATACTGCTGTGAACCTAAAATTATTTGATTTGTTGTATCGCTTCTGGGACATTACGGTACATAAACATTCATCAAAATATGTGTAAAATCCAGGACTTTTATACGCTGTAACTATTGATTTTGATAAATGCTTTAGGTTCAAGTCAAGTTTTGTATGGGATATGTTGAAAAAGAAAAAATAATAAGCAAGTACCTACAAATAAGGATATTATCAGCGAACTGCGCTAGTGTGGGAGTTGGGGCGAATAGAGTGCCCTTATGAGAATAGGTTTCGATTGCATTGATCGCTGTTACTCCATGCCGCAAAACCTGCAGTGCGAGAGGGACGAATTCTGGAAAATTATCAAAATGACGAATTTTATCACGAATTTTATTATTTAAAAAAAAACTAAAGTTTGTATCAAATATCTGTTCGGATAACAGTATAATAAAGTTTATAGAGATTTTAATTAATAAATAATATAATATGATTTTGCTCAAATAATGTTAAAACTCGACATGAAACCTTTTTTTGGAGTCATCTTTGATTTTTTATGGCTCAATGTTGGAATGACTTCTGAAGATTCTGTTTCGATAAGAGTGTACATTATATTCTTGACAGAAGTCCACATTTTTTTCAAATATCTAGTATTGCTAGATTCTTCAAACAAGGAAGAATAAATTATGGTTTTTCGGAACCTATCCTCTTAAGATTATGTTTTATTGCGAAATCCATCGCTTTGGAATACTCTAATTATTGACTTAAAATTATTTCTATAGTTGAAATTGTTATAAAATCATAAAGCATGTTTTATTACCGTCTTTGAACCCATAAACGTTTGCAAAAGTGATTCGTCTTTTTTTCCCAGTCAGTTGTTCACGTCAGTTATTATATCTGGTCCTCGACCAAGATCAGTTAGAAAAGTGTACAATAAGAGAATGTCCACACAAGAGAACACTTTAAACAAAAAAAAACTTGACTCGGAAATTGAACGAATTTTTAATTGATTTCATAAGTCGCCGCCTCAGATCTAAATTGGTGGCATAAATCGAAATTTTCAATAATTTAGTTTTACTCATAAAACGCACTAAAATGCGTTTCGCATCGGTACTGCTCTCACACCCGTGTAAATGCGCATCTCCGATAGAGAAGAATGACTTTGTGTCTCTTTCACACTTCTGAATTTTCACTTTTTGCTTAGAAATAAACTGATGCATTTGCAGAGTTGAGTCGCGCTTTTTATTACCTATCTCGAAATGTGTCCTTTTAAAATTATCTGTTTTTGTAGGAGCATTTTTTATAAAGAAATGAACTAATTGTAAAAGTGGCTTCTTATTACAAAAAACGCGTGTAATTTTAAGTATTTTTTATTTTATTAGTTCATTTTATTGTTAATTTTTTGTGATTTTTTGCTGATTTTCCTTTATTTCTGCCTTACTTTGACTAATTGTATAAAACTAAAGTAGTATTAGACGGGTCTTGATTTTTAAAATCTTTGTCATTTTACTTTATTAAACAATATCCATGTACATTTATATCAAATTGTATTGAAAAAAAGATATACATTATAATTAGCTGGGCAGATTTTAGGCATCCATCCATCCATCAGCCTGTTTCGTCCACTGCTGGACATAGGCCTTTCCAGGATTACGTCACTCTTGGCGGTCCTCCTGGAAGAAATGCCCATACTCACACACGCTGGGCAGGCGGGTTGGTGAGCGCGGTGCCAAAACCTTCGCACTAGTGACGCCGCTGCCCGTCACTAGTCTGTTTAACATAAGGCCCGGCAATTGGGGATGGATATACCGCCATCCGTCGGGCCCAGGCAATGGTGGGCCGCCTGGTTTTGCCTGAGAGCTGTTCTCTTACTCTCCCCCGAATAACTTCGGGAGGATTTGCGAGTAAGATGGTGGTACCTCCACAGTCGAGCCCGGCATCAGCTCTACCACCTTTAGGCATGCCTTATAAATTTCGGTAATACCATTTGATAGAAGACGAAGTATCAGAGCTGTTGAAACATAAATTGCCGTTTCCCAAAAAACATAAATTTTGAGTTATGCCATCTTATTTCTGAGGCGGCGAAGTATTTCCGCTGGCCTACTGGACAGACTTAATAATACAACAGTGATATTAATTTCGAAGTGAATAAAACATGCAAGTTATCTCAGACATAAAAAGCTCAATTTTTTCTTTAAGATCTAAAAGCTAAGAAGTAATTCTTCTCGGTAGAACCCTCCTCATGTCAGTTTTTAAGAAGATTAGCGAATCGTTAATTATAAAGTTTTCGGTGACATTAATCTACTTAACTTTGTTTCCTTCCAAGTAGGAAGTCCTGAAAAGAGAAAATACGTACCTATCTTCAAATTGAAACTGTCATTAAATGTTAAGGCCTTTAACATAATACGTGTTACTGTTGCCTCTATCACGACGAATAATAAAAAAAATAAAAAATGGGTGTCTCTATACAAGAAACCTCTAATAAAACAGTAATACTTACATACAAATTTTAAATTTATTCAGATTGTAGGACATACTCTAAATTATAACAAAAAATAATAAAGAGTAGGGTTCCGTACGCAGGCGGCGCAAATTTTAGTGTCACTAGGCGCTACCATTTTCGCTTTTTTTGTAGCCTAGATGTTGCTTTAGCATTTTAGGGTTCCGCAACCGTATTGTGGGATGGTATGGAACCCTTTGTGTGCGAGTCCGTCTCACACTTGCCCATATTATTCTTTTTAGCAATACTAATCAAATGGGCGATTTATTTATTTAACGTTATCGTATTTATTTATGTATATTTACTTTGTTGTATTTTTATAAATACAACAATATGAAAATACATTTACAATTTTACCTATATTTTTTTACTTTTGCGTTATTATTATTATTATTTTATTATGTTATTATTTTAATCAAATTAATGAAAGCTAAACTCAGGAATGTATTTTTTATAAATTCGCCGATATTTTTGTTTCACATTAAAATTGACGTGTAATAAGTTTATTTATTGTACCTAACCTAATTGCAAAAATACATATTTTAGTTTTTATTTTATACATTTATTTTTTATATCTTATGTTACATTTCTATAAACATCACAAAGGAATTTTTGATCAATTTTAGGATTTTTCGTTACAAAAAATTAAGTCTCTTGTAATTTTTTAAATATTATATGATGGGTAGAGAGAACCTTTGATCAAAAATAATTTCCGGTACCGAACATTGTTCTAACTTTATTATTAAAACATTGTCATTATCACATACACTTTGAGACAAGGTAACTGCTCACCAGTAAAACTAGGTGATGAAGAGCTGCCGCAAAAAGATGCTGTAAAATATCTTGGCTTACATCTTGACAGAAAGCAAACATAGAGAAATCACATGCTTTTTGCGTGATGAACTGAAAATAAAAGTACAATCTCTGTTATGGTTACTGGGAAAGAACTCCAAACTGTCAGTTAACAACAAACTACTGATATATAAACCAATATTGAAACCAATACTCCAACGATTCCAAAATGGTGTTCTTCGTACTATTGTCAATGCACCATGGTTCACGAATGTATCAGAAATACACGAATATCTGAAAGTTCCGACAATAAAGGAAGAAATTAACAATGTAGGAGAACGTTACGAAGCAAGACTAAAACAACACGTCAATAAACTGGCTTTCGATTTTACTGGCACGAGTGGTCATGTAAAACGTCTAAAAAGACACGTGGTTCTTGGTCCCCGAGAAAAACCCATCAATAAAAAGGAACTTAAATTTTGTGATTACGCATAAGAGAGCTGAGGCCAGTTGGCCTACGTCTCTCACAGATAATATCCATACAAAAAATCTGCCTATAATTTTAATAATTGATCGCAGATAGAAATTTAATTTAAAAAAAACTTTGTATTAATATAACAGGGTCACATTGATAGCAAAACTACGAAGAAAACAATTAACTCTAAAAAAATGACTTGTCTTTTAATTTTTTATTCCAATACTATAATATTTTACGTAATCCGAAAACAATTTATGGTCTCTTACTTCGTTGTTTTTAACGCATACCGTATCGTATACAAATTTGCAATGGAATGGTTTATGACACTGGCCAAATAAAAGTATAGGCAACTTTTCATCCAAGAAAGCTGCGTTATTTGATCAATCATAAACCGATCTCACTTGATGAGCCAGTCAGGAACCATCAAAACCATTTTCGTTTCGGAATTTTTCCGCCATGGCCTTAATTAACATTTTAATTTCACCCTCTAATAAATCAGTTACACATTATCCGTAAAATATTTTAATAACAAAAGGAAAATTAAAATGGAAAGTTTCGTATAATTACGAAACTCGTTAAAAACTTTGATTACTTTCGTGGCCCTGAAAGTCCTGAGACTGATTGACATCCTCGCCTCAATACGGAATGTTTCAGTTTCGAAAACTCCTGAAACTCTGGACTTGTGTAAAGTGTGCCTGCTTTGTTGCGGTATCCTTGTGGCCGGCAATCCGATTGTGAAAACTTGCTTCTTGTTTTTAATTACGTGAAAATCTTAACTTCCTCTCTCCCGTTTTCCAGAGTTTTTTTTTTGCTCTTTCAGGTCAAGATTTTATCAAGTTAGTACAAAGGCTTCCAGTTTCTGTAGCAGAAAATGAATATCGGAGTAAATGGACTTACAACGTTAATTTTATCATATTTATCATACAACTTGAATATGCTAATATTTGTGTAATAAAATAGCCATATACTTTTCATTATACTTTATTCAATTAATTAATTTTGAATTGGTATTGGTTTAAAGTATTTAGGAACTGAAAATAAAAATAAAATTAAACGAAATTTAAAGTCATATCAAAAGTATAAGATTTATACTCCTTAACCTTAATTTTGTTTCGAGAAATGGAACTGAAAAGTTTCCACATCATATGTTTTATGAGTGCGCCTGCAGATTTATTTAATTTCAAAGTATTATGCATTATGTATATATACTTCATACAATGTGAAATTTAAGTCATTTTGTTAACGAAAACTGGTGATAGTACTCGTCCATGTGAACAACTTTTACTATGGAGCCAACCCTGAAATCGTAAAAAAAAGCAGCTGTTGCATAGAAAAGTTAAATACCTACTCGACCCAAATGTATGAAACACTGATTTTTTTTTACGATTTCAGGGTCGGCTTCATAGTAAAAGTTGTTCATATGGACGAGTACTATCACCAGTTTTCGTTAGCAAAATTACTTAAATTTCACGTTGTATATAATTTTTATACAATATTTTCTTTTTACTTGTGGATAATTTTATCCATACCGACATCAATCGGACCTTGAAATTCCGTACACAATACTCGTAAATAGTTATAGCACACATCGAGGAAAAAATTAATTAATATATATAGATCATATATTTAATTATTTAAGAAGACATAAAGTTTCCAATATAAAAAGATCCTTTAGATACATGAAGATTAGTAGATCGTAAGCGCAAAGTTACTTTGGTAATTTGTAACTGCTTGTGACTACGTTTGTGTTTTAAATTGGTCCTGTTTAATATATACAGTTCAAACTTATTCTGTCACAAACTAAGGACCTCTTTTAGAAGTTTATTGTAGAATCTTATACCATTCGTACAAAAGAGGCATTTGGAAAGTTTTGAGTTTTGGAAAAGCTAATTTATGTTCATTTCCTGTTTCTATAGAGTGGTGCTCACTGAGCTTTGGGAAAGTATCGATATTTTTTCTGACATATCTAATATACCAAATAACTTAATAAGTAAATTCACAAGGAACCGTTCATATATTAATTTCCTTGATTTTTAATCTTAATTAATCCCGTTGCTTCATGTTATATAAAGCCCGAATAGCTCTTTTTTGTAAAATTAATGACTGCGTCTATATCCACGCCGCTACCCCACATCAGCGGACCATATGACATAATTTAAAAGTAACTTAAATACACTAACCTAGCAGTATCTACATCAGTAACTTACCTTATGCGTCTAATAGTTTCCTTAACTAACTCTAGCTTGGATCCCTGCAAAAGTAAATCAACATCTAGTTGGATTACATTAGCATTTCATAGTCCATACTCGGAAACAGTTCTGACACCCCCTCGGGGAATCAAGCCGTTACGATATATACTGGACATAAATGGACACATCTTTTAATTAAATCACATACTCTACTAACAAATAACCTTCCCAAGGAAACCATAATTTGGCAAGTGCAAGTCGGATTCACGCAGAAACGGTTCCGTACTTGTACCACCACACTATGTGAACAACAACATTTAAGTCGACAGAAAACCTAAACGTAGCGCCTGACAAACAATTCAACACCTTTGAGTTCGACACCCAAATTTTTAAAAATAAGTAGTTAAGGAAACTAAGTGGAATTTTGTACATACATGTATAATTTGTTGAGTATGGTCAGTAGATTTTGAGTTTAATTTAAAGATACTTGTCCATTTACTCTCGTAATATAGCTATAAAAAATAGTCTGCATTTCTTACGCCCCAAAAGTATCGACAAATATCACCCACGAGGCAAATAAATGCAAAGTGTGTGCATGGCAGATTGTAGGAACAGCGGTATTGAGTCCCGCGACACAAAGACGCTCAGAGTATCAACCGTTCAATACCTACCGATGTCGAGAGCGACCAATAACGTTTTACATTCTACGTTAGAGCGCTTTAGGTGTGTTCCAGGTCTACCCACTGAAGACGTTTTTCTTAAATCTAATTTTGATACCGAGTCGGTGAATAGCGAACAGACCATATTTTTTGTCAAGAATAATGTAAATTATACACAAATTCTTGTACTTTTTAATTCACAAATATTTATTTTATTGTAACTTAGGCTTTCGTATTACACATCATCGGACCAACAAATTATTTATTTTAATAACGATTTAAAGTATAGAAAGAAAACATTTCAAGCAAGAATACTGAAATAAAGTAAACATAAAATAATGTATCTTTCTCCGGACGAACATTTCATTTAAGGGTATTCGTTTATCGACGGAGCAATAGAAATTCTTTTATGAATTTTTTTTTTTTTTTTTTTATTTATTATAGTATTATCTAAAACTTAAATAATAATTTATATCTAAACTAATTTATATCTATTGTAGGTGGTAGAGCTGATGCCGACCTCGACTGTGGAGGTACCACCATCTTACTCGCAAATCCTCCCGAAGTTATTCGGGGGAGAGTACGAGAACAGCTCTCAGGCAAAACTAGGCGGCCCACCATTGCCTGGGACCGATGGATGGCGGTATATCCATCCCTAATTGCCAGGCCTTAAAACAGACTAGTGACGGGCAGCGGCGTCACTGGTACAAGGGTTTCGGCACCGCGCTCACCAACCCGCCTGCCCAGCGTGTGTGAGTATGGGCATTTCTTCCAGGGGGACCGCCAAGAGTGGTGAAATCCTGGAAAGGCCTATGTCCAGCAGTGGACGAAACAGGCTGATGGATGGATGGATCTAAACTAAACTAAATTCTTTTTACCTTTTTAGGGTTCCGTAGTTTGACAAGTTTGACAGCATCTGTCCGCGGCTTAGCTCAGAGACTATTAGTACTAGAAAGCTGTAATTTGGTATGAGTATACATATTAATTACGTTAACAAAACGATGAACAAAAATCCCGAAAAAAAATATTTTTAGGGGTATCTTCCATACACGTAAATTGGAGATGATTTTTTTTTCTCGTCTATCCCATATTGTGAGGTACCGTTGGATAGGTTGTTCAAAAACATTACGGGTGTGTAAAACCATTTTTCGATTAAGAGGTTCGTTGGCGAAATATTTAGCTTTAAGGTGTTACAGTCTAGTGTCTTGTTGTTACAGTCTAGTGTCCCCCCCCCCCCCTGCCGGCTAAACGGTTGTTTATGAGTATGTGGAAAAATTCACAGAAGTAGTATATATAATTAAGTTAAAAGGAAAACTATCACAACTAAGTAGGCTTTACAGGTTTAGGAGTACAGGTCGTGCCAAACTTTTAGTTCTCTCTAAACACGATAATGTATGGGCCGTTCTTCGGGAGAGCAACTTCCGAGCAGAAGAAGTTTGGCGCGATCTGTATTAGTAGACCAACTTAAAAAATGTACCACTGCGCGTGGCCCCGCACTTGGATGGTTTTTTATTGATTACAATTCTTCCTTTTTTATCTTCCTTCCTTCCTTTTGTCATACCAAATTCTCTACCTCGTACTGGAGGCACTGCAGAAGAACGTGTCAGCTAAGAAAGCAGTTGTAAATATGATGGCATATTATTTGCTCATTTTCGGAAGTATGCACGGGGTGATTAAGTGTAGCTGACATGGGCCCATACCACGGCATTGATATAACAAAAGGTAGATACGGTACGTTCTTATAACGTCAACTGAAAAATGGATCTCTTTTTTAAACAAGCGCCACCGAACGACAGAGATAGAGCGACAAGCTTCGACAGCGGCGCGAGCGAGACAAGCTACACAAAACATGTCCATTGGGTCTATATTTGTATTGCACGTGCGAGAAGCGGGGTTCCGTATCTACCTTTTGTTTTATTTAAGTACCACGGTAATCATATTCTACCGTGTCCATAGGTACTACGGCGAATTCGGTCTACAAAGCGGGAAAGTGAGAGCAAGTCAAAGTCATAGCGCGTGCTACGTCGATCTGTAGCAAAAAAGGGCATTAAACTTGTTAAACACATGTTAAATGATAAAAAAATTACACATTATTAAGGTAAATATATTTTTTTTAAATTTATTTTGCATTCAGTTATCGGAAATTTTCTGATAGTTCGGCTATGGGATTATATTTTCATGGTTATACTATTAAAAAAAAAAATAATGAGACGCCTATTTATTTTAACCAAAGTAAAACAAAACACATGTATATTTGACTCAAGCTATTTAATTTCCCTGTCCTCATTTATAATCTCGTGCAGCATTACCGCGGGTCGCACAGGAAGTGGCCGCGGTAAGTGCGCCAATATGACTGTGCCTGCGAGAGATAAGAAATGTAACCGACAATCGCGCGCCTCTGAACCCATTGTGTAGCCACTATACCCCTTCTATAACACTTTCCGCTCAACTTTCCACTGATATCTTCGGATGAAGGAACGAGTACCTACGTCTTGCGTAATGTATTTACTACGGCGTAGCGGCTTTTTTAGATTTTCTACGTTGTAGTATACCTATGAAGTGATTGTAGTAAATCTCAACTATAATGTGACAACTTCCTGAACAAAAAAAAAACCACTTTACATAATCGGGTCAAATTCGTGAGCTTTACCGACCTATTAACTCATAAAGAAGATGTAGTGACTAGAATAGAAAAAAGAATGCTTCGGTGGTTTGGGTATATACAGAGGATGAATGAAAGTAGAGTGACGAAAGAAATTTATACTGCACAATTGGAAGGTAAAACTCGACCGGGCCGCCCTAGAAGGACGTATGCCAACCAAATACGCGATATACTAAAGAAAGGCAAAGTAAAAAGTACCCGGAATAGAAGAGCTTGTATGATTGATGGATGTAGAAGCAAAAGAGGTATGTCAGGATCGTAGCAGATGGAAATCTGTAGTCTCTGCCTACCTATCTGGGAGAAAGGCGTGAGTATATGTATGCATGTAACTCATAATACCAGACCAGAAGAGTCATCTTAGAAAAGACACTAGCTAGTAGCCGAAATAGTAAGGCTTAAAATACAATGCCCTTAAGTCTTCGTATATAGTCACGAGAATAGCCTAATCTGTGGGATAACTTTTGTGGTGCGATGTCGGGTATCGACGCCGGGTAATATCGAGGAGGTTTCGAGTCTCGGGTCGTTTAGATAAACTTGACCCGTGAATGTGAAGCTATTTATAAGCATCTACACAACAGTATTTACAGCGTCAATATGTCTGCTTCACCTCCTTGGAAAATAAATAATGTGCTTTTTCGTTGCAATAATCGCTTTTTAAATCTTAATATTTTTTAAACGGAAATAATTTTTAACTGAGATCGGACTCCGAATGTTTCTATACTTGTTGAATCGCAATAAAAGAAAATAATTGAAGAATATACGACTTTTAAACTATATCATAACAACCCATTTAAAATTATAATTTTCAATTTGACATACAAACATCATTCTAGGAGTTATCATGAAGAATTTCCATCCATCTATCCACCAGCCTGGTTCGTCCACTGCTGGACATAGGCCTTTCCAAGACTTCGCCACTCTTGACGATCCTCCTAGAAGAATTGCGTAAACTCACACACGCTGGGCAGGCAGCTGGGTGGTGAGCGAGCGCGTCGACGCTGCTGCCCATCACCAGTATGTTTTATATAGGGTCGGTCTTTAATGACAAAACCATCCTTGGATAATAAATATTATATGTTAGCACGAGATCAAATATGAATAATGGTTTAGTCGGTAGGGCAAGTAAAATACGTCTAATCTTTTATTTTTACGCTTGTATATTAGTCAGAACGGTATAAGTGGGAAGGACTGAAAAGTGATGTACCGTCAGAAAAAGTTCCCCTGAACAACTAGACACTCTCAATACACTTAAAACATAAGTGATACGACTTAAAAGTGGGTCATCTGAATTAGCACTGATAGTACAAGTACAACTACTAATTACGTACATACTATACTTACATTAATTATTAATTTAGATAATAGAATCTTAAATTACTACGAGAATGTATTGAAATGGAATCTAACATAACATCTAACAGTCTAACAATAAACTGATATTTAACAAGTTGCCTAAGACAGAAGTGAATAAAGTTTTAAGAATCTTTGGAAACTAGTAGAAATTTATTAACGAGTATTAATTACTAAATTGAAAAATAATTTCGGACTACATCGCTTTATTATACTATAATAAGAGCGCAAATTATAATTAAACCACTAATTAAGTTAGCGTTCCATCATTATTACTTTATAATTAAAGCTAGTTACTAGGCTTATGTCCATGGCTTGTCTTGCTTTGATTTATTAGATATATCTGACAAGAGTTAAATGTACACATTTGTCTATATCTATATTACAGTCACTCAATCAATCAAACAGCCCGCAACCACGCACTGTTGGGCATAGACCTCTTCTTCTCCACGCCATTTTCGTCGGTTTCTCGCCAGCCTCATCCATTGCCAACCAACAGCCTTGACGATATTGTCTCGCCGCCACTCTGTTACTGCCCTGGTCCACCGTCCATCTTCGCATGGCTAGATGTCCCGCCCATCTTCACGTAAGTCTTGTGACTCGAGTTTGCTGTCGAATCTCGACGTTCGATACACAAATAGATGCCTACTATTCCAGTGCAGACTGAAAACTTGCTTTTTTTCATGAAAACTAAACTAGATAAACATAGCAGGTTATTACCGCCTTGCAACGAAGATGTCTTCCTTATATTTGTGATTGAGACGGCCAAAATAATGTTTATTATATGTGACAGAAAAACTTTTGTAAAATCTACGGAAATTGGTAACAGACGAGTGACTGATATTGTTACTTCACGTTCCAGATAGCCTTGTTTAATTCAAAGACATAAACCATGTAAAAAGTATTCTCCTTCACTTTTTATTCGATTGTAACTGTTATGATAATGTTATATGGTTCAATAGTGATATGACGCCTTTTCGCTGAAGTACCAATACTTACAAAGACCACTTTCCGATAATCCCACTTTTATTAGGTCTTTCTGCCTTTATCTCTCTTGGGTCAGCGTTCGTTTCTATACAAATCCCGACAAGTGTCCTAAGTTACATTTTATTAAATGTTAGACTACCTTTATAGAACGAATTCTGTTGAATATTCGAAATGTGGCGTGATCGTAAATGTTCCTCAAATTCCCGGAGTCCCAAAATAATTATCCATATACGCACCTTTAGCACAATCAGTTCAGCCGTTTCCGAGTCGTGCCACGGACGGACAGACGCCGGAAGCACAGCAGGGTTTCCCCTTTTAACAGAACCCTAATAAAATTTAAACATGACCGATCCACCCTAGTGTTTATAAAGCGCAGCTCGCAAAGTTTTCGAGAAATCGGGGACGCGCAAGATATTTATGGCTTCCTGCATGCCCCCAGAGGCTTACAACGAACGCCCTGACGCAATAAAACGATCTCACATAATGCAAATTTCTGTTGGAAATCTTAAGACATACAAGCGGCATAGCTATGACACCGGACCCGCAATCTGAAAGCCTGGGTTCGTATCCTGCTAAATCACAAATTGAATATCCTGACAACCCACCAATAAACAAAACATAGTTATGAATAAACAATTGTCACAACATGTGATTTATTGGTATAATAAATATTCGTAATTGACCTCTGTATTGGTAATGTAACTTTGTTTATTGATTAATTCGCTTTTAGGCTGTCGGTTTCTAGATGATTTTGATCAATAAAATTATATATGTATGCTGATCAATATTGTTTCTGCTGATCATGGGCGTAGCTATAGCTTTCTGATGGGGGGTGTCCGAGGATTCAAAAATGCAAAATAAAATTTTGTGCCCTCCCATAGTAATTGACTCGGGGCTGGGCTTGCGTTTGTAGGGAACATCAAACAAATAATTTACGAATTTCACAATTCTTGATACCGAATACTCACCAAGTCATCAGTATGAGTTTGGCTGCATGAATTATTGTCAACTTGTATTTTATGGGATGAATAATCCGTAATATTTTGTGTCTAAAATATGAATACTACGCGAATTATAAATATTTTTCCCCGTATTCTGAGAGGGAGGGGGGGGTCCAGACCCCCTAAACTCCCCTCTTATATACGCCCATGATACTGATGAAGGCCCGAGTGACAGGTACATTAAATACTAAATATTTGAATGTGTAATATTTAGTACCTAATTTAAGAAACCTTGTAAAATTTATAAATCAAATATCATTTCGTAACTATCTTATACTGGAATGGTATTTTTACATCTTTGAGTGGCATAGAAGATGTATAAACTAATGTGGAAGAAGCTAAATGGTTTACCATAATATTCAGTATCGTAGCATGTAAAATATGGAATATCTATCTATACTTCTTGGAGATAAGCGTGAGCATATGTACGAGTACGTAAAATGTAAGTATACCACCATAACACCATGTTTATATAAATATCATGCAAAGTATTAAATGAAAATGGAATACCACGTGACCAAAAAGTTAGGTAAAGTTTTTCGTAAATATATTTCCTTCGACGACAAAGGAGCCCAATTACAATTTTACGAGTAACAATAACTCTACCTATTTGACGGCGGCGCAACACCACGAGCCCTTTGTCCCACAAAGCTGAAATTGCGAATCAATAAGGACAATACACCCTTTCCTCACCCTAAAAGGTCACCGAATACGTCATGAGACGTTCATTCCGAGACAAATAACTTGGAATAATCTCCAAGGGTACGAGACAGATCTATCCTATCCGTACTGATGCTGGGCGCTGTATTACCATGTACAAGGGATTTTTTATAATTTTGGTGTTATCTGCTCACATACGTTGCCTGTGACGTGTATTATGCGTTCGGACTACGGCGTTTTGGGTCTACGAAAGTGAGAACACTACGGGATCGTACCACCTGCTACGCCGTAGCAAAGCGTGAACGCGAGTGTGTGTTCAGATAGTCCATACCACATTTTAAAATAAATCGTTTAGATTTGACGTCGTCGATGATTTTACGCATTTGTTTTTACGAAGTATTACTGTGATTTTGTTACAACTTACCAAGTTTAATCTCAAAATGCCTATCCCCTGCGGTATGCCGCAGATGGACATACGGACAGACACATTTTAGAATTTGCTAAAAGAGTTTCTATTTCTTGAGGGAACCTTAGAAGTGAATCAAAATACTAGAAGATAAAATCGTCCACAACTAGGGTATGCCTATAAAATCTTAATGATGGCAATACCGGTTTAGGTCATTCTTTTTTCCTTCCCCTCATCTAAGTTCATTCCCATTTCAACTTCCTTCCTTACAGGAAACGATTCTACTTTATGATTTTCGTTGGGGAAACGATGCTAGTGTTTATAATGGAGTGGGTGCTATTTCTGCCGACGGAAATAATTTAAAATAATGTTCTCCTATTACTGCTTGCGTTTTTCACATGGTTTCCTCCTTTTCTATCTTTACCGTTTTAGAATTCATTATTACGATATATTCATCATAGGTATACTTAAAATAGTCCTTGACTCAGTCCCTGACTGACTCATCAACGCCCAGTAGACCTAGAAAGCTGAAATTTAGTACAAAAATTCCCTTTATAATGTAGACAAGGAATAAGGCAGGAATTTTTCGAAATTCTTACGGGATCGGGAGAAAAGACATCTACGAGAGCAACGCCACGGGGGGTTCACTAGTAAATTTATAAAGTCAAACTTCCAGTTTTTATTAGTACACTACCCATGCATCAGCCTGTTTCGTCCACTGCTGGACATAGGCCTTTCCAAGATTTCGCCACTCTTGGCGGTCCTTGGAGGACATACTCGTAAGAAGTAAAAGTCTTTTAATATTGTACGTAACGGGTTATAGCAGGTTATGTGAATTTTTCTACAGTCACTGTCTCTCCAAGCAAAAGAAAAAACGCGCAGTGCGAGAGGTATGGATTCAGGGTGAAAAAGACAAAAGTTTTTTTTTCTTTATGTAAAAAACTCAAATAATAAATATATAAAAACTAAAATAAAAATATATGTAATCAACTAAAATATATGTAATTGTCGACTTACATACATAAACAATTATTAATATAAGACTAGTCCATACTTAAATTCTCACGGGACAGCCTACCGTTTTGTTGAAGGACTGCCGGTCATCACACTCATATTATTAATGCGAAAGTTTGTGTGTGTGTGTGTTTGTGTATGTTTGTGACTCTTTCATGCTGAAACGGCTGGACGGATTTCGATGAAATTTAGAATGGATATAGCTTATCCCCTAACTTAACACATAGGCTACTTTTTATCCCGGAAAAAAGCATGTCGTTAAACCGAATAACACGCGGGCGGAGCCACGGGCAAAAGCTTGTACTTAATAATTTAAATATGGTATTACGTACATACTCGTAAAACCTTAAAATAGAGGGGTTAAACAATTTTACTACTAAAAGATTCTTGGTTTAGATTCATATCAATGAATATGAATATCGAACATAATGTAAAACAAATCCCGATCGCTACGTGTCTACTTAGTTTAGGTTATAGGGGACCGCCAATATCAACTTAAGGTTTTGAAAGGAGGTCCTCTGTAACTTCAACTCAAACTTGATTCAAGAATGAATTCAAGTGATCACTTTCCCTCTGAAGGGTAATGGATCTCACCGCTGATGTTATCGACCATTGTCAACTAAGAACAGTACATGTGATCAATTCAATTTAATTATTCATCAGCCAATAGCAGTTCATTGCTGGAGATACACCTCTCCAAGGGCACACTACAATTTCACTTCATCACTGAGAAATGGCCGAACAGAATATTAATAATACCATTTCAAAAAGAAAAAAATATTATTATTTTCTAATTTGGGTCCAACAAGGACCGGAATATACATAACTTTACATAATACGCGTGACTTTTAACCTAACCCCAATAATTTAGTATTCTGTAGAAGAATACAAACTGGTTTTAATAAAACCATTCAAAATCATATTCGTATTTTTTTTTAAAGTTGGAGCCCTTTGAAGGTTTTCGTAAAATCCAAAGAAATCATGGTCACCCGAAGAGATGAGATAATTAGATCGCGCGAAGTTATTTTTATTGATCTCACTATTTTGGACTATTTTAAATTTTTTCCGTATGGGAATGGCTAAGATAACCATAAATTTTAAAGTAAATTTTTTTAATAATATTTTGACTTTTATTTTTAATTACTTTTACATTTAAAATGTGTTATACTAACGTTCCTTAATAACCTCTAAAATTATCGGGGTTTGTTCGAAAGTCAGCCTGTATATAAATATTATTTCTTTTGTTTATATTTAAAGTTATATTGCATATACTGGGTGTTAAGATGATAAACTTTTTCCTTAAAACGGGGTGTTCTACCCAACAATATGAAGAACTTTTACTATGGGGCCAACCTTGAAATCGCGAAAAAAATGTTTCATACATTTAGTTCAAATAGGTATTTAACTTTTCTATGGAACAGCTGATTTTGTTTTCGTGATTTCAGGGTTGGCCCCATAGTAAACGTTCTTCATATTGATTGGTAGAACACTACGGTTTAAGGAAAAAGGTTATCATCTTAACACCCAGTATATCACACCGTAAAAAATAAAATTCTGGATCTCTATATCAATAAGTTTTATATTCTACTCAGGTAAAGATTTGTAGACTTCGCTTTAAAATATCTGTAGATAAACTTGAATTTATCACATTTTCCGCCATCTTTCTTATTTTAAAATGAAGATAGAGATCCCAACTTCCGAGCTAGATTCAATCTGTATTATAAATTGCCCTTTCTTTCAGAAATATATGATCTCTTAAGGTTATATTTTTATAAGTAGAATTTTTTTGGCAGTTAGTTAATAAGAAAAAACGATAATTTATAACAAACTGTTGCTTTTATGTTACCAGCTTTTATTCGTAACCTGATTCCGAATAAATATTTATTTAATATTCTCAGAACCTTTATGATTTCTAGAAATACATTTATTTACGTTCACATTGTTATACTAACATTTATTTCGAAAATAGTTCCCTCTGCCAACCTTCTAAGAAATAAGATTACAAAGATACTAACAAGCGAATAAAAGTCGGAATGGTAAGGTTTCTGTACAGACTATGTGTGTACCGTAAATATTATTTACCTGAGTTAAATAAAAAAAATATATGAATATTATGCCACACAATAGAAAGGAAATATCCCGCATTTTGGAACCCAAATAGCCCCGTGCCTGCAAATAGAAAACGAATGACCTTTACTCCTAACGTAGCGCAATACGTGGAATATATTTTACCGCAACGTGCGCCATTACTCAGGGGTCCATACCCAACAGGACCTTTGTTAGCATGTTTCACTTTCATACCGTGGCTCAACCCAAGTCATACAACGGGTCACTACTGTTTGAATCTATGTAAAAACAAAAATAAAACACATAGTCAAGAAACATGTCCCAAAGAGGTATTAGAAGTGTTTCCGAGTTAAGACTGTCACTGAAACAACCAACACTGTCTTTTCACCGACGTTTTAACGTCCCACCCAACGTGAACGAGGTCGATTCGGATGCAGTTTTCATTATTATCATCGTAGTGACTCTAGTCGACACATAGGCTACAAAGAGTGTTGATAAAATAACCACCAAGATGAAAACTGTCGATAATAGTTTTCTTAATACACCTGCTAAAAATATGATGGATTACGTGCATGTTTAGCGTGCGTAGAATTACATATTTCGCACTAGTATTGTATGTTTTTACTACTAACGCCATATAGGGGAAACCGGCGACATCATTTAGTAATCAGTATGTAAGCCTTGTTTTACTTGTGGTTTCTGGAAGTCCGGATTGAGTATTTTCAAACTTTTATATTATTATTAAATAAAGGTTTAAAAATTCAAAATGACTTTAGACGTCATAATTTATATTCTTTTGTATCTATCTTATAACTTATTATTAAAAAGATTTTATAAAGAGACGAGGTCTTTGTAGTATAGATTGGCGCCGCGCCCACCAGACACTGTGTTTTCTTCTTTCGACTTGTATTTGTTTTGATTTGCAAAAAAATGCTTTTATTTTATTGTTTTATGTAATTTTTCGTAGATGTATTAAAAAAACATCGTTTGATACACGTGCGAAAGTGTTAAGATTTCGCACTAGAATCAAATCGTACTATTATCTCACGCGCAAATAAGAGATACATTGATTAAAAGACATTGAGTGAAGCAGGCAAATGCTAGAATAATATAAAGCTAATGGACCGTTGTTGCACAATTGCTATGATACTGTAGGCTAAACTAAAATTTTTAGAATGTTCTGTCTGTATGTTCCGTTTTAATTCGATGACCACCTAACGGATTTGGATGCAGTTTTCTATATTACTATCATCATAGTGACCCTAGTCAACCTATTAAGCTATAAATGAGGTTTATAACATAATGAAGAGTTTAAAAAATTTTTCGGTTTGAATCCAGGTCTCAAGATTGAGAGTCCGACGTCGCACCGACTGAACTACCGCTGTTTTAGGGTTCCGTTCCCTAAACGAGTATTAGATCACTCTCACGTCTGTCTATTTTTCAAAAACGATGTGTACGTTGGAATTTGAAATCTGATATAATTAAGTCTTGATGACGCACTCATATATATCTATACAACTTCACAGACCTTCTAAATTCTATTGATTTCCGTGTGCCAACATTACCCTGTCGTAGTACTAGACCGAAGCATACATTTTCTCTGCGCAGAGTCCGAACAAACGCCGGTAGTAGGGCTTCCAATTCCAAGGGCTTCAATTATTTAATGAGAGACTTATTGATACAGACTTATTCAATTTTTCATACAATCGATACAGAACCGAGTTGAAGAAAGCGCTCTTTAACAGTAGTGCCTAAAAAACTGTAACTTTTACTATTTTACTAACCCAAGTTGTGTGCATGTGCATGTTAGTTTTACGTTTAATGTTTAGGCTGTGTACATTTCAGATTGTTGTATGTTATTTGTAGTAAACTATTAGTTATATTCATATGTATCTCATGTTTGCGTCTATCTAAAAAATATTAATGTATTAGTGAGTATGTTAAGGAAACTGATATATTTATTTAATTACCTGTATCAGTTCTATCTTATAAAATATGTATCTTTTTCTGTTTTTACTCCTTGTTCCAATAAATAAATAAATATATGTTAATATATTTTTGATTATATACATTATGAGGATGAAAAAAACACTGTGTCATTTGAAAATGGCGTCTCAGACTCAAAGACTCAAAAGCCTTATAATAGATTCGTACTGAGTGTCATGCGTCATTGGAACAGTCGTGATTGGCCGACTCATAAACACAAGTGACAGCTATTGGAGCCGTGGCCGTACTAAACTGTGTTGAACACAGTTCATCTTGGGGTCATTTTTCAGCGCTAATAGAATTCTTTGTTTGTAGTATTGCGTGTGAGATATAAAAAATATTTTCGTTATAAATTTAGTTTCTGTTGTCTTAATGTCAAAATTTGCTAGGAATTACCGTTCCCACCTCACTGATGTGCCAGGTTTCTAAAGCTACAATTTTGATTTTAATAGGGTAAGTAGACATTGAGTCATAAATTACTAGAAAAGTGCATTTCTTACTCTTAAAAGAAAAAAAAGCGCGGAAATTTTTTACTCAGTGTTATTTTTTTTTATTTACTCTAAGGAGTTACCGAAATTACTGAGATAACAGCAGCCTACTTGAAATGATACTTTATCTTTCAATTCCAAACAAAAGTCAATAATACTATCGAATATTACCTGCATCATTAAAGCATACTTTTTATCATTTTTCATATCAAATACTCGATCAAACAAATGTGATTCCTTGTACACGGAAAGAAGTACTAAATTCCATAAATCGGCGGAAACTATAAAGAGTTGGCAACGCCTGACCGAACCACACGAGGACCTAAGTAACGACTGACGTAATGCCCACACATTTATCCCGGTTACTTTTCAAGTTAAGCCACTGAGGAAAATGGGACTTTTCCACCAGCTTTATAATGCTGAACTTGTGCTGTTATTTTAACTTTACTTTCATTCACTTACTATAATATTTTGGTTGAATAAACTTGCGTTAAACTCAACTCAATT
Source organism: Ypsolopha scabrella (assembly GCA_910592155.1). Classification (NCBI taxonomy): domain Eukaryota; kingdom Metazoa; phylum Arthropoda; class Insecta; order Lepidoptera; family Ypsolophidae; genus Ypsolopha; species Ypsolopha scabrella. The sequence continues at coordinate 19,087,932 of OU342964.1, read as the reverse complement.
TTGAGCTAGAGTTTCAATTTTAATCTCGTTTTATTCAATTTAGTTTTATTACATCGGTATATTTAAACCAGAAAATTAAGATACCGAAATTCATTCATCCATTTTAATTGATAAACGTCTCTCAGTTGTAAATTACGACACTGTCAGTTAAGATCTTCATTAAAAACGAATCTACGGTTTTACAGGCAAAGCTTTAAGAATTTAATTTGCATTATTTGAGACCATTAAGGGCTTCATTTTATATCTTCGCCAACCTACGCCTTTTTGTAGGGTAAAATGAAGTCCGAGGTGTCATTAGACAGCTATGCCTTTACAGGTAAGCAAAAATAACATAAACAACAATTTAGATAGCACCGGATGGAATGTTACATCTACCTTAGCATCCTGCAACATTTATCTATAAGTCTCGTTGCATTCGTCTCGAGCAGCCGCTTTACATAGAGCGAAGTGGAGCGAAGCAGAGCGGAGCAAAGCAGCGTTTGTGACAATTGCGACAATTTTCCGGCACATTTCCGTGTCGAGCTAACGAAGGGAAGCGCGGACGCGGCCAATTGTTCGTAAATGCACCTCAGTTCCTAACACTGCAGCGTTTTTTCTACACAATTTTCATTGTTGAACACAATGCTATTTGGAATATAACTTTGTATGAACGACTTTGCTAATTAAAGGAAGTAAGTCACCGTGACTTCCTTAATCACTAATAAAAATTCCTACACTCTGTAGTACTTCATTCATCTTACCCTGCCCAGTCGCTTTCCATAGCGGAGCAGCACAGAGCAACAATTTCCCGCCATGTTTCCGACTTGGGCTAACGAAGGGGAGCGCAGGGAACGGCCAATTGCCGGGTAAATGCACCTCAATTACTACATTGTGGCTACATTTTTCCTCCTAATGCTCCTTTGGAAAGTCGCGTTTTATTTGCTTCGTATTCGATTGAACTAAACGTTAAATCGCAGGGCTGGTTCATAAAAGCAACATTTAAAAAAATCTACTCTGCTTTTACAATATGCAGTGTAGATATTACGTAGTGTAGTTAGGCTACATATGTGGTTTTCTATTTTTTTGAGAGTATTCATAAATATACTACAAGAATTTTCGCAAAAGTAAAGCAATAAACTTGAATTGAAAGTTACGACTCAGTGAGTATACAGCCAAATTTAGAGGGCTTCTGTTGAAGAAAAATATTTACAGAAATACTGACGTGGTACGCCCTTGATCTTTTTTGCTTTATTTGAAAAGTCACGTCAGTACTTTGCTAGTAAAATTTTATTCTTTGCCTGACAAAGAAATACTCATATACAGGCTGTTAAGTTTATAACCTTTTTTCTTAAACCGGGATATTCTTCCCATTAATATGAACAACTTTTACCCGAAATAGTGGCAAAAAGTTTAGTCTTCTATTTCATACATTTTAGTGGAGTATATTTAACTTTTCTATAGAATAAGCTGACTTTAATTTCGTGATTTGAAGCATGTCACCTTAGAAAAAGTTGTCCATACATGAGTAGAAGAGGGTTTGAAAAAAAAGGTTATTAAAAATTGGAAATCTAGCTTCATTTTGTTATTGATTTACAACCTGTGAAAAGAGAAGTAATTTATTTTAAAATACACAGGCATAATATATTGTGTTAGTAATAACTTCAATTTATTCCAAACATAGTCTGCCGACAACAGCTAGTCCCGATATGTTTGTGGATGTAACGGTCTTTACAATAACGGCCGTGTCAGTAACGGGGCCCGCAGATGTTGCACTGTTTAATTAAAACTTTAAGCAATCGTTACCCGCCCTTCGACATTATTGGACCTCGGAAGCCTCGAATTAGTCTGAAGTGCTACTGCCTTCTAGTCCAAGTACTTTTTTCTTAAAGAATGTTGTGCCTTTTGTATAAAAATGGAACCATTAGTTAAAAGATCTGAATTAAGATATAAGGGGCCAACCACACAAAGCGCATTCTGCGTTCCAAACAATCAGGAACCACAACCACACATTGTGCAATGATTTTAGACCTAGCCATGCCTATCCCATCCCATCCCACTTCCCACTAATATTATAAATGCGAAAGTTTGGATGTATGGATGGATGGATGGATAGATAGATGTTTGTTACTCTTTCACGCCGTAACTACTGAGCCGATTGGGTTGAAATTTTAAATGAATGTAGTTCTAGACCTGGAATAGGACATAGGCTACTTTTTTACATAAATCAGTTCCCATGGGATGAAAATGAGCTTTCAAATGATGTGTGAATTTTCAATGAAAAGTGATGTGTCACCCTTTCACACCATGCTTACGAAACCGATTAGGCTGAAATTTTGCATACATGTAGTTCTAGACTTTGAATAGGATAAAAACTACTTTTTCCCTTTGCTCCCATGGAAAAACTGTAAAAGCGACACACAAAATGGGAAACAGAGGCGCATACCACACACATTTCACCAGCTGTGTTTACTGTACGTAACAGTCCGAATAATATTGACAGATTTTATAGGAGTACCCAAAAACTAATACAATGCGGGTGAAACCGCGAGTAAAAGCTAGTTCGTTGTAAAGTTATGCAGCAAAAGAAAAATTAAACGGACAGACACAGACAGATTGCACTGAAGCATTGCCATTTTTCCGTGGAACCCTTAAAATAAACATTTCAAAAAGCTTTTCTGTTCCAAAGTTAAAATCAGGTTCATTGTTAAAGTAGAACTAAAGTTCATAAGGTTTCACGTTCACGTCAGTTGCAGAAGGCAGGTAGAGCAACTATTTGGTGTTCACAATTAGAGGGGAGGTCTGTGCTAACCCGACCGATGGCTTCCGACCCTCGTTACTGAACCACCCACAACACTCTACCTTTCGTGTCAAACCCACATTATACATATAGTTACGTACCGAGATGACCAAAAAGGATTGGATCTATTTGTGGTAGAAATTCTTTAGATGACTTTGTAATTTTCAGTCACTCGGCCACTGTAGACAACGTGGTTGTTTCTATTCTAGCCAGGGGGATATCACTTTTCTCTGTTGGCGACTTTACGTACAGACGATGCAATTTATTAATGAAATCACCATGATTCAAAAATGAAAAACCACAGAGGGACATCTCCATTGCAGATTCCAAGGGAACGTGTATATAGGTAGTATTAAAATTGTTCTTTATAAAATACTTTCTGTTGCCCGCAACTTCGTACGCATGGATTTCGGATATAAACCTGTAGGTCCGGTGAATAACGGTTTAACTCGACTTAGGTCCAAAATAAGATGTTTTTTACCACTTTGCTTCATTTTTTTTGTACAAAATGGTTTAACTGGAATTTCGATATCTTTTATAACACTAAAGATAGACATATACCTATAAATAGTTTAAGTACATTTTTTTGCAGTACACATTAGTTTAAAAAAAGATAGTTGCATAATAAAACATCGTATGTTGTGAAATTAGACGTTAATTAGATCGATATTCACGTTTTTTTTTGTTTTTTTTTGCATGTTTACTACATATGGGAGAAGGCAAAAACTCTTTACAACAATATAAGAAAAAATATTGTTTAATTAGCTGCTGAACGATGTCATCTGTAAGAAAGTATGTTTTCTAGGGGCGGGACAGATACATAGTAATATTACTACATGACACTTTGATTTGTGTACAAAACGTGGAAAGAATTGCAAAAAAAAATTTTTTGTTCAAAGAAATTAGTTTTTCGGCTCTCCTGATTCACCGAAACGCACAGAAACAATTTCTGCCAAAGATTTTAAGCATTAGACAACTGACAAAATATTAGCATCAGTGCAAATAGTTCATGTAATAGTTTAAATCAAGAATCACAAACAGCTGCTTCTTCTAATTGATGATTTGAAAATTTAGTCCCCAAGTTTAACGTTCATTTCATCCTCTAGGAAACGATTTTCCAAAAACGCTCAGACATGTTATTCTGTCGGTAAAAATAACTTTTATTGGTGATTAGTTAATTATCTAAACTGAAAAATAAAAAAAATAAAAAATATTGTAATTCATAATTTCCAACCAAGAGGCTTAACGATTTTAATAATTATAACAACAAATCAAACGAGTTTTCCATAAATCTTAAGGGATTATTTTCCAAAATAGCTTCAACATTTCATTCTTTATTTCTTACTATACATCAATTTTCTTTGTTCAAATTAAATAATTAACGAATTTTCGAATAACACTTTTATCCTCTATTTTTAAATCAGCTAAAACACTGTTTCAACGACAGAATTAACAAATTTTCCGTTAAAACTTACATTTAGAATCTTTGAAGATTGATTTTCCGAAATCGCTGATCGACGTCATTCCTTATTTTTAACCAAAAGGCTAAATGCTCATTATTTGCCTACGTCACAAAAGGAAGATACTGTTATAATTTCTAGGTGCAGCCGTTTGCTCCAGCTAGGCGTTGATAGTGAGTCTGTAAGTCAGTCGGGATATTATTTTATACAGGTTGTAATCAGTAATCAGTAAGGATTCCTTTTCCTAAATTTTATTTCGACTACATCTACAAATTAATAATTAATTTAGTCCCCCTCACAAATGTGAACGTACTAACCACTTTACGCATATTCAGCTGTGTGTGCTTGACGCAATTCGAAAATTGGCAACGGGTGCGGTTATAACTTTCAACAGAATAATCACATCAGCTATCGTTGTAATGTCGGTTACGAAAATAAACCAAATAAACACATTCATCCGACCCCCATAGTCCTTAGCATGGTTGTTCGTTATGGCCTGAAGTTAGCCGCACAACACGTTTGACAGCCCATTTTTCCCAGCGATTTTTGACATTTGGTGAGGGTCGTGACCGAATCGTGGGTGTTTATTGTAGTTTATTGTGGACTCATAACTGCACACAACGTCGTAAAGTCTTGCAGGTCATGCAGGTCAATGACATGTAGGAATACAGATCGTCAATAGCCAATCCAGTGTACTTGTATTACTAGAGGTTAGTGGTGCAGGTGCACACTTGGAACATGATTTGTTTTGTTCGAGTAAACAAATTTCTGTAAACAGAAATATTTTCTCGAAGTTGTTTTTCCATAGCTTTCTAGGGGTATTCCCTACATGTGGTTTCATTTTTTAAGCAGGTCATCATTTTAATTCCTAATATATTTAATTATTATATAATTCCTAGCATATATAATTCCTAAAATTTTCCGGAAATGTATAAAATAAATTTCACGACACACGTGTAGATTTCCTAGAAATTGTATATCTATGAAAAAGATTAGGTTAAAAGTAAGCAGACGTCTGTGTTTATTTACCCCTACATATGAAAAATGTTCTTGCTTCTTATAGAAACTTTAAGTACGTTTTATTAATTAATGGATATTCTAAAATATATGAAGCCAACTTAGTCCTGAAATAAAATAATAAAACATTAAAATAAAATAGCTCGAATATCACATCATGCCTTATGACTGGGATTGGAAAGAAAGTACAGGGACACAGATTGTACGATACAGTGACCCGAGGTTCCCAACGGGGATGAAACCGAACCTGTTTATCTATCTGGGTCAGAAGTCAGCAGAAGATACAAGTAAGTGGGTAGGTGGGATTATAATCGTGTTAAATCTTGTTTTATTACACGTAAAATATGATCGTGTCTGTGTTAACAATTTTTATATAAAAACGAGTAGGTATATACTCGTCGATAAAATATTTATACATTTATACAGAACACAATACAGAGATTAAGTCAAATAAGGGTAGACAAAGCAAAAAAATTAAAGAAGGGATATAATTCCCAGATTGAACAAACACTATATGAAATTTCTAGGATCTTCATTCCTAGGAATTGTATGTATTAAAGCTTCAAATGAATTGTTATACACATTTTCTAAATCAACATGGCATTTTACAACTTTCCTAGGAATTATATAAAATTCCTGATCTATATTCTGGTGGCCATATTAGCAGAATTGATCGTTTCATAAACTGATCGGCAATATCGTAAAATATAAAATAAGAAATTAGATTGCTTGAAATTTTGTGATCATAAGCAATCAAACACGCTCTTCCTCGCTTCGCCCATTCTCGCACCAATTTTTGACTTTTTGTTGGAAGTCTATCTTAAATTTCTTATTTCATATATGGGAGCCGAGCGAAGCGGAGCGGGGCGACCCATTTAGTTTTCACAGGTTTCATGATATTTATATCAGATCATGAAATTATCAATTCTACGATATGGCCACGACAATGCATTTCCAATAACATATACGAGTATAATATGTATATATAGACTCGCGGACGCCGCGCAACGCTGCTTGCATGGAATCTATTTCTCCCAATTCCTGGGACTTTCCTTAAATCCCTGTCTACATCATAATATAAGGAACCTATAATCCAAATTTTATATTTATCAGCCATACAGTTCTAGGTGTTGCTAGATCAGTCAGTCATTCATTGTAATAATTATTATATAAGATTTGTAAAAATGTACTCATACCAAAGTTATTTTCGTTTTAACTTAAACGTGCTGTAGCGGGTAAACTAGCTGGTAAACCCCAGCGTTATAATTTGATTGACTGGTTTTACACAAAGGACCTAATCCCTACTCGACTAATAATTATCTACTCGACGAGAGTGCTATTTCGTTGGACTTAACTTTTTTTATTTTTTGCTAAAATCTACAAATATTGTGTTACATACGCAAGCTTTTCGTTATAAAATTTCACTGTACAGTTTACTAGTATTTTCTTCGCTGCCGTCAAATATTCAATAAAGCTACCACTCCGAATCGCAAATTTAAAATAAAGTTAAACAAAATATAAGAGAAGCGTGCCTCTAGCAGTACAGACCGGATATTGCTTAACAGGGCCGTACTCAGTAGCTGTTAAACACCGGTTCTATTTGAGGGTTTAGTACCAATTGGATTTTATGTTTTTCACTACACTACGAATGCCAATACACGCTAATAGTCTGTTATTTGTCCAATAGTTTCACAGCGCGAAAATCGAATAAATATTTTGATGAGTGTTCAAACACAAATCATTTTGCTGCTCCAAGCTAGCTTTGATTCTATCATTTATACAAAAATATAAGTATATTTATATATTAATATATATATTATTAGGCAGATTATGTAGGTATTATGTGTCATTCGTCTGTCGTCCTCATGGATTCTAACTTTGTGTCTGCGGTACCTTTGTACCTTTGTACCTTTTCCGACATTACCCATTAACGGTTAATTGGAAGACGATTAAATAGCACCAAGTTCGTCTTATTTACAATATTTTTAAGTGTAATAAAGAATTTTATTTTTATAATTTTGATGAAATATTCTCAACAGGAATTCAATTTTAAACAAATACTCGTAGAGGAAATTTATATAAAATAACAGATATGGAACAAAAAATATATATGCCATCGTCGAAGGTCATGTCTTTTAATTGGTTAAATAATAACTTTCTATATCATTTATCAGTTTATTTATGAAATATATGTTATGACCTTGACCGTCTTATGGCAAAAGCAGAGTCGCACGTTACTAAAAACTGATAAATACTATATTAGTATTTTATGTACCACTATTCAGTATGATAGTGTATTATAGCTGTACAAATATGGCTCTAGACAGAGAACGGTGGAAGATGCTACACCACAAGTAATTAAGTATTTAAGATATGTGTATACTTACATGTTATATGTCACTTATACAAAATGCATGCTGTGATTACCTTAATAAGTTAGAAGTTTAGCAGTTATTCAAGTTCAATGTGTATTGTTAAAATTAGCTTACTAACTACTTACTGATTTTCCCAATAAAGAAAATAAATAAATAAATAAAAATTACTATGAACTAATATTTGCAAGTTATAAGTAAGCATATGTAAAAAACCGCGTTTGTTTCTATATGAAATAAAGTTAAATACACTAGGAGCAGCCTAGTGGTTCTAGCACCTGTCCTAATTAGATCTTTTCACACACGCTTTGAGTTATATTAGTTTACTTTTACGGACTTCGTCTTTATTGTTTTGTTTGGGATATTGTCAGTTTGTATATACAATTGATAGGGAGTGAGAAGGCGTATAATGATTGCTTCTGGAAAAAAAATCATTTGTTTCCTGTAGGCTACGCGGGCGAAGCCGCGGGCAGAAGCTAGTACATTATAAACCTAAGCCTTCCACGTGAAACAGTCTGTCTATTAGCGAAAATCTAATGAAAATGCCCACAGTAGTATCTTAGATTAGCGCGAACATACCTTACAGAGTCATGGCGGGGGATATCAATTTCTAATATTTATGATATGATATATGGTGATACCAATTATTCTTTTAAGTTTAGTCATACTTAATTGATAAATTGCTTGCGTTTGATTACTGCAACAAAATTGGTATATTTTTAAGCCTAGTTGAATTTATTATTCTCCTTCAAGGGTTTGATTTTTTGGGAGTGCACGACAAAAAGTTCAATTTGTAAATTTTATTCGTTTGCGATTCATAAACCGTACCCTGTGCGGTCAAATCCAGTCCAGTACGATTTAAACCGAGTCCGAGAGAATTAAGAGCAATTCACAAACTGACGATTTTACCTCGACGAGAGTCCTTAAGGCACTTGCATACGCCACTTTACTCGTTTTAAGAAAAATCTTTTTTTTTCAATATAGTTGCACACGTGTAACATTTTTTTTTTTTTAAATAAATCCCCACCAGTGTTATAATATTATACATCTAAAAGATGGTTCGCTTAGCAATTAATCAGTGAAGTGTGGTAAGCTTTTACAGTAGGATAGATTTTTATTCAACGAAATAAAATTATTTTTTCTTTAAGAAATATAAAAAATATTCAACGTACCTATGTCTTAACTTCAGATAGTTTATGAGTGAAAATGATAAGGCATTTTATACTCTATGATTTTATATGAATATGAAACTGCAATAATCCTACTTTCACAAAATTTTAAATTTAAATGCTGACACAAAATACGTTTATACAAAATACAATGGGAATGGAAAATTGAAAAAAAGGTGCTCATTATGATCAGTGAAACAAGTTGTTCGAAATTTTTAACACACCACTTAATTCTGGTAAGATTTCCTTACCCTTCCGCTTTACAAAGTGTAATCAACTTTTTCGTTTTTTTTATAGATTCTCAATATTTTTTCACAAAAATTTTGTGTGGCAAAGGAAAGTTTCCTAACACGACGGCCGCGCCGCTCAACACGACAATCCAATTAATAAGCAAACCTTTCGTACTCACTGTGAATATCAAATGTTTTCGCAACAGCCAATTGACCGTGCGAAATAAAATATTCATTTTATAACTTTGTTCGATGTAATTGCAACACGTACAGCGCCGAACTATTACGAAAATATTTACAAATGGCCGCTAAATCGCAATCGACGAGCTGCGTTGAATGTAAATTCCCAACTTAGTGTTATGGGGTTGTAATTTTGAGCCTGATTCTGTTGTTAGTGACTACATTTTGTACTAGTGTACTTGTACCGTTACCTGTTGGTGTAAGTGTTGCTTGAATACTTTACAATTTGTAGACAAAATATAGTGGAACCGGAGTCGTAATAAAAATTGCATTTTCTCCGTATCAATGTATTTTAATGAGCTTTTCTAATATCTAGTTCAATCTAAAACTTTAAGAACTCATAACTTCTAGACAAGGTAATTTTGCAAAATACACCCACAGGTATTTAAAAAGATAATTTGCTAATATATTGGTAACTTCCATTGATAAACCATCACTACTGAAAGTCTCAAATATTATAAAATGGATTGGGCTCACTTTTTCAACTGTCAAGTTTATCTACTTTCTAAATATTTTTCAGTAAAGTCACCGAAGAAATAAGTAAGTTCCAACGTGGTACCGCGTTCAAACCTACGTTTATTTCGGAGTCACAAAGAGCGTTTCCTTAAAACTTGGGATTAATTGGATATCGATTGAATTAAATTACCTACTTATCGCCTCTGTGGTCTCATAGGAGCATATTTGCAAAGTACGATGTGGGTTCATATCCATCACGCTGCGCTGGGACTAAAGAATCGTCGGTGAACAGAAGTTGTTCGAGTGTGGAGTGTGATTTGGACCTCACGATCCATACTCGGAAACATCTCCAACCCCCTCTCAGGGATTTATTGGTGCCGATGTACTTTAAAAAAATTATCGCCTGGGTTTTTATTACCCACCTTGTGCTTGATTTCCTACTATATTATTTATTACCTAGCTTTTACTGACTAAAGGTAATTAAACTTTTTACAACTAAAACTTTTCACGAGTTTCTATGAATTTAACCCTTAAATACAAAGGTATTATAGAATTAAATAATATTAAAGAATACTACTTTCACCATCCTATTTCAACATTATAAATACGAATGAATATTTTGTGTAAGTAACACGCGGTTCAATAAGTCCCGATACTTAATACTAAGAAAAATGTTTTTTGATAAAATTATTTTTTATTTATCAATGTAGTCTCCTTTAACTGCGATACAGTCCCTCCAATGCTTTTCTACCTTTTCTATTCCATGTGTGTAAAACGATTTCTCTTTGGCTTCAAAATAAGCCTCCGTTGCTGCGATTACTTCACCATTTCAGTCAAATTTCTTGCCCCGGAGCATTTTTTTTAGGTCTTGAAACAGCTAGTAATCACTGAGGGCCAGATCTGGAGAGTAAGGTGGATGGGGAAGTAATTCGAAACCCAATTCCTTTAGTTTGGCCATCGTTATTGTGGACTTGTGACAAAGCGCATTGTCCTGGTGAAAAATAATTTTTTTTTCTTCATTTGGGGCCCTTTTTCCACGATTTTGTCCTTTTTTATCGCTCCAATAATCCCATGTAATATTGGCTGTTTATATTTTTCCCCTTATCAAGGTAGTCGATGAAGAGTATTCCGTGCGCATCCCAATGTATAGAGGCCATAACCTTGCCGGCAGATTTTTGTGTCTTAGGCCGCTTCGGGCTGCTTTCACCGGCCGCTCTCCACTCAGCTGACTGCCGATTGGATCCCAGAGTGAAATGGTGAATCCATGTTTCATCCATTGTCATATACCAACGTAAAAAATCCTTTTTATTTCTATTAATCAGAGCCAGACAGCGCCCTGAATCATTAACACGTTGTTGCTTTTGAGCAATTATTAGCAAACGCAGCACCCATTTGGAAAAAAGATTTTTTATGGCCAAATTTTGATGTAAAATATAGAATACACTACCAGTTGAAGTCCACACGTCATCCGCGCTGAACTTTCTTACGCGTTCCATGATGTGTGTGATTTTTGTTTCGTGCGCCGGTGCTACGTAACAATAAGTATCCTCGACATAACGCCTGTGAACAAACAAATTGCAAAATTTCCACACTGAGCGCTGCTCGACTGACGGCATGTTACTGATGTCTCGCGCCGCACCGTCTCGGTTTCCATCGGTCGGAAAGTACCTGTGATACTCGTCATTCGAGTCCAAACCCGGAAGCGCTAGCCCCAGCCGTTCCGAAGATATAGCAATTTAAAAATTCTGTCAAAACCTGTCAAATGACAATTTTTTTTGTCATCAGTTAGCCCTTGTCAAGCCATTTACTATAGTGAAAATCTGGTAGCTCTAGGTCCAAAAATGGGCACAAACTTTTTTTGCATATTCGGGTAGATCTCGTTGAGCCCTTTTCTTAAAACACCATCAACAGGGGTCTAGCTTCAACCATTTAGGAGATATGGGCCGAAAAAGATTTGACACTTGAAAAAGAAAGACAATGGTTTTTGAACCCTTTCAAGGCCAAAACAAAACTTTTTTCGCGCCTCGGATTATTGTTTTTAAAAAGTTAAAGAACTTTTTTGGACCCCTGGGGTCCAAATTTGGGGGTTCCAAGATCAACCGGCCCAGATTCGAGATATGGCCAAACAATTTTTTTTAAACAAGAAAAATATTTTTTTTTAACCTTGCGTCCTAATGTGGGGTGGTTCCGAAATTTTTGGGGTCGAAAAGTCTTGAAAAAAGCTGTGAAAAAAAAACCCTCATAACCCCGATAATTCGCAACAAACACCGATAACGAACTTTGCGAAACACGAAGTCATAAATATCAAGTGAAAAAATGTCGTTCTGACTTTTTTCAAAAAGGTTAAGCTACAGGGCAAACCCTTAACCTGATCGTCTTTGTTTTAGGTTCAAATTGTAGCTGACTGAATTGTCCAGAGGAATTTTTCTCAAATTTTTGATATTATATTTTGTTTCCAAAATATCGAGCGCCAAAATCAAAAATTCGGAAAAAAATTGTTTTTTTTTTCTCTTTTTCAGCCATAACTTTTTTTGTTTTTGTCTTTCTCGAATCATTATTTTTGCACCTTACAACTCTCGTAAATACGCGTCTTTTGAGCCTTTTTAAATATCATATCTTCACAACTCTTCGAGATATAAGGAAATCGCACTTTTTCGTGAAATCGGAGCCTATACTGGAGCGAACGAAAAAACATTTCCAATGTTAAAACAGCGCATTCCTTTTCTGCCTCTCAGCTCATTAATTGCCTCAGATTAATGCATCTGAGTTAATTGCATATATGTATAATAGTAATGAATGACGTATTATCTGCATCGTTTTCAAAAAAGCAAGATGGTTTTTCCAAATAGGTGTAGCATAAACATTTAAGTGAGAAAAATAAAATATATAATTCATTATGTGCATTACTAGAATGTGAATCAAAAGATACAATTTCGGAGTCTCGTTGACAAAATGGATAAATAGCGGGCCCGCGGCAGTTAAAGACCCGAGTTCGTTCCCGCCTGGGATTTCTTATTCGCATAAAAACCTGAAAAACTAGTTATTGTGACCAAAAAATTTATTAAGTAAATGCCTGACTATTGTATACAAAGTAAGTGCTAATTATACTCATGTCAATACAAAATTTGTCGGTTTATTTACTAAAATAATAAAAAAAAAATCATTTGAAATCAAACTTTGAACGGGCGTTACTCCACAACTCAACCAAATATTTGGTCAGTTTTTACATATTTGACATAATAGAATGACATATTCAGCCCTTTCCTTATCGTTTTATTTTTGGTCATCATAACTAATTTGTCAGGCGCCATAAATAGATTACGCACCCCTTCGAGCAGCCAGAACAGCATATTTGGCATCAGAGAGGTGCCCTTTATCCTATAAACCCAGATTCAGCCATTTCCTTTTTCCTTTCGTTACCAAATTTGTCGTGACCTCCTAGGATATGAGCCTGACTGTGGAACCCAAAGAGAAAGTACTACGAATAAACCACAAAGCATAACCTTAACACGGAGGTCACTATGAAGAAGTTTGATTGTGGTATAAACTGGAGAGATTGGCTCTACGTTTAGCCTTGTTTCACAGATAACAGATTGCTCAGTCGCGGACTCAGAGTCGCGGACGTCTTGATTTCCCCACAGATAACCTCAAGGAGAGTAAGAAGTCAACTACGAGTTCTTCAACCTCGTTCGTCAAATAACATCCGCAATTCCCATTTGACCTTTGTACTTTCCTCAGCCAGCACAAGGTGTTTCTTGGTCACGAATTGAATGTGAAATGTACCAGTAAACAAAAAATGTTGTAAATTGTAATTGACACTTTTAAATAGTATGTAATGGTAATATTACAATGCATTTTTGAGAAAAAGTAATATACCTATACACATATCGTCACGATAATTTTTCCTGTCGAAATATTCTGAGTAACAACTGAAACATTCAGACACCCATTTTTCATTGATTTTATTATTCCATTTAATCGTTATAAGGGGTGGGCTAATCACCATAGATCGGGAACACACACTCGTTCGTGCCTTTTTGGTAAGGAGTTTATCTTACAGCAGGGTTTTCATTCATCGTTCCGATAGTTGTAAAAGACATTTCTGATTGGATGCCCAGGATTCTAACTAAATGGCGGCATCCAACTAAATGCCTAGGCTTCTCGCTATTTAAGTTAAGATACCTCAACTTTTAACGAGATGGCTTGTTGAAAGTTAGCCCTTTGGACACGGCTAAATCAAAAGCCGCCGCTTCGTTTAAATTAAGTTCCATGTTTTTGATACTATAGCGTTAGTAGTCCCATAACAAATATGACTTCAACAGCTGATAAAGTGTTAGGGTTTTTGGTTAGAGCGCCTTGTTTGATTTTTTTCTGCATATCGTGAATTATGTTAAAACTACGCGAACCGCCTCGCTCCGCTCCGCTTTGCTCGGCTCCTAATAATGTACTTACATGTCAACCTAACCGCGCCTCCTCGCTTCGCTCGTCGTCGCGACCTATCCCTAGCCGAAAGGCTAAGCGTCGTTCAGTCCGTTAAAAGTTGCGTTGAACCATTTGGCTGAGCAACCTTTAGGAATTTAGTTGAATGCCGCCATTTAGTTAGTATCCTACGCATCCAACCAGTAAGCTGATTTAACGAGATGGCGCCCACCTATACATATTCCAAGAAACTTATTGCTTATTTATTAAAGGAGATAAAACACGATCTTCTACTTGAGTCTGGCAAACCGTTTTCTTTTTAGGGTTCCGTACCCCAAGAGTGCCAAACCGGAAACTATTACTAAGCCTCCACTATTTTTCTGTCACAGGGGTCTACATATATTATATAGGCAGTCAGAAAGTCAGTCAGTATTCGCGTTACTATGGCCTCTATCATCTATCACGGCAAATAATTTCAAAAACATTAACGTTATTTGTTTCAATTCTATCTGAAAGACATACAAGTTTCAAATTTGGTCAGAGGTGCAATTGTGTAAGCCAATGGTATTCAAGTTGCTTGTCACGTGGCTATTCGGTTAAGCAAATTAGCAAGTTAAACAGTTGAAATCGTACATTTTCGGCTGTCAAATGAATACAATAGTCTTATTTTGTTGTTGACAACCAAAAACGTACGATTTCATATGTCAAACGGGCTTAGTTGCTTAGCCGATAGCCATATGACAATCGAATTTGAATACCTTTAACTTACACAATTTTGCACCTCAGATTGTGCATAATAAAAATTGAGGTTCCGTTAATTCGCTTAGACTATAGATAAAATTATTTCTTTCTTTTAAAGTCAGTGTATCCTTTTGGTTTTCACTACAGTTAGATAAAATTTTGATTTCGGAAGCCCCTGGCATTACGTTTCTGTCGTGATTTAATTTATTACTCGCCTCATTAGCGTACCTTTCTACGAAATATTTTATCAAAGATCTTCATAATAAACAATATTATTCAATTTAATGCCAAATTTGTGGATCGTCATCATAACTTGTATTAATTGAAATTTTTGACCTCCTTCGTGGTCTAGTGGTTCGAACGTTTAAATGTCTAATCAGGAAGAGGTGGGTTGAAATCCCATAGAGACAGAGTCGGTCTGCGTGCTTCGGAACGGAAGGCACGTTATCATATTTGTGCCGTACAAGAGGGCTCACCCACCACCCATTATACTGGGACACAATAACGTTTTTTTCATACCTCAAAATGACAAAACGGAACCGTTATACGATCATTTTATTGTCCGTTTGTCAATGCCCTTTTTCTCGGGCCCCGTTAGAGATATCAAGTTGAAACTGATACCTCATAAACAAATCTACAGCCTCATAGTCCCGATAAAAAATCAGAATTCTAACTTAACGCGAAAGAAAGTTATAGTCCATTAAGTAATCAATTTTGTACAAATTGAATCACCATGAAATCCTACAGGGTACTTCTAGTTGACTTAGAAACTTGCAATTCCGTACACCATTAGGTCTTTAAGCATAGCACATATCCATAGGAAAAAATGTGTAAATAACAAATATTTCATGATTTAAAAAGAAATTTGGTTGTCAATATATTTTTATGAACCTTTGGATACTTGTAGTTTAATAGATAGTAAGTGTCAAGTTAGTTTGGTCATTAATAACTGCTCGTGGAATATGTTTGTGTTTTAAGCAGTATGTACGGTAGCCTCAGGGCATGAGTCCTACTCGCACTTGACCAGTTAAAAAAAACAGTTTCATCTTATATAATATATGCGTACATAATGCAAAAATCAAATGATAAATATGACATTATTTTAAGGGGGTAACTTTTTACCTCGGTACAAAATGAACATCATAATATTGTTTTCCTTACTTTTGAATAAGAAGTATGCAATAAATGTGTTTTAAAGCAACTTGCGGAAATAGTTTATTAATAATAAAGTCTTCACAAAAAATTACGTGCTTTAATGTATTACATTTTGTTTGCATTACATTGTATATCTTAAAGAGGTATGATATTCACGACAAATACATCAATGCGGAGAATGTTCATCCAAACTTTAAACACTAAGTATTATTTGTAAGCCTGTGAGATAAGGTAACCATCAAGAATATAATCTTGAAATTGTAACCCCTATTAGTAATTTGTATTTTTTTCTGAAATAAACAGTTCTTTATTATTATTAACCAACATAAAAGCGTGTTTATGGTTGTAAGGTAATGCAGCTAAAATGTAACGCGTAAAATTGAATAATTTTCATGAGATTGACTATTAACTATTAATAAGCAGTTTGCGCGAATTGCTATAAAATGCATTTATTGCAAACTTTTTATTCAGAAGTAAGGAAAACAATATTATGTTGTGCATTTTGCACCGGGATCCTCCGTTACCACCTTATTGGAAAATAAGAAACTTGAAAAAAAAGTGTATCTATTTCGAAAAAGTCTTACTTTACTTCCCATTTTCACAATTATTTATGAATATTTCATTAAATTAAGTTCGTTGAAATAAAGTAGAAACATTGTTAGTACATCGGTCGTGTCTGGGCAGCCCTTGCTTTCTTTCACTATGCCCCAGGCCAGGCCTGACTCTAGCGTTCCCTCCCAACCCTCGTTAAAGTTTTACGACTAGACAGACATAAATTCACTCAAAGGAACGTAACAATAATTTGTCGCAGCCGAGACGTTATGAAACGAAATCGAGATAACAAAGTTTTTAATGAAATGAACATCGCTGGGAGGGCGGGCGGTTTTGTTTTTCATTTTATTCGCTAAATTGGGTTGATCTGTTTTATTGTTAGGGCTGGAAATGCTCTTGACTTTCTCGACTGTCGTGGGTTCCTCTCGACTCATCCACGAGCAAAAGTAATATTAAAAGGAACTATTTGCTTAAAACACCCCCAAGCGAGCTAATGGTTGTAAAACAAAACTAACAGAAAAACTTTTTTGAAAGCAACTTTGTAACGTTGTCTTAGAATATAATTATGAAAACAATATAATAAACACAAATAATAAAATTAAAATTATACCTGCCTAACATCCTGTATCTATTATACCTTGTTGCCGAATTATAATAAATAAATCAAAATTTATTTATTGAATAATTAAATACAAAGCCAAATACAAATTTACATTTTGAGTTATTATCAAATAAAATGCAATTGAATACATGAATTAGGAAATAAATACATAATAAAATTACATAATCAAATAACAGTTGGGCTTAAATTTAATTAGTTGAGCCCTAGAGTCTTCGTTATTAAAGACTGTATTGCAGACTCCAGTCTCTCTCCAACCAGCCAGTTGCATGTTATAAAAGGTACTCCTTTGTTGTTTTAGTCCTTTACAGATACAATATATTTTATTTTGTAGTGACAATAGAAGCGTTGACTCCATATCAACCTAGGTTATTTTATTATATATATATATATATACTCACACATCACACATTTACACAACATTTCTATAAAAAGCTATGATATACAATTAAAATTTCATTTATTATTTCATAATTGAAGATTATTTTTGACAATTAAATATAGCACTTTCAGTGGATAACCGCTACAAAATATATGAAACCAAAAAATATACAAGGTGAAATTAAATAAACCGCCCAAATTCATACTGGAGACTCGGTTAGTGATCAGAAGCAAGCTTCAATTACCCTTTTGGTGAAATTCGAAAGATTTTTTTTTCTTCCTTACTGCCTGGACTAGTAATTGTACTTAGTCCAACCAGTAAGGGAGCAAAAAAATACATTTTTCGAATTTGCCCAAAAGGATTACTAAACCTAGTTCCTGATCACTTACTGAGTCTCCAGTATGAATTTGGTCGATTGATTTAATTTCATTCTATATAATGACAGACAAAAAGACTCCACAATGCTGTTCATATAAATCTTAACACATTCGCAACGCTGTTGAGATCGCGTCACCTAAGAAGTCCCACGACAAAGTCATCATCATAATCATAAATACTTTATTGCACAAAAAAATAAGTACAAAAAGGCGGACTTAATGCATAAAGCATTTTCTACCAGTCAACCCACAGATGGTACAAGATAAATAGGTAGGTGGGCGTGCAAGAAGAGTAAAAACTCAAAAATTACAAATTAAATGAAGATACTACTCTAAATTAATAACTATAGGTAACAATACCTAAAAAGAATATATGTTAATACATAAATAAGTCTTTATTTACATAAAAATATGAACCAAAATTCCTCAGTTGGGAGTTCCATATTTTTCGTTTTCCCAGCTTAGTGTTGTGCTGATGCCGCAATAACACGATACATCTTCATCAGTTACTCGAGTGAAGGAATGTTTGCTGACGCAATAAAAATTCTTGTAAGACGTCCCTCCAAATTACTTTTATTCACGTCAAGACCCTTTAATTTCAGGCTCTCCTGATCTTGTTATACATCATGATTCGGGAGTTGTGCCGGCTTAATTATTGCGCGAAAATATTTTCTTTTTTCTCGTACATTTTTAAAGTAGACCCTTTTTGCGTTGAATATTCAAAAAAGGAATGATATTTTCTTTTTATTATAACTCGCAATTTCAAATTACATTATGTAAGTTGTCAGTAAAAGAAGATAATGCATGCTAATTCCATAAAAGGAGCGGGCCAAGCCTCTTCACTTATTCATGCAAGACGGTTTCTGTATTATTTCTATATAGGTGAAACTTACCTCTATCCTTTAATACCTACTTTCTGTTGTCGTGTTCATTTTGCATAGAGAACTGTGAAATACGTATAACTACTTAGCAGGTTTTGTTACTAATTTAGTAATACTCGTAATAAGTTCACAAATATATTTTCTCTAAAAACCAGTAAATGGCTCTTGCTTTTTAGTAAATTGTATTTTTTTTAATTAGTAAAAGTGAAGAAATATACAGTTTACGAAACTATGATAGAAATAAATTTCTATATTTTTTAAACACTTACTTTTTAGGATTCCACAGATTCCGAAAAGGTACAAAAGGAACCTTTTTGGTGAGACTCCGTTGTCCGTCTGTCCGTCCGTCCGTATGTCACAACCTCATAACTAGATTTTAAATTTGCCACAAAATAGCATTCACTTGCCTACATAATACAGTACAAAAAAAATTGAAATTGTTCAAAATAGAAAAGAGTAAAAAATAAAAATAAAAAATCTTAAAAATATTATATGGGTACCAAATTGTAGATATTAAGGAGCTGATAATAAAAATATTACTATATTTACTGAGCCGATCGAGAAATCTTCGAAAAACCAAAAAATGCATGTCCCCCGGCCTTATTTCCAAAACTGGTAGACCGAAAAAAATTACGATTATACGCCAAAACTGGCCAATTACAGGAAAACTATAGCGATTAGAAAAAAGTTGATAAGAAATGAGAAATATGAAAAAAATGTAAAATAAATAAAAAAATCATTTTATAAAAATACAATATGGGTATTAAATTGTATATATTAAAGAGTTGATTATAAAAATATACATTTTTACAATATTTACTGGCACCGATTTTGAGAAATCTTGGAAAAACCACAAGAAATGCTAGTCCACCTCCCCTTATTTCCGAAACTAGTGGACCGAAAAAAATAAAAAAACCGGCCAAGTGCGAGTCGGACTCGCGCACGAAGTGTTCGGTATATATCATCATCTATAAAAATGGCTAAAAAATCATGTCTTTTGTATGGGAGAGCGCGGGTTTGACTCGCACTTGGCCGGTTTTAGTATTTTTTGTTATAGCGACAACAAAAATACATCATCTGTGAAAATTTCAACTGTCTAACTATCACGGTTTATGAGATCAGCCTGGTGACAGACAGACAGATGGACAGCGGAGTCTTAGTAATAGCTAGGGTCCCTTTGGGTATGAAACCCTAAGAATGACGATTATAGGCCATAACTGGCCAATCATAGGAAAACTATAGCCACTAAAAAATGTTGTTAACAAATGAGAAATAGAACAAAATGTAAAATCTATAAAAAATATTTTATAAAAATACAATATCAAGTATCAAATTTTAGATATTAAAGAGCTGATTATAAAAATATATACTTTTACTATATTTACTGGCAACAACTTCAAGAAATCTTTGTTAAACCACAAAAAAATTCATGTCCACCCCCTTGTTTATTAATAAACGTTTTTCTTCTTCTTCTTCTTCTTCTTCTTCTTCTTCTTCTTGTTTAAGAAACTAATGAATCTAAAAATATGAAAACAATCATGTTAATTTGGGATTACGAAAAAAATAAAGCGGGTGAGAAATTCATGATAACAAAATGACAAAACTAATTTTTTCATCCAGGACTTTTATTTTGACTTAGGTACGAGTATAAATATATTTGAGTCTCCCTTTGTGGTACAATCAATTATTTTTTTAGTTATCATAAACAGTTAAAATGGACAAGATTTTAAATACCTTCTTCCTGACTGTTCCCAAAACTATTGAATTACGGAACCCTAGGTATGCGAGTCTGACTCGCACTTGACCGGTTTATTTATACAGTTTACGCTATATTTCGATCCCTCAGTAGGGTCGTCATCAGGCGAATGGAAAAAATAGGAAAAATAGACAATAATAATAATAAAATTAGAACATATTAGATATAGATTAACTATTAGACATAGGCCTTTCCCGAATTTCGCCACTCATGTCGGTCCTCCGTCCTCTTCATCCAGCCGCCCCCTGCAACGCCCTTCAGGTCGTCGGTCCAGCGGGCATGAGGTCGGCTTACACTACGGTTTGCTGTACGTATGTACTGTACGTGCTGTAAAATTATAGTAATAATTAGATATTATAAAATAAATAAAAAATTGCCTAATAACGACCCCACCGAGTCGATATACCTATATAGCGTAAACTGCATATTTCTTTGCTTTTACTAATAAAAATACAATGGACAATTACCAACGGTAATACCACCAGAACACCAATTAAAAAAGTACCGTATACAATACTAACAGTTACTTAAATAAAATATTCTACCGTTCACACTGTTTTCCCTAAGAAACACAACATCCCTGGTTTTATTCAAAGACACGCTTTAGAATATGCTACGGTGTAGGCTGCTTTGCCACAGTATAGACAATTAGACATACTACGGCGTAGAGGTGCTAAACTGCTAAGTCACGATGTGGAAGTGCTACAGCGTAGAGCTGCTACAGCAAGGTGTATAAGCTACAGCGTAGAGCTGCTACGGTGCGGTGCAAGAGTATACATGCTACGGCGTAGAGGTTCTAGATCACGGTGTGGAGATGCTACGGCGCAGAGCTGCTATGACAAGGTACATTATATGCTACGGCGTAAGGGAGTCGTGGTGTGAAGGTGCTACGTTGTAGAGATGTAACGGCACGGTATAGATGTCGTGGGTACATCGTAAAGTATGAAATCAAAAATCTTTCACCAAAAGTAAACGGAGCGAAGAGAGGCGTGTTAGGTTTACTTGGAAATAAATATGGGGAGCAGAGCGAAGAGGAACGGAGCAAGGCGACCCCTAGTTTTGACAGAAACATACTAGTTATGGTGGCAACAGCGTCCAGATGATACAGTAAAATGTAATCGCCTGGTTTTTAGTACAATTCACAAAGAATGCTAATAAAGCTGTAGCCATTTGTCTCCTCCCTCGCTTTATATCAGAACTTTGAACCTTAAGATCGGGTGAACCCAATCCCTGTGCACCAAAAATACAAGATATATTTCAGTTCGTCCCCATTCCTAATCAATCAAGTTTTACTCCCTTCGGAGAGGGTTTTCTCTCTCATTGTACCTAATCGTGGACATAAATTAACACTTTCGATGCCGAGTACCTACACCCGATGTTAATAAATTCACCCTTTTGCCATCTTCCGCGTCAAAGTGCCGATCCGGGACGGAAATCGTACGTTGATTAGTCCTTCCGGAGAATCGATCTGCCAGCTAGAGCTGGTAAGAAGTGTTTATTTTATTGCTTTTCCTCTCCCTTTTGTTTTTTTCTTACTTTTTAGAGTCACTACCCTTTCAGGGAGAAAATCTGTTTAATTTATGTATGCATAGAAATAATTTAAAACGGAAAACAAGTTAAAATAAAACAATGTTCCGAGTTTATGTACTTGTTTTTTAATTTAAACTTATTTTTGTGGTAATATTCTTAGGAAAAGTATTATGTAAGATCAGTACATTATGTTGATACCTGTTTATTTATAACCAGTATATATAGGGACTGCATGCATACCTATGTATTTATGACCAACCATCTTAGATGAGAAAACAATTAAAACGTATAGTTTATAATTTGGACAAGTTCGGGTCGGACTCGCACACAAAGGTGTTCCGTACCACCCCAAAATACGAGTGCGGAACCCTAAAAACATTATGGTACTCGTAAATAACAACAATACACATGTCAAAGTAACATCAAGGCTACAAAAAACAAAGTGCTAAAATGGTAGTGCCTGACGAAAAATTTGGCGCCGTTTGCGTACGGAACCCTACTTTTTATTATTTTTTGTTTTACTTTACAGTATGTCCTACAATCTGATTAAATTTAAATCTTGTTTGTATTACCGTCTTTAAGTAAGAGCCAAAACTACATACAATTTTTTTTTTTTAATAATCTATTATTTGTCATGGTAAAGGCGATAGTGACACGTATTTCGTTTAAATTTCAACATTCTACCTATTACTATTGAATCTGTAGACCTCTGTGACAGACAGACACACAGACAGGCAGCTTAGTAATAGAGTCCTGTTTCGCACCCTTCGGGTACGGAACCCTAAAAATGCATTAGATAATGTTAGTACAATCGTAATCTACGGTTTATTTTTATGTAACTATATTGGATTGGGTTTCACTTAAAAATATACTGTATATATATCATTCTGCAACCGCGAGTCACTCACAAACACTGACTGTAACAGACATAATCCCAGCATTCTGTTGAGTTGTACATCTATATGTATGTGTTAACATTCGGTCACAGAACAAACTTGAGTTGCGGCTGGCGAACGATAAAACCATAGAAGGCGCATTTCAAACGCATTGTCACTCGAAAATGGTACCAGACACTCAAAAGGGCAAAAGGCTCATTGTTGGTCCGGACTGTGTCTAATGCGACACTGGGTTGGCTGTGATTGGCTGACTTGCCGTGATAGTGAAGCTGAAACTATCCTAAACATGTGCCCGGCACACTTTTCATCGGGTCATTTTCTACCGATTCTAAATTAGACTTCAATGTTTTTTTCGTTCACTGGTTGCGGCCTATTTGATGGTAACGAATGCTTAGGATAGTTCGTTCTTTTTACCGATTGTTTTCTTTATATTATGTTATTTCTTTTTTCAATTAAGGGATTGTTGTATCCTTTGTATTTTTACTTGCCTTATAATAAATAGATTTTCTTTCTTTCTTTCTTCTTTCTGGTTCTTCTAACCATTCTTATCATTCGTACCCGGCCAAAAAAAGAATACTCCATATGAAATAATTTAAGGTACCTAAAACTGAAACTACAAGATATTATGCTGAGAATGTTGTGAGCTATATTAGCTTTTACCCATGGTTTCGCTCGTCTTCGTCTTTAAGATAATAACGATTATCGTAAATTTTCGGCTTATCGGTTATTTTATCAACACCGCATATAGCCTATGTGTTGACCAGGGTCACTACAATGATAATAAATAAAATCGCATCCAAATCCGTTGACCGGTTCCCGTGTTATAACGGAACATACAGACGAAAGATCTAAGGTAAAACTAAAAACAATTTTTTTGCCTTCACATTGAAAAAACACGTATACTTCATTATTGGTATAGATTAAATTATTGGAGTTTAATGCGATTGTCTGCAAGCGTTTCAGCTAGCTTTATGCAGAGCTAAGATCTTTTTGTCCTTCCAATTTTTGTAAGAATTACTTATTGTATTTGTAATATTATATTAGCTCATTTGTTAAGACAAATAAATTATATTTTATTTATTTATTGATTTTATAATAAATACATGAAAAATTCAATGTAAAATAAGGTAAGCTTGCATCAACTCGATAGTACTTGCCCATAGAACACTAGTTACGTCCGGTCCAGTATTAATCACAGTGACTGATGTCTGACCTCACCAACCCACAAATTGAGGGATCAGACCCTAGATTAAGGCATTGTGTAAGGCTAGTAACAAACCTTACTGCCGCTCTAAGTTGATTACCTTGCCAAAACTGACAAGTTTCTAGAAACAAGGGTAGCTAATTTTGAAATAAAACCTTAGGTTTGCAACTTTCGTCTATATGACGGACGACCCAAGCTAAATCCGAGGAAAAAAACTGGACTTCTTTCTTAAAATGAACACAACCAAAATGTTACTCGTATATTCTTATCAAACTGAAGCCAGGATCCAAAAGACTTACCGTAGACAAAGATTTGATAAACCGTCCGATTTTAGTCTTTACGCGGTAGTAACATGGTTGCAATGGTATAATCATTGTCTATGGTAAGTTTTTTAAATCCTGGTTTTAGTGTACATTGAAGCAGGCTCAAGAGTATCTTGTTTATGAAAAACATCACGGAATTACATATTTTTCAACCTTTTTAGGAGAGTTGCGTAATGTAATTTTACAAAAATGCCTTTCATCTAATTTCTGCTCCGAATATAATAGAAACCTATTAGGCACTTTCTTTGAAATATGTTATGATAATTTAACTATGATCTTTTTACCCTTTTTAGGGTTCCGTACCCAAAGGGTAACCAACAGGATCCTATTACTAAGACTCCACTGTCCGCTCGTCCGTCTGTCACCAAGCTGTATCTCATGAACCGTGATATTTAAACAGTTGAAATTTTCACAGATGATGTATGTTGCCAATATAACAACAAATACTAACACCGGCCAAGTGCGAGTCGGACCCGCGCACTCCCATACAACAGACATGATTTTTTTGCCGTTTTTATGGATAATTGGTACGGAACCTTTTTAAATAAGGGAGGGGGCCTGGTTTACGGATGATGGTAGTATAACGCAGGAGGAGGGGGGGGGGGGGTTGGCCAAAATTGACGTCATCTTTTTAATCCCGAAATATTACATCGTTTTCGGAGATGAAAACTAGCCTGTCACTCTCCGGCCCATAAACTATCCAGTACAAGAATCCATCTATCCGGTACATCGTTGGGGCGTAAGAGAAGGACAAACCAACAAACGCAGTTTCGCACATCACTTATTTATTCACATTAAACGAGAGAAGGTATCAAGTTTCGTAATTGAGCATTTCTCAAAATCTTTGACCATATCTAAAATGTTCGAACTAAAAATAAAGTTTTATAATTTATACATCCGGTGCTATATAGACAAATCTATTAAGATGATTTATAATTGACAGATATTCGATTTATTATAGGGAAAAAATGAAAAAGATACCAGCCAAGTGGTTAGGCATTATATTTATTATGGTCTATTCAGTTTATTTATTAATTGCAATAATATTCTTATTCCAATAAGTTTTTATTTTATGCAAATGTATAACTTTATTAGCCCAACTTAAGCCCAGTTTTCTTATATATATATTTCCCGTATTATATTAGTTTAATCATATATTTATTTATTTATTCTTTATTACAGCAATATAGAAGTTTAAACACAAATTACACTAAAAAAAGAATAAAAATACAGCCAAAGGTGATTTTCACTATTAATATAGCAATAAATTTAACAATAAACTGGTAGAAAATGCTTTATGCATTAAGTCCGCCTTTTTGTATTTATTGTTGTGCAATAAAGTATTCACGATGATGATAATGATGATGAAATTTCTAACGAGCTACAAATGATCAAGTTTTTGGTACATATATGTTAAATTACAAGGTACAAAAAAATATTCAAAATTAAGAAACTAAGCTAAAAAAAGCTATGATCCGCGCTTAATCAACAGACAAATATTATTTTTATAAATATTAGATTGGACATGTAAAACGTATACTTAACTAATGCATGAAAAATAGAACTTTTTGCTGGCAAAGCAATAAGAAGTTCAAGTTTCACGATAAAAATAACATGAAGAAAAATTAAAAACCATTTGAAAAAAAAAGTATGAAATTATATATGGCATGATACAAATAATAATTTTTCAAAGTGACATTTATAATTTTTTCATATTAGTTTTATTGTCAGTTATTGTATTGCCAGCAAAAAGTTCTATGCACGCCACTGTGATAATCAGAGAAAAAAACGCAGCTTAAGCGTTGATTTTATATTTTTATTATTAGTTATTAACATTACTATATCATGCATAAAAGAAATATTTAAGCAGGTCAAGCTAAATTATATAACTAACGGCAAAATGTACTATTTTGGTACTTTTGAATCAATGTTTTGATTCCAGAGAAAATACATACAAGGCAAATATGTTTTTTCCCGAATTGAGATAAAAACATGTATTTATATATTGTTAAAATATTTTTTATTAAATATATTTCTATAAAAATAATTGTAAAAATTATCAATAATCGAAAAATTATTATCGGGACAGTAACAGGTCCGCCAGTAACCAAATCGGAAAGGTATTTAGTGGTAGTTAATGAAAATGACGTCAATTTTTGTGAGAATGGGGGGGGTCGTGATATAATGACGGTAGGATGATTGTGGGGGGGGGGTCGAAAATCGGCAAAAAAATCTATGACGTAATAAGTGGACGGCCCCCTACGTGCGCGAGTCCGACTCGCACTTGGCCGGTTTTTTATTCTTATAAGCAACCAATTTTATACGTTTACCACATTTGTACATATTGTTACACAAACCACTACTCTCTGTGGTCAGCGTAAATAAATAATTGGCGCACTATAATAAGAGAACAGTATACAGGGTGATACTCGTAGCTAAGGAACGTCCGAAGTTTTCACTTGAACCAAGGTCATTTTACACGTTAGCTGCTCTAAGCTTTATTTTTATTAATTATATTATTGCTATAAATAATTATAATATAATAATGATTAAAAAATAATATTTTTAAAAAACACTGTTGCTACATTAATACCCTAATTATACTAAGCTCGTACATATGTATATCCAAACAGATATCCCTAAAACACGTTTTGGTATCACGCACAAAGATTCCTAATACCTACACGTACGATTATCTGGTTAGGAACTGACAAGTTTATTATGTATTCGGAAGGTTATAAGCTTCTTCATTCAGATACCACTTTTGATGTAAAGTAGTTGCGGTAACCAGGTTACGTAAGAAGTGCTGAATGGTTTTGTACAAAACAGTAGTAGAGATATACATGATTTTCCGAGACTCGTGTCTGCTTAACGTTTGTGGAAACTGTCCTATAAATATTTAAAAATCCTGTTCTCTAGTCGAGCCGCGTAAGACGATTTGCCGCGCAATGCCCTATCGTTGTACTCTGCAGTGGGTGCGCTACAGCCAGCCACTAGGATTTGTTGAATATATAACTTGTTCACTGGAATAAATATGTATTTGTTTAGTCAGAGCTAGATCTTACCGAGTTTTGTCGTCGAGGAAAATAAAATGGCTTCTTCTTGTCATGTGGATGTGGATAGTTTTCTAAGATCATTATTACTGGATAACTACAAAGGGACCAACAGTTTTACGTCCTTTCCGAGGCACTGAGTTATGGAGGGATTCAGATGTAAATGATCCACTAACGATCATCCATTCTAGGACTGACCAATACAAGCGTTGCTTAACCGACGATAAAAATCCTTCCACAGATTACCTCTTTTTCCTATGATGTATTTAAAACGGTCGTATTTGTTTACAATTTCCGGATATATAATTTATTGATGCCCCACTAATATAGGTAACATACATTTTCTTGTATTTGACTCGGATCGCTGGCTACTATTTACTTTGTATGTATAGGTACTTAAACATACATAATGAACCCATGCATTCTTTACTTAGAAAGTAGAAACAAGTCAAACAAGCGTCACGCAAACAGTAAGCCTACCATGAGTTTGTCTCGATACTGCGTTACCGACTGCGTAAAATATTTTGTGTTGAAAATTCTAGTTCCTCTTGTAAGCCGCCAGAGACGCTGCACATTTTCTGCTGAATCGGTCCCTCTCGATCGTACTGAGCATTTTTCCACACTGACCGTTGAAAACTCGATGCCTCGCCTTAAGGCGACATAGGTAGTAAAAAATTAGATTTTAAATAGTAGAACTCCTTTACTACAATAGATAGGTTTCTGAAAAAAACATGTTTTAAGGAAGGCCTTTTGCAACACGATAGCATAGTCCAAAACTTGATAGATAAAAATACGCTGCATCGAAAAAAAGGCTGCTTTTTCAGTCTAAAACAGTATTCCGTCCAAACTTATAAAGTTAAAATAACAAAAATGACTTCTGTAAGTGTATAAACCTATTATCTAAAACATAGAATTGCGTCTTGTTTTAAAACGCTCTCTTGTGTGTTTATATCAAACTTTATTCACAAAAAAACAGCATTATCCAACCTTTTCTTAATTCACCGCACTACTTGGACTGGATATGTTTATCTCTTTCGTTGTGCGATGGACATATTGCGCCTTAACGTGCCATTCGAAACATTTTAACAGGGCTGTACCTGCTGGTGACCTTAATGTAAGTCGAAATTAATAAAATTAATGGCTGGTTTTAATCAGACGATATAAAAGTAAAAAAAAAGATCAACTGCAGAGTTGATTGTATTTTTAAATTTTCATCTAAATCTTTAACTAAATAAATACCAAACCTAGGTCTTATTTAAAACGAATACCCGGTTTAGTTAATTAAGTAATCAAAGAAACAAATTAAACCTTATTCAAATTGAAGATATTATTACAACAAATGAAAAATTTTAGTTATGATAATAATTGTAACTATTGATTTAGGTACATTTTAAGAACAGAATAAGAAATAATAATAAAAATTATTTATTATCAAAAAATCTTTAGATATATACAAAAATTATATTAAAAAAGACATTATAGAATAAAAATAAACTTATTTAAATTAACTTGAACTAAAACATTGTAGCTTTATTTGGTAACAAGAGGTACGCGATCAGCGTATGCTGTTGGACAACGAGGTTCCAAACAGCGCTGTTTTTGCAGCGTCCCCCTTTAAAAAGACGACATAATGTTATATATTTTGTTAGATTGGTGCAAAAGGCGCACAGAATGGTAAATAAATTAAATTAAAATATATATATTAAAAAGGAGACATCCATAAAAGATAAGTTCTTAAAAAAATTTGTTTTAAACTAAGTTTAGTATTAAAACTAACAATATATTATGTCATTTTTTTATCGTACAAATATTACACAGATGAAATCAATTAGATAACATTACACTAAATTTATTTCTGACTAATATTCACAATTTCAGGAAATTGATATGTGCATGGCGTGGTATGTGCAACGAGCTATTTTCGTCGTATGGTATGTGGCTGTTTACTATAATATATAGGGGTTAATTGTTCAAGGAGTTTGACGTTGGCATTAAAGGTTGCTTACAATAGTTTTCTTCTTTTTGCTTTTTATCACTTGGTAGTGATCCTGAGCAAGGGTGATTTGTTTGACGAGTAGTAAGTATTTTAGTTTAAATTTAATATTTCTTCATTTTGTTATTGTTATCTCAAAATGAAGAAATAAAAAGCTTTAAATAGCCAATAATATATATATTTTAATTTAAAGTTTAAATTTAAATGAAAGATAATGAAAGATAACTTATTTTTATATGAAGTGGGGGCGGTAAATCTGTCGAGCAATGGAGAACTCAATGTGGGACGAGCCGTGCGAATGAGTGAGACGCACGCACGCGGGGTCATCGACCACAAATATGCTCCTAAGGGATTTGAACACGTGACCTCAGGTTTAGTCGGTCAAGACTTTCACAGAAGCGGTCCACTGGTAATTTAAAGAAAAGCTGAATGATCAAGTGTTGTAGCTAAATGATTAATTTATAGAACAGCAAAATAATAATTTGCAGTCAGTTACAGACAAGTAATGCGGGTTTTCACGATTCATCTGATGTTACATGCCATGCCAGTTTCAGTCTAGTATCTGAATGATGTCAGAACTAGTTAGGTAAGATAAGCGATATGATTGAAAAGTGGATTTTACTAGCAGATACTCGTATTTACATTTTACTAGCGAAACAAATGTACCCCATTTTGAATTGAAATGGTACAGATAAAAGGGAACTTTAACTACGTATAGCGCGTCATTGGAGGTTTAATTCACATTGAAACAAATAATCATCAGAAAATGTGCCTTAGTTGAGTTTGTTGCACTGAGTGAGGTTAAGCACTCTTCGCTGGTTGTAGCGACTGAGTCTCAGCAACTTTTTAATTGGTTGGCCTTTAGTATTGTACAAACGGTCAAGTGAGGGCTGAACTACGCGCTGAGGAGGTTCCGTGGTTTGAATTCGGTCTGAAAAGAAATTGAAGGTAATATATTCACTAAGATATTTACATTTCCTTAAGATACGTTCCTGGAATTATGTGAAGTATCGCTTTAATTAATTTAACTAAAAAAGTCCGTCAACTGTGCGTCTATGTATAGATACAATATGAACGTATTGTTTTAATGATGGGTTTGAGGATTTCCTTTACATTTTCAGGCATCTCTCTTGATCCCTGCCTTAATACTTTTAGTTCCAGCTCAATCTGCTTAGACGTTAATAGTTTTTCAACACACTTGCTTATAAAGTGGCCATTATTGCAGCGCTTTTTTTTTTACTTTTTTCTTTACATTATCGCACTAGTGTTTTTTATAATACAGTTTTTTTTTATCTTAGCAAAGAGTATTGATGTGTTGAGAAATGGTAAAGATTTTACGAATAAATAAACTGTCTCAGTTAAAATATAATAAATAATCATTGAATTATAATAAATTGTTTATTTTTATCAACAAATTAACTCAATTTTTTGTTGTAAATACAAAAAATATTCAGTTTGTTAATATTTAGCTGTTTGGCGGATGCGTCAGTGCCGCTATTTCGACCTGCGCGGGCATAAAAAAAAACTCCGCCGCCATTTTTCAAAGAAAATTGACAATTCATAGCTGTGGTTTCGATTATGTTGAAAAATAAGATAGTAAATTTTTATTATTTTTCCTCGCAAGTGTGTTGAAAAACTTCGTATGAAACGCGTGAGCATTAGACATTACACTCTCGGCTCCATTACGTCCGTCCTCGCCATTCGGTTCGGGCTGCAATCCCGCCTCGACTGTAATGTCCAACACAGCTCACTTGTATCATAATGTACTATTATGCACTAAAAAACGTGTGTTTGTGCGCGAAGTATTGTAATGGGCATGAGGTACAGTAACGGGCCATTCTCTATCACCCTGAAATGGAAATTGATGGTAAAAAGTGTTTGAATGTTGACACTCAGAACATCTCTAAAACACCATTGAAGATTCATGTCGTGGCGAAATAAGTATTAAAGATTGACCCCATTTAGAGTAGTAATAAACTTAATTCCTTTTCTCACAGAACCTTAAAAATCAAGGGCCCAGGCGGCTTAATTAAAATTAATCTCTGCTTTACCCTCCCAATGACATGGCGTTTCTTTTTTCTTTTCACTGTTTCCTTTTGACCGTAACCGAATGTAATTGGATGCACAAATGAAATTAATGTTTATTTAATTTTGATTGCTCTGTAATTATGGAAGCATACTCATTGTTTACTTTCAACCGCCCGCCGCCGTCTGTTACAAAAGAGCGTAGGTCTTGATTTGCTTTTTAATAATCGAATGAAATGGTGTTGGCTTGAAAAAACCATAGAGGTAGCGCATAGAGGACATAGACAATTAGACATCTTATAATATTATTCTAAATAGAGGAATATAGGAAATGAGTTCTTTTACTACCCTTATATTGACTTTCCCCATTTGACGACTTTTCTAACATAGTAAACTTTAAACTTTCGCGATTTTCACACATTATTAACTTTGTATTGGGGTCTTACTCGCGATCTTTTCTAACGTATTTTAATATTCACTACATTTACGCCGACTTTTTAAATTTCATTCAATTTTGTGTCTTTATAGTCGACTTTTATTCCACAATCTAAGTACATTTTGTCTCTTTGACAACTTGGGGGAAGTATCGTGCTTCTTTGATCCATATTCCAGGGTAAATAAGATATTTGCCATAGGACTTCGTTGGTGGCGCCAGCTACGCAGTTTCATTTAAAAACGGCATAAATAGTTTACGCATAGGTTAACTCGGCCAAATAAAGTCAGTAACTCGACTTAACCTCGACATAGTATAAATAAGTAACAGTTTCTATCTCCATACAAACGGGCCAAAACGAAACCCCTAAAACATGGTACAACTCGGTTTACGACAGTCGCGGTCGCATCGCAGTTACGTACGCACGTTGTCTCTGTGACGCTCCAGCGCATTTTCGTAAATTATGGCACGAAGTTACAGAGTATGTTGTGCATTATATGGTTGCTTAAATACAACTTTTATATTAATAATAGCATTATCAAATACGTGAACAGTCAGTTGGCAGCCCTAACGCGTGTTTAGGCACCGAGCGGCCCGGCCGTAAATATTGATTTCAAAGACACCGCCTAGTTAAACTACTGTTGTTACCTATACTGTGACCTCGACGACCTAACCGTATCGGTCTTGAAATTGACACCGTACGTAGTTACTTTCTTGGCTTACAAATAATGACTGGTTTTCCCATCGGTACGGTTGAAATTTGAAATACCTTCGGATACATATTATTATTTGTGCATTTCAACAGCTTCTCTTACCAGTCTCTGTGTATAGTTGCTTTCTGTCAGAATTATACCTAGATTATGTAATTCGATTTTGCTTTAGATTAGCAAATATTTTGCTATCCCCGATTTTTGAGGGTCATAGTTTATGGCGGCTTTTATGTAATAATTTACTCTGGCAGGAACTTCTACTAGTCTGCCCTATATAGGTCTTTAATTTTGAAATGGCTGTTTTGTATGGAGAATTTGAAGAAAACTCAGTTTTCAGTACAAACTTTTTTTTCCATGTATTTAAGGAATGACAAATCCAAATTTTATTTTTAAAATGCCTATAAGAATGAGACAACACTAAGCTAACAGAAACTACAATTTAATTTTTGAAACATTAAAAGTTAAAAGTTATTACGAATCTTATCATGAAAACGGATGACACTTAAGACAAACTGTCTTTGAAGACTTAATTATAGTAATCAAACTGAAAATAAAAACAAAATTAAATACGTAGATACCTTGAAATCATCTTTTAAACAAAAAACAAATAATGGAAATACCTATTGATTTACAGGAATTATGAACTCATTCTGTTTGAAAATTTCGGCAACTTCATAGGTAAAGACCTATTATAAACTACCACAGCTGCAATAAATTTTGTGAACATCTGCCTTTATAAATTCACGTTTTAATCATTCTATGTCGTAGGCACAAAGTTACCAGCACAGGAAAACAGGCAATTGAGATAATTAACAGTATTATAAAGTATTTATATATACTAATAATAAAGTAATAAAGTACTAAAAAATTCTATGTCTGTACATTGAATAGTTTCGCGAAATTTTAAATGAAATGTGTTATTGGTACTGTACTGAGTCTGAAACCACAGTTTTTAGAATTTTTATCTTTATCTATGTATGTATGTATGTACGAGTATGTTTGTTCCGTTTTAACTCGAGACTCGACGGATTCGGACGCGTTTTTTATTATATCGTATTTTTTGTATCATCGTAGTGACCCTGGTCAACAGGCTATAATGGATGTTTATAAAATAACGCCCAAGCCGAAAACGGGGCAAATATTAATTAAACGTGGGCGGAACCGCGAGCAAAGGCTAGTCTATATACTAATAATAACGTAGTAAAATAGTCGTGTCTGTACATTGAATATTTTCGTGAAACTTAATTGAAATGGGTTATTATTATTGTACTGAGGCGAGGCAAAAACCATAATTTTTAGATTTTTTGTCTGTCTGTCTGTTCAACAGATTTGGATACGGTTTTTTATTATCATCGCAATTATCCCGGTCAACACATAGGCATAGAGTGTTCATAAAATAACGCCCAAGCCGAAAACGGGGCAAAGATTGAATAAACACGGGTGGAGCTGGGGGCAAAGGCTAGTTATAAATATTATAAAGATGAGAGTGCATTGCAAGATAGAAAAACCGGTCAAGTGCGAATAAGACTCATGCCCTGATAGTTCCGTACATACCGTTTAAAACACAAACTTACTCCACGTACATTTATAAACTACCAACTTAACTTGACACTTACGATCCATTAAAAAAACAAAGGGTCTAATTAAGCTGGAAATTAATAAGATGTGATCATTAAGTTGTCTCGAAATTCCACTTTTTTAAAATTTTATGTTGTGATAGTGGAATTAATTTGAGGCGATGTATAAATGAAATACAAAATATAGACCTGCATCTTCGGTCCGCGCATTTGATTCAAAGTTTTACAAAATGAATGGAAGAAAAAAAACTTTTGTCTTAATTTCAATACAGGTGTTCTACCCATCAATATGAACAACTATTACTATGGGGCCAATCTTGAAATCCAGAAAACAAAATCTGCTGTTCCATATAGAAAAGTTAAGTACCTACTCGCACGAAATGTATGAAACAGCTGTTTTTTTTTTGCGATTTTGGGTTTGACCCCGTAGTAAAAGTTGTTCATATTGATAGGTGGAATTGTTTAGCTTTTTTGGCCTTAGGTAAGCAATTCACTAACAATAAGGTCAAACGTAATTTTCAGATTTTTCCTTCGTAAACGCTCATTGGCCTACTTTTATTAAAAATTTAAAGTTTCTAAGTCACTTAGAAGTCTAGAAGTGATCTAGGTTTTATATGAGTGTCAGTCAGATCCTACACCCGCGAATAATCAGTATTTTTCACAAAAAAAATGTTTTATTATCAAATTTTGCTGTTTAAAAAATGTATGTAAAGTATTAAACAGCAAAATTAGACTGTAAAAACTTTTTTTGTATGGATTTGGCTATATAAACGAAAGTCACCTTATACCGTTTGAAACTGAACCCCCTAAGAAAACTGTTCTATGTTCGAAATAAAAAATACATGTTTTGTTACTTTTGTCATGATTCTTAATACGAAAAAAAGATATCATACGTCAAAGAAGCACTAATACTCCGGTGACAGAAACGACGCTCTACAAAACCTATGTGCATTATTTACCGCTGGGAATATTTACTGTCTATTGTCAATCACATGTCACGTCGCGTAAATTGGCTATTCATTCGAAATTTGGGGTAAAAAAAAAAATTTTTTTTCGGTTTTGTGATAAATTAGTGATTTTGATTCATAGATTTTAATATGGCTACGGTGTTCATTTTCACCCTGTATATAGGGTGAAATTTAATCAACCGACCAAATTCATACTAGAGACTCGGTTGGTGATCAAGAACTAGGTTCAGTAATCCTTTTGGCCAATTTCGAAAAATATTTTTTTTTGCTCCCGTACTGGTTGGACTAGTTTAAGTACAATTCCTAGTGCAGGTTCTACGGGAAAAAAAAATTTTTTTTTCGAATTTCACCTGGAGGGTCATTAAACCTTGTTCCTGATGACTAACCGAGTCTCCAGTATGAATTTGGTCGGTTGATTTAATTTCACCTAGTATACGGTTGATGCACCGACCTTTTCGTTTCCGAACTCGGCCCTGGGCATACTACTGTCTTATGTCTAGTTTCCGTATATCGATAATATCCTTATGCCACTTACACAAAACACAAAGCTTTCAATAACCATTTAAGGCGGAACGTTTCGAGCTCGCTGCAAAATGCACAACTTATGATTGTTTTCTTATTATTGAAAAAAAAAACTAAATAAATGTGATTTATGGCATTTTGCGACCATAGTTTAATGTCAATTAAACGTTGTTAATGAATGTCCGCACCAACTTAAAACGCGCTTTTTAGTTGGTATGGACATTTTACTAACTATAATCCATAAAATGACGCAATTTTCCTAAAAACCCCTGATAATTATTAAACAATAGTACATTTTATTTAAAAATAAGATAAACAATCATAAGTTATGCATTTTTCACTAAGCTCGAAATGTTCCCCTAGTTCGTTTACATCATGGTTGTCTATGGTTTACATACACGATTACCTATAGATAGTGGAATGTTGTTATGTAATGTATGCCGTCGTGCAGAATGGGAGATTGAATTCACCATCCCCATTGTCGCATAGCTTTGTTTGATACAATGAAATATACTTGCATTGTCCTCATCTATTCCTAGACTTGTAAACAAGAGATACACAGCAATATTGATCAAATTTTATCAAACTTAAGATCACTTAGAATGGTGACTCCTTGCTAGGGGAAGATTTTATATTGTTAGTATTGAATTGAATCTCCACAAAAGGGACGGGAAATGGGACATTAAGTCTCTAGCATAATACATATTTTTAAAGTTAATAATTGGCAAGTTTTTATGTCTGAGCAAAATTTCAGCTCTTTAGATCTTTGCGTAGTAGAATATGACATACGGACTAACGAAATGATACCTTGGAACAGAAAAATAATAGTAACAGAAGATCCACTCTTCAAAGAGACATAAATAAAAAGCTACTCTCCTCTCGTGGCAATAATGCGTTATTCAGGTCGCACAGCGCTGCGTGGATAAAATTTTCTTCACCTTCGAGACGCCTCTTAACTTTATCCCTTCTTAAAACAACATAAGTAATAAGAAAATAGATTTTAAAACAGTGGAACTCACATACTAGTAACAATAGGTTCTGAAAAAAAACACATGTGCCTTTGAGGCCTTTTCCGAGATGATAAAAGCAGAGCCCAAAACGCGATGGACGAAAATTCGTTGCATCGAAAAATATTGCAAAGTGAAGGCTGCTTTTTTCCAATTTCAAGCAGTAGTCCGTCCAAACTAATTACATAAAACTATTATTTAAAACATAACAACGCGTTTTTTTTAACACTTTCGTGTGAATTTTGGATTAAATATTATTCACTAAAAACAGCAATATCCAACCTTTTCTTGATTCACCGCACTATACGGCTGCGCATTTTTTAGATAATAATTATGTTTATCTCTTTTTGCAGCTGAACTCAATGACATCCGGGCGGGCCGCCAATATACAGTGAAGAACACGTCAAATTATACACTTGCAGTACGACATTAGTCTCTATAGTGATGAATATAAGATATATCCAATGTGTACCAATATAGCTTGATTTGTTCTTCAATGTACTTGTAGCCTTTGCGAAGTGAAACTGGCCTGTCTTGGCCACGTAACGAAACCCTAAAAATTATTTCATCGGTTTGAACTCACGTGACAATCCTATACAAATACAATTTATTCGTGGAATTCCCATTTACTGTATCTCCGTTTCCGAATTTCATCACAATAGTTAATACCTAATTGATGTCTAGGGTGGGGCAACCTCTTTCAAATATCAACGGGATTTATAGTTGAAAAATAAAAAACGTACTTTTGTGCAAACACAAACTGCCGATCGGTCTCGTCTCTCGTATGTTCGCAGTATGTGTACTTTAGTAATTTTTTTTACTGTCTCGATCCGTTTCCAGGGGGGGGGGGGGACGCGTCTTTTAAGACGCTGCAAAATGGATATTATATGGTGGACAGACAGAGACACTGAAGATTCCCTATTGCGGTTTGAGGGCGTAGGTAATTCACTAAACCAATGTTTATAAAAAACTTGAATGTTCCCCCACGTATAATGCATTAATGAAGTTGAATTTATAAATTAAGGGTATCCGAGAGCACTTCCATTTTTTCTACAAAAACATTTCGCCGTCGCCATTTATAAAACTCATAATTATTCAAATGTAGACCGAAACCCGGCTTAAAGAAAAAAAAACTGGAACAGAGAACTGTGGATCCGGTGAATAACAGTCGAAATTAATTTTATTTTGGAATTAAGTCTAAAATCTTTTTTGGAATAAGTTGGGTCACCACAGTCATTGTAATATTGGAATATGTCAAAAAGAATGTTTGGAAAAAACTTGTTAGCGGTTAGACAACATGAACTAAAAAAATATACCGTGTCAACCATCTGTAAATGGAAAACCATAATCCCACAGGACCACTTTATTGTCCGTATATCTGTTTGTATGTATATTGGTGTGTCACGGCCCTTTGCTTAGAAACGCCGTGAGATATTCATTTTAAAATATCATCGTATATATACTAAAGTTTATAGCCTTATACTGCTGCAAAAAAGTCAAGTTTCTAGTTTAACATAATAAAAAGATAATTATTTTCAATGCGTGTTTTTATATAAAAAATCCTTGTCTCTGATTGATAAGATCTAGTGATTTGAAAACCTATAGATACTTCTGGGTGACCTATAATCTTGAAATTTGGAACAAAAGACGTCTCCTAAAACAAGTGAATAATACTTAAGCAACTGAATTTTACAGTTTTGTTTTATACGCTTTATAGGTAATGATAGGTTTGTTATTTTTGTTCAAATTATTCAAGTCTTATTTGGATGGTACGGAACCCACAAGGCGTGAGTCCTTAACCGGTTATTTTATATGTATTTATGACGGCTATTTGAAAAGCAAGAAAGTTTTTTTCTTCGATGCCTATGTAATTTTAATACGAAAACATAATTTTGAAGGTAGCTATTTACGGAGAGCTGTACACTGAACTCGAAGGAGTAGAACTTAAAATGACAGTGACCCATATCTCTTCTATACAAGGTGAAATTTAATCAACCGACCAAATTCAAACTGGAGACTCCGTTAGTTATCAGGAACAAGGTTTAATGACCCTCCAGGTAAAATTCGAAAAATATTTTTTTGCCCCGTATTGCCTGCACTAGGAATTGTACATAAACTAGT
This sequence comes from Ypsolopha scabrella, assembly GCA_910592155.1. Classification (NCBI taxonomy): domain Eukaryota; kingdom Metazoa; phylum Arthropoda; class Insecta; order Lepidoptera; family Ypsolophidae; genus Ypsolopha; species Ypsolopha scabrella. The sequence continues at coordinate 19,048,968 of OU342964.1, read as the reverse complement.
CCAACCAGTAAGGGAGCAAAAAAAATCATTTTTCGAAATTGGCCAAAAGGATTACTGAACCTAGTTCTTGATCACTAACTGAGTCTCCAGTATAAATTTGGTCGGTTGATTTTATTTCAGCCTATATATATAGGGTGAAATTCAATCAACCGACCAAATTTACAGTGGAGACTCGGTTAGTGATCAAGAACAAGGTTCAATGACCCTTCAGGTTAAATTCGAAAAAAAAATATTTTGTCCCGTAGTGCCTGCACTAGGAATTATACTTAAACTAGTCCAACCAGTACAGGAGCAAAAAAATGTATTTGTCGAATTTGGCCAAAAGGAATACTGAACCGTGTTCCTGATCACTAACCGAGTCTCCAGTATGAATTTGGTCGGTTGATTGAATTTCACCCTATGTACCAATAAATGCTTTGAAAACATTCTTGATTAGATAAATACTCGTATATAAAGATCATAAAGAAGTTATTCGGGGGAGAGTAAGAGAACAGCTGTCAGGCAAAACCAGGCGGCACACCATTGCCTGGGACCGATGGATGGCGGTATATACATCCCCAATTGCCGAGCCTTATATAAAGCACACTGGTGACGGGCAGCGGCGTCACTGGTGCAAGGGTTTCGGCACCGCGCTCACCAACCCGCCTGCCTAGCGCGTGTGAGTATGGGCATTTCTTCCAGGAGGACCGCCGAGAGTGGCAAAATCCTGGAAAGGCCTATGTCCAGCAGTGGACGAAACAGGCTGATGGATGGATGGATGGTTATAAAGATAAATATACCTATAGTTCTGATTAAAATACACTTGTACTTGTTAACACTTCCTTGTATTAAAATAAATAAAACAGTAGACAAGGAAAAGTGTATTTTAATCAGAATGCATCGTAACTTCCACTAAGTGCCAACAAGTTACATCTTCTTAGATATAACAGTTTTTTTCAAAAAGTAAGAATATATACCGAAAGTCTCCATATATTTTTGTGTTCCCGTGTAAGTAAAGCGGCGCGGCGTTTCTCGCAGAAACAACGAGTAAAGTGAAAGAATATGAAAATTCTATTCTTTATGAATTATTTATAATGCTCTATGTTATAATGGGTGATTTTAAACATGATTAATAAGGTGAAAATATCCAAGTTATTTGCTATGAGTAATGTTTGTCAGTTTTGGAGCTCCATACCTGAAGGGTAAATGTTACGGCGGATGGATAAAACTGGATAAATGGATAATGGATCCAACCTTGCACTTTATTCTGCTAGGATGAAGCTGGAACGATTCAAGTACATATCTAGGTAATATTCAAGACGTGGTGCTCTTCGAGTTAGTAGAAAATGCTGTTGTAGGAGTTAAAAAGATTCTGGTCCCACACCCGTATTGTGGGCTAGTACGGAACCCTTTGTGCGCGAGTCAGAATCGCACTTGACCAAATTATTAACACTTAAAAAAGACTCGATTCTTCGAATTCCTAACTCCCTCTAATCTGTTCTTTTAAGTAGTAACCAAAATCCTCGCGTCCCTGAATCTCAATACCGGCCCTATTATTGTTACAAGCCAAGGCGGCTAACAAAAGACGTGGTTTAAGAAGGGAGGTATACTCAATCCTCAACTACTTTTAGATAGATCCTAGTGCTCCCAAAAAGATTCGGTTGATCGTTATCTTTTGTTTATATGTTTGTCTCTGACACACGTGTTAAGGTGAACGTATATTCAAACTGCATATTAGACCTATCTTTGAAGGCCTACTCCTCCTGTACCACGGGGGCCAAACACTTGAAAAATGCATATTAGGCATAACATAATCAAAAATAAATAATGTCTTTAATTTTTGACAAAAACAAATCAAAATTTATCGAACGTTTCCTTTGATATACGCAAGAATTTCCCTACTCGTTCCGAATGCTTGAAGCGATTTTAATGATTCTTTCACCATACTTAAGACAATTTATAGATCTAAAAAAGAATTGCTCAAAATTATTTTTCTGTCCATCGTGTCCATGTGTAAAGCATTATTTTCTCCTCTTTTATGTTATCCGGAGACGCAGCGATCGTCGTAACAGCTACTTTGCAATACGCGCTGATATCAACGTTATTTCAATGTCGTTTGCGTCGATTTTTGTACCGACACAAACCGAGCTGCTAATTTAAGATAGGCATGCGTCTTAATAGTGTGATAAAGATGGATATACGAGCGAACGTCGAACGATCATATTTTGAACTTCAGTTTTTTCAAACTTCAAAATACAAGTAAAATCCATCTAAATACGTATTAAAATAATAAGTAAGTCTAAAATATTTTTATTAAATTACATTAAAACAGATCGTGTCAAAAAGGAGTGGGCGGTTGAGTGAGCATACCAGTCTTCCTATGCCATGACAACGGATAGATTTAACGTGGAAGATCTATATTCTGTATTAATTTTATCAGTTGGAGCTTATATCGGGCTCAGCATTGTAGATCGGGAGACAAAGGTAAGAATTTGCTTCGTAAAATTTAAGCAAATCCCTGTACCCACCGTGTGACCTAAATATAATCTAAATTTTTTTCGTTATGGCTTTTATCAATACCATAGTATGGATATTTTTCAGATTTTTTCATTACATTTAGATCATTTTAGATCATCTGGTCGGTATCGAAGAATCATATCGTCTGAATTTTTCCAAAAATTATTCCTTTGTATTTTTTTTTGTTTTACTGGTACGTGATTTCTCATCGTCCGATTTTATCCAAAACACTTTTCTTTTATAATTTTATTCCATATTTTGCTACGATTTTGGTCTCATTTTTTTATTTACTCTGCCTCCATTTGAAAACGAAAGATGCTTCTTTGAAAGCTTTGAATGAATATTGTGCTTAATATTGAAAACCGTTTTCAGGAACCTAAATGTGTCGTTATGATAGCCCACGAAAATATTTTTTCCGAAATTTTAAAACAATTTTTAAGTGTTGTTTTTTCAATACTGCTACCTAGAATTTTTAAATCAATCCATCTGAAATTTAAGGGGGAAAAAAAAATTAATTTTCGAAATATATTTCGGCCCACTATGGGGCCGGCATCAGTCGAATACTTAACGACTGATGCCGGCCCCATAGTGGGCCGAAATATATTTCGAAAATTATTTTTTTTTTTTTTTATTATTAATACATGTTAAAGGAAACTAAAGGCTTTATATAGCTTAATTATATATATTTATTTCAAATTTAAGGGGGGGAATACTCAACCAAAACTTTGGAAAAAATAGGGCGTAAAATTGCATAATATTGTAGAGAACTTGACATTTTTTTGTTTTTACTTTTTATTTTTTACAACTTAATCATACAAATATGAGATATGGTATTAGAAAGCTTGCGAATAAGTAAAATTCGTGAAGTGAGACCCAATACAATGTGCGCGGAAGTTGCAGTACGCTGCGGAAATTACTGCTGGTGACCCCGGGTGCGTGCGTCTCACTCACTCACACGACTCGTCCCGTGTTGATCTCTCCTTCGCTCGACGGGGAATCAAGTTGCGAACGCGCTAAAATATACCAATATAATTAATTACAATATTCATAACAATAATTCTTCAAAAATAAATCGAGGGAGCTCAGTTTTAGGGTTCCGTGCCCAAAGGGTAACCAACAGGACCCAATAGGTAATAGGTAATTCCTACTTGGTTTTGTGGGATATATTTAGATTTAGGTTATCCTTGAAATAAATAAATATATTAATTCATTCATTCAATTAACTAAGACTCCGCTGTCCGTCCGTCTGTCTGTCCGTCTGTTACCAGGCTGTATCTCATGAACATGTGATAGTTAGACTGTTGAAATTTTCACAGATGATGTATTTCTGTTGCCGCTAGAACAACAAATACTAAAACCGGCCAAGTGCGAGTCGGACCGCGCACTCCCATACAACAGACATGATTTTTTTGCCGTTTTTATAGATAATGGTACGGAATCCTTCGTGCGTGAGTCCGAATCGCACTTGGCCGTTTTTTGGTGATAATATCTTTAATTTGATAATATCTTTAAGTTTAAAGTATGTAATTTTTTGCATACTTAATTAATTTAATCGGATTTAGTCTTAATTTGGACCTTATTTTGCCATTTATTTAGTTCTTGATAAATAAACGAAATTCTAATCAAGTTCATTATTCTAGATATTTGGTAATTTATTATGTATTTCATTATATATTTTTATTTAAAAACAGCTGAATAAAACCGGCCCTTAATTGTGCCTTTGAATGTTACCACCAATTATAGCCCTCTTAACAAGGGAAGAAAAATCAGTCACCATCTCCTGGACTAATCTGGTCTATCCAAGGACCTGCTCAATATCCGGTCGCCTCAGGCTGTTTTCGTTTGGACACCTTTGTGCCAGAATCTGATAAAGGGATTGGGACGCGACTACGCGTTTTCATTAAACTTGACAAAATTATGCTTTTCTTTAACTTTAGATTAAATCTACAACGAGAATTTGCGGTGGAGGGGGCTTGTGTTATATAGTTAATTATCGGATTGAATAGGATTTAGATGGTCAAGTAAGTTTTCAATCCCTCCGAGCTCAACATATACATACATACAAGATGACTTTTATTTATAAAGGTTGACTTTAAATGTAACCACAATCATTTTATAATGTAGGACATTTGTAAGACACTTTGTAGATAAGATATCAATGAAAATTACAGAAAAAACATTTACTTCCTGACTTGTATTTGTACTGTTTGTTTCTCATCCGTTTTGGTTTGTGTGAGTTATTTGTATATGATTTAATTTATTAAATAACTGTTTGTTTTCCCAGTATATTTATAAATAAAATAAACTTGGTTTTAAAATGGTTTTTACATTTTCATGAACAAAAGTACGTACACAACAGCGGAAGCCATATTATGAAAATGAAAACTCCATAATGCTCTTTTAAGGAACGTAACTTAGTAAAAAAGGTTCACAATACGGTGATTATGCTTACGTTGCGATAGATACGGCCGTGAGCCGCTCAAGCGCTGCATAAAATGTATTCGTACAGCAACAAAGACAACCTCTTTTATTCTTTTCTGTCGTCAGCGGCGGCGGCGACGAGTAATTCTCGTCTTTTAACAAATGGAAGACATTATCGCTGTGTCTGGCTTTTGTGTAAATTCATGTAGAATAAAAGTTAGTAAAAAGTTAAAGCGCTTACGTCGCGCCCGAGCTCGCATTTGAAATGTTACGACTATTTTAAAAACTGAAAAAAGTTGTATGCGAGCGCGAGTTTGGAACTCACCGTCATAAATATGGGAATTTTTGGCGTTCTCCTGTAATGAAGTCGGGGTTCAAGAGACAGGCATGTAGCACGGGTTATTTAAAATTCCTTTCTTTATTGCGTAGATTTCTGTGTAAGGGCCGGCAGTGTCAGGTAGACTGCTAGAGGGGCTCTCGAGTTCAGCGTGTCTGCTCTATCGACATCAGAGGAGTGTCGACGCAAGCTACTCGTATCACTCTACTCGCCAGTCATCGGCCTCTCTTCACAGGTTATGAACTTTGGTGTAATAGCTTAATGGTGAATTTTCTGTAACAAAATTATAAGACTGCTTTAACGACCACAATCAATTACAAGCTGAAACAATGTAGTTACTTATATCTTCATGAGAGCAGTCTTATACCAGTATTGAGTATTAATTCCCTGACAGGTTACGCCTTTACGGAATTTTCAAAGGAATTAGTTATAATTAGATTTAAATAACGTATTGTTCACCAGCAGTGTAATCAACTATATACTATATACTTCATATAATTTTTTTAATGTATATTTTAGCTAGGACCGGTTTTTTGGGTGTTACACTTTTTAGGGTTCCGTTACCCAAGGGAACGTTGTCCGTCCTTCCATACATACATACATATGTATATATCAGAGCTGCATTTGTTGCAGTTAGACGCTTGAAAGTTAAAATTCATTTATTATTCTGTTGCGCAGTTTTCCTGCAATCATCTAAGTATCATAAAATGTTATATCTTCCCCCTTATCTCCGAAAATTATAAAGAGAATCACGTCAATACAAATAATTACATTAAAACTACCTACAGAAAAAAATGTAAGCTTCACAAACTCCCATTTAGATGAAAATAAAGCTTCTGTCTTGTGTATTTTTATTATGTACTAGCTTTTTCCCGCGGCTCCGCCCGCGTGTTATTCGGTTTAAGGACATGCTTTTTTTCGGGATAAAAAGTAGCCTATGTGTTAAGTTAGGGTATAAGCTATATCTATTCTAAATTTCAACCAAATCCGTCCAGCCGTTTCAGCGTGAAAGAGTAACAAACATACACACACACACACACAAACTTTCGCGTTTATAATATTAGTGTGATAGATAATACGAAACCCTTAGCGCGTGAGTTCCGCCCACACTTGACCCTTTTCGTTTTCATAAGATTTCCATGAATCCAAGAATCAGTTTCCAATGAACGCGTCTGAAATAGTCTGAATGCCAACACGAATAAGCTTCAATCAAATTGTAACTGTGAAATTGTTGACACTATTCAATTATTATGATAATCGTCACACTGGAAGTTAGTTCTTAGCTCGAGGCGTTTTGCCGATATTATGTTGTTACTGACAAGTTGCTGCTTTGTTCACAGTCTGTATGCTGACATCATGTAGCTGGAACTTCAGCCTCGCGATTTGGTCCTTTGTAGCACCGTAACTCGAATTGCTTCTGCTCTCATTTCCTGGTATCTTTAAGATATACAATAACGTTTTATTTGCATGAAATTTCCCCTTTAATATTGTTTACTTGTACAGACCTTCAAACGAATATTTTCGTTGAGAACACAATATAAACGAAGCAATATTACCTCCTCGTGAGCGGTGTTTTAAGAGATATATTTTACTTTTTGGGTCTCGTTGAAGAGTTGCCAAAGTGATTCCCTTGTGAATTCTTTAGACGTGTGAAATCCATCTATGGGTCTGCTTTTGTTTCACTTACATTTCCAAATATATTCAATGTTTAACTGGATCTGTTTTCAGTGTACGAATAGATTTTCTGCATTAATAATATATTGTCAGGGATTTCTTTACTGACGTGTCACAGCGGCGTCATGCGGTGTATAAAAGGCAGTCGCCCACGTGGCGCGCTCCCTTTCCTTCACCGTCGCTCGTCACAGAAGCATCGGACTGTGTCTCTGTTACGTGAACCATTTTGTTTAAGTGTTATAGTGATCGTGTGTGTACTCAATAAGTTGATAAGTGTTGTGAGTAAGTTAAGGTTGATTCGTTCTTGGTAAATTGTCAAATAAATCATTTCTTTGTTAACTTTTATTTTAAAATAATTCCTTTTTCTAATATCAGAAGTGGGATAAAGAGCTAAGTAATTCATCTCATTAAATAACGCGCCCACTGCTAAAGAACGAATCTACCTACCCACTTATTTCATATATTTTTAATTCGAGTTTTCAAATTACGAGATTTTCACTTCGACACACGACCATGACGCGAAGTAGATCACGTGGCCCAACCAGGCACCGTCTAAGAAATGGTTCGCGTGGCCGGGCACTATCGCGTTCGCGTAATGTTTCGCGAGGTAGAACTAGGTCCCGTTTGCGTTACCACACACGTGATAGAATACGCCGTCGTTCCGAAAACATTTCACACGACCGTAAAGGGCCTCATCTTCGAAATTCTTCGAGAGATAGATCGCGAAATCGCTCACGGTCCCGGTCGAAACGATCACGCGATCGCGTGCCTAGAAGGCAATATCGGTCAAGAAGTAAGTCTCGTCATGATAAAAACAAAAGCCAGCATTCGGATACACCACCTAAAATTGTTACGACGGTAAATACATCTATACCTACCGACAAAAACACGTCATACACAGCTGCGACTCGCAGTGAGTCATTAACACCACCGTGCGTTAGCACCGGTTTATCGGCGCGTCAGCCTGACGTCTTGGTCTCTAACAAAGACACTCCGGACGTTCGTGGTACATCGATTGAATCAGCTACACACTTTTCTGAGGCGTCCACTTTAGCACAGGCTTTAGTCGAGGCTATCAAAGCCGCACAACCCAATAAGTCACAAAGTTATTTCATCTCAAACTTTGATCCTTCTACCACAAGTATTGATGCGTGGTGTGACGAGGTGGATCGCGCCAAGAATACGAATGGTTGGAGCGACCACGAATGTCTATCGCGTGTTGCTTCGTGTCTTAAGGGCGATTCTAGGGTGTGGCTTACAGAATGGGTCACAAACGATCGTACGTGGTCTAACTTCAAGCAAGAGTTTAAACCACTCTGCCCTAGTAAGTTAGATTACGCGAATATTCTTTGCGAAGCCATGAAAACTACGTCCGAACAATATAGTACGTATGCCGAATATGCTCGTCGTACATTATTGCGCCTAAAAATTGTTCAAGGTCTTAGCGACGATTTAAGAACGCTCATAGTTATTCGTGGAATTGAGAATCCACAAGTTCGTGCCGCGGCTACTAATGCAAATTTGACAACTGAAAACTTAGTCTCATTCTTGTCGACACACGTGAAGCCTAATCGACTCTAACAGCAAACAGACAAGTGTCGGTTCTACAGACATCCATCCCGCTGCCGGCGTCGGCGGCGGCGGTGCGGCGTGCCCCACCTGACAAGCGACCCCTGCCAGCCACGCCGGTGCACTCGGTCAACAGGAAAGCTTGACTCTGGCATGCGTGGCCCATACAAAGTTGTCAAGGCGCTGCCGGGCGGGCGGTATACGCTGAAGTTGTTGACTGGTAGCTATGGCAAGACAACACAAGCTGCAGCCCAGTTTATGGTGCCGTGGAGAGGCGAGTGGTGCCCGGAGACATGCGCTGCGTTTTTCAGCGGTGAGTGCTATGATATGAATTACCTCTATTCGATAAAAGCGTAGCTGTACTGCTCGTCGTCATTCTCAACCCACAAATCATAAGCAGTAGAATGTTTCCTTAACCTTTTTTTTCCCTAAATAAGCAATTTCGTTAAGTAACTTACAGTTATAACTCCCTTGTCTAAATTAGTGAGCTCCCTGTCCCTAATTTGTGCAAATCAAATAAGAATAATAAGTAACGTAGGCATCTTTTAGGAATAGAAGGGCGATGAACGGTACAGTAGGACGTATTGATAGAGGTGGATCAGAGATCCTGTTTGTGTATGAACCCGTGTCCGCGTTTGTCGCTAGTCGGGTAGCCTGAAGCGTTTGTCGCTAGGCAGGTTGGCGTTGACGTTTGTCGTCATGTCGCCACAATGATGGATACGCTATGCGTACACGTCATTGGCCCGTGTCAGCGTTTGTCGCTAGTTGGGCAGGTGCGTTTGTCGCGCCATGTTACAGATGCTGTGAATCAGAATGCAGTGGCACCATGCAGAGGCGTGGACAACGAAGATTTAAAAAGAAATGGGCCTTGGGTTTGAGTAGTTGAGACGTCTCATTAGTCGACGATGAATATGACTGAATGATTGGAAATCATTTGATGATGAAAGTTTCTGACGATTGAACGTTGTATGAGTGTTCATGTAAGATGACGATACGGATGAAACAACTGAAGCTTCACCAACAGCAGCACCTAGTAGTCCTGACACAAGTGCAACACCGTCGATGCCCTCATTAGATCAGTCGAACTAGCTCCAGTCGAGGACGACCTCATGTCAGGAGAGGCCGTGTCAGGGATTTCTTTACTGACGTGTCACAGCGGCGTCATGCGGTGTATAAAAGGCAGTCGCCCACGTGGCGCGCTCCCTTTCCTTCACCGTCGCTCGTCCCAGAAGCATCGGACTGTGTCTCTGTTACGTGAACCATTTTGTTTAAGTGTTATAGTGATCGTGTGTGTACTCAATAAGTTGATAAGTGTTGTGAGTAAGTTAAGGTTGATTCGTTCTTGGTAAATTGTCAAATAAATCATTTCTTTGTTAACTTTTATTTTAAAATAATTCCTTTTTCTAATAATATTTTAAATTAATATTCGCTACAGTTTAGTTAAATTATATAGGTAGTGCATAAGATACGTTCATGATATGTTATTATTTTACACACTTTTTGATTATTGTCGACCCGCATGGTAGTAATAGAAATTCAGCCTTGGGAATAGGGTTCCCATACGCCCGAATATGTTCGGACACGTCTGCACTTTCGGCCTTCCATCCGGACTTTGTTCGGCTTTTTAATTTCATAATTTAATTTGTCCAGATTTTTGACTTAAATGGAGTAAATGTTTAGTTTTCATATTAAATTCCATGAAAATTAAACATATGTATTTATTATAAAATAAACTACATACAACTAGTTCAATAAAGTAATCAGTCTCATGATATCCCTGTAAGAAAAGCGTTGCGCATGGGATTTATTTATTATTTCATTTTAAGACTAAACGGTCCGGATTTTTTTTGTATATGTCCAGTTTTTTAAATTTCGAAATACTAGGATCTTCTTTGGGGATTAACCCTAAAATCTAGAAAAAAAATGCAGCTGTTTCTAGATAGGTATCCTACCTACTCCACAGAAGAAAACGAAACGTTCCCCCTTAAATTAAAGCCAATAATATCTGCTACAATACCAATCTAAATGTCACAGATTCACATAATACTTGTTAACACGCGATAAAAGATTTAAGGCTTATTTATAAACTATAAATATTTTTGCACCAACAGTAATCCCATAACCATTGCAAATAAAACTCCTGAGTAGCATTATTTAAAAAAAACATATAAATAAGAAACACGATAAATATTGATTCCTAATATTTTTAAATAAAAAACTTACTTACTCGTATATGTCGTAATATTTTTTCCATTCGATGACGACCCCACTGAAGGGGTCGAAATTTGGCACATTTTTCTTTATATTATTTATGTGTGTTAATTAATAAAAATAAAAACTAACAAATAGAATCCATTAACTGGTTTTTTGAAGAAAATTATATTTATTAAGCTATAAATAAAAATCTGCGATTTTAAAAGAAACGTCAGTTTATTATGTTGACTTTTACTGTAACAGGTCGATTCCGATAACATGTAGTAGACAATTCAAAATTTTTATGCCCAACGCAGCGATTTTGGCATTATTTTTCACGGCATTTCTATGTAACGTAAAGAAAACCATGCTACGTAAAGTCGAGTGACCAAATCCCTATGTAAAGAATGCTTACTCTTGGTTTCTAATCTAAAAATCGGTCCGATTGTAGGAAAACTGTTTCGAAACCACCAAAATTTGCCTTAGCAATTTGTCCAACGCGCAAAATTAAGGGTCTCTCCTGAAATCAGCAGAAATTGTATCGGGTTGATTCTATCAGAAGATAAATTCATCCTCAAAGTTATACGCGACAGGTGTCGAAAATTACAAGTACACGATACGGCCAATGCTGGGAGGAAAATCTAAAGTGAAACAGATGTACGAGTATACCTATAAGGGGACATTCGTTTATAAAGCCAAATTCTTACTGGTGACTCGGTAAGTGATCGGAATATCAGAGATATTTTTTATTTTTTATGCCTTTACTGAAGTAGGTTTTTTTTTAGTATAGAATAAGATTTTGTAACAAATATAAAAAAAGGAAAATTTAATAAGGACATGTTTGCTAAGTTTCTTGCCCTTCTTCTTAGCAATAATAATCGAATGGTGCGGATGGTTAGGCATTATTTTTATTTATGGCTTATTTTGTTCATTTTTCAACACCTATTCCTATATTTCTCTATTTTATGCAGGTGTATAACTTTATTACATTTTAGTAGCCCAACCTCAACATTTTTTGTATGTTTTTCCCGTATTTATTTATGAACTTATTTGTTCATTGCATTATGTATATATATAATTTTTTTCCTAGATTTCTCTATGTATTTCCCGTATTATTATTATATATATATTTTTATTCTAAAGATATATATTGTTAAGATTAACTTTGACTTGTAGAAAGTATACTTGATATATCTATTTGACAAAATAAATATTTTGATTTGATTTTATTCATTTGAACCAAGGTTGTTTGCGAAACAAATTTCTCTGTGCCTCTATACTTGTTCAAAAACAACCTCAACTCAATAACGTATAGAAAATCTGAATTTAGTGAATTTCACAGAAAGGGTCGTTAAGCCTTGGTCCTGACCACTTACCGAGTCTCCGGTATGAAATTGGCTATACAACGAAAGTCGCCTGTTCTTGTTTTAGTAGTTTCTCTCTTATTTTAATACTGTAAATTATACAATCTTTTAGAAAAAACTTGAAAAATAATTACCTTTTATTTTTCTGAATCACTCGACTGACTATGCTACGTTGTATGTTTGTATTTGTGTATTAGTATGTAGTGTGTTATATATATACGTATTTAAGTAACAGGCTTGAAGAAATTTACTCAAACTTATTGCTTTTATGCTGTTATACATGGGTGTTACATAATATTAGTTGTTTTCTTTTTGCACAAATTCCAATAAATTTCTTAAATTTTAATTTCCCTAGTACCATCGATTAAATTAAAGATATTTTTTTGAGAAATAAGTCTTCTGTTATTTTCTATTCTGTGTTTTTAATTTGATTTCTGTGCAATAAAGTGTTTATTTATTGATTAATTTATCCTACAAAGCAAATAATGCTTTTATATCAACTCTATAAAAAAGATACATTTTATTAAGATCACAGATAATTTTATTCAAAGATCAGAGCTATTTTAAAAAAGCTGTAAAATTAAATAATTAAGGGGCTGTACATTTATTAACTAAGACAGTTTTGGCCCTTTTTTGACCCCCTCCCTCCCCTATGTGGGAAATAATAAAATTTGTCTGAACCCCCTCCCCCCAATAAATCTTAGTAACATCAAATTTTAAAGGTAATATAAAAACCCCAAATTTATTGATTCACTTATAGGTAGGCTTACAAATTGAGGAGAAAAATCCATGAATCAAAGGGCTCTACAACCAGTCAGGCAAATGATTAGCCACTAAAAACCTTGCACTCGATGGGCTGATCCAGGGTTTCATATAACTTTTGTTCCGGACCAACCAAGCTTTCGATTTTTGCTTTAAACTGATTATATTTTCTATACATGTCCAAAATTTCACGTTTCTACTATATCTGGAAGCGTGCGTTCTAAAAATCACTAGATTATCCCACAGACCACCATAAAGAGTATTAAATTGCCCCGCAACTTCTGTTACAAGGATGTAAACACACACGGTTTTGAAGCCAAAAATATAACTGAAACACAAATTCATCACTCTGTATATAAAAACGAAAGCTCTGGGATCTTCATGACAAATATAAGTTATTCAGCTACCAAATGAATTTATCTTGAAAATGGTATACTGATCACCATAAACCTATTACAAATGTATTGCAAAAGACAACCATCAACAATATGAATGCATCACTGATTTGAAATGAAAGTTGAATATTACTTGCTAGAGTGGAGAAGTCAATAAATAGAAAAATTCCACTAGTAGTAATGAATTAGATAGCACAGTTAAGACTTATTTTAATATTAGGGGAAAATCTCGACGTAAAACTTAAGATTGACTTTCATCGGGGATTTTTCTCGTCAAATCAAAGTTTAAAAGTTCTCTGTGTGAGATCCTCACCCGAATTTTACTGATATAATTACTAATGACCCTGATTCTCGTGCTACGAATCTTAAATTTAAACCTGTCAATACCTAAAATATTAATTCCGAAATAAACCTTAAAAAAAAACAATAAAAGTTAAAACAAGAAAAAATTACTGAGGTTATAACACCCATTTTAGGTTTGAGAGCTAACAATTTTAAATGACACGAAATTAGGGATCAATTGTTACATTATTGGTAAGTTGCAACACCGTGTACAACTTGATACTATTGTAGTTTTCGCCAAAATAAGAGCGCTATAAGTTCTTAACTTTATACTGAAAAAACTACAGATTTATTTACATTAGTAGTTGAAATAAAAGCCGACAACATTATAACGAAGCTGAGTTCGTCCAGCCCCCTGATTCTGTATCGTAAAATCAGTTGCCAAACCGAGTGCTTATCGTCGAAAATATACATATCGGATACGTTCGCACTTGAAATGACGTCACAATTTGTAAATAGCTCAATACCCATTGAAGATTATTTTGGAAGTTATTTTATCTGTTTTTGGTGAATAGCAACCATATTAGATGGCAACCAACACTGAATTACATAATAGACCCGCAGCTCTCAGCAAACTCGTTAAATTCAATTACGTGAAAATAGGCAGAACTGATTAATAGAGGCACTCATAATAATATTTTCCATCAACCGTTCTAAAATATATCCAATAGCCAAGCAGAAAATTCGATAAAAAGCGCTATTCGCATGTGACATACCGAACAATTAAACAAAACAAAAAAGTTTCGGTAACAAAAGGGACGGAGAGTGCAAGTTTTGACACAACCGGAACACTGGTGTTATTTATTGCTTCCCGAGAGGACTCCGTTACGAAACACGGGTAGGGTAACTAAGTTGAGATAACCTTGGGTAACGTAAAATAAGCAAGATATGAATGCGGTTTAGTTGGGAAAAACATAACATTTATTATATTTAATACGGCCCTTCTGACTTGGGTTGGAATACTCGTAGTTGTCTCATAAGGATGTTTTTGCTCTCACAAAGTGGTGAGTGGTGCTTGACCCAAACGTCGGAATGAGTTTCTTTTCTTATTTATAAAAATTGAGAGCGTTTATAGAACAAAAAATCAGCGTTTACTAAACACATTTAATTCCGTGACAAGGTCGTAGTTTATCGACTCTTTTTTATGGAAATCAGTACTTATTTAATGCCTGCTATTTAAATGGTAAATTACTATACCACATTGTTATATCGACCGGAAAGGGATGCGGTATTTCCTTGAGCGCTAGTTTGGAGCCCGAGGCCTCTAAAAACGAAAGAAAAATTACAAATCGCGAGACTCAAGGCAATAATCTGGTTTTCTTTCAACTATACCAGTAATAACCAAAGTGAAAGTATCTTATGTTTATTTATTGGCTACAAGTAATGTGTAAAGTAATAATTCGATTGTCAATATAGCATGCAAGTGTTTTAACCAGCTATATTTTATTACTATTTATAACATGTCTTCCGAATTCATGAAATTCTTTGCAAATTTAAAAAAAAAAAACTTTTTGTAGACATTATTTGGGTTAGATAATAAAATGATTATAATAATGTGATATGGAAGACTCTAATAATAAATGTCCATATTATCAAACTACAGATTAGTAGTATACCTATAATAAAATATTAAATAAGGCATCTCAGACAGGCAAAGTACTATTTTTGTTTAGTTTTTACATACGGTATGAATAAAAAGCCTTTTATATCTTAATTTCATCACAATGTTCGTAATTTAACGTCTACGTTGTGTATTTTGAAACTAACGAGTAGGTAAGTACTCGATAAGCTCGTGAAAGCTTTATGGCCGATAGCCGATCTACCGCAAACTCAAAGCTTTCAGCGCTGAATGTGTAACTAACTACTTTTAACCACGGATATTAAGCCAAAATTTCTGCATTTTAATAAGTTCATGCAGGATACAAACTGAACAAACCAATCTACTCCTAACAGGCTTTTTGAGCTGTTGCATCAGAAAATCGACATGGTTCTGGCCAAATCAAACAGTTATGGCAATGCTAGAAATATTTTATTGTATTTTAATTTATCTCGAAGTTTTTGGATGAGGATATTATGAGTGAGATTTTCTCCAATCCATTATATTCCTTTTAAAGAATGTGTTGTTTTTCTCTGTATCCAAAACCTTTCTTTGTAATGGAATAAAATAAACCGAATTTCTCTGGTTGAGAGCGTGACGCCTCCGCCCACACGTCTACATATAATTTAGAGTACCTCCCTACAAGTGTTTCCGCGGCTTGCTAACGCAACCGGTTACAGCCGCAAGCCTTGTTTTAATAAACACTTTACTCATTTGTTACGCCTACTCTACACATTATTTTTGTAATTAATGTTTAACAAACTTGAAAATGATTGCTTTTGTAAATAATGGGTATGATCATGGCATTCACCACGTTCACCATTGTGGCCTGAAGTTAACTGTGCAACCCATTATTGTTCTGAGGTGTAACCACGTTTTTTCCAACGATTTTTGGTGCTTGTTGAACATCGTGACATAATCGTGGGTGTTTTTGGTGGAACATTGTAGTTTTTTGAGGTTTCATAACCGCCCACAAGGTAACCCTTATTAGCCTTCGTTTGTCAGATCGATGAAAATAATCGAAGCGGCGGCGGTAGCTCAGGCGGTAGAACGCTGGGCTCTCAATCTTGAGACCCAGGTTCGATCCCCGGTCGAGCACGCACCAGTGAGTTTTTCGGAATTTATGTGATACTTACCACTTGCTGAACGGTGAAGGAAAACATCGTGAGGAAACCTGCATGCCCTAAAAAGCGTGTAATTGTGACTGAAGTACGGTGATAGGGCTCACCACCCATTACGTTGGGACGTAATAATCGTCGGTGAAACGCGGGTGTGCCGAGTGTGGACTGTGACTGGCATTTCACAGTTCACACCCGGAACACCTCTGACACCCCCTCGGGGAGTTAATGTCGTGACGATATGTAAGTATAATCGAAACTTGGTTTATTTCATTTTTGTGTAGAAAAAAAGCGATAATATAGTATATCGTATCAAACTAAAAAAATGGAGAAAAGTTTTAAAAAAGTAATAAAATTACGTAAATTACTTCAGCAGTGAGTTTTTTCCACAATCCACTCGTACTTATCGTACTTATAATATCGTACTTATAAGTACTTATATTCCGGCTCGTGAAAAATCCTTGGATTTTTCGGCATTTCATATTAGAACTGTGCCACTGTGTATACTTTTTCTATTGATGCCAGGAAATAATTCGGGTATCACGAAAAAAAAAACAGTTTCTTTTTTTTTAATACTTACTATTTTTTTTTTTTATTAATAAATCATTGGGTTTTTTTTGGAAACCTATGCTAGTTTTAGTTGAACCGCTCCCACTATTGGTTATAAAGAAGCACTGTGGTAACAAAACATCCAAAGATTTTTGCGTTAATTCGTTTTATCTGATTATCCTGCAAAATAAATATTACAATAATGAACAGAAAATCACTTGGATTATTCCACAAAATTTTATTTCCTAACTGATTTCGCCTTTTTGGCATTTTCAATGGATATATAATTAGACCTAAGAGCCCGGTCCGTGACGACGACAACTTTGATGAAAAACAATAATAATATGTTTAATATTCTTCTGGCCTACAGCGCGATGTTTTTGGAAAAACTGGGGACATACACCACTTCATATTGGCCGTCGAAATAAAGGCCTAGAATGTATTTCATTGAATTGTTTCTCTTTTGCGAGTAATTTTATTACTTACGAGCCCGCTCCGAATCGTTATTAATAATATCTAAATATCAAAATAACACGCAAAGGAGAAACAATTGAATCAAATAAATTGTAGGTCTTCATTTAGATGGCCAATTTGGATTGGTGCATGTCCCTGATTTTTACAAAAACATCTCGGCAATGACAAGAAAGATAATTAAAATAATGCTTCGCATCAAACAGACGAAAAATACGGAGCTGGTTTTTAATATAATAACGAATTGTTTACATCACTGCAATTAATGATAATATTTATAATCTTCAGGAAATGTCTATCATTTGACACTTTCGGCTTGATAGCCTAGGCTTCCTGCTTGTGCTCAAATGAAAGGTCTCGCACCAACGGTCATGGAACATGTAGAAAAAAAAACACAATTTTACCACCAGCTGCTGGATGTAGCATACGTGTAGACTTCGTGACGCTCCAAGTTTCGCTTTATGAAAAAGCCTGGACTTCGGCTTTGGTACTCGGCCTCTAGTTACTTTAGGTGTGGCGAGTCGCGGAACGTAGTTCCGTACCTAATCTTCTCACCTAACCGGCTCTCTTCTGCCACCAATGCCATCGACCAATCAGAGAACGTGTATTATGTTTATAACTATTTAACTAGATTATATTTTATATTATATTCTAGATATTACTTATACCGGGTGTAAAAGCAAAGGTAAGAATCCTTTAAGGGTGTGTTAGTATGATCGGTAAAGATATCATTTTAAATACTGGGATCTCTAAATAAAGTACCAGTACCTCATAATAAGACGTTTTTCTTTACTCAAAATACACTAATCGCGTGGACACCCTCACTGGTCGCTGGCCACTCGGATGAGGGGTGCGGGATGCGGGGTGCAATTAGGTGTGTGGGAAGGCCGGTGAGCTGCGTAGCCATAGCTTAGAAAAATGATGGAATTTTTGGTGAAAATTCAAGGTTTTTTTTTCTCGTAATGTCATCAGAATCGTGTATACTTTCATACCCTAAAGGGATTCTTGAATTTGCATTTACAACCTGTGTAACTAGATTGCAACTGTGTCATAATTATATCTCTAGTAAGATAGATATGAACTTCTTTCGTATAACTATGTTACTATATCACTAGGGATATAATTATGTAACGAAAATAACTATCTTACTGCGACATATCCAAAGTAACATGAAGGCTACAAAAAAAGACGCTAAATGGTAACGCCTGATAAAAAAAATTGACACCGTCTGCATAAGGAACCCTACTTTTTATAATTTTTTGTTTTACTTTGGAGTATGTCCTGTAATCTGACAAAATTTATAACTTGTGTGTATTACCGTCTTTAAATTAGAGCTTAAACCAATAACGTTTAAATAATGCAACTTTTTGGAGGTTTCTTGTATGGGGACCCCTAATTTTTTTCATTTTATTATTTATCGTAATAGAGGCCATAGTAATAAGTATTCTGTGAAAATAAATGTGGGTGTCATTGATGTACAAGTATATTTTTGACATTTTGAGGCGTTATTTGATTTGGTTTGTACGTGATTTCGTTCTATGTAGGGTTATCTGTTATCACATAACCGAGAACAGATACTTTTTGATGGCTTTATGAGTAGGAGCCAGGGGCTGCCCCGAACCCCCAGCTACATATCCTAGTTACGCCAATGCAGACAGACAGACAGCGGAGGCTTAGTAATAGTGTCCCGTTTGGCACCCTTCGGGTAAGTGTAAGAAAATCGTGTCTGTACATTGAATATTTTCGCGAAATTTTAAATGAAATGGTTATAGTATTGTATACTGAAGCCAAAACCACAATGTTTAGAATTTTTGATTGTCTGTCTGTATGTATGTTCTGTTTTAACTCGAGAACCACTCAACGAATTTGGATGTTTTATTATCATCGTGGTGAGCATAGTCTACACATAGGCTATAAGGGGTGTTCATAAAATGACACCCAACCGGAAAACGGGGCAAAGATTAGATAAACGTAGGCAGAGCCGCGGGCAAAGGCTAGTAACAAATATTTCGCGTATCACGGGGTAAACTGTGTGTGTCTTATCCCTTTCATCTTTTAATTATAATAATGTGAATATATAAAATTTAATCAAACGCAATTTCTCAAATATCCGGGAACTTTCTATTAACACTTTTTTTACTTTAGTTCCAAGCTCCCAAATTGTAAATTTAACTAGCACCGTAGAGTCACAATGAACGATTGTGTTATCATTGCATTTTTCTCCGAAAGTACATTAGTGTAGTTGAATCTTGTTTGCATCGTACTATGAATGAGACTATGGGAAAGCTACACAAGATGAGGTGGCTGTAATTCGGGACACATCTACCTCGGGATTCTAATTGACTAATCAAGCGGCTTGTGGCACCGTTTGTTTAATAAACTACTGTCTGTGCTTGCTAGGCATGCCCGTCCCTACTTCTTGTCACGACAACTACCTCCGTGGTCTAGTGGTGAGAGCCTTAGGCTCTTAACCCGGCGGTCGTGGGTTCGATTCCCCCGGGGAACACACATAGTGGAATGTCACTTTGTGAATTGTTCTCAGGTTTGGTTAGGACATTGCAGGCTTGAATCACCTGATTGTCCGAAAAGTAAGATGATTCCGTGCTTCGGAAGGCACGTTAAGCCGTTGGTCCCGGCCACTTTCTAGTAGCTTACACCAGGGCTTGTTGGGCCGATAGGTCTTGCAGCCCACACGACAAGAAGAAGAAATCACGACAAATCAAGTCTTTCATTGTGACGAATTAAGTAATGACGAAACGAAGAAAGTAATGCTTAATATTGTTATGGTATACTTTAATCTCTGCCTCATTTTCGCCTTGGGCGTTATTTTATCAACATCCCCTATATTATGTTGACAAAGGTCACTACGTATGTAATAAAGAAAACTGCATCCAAATCTGTTGAGTAGTTCAACGGAACATACATAAAGGCAAACATTCAGAAAATTGTAGTTTTGACTTCAGTATATTTCCCTCTGCTGGTAATCGAGATAATTCGTTATGTTCCCCAAGTTGTCTATTTCAGTTAACACGTTGTATGTAATTGTTGTGGTCTCATGACGTCCATAAACAAAAGAGTCGTGTCATCGTTAAAGTT
The DNA here is from genome assembly GCA_910592155.1 of Ypsolopha scabrella. Lineage (NCBI taxonomy): Eukaryota > Metazoa > Arthropoda > Insecta > Lepidoptera > Ypsolophidae > Ypsolopha > Ypsolopha scabrella. Next base: position 19,028,584 of record OU342964.1, on the reverse strand, counting down.
TTACGCGTCGTAACCCCGACGCTACCTAATCGTCCTGGAGGATTGTTACGGTTAACGGGCTCACAAAACTGTCTTACGTCGTTACTCGTCGTTATGTCCGTTACGTTGCGTTACGGACGTGTTATAGTCTTGTTTATGGACCGTTAATGCATCACGGAATTATCTGATGCTTTGTCTTTAGTCTTGCTTTGTATGGATTGTACTGTATGCAATGCAACTAATATTATATAGAGACAAGTAGAATAATATAGATTGCCCATTATGGTGGGTAGATAATCCACTTTTTTCGAATTTCATATGATCTTACCTACCGAAATTACTTTGGAACAATGTATAAAAAGTTTAAATAAAATAAAATGATAAATATTGGACTGAATCTTCTGGCTCCGCATTTCATTCAAAGTTGTTCAAAATATATACTAGAAAAAAAAGTGTTTTAATAAAGCATAGTAATATAACACAAATATTCGTCAAATAACATGTATAAAATTAAATGAAATCTATGTAAGTTCATAGAATTTCTTATTTCCAACATTTTTACCTGATTTTTTCTTTCGTACGACTTCGGAACATAACAGAGTTTCGTGACCTTATTTTTGGTAAATTGCTCTCATCTTTAACGAAAAAAAATACAAAATAATTCGAGATGAATTTTTTTTCTGCCTTACATTTTGTAAAGCTTTGAATGAAATGCGGAGCCAGAAAATGAAGTCCAATATTTTTATTAATTTTTATTTAAGCTTTTTGTACATTACTTCAAAGTAATTCCACTAGGGCAATATGAAATTCTAAAAAAGTGGACTTTCAGACACCCTATTATAAATAGTACTTTATTTTTAGGGTTTGGGACGATTCTTCTTCTAAAGAGTGGGTGCCATATCCTAGCGGATGTCGGCGACCACCACACGGTACTCTTCTCTGTTCTGTGCCAGTCTGCAGACACTGGCAGCGTCTTTGATGTCGGTCCAAACCTCAGAGAGAGTTCCAAACTTTTATTTTGTCACTCCATGTTACCCGCCTTCTCCCCGTTCCCGTTTTCCATCAATTTTTCTTTCCAGATGTTCTTCAATATGCTATACTTTATTTCCTGTCGATAAATGTGACCATTCACATTTATTATACAAATACAAATATTAAATATATATATTACATAGGTATTCACATTTCTTTTCTTAATCGTTTTTATCACTTCAAACTTTTTGTTAATTCTATCAAGTACTACTTCATTTTCAGAGTTCCTTACCCAAAGGGTGCCAAACGGGCCTCCATTACTAATTCCCTAAGCTTAGCCAAACTAACTCCGCTGTCTGTCTGTCCGTCTGTCACAGAGGTCTACAGCCTCAACCGTAATAGGTAGAAATTTTCACAAAATACGTGATACTATGGCCTCTATTGTGACAAATAATAAAATATTTATAAAAATTAAATTTAAGCAACAAGAAACCTCGAAAATTTTCAATATTTAAACGTTATTGGTTTTGGCTCTTACATAAAGACGGTAATATATATGAAAATGTTTTAAATTTAGTCAGATTGTAAGACATAATCTAAAGTAAAATAAAAAATAACAAAAACTGGGGTTCCGTACGCATATGACGCCAAATTTTTTGTCAGGTGCTACCATTTTAGCGCCTTGTTTTTTGTTGCCTTGATGTTGCTTTGGCATGTAGGTACATTGTTGTTATTTAACATAATATTTAAGGTTCCTCACTCGTGTTCTGCGTTGGAACGGAACCCTTTGTGCGCGAGTCCGACTAGCACTTGGCCAAATTATTTATTCTAACTCTGCATGAAATCTTCAACATGCGTCTTTAGAACCCCATTTCAAAGCATTTAATTTTAATTCAATCATACTGCAGCACCGACAATACGTATTTACTATTTTACCATTCTCCATTTAAAATTATTTGTGGTACCTCTCGCGATTTCTATTCTGATACGGATCTCCTTTTCTGGATCTCTGGATTTGCGAAGATGTCCCAAATATATGAGATGTATATACGAGTAGGTTGAAATTAATTCAACCCACCAATTTTTTGCACATGAGCAGAAATATTTGATAGGGAAAAATGAATTAAAATCGGAATCGGAATTGCATCAAGCGATCCTAGATTCTCAGATAAGAAATTGGAGCGCCGACGAAGCTCGTCGAACGCGCGCGGCACGTGCGGGGCACGCACACGAACAGACACTGCTCGGCGCGTATAGCGACAAGGCGTAGCAAAGAAATAGACACACCACTAACGCAATCGACAACATCACAAATTAATAATAATTGGTACAAAACTAAAAACCAGTTCGGTAGCGCGCTTGTCTTGATAACAAGAGGTCGCAGGTTCGAATCCTGGCCTGAGGAATTTTTTCAAATTCTTGCCTTTACATTTGTTGCTAATTTATCTTTTCCAGTTTGTAATGCACTCTAATAATAATATTTAGAGTATTCCAAAGCGATGGATTTCGCAATAAAAACATAATCTTAGTTAATGAGAACTGTGAATTTCTTAACTGTCTGAAGCAACACATATTGTAGCGACGGCAGCGCCATCTGTTCCTAAGAACAAGGCGTGAAATCACATAACGCCCTCGTGAGCGTTCAGTATGTGCATTATAAGCTGGTTAGATCAAATAGTTACAAAAAAAAATCGGTGGACAAGTATGGTGGAAAAATTCAACGGTCTAGGTAAGTACCTCGGTGGCGCAGTCGGTAGCGCGCTTGTCTTGATAACAAGAGGTCGCAGGTTCGAATCTTGGCCCGAGGAATTTTTTCAAGTTCTTGTCTTTACATTTGTTGCTAATTTATCTTTTCCAGTTTGTAATGCACTCTAATAATAATATTTAGAGTATTCCAAAGCGATGAATGTCGCAATAAAAACATAAAACTAAAAACCATTTCAAGATATTGGCCCTCTGAGCATCATATATTTTTTTCAGAATGAAATAATTATCATAAAAAGAGATTTTTTTAAAAATTCAAAAGTTTGTAAATGCAGGATTTTAAAAACAATTACCTTTGCCTTCACGTTCATTCCGTATTAAAAAAAAACAACTGTCATGACATTGTGACTGTTGACATTGACAGCGAACATGCCAAGTTTTTTTTGATAATCCCTTGGCAATGAACATCGAGTTTGAAATCCTCAGTTGCGACTTACGTTCTTTTTGAATGAGTGAATAAGAAAAAAATAAAATAAGCATTAAAAACACACAATAAAACATAGTGAAAAATCCATCCATCCATCCATCAGCCTGTTTCGTCCACTGCTGGACATAGGCCTTTCCAGGATTTCGCCACTCTTGGCGATCCTCCTGGAAGAAATGCCCATACTCACACACGCTTGGCAGGCGGGTTGGTGAGCGCGGTGCCGAAACCTTTGCACCAGTGACGCCGCTGCCCGTCACCAGTCTGATTTATATAAGGCCCGGCAATTGGGGATGGATATACCGCCATCCATCGGTCCCAGGCGATGGTGGGCCGCCTGGTTTTTTTGCCTGAGAGCTATCCTCTTACTCTCCCCCGAATAACTTCGGGAGGATTTGCGAGTTATTTTATTTATTTCACACACTGATAGTTGTACAAATATTACAATAGTATACACCGCTTAAACCCTTAGGGGTTTGTGTGCGGTGTTATTTAAGTCTACCACACAAATACAAACATGAAATATTAAATGTACATGAGACGACTGACATGTGTGAAAATTGTTGCAAGACTTGTTGTACTTTTATAAATTCGTGTTCATTTTAAAAAATACAGAGTTACCTACATAATTATTTTTATATCAGAATGACAAACATATCCGTGGCGTCCGGATGTTTTCTAATATCTTATCATTAGAGCGCATAATTGAATGTGATGGCTTAGATGGTGGTACCTCCACAGTCGAGCCCGGCATTAGCTCTACCACCTTTTGAAAAATGAAAAATGAAAAATACGTAAGCTTTATTTTTACGCAGATTTTCAATATAAATATTGAAAACAAATGGTTACCTGAAATGAAATGATGTCGATTGTTTACATCAAAGTTAACCACGCCGCTTTCGCATGCTTTCATTTATTGCACAATCATCGTTTCGTAACCACCAGGAAATTCACAGTTGTGTTAGCTTGCGGATACTGAAAATCCTGAAAAAAAATTGGGCGCAGATGGACAAACCTTCATGATCCACCTGAAAACACTTAATATATGGCCTATATCATCTACTGAACCTCCCACTGAAAAGTGGTCGGTTGAATAAAATCAATCAACTTTGTATTTACAAGATGTCTCGTAAAACAGTCGCGTTTAAACGGTTAGTTTTATCAAAAGGTGACCAAATTCTGATGGAACTGTACCTCTCGGCCAAGTACTTTTCGGTATCGTGGTATTTTGGTATCCTGGTATCCTAACTATTGCTAGCTGTGGGTTTAAATCCTGTCTGTCTGAACTTATATTATATACCCATAAGTTTTTACTGTCTCTTACTTACTTCACTGACAAGAGCGTTGCTCTTAATGGGGGTTATCCCATTTTGTCTCTTTTCAATTTCATTTTAAACCAATAAACAGCAATGACTACATTTTGTAAAAAATATATGTAATATTCCGCCTTTCGATACACGATTACTTACGTTTTGCTCCATACAATTAAATCGCAGAGAATAGATCTAAATTATGATCTAAGTATCATTTCATTTGAGCTATATTAAGTCCTGTACAATAAAAGTTATACTAAAATAAATTTCGTGATAAATTTGATATAAAACGGCCGTCATATTAAAAATTCATCCCTCTAATTCGAAAACTATTGTTTTATTTATTAATAAAAACACATAGAAACCGCAAGTTTTCTGAGCGGCCCGCTTCCGCTGAGCAGAATAAACGTGTGTAAAATGAAAACGATGGAGTAGGACAGAGTTCTCTGAATAACCTCGCCTTAAGTTTTGGATGAATTGACTGCACTTTAAAATATAATGGCATCCCAAGTGTAAGGATTCAACGTATTATTAAAACGGATACAGAGAGGCCAAATTGATCACAGTACGCACACATAGTAAACAATAAAAAAGTGCAATATTTTAGATGAAACCATTTTTTGATTGCTGCATGCTTTTACTGTTCTTGACTGACCCTTAATGACTCTTGTCACCATTCAAAAAGTTTAGAACAAAATTTGTCCAGTATGTCAGTAGAATTTGTAATACATTACTGATACACCTGATCCGTGCTTCTGATATATAGGTACATATACATAATAATAATAAATATTGTATAATCTCATTTATACATTTCCTCGCTCTCTAGAATATTGCTCTAGTGAATTTTCTTGTAACTAAATTAGTTAACATATTTCCGCCGACCTTAAGGCCACGTTTTCGTAACCATGACATATTTTACGACATGAATGCTTGCCTTTGTTACTTGAGTCTACAAAATATTCAGGCCATATTTAGCTACCTATAGTTTAAATTCGGAAGTTAATATGGCCTCACAGTAGCCGTTTTTACCTTTATCTTCCTCTTAGACTAGTCTAAATATATATATAAAATACCCTGACTGACTGACCATCTATCAAAGTCTAGATTGAACCTAGGAACATGAAATTTAAACTAGATGTTTCTTGTTTGACGTAGACATCGATTAAAGCCACATAGGTAGTAAAATTTTAATTTTAAAACGGTAGAACTCCCATACTACAATAAATAAAATGATAAAAAAACATGTTATAAATAAGGTCTTTTTCAAGACGATAAAAGAGCCCAAAACGTGACACAGGAAAATTCGCTGCATCGAAAAAAATTGCAAATGAAGGCTGTTTTTTCAGTTTAATAGTCCGTCAAAACCAATAAAGTGAAAAGTACAATAATTACTGTTGTGAATATATAAACCTATTATCTAAAATATGACGTTTCTCTTAAACACTCTCGTGTGATTTCATATTAAATATTATTCGCTAAAAACAGCAATATCCAACCCTATTCTTGATTCACCGTATTAAACAGACGTGCAATTTTCAGATATATTTATCTCTTTCGTTGTGCAATGGACATATTGCGCCTTGTGATGTTATTTTAGGTAACATCTACAGGATCGGAAGAAACGGGATCATCTAGCTAGCTAGAGCAACGCTGCGTGGCGTCCGCTAGTAACTTACTTATAAAGGAAAGACACTTCTCAAAGTTGAATAAAATATAAACTTTTAGAGCTTCGTTTTTATTTTTATTTTTTATAATTTATTATTTGTATATAAATTAACTTCAAGATTATTTTCAGTTGAAACAATAAGAGTAGGACCCGAAATATATCTTGAAGTTAATTTGTGATTATAATAATAAATTGTCAAAGTTTATAAATTCTAACTTTTTTTTGCTAAGTACTTAATTTAGGGACGAGGCCCCAAAGTAGAGAGTAGTGCACGTTACCAGACTAGGTTGGCAAAAACATAGCCAGCCGCTTATTTTCCCTTTAATTTAACTTGCGATTCAAAACGTCTGTCCGAAAAGGTTGTTACTATATTAAGTAAAAAATATATCCCATATCTTTAATTCATGCTTTACAGGAAATCGTTGCAAACCATCCGATCTGAGACCAAAATAAAATAAGTCTAACACAAAAACACAGAAAACCTTTACAATAATCTTTGTACACCGGAAAATATCAAAATTAATACTTGGAGAAACTCTTTCCACCTAAGAGCCCACGAGAAATGTTCTACCTACGACTAATACATGATCAAAACGCAAAAGCATTGTCTTTAAAAATGTACAACTGTTAGTAGCATATCTTAAAGAATTATATATAGGTCACGGACCTTAAGATCAGATCCGTGATGTAGGTCTCGGACTTAAAAAAAACCGGCCAAGTGCGAGTCGGACTCGCGCACGAAGGTTTCCGTACCATTATCTATAAGAACGGCAAAAAAATCATGTCTGTTGTAATAGGACCCCGCTTAAATATTCACTTCAATTATTTAATTTTAAAGTATTTAACTAAATATTCTGTGAACATTTCAAGCGTCTACATGTTGCCGTTATCAATATCGAGCAAAAAGACCACGTTTGTTGCATGTGAGCCTCCTTTAATATTTATTTTATTCTGTTTTTAGTATTTGTTATTATAGCGGCAACAGAAATACATCATCCGGTTCATGAGATACAGCCTGGTGACAGACGGATATAATTATTACAAAATAGCGTTTAATTAGTAATAGATTAAATAGCGTGGCAAGTTTCCATACAAAAAACAAGCTACATTTAGGCTTCACGGTACAAAGAAACATATAAAAATGTGTTGTTTTGACTGGCTTATGCTTGGAACATATTTGTTAATTCCGAAACTAATCTCTAGTACATATTTTGTTTGGAAACAAGCAATATTTATATTTAAAAGAGCCCTTAGTTCACTGAGCCAAAATTGCCACGCGTCGACTCTATGCGTTTATTATTAATGTTAGGTCTGCTACTATACTAGTCTGTGCGACTGAATGGTAACCCACTTTGACACTCATAACTGTCACAACAATTAATTATCTGTTACCCACCTGTAATGTAAACCTATTCAACAACTATGAATATAAATATCTCACGTTTTCTCTAACATAAATATGTACATGTAAATTGATTTGTCTGTGACCGGGTGTGGTATATTCAGTGTAGCCGTTGGTCGCCACTTGGTCTAATCCTCAAGTGAGCTACATCGTTGCTATACGGCGGATCAGACGTGGATCGGTTTCGGGCAACACTGAATCTCATCCCAGCGCGGCGGCGCGGCGTAGCGCTAACCGTTTTTCGCGACGTGCAGTCCAATAGACATATAATTCTGTCTATTTGCAGCCCTAAATAACATCATGCAAAGGGCTCTTGTCAGCCTGAACGTGCGAGCATTATGTGCGCTGTTTTAAGTCGAAGCCGTGGCCCCCGGAGATGTACCGAATTTTCAAATATATTTTGATGCGCCACATTAACATCCATTAGCCATTATTATCTGTCTGTGTTAAAAATGATTGCGGGAATACATACACATAATAGGGAAACTCATACGAGGTTTGAATGCCGTAAGTGCCGTGTAATTAATTACATTGTAAGTTTGAATTCTAATAGACCATGTCACGCATTTGCGACACAAGATTTCAATTAAATCGTATTATTCGTGCAGACCAACTTGAGTAACATTTGTATCAGCACAGAATTATTAGATTAAACTATTCAAAATTACACATTTATGAAGATACCTAGGATTATTTTTCTTATAAAACATGAAATAAATATATATAATTAAGCTATATAAAGCCTTTAGTTTCCTTTAACTTGTATTAATAATAAAAAAAAAAAAAAAAATTTTCGAAATATATTTCGGCCCACTATGATGATTTTAAGTATTCGACTGATGCCGGCCCCATAGTGGGCCGAAATATATTTCGAAAATTATTTTTTTTTTCTTATAAAACATTAGATAAATAGTATCTTTTTAACTTTTGTTCCCGTACAAAGGCATTAAATAGTATCGTAGGCTTTAGCTAAAGTAACCTCGCCTAAGGGTAATCACAAAAGAGCTTGTTAATGAGGAAATTAGGATGAGCGATCCTCCAAAAAACAAAACGTAAAAAAATCTTCACATTGATTGAATAATTTATCATCCACGGTTGACATTTCTTTGGGAGGTGCGCGGAGAAATCAAAAAAACTCCACGCCCGCCTTCTAATGGCCTGTTTGTTCGCGAAAATTAAATCCTAACCTCCTAGACTACTTGGTCGCATATATTACTACATTATATTATATCTACTCGGGTCGCGATCTTATCAGTTTCAAAAGTGTAAAATTTTGATGAGCCACGAAATGCTACCAAAATTTAAACGACCCTTACGTTTAATGACATGCGACAGAGACCATTCTGATAGAATTCATCCCAATTTATCGTGGTAAAATTAAACGTCACAAAAATTGATAGTATCACGCGGCTCAGGTATAAAATTAATATAATATAATAACCATCATCTGTATGTAGGTAATACTTTAATTGTTGAAAAGGTTATTTTTTCTGTTCCTGAGTTAGTCATCTGGATTGTATTGACATGAGGTTGTTGATTTGGTCCGAAATTTCAAATTCTAGAACTGTGAGGACACATCCTCCGTTCACGCGCTTTGCTACTTCGAAACCCTGTTGAAGGTCGACTGCGCTATAGGAAAAAAGAAATGAAAATTTTGTAATAAAAAAAATATTTTGCATCAGCATTGTATGTGTCGTGGCCATATCGTAGAATTGATCGTTTCATGATCCGCTTAGATATCGTAAAATCTTTTAAACCTAATGGAGTCGCCCCGCTCCGCTCCGTTTCGCTCGGCTCTCGAATTTGTGATCACAAGCAAAATCGCTCGTCATCGCACCTATTTTTGACTTTTTCTTGGAAGTCTATCGTAAATTTCTTATTTCATACTTTACGATACTGTCGGTGACGAAAGTTATGGAGCAAATAAGCATCAATGGAAACGGAAAACTTTTGATGGGTATAATTTTTTGTACATATGATAATTGTTGTATGATTAAGTCCAATTTTGTCCCGCAAGATTAGTAACGTATGTGGCTTAATTACCTGTCTACTTAAACCACGTAGCAATTTGTTGTGCCCGTAAGCCAGGAGCAATTTATTGCTTTCTACGGCGGCGACGTAGCTATTTGTTGAGTCTTAAGGCCGATGACGTAGCAATTTTTTTGTATCTCTACGGCAGCGTAGATATTTGCAATTTGTTGTGCCCGTACGCCAACATAGCAAATTATTGAATTTCTACGGCGGTGTAGAAATTTGTTGAGCCTAGTAATTTTTTTGTGCTTCTACGGCTTTGTATCAATTTGTTGAGTTCGGTACGCCAAATTAGTTTAATTTGTGTTGGGACGTAGCATTTTTTTTAACTTCTTTTCGGATCGTAGCAATTTTGTAGACAATAACTACGAAAAATATATTGATGTAATTATTAGTTATATATTATGTAATTATTAATTGTTATTATAGTATATATTTGTTGAGTCTTAAGGCCGATCCGATGACGTAGCATTTTTTCGTATTTCTGCGGCGGCGTAGATATTTACAACTTCTTTGTTTGGAGGTGTAGAAATTAGTTGAGCTTACCCATTTTTGTGCTTCTACGTCTTCGTATCAATTTGTTGAGTTCGTTACGCTAAATTAGTTAAACTTGTGTTAGGACGCAGCAATTTTTAAAAACTATTTACTGACTGTTTTCTATGCATTGATTCATTAGATATTCTAATTAACTAGCTGTTACCCGTGACTTCACCCGAATTGATTTAGTTTTTGGATACAAGGTCCTATCAAATTTTTTTTGGACCAATTATTTTAAAGTACGTGCTGGCTGTAACCTTTGGTTCTCATGATAATTATTTTATATGTCTGACCCTATGTCTATGTCTCTAAGGAACTGCTCGTCCCCAGGGAACAAACTATTACCTATATCCAAGTTAACAGTATAACCTTTACAACAAAGAAATAAAAATCCCTTAGGTCCAGTAGTTATTAATGGCTATGTCCCTAGAGAACTGCCCATCCTTAGAGAACAAACTATAGCCTGTGTCCAAGTGAACAGTTCAGTAGTTCCAGAGATTACCCATGTTAATTTAATTAATGACCATGTCTCGAGGTAACAGCCTGTCCCCAGGGAACAAACTACAGCCTATAGTACTCAGGGGTAATGTAGCTTCCTATTATTGGAAGAATTATCAGAATTGAATCAGTAGTTCCTACATCATAACAAACTCACAAACTCACAATCACGCCTCTTTTTTATGTTCAATGTACAAATTGTACAGACACGACTTTTTTAATACTTTATTTTTAGTCTAGACTGTTAAAAAAACCGGCCAAGTGCGTGTCGGGCCACGCGCATTGTAGGGTTCTGTATTTGCCCATTACATTTTAGAAATTGGTCTATTAATACAAGATCGCGCTAAACTTCTAGTCCGCTCGGATGTTGCTCGAGTATGTATGGATATACTCGTGCGAGAAACTTTTTCTCGACTCGTGTGATTGCAGCACTCACCTTCGGCTCGTGCCGCAAACTCACACTCGTCAGAAAACGTTTCGTCGCTCTCGTATCGTAATGTACTATTTTTCGAGATTTTATTTTACCACTTTGTCGACGTGATTAATATGTATACCCATGCCAAATCACAGCTTTCTAGTACTATAGTCTCTAAGCTAACCCGCGGACAGACGGACATGGTGAAACTATAAGGGTTCCTCGTCGGACTAAGGAAACCTAAGAAAGAGGTTATCTGATTGTTGAAAATCCCGAATTTTTGAACTCACACTGACGAGTCAAGAGACGAAAGGGACTTCACAAGTTAGGTCCCAATCTAACATATTAAACTCATAAATTCCGAGCAAAACCAAAACAGTCTAGAAAAGGTTTTATTTTGTTTTTATAGCAACGAATCTCCTGAATATCAAGCGGAAAGCTGGCGTAGGTTTCCAAAGAAAAATAACCCATTTCAGGAAGCCATTTTTATGAAACAAAAAGTTTATGTTTATGCAGAAGCGTTCCTCGTGAGTTTATGGGCCGGCGATAGTTCGTGTATGTCCGTAATGTGCTTCTCCTCGCTGTTATTTCCATTAAAACGCTTATCTTCAAGATTCATAGCGAGTCCCGGCAAAAATTATGGTCGTTAAAGAAATTGAATACCCTTTACTCATGCTTGAACTTTTCCAACCTTTACCCGTTTGAGTTAATATGTCATGCGGAGACAGCGACTGCTTTTAACAGACATTATCTGGAGAATGAAACTACTCCTAAGTAAGCTTATTTTTTAGCATCTTTGGAAACTTTGCTGAATATTATTTCCAGTTTGTCTTGCGCTCTAAATAATATTTACTCGTAACTACGTTATATTTTATTTTTAGATGTTAGTTTTATAATCCATCCATCCATCCATCAGCCTGTTTCGTCCACTGCTGGACATAGGCCTTTCCAGGATTTCACCACTCTTGGCGGTCCCCCTGGAAGAAATGCCCATACTCACACACGCTGGGCAGGCGGGTTGGTGAGCGCGGTGCCGAAACCCTTGCACCAGTGACGCCGCTGCCCGTCACTAGTCTGTTTTAAGGCCTGGCAATTAGGGATGGATATACCGCCATCCATCGGTCCCAGGCAATGTTGGGCCGCCTGGTTTTAATAACTCGTAAATATTATATCACGAAGTCCGTTTGTCTATGGTTGTAATAGTGCGTGCTTTTTCCTAGTTTGGGATAACTCGCGAGTGCTACAAAACTCGCCACTCACACAAGACGTGCTTATCTGTCCACATCACGACCTACAACCATAGCCAATTGGATTTCGATTTGTGTACCTGCGAAACGTTGTAGGAAAACACTTTGGGGTCAACTTACATCACTAAGACGCCCTAAAAAGCATATTGTACAAGAAGTACGGGTGTATGGATATATGTGCCCAGCCCACTGTTGTTAAAAAAAGGCGCACGAGTGTTTGCTTGTTTATTCGTTCGGTTGACCAGCTAAAAACATCGGACACTACTTTGAGAATGTAATTATGTAATGTTTTTGACAATATTATTGATTCCCGGTACCCCTCGTACAGCCATAAATTTCATACTGATATTGAAACGGCTACTCACGATGTTATAGTCAGATTTCGTCTGGCCAGTTTCACTGTATTCGTATAGTGTCTTGTACTCGTTCAGGAGACTCGGTAAGTGGTCAGGATCAAGGTCCAATAACCCTGTTTGCAAAATACGAGAAATATTTTTTGTGCGTCTATACTTGCCCAACAACAACCTTGACTCAGTTAGTATAGGAAGTTAGGGTAAAACTATATACGTCCAGTAACTGCGTAGAGGGGTAAGGCGGGGGGTGGAGGAGAGTCCCGTCCCCCTAGAAACCCCCCACCGTCCGGAAGTACAAGTTTTTAAGTTATGATATTTTTTTGAAAAATATAACCTTACTTTTTTTGTGTACAAAAATCTAAAGGTCTTTTAATAACTATTTCTCGCATTTTGTGTTATTTTTGCATCGGCTCCGGCGCTCGGAGCGCGGCACCTAACACCGTCCAATTCGTCGCAGATGTCCTCACTCGCCTTCGCCGCTTCGAGAGGTCTAATCAAGTTCGTCTCTAAAAATCTGCTTGAATAATGAAATATTGTTCATTTTTTGTTTTTTTTTTCTTAGACCTACTTGTGAATGGAATTCCAAGTTTCTAAGTCAACTGGAAGTGCCCTAAAGGTTTTCATGGTTCATCGCCTGGGCGTCGGAAGGAGGGGGGGGGGGGGGCAGGGGGAAACGGAAACAGAGTGGGACAGTAAAAAACAATATAAATAAAAAATAGGATTTCGTAGCACGACTAAAGTACACATACAGCGGACATAGTTGAGGGACAAGACCGATCGGCAGTTTTGTCTGCATAAAAGTACGTTTTTTTTATTTTTCAATCATAAATCCCGTTGATATTTGAAAGGTTGCCTCACCCTAGACTTTCGTCTTCCGACGCCCATGGTTCATCGCGTTGAGTTAGAAGCCCGATTTTTTAACAGCACTATGGGGCTGCAGACTTTTGTAGGAGGTATTAGTTTCAACTTGATACCTCTAACGGGGCCCGAGAAAAGGGGTCTTGACAGACGGACAACAAAGTGATGGTCTACGGATTTCTTTTCAAATTGTGAGGTAAGAGGTAAAAAGTATGAAAGTAGCAAATGAAGATAAAAATATTATTCGTCTGATTACTTGATAGATAACGCAAATACACAGGACTTGCTGATTTTTATGATTTTGTCTATATATTAACTGAAAAGTTATTTTATGTTCTGTACCTACACTACATCATACGTAAAAATATGAATATTGATGAATTTCAAACTTTTAAAGCGATACCATGCATGTCTCTCGAGAGTGACTGCAGTATTTGATGTTGCATGCACAAAATATTGGAAAACACAAGATTATCCGGAAAGAAGCTACCTTATGAAATTCACATAAAATGTGAATCAATCACAAGCAAGAAGAAAATACACAGATACTGATTTTCCGCACCCCCCAGCTTTTAAGAATAAGTAAACAAAAATACCGGTATTTACACAAAACAGAAACAGTATGTACAACAATAAAAACAAAATATAGCACGCAGTTCGTCGAAAAAATAGAGTTGTGTGTGTTTGTGTAAGAAGATGTATGTGTATATGTTTATGCAATGAAAAAATGTATACCGTGTAGTAGAAGTAAATAATAAAAACTATAATTTAAATAATTCGGAAATAAGTCTATGAGAATGCTTCCTGGGTGCATTAACCTAGGTGAATTAAATAAACGACGGGTTTAAATTCTGTTTTTGTCTTTGTAATAAAATTACTTTTGTTCTAAAAGAGAATTTACCAATTTTTGAACGTAGTGGTGGCGGAATATTGTTCCATATTTTTGAAGCCGAGTATTTATTTTTTGGTAGAGAGTAAATTTTTAAATTTAGATCGCGTATTTAATTGGTTGATGTCTTTAAGCAAAGTAAAATTTTCAAAAAGGTATTCAGGATTTTTATTATAAAGTATATTTTTTGTCAGACACGCAATATGTAGTTCCTTCTCGACTTCACGTTTCCGTGTTCATTGAAATAATAGCCCGGGCGGTAGCGTTGTATTTTACATAGGTAGTGATTTTACGCCGATTGATTTCCATCTTTTTAAAATAAGTCTGGCGTGGCTAATAATAGAACCAAGCGTCAGCTGACGCACCCGCGGTGGGTGTGGATGTGGGAGGCAGAGGAAGTGGTAAAAAAAAAGTAATAGTACGCCGGCTGAAAAAAAATTCATAGATAGCTGACGCCATAATAAGCTAAATAAAATCGTCAGCTGCATAGTGGAGTGGGGAAGATGCGTCAGCTGCTCGCATGAGCTGGTTTGCATTTTAGGAAGTGATTTTACGCCGGTTGATTTGCATCTTTTTCAATAGATCTGGAATGGCTAATAACAGAACGAAGCGTCAGCTGACGCACCCGCGGTGGGTGTGGATGTAAGAGGCTGCAAAAGTGGTAAAAAAAAGTAGTAGTACGCCGGTTGAAACTTTTCTAACAGATAGTTGACATCATACTGAGCTGAAAAAAAATCGTCAGCTGACGCACCCTCTGTGGATGTCGATGTAAGAGGCTGCGAAAGTGGAAAAAAAAAGTAATAGTAGGCTGGCTGAAACTTTTCTCACAGGTAGTTGACATCATACTGAGCTGAAAAAAATCGTCAGATGACGCACCCGCGGTGGGTGTGGATGTAAGAGGTTGGAAAAGTGGTAAAAAAAGTAATAATACGCCGGCTGAAACTTTTCTCACAGATAGTTGACGTCATACTGAGCTGAAAAAAATCGTCAGCTGACGCACCCGCGGTGAGAAAAGTTTCAGCCGGCGTACTATGACTTTTTTTACCACTTTCGCAACCCCTCACATCCATACCCAACGCGGGTGCGTCAGCTGACGATTTTTTTTCAGCTCAGTATGATGTTAACTATCTGTGAGAAAAGTTTCAGCCAGTGTACTATTACTTTTCTTCTTTTTTTACCACTTTCGCAACCTCTCACACCCAAACCCACCGCTACTTGAGCAGCTGACGGTCGATTCACATATCAGTCATGTGAGATCTACGATCGATGTCAATATCAGCCGGCTTACTATGACTTTTGTATTTGCAACGGTACCTCCCGGGCTATAAGGCGTTATGTCGGCACGTTTAGGAATTTACAAGCCTTTACATTGTATCAGTATCATCTTAGATTAGACATATAGGTATATGTGTACCTTTTATAATGCCTTAGAGTACTTATAAAGGATAGTCTATAAAGCAACTTTGATAGTTGGGATATGTCGAATAAAAATACATCCGAACGTAGAGCTAAATTATATCCTTGATGGAAACCATCGGCGACTGCGGTCGTCGCGTCGCGGAGACATTACGTGGAAATGTCTCCGGCGATAGCTCAAACTGCTCACTAAAATGAGCTCACGTGGGTCGCTTGAACGGGTAATATGTTATCTAGACAGACGTGCCGATAGCCGCTATTTACAAGCGAGTTTTTGGTGAAATTACATGTTATTTGTACTCATATTGTGTGCTTGGAGCTGTTTATTCTAGGTCTGAACGTGACAAAGGACTCATTTCATTTCTTTGATTATGAGTACATACAAATACATGTTAATATTAGAGATAAAGAAGAATGTGTACCTATTACTCGGATTTAAATTTTTATAAGGATTCTTAATAAAAATATTTTTACGGATTACTCAAAGTTTACATTTAAGGGACAATGCTCGCAACAGTTTCGACCATAAACATAATTCTTAATAATTTATATTTCTATGGTTTTGACCAATTATCGAGGCCACTAAGCACAAATTACCCACTTATCAGCTTCCTAGAAATATGGTAAAGAATCTTCAGCCCCCGACTGGAAATTCAAGAAGTCTTGTCAAGGACTGCAATCATTTAGTTGATTTAATTTTGTACTACAGGGTGATGAGCGAATGGTCAGTTTTGATTTTGTCATTGTATACTATAATGAATCGGCAGATGCATGATATAGACGACCCAACACAACACTTAAGTGCAATAAAGTTGTGTCTCTGTAATGGCTTCAAGTGCACTGTGAAATCATGCAAACCGAGATTGAGATACTGGTAAAGTTGATACTTGGGATTGTCGGCAATCGCACTCGGTGAAATACCATCATGGTTGAAGAATAGAATAGAATAGAATATCAATTTATTTATCTGCCACAACACAACACAATTACATTATAAACAATATTATAAAATCAGACATAAAGAATTAAAACAAAAGAATGAGATAAAACTAAAAGAAGTCATGTGTCGCAGCAGACAAAAGGGCCAGACTCAGCACTCTTACAAGGTAAGACCGACAGCTCTGATTTTCAGTCCGAGCCCGCGAACGCACGAACAAACAAAACAGCGCGAGTATCCTTACACGTTTTCAAAACGTTACATGAATAATTACCATGAATAATTAATATTATATAAATAAGGAAACACATAAATCAAAAGTAGTTTTTCAAGATATATTTCGACCACTTGATGTGGTCGGCTTCAGTTAAATTATATAGGTACTCGTAGAATTAAATAATATTTACAATAATAAGGTATAAAAAAAGATAAGATTAATGATTTGTTCTTGTAAATGGTAATGAATAAAATTTATTCATCTTAATTCTAAAAGACAACAAGTCAATTATATTTTTATGTTACCATGAATAATTAAATAAATAATAATATAATGTTAATATTTGGGAATAAATAAAATAAGTAAATTTAATTCATAGATAAACCTTAAATAATTTATTAGGATGGCGATGAAGTTTCTAGTTTTAGCCAGGCGAGGACACTTGTAAGTCAAGAAGATACTTTTTTAGTTTATCTTTGAATGTACCTTTACATATACTTGGCCTTAAGGTCACGTAGCGGCGGTGGAATGTTGTTCCAACATTTTGGCGCCATGTACCTAAAACTGCCCCGAAACGCAGTAGTTTTTTTGACACAACAAACGATTTATCCTGTTGCTGGTGAAGAAAACACTTGTACCTACTTTTTCACAAAATTATTGTATTGATACACGAACAGCTTTTGTGTGATATACATGTATTTAATCCTAGAAATCCGTTATGGCGAAACTAGTCGGAAATACAATAATTTTGTGAAACAGTACGAAAGTGTTTTCTTCAACCACGAGATACTGGTAGTGATATATGGATGGCGTATTTGGGCCATTCTACTTTTCAATGACTACAATAAATTAGTCCCTTGTCTTACAGAGTACATGTTGATGGATGCAGATGTCATGGTTATATAAATAGTTAATAATCGCACACTAGATATTAAATGCCTCCTTATAAAAGACCGCTGTATCTTCATTTAGATTATACTAAATAAATTGGTTATTTTCATATACAAAATCTGGTAACGCAGTTGTTATTTCCAGTTTTGTGTTTACTCAAAGTAACCACTATGTTACCAGATTCTGAATATAAATAAAAATACTTTATTTAATATACTATCTGAAAGAAGATAAAGGGGTTATTTCTAAAGAGATAATTAATAGTGTGTGGTTTGTAACTACTTATGTAACCATGAAATGTGTGTTCCTCAACATGTACTTTGTAACGAAACTGACCAATTTTTAGTATTTGAAAAGTAGAATGGCCCATTTGCGATAGTCAACAAACACAGAACAGTTGAATTGAAAGAACATCTAAACAGGTAGTAACATACTAATAATAATGTAGTAAATAGGTCGTGCTTGTTAATTTAATATTTTTTCAAAATTGTATATTATATGGGTTATTATATTAGTAATTTTATTATATTACCTAGTATGGTACTGAAACAAAAACTACCATTGGAAAATTGGAAAGTCAACTAAGTGCGATAGTAGGCATCGTGCTACGAAATCCTACTATTTTTAGAATTTTTGCAGCCTTTAATTTTTAAAATTATTGATCCGTAAGTCATTATTTAGCTGTTGGAATATCTTCCTTAGCACGAACTAATAAAGTTCAATTTGCAATGTACAGTTCGGAAAGGGAAGCGGTCCTTTAATTTTATAAATTATTGAACCGTAAGTCATCCGAAAGTGCTCGGAAAATGTTTTTTTCTGCATACCGTGAATTCTGTTAAAACTACGGGGGTCGCCTCGCTCCGCTCCGCTTCGCTCGGCTCCTTAATATGCACTTACATGTAAACCTAACCGCTCCTCCTTGCTTCGCTCGTCGTCACAACCTATCCCTAGCGATCGAATAAAATTAAAAGTAAGAGAGCCGCTAACGGCTATTTAGACACTTCCAATATTTTTTGTGTCTCTTTACTTGTTCAAGTACAACCTCGACTCTAGTAGTCTAGGAACATTGATGTCTGAGTCTAGGAAGTCTAAATTTTATTTTACTTTTTTCGCAGAAAGGGTCTTTGAACCTTGTCCTGACCACTAACCGAGTCTCCATTATGAATTTAGCTGTACCTGGAATATAAGATCTTTGTGGCTAGATAGGAACGTAGCAGATGTAAATCTGTAGTCTCTGCCTACCCCTCTGGGATACAGGCGTGGGTATATGTATGTATTGTAAATTACCGAAAGTCATCTTATATAGTATAGGTACTTTACAAAATTTCCAATTATATTTGAGTACAAATAAATCTAAATCAATGTCACTTGCCTTCTTGATTATAAGGTCAGAAATATTAAAGCAACGATATAAAAACGTCCATACATATTCGACTGTTATTGAATAATAACAAACGAATAAAAACTGTTTTATTCAAAATGTCATAATAACTTTACGTTTGTATAAAGTTCGCCTTTATACTAAGAAACGAATATGAATCTTCCCAAGTTTCCAATACTGAACATGGAAAAGGTCCCTACATTTATCTTTGCACCAAGGAAAAAAACCTTACATTGATGTCCTGATCTCAAGCAAAAGTTTGGGATACAATTACACTCGTTACAGTTTTATGAAGCTTTTCAGCTTTAAAGTCCGCGATTATTATTTTGGCCACGCTTCACTTCCATTTCGAATTTTTACGATTGCTTTTGTCGAGAGTTTTTACTGGCGGCTAGGAAAGGAAAAGGCATTCATTTGTCGAGATTTAATCTAAAGTTTTGATGACATAACTTCCAGGATATCCGTGGATCTTTCACAGTTGCGGACGGGTGTTAGGACCATGCAAAACCACAAAACAGAGGTGCAATTGTGTAAGACAATCGTCATTAACTGTCAAACGGGCTAATTTGCTTAGCCGAATAGCCATATGACAATCAATTTGAATACAATTGGCTTACACAATTGCACCTCAGATTCATTTCGAAATAGCTGAAGTGGAACACTTCTGCAAACTGGATTCGTGACTAGGAGTTCCTTTACCCAACTCAATTTCTCCTCGGTACACACGATGTTTTAATCACGCAAAACAGACCCGTTTTCGAATGTGGTTCGTCGGAACATCCGTAAAATCTCCTCGTGTGTGCATAACAGACCCCTACAAACGACCCGGCTTACAACTGCAGAAAAACCATCAGCAAAGTTAGCTTAAATTATTTATTCAAGTCAGCGAGGTGGGTAGATTTATCTCCTAAAAGCAATATAAAGTTGTGGACCATTCCAGCGCGTCTGTGGCTAAGCACTCAGTAACTTGTTATACGTGACGGTGCACATGTGCTAAAATTTTCGGTTTACTCAGCTAAGTGCTGCATGCAGTGCTGTAGGTGTCACAACTGTCTTAGAAATACTTAAAATATACTATCTACGAGTATGTAGCAGCTAGGAAGAGCCCGCGGGAGAATTCAGGGGTTTGAGGTTAGAAATTCGATTTCCAATAGAATCCAATGTTTGTCTCTGGTTTCGTTGCAGAATGGTCAAGACCGCAGATCCAAGATGGAATGGAACTATAATTGAACAATCTAACACGCTGTTATCTGAGGTATTGTAGTTCGATCGACGAGGGGTAATGTTCCAATTTTCTCGCAAAACAACTAACGAAATAGAGAGCACTCCAATAATTTCATTGCTGAGGAAAATTTACAAAAAAAAAATTATAGCCCTTGAGAAAACCTATTAATTTTCTGTGCTGTTTTAGTAAAAATAACACGAAGATTTTGTACAATCTAGGGCGTTAAATTACAATTATATTTCAATGTTTGGAAATGATGTTTGAAAGAAGAATAGGGACCTACCTACCCACGGCCACAGGAGTTCGCATTTATTTCAAACAGATTTCGGTACATTTCTACAAAACAGGTTGAGGCAATAGTTGCAAGCCCGGAAAATTTGACCTCATATTTAAAAAAAAACTAGTGACAATGTCCTACCCCAAATAATGCGATAGTTTGGGGACCCCTTGTAAAATATATTTTTAAGGTTCCGTATCCCAAGGGCAAAACATAGCCCTATTAACATCTTGTCTGTCCGTCCGTTTGTCACAGATATCTAGCTCGTAGATGGAAGGAGCTATACAGACCTGGAATTTGGTTATTTTGTGTATAATGCTAACCCCAAAAAGGGGGCCAAATGAGGTACGGGACCCTTCGTGCGCGAGTCCGACTCGTACTTGGGCTGTTTTTTCTTTCACGTGTTGTAGCAGTGTCACGGAACCCTATTAGAGCCCGATTCGCACTTGGCTGGTTTTTAAATTGCACAGTGTACCTACCTAGGTACTCAAATTTTCTGTTGTAAGTATATTTTGTGACATAATATATATTTCCATTAAACTTATTTTCCTCTTTTCACAAGAAATGTTCAACAAAGACCAGATCCTTAGAACCATTAACGCATGGCTACAAATGAATTTTTTTTCGATTACTTATCCATGAGTATTCCTAACCAAAATTGCTTGTCTCTTAAATAAATACGAATCAAACCTTTTTCGGTTTAACAAATCAAATAAATGGAAGCGCAAACAGGCTGTTTTGTTCAAATACCATTTTCGCACTCCAAATAGATTTCAAAAGAATCATCAATTCGATGTAAGAAGAAAATAAACAGCGATACAGAACCTGGAGTGCTTCCATCCCGTAAAGATACTCCTGTCCGTGGACTCGGGACACGGGTAGCTAAAATGTTTGCCGAGAGCTGTAGAACAAATAAAATAAATATCAAAGTCACTCCTAACTTCGATGTTGACCAACCAGTGCAGCGCTAGAGTCAGTAGTGGGACTAGCACACAAAACCTCGATGTAGAGGGTATGTTTTCAGGGTTCCAACAAAAAAAGAAAAATTTTGTAGCGAAACCTCGGCGTCTGTCTACGGCCTATTAGTTCAAAACCAAATGGGCGGATTGAGCTGTTAATTAGGTACCTGGAACATAGGCATCCTAATATATTATTCTAACCTGGAAATGTTCACTGGAATCTCTGGAAAAAGAAGGAAAATCGTTATGTCGTCACATTGTTTAAACCGCGTGGCGTGTTAAGAGGAGTACTTTCTAGGAGATTATATCTCTTGTATTAAGTATATTACTTGTATTAAGTATCCCACAAAATTATAAATTTCCTGACCGGTTTCGCCTTCATGGCATTTTGAAAAGAATTAATTATAATTAGATCTTAATATGTAACATATTGGTGTTGATGCGGTGTAACACGATTTAACTTATTTGACAGGACTTTAATCTTATTTTAATCGTCCTGTCCTTGTCTTTTCGATACAGAAAGAAAAAGACAGAATGCTTAAATTAAGTTTAGTCCTGTCAAATAAGTAAAGTAGTGTTACACCAAATTTAGAATCGACACAATTGTTTACATTAGTGTAATCAATGACATCCTACGAGTACTTTGACTCAAAGTCATACCTACACTTTATTTGTAGAGTTTATAAAAATATAGATAAGCATTTAATTTTTTTTATCATATTAGAATATAACCTATCTTCTCATATGAAAAATAAAGCAGGTCACTCCCAAGTAATTTAAATACTTACGTTACGTTGTAAAAGCTCTAGGATTCTGTAGTTGCATGTTTAATTCAGACTAAGTACATAATCTGCCCCAAAAAGCTAGATAAAGCACTAAATCTTCAAAACGATGAAGATTTAACTAAACGCTATTCTGTGACACAATAAAAGAATAAGGAACTGAGGACAAAGAAACGGTATAACGGGAGTGCGAGGTATCTACCGAATGAAAACCTTATTTATTGCCTCCTGTATACTTCTCCTTTCGGAAAAGAAGAAGCAAAGTATCACTACCCCCAAATGAAAAGCAATCTTTCACTTCCCAGATAAGGTTTATTTTTATCCGTATCGCAAGGATCTCTTAAGGCTCTGTAGAGCGAGATTTAAGGTAATGTCTGTGAAAACAACGCCGAACAACACCTTTAAAAGAATAATAGTTTAAATGTCCCATTCACTTGCAAATTCACCGCTTGTCCAAAAGATTTCTTATTTTGTTAAGCTTTTGTTATTAAAGACAACGGTTTATGTTTTGTTATTTTAATTAAAAGGGAGGAGTATTAGGAAGGGGGAAATATTTCAGGCGGTTAAAAGGTGCTCATTATGTTTGAGGCGTTTGTCAAGAGGCTCTTACTTTGTGTGCTTTTTATTGCCTATTTTTCTGAGAAATAATTGCAAACCGTACTTGAAACGCCTTCATTCAAGTCAGTTACCTTATATTTTGGTTCTAACAAGCAACGCCCACACAAATAAAGTTCATGAATGCCTATATATTTATCTCACTACCTAATATTGTACTGTGTTGTAAAGGTTCGACACCTATACTTTAAAGATACATGATAATAATTTCTCTGTAATCAATAAACGCAACTTATTTATTTTATTTTTACGTGTCCTGTATTCGACCACTGCTGCGACATAAAGCCAGCAGCGGAGGAACATTTTCACTGAATTTAACGTAGTTTACAAACCATGCTGAATATCGCCTTGCGATCTGATATATCACGCAAAATCACTACCTTAAACATACATTTTAATAAATAAGTATTTAGGGGGCTATGTAAAAAATATATGCATGCTTTGTTTCTGTGTATTTCATGAAGTACACGGAAAATTTTAATAAATTTTTGGTATTGCATTTTGATTATAATCTAGGGTTTTGTTTGTTTTTATTTTTGGAAAACACGTTTGGATAAATATATATATTTTTTTTATTGGTGGTAGAGTTGATGCCGGGCTCGACTGTGGAGGTACCACCATCTCACTCGCAAATCCTCCCGAAGTTATTCAGGGGAGAGTAAGAGAACAGCTCTCAGGCAAAACCAGGCGGCCCACCATTGCCTGGGACCGATGGATGGCGGTTTATCCATCCCCAATTGGCGAGCCTTACATAAAACAGACTGGTGACGGGCAGCGGCGTCACTGGTGCATGGGTTTCGGTACCGCGCTCACCAACCCGCCTGCCCAGCGTGTGTGAGTATGGGCATTTCTTCCAGGAGGATCGCCAAAAGTGGCAAAATCTTGGAAAGGGCCATGTCCAGCAGTGGATAAAACAGGCTGATGGATGGATTGAAATGAGGTCTTTAAACGCACTTTTTCTCCTCGTTTGACGAATGTGGATCATGTACAGAAATCGAACATATTAGATGGGTTTTAACAGTAACTACATATTCGATTTTGGAAATTTTGCTAGCTATTTTAGTTTTTTTAATAAAATTAAAAAAACATACTTTTTTCTCTTTTGCGCTGATTCCGCCCCTCTCGCACTGCGCGTTTTTTCGCTTGGAGTGAGGGTGACAAAAATTAAATTTACATAGCCTCTGAGTCTGAAGGCGCATTCCTACCAAATTAGCAGCTCGATGTGTGCGATAGCACAGTACGAATATCGACGGAAATGACATCGAGATTTGAAATACGAGTAAGGTTCATGCGCATTGCAAAGATGAGAAAATTTAAATAATTAAGATAACAAAAATTCTTTAAAAGTAATAATATAATACTCTTTTGCTGTTTACTTCAATATGAGTAAGTTTCAATTAGTTTCTTTCCATAGCGAATCTTAGTCCGAATTTGGACCTTGATCTGGTATTTATTTAGTTAAAGTTTTTGTAACAAATTAAAAATACTAATTATTCAGCCATCACATTTCAGATATTCTGTAGTCTAGGTATCTTTATTTATTTTTTAAAATTGTTTTACTCACTAGACATCTAAATTAAACCCTTAATCGCATTTTTAAGGTCATTGAATTTAAAAAACACGGTACAAGAAATAAAGAATCGTTATGTATGTGCAAAAAATTACACATTATATCTACAAACTTTTTTTGTAATACTCGGAAACTCAATATTTAGATCGACAACTACCAATACTTTTGTCAATTAAATACCTACATATAATATTGTAATAAAGTCTAATCGGATTACTTTTATTTCAGAAGTTGTTTTAAAATAAAACAACAAAAAAATATATTAGGCCCCGTGACCTCACAAATTGTGCCACACGAAGCTCAACCTACTTAGTAAGAGCGAAAGTGAGAATCGGGGGGTTGACACTGCCTCAATGGTTTTGATTAAGATATTATATTCCTCATTCCACCATTCTTTTTTGCCACGACCAGCCCCCTGATTCTGTATCGTAAAATGAGTTGCCAAACCGAGTCTAAAACATACATATCCGCTTATCTAAGGTACGTTCGCACTTGAAATAACGTCACAATTCGTAAATAGTTCAATACCCATTGAAGGTTATTTTAGGAGTAAATTTTTTATGCGTTTTTGATTATTAGCAACCATAGTTGGAACCGATACGTAATAGGCCCGCAGTTTGTATTTTTTACGTCCTAAATACCCGTTTCACTAACCTTAGGAGCCACCGGAGAAAAAGCACGTTTTACTAGCCCTTAGTTAGGTCATGACTACTTCATTACTAACGGAACTCTTTGCCCGTTGCTAAGGTTGTTCGGTTATTCGTAGTTAGTGAAAACGGTTATAATATTGTCAAAACATCTTCTAGGCGGCCCAAACTTTAATATCTACCCAAAATAATTATACCCACTCAGCTACGAGCGAATAGTACGAACCAATAGCTCGGAAATAAATACATTTAAGACAGTGCTACCCTCTAAGTTCGGTTACCACGACACATAAACTTGCAAACTGTAAACAAGTCTTAACAAAGTTGTGCGGTTACGTTAAGTTGTAGACAGTCTCTTAAGAGTTCCCACAGATTCTATTGTTAGACCTCACTGACTAAGTAAGAGTATAATCTAGGAACTTTTGCTAGTAAAGTAACCCGTTATAGGATTGTTTTTAGCTAGCTTAAAAATTACGCTGGCGACATCTGTTGCCGAGTAGCGGAAAACGGTTTAGCCAAAATCTTTGTGAAAAAATTATGTACCCAGTAGCCTTAACATGAAAACATTACGGTTACGTTTAGTTTGAACGTAAGGCGGTTTTGTATGGAATTCTGATAATTTCCGCTACTGACCGCTAGGGGCGGTTATCAGATTTCATACAAAACCGCATTACATTCCAACTAAACGTAACCGTAATGTTTTCATGCTAAGGCTACTGAGCATTCATGAGAACGATTTGGTTAAAAGGTGCTATAATTTTTTTTATGATAGTAAATTCGTTTGCGCTTTCATTTCAGTATGTTTTCCAGGGTTCCGTAGCTCAAAATGAAAAACGGAACCTATATACGATCACACCGTTGTCCGTCTGTCAAGAGACCCTTTTTCGCAGGCCCCGATAGAAATAGCAAGTTGAAACTAATACCTCTTACAGAAGTCTGCAGCCCCATGGTGCTGTCAAAATTTCAGATTTCTATCTCAATGCGAAAAAAGGTCTTTTACGTAATCAATTTCATACAAATTGCTCAGCATGAAAACTTCTAGGACACTTCCAGTAGACTTAGAAACTTGAAATTAAAAAAATGGTACAGAATTAATTACATGTACTTACATGGGATTTTATACCTTGGAAAATTTTATTTACAAATTGGATGTTAACGTTTTATGTGACACAAGCCAATTAATTTACAACAACAAAAACAGAAATTCTTACCACATAGTATATTACATAGTTTAAAAAGCTAACTACAAACAAATAACTTTAATAATCACTGCTCTTTAGATTTTACATTCAACTGTATGTCAATAGAGACCATTTTCTTGAACATGTCAATCAGATCATTTCTGACGTAAGATTTTATTTGTTGTAACCTTCCACCGCCCGCACCGCTGATGAGTCTTTGGAGTCTTTCTGAGGGGCAATCTACGGACACATGACAAATTATCTTGTCTTCCTTTTCCTCATAATATTCTAGCTGTGGTTTGAGAGTGTATGGAATTTCTTTGGCCAGGAAGTCGAGAAATTTTGCCCTGACTGTTTCCACTATAAGGGTCTCTGGATTCTGATCTGTCCAATCTTCAGGGGAATACTGAAAATTTCCTGGTTTGGCGTTGCTCATTAGGTATGACTGCAAAGAAATAATAGGTACTACTAAACAACCGTAAAGGCAAAAAAGGAAGGACACAAAATATTTAAATAAAATCAAGATGTGTTTGCAGACTTCAATACATTTATCAAGTAGGTAGTTTTTGTATCAACTATTGATAATTTGGAACAGCAAATATCTTTGTATCTTTTTTCGGTTATGTCATAATGATTATCGCGGGAGTTGCCTTGACTGTACCTTAATATCTGTGACCCCATCTCCATTCAAAGCCGAAACGAGAAACACATCAGAAAAGTCACTGTAGCCGGTATGTCTGTTTTCTGTGTCCTTTTTGTTTGTATTTGGTCCTTGTATGGGCTTACCCGCAATTATGCCATTTGTGAGGGTGTGTATTACAGTCAACAACTGTTTCTTGGTCTTTATTAAGTCTACCTGAAATCAAAATGAAAAAGTCAATAATTGCTAGTTCGTAGGTACCATTCTTGAAGGGAGTGACTTAGATATAATATTGAATTCTGTTAAGTATTTGTTTCTGAATTGAATAATTTATTATCAACGCAACGGGTCTTATTCCAAAAGGCACGATCGCGCTCCTTAAGAACCCGCTCCGTATTTTTCGTCTGTTTGATGCTTAGACCATATGACACGGGACCTGGCAAAGCGCTACTCTCAGTATTTAAATTATTCTGCCGTTTTTTACGGGAGGGGAGGTAAACACGCACAGCACACATTTACGTATTCACGCACACTCCTCATGTCACACTAAATCAAAAGGTGCAACACAAACACAAAACGCGCACACAAGCAAACTTACATGAACAAATTGTTCATGTGCTTCGGCAGAGGGGGATAAGTGCGCTTGCCTAGTCCGTGTTATATGGTCTAAGGTTTGATGCGAAGCATTATATTAATAACTAGCTTTTGCCCGCGACTTCGTTCGCGTGGGTTTCGGATATAAATTCGAATCAGACTTCCCATAGATTAAACAATAGCCTTTGCCGTTTGCGTTTATTCAATCTTTGCCCCGTTTCCGGCTTGGGCGTTATTTTATGAACATCCCTTATAGCCTATGTGTTGACCAGGGTCACTACGATTATAATACAAAAAACCGCATCCAAATCCGTTAAGTGGTTCTCGAGTTAAAACGGAACAGATAGACAGACAAAAATTCTAACAATTGTTGTTTTGGCCTCACTACAGTACCAATAACCCATTTCATTTGAAATTTCACGAAAATATTCAATGTACAGACATGACTTTTTTACTACTTTATTATTAGTATATAGATTTTTCTTGTCATTGCCGCGATGTTTTTGTAAAAAATAGGGAAATACACTAGTTCATATTGGCCATTTAAATGAAGACCTAAAATTTATTTGTTTCAATTGTTTCTCCTTTGCGCGTTATTTTGATACTTAGATATTATGAATAACGATTCGGAGCGGACTCGTAAGTAATAAAATAACTCGCAAAAGAGAAACAATTCAATTAAATAAATTCTAGGCCTTTATTTGGACGGCCAATTTAAAGTGGTGTATGTCCCCAATTTTTCCAAAAACATCGCGATAAAGGCCAGAAAAATATTTAACATATTGTTTTTCATCAAAGTTGTCGTCGTCGCGGACCGGGCTCTTAATGGAGGGTTATCCCGATTTTGTCTCTTCTCAAATTCAGTTTAAACCAATAAATAGCGATGGTTAAATTTTGTAAAAAATATATGTTATGTATATTCCACTCTTCGATCTTAATATTTCGGCCGTTCGACACACGATTACTTACATTTTCCTACACACGTATGGGAAAAAAACTAAAAATTAGCTGTATTTAATTATTGAACAAGTAAAAATGACCAACTTAATTAGACCCTTTCGATACATAGATTTTAAGAGATCGTAAGTGTCAAGTTGGCGAATTATAGAGGAATAAATGCTGGTGACCTTGAAACTCGAAATTGGTGGCTGGTTTTAATCACACGTTAAAAAAGAAAAAATATATACAGATTGATTGGTAATTAGATGCAATCCTTTGAAGGGGTTGTAGAAGAGAACAATTGCAGTCGATTTGACTACATAATGCCTTATGCAAAAGTGAACCATTTCTAAGATATTTTGAATTAAAGCTTTTTTATAAAGTAAATTAAAAAAAAAAAAAAAAATAAGCCAGCCAATATTTTAGATTTTTTTTTATTTGTTTCGCTTTGATAACCTCCCAGCCAATAAACAATAACCCTAAAATGCACATTATTGACGTAAACCTTGACACTGTGCTCCAAAATAATTGAAAACTCTTGAAAATCGCAAAAGATTTACACGAAAAAGCTAGGTTAAAACAAAACGTCTCTATGCAATTTTCTGTGCATATTAGCTTGAAAACATCTGCATTTTACTAGCTTTCGAATGAGGTACAAAAATCTTAAATTGACAGAGAAATGATAAAAATATGGCCAATAGAGTAGGAGCAGGAAGAATATTAGAAACAAATCTTATGCATACAAAATGTAAGTTTATAATTCATTGTTTCCTAATTTAACTGTTAATATTTTTTTTATTTAGAATAAAAATCGTTTACCGTTAAATATTAGAAACAAATCTTATGCATACAAAATGTAAGTTTTTAATCCATTGTTTTCTAATTTAACCGTTAATGATTTTTTTCTACCTGCTCCTATTGTTTTGACCATATTTTTATAATTCCTCTGTCAATTTGAGAATTTTGTAATTCATTCGAAAGCTAGTAAAATGCAGATGTTTTCAAGCTAATATGCACAGAAAATTGCATAGAGACTTTTTGTTTTAACCTAGCTTTTATGTGTAAATCTTTTGCGATTTTCAAGAGTTTTCAATTGTTTTGGAGCACAGTGTCAAGGTTTACGTCAAAAATGTACATTTTAGGGTGATTGTTTATTGGCTGGGATGTTATCAAAGCGAAATAAACAAAACAATTCTAAAATATTGGCTGGTTTTTTTAATATATTTTTTTTAAGTTTACTTTAGAAAAAAAGCTTAGATTCCAAATATCTCAGAAAGGGTTCACTTTTGCATAACATTAACATTGCATATTACATAGTCGAATCGACTGCAATTGTTCTCTTCTACAACCCCTTCAAAGGATTGCATCTAATTACCAATCAGCCTGTATATATGTTTAACTCTACTTAGTAATAATTATATGTCTGTGGTTAAACTACAGAATATCTGGAATGATGTGCCTTGATAAAAAAAAAACTAATCTAGGTCTAATTTCAAACAGATATCTGGTTCAATTAATTGAGGATGCAAAGAAACAAATTGAAACTTTTAGTCAAATTGAAGATGTTATAATAATAAACGATTTCCCTTGATTATTTTTGATGAACTTTAGTTATGATAATTGTAATTAATTGTTTAGGTATATTTTAGCTTGATTTCCCGTTAAGCGAAAGATCAATACAGGACGAGTAGGTAGTGCAAGTGAGCGTACCCGGGGTCACCAGCAGTAATTGTCTCCTTAAATGCAGGTGGGTTTGTTTTAAACGGTATGTACGGAACAATCAGGGCACTAGTCCCATTCGCAATTGACCACTTTTTAATTGTTTAAAATATACCTTATTGATGATTAAAAAACTTGGCGTATCTTGAACCAATTTCAGCATAGTGACAATGTCCTTGTTAATAACATCTTTAGACCATCGATTTGAGACATCATGAACGACTCCAATCACATCTGCACAACGTAGACTCTTGTGACAAGCACCTATCATTGATTCGGGCAGGTTATACCTAAAAAAATTACATATTTAAATAAAGTTATTTAATAATTAATATTCTTACTTTATAAAAGCCTTTTCATTGTTTTTATATAAATATCCATCCATCCATCTATCAGCCTGTTTCGTCCACTGCTGGACATAGGCCTTTCCAGGATTTCGCCACTCTTGGCGCTCCTCCTGGAAGAAATGCCCATACTCACACACGCTGGGCAGGCGGGTTGGTGAACCCTTGCACCAGTGACGCCACTGCTCGTCACCAGTATGTTTTATATAAGGCCCGGCAATTTGGGATGGATATACCGCCATCCATCGGTCCCAGGCAATGGTGGGCTGCCTGGTTTTGCCTGAGAGCTGTTCTCTTACTCTCCCCCGAATAACTTCGGGAGGATTTGCAAGTAAGATGGTGGTACCTCCACAGTCGAGCCCAGCATCAGCTCTACCACCTAAAAATATAGGTATATACATATACTTATACCTTTATCACTTATACTTATATTTATTTTATGGATAAATAAAAATTAATAATAGAAAAAATTATACTTTTGATGTATATTTCAACCTACTTGGAGTCATTGTCAGTCGAAAAACAATCATTTTATTTGTAAAAAAAAATTGTATAATTTGTAATGGGTACCTCAGGTGATAGGTTGAATGACTTGGGTTCCTACTTCCTAGTATACACCAAAAAGTTGTGTAAAGAATGTGTAGGTACTTATCACAATGGTCAGACTTTTGAAAGTGGGGGTTGAGATCTAATGGTTATGATTGACTTCAGCAATTCAATAAAAAATGTATGATCTGGTGGAAGTCATGTTATTTAATATACACAATAATTTTATATTTCCTAACAATCCTCAACCCAACTTCCAAGTCTGACCTCTGCACATCACTGAATAGTTTAAGAAAACATGGTGAAGTAAAACTGAATACTTAGATTAAAACTTAAAATTATTAATTCTAGTGCTTGATTAATTCTAGTACTTGATTGTTCAGTTGACACTCGTAACACCTCTGGGCTGGGTTCAGTTTGATTGCCCACCAACACGGTCTATGATACCATCTCTTTTGCATGGGTTGAGTCTGTATATGCCACCCTGATGTCAGTGATGAGCAAGTGATCAAACTGAATTCCCCTGAAACCACTGTAAAGTAGTTTCAACAAAATGTATGTATGTGTATTGATACTATTCTTCAGCCTCTGTGGCCACTTGGTAGAGCACTCGCCCCCTAGCTCTGAGGTTAAGGGTTCAATCTTGAAGGTGCACATTAAGTTGCGTTTGATCTGTATGCTTCAGAAGGCATGTGAAGCTGAGGGTGCACTAGTACTCAAAGTACAGCGATATGGCTCACTACTCATCACACTGAGACGTAATAATCGTCGGTAAAATGTGGGTATGAGTGTGATCTGTGACTTGCATTTCAGTCTATACTCAGATACACTTTTACACCCCTTCAGGGATTCATGTTGTGTCAATACATTTATTTCATTCTCACTTATTTTGCTCCTTTTCAGTGACTATACCGGGTGTATCCAGGAAAATTATCTGTGTATCATTTTGGAAACAAATAGCTCTCACCATCTTTGTTGTTGTATGAACTTTATTTGATGCGGCACAAATCTGAAATTTACATAAAATAAAGCTTAGTTGTCGGGACAGAAGAAGGAAAAAGTTGAGTATTTTTTTACATAGGTACCTTTCTTTCTATGATTTTGTTGATTAAAGTGCTCTTTCCTGAATTAGGTGCTCCAATTATAGCAACATTTACAACTTTACCAGCTTTGGGTTTTAAATCATGTAAAGGTTCAGAGGAATAGAAAGCTGTTCGTATGAAGGAAGATTTGCAGCCATTAATTCGAAGTGCACCAAATATTATCAATGCCATTTTTACAGGTTTAACACAAAAATCAATTAAATCATCGTCATTTAGAGGTTAAAATAAAAATGTTTACAATTTAGAGACGCGTTTCAAAACGTGCGATACTAATACTAGTGCGAAATATATGCGTATGTTAGAGCGAGATAGATAGGCGAGACCGTTCGGCGGATAACATGGAAATAATATATTACTGTCTACCGTACAACAGTACATCCTAATTCCATGGCGGATAATATGTCGTAACGTCGATAGTTCTCCCACTTTTATGATTAGATATTAGATTTATATTTTCCATGTCTTAAGTCAGATTTTAAGACCAAATCATGAGCACATTAGCTTATGCTCTTCCTCGTGCATGCCTAAAGAATATTAATACATACAATGGCGTTTGCAGTTTTTTTCAAATTTCCATAGAAAAAGTATTTATCCTACGTTTCGAGTTTTCAACCGATAGAATAGAATAGATCTCAGCCAAACCCGTTCAAAAACCCAGTGTTGCAACCCCGGTGTTGTGATTTTCGCATTACTCGGAAGCGTTTCAAACACTTCAAAACACTTCCGAGCAACTGTCAGGTAACAGTTCGGTTACCCTCGGCTTAACTCGGGTCAATTTTTGAACGCTCTAGTGTGAAATTCGCATTACTCCGAGTGAAATTCACTCGATTCAAAATGGAGCCTTAGGATACACATCTTAAATAGATCTATGGGAACCACAAACATAGCAGACCAAACATAAGGATTAAAATAGCGTGGCAGGTTTCCATACAAAAAATAAGCTATAGAGAAACGTATAAAAATGGCTTGTATTGACCACAGACATACAGAAGAAACAATAACAATAAACGCATAGAATCGACTAGAAGCAATTTTAGCTCAGTGAGTTACGGGCTCTTTTAGATATAAATATTAATTGTTTCCAAACAAAATTAAACGACAGATTAAATAAGGTATTAACAAATATGTTTCAAGCATAAGCCAGCCAAAACAACCCACTTTTATACGTTTCTTCGTACCATGCTTAAATGTCACTTGGTTTTTGTATGGAAACATGCCAACGCTATTTAATCCTTAGGTTTAGTCTGTATGTCTATGGTTTTGACTCACTTATGCTTGGAACATATTTGTTAATTCCTAAACTAATCTCTAGAAGGTATATATTTTGTTTGGAAACAAGCAATATTTATAAGAGCCCGAAGTTTACTGAGCTAAAACTGCCACACGTCGTCGACTCTATGCGTATATTAAGTCTGCTACAATATTATACTGTGGGAACTACTTCACGTTCAAAAATTGACACGAGTTATACCGAGAGTAAACGGGGTAAACGAACATAAACCTACATAGGTATGTTATAAGAACACAGTTCTTTTTTTTTTTTTTTTTTTTTTTTTTTTTTTTTTAACATGGCAACTTCTTATTCCTTTTTCCGCGACTTTTTGGCGGGCTTTCAAAAAATAAAGACGTCTTTTTTCAAACAAATTTTCAAAAAGTTGTTTTATAGTCAAAAGCTGTACATATTTCTTTATAAATAGTATAAAAACTTTGTTTAGTGTATACAGTGTTAAACAGAATGAATGACCCTCCTGGGGATGATCCCCCAGGGGGTAAAAAACCACCGGATTATATCGCCACCCATACTGGAATAAAGAGAGGCAGGGAGGAGATTGATGTAGAGGCATCTTCTAATAATTATGCACTTATACCGGATACAAGTATGTATAAACCTTTTATTAAACCGGGTTACAAACGAGTCTTTGCAGAAAACTCGGTAAATACAGAATTTGTGGTATACTTGGAAAGTACCAAAGAGGGAGAAAAGTTGGGCAATAAAAACCCCTCTTTATTAAACACATTACTCCAAAGCGAAATTAAAGGTATACATTTAATACATCGAGTAAATGCTAACAAAATAGCCGTTATATTTACCCAGGCAAATAACGCCAACAACTTCCTAAAAAATGGGGATTTCCAAGAGAAGTACAGCTTCAAGACTTACATTCCAGCAAGAGCAGTTGAGAAAATTGGGGTCCTAAAATATGTTCCAACTACTATTTCAAACGAAGAATTATTTAGAAAATTGCAGGCAGATTCTGAAATAATAAGTGTTAGACGGTTTCAACGCAAGGTCAATGGTGAAATCAAACCATACCAATCTGTGAGCGTGACATTTCTCGCAAATGTCCTACCCAAGTATGTCTACTTAGACTTGTACAGGTTCCAAGTTAATGAGTATGTAGCACCCTTGTTGCAATGCTTCAAGTGTTTCAAGTTTAATCATGGTGCCAAGATTTGCAAAGGTGTTCAGACATGCAGCATCTGCGCATCTGATCATCATTTCTCGAAATGTGACAATAAAGATATTATAAAGTGTGTTAATTGTGGAGGCTCTCACCTAGCAATATCTAGAGATTGTCCCATCAAACAAAAAAAGATTGCAGAAAAGAAAAAAAACTCAAGCAGTTATGCTAATATTTTACAAAATAACTCATTTCCTGCTCTCCCAAAGCCTAGACCACAACCGACTTTAGTACCCGAAATAATTAATAAAACCAAAAAAGGAACGGAACAGTTTAATGAAAAAAATACTCATTTAAATAAAACTAATAAGAAAATTGAACAAATGGAAACTGACAATCAATTAAAAAAAACTGAAACTTTTAATAAAAAACAATTAATTGAAGGAATTTTAAAAAATGATGACATTATAACGAGCTTAATTAAAACCCTTGTTGAGCTGGGCAATTCTACTAATCCCAAACCACTTACATTCAACAACATTAAAGAAGTTTTAAAAAAATCCCTTGTCTTTGATGGATAGTAATTTTATTAGAATTTGTCAATTTAATATACAGAGTATAAATAACAAAAAGCCTTTACTGATTGATTTTCTCAATAATCAAAATGTTGATGTTTGCTTATTAAACGAAACTAGACTAAAAGATTCGACTAAAATAAACATCCCTGGTTTTCATTTCATAATCCGAAATGGGAAAAATGGACATCACGGAGTAGGTATTCTCATTAGAGATACTTATAAATTTGATATTATACAAACACCCTTTTATGACTACTTACAAACAGTAGCTATTGCCTTACACACAACTGCAGGTAAACTAACTATATTATGTACATATTGTCCACCACCTCCAACACGTTTAAGGGTTCATAAACTCAGGAATCTTATAAGTACACTTCCAAAGCCAATCTTATTTTCAGGAGACGTTAATGCTCATCATGTTGCATTCGGCTGTCACAGTACTAACACCCGAGGCAGAGATATCTTCAACTTATTAGACGACAGTGATCTATGTCTGTTAAATACTGGATCTTTGACAACTGTAGGCACGGCTACGGCTAGACCATCAAGCATTGATATTTCTTGTGTATCTCCCAATGTTGCTCCACTATGTCATTGGACAGTTCATGACGATCCAATGGGAAGCTATCATTATCCTACTTTTATTAATATCCAAACTACTGTTGAAAAATATACAGTAGGCGATTCCCCAAACAAATTCCTCTACAATAAAGCAGACTGGTTCAAATTCTCATCTGTAACAGAAAAAGCGTTTGATAATTTAGTTTTAAATCCTGATAACCCCTTAAATAGTTATGATCAGTTTTGTGATATACTTAACAATATTAGAGAACAATGTATCCCTAAATATTGTAAAAAAGACAAACTAGTAAAACTACATAAACCTGTTCCCTGGTGGGATGATGACTGTTTAGAAGCAGTAAAAAAAAGTAAAGAAGCCTTAAATGCTTATAGCTCAGAATACAGAACAAACCAGAAACCGCATTCAATCACATCTGTACGCAGCGTACTGTGTCCGAAAGCAAAACTTTCCGCTCCCCGCCTACCGCACTTCCTACCCGTGTGGTGTTGCGAACGCAAGTGCAATTTACCGCTTTGGGGTAAAATTAATATATCGTAAGCTCTTCTATGGTATTAATATGTTGTAAGCACTTACTGATATCTAAAGGTGATAAAATGGTTTTATAAAAATAAAAAACTGTATCTATACATAAATCAAATATATTCATTAAAAACTTTTAAATTATTTAACGTACATTTTTAACATTATAAATATGCAGGTAGCCTAGTTTTTCAAAACAATAAGTATTTAGTAACTGTTTTACTCACATTTAGTTACCTTTTTGTTGCGTAAGTTTATTGTAATATTGCCTTTTAGACTCGGCACTAATGCGAAGAGTTTTACATTTTGATAAATAATGTAATCTTATGTCTAGATATTTTTCAATGACCGCTCTTATGAGGTGATTCCTATGAATTTGACCATTTACATGATTATCATCAGATAAAAACAAATTATTTTTTCCAATAAACTCTTTAAAAATTTCGAGTACAATTCGTAGATGTTGTTTATTTGAAGAAATTACAAAATCTTCTCGAGCAATTCTCCTTACATGGGATTCACATGTACAACACACACTATAAACATTTTCAGATGGAAAGCAAAGTCCACCTCTATTCTTTAAAGCAATTAGTCTGTGAAACCACAGGACATTTGAGGTGATCATTGCAT
This sequence comes from Ypsolopha scabrella, assembly GCA_910592155.1. Classification (NCBI taxonomy): domain Eukaryota; kingdom Metazoa; phylum Arthropoda; class Insecta; order Lepidoptera; family Ypsolophidae; genus Ypsolopha; species Ypsolopha scabrella. The sequence goes on along the minus strand of OU342964.1, from coordinate 18,991,535 downwards.
CAATACAAAATTGGCATTTGATCGTTTTCGTAAGATAATGTACGACAGACCCAGCTATGTAGCCTACGACATATTTAGTCACATCATGTAGCTCAGGTAATTCCGAAGATAATAATTTTACAATATTGTCACTACTGCTGCTATCGATCGTCGATTGGTTTAAATCATCAACCTCTTGGTCATCGTTATCTAACCGTTGTGACTCCGTTGTGGTATTTATCACTTTCGTTGAGGACGAACAATTCAGTACCGCTATATTCTCTAAGGGTATACAATTCCCACTGTCAGACGCTTTTATTTCTAAATGACATAATTGTTTGCGATAAATTCCTTTGAATTGCTTTGCATTCGGATTGTTGTTATGGCCACCATGCATTCTAATCGTACCAAAAAATAATTCCAAGTGGTCTTGACTACATTTATATGTAGGTATAAAAACAAGCATGTTCTCAGTCTCAATTAGATTTCTATATAGTGACTTTAAACTTTCAATACCTATAAGTATTCCGAGAAAACCAGTTTTGATATTGCATTCTAGAATTGGTTTGTAATTTTTAATTATTATTTGCACATTTTTCCCGTCCTGATTAATTTTTCTTTTCGTAGCATTTTTTATTTTTAAGTTATAGATGTAAGTTTTCATTAATTCCAAGAATGTAAGTATTTTGTCTTTATTATGACTGCTCAACGGTTGCTTATAATCAAATTGTTGCATATTACGGGAATTGAATATATCGAAAAGATCGTTCATGTTTCTTAAAAAGGTTTCGGTTGGTTTTGAATTTTTAAATTTGGATATCTTTGCATACTCTCTACAAAATTCTACAGCTGTAGCTACGCTTTCACTCAAAACTTGACTAGCAAGCTTTACTTTCATTACATTGTTACGAAACATAATATGCCTACGTGTAAGCTTGTTTGCAAAATGTAGTCCTTCGTTTTCTTGAGTTTTGTTTAGCTCGCACAAAAGGTCCCAATCGGTTTCGCTGTCATTTTCATCTAAGAATACTTTTTTTGATTCCCAGTTATTTCGCACGAGTTTGAACATATGGACGGGATCCAAAAATACAACGATATTGGATTTATCCACAGGGTGTTTAAACACGGTCTTTAACTCATTTTTGGGATCAATTTTACACCCTAGAAGTTTCATCGCCGTCAAATTGGTTGAATGTCCATCAAAAGTTAGGGATGCTACTTTGATACCAGCATCATGGCATTTAATAAGACACAACCTAAATAAATTAACTTTTTGCTCGGCATTTAAACCATGCACCAAAAAATATCCAAGCGGTAATTTGAAGTGTTCATTAATACCATTAATTAATAATACGTAAGCTTCCGAGGCTAATGTTTGGCAATTTTCTGAGGTACCGGTCCCCATATCGACATATCCACAATTTTTTTTTCCATCCCACAAGCTCTGGCGTCTGATAGACATCTCATCAGCCATGAGAGAACAAATTATTTTACGCTCTGACGCCGATGCAGCCTTTTCCTTTAAAGCCAAAAATGATTCCTCTGAGAATCCAGGTTCTCCACTCACATTGGAGTACCATTTTGACAATGTTTTAGGGTGAGGAAGGCAAGTGTCAAACGTAGCTCTCACGTAGTTATAAGCAGTCGGCGAAAGAAAATTTAATGTAAGACAAAACTTTTTTATGTTGGCTGTGTACTTGGTTTTTTTCTTTTTTAGTACGTTTTTTTTGTAAACGTTATTGAAAATATCGGCTGCTACAACATTTGTAGAAAGTAGCTCGTAAGCGTCATCATTAACATATCGATTTTTTTTTAAGTTTCTTAGTATGTTCTTTAAAGACACATTTCTTTTTTCCAAGCGCCTGTTTTTTTGCTGCAAAGTTTTTATTTTTCGAACGTGCTTTACACAAACCATATGTTTACGGAGTAATTGAGCTTTCAATTTAACTTTCCTTGGGGTGTCAAACACAGAATTTGAATCGGAAATATCCACACTGCTTATCCCTGAATTTGATTGTATAGGCGATTCTGTTGGACATTCTAATTGTGTATTCTGAAAATAAAAACAAAATCTTAAAGTAATCATATCAAAAGATAATTAAACTCATTTTATAGGTACATTTGAAAATGCTTACAGTTGAGCTGTGAGCTTCAGATGTTTTCATTTCCACGCTCTTTTCTGACTTTCTTGGAATAAAGGCCAAATTCTGTAACAGTATTACAACATTCTCAAATAACCTCTTAAGTATCTAAACTAATATGATTATAACAAAAATAAACAGAACCTTGTTTGGAAAAGCTTCTTTCTTAAGTTTTTTCAGACCACTTTTCGTGTACTGGAAATATTGCTCTTCAAAGTGTTCTGAACAAATAACGCTCCATTTTGAAGGTTTCCAATTTTCATCAACCCGTGCCTTTTGAATTATTTTCATCCAATAACTTTTCCTTTTTTCATCAGCAGGAAAGCTAAAATTTACAAGTTTACAATTTATTATATTTTTCAGTACAATATTGTAGACCGCCTTTGTGGTCGAGTGGTAGAACGCTCGCCTGATAATACAGAGGTCGTGGGTTCAATCCCTGTGGTGCACATTCAGTTGTGTTCGGTCTGCGTGCTTCGGAAGGCACGATAAGCAGTTGGTCCATTTGTGCCCGAAGTACGGCGATAGGGCTCACCAGTTACCAACCATCACGTCTGGGACGTAATAATTGTCGGTGAAATGCGGGTGTACCAAGCGTGAACTACGTTCATACTTGGTATCACCTCTGACACCCTCTCGGGGTTTCATGTCGTCATTAAAACTATTAAATGTAAATAAACAAATCATTTAGTTATTTTACAAAACAGTTGTTTGAACAACGTTTGGCAATTTTGCATCATCTACTTAATAAGCGGCGTTTGAAATTGATTACTTATTGAAATTTGTTTAATATGCGGCGTTGCATGATAATTAAAAAAAAAATAGGGTAAATAAATCCACTAAAAGTTGGCAACACTCACAAAATGGATGGCATAATTTCTATGACAAATATGTACAGTAAATAAATTCTTTATTTTAATAAGATGATTAGTAAACGTAATACTTACCGATGAAATGTGACCTGATCGGGGTTCTTGTTTTTTGCAGTCGAATTTTTACACGTTGGAACGACACAAGTCGGCATAATTAAATTGTTTTAGATAGAGACAGCGCAAGTGCACGAAGTGAGCGTCGACCGCAGACTGAGTAACGAAACCTCGCAGTAGGACATTATAACCGACATCTCATTGCCTCAGTTTTGCGCGCGATGAGGGTTTCTGGTTTGTTCTGTATTCTGAGGCTTATAGATACTATCCATCAATTACAAATTATATAGAGTATAAGAAATATGATGCACTTAAAAAACGACTACTTAGTGAGAAGAAAAAAGACGGATGGCGTAAACTTTGCGAGTCATTCAATAGATACACACCTATTTCTGTCATATGGAATTACATACGACGATTTAAGAGAGCTTCCATTAATAAGCCACCAAAAAATGATGAATGGATTCCTTCCTTTATAGAAAAGTTTGCACCTGCTTTAGCACCTGAAAAAAATATAGATATTATTAGTTTACATAACATCTTTGCAAAAAGTGGCACTGAAAAAAGCAAGTTTCTTTGTGAACCATTTACATATAATGAATTTCAAATAACCCTAAATTCCAGAAAAAATACTACTCCTGGACTTGATGACATTCCTTATATGTTAATACAAAGGTTACATAGCAATGCACAAAAGGTTTTATTAGATTTATTTAATTTACTTTGGTCTAGCCAAAGTATTCCCTTGCAATGGAAATCTCAGTGTATTATTCCGATACTTAAACCTGACAAACCAAGCAATGATTACAATTCGTATAGACCCATTTCATTGTCATCTTGCTTAGGCAAAATATTTGAAAATATGATTAAAATAAGGCTTGATTATTATGTTGAAACCAATAACATCCTACCTATGCAACAGTTTGGATTCCGTAAAGGAAGGAGTGCATTAGAAAGCTTTTCTACTTTAATATCAGACATTAATAATTCACTACATAGTCACTCTGCTACTGTATGTGCATTCTTGGATGTACAGGGTGCATTCGATAACTTGAATCCTTCCATATTGATTTCAATCTTAGATGATATTGGAGTTCCCGGGAAGCTCTGTAAATGGATTTTTAATTTTTTATATGACAGGAGCATGTATGTTAAATATAATAATATTATTTATGGGCCACACAGCATTTACAAAGGCACAATGCAGGGTGCTACAATATCCCCATTATTGTATAATATTTATACCTGTCAAATGTCTCAATACATAACTAACAGGAACATTAAGTTTTTACAGTTTGCAGATGATCTTGTAATTTACACTGCACACAAAGATGTAAATATTGCTGTACATAATTTAAATAATGCACTATCTAATGTAAATAATTATTATACTAATAAACTAAAACTAACCATAAGTGCCAATAAAAGTGCAGTGGTAATCTATAGTAAAAGGCCATATCAGTTAAGTAATATGATTATCTATAACAATACTCCATTATCTTTATTGAAAGAAAAGAAATTTTTAGGCATTTATCTTGATGAAAAATTGAATTTCAACACACATATCAATTACCTAATTGGTAATGCATGTAAAGGATTAAACATAATGAGATCCCTAGCAGGGGTTCATTGGGGATCTGATCCTAAAATACTTTCCATGTTATATAAAAGTATAGTGAGAAGTCACTTTGATTATAGTTCAATTGCTTATTGGAATGCTAATTCAAAATTACTTCATAAATTGAATGTTATACAGAATAAGGCTTTAAGAATAATTACTGGAGCCATGTGTTCAACACCTATTTATGCAATGGAATCTGAAGCTTGTATATTACCTTTGATCTTGCGACGACTTCAAATTGCTGAACGATATTCTCTAAAGTTACTCTCCTCTAATAATTCTCTGGTAATTAACAGCCTCCTTCCAAATGCTGCTCTACAATTTAGGGTTGATCAGCCTCATATCTGTAGCTCACAAATATTGGCAGGCCAACTTCCTGGAATGTTGAGAATTATGTTACACATTAAAACACTAGCTAACAACATGTACAAATGTTTTCCATTACCTCTATATAATGTTGAGTTGAATGCACTTATTAATAATAAATATGAAATTTTATCATCTAATGTTGCTAATCAAACTGAGTTCTCTAATTATATGGAGGACAAAAAAAAACAGTATAAAATATTTACAGATGGTTCAAAAACTTTTAACTCTGTTACATCTGCATTTTATGACCCACAACTCAAATTTAAAGTGTGTTGTAAGTTAGACAATGATTGTAGTATATTTACGGCCGAGTGCTATGCTATTTACCAGGCATTACTACATATTACTAAAATAAGTGTTTCTGAAGTATTAATAATAACAGATTCCCAGAGTGTTATATCAGCTTTAAAAAATATGGTGTTTAAATACAATGTTAACTACATAACATATAAAATTAGGCAAATAATATATAATCTAAAAACGAAGGAAATTCATGTAAGTTTCATGTGGGTGCCATCCCATCAAGGCATCACAGGTAATGAAGAAGCGGACAGAGCAGCAAGAGGCTCATACGATGAAGACCACTCCTCATTATTGAAAGTCCCTTACACTGACTATAACCTACAAATAAATAAAGAAATAAAAGAACTGTGGAAGGAATGTTGGACGTCATTAAGCCAAGAAAAGGGTAAATGGTATGCTGAAATACAGAAAAGCCCGCCCGGTATACCATGGTACAACAAAAATAAACAGATAGATAACAGAAATTTCGTTACCACAATAAACCGTATGAGGTTTGGCCACTGCAGAACTCCTTCTCACTTAAAAAGACTTAACATAATACAAGATTCCTCCTGTAATTACTGTGACTTTATAAACGCCGATTTGGATCACATCATCTTTAACTGCCCAAATTTTGGAATTCACAGACTAATACTTGTGTCAGAACTGGAAAAAATCTGTGATGACGGCGATGTTCCTACGCGACTTCAAGACTTATTAGCTGAACCAAAATTCTATATGCCGCTTTTTAATTATATTAAAAACACAGTGGATAAATTGTGAAAAGACAAACGAAATGCTATTTGAAAAATAAACAAACGAATGGCTCAAAAGGACAAGAATCCAGGGCCGTAAAACAATTAACAAAAAAAAAAAAAAAATTTTCCGCGCCTGTTCCCTCTACTCTTCTCCTTCCCCTCAGACATCTGTCCGTAACGAAGTTAGACCTGAGTTTTTTTGCTGTTTTCCGCACTAAAAATTAATTTTATTATGATATTACGTGTAATTTTATTCATCAATACAAGATAATATAATTTTACTTTGCATAAACTAAAGTCTTAGCTAAGTAAAACATCACCGGCATGAATTTCCTCAGGTGAGTTTGGTTCCCCTTACAATGTGTATGTTTTCTGAATTTCTTTAATAGGTTTGTTACAATTTCAATTCCTTTTTATAATTTTTCAGAAATGTCAGAAATAAAGAATAAAAACTACATTCTTGCCACCATTGATGAGTTGCGCTCAAGAAAATCGCGTCCTGATATAAATAGAATTTGCAAGTATATGTTAAAGTGCTACAAAGTATCCCCAAGAGATACTAAAGCCACCTTACGGCGCTGCGTCAAAGAAAACAGTATTTTAAAAGTGGACTATAAAGATAATGTAAGCTATAGAAACCCTGCTAAGTGGAGAAAGAAGACAAGTCCAGAAATAGAAGAAAAAGGTTTGTATCTACTTGACTATTTACTATTGATTCCTATTGTTTCCAATATGATTTACTAAATTTTTTTTTAGATAACATGTCTGCAGCAGCAGCATCTAGTGAGCGAAGAATCATAACTTCGGCCATAGCGACTCTCATTTACCAAGATCAGAGTTACTTGGAAAATGGTATAGCATTTGAGGATCTAGTAAAATCAGCTGCTTCCCAAGAGTCCAAGTATACTAAGAAGCAGCTAGAGAATATAATTCACAAGGAGTTATCCTCGGGCAGTTTAGTGAAACTTCCCAATGGAAACCTGGCTTTAGGGCCTGCAGATCAAGATGCAGACAGTTCTGACAGCTTCAAGTTTGAGTACAATGCTGACTCTAACCCAAAGGTATTATTTTTATGTACCTATGTATAAGTTTTAATTCATTGATTCAGCAAAAAATTCTTTTGCATACAGCATGTGATGTAAATAATAGAGTTTCATCAAAAGAGGTTGCAGTTACATAGCATCTGGCCAATTAACAAAAACAAAGGAAAAATATGTTATGTCACCATGAATAATTTTTTTATTATGTATGTCATAATATAGAAGACAGTAAGAAATAGAATTTGGAACCAATAACTGGAACAAAAATATCTATAAGACCCATGATTTTCATTATAGTAGTCTTTATTCTTTACGTTTTTTTCTGCCTTTTAACAGGCCAATTAGGGTAACTGCTCATGTTGACCGTTTATTGTTACTAGATGACATCTTCAGCAAACTCCTCCACTCGGTCATCGCCACAAAGAATGAGAGGCCGGCCAAAGAAGAGTCATGGACCCACTTCGAACAGCAATACAAGCAGCACAAACCAGGGAGCGGGTGTTCGCGTTGGGGAACGAAGGAAAATGGCCAAGAAAGTCTTTGATCCTTCTGACAACAACTTACCAAGTAAAAGAAAAAGAGGTAGACCAGTCGGATCTTTGAACAAAAGTACAATAAAGAAAAGATTGATAACTCAGAACAAAGATGAAAAAGAAGGAACGCCCCAGTCTGAAAGTCAGCATTCCTTAGATTTAAGTGGGGATGAGATGGAACCAGAAGAGACTGTAGTCACTGAACCATCTAATTCTGGAGGAGTCTGCTCTGTATGTCTTGTCCAAAAGCCAAGAGGTTCAAATGACAGACTGGTAGAATGTCGCGACTGCAACAACAAAGCTCATTCCAGTTGCCTTCAATCTGGTACAGGGATTTTAAAATTGAGACCAGATAATACATGGCAATGTCCACACTGCAAGACTTGTGTTGTTTGCTGTGAAACAAATGATGCAGTAAGTTTCATCAACTAATTATGAAAACCCTTCTCAAGGAACATTTGTTGTAACAAAATAACCATATCAAAATCCCAAATTTTCTGCTAAGAACTACACAAATAGAAATTGCATTTAATTGCAAGTAACAAATAATTTTATTTGCACAAATAAAGTAGAAAAAAGGCATGTCTGTACATTGTACCTAAATTTTTGCGAATTTATTAATATTTTATTAAGGACAAAACTATTTTTTTTTTGCCTTTTCTATTTGTTTATTTTCTTTATGATGATAATCACTGAATATTTTTGCGAATTTTTAGATGAAATGAGTTATTAATATTGTACCAAGGACAAAACTATTTTTTATTTATTTTTGTCTGTTTTCTTTATTAGAACCTAATCAACATATAGTTTATGGGGTATCGATAAAGTAACCGCCAATCCGAAAACTGTCGATAACTGAAAGACACCCGAGCGAAATCGCCACCAAAAGCTATTTTTTAATATAATGTCATTCATAATATACAATGTTTATATATTTCAGGGTGTGCTGACAGTTTGTAGTATTTGCTCAGATTCTTACCACGCCCTCTGCCATACACCTCGAATACCAGAGCGTATGAAAGCGTGGGACAAATGGGAGTGCAACAACTGTCTTGAATCTCGACCCACAGTCGTTGGATCTCCCGCCATCATCCCCAGAACCATAGAGGACACCAGGACTTCCCCTGATGCCATAGACCCGTTCCTCAAACCTCATGAGATAGACACGAAGAACTCTAAGCAAGGGGAAGATGTTCCACTCGATGAGAAGATTCCGGATATTACTGATTGGACGAGCGGCGATGTTTACGAGTATTTTATGGATAATTTCCCGGAGGCTGCGCCGATTTTGAAGGAACAGGTACATGATATATTATATTATTATAAAAAAAATTAGGTTCCATAAAAAACCGCAAGCAAAATCTTGGAGTCGAGGCGGTCTGTAGCCTAACTGGGAAATAGCTGGGCCGTGTTAGTAATTAGAAAGGCCTGAAAAAACTGGTGATGAAACGGATAGTGATTTGGCCAGATACTGATATCCGGCAAGGCTCCTGGCTCGAGATATGCGTGTCGCACGCATCGGCCAAGTCTAGGGCGCGACGCAACGGACCGAGCATATTTGTTTAGTAGATTTGCTAAATGATTGTGTCACACCAGCGAAAATGCTGAAAAACTTGTCGTTTTTTATCTGGGGGCACGGCAGTGCCCCCGCCAAGTCGAGATAAAAAGCGGCGCGGCCGTACTATCCTTTTCTCGAAGCAGTTCAGGCCATTTTCGACCCCCTATAACTTCGTTGCGGATAAAACTAGAAACCTGAATTTTCAGTAACCAAGCAGGCATTGTCTAAACACGGTATATTTCAAATTTCATTCAATTTGAACCAGTACCTAGTTTAAGAATTATAACTAGTCAAAAATTCTCAATTTTGTCATTCGCTCACTGACTGACTGACCGATCATCGAAACTCTAAGGCACTTGTAGCAGACACAGAAGCTTCAAATTTGGAATACAATTAGTGTTTAGTGTATTAATCAAGGAAAAACTAAAATATTTTGCACTTTCGGTCCAGTTTTCTAGATACAACAATTGCATAACTAACTTTGTAATCCCATATAAGTAGAAGGCAGTTGTAATTAGAAGGTACCGGAAAGGAAAAAAGTAGGACTATCTACAAAAATAAATGCCATCAAAAACAAAACTTGTAAAAAAACCAAGTCTCGCAACTTAGTTCTTCTACCGTAAAAAGTTGTGAGATCCATGTAAATCCAAGTCGGTTAATTTATTCAGTCCCTACTTAAGGGACCTTCTGTCTTAAGTTATTACATAATTAGCTAACCTAACATCATCTTGTGATGACCATATTAATATTTAAAATCTTTTATGTTTTAAATAAATAGATTGACTTGGCAATTGCACTAAATAATCTAATTTAATATAATATGTATTACTTGTGAGATACATTGTGTTTTCATGCGATGGCCAAGTCAATCTATTTATTTAAAACATAAAAGATTTTTAATATTGATATGGTCATTATTAGATTAGCAAATTATGTAAAGTCGCCGTCAATAGAAATCGTGGACTATGTAAACAAAGCGCCATGTTGTCTTTGTCTATGAATAGGTGAACTATCTAGAGATGGGTAAGTATGTGATTAAAATATGTTAGGTGCTTAATTGATTTTCTTTATTTGATTCATCGCTAAACTATTCTGTTGAATCGCTAGTCAAATCGCCCACGTTAATTACAAATGGTTCCGTCACAGCGTCAGTGGCCGTATCTATTATCCCATCCAGTTCTTTCATTTTTTCTTCTACTTTTAGGACATGAGCTACACATTTCGCCCACTGTTCTGGCCCGATCCGCGCCAAACCTTGGTCCAACAAAATCTTCACATCGTCCATTTTGAATGTTTTGTTGTTCCTTCCAACGTAACCTTTTACTTGCGCTCATATCAACTCTATCGGGTTAAGCTCGCAATGATATGGTGGAAGGCGCAAAACTGTCACATTTTTCGATGCCGCCAACTCATCTACATACATTTTTTTATATTTTTGCTTGTCTACTTTAGCTATGAGATTCGCTCTGATTTCGGTTTCTTGAAATTTGATTTCTTTTTCGCGCAACCAGTTTTGGATAGCCTCCTTCCGCCAACTCATGTTGGGCGCCTTTTCGATTTGACGCGAATGATATGTCCATTACTATTACGATAAAATCAGTAAGAGAAGCCAAGTCGTTAGAATACCGAAAACACAAAAGATTTTGGAGCAACGCTGGAAGATCACACAGCTCTCGATAGAATCACACACACGTTTATGTCAAAGATTATGAAGTAACGCTGTCAAAAAAAATGACGGAATAAAATAGCATCACGAATAAAATAGGTTTATATTCAAATAGATTCGTACATCACTAATTTTCAAAGACAATACAGATTCGATGAGAAAAAAATATGACAGCAATCTCGACGCAGTACAGAATTGACTATTGATTCTATGATTTTCCGTAATTAACTGGTGATTATTGAATATTTCACGATGAAATACAGCGAATGGCAGGTAAGACTTGATGCTTCATGATTTGGAATAATGTTCAGTGAGACTCCGTGACAGAACCTTGAGAAAAATTGAGAAAACGGTTTGTTTACATAGTCCACAATTTCTATTGACGGCGACTATAAGGTCCCTTAAGTAGGGACTGAATAAATTAACCGACTTGGATTTACAAGGATTTCACAACTTTTTACGGTAGAAGAACTAAGTTGCGAGCCTTGTTTTTTTTTATAAGTATTGTTTTTAATGGCATCATAGTTTACCTCTTATTCACTTAATGTATTTGAATATTTATAATTTAGAATATTGTCGAAAATTAAAAGACAGTATTTTTTGTGACTTAAACGACTATTTGTATGCCAACGAATAAAAAAGGGAACGGAGTCGCCGCTAAGCAACAACTGAAGCATAGCAATGGCGGCGATTTATTATATGTGTGAGTGGATTTACTATGGAATTACAATCATGTGAATGTGTGCGTGCCGGGCTCGTGCGTACACACGAGTAGGCTTACTATGGTGCTTCAGTTTTTAGTTGGCGAAACTCCTTCCAACGTTTGTACTTGTATGATTTCATGTTGAATAAATTTATATTCAAAAAGCCTTGTCGGGCGAATTGTAAACATTGAAGCATAATGTACGTGGGTATTAATAAGAACTCAATGATTGTAAAATAGGTACTTCAGCAAGTAGTTAAGTACTATCAGTCAATCACGATCCAATTAAATTAATTGGGCCTCTTTCATGAACATTTCACGGGACAAGCTTTGTGAAAATGAATAACTCACATAAAAAACATATTTCAGTTTAACTAAAAAATTGTTTTTCTTTTTAGGACTTTGATGGCCAAGCCCTGAGCATGGCACGAAGAGCTGACATTGTAAGAGGCTTGGGTCTACCGTTAGGTCCAGCACTTGCATTGTACCGATTGGTGGTGAAACTACAAACTAGAAAGGATGATTGGACTATGTGCTGGGGCTGATATTACTATTTTTAGTACAAATTGTGTAAAGCCTGACCAGGAATATATGAGAGGTCGCCATATTGTGGAATTTCGTTGGAACTAATTTGTAACACTGGCAACAACGATATTTTTTATTCTTTATAATCATTTGTCATTCTGACATTTTCACCATTTCACCATCGCATTGTATTTTGTTCTTGCGTAAACGATAAAATATCTAAATAAAATGCCAAAATCTATTGATAGCAGAGACCGGAATACTGTGTGCAATGTTTATAAGTGTTTACAAGATAAAAAACGTGCAGGATGTGAAAGTACTCCTCTAAATGATGTAGTAAAGTTGGCTTCTGAACTAAACTAGTAGGTAAAAACAGTAGATATGTCATTGTAGTGTGAGTGTTATGAATTGGTCGCCGTAATGTACAATTATTAGGTAATTATTTTTGATTCTAGGTGTGGGATACATAAGCATCAATTTTCCGTATAGCAAATGAAGGGCTTACTGGCTTACCATTTCAGTCACCAAAAATCAAAACGAAAATTGACTTAGATGACTTTGACTCCAGTGTCATACGTCGAAAAATACACGAATTTTATACAGTAAAAAAGTGCCTATTATAAAAAAGTGGGTTGGGTTTGCAGGCGGATGCCAGCATTTTATTATGAAATAACTGTAAGGGTATTTTCGGGGTTCGGCTCGAACATTTAAGATAACATTTTATTACCGGGCATGCAATTTTAATTATTTACAATAAAAATAAAATTTACGAAATAATATATTCATACAACGGAACGTAATTTTGTATACTAAAAACACATTAAAAATATGTGAAACAAAACGTAACGCAATGACGTCGATCTTACTTTTTTTTTTTTCTTAATTCCGATCCTCTCGTAGTTTTGTGAATATTCTCTTACGTGTTTTGTGTGATTTACACGGAAGTGGCCATTTTGTAATTCAAAATTCCTTCGCGAAATTGGTGAGAGAGAAGTCCGACACGTACATGAACTAAAATAAAGCCGCCGGACCCGATGCAAAAATGACTCAAAATGCGAGGTTATGATTTTACAAAAAAATGTTATTATGTAAGACCTTTAGATTTTTGTTGGAGGGAGTTCAGGGAACATTCATCCATCCTCCCTAACCACGAACTCCCTTTTCCTTCCCCCCTTTAATGTTTTAGGCACAAAAAAGTGAGGTTATTATTTTTACACAAACATAAATATAATTGAAAAACTATACATATAACTTATACTTGCGATTGTCGGCACTTGGTGAAACATGGAAAGCATCTTGATGAAAACCACTTGTACACTGTTTACACAAAATTTATTAAACTATAGGTACTTTTAACCCAACCGGTTTCGAAATTCAATTCATTTTCAAGGGCTTAACAACTCATTTTAATATTTTAAGACCTAACCTACGTGCTGTAAATAAAATTTGTTTTTTTTTTGTAAAAAAATTACGTTTCCGTTAGGGGCGGCTTCGGGGGGGTAATACACATACTCTCCCCCACTCCTACCCCCAACCCCATACGAAGACGTCCGCCAGTAAGATTTTTAACAAAAAAAATATTAGCAGTCTTAAAAGAGGACACTAACTTCCCTGGAAGTTTATGTGATGACGCTATCGCGTAATACGTCTCGTTTCTGTTTAAAGGTCAGCAGTTACTACAACAAACTTAAAACATAACAAAATAACCAGTCTTAGTTTATTTTGACCATGGTTATTTAAATTTGTACATGAAACTTAGTCAAAAATAAATGGCTCTGTTAGTAGAAATGTTACTTTATGGCTAGTTTTTTTGACACTGACATCAACGTAAATATAAGATTTTCATTAAATTAAAATGAAATTTCTTCTAAAGAACATTTTCAACAAACTGCCAAGTCCATCTGTGCGCACTATAGTAAATGTTGTCATATTTATTTCTAAAGTGGGTCCCTCTTGACAGCTCTCATATATTCCTGGTCAGGCTTAGTAGCTTTCATATTTTTAAGAATTTAATACGAATACAAAAATGTATTTGGTTCAAGAGTCTTATTTATTTAGAGATGTACCCTACAGACGTAAGCAAGACAGGCTACCCGTTGGCAGTTCATGGTGATGTGATGACCACATCAAGGAAGGAAATCTGAAGTACCTACCTATCTTATGTGTTCCGCTATGGGGTGACAAAATCGAATGACGATTTCGTACAACTGACATTGCATCTTATGTTAACGCCATAACGTCTTAATTTGGTTGAAGATTTTTGCTTCTTTGCTCGTTGCACCTTGAACTTTTCTTAGAGACTGTGTGTCTTGTTGTTTATGAGAGGTCAATGCATTAAACGCAATATTTATGTATTAAAAAAAAAACAATAAGTATAAAAATTGTTATCGTATAATTTAATAAATTAATAATCAGCTATCACAATTTTGTAATTTTAACTTTTTCTTATCCTAGTAATACTTTGCTTTTATAATTGTTATTTATGACTCAAATTCATGTTGCATATATGATAAGAACACATTAAATAACATGGTCGCTCCATTTATATAAAATACTCTGTACTTGGTCGGCAAATAATAGAAGTTGACAAATTGAATTGGAGGCCAGAATATACAGTCACCCTGAAACAAAAATTTAAATAAATACATTTTCATAAATTCATGGTATCAGCATCATAGTGTTTCTATAAATAAAAAACCGGTCAAGTGCGAGTCAGACTCGCATACCTGGGGTTCCGTAATTCGACAGTTATGGGAACAGTCAGGAAGAAGGTATTTAAAATCTTGCCCATAACTGTTTATGATAACTAAAAAAAGAATTGATTGTACCACAAAAGAGAGACTCAAATATTTTTATAGTAATTTTGGTATCGTGAATTTTTCACCCGCTATATTTTGCCTGTAATCTTTACGTAATCCCAAATTACCATGATTTTTATATTTTTGTGGTTTTTCAAAGATTTCTCGAAATTGGTCCCAGTAAATACAGCAAAAGTGTATCTTTTTATAATCAGCTCTTTAATATCCTAAATTTGTCACCCATATTGTAGTTTTACGATTTTATTTTTCTCTCTTTTGTATCGGAAATATTATGATCAATTTTAAATTTTTCCAAATTTTTTTAAAACCGTATTATGTTGGCAAGTGAATGCCATTTTTGTGGCAAATTTCAAGTTTAAAGGTGCTAAAGTTATGAGGCTGTGACATACGGACGGACGGACAATGGAGTCTGACCATAAAGGTTCCTTTTGTACCTTTTAGGTAGGTACTACGGAACCCTAAAAATCATAATACTCTATTTAGGATATACTGTTTGTACTTAAACAACATACCAGATATGAATACAGGAACTTATTTTGTACTTCAATTGTGGTTTTCTTAAAACCTTGACCTTCTAAAAGCCCCATTCCGTAGAAGAAGCAAACTAATGTCGCTGGAGATGCTATTAATTGGTCACATATTATTTTTTTTGAAACATTTATTAGGGTGACTTTTGGTAAAATTTTATCTAAATGGATATAATAATAATGGTGCAAAGGACCCAATGCTGTGCCGACTACAAACATCCTTCCTGAAAAAGATAAATGCAAAGTATGGTTGTTGTCTGATTTAGGTACCTGCTGTTTAATTCACAGGTCTTCAACATGCGACGAAAATTTGGCTGAATTTAACTGTTTGTCCATAGGATTTTTGGAAACTACTTACTATCTCATTAATGTGAGCAGTTATTTTCGTACAAGGACTAGAATCACCTTCAGAATAGTTTGAGAATCACCACATGCAGTATTTTGGGCCAGGTGTTGATAAATTTGGTAAGACGTAAATTGACAAACTATTTACCTTTAAATTATTTAATTTATATTTATTAAAGCTATTATTTATTTACAATTTAGTTACATGAATTTCCTTGAGTTGCAGTCTGCAGAAGCCAAAAGCAAACACTCGCACCTTGACATCAAAAAGGTTGAAGACCCCTGGTCTAATTGATCTTTCAAGCTTTAGGGGGCACAATTCAATTATTTCTAAAAAATATTTTTGGAACTTTTCTTTGAGTGGGATCATAACCTCAGGGTGCAGAGTCATTTTAACAGCCTCTAATGTATATCAATAACAAGGTGTATAAGTAGTGACCAAATTAAATCATAGTATTTTTCCTGCCTATAAAACATTCAAGATGCACAGGTAAAATAAAATTCAAGAGGATCGAGTGGCGGATTTACCAGCAGGCTGAGTAGATATTAGAGGCAGCAAATTTGGGGTCCTTGTCTCATTTACCGAATCTACATTATTGTGTAGGAAGCATAATTTAACCTATGCTGTGTTGTGTACGTGTAGCCTAGTTTTTCGAGTGGGCGTGGATGGCAAAATCCAAAACTATAGGGAATAGTGAAAAAGTTGTTAAGTTGTACATTAATTAATGAGCTTTGATTTGCTCTCAAATATATTTTTTTGCAAATATTTTAAATTTTTATTTAACAATTTGCAGAAATAGGTGTGGTAAGGGCGGCTAAATTAAACTAGTAGAGGTAAGGGCGTCAAAATTTTTACAGCATATGCTTTGATAATGTCTAAATCCACTATTGGATTTATGATAGTAAAACCTTACTGGACTACTGGGTAAATACTGACGTTTTGGGGTCGATGTATTATTTACCTATTCTGGCCCAATCGACTTTTTCATCTGTTCTGACTTTCAAGGCTCTAAGTTCGATTTCCTGTTCAACATAGTCACCAATTGCCATAAATGCACCGGAGGTTATGCTGTTAGTCAGGAGTAAATTCTGCTTGAAAAAGAAGTTCAGAGTACGAGTGACTTTCGTCATTTTGCTCTCAAGTTACCAAATGATTCGATCTGCAAGAGAAACAAAATTTAAAAAAATATCACTATAATTTAGTTGTACGAAAAACTGCAAGCAATCACATAAATGAAGTTCAAACATGTAAGCTATAGCTATTGCACTTTCAAATTCCAAATTACATTAAAACCTATGTACGTAATGTAAGTACATAATACAAAAATGTGTTTAATAATTAGTGATTTTCAGCGCGTGCTGCCAGTGTTGCTTGCTTGCTCTTGCTCTCCTGTCAATTTTTGGGCTGCCGCATACAACATTTAAAATTGCCGTAAGTACATATATCCGTCGATTCGGTGCACGGGTGCAGGAGTTAACGGGCCATTTGAATAATTTATTTATTATCATTGAAAAATGGAAAAATAAATAGGTCTTGATTAAGTTTAAATTTCCCTTAGAAATACCTTCTAAATTTTAATACATTTTAAGGTTCACAAAAAATATTTTGTGTACAATGCTATTTGTTTTAATTAACAAGTTTCATGATGTCGATAATACCATATTTAATTTTTTAGGATTAAAATATAGACCAAAACCAAAAAAGTGGCGAAAATAAAATTTTAATCCGTTATTAAATGACTGCGAAATAGATTATGTAAGTTAACTTATTCGCGCAGAATGACTGCGGGAGATTGACTCCGCTGTGACGTCACGCTACCGAGCCACTGCGCGTTTTGGTTGTTATTTTGCGTATAGCTGTTCAATAAATGCGATATCAATGTAAAAGATACACGTATTTTACAATTAAAATTTGTGTTTAGTTTTTTATTAATATATTTATATCATCTAGCGCCATGGAAGTAGACTGTTGTTAAAGGAAAAAGTGATAATTTTCCCAAAATAGATTATATTTACGGTGGTGGACTTTTTTCCTCCACCAGTAAGTGAAACGTTTTAACTATGTAAGTACCAATTTATCTAATTAATTATTAAGGTCGTCAAGCATGATCTTGAGCAGGTCCGACTTCTGACTGGGCATCTTGAGACCCAGGTTCGATCCCCGGTCCGGCAAGCAACAATGAGCTTTTCTCATAAAGTGCATATTAGTTTTAAAGTTCCTCCCACCAGCCCCCTGATTCTGTATCGTAAACTCAGTTGCCAAACCAAGTGGCTATCGTCTAAAACATACATATCCGCTTATCTAAGGATAAGTTTGCACTTGAAATGACTTTACAGTTAGTAAATAGTTCAATACCCATTAAAGGTTATTTTGGAAGTTATTTTTTTATATGTTTTTGGTGAATAGCAACTATAGCTAGCAACCGACACTGAGTTACGTAATAGCCCCGCTGTTTGCATATAACTAGATTTTCTGTGTCGTTTTCAACTTGCAATATAATAACCGAAATAATAATTCAAATGGTACACATAGACAATGTTCAAGTGTAAATTTGACATCTAAATAATAATAGTTTGCCTAACCGCTAGACTCTAGCGAATCCGGACAGCGGCTTTACCTGACATGGGTATGTTTTTTTTTAGTTTTTCGTTATTTTTCATACCCGGTGTGAAGTAAATTTATATAGATATATTTATAAAAAGTTGTTGATAAAAAAACATCGACATTAAATGTAGTTAATCAATAATCAACGCATCACTACTAAATAACAACTTCGGAAGTGTTTATAATTCAATTGAATAGGCAAATAAATAATTTAGAGAATGCATTTCCCATAAAATGGTTAAGTATTTTAAGAAGTATTTTTTTCAATTTTTTTTTTATACTTTTCACTTGCTGAACGGTGAAGGAAAACATCGTGAGGAAACCTGCATGCCCTAAAAAGCGTTTATTTATTCCTGAAAAATGGTGATAGAGCTCACCACCCATCACGTTTAGACGTAATAATTGTCGGTAAAACGCGGGTGTGCCGGGTGTGGACTGTGACTTGCATTTCACAGTTCACACTCGGAACAGCTCTGACACCACCTCGGGGATTCATGTCGTGACAATATACTATACTTTAAGAAGTAAGATTAGGCACTGTGTTTCTCAACTCGTAAGCCCTGCGAAGGAAGAAGACCTACTCACAGCTAATATTAAAAATAATAAATAAGCAAACTTACATAAAAATGATCTTCGCACACATATTTTGTGCTTTTAGGACCAATTAAATATTGCCTCATTAGTTGACACTACTTTTTCCTTTTTTTATGTCATTCGGAACTATAAAAAAAATTTCGTTTGGAGTTTTACATGTTGTGCTTTCACATAGCGGAACAGTACAGTATTTGTAGATGCATTTCTTAGTCCCACACATCACTTACAGCAACATTTTTTCCAAAAATTAACAAAAATCATGACACAAGCGGCGCATAGTAACCGAATGCCAATAAATTTTACGAATGCGAGTTGCAAAGTAAGTAGGGAGACGTCACCCGCTGGTCCGTCGCAACTGGAGCAAAATTAATTTTTGAGCGCCACTTTGAGGCCCCATAACTATATGTTAGTGCTTTCTTTTACAATTTTGTTTCATTATACTTTAATTTATATATTTAGTCCATAAAACTATACCGGAAACTAGTTCATTATTTGTATTTTTATTTATAATTACGTAACAAAAAAGTTATTATTTTTTTATTGTTAAACACCAAGCGGGCTATTATGTAACTCAATGTCGGTTGCTACCTATAGTTGCTATTCACCAAAAACAGATAAAAAATAACCTTCAATGGGTATTGAACTATTTACGAATTGTGACGTCATTTCAAGTGCGAACGTATCCTTAGATAAGCGGATATGTATGTTTTAGACTATAGGCACTTGGCTTGGCAACTGAGTTTACGATACAGAATCAGGGGGCAACTCTGAGCAGGGTTCGCAAGGTTCGTATAGAGACGTCAAAATGACGGTTATAAGTACAATACCTACGAAATCTATTGGAAATATTTAAAATGACGTTTGGAGTGTATCAACTCGGCCAAACCCGTTCAAAAATTCAGTGTTGCAACCCCGGTGTTCCTACCTACCCTAGGGTTCTTTATTGAACGCAAGGCATATAGTCGTTCAAACACTCACACCGGGTTGGGTTCGTATCCCAGGTTCCCACACTAAACCGTTCGAAAATCAACACGGGTTGCAACCCCGGGTTCAAAATAGTAGTGTCGCTACACCGGTGTCGAATTTTTCAACACCAACTCTGAGCAGGGTTCGCAAGGTTCATATAGAGACATCAAAATGACAGTTAGAAATCAATACGAAATCTATTGGAAGTATGTGAAATGACGTTTGGAGTGTAGCAACTCGGCCAAACCCGTTCAAAAACTCAGTGTTGCAACCCCGGTGTTCCTACCTACCCTAGGGTTCCATAATGAACGCATTTCATTTAGCCGTTCAAAAACTCACACCGGGTTGGGTTCGTCGTACCCCGGCCCGGGTTCTGCCTACACTAAGCCGTTCAAAAATCAACACGGGTCGCAACCCCGACCGTTCAAAAATAGCAGTGTCGCTACACCGGTGTCGAATTTTTCAACACCAACTCTGAGCAAGGTTTGCAAGGTTCGTATGGAGACGTCAAAATGACAGATATATATCAATACGAAATCTATTGTAAATCGGTGAAATGACGTTTGGAGTGCAGCAACTCGGTCAAACTATTATTTAACACTGCTATTTTTGAACGGTCGGTGTTGCGACCCGTGTTGATTTTTGAACGGCTTAGTGTTGGAGCCCGGGCCGGGGTACGAACCCAACCCGGTGTGAGTTGTTGAACACTATCAGGAAACTACGCAGGGCTGCGTTAAGTTTGATCGTAGGAAGGCGCGTCTAACATTGTCAGTAGGATAGACAGGATAGCTTAAACAAATAGGCTGTGCCCCAGATACCAGCGCCGTATCCAAAGTTCAGAGCCGGTGCATCAGCACCACAGTCGGATGAGGGCACTACAGACCGCAAGTTGATTAAAAAAATGCAGGATAAAATTATTTATTTAAAGTAAATGTAAACCAGACAGTGGTACATTAAAGTGTATAATATGGTCTACCATGCTCACAAACCATGCTAGATACCCAGGAGTCCCTATCCCAGATACCCTAGATACCCATCTCCTTTTTTCTAAAACAACCTTGAAACTTTAACAACCGTACCTTATGGCCACGCCGCGCGGCCGCACCGCTTTGGAAGAGTGTTTGTTTTATGGCCCAAAACGGAATCAGTCTAATGTGTCAAACAAATAAACAAATGTCAAAAAATTCCAAAAAATTTTGGTGCGACGAAGACGGGATTCGGGAAGGGATACGTTTATATATATTACCTGTTTGTTTAAAAATGGAATAACCAAGTAATGAAAAGCCAAATTTCTTATATGTAAACTAAATTTAGGCCACACAACCTACCCCAAAAATGTCGCAACGTAACGAAAGCTTAGACTTTTCGGGTCTTTTTAAATTGGATGTGCTGGTTCAGCTCGAGATTTCTGCCTATAGCTTCTATGAAGTTGGATTAAAAAAGTTTTTGGCTGTATCAAGTGATAAAGAATTAGTATTTTTATACATAAATGCTCAAGGAGAAAGGTTCGATCAGAATTATGATTGGGATTTTTTTGATAATCCTGTCCATTGCCTCTGTTTCGAACCAAGTGGCACTTGGCTGATGATCCTGAGTGAAGACAAGGTTTTGCTGGCCCCTTTTCTTCCTCTGTTTATACCTCAGAGTACATTTGACCACAAATGGTCACTTACAAGTGTGACAGTTTTACCTCTGGGCAATGTTTCTAAACCAACAACAGTAGTGTGGTGGCTGACTAAAGAGTCGGAAAATATTTTGATCATTGGGTCCAAAGTAAGTATTAGATGGAATTTTTTTAATTTTTAGAACATTATTCTGTCAGTGCTGAAAGGGGACACAATACAAAATCACTTTATTGCATGAAAGACATACAATTCAATTCAATCCAAAACACTTTATTGCACACAATATATAAATGAATAACAAGTGACAGTAGTCTAAATGCAAAAGGCAAGTTCATCTCTGGAAGAGATATCTACCATTAAACCCTTGATTATGGAAGTGATTAATTAAAGTGAGTATTTCAACAGTGTACACACAAACAAAAGAGAAAATTGCTTGAATTAAAAAAATATATAGGTATTATAATAATACTACTCCGTCTACATAAATTAATTAAAATAACAATGATTCGACATGTGTCCCAGTTAGTTGGTTAAATCAGACGCCCAACCAACACCCTAGACCGCCAATTAAAGATCGACGCTTAACCAAGTCACTAGCATTTTGATTTAAATACATACAAATACACAATTGTTGTGCTTACCAGCTTTGTATCGCTGCAGCAATGAATTATAAACAACCATTTCACATGACTTTCACAAGCATAGTTTCCATATGGGCTATCTGTCATTTTGACGTATGGCCGTTTAACACAAATCCATCGCTGCAACCTTTGCACAATTCATCGCAGCAGCTCGGATGCAAAGTCGTTAAACATGACAAATAGCTTCTACATTGAAGGATTTATGGATTGTTTATAAAAAATAATCACAACTGACTCTAATGGTTAAGGCCTTACCCCTGGTGCACGATAATCTTACTGAGCAATTTTGAACTTGTTGTCAAATGTTGTCAGAAATTAATTGAAATAGGCGTTACCTTGCGAAAGTCCATCACTAAGTTATGGATATATGAATAATATGCAATAAAATTAAAATTATATATAATATTGCAAATTATATTCATATATTCATATATCCATAACTTTGTTGTCAGAAAGTCTACATTAGAAGCCATTTAGACATAAAACTAAATAATAATTTAAAAAGGCATCATTTTCAAAAATGAAATCTATGGAGCGAAATGTGTTCAATTAGGTAACCAACCTGACAATGGAAAGACAAAGGTCTGAAAAAACACGTGTCCAAGTTTTACATTGATCAGATAAGTAGTTGACTCAGCATATTAAAACAAAAACCATTGAAAGACCCAATACAAGCCTGCTAAGTCTTTACTTAATCCTGATATTTTTTTCTCCATTTTACTATGATGCTATCAGATATAAGAAGTCATATAAAAATATGTGTATAAAAAATGAAATTATGTGCATAAGAAACAAAATCCAGTTAGATCTAGTGTGATAATGTTTTTTTTTAAATAATTAGTAGTCTTCATTTTTATCCTTATTTTTACAATATTGGAAAATAATCATCGGCGTTTGTTATAGGTACATTAAATAAACCAAGTAGTGTTATTTGTTTGTAATATTATACAGTGTGTCCCTCGTAAGAGTGAATATCTGAAAAGGGGTGAAACTAGACCTCATATTTTATCGATAAAAAAATGAAAAAAATAAGTCTGGCATTTTCAGTTTTTTTGTTGACAAAATTATTTTTTCGAGCTCCATATGGTACACCCTATTTGAAAAAATAATTGTATCTTTTATAAATCTGTATAAACTCAAAGCCAACCACAAAACTAAGTTTAAAAATAAATTCATTTTCTCTTACCTTAATTTGGAAAAAGAGGAAAGTTCATTATTTACTCAAGGCCTGTATTTGACCTCTTTTTCTGTAGTGATCACTGAAGGCTGCGGCTGGTACTATCTGTACGACTCTTAATTAATGTGGATGTCATCACCCCTAAACATACCTAAAACACGTTTATGGTTATCATTGAGCCCCATGACCCTGAAATTTTGGAATATTAAGGAGCAGAATTTGTCAAACTCTATTTTGATGTTCAAAACGTTTCATTCACTCAGCTATCTATTACATATTATTAGATATTATTTAAAGAATATTCAATAGTAGTATTTAATTATTAGCATATGATCTTGTCTGTCTGAGTATATACTACCTATTGAGTTGTTATATATATATATTATATTATACTGATTTCTTATCAACTTGATAACTTAAAAAATAAAAATGCTTTGTATAATACGCTTGTAGTGATACATACTATTATATATATAAATAACTTGAGAAATTTCTTAAAGAATTGAACTCTGTTGTATTTTATTGCACTGACTTGTGGCTGTGATTCTTCCAAACTTTGTCACTGCAAGATTGTGTCAACACATACCTAGTCGGTGCTTAAATTCTGTCACAAACAAAATTGTCTATAAAATGAAAACTAATCATGATTTTCAAAAAAAGTTTTTTTTTAAAAAAGGTAATTTAATTAGCTTGCATTAAACACAAAATTTATTCAAAATGATTGCCACCATTTTTTACACAAGCCTTCAATCTTCGCAGCCAATCATCAATAGCAGCACGGACCATATTCATGTCGATATCGGCCACTGCTTTAATCAATGATGACTTTAGGCTGCTCAAATTTTTGTGAGGCTTAGAACAGACCTTCTCCTCCAATTCCTGCCAAATTTTGTAATCCAGTGGATTGAGGTCAGGGCTAGATGAGGGCCAATCTTGATGCCTTATTAGCTCGATATTCTGGCACTCGAACCACTCCTGAGTTGTGTTGGCCTTATGAGCAGGTGCGGAGTCCTGTTGAAACACAAATGGCCGTCCTCCAAAGAGTGTCTGGGGTAGATCTTTTACTATGCGATCTAAAACCGTGTCTTGGTACACTCTTGCACTGGTTTTGACACCTTTTTCACAAAAATGCACTTCAGTAGGGCCATAGTAGGACACTCCCAACTAAATCATGACTGATGATGGATGATGGCCGTGCTGCACTCTAGGAATGGCATTTCCAGCGGCTGCAGAGCTGGTAGCGTACACCCTGTCATTTTGTTTGTTGTACTTCTCTTCGATATTAAAAATTTTCTCGTATGTAAACAGGATATCGCGGTGTCTGTTTCTTGCGTACCACTTTAGCAAAACTTTGCATTTTTTGGCTCTCATAGCTATCAGACCCGCGTTCAGAAGATGTCCACTCTTTTTTCGGTAAGCCCGTAGTCCCAGGTCTTCATTGAGTACTTTTTTACGGTACTTCCGGTTAATCCCATCTCCAAAGCCATCAGTTTCTGCTTGCGGACGGGATTTCTTGCAATACGCGCCTTGATTGCTTTGATGACCCCTGGAGTCCTAATGGAACGAGGTCTGCCAGTTCTTTTCTCGCCATCGACACTAGAGGTTTCATTGTACCTCTTGATGGTACGGTACTCGAACCTCTTCGTGATTTTTAATTTTTGAAGCAAGTTGAATATCGTCTTCGGTGGATGGCCGCAACGATGCAATGCAATTACTGCTACTCGGTCCTCTTTGCGAGTCCACTCCATCGTAAAAAATGAATGAATGTAATTGTAATTTGGCAGATTATTAATCAAAAAATATTTGAAAATCGAACACCATCTCATTTTTTTTTCTGGGTGTTCTATTTTTAAAATAAATAGCCAGTGACAGTATTTAAGAACCGACTAGGTATATATATATATATAATATATATATATAATATATATATCGGCGCATCAGCAATGGTTCATTGTTGATAAAAGAAGATTATTAATTAAATAACTCTGTTTAATAATGTGATTAGATTAAAACTAGTTCATAAGCCATTAATTAATTGAACTGTGATTATTGCAATGTAAAATTAACGTAAATTCACATACATTCAATACTTAACCTAAAATTGTAAACACGTGCTTGCACACTATAAATACGGCCGCACAGCCCACGCTCGGGCAGTCTTGCTCGAGCCGTCGGACAGTGCGGACCTCTCTAATAAGTTGTTGCGCTGTCAGTTGAATAAACGAAGCTTTGGTAATACCTTCAATGTTTTCCTTGAAAATTGAAGATGAGTGATCACCAAGAAAATATTCGTGACGTCAGCAGAGCTGACGTCACACTTTTTAAAAATACAACCAAGGCTGTTTCTCCGTCATCAGAAGTGGGATCGGAAGGGATTCAGATCCAAGCCACCTCCTCATCAGCTCGTTTACCACCTGAGCAACTGGAACCAGCCAATACCCAGCATCAGGAGCATGTGCTGGTTACCAATGCACCAATGGAAGCCATACCACAGTCAGGACCACATACCTACCCCTATGAAGGTATGCGGATGGATGGGGTACCACCACAGTACCTTTTGCAAATGATGGAAATGATGCAGAAAATGTCAGAGCGCTTGTGTGCTCCACCCACCGAGGCAAAAATAAGGATCAAAGACATTTACTTACCATCATTTGACCCGGATGCCTACGTCGGAATACGAGAATGGTGTCAGCATATAGATCAAGCCATTGAAGCATACAAACTGAACGATTTCGACGTTCGTATGAAAGTCTGCAGCCTGTTGAAAGGGCGTGCAAAAATGTGGATTGATGATTGGATGGTGACTACTAATACATGGGCAGAGTTACGGAAGAATCTCATCACCACGTTTGAACCTGAGAACAGGTACTCCCGAGATATTGTGATGTTCAGGGAACACGTCTACGACTCGTCGAAAGATATTGCGGAATTCTTGTCACGAGCCTGGGTCCTTTGGAGAAGGATCACCAAGGACAAGTTAGAAGATGAGCACGCCGTTGAGGCGGTGATTGGATGCGTTAACGACGAGCGTCTGCGCATTGAATTACTGAACGCTAGAGCAACCAGTGTGCCTGAACTGATCTCAGTTGCAACGTCTATACGGAAGAAGCGTTCCCATCCTAACTCAAGTTCCACATTGCTAAACAAGCGTCCAAGATTTACGGACAATCAACAATCAACATCAAGTTGCCGCATATGTAAGAAGACAAATCACTCTACCAATGATTGCAGATTTAAACCACCAGAGGCTAAACCTGAAGCCGGCAATAAGGACCCTAAACCACAAGCCATATCTACCTGTACCTATTGCAAAAAAACAGGCCACACTTATGAAACTTGCTTCAGACGGGAACGTTTGTTGACATCCAACGTCAATTATGTGTCAAGTGACAGGCTAGCACCTATCGCCATCAGAATTGGTGAGAAGACTTTGCAGGCTGTGTTCGATAGTGGGGCAGAATGCTCTATTATACGAGAATCCGTTGCTGCAGTTCTCCAAGGTCAAAGAAGCCCAGCAGTCAATTATTTGAAGGGGATCGGACAATTTCCCGCACTATCGTTGGCCAAGCTTACAACTGTATGTATTATAGACACCATCCGTATTGAGCTGGAGTTTTACATACTACCGGATCATGAAATGTCAACAGACATCCTAGTGGGTATGAACCTGATTCATGATACCAATTTGAGTATGGTTATCACATCCAATGGGACAAAACTGGTTCACAACACACGTGTCAATCATGTAAGTTTGAATTCTCCTCTCTTCATCAATTTGGACTGCGATCTGACCAACGAAGATGAAATCACGCAGCTACGTGGACTTCTGCATAAATATGAACATTTGTTTATTCGTGGTTATCCCAAAACTCGGGTCAATACTGGAAAGCTCGAAATCAGACTGAAAACCCCAGATAAATTCGTCGAAAGAAGACCATATCGTCTCAGCCCAGTAGAAAGGGAAAAGGTACGCACCATAATTCAAGAACTCTTGGAAAACAACATAATACGCGAGAGCAAGTCTCCTTACTCAAGCCCTATCATCTTAGTGAAGAAGAAGAATGGGGATGACCGACTCTGCGTTGATTTTCGGGAGCTCAATTCGAATACTCTGCGTGACCATTACCCACTTCCGCTGATTTCTGATCAGATTGACTAGCTAGCAAATGGTCATTTCTACACAAGCCTTGGTATGGCAGCTGGTTTTCATCAAATACCAATTGCTGAGAACTCAATAGAGAAGACCGCCTTCGTCACACCAGATGATCAGCAGTATGTTATAGTTACCATCGATGCATTCTCGAAGTACGTGCTACTGTACTTCTCCAGCAACAAAAACCCACACAGTACATTAGCTGCCCTGAAACGCACTGTGCATCTATTCGGTGCGCCAGTTCAAATCATAGTCGATGGAGGACGAGAATTCCTTGGCGAGTTCAAAGACTATTGTGACCACTTTGGAATAGATCTTCATACCATAGCTCCAGGAGTTAGCCGAGCGAATGGCCAAGTAGAAAGGGTCTTGCGACTCTCAAAAATGCGTTGGTGATGATCAAAAACAACGAAGTAGAGCAGTGGCACACTGCGCTTGAGGAACTACAACTGGCAATGAACTGGACAAGTCATCGTGTCACGGGGGTTGCTCCATTGACATTAATTACACAACGAAAGCACTGTGTACCTCCTGAGCTCCTCAACTTGGTGAATATTGACGATCAGACCGTGGCCATTGAAGCGCTTACTCATCAAGTACAACAGAAAATGTTGCGTTCAAGCGAACAAGACCGACAACGATTCAATTTACGTAAAGCAAAAATTCATCATTTCCAACGAGGAGACTACGTGTTGATTAAGAATAACCCTCGCAACCAAACATCGCTTGACCTAAAATTCAGCGAGCCATATGAAGTGTCCAGAATACTGGAAAACGACCGCTATTTGGTGAAGAAGGTGGTCGGCAGAAGGCGACCTCGCAAGGTGCCTCATGACCAGCTGCGTCGTGCTCCACAACCTGGTGAGCAGTTGACCGTATCGGCGGGACATTTATCACCTAATCCTCGAGACTTTGGTAAAATTGAGCCCATCCCGTCGACATCACGAGAAGGGCTGCAAATTCCAACAAGACAAGACCTACGGAATGAAGGCAATTCATCAGAATAAACTGTGAGTAACTTAGTTCAATATAACTAAATACTTACAAAGAAACACTACACTACATAAATTCAATATTAGTAACCGAAACTAATTCCACGAGAAAAACTTTCACTTATGTATCTACGAGAACCTCCGAGAATCACCGAGACCCTCCGAGAACCTCCGAGAATCACCGAGACCCTCCGAGAACCTCCGAGAATCACCGAGACTCTCCGAGAACCTCCGAAAATCACCGAGACCCTCCGAGAACCTCCGAGATCCTACGAGAATCGCCGAGACCCTACGAGAATCGCCGAGACCCTACGAGAAACTCCAAAAACCCTTTATTATATTCCCAAAAACTTAGTAACATTAATATTGCCAAACATACAAAGATAAAAATATTTGCATTGCAACTCAGGTTGCTTACAGATATCCGACTCAAAAGAAGTCCAATCTATTGTTACAGATAAAAATAAGAACCAGAATCAACGAGGCTGGTGCAGAGCGCGCACCGCCTGTCAGTATGGCCGTATCGGCGCATCAGCAATGGTTCATTGTTGATAAAAGAAGATTATTAATTAAATAACTCTGTTTAATAATGTGATTAGATTAAAACTAGTTCATAAGCCATTAATTAATTGAACTGTGATTATTGCAATGTAAAATTAACGTAAATTCACATACATTCAATACTTAACCTAAAATTGTAAACACGTGCTTGCACACTATAAATACGGCCGCACAGCCCACGCTCGGGCAGTCTTGCTCGAGCCGTCGGACAGTGCGGACCTCTCTAATAAGTTGTTGCGCTGTCAGTTGAATAAACGAAGCTTTGGTAATACCTTCAATGTTTTCCTTGAAAATTGAAGATGAGTGATCACCAAGAAAATATTCGTGACGTCAGCAGAGCTGACGTCACACTTTTTAAAAATACAACCAAGGCTGTTTCTCCGTCATATATATATAATATATATATATAGTATATATATCACTACAAGCATATTTACAAAGCATTTTTATTTTTTAAATTATCAAGTTGATAAGAAATCAAGTAATAAATGAAACTTTGTCATTTTAAAACTAAAAATATATTAAATTATGATTTATGGTGAATCATAAAGCGTCAACTGCTTGGAAGAGTCATCTTGGGGCTACAAGCAGACTAAAATTGTCTTTATTGCAATTGAAATATGTGTCTATACTTTAGTATTATACCAGTTGAAATTCAAATATACTGGAGACCCAGTTAGTGATCAGAAACAAAGTTCAATTACCCTTTTGGTGAAATTCGATAATTTTGCTTCCTTAATGACTGGGCTAGGAATTGTACTTAGACTAGTCCAATGAGTACTGCAGCAAAAAAATTTTTTTTTCATATTTGGCCAAAAGGATTACTGAACCTAGTTCCTGATCACTAACCGAGTCTCCAGTATGAATTTGGTCGGTTGATTGAATTTCAGCTCATATAATATCAATGGCTGGTTTAGAAATCTCTCTTAAAAAAATTAAAATACCCATATTTTTTGAAACTGATAATCCTTAAATGGAGAAATGGCAGATGGTAACCCTAATCTTCATTGTCACCAAAACTTAACTACCTACTTTAAGACCAATAACATGGAAAATTTCTTACTTTGGTGACACAAGCAATTTCTTAAAATGTTTCCTACAGAAGATAATAGTATTACAGAAGATCCACTCTTCAAAGTTACATGGATAAAAAGCTACTCTTGCCGCATGACAATAAAGTGCAAATCAGCTTGCACAGTGCTACGTGGCTAAAATTTTATTCACCTATGAGGTGCATCTCTGCACCTCTCTTTCTATCGCGTAACTCTATCCCTTCTTAACACTCTAAATTACCAAGCCGGGCAGGTTTCCGATGTACTTGTAGCTTCTTGTAGACTTCGCAGAGTGGTATATTATACAATGATTCAATTGCAATAAAACAATAGTTAAATATGACATTCAGGGTGAATTAGACTATGTATCTTGATAAAATATATAAATTTTCTTAGTTTTCCCAAGGCTGCTCTACTGAGAGATACTCCCAGTGCCATCTTACTGTTTAGGAGCCTGCAAATGATTATTTTTTTGTTTCAGACTGGAACAATATCATTCTATTCTTTGGAATCACAGAGTGTTGTTGGTGAAACCAAAGTCTCAGATGAAATCAGTGATTTACAAATCTGTTTTGACGACTCCCTTGATCTCTTAACTTTGTTGGTGAGTACCTCCTTCTTCTCTTGGATGTAATAATCACCTATGAAATGTGGGTGTACACTTGCATTTCACAGACCATACTCGGAAATCCCTCTAAGACCGTCTCAGGGATTCGTCTTGTGATGATGTATCTTTTAGGGTTCCGTACCAAAAGGGTGCCAAATGGGACCCTGTTACTGAGCCTCTGCTGTCTGTCGGTCACATAATAGGGTAGCCAGATGCAATTTTCACAGAAAACTTGTTACTTATTATGGCCTCTATCTATCACAGGCAGCTAATAATAAAAATTTCAATGAATTGAAACCCATTTAAACTGGTTAGCATTTTTTTAATTTTTGTTCCAGCTCTATATTTAAAATAAAAACAGTAAGTAATACATTTTAAATTAGTATTACAAGTACATAAGTAAGCATCGCATTGATTCGGTAAATTAGACAGATTAAATTGTTAAATTTCAAACAAAAACCTCTATAATGACAGAAATAAGAGTTATATTTTTGTTTATCGAATCGATAGCAAGTTCGTACTCGTACTACTGGTCAGATTATAATAATCTGTACAAACAACAAATAATAAAAATAGGGTTCTACTCAGATGCTATATTGTTCGTCAAGCACTACCATTTTAGTGCCTTGTTTTTTTGTTGCCTTGATGTAGCCATGACGTAGATATTGTTATTATTTAAGTACCGGTTTTTCTACCTGAAGGGTGTTTAATGTCATGCACATTGACGCCTTAAGAATTCAATTTACATATCTAGACTCGAAACCCAATTTTTTATATTGTACGTAACCCTTTTGCTCGAGTCCGACTCACACTTGGCCGATTTTTTTTAAATATTTAAGCATTTGTAGTTATATGACTTGCATTTGCCCGCGGTTCCGCCCGCGTCTTTTCAATCTCTAAAACATATATACATACTGACAGACAAAAACTCAAAAAATGGTAGGTAGTTTTGGTTTTAGTACAACACAAATAAATCCATTTCATTTAAAAATTTTCAAAAATGTTCAATGTACAGACAGACAAGACTTTTTTACTAAGTACTACTTTATTACATTTGCTTATAGATTAATTTATTAATTTAAGTACCTATTGATTTATTATTCATTGATAAAATAAAATACTTAGCACATAAAAGTAAAAAAATTGCAGAATATATTTCCAGGCTCTATTCTGGGTTCAGAATCAGTCACAATGAAGAATAAAAAAAATTCACTAACCTATTAATGTACCTATATAAATAAATCATTACAACATGCTAAAAGCAACATCAAGGCTACAAAAAACAAGGCGCTGAAATGGTAGCACCTGACGAAAAATTTGGCGCCATCTGCGTACGGAACCCTACTTTTTGTTATTTAACTTCAGAGTAAGCCCTCAAATCTGACTAAATTTATAACTTGTATGAATTACAGTCTTTAAGTAAGAGCCTGTAACACGTATGTTTAAATAATAATGCAACTTTTTCGATGTTTCTTGTATGGGGAACGCCCTCAATTTATATACCGGGTGTAAATAGAGTGCGACCATTAAATGAAACCACATATTCCTTATATATATTTTTTTTCTTATTTGTCGAGATAGAGACCATAGTAACACGTATTTTGTAAAAATTTCAACTTACTACTTATTTTATAATTTATTTTATAGTAATAGGGTCCCGTTTGGCACTTCGGGTACGGAACCCTAAAAAGTATGTATAGGTCCCATTGAAATACAAGGTGAAATTAAATTAACCGACCAAATTCATACTGGAGACTCGGTTAGTGATCAGAAACAAGCTTCAATTACCCTTTTGGTGAAGAATTCGAAGAATATTTTTTTTTGCTTTCTTACTGCCTAGGCTAGGAATTGTACTTAAACTAGTCCAACCAGATGGGAGCAGAAATATATTTTTGGAATTTGGCCAAAAGGATTACTGAACCTAGTTCCTGATCACTAACCGAGTCTCCGGTATGAATTTGGTCGGTTGATTTAATTTCAACCTATATAAGCTCCTATATTTACAGATAACTGGACTCAAGTCGCAGCAATGGAAGCTGATACTAGAGCACCGATCATTTGGGTACAACTGGCTGCAGCAGTCACGATCCACCACAGACTCCAACAAAAGAGATAGCTTCATGTCATATATAAAACAGTTGTCGAAGGATAAAATCACCTTGTTTACACAGGGCAGTTCTAAGGGTAAGTACATTTACCTCAAAATATTCATTTGTGCAGACTCCAGATAGACAAGACAATGCCTGATAATACCCTACCCGTATTTTCTTTATCGTATCTTGTCCGACTTACACATATATATATATATATATATATTAGGGTAGAGCGTAAATCCACTTTTTTCCAATTTCATGTTCTAATAGTAAAATTACTTTGAAGCGATCCATAAGTATCCCAAATAGAATGAAATAAAAAAACCTTGGACTGCATCTTCTGCCCCTTCTTTAAATTCAAAGCTTAACAAAATGTAAGGGGGAAAAAAATGATTTTTTTTCACATTTAAGTTTTAATATCGGCGCTTGTATAATCGACCCTAATATATATGTATATATCGGAGATTGTTTCTCACGCCGCGCCGGTAGCTATGGTACTTGGTTAGACCATAAACTGTAATGATTTATGGCTCTATGTTATCTTCCATGCATCCATGTGGTAGGGTCGCGTCTCAGTAGCGCGGACGTAGACATTATATTATATCGAGCAGAGTATCTCGAACAGCCAGCTCGGTCGGAACGGAACAGATCTCGCCTACGCGTATTCGTTAGACCCTATGTCCACCTTTGTAGCTAATTATGTGAAAGACCCTGATTAGGATTTAATTAAAGAGTACCCTTTGTTTAAAGTGTTCAATGAAATAAAGTCACTCGTGACGTTTGGCTAATAGCCCACATGAAATTCTAGATGGTTTCGGTCAGCTAGGAACGACCTAGGTCACGTCTACATCTAGGTTCAAGTTCATATATATTTAAATTTGTATTCTATGTATTTCTCTACTATCCGAGGCTATATGAGTACACATTGTCAGCGCCATCTCTGTTTCTTGGATTTATTCCTGAAATACGCACAGCGCTCTCGTGAGCTTTCAATATGTGCATTACTATAGGAGGAAACTGACAGTTCATGTTAGTGGGAAATGCGCTTTTAACTCCCATGATGCATGAGCTATTTCACATTGCAACATTCAAAAGTTCGTGCCAATGTGAAATGTCTCATGAACCATAGGAAATAAACGCGCATTTCCCACTAAATCACAAAGGGCCAATTTCCTCCTTCGTGCAAAAAAATATACTTTGGAGTCTGTTTCTAGGGCAGCCAGAAAATCAGTAAATGACCCGGAGGATTACATTAGCGTCAAAAAAAATGTATCACTCTCCGTGTACTTCTTTATCGCTTACTTTACGCTTCTTACCGTGTTTCATAGTAAAGGGTCCCCTCATAATCTACCTCGTGTATCAAGTCTTATAAACCTCGGTCCAGAAACTGGATAAGTCGCTGGCCCGTGATAGGCAGAGATACTAGTTAGAGGTCCGTCTAAGATTTATTTTTCTCGGAGTTTATTTCTACTTGATTTTCCTACACTCTATATTTTAAATAGTTTCTAAGGCGATGAATTTCGCAATGAATTATTATAATCTTACCTTTTATGTTGAAAAAAAGGTAAGGTTACATTGTAGGCCATGAAATAGGTTCTGGTTTCTTTCCCATAAAGCATCGATAGATATTTTTGTGGAGAACATTTCTATAAACATTACTGTGTTATATAGGTAGATAAACATATTATAGTCTATTTTAATTAAAAATAATTAAGTTTTCTGGTACTTATGTTGCATGCTAAGCAACGTTACCCTGCGTGGTGTTCACAGAAGACCAGCGTCGTGGTACATAATGGTGCCATGACACATGCTGAGTGGAGGCCTTTCGGGTGTCACTTTTGTTTTTTTTTAGTTTATTATGTTGTACTTAAGTTGTGTGACACCAATAAAGCTTTATTCTATTCTATGTAAGGTGACTTCTAAAACTTCTAATTATGTATCCAAATTCAAACTGGAGACTTGGTGAGTGGTCAGGACCAAGGTTCAATTACCCTTTTTGGGAAAAAACGCAAAATAGAATTTGTGCCCCTATACTAAGTTACGAACAACTCCGAGTCAATTAGTATAGTAAGCCTACATTTTATTTTGCGTTTTTCACAGAAAGGGTCATTGAACCTTGGTCCTGACCACTCACCGAGTTTCCAGTGTGAATTTTGCCATATCATTAGAAGTCACCTTATATTGTTGTTTTTTTATTATAATATGTAACTTTATTTTTTTGTTGCATGAAATAAACATTATCTTATCTTAATCAATTGAAAATTTTGATTGCAGATAACAAGCCACAGACTGTAGAGTATGTGCTAAAACCGACTGAATATTTACCAGTCTTTCGCAAAGGCTCCAACAACTGGGGATTGACCGCACAATATGTAAATGGAAGACATTTTCTCACTGCATTTGAAGTCAATGAGGGCACTTTAATTGTGAGTTTTCTGTTTTTTGTTGTAGTACAACTGAATTGAGATTAATTTCTGGGATTAATTTTTGTACACATTGGTTTTAAACAGACACCTTACATAAATTGAAAATACACATCCTGCTATTTACTTGAACATTTTACCCAAAGAAATTTACCCGCAAACATAGACGAATAAAAAAGAGGACGGAGTCGCCGCCAAGCAACAACTGAAGCATAGCAATGGCGGCAGTTTAAAAGTGTGTGAGTGGATTTACTATGGATTTAGGTTTAGTTTGATGTGAATGTGTGCGTTCCAGGCTCGTGCGTACACGCGAGTAGGCTTACTATGGGTGCTTCAGTTTTTGTTTGGCGAAACTCCTTCCGACTTTTTTTGTACTTCTATTCCCGCAAAATACACTTGTTAAGGTTCCTTAGAAAAACTGGAAGGAAATATTTAGGTTTTAAAGAAATTTAGGTAAAGTCGTCTATATTTAAGGTCAAAATCTTCTTACTCGTATATAAAGTCGAAGGTTTTCGTGGGTGTCTTCAAGATTTTACGTATACGAAATATATATTTTTTTCTCCTTTAAATTTAATTATTTAATAAATCCTAACGTGCGATAAGTGTATTTATAAACCTAAATTTCAAAAAACAATTTATTCATTCTCATTCTAACACTCTGTGTGTATTATTTGTGCTTCAGCTTGAAAGTCCGGAGCAAGATCGTCTGCCCTCCCGCACCCTACGCCCTATTGTCAAGAAGGATGGCCTCTACACTCAAGGGCTGTGGTCGCAACGTCTCATATATTTACTGAGGAGCAACCAGTTGGAAGTGCACAGTTCGGCTTTTTCTGTTATTCAGGTGCGATTTATTAGTTTATCTGAATTTTTATTGAACTTCGTGTGAAATTATGTTCTCATTGCGTTTAATGTGAACAAACGCCTACCATTGCTTAGAGCAGGTATGGGCAACATTTGGGAAGTCGCGGGTCAAACAATCATATGCTCATAAATTCGTGGGCCATAGGTTGATGCGTATAGTATACGAAAACAACGACGCAATCGGGGAACCGTAGGTTTAATTTTTGAAATTCAAATTTCATGATTAACTAGAAAAGTAAATGTAATATTTTCCTTGAGCTTGATTGTCAGATGCAAGACTATTAATATTAGAATCAATTCCACTAATATACAGGCAAAGAATTTTGCAATTTTTTATAGGTCGGTCTGATTGGTGACTTGGACTTATTGATTTTCATGCCTGCTTTTGTACATATTTGTTAAATTTAAGCTCTCGCTAACTCGCTTCTTACTCAGATCGGCAAAGAATTTAAGCGGCGCCTGTACCTAACTCTTTCAGTAACACGGACCGCACATAGAAGTGGCTGAGGTGGTTCTATGGTTCTTTCTTTTTCGTGTCGTTATGTCCCCTGAAAGTATTAAAGTTACAGGAAAACAACGAATCGCGACTTTTTGGTAAAAATGTTAGTCCGATTTTAAATTGTTCCTCGCCGCGAGCCGTATTAAAAACCGTTGCGCGGGCCCGTGGTTACCCATATATGGCTTAGAGCAAAGAGGAACCCATAAAAACTAAGGGCTTTTGTAACACAAAAAACATACGTACTTCATAGATTTACTGTAAAATAAATCTTAGTACTGCGGTATTGACGACGTAAATATGTGACGCAACTTTCCAAATGCTGCCCAACCCAAGCATATTCTTCAGTCAGCCTCGGCGTCGAAGTTGTTTTTAAAAAGCTGTATGACTTGACCCAATCTTCGTATGGTCACTAGAATGATTTTGAGTCAACACACTCTACGCTGCGTTGCAAAAATACCTGGATACACCACCCGCGGCTCAAAAGCAGCTTGTCGGATGAATCTAAAATTGTGTACATTCTAAGCTTGCATTCGCGTATTTCGGATTTCAATCTATACTCATTGCGATAAAATTTAAATTTGATACAAAACAATAATCACCGGACTCTAATAGCTGGCTAGTGGCGATTGCATATAGAAAACTTTAGAGGCAGTTTACATTTTTATGCGAAACTATAAATTTTCCAGCGCCTTATGTACCATCCTAGGAATGATTAATACTGTTGATAAATTAACAAAATTTGCAAATTTTCCCGCCAATTTTGTTTTTGGCTATATCTCCGGAACTAGTTGTCCAATTTTAATGCGTTTTTTTTTTCTAAAACTAGATAAAATTTCCTACAAGAAAACTTTTTTTTGAAAACTTTTTTTTTTTGGGAAGGCGGGGGGGGGTCTTACTCTTTGAAAAAATCTTAGTTATATATATAAATATATGTTTTATGTATACTATATATATATGTCTATTCAAATTTTATAATATTGTAAAAAATATAAAGAATAATAAAAAAAAAATATAACTCTATACATATATTTAAAAAAAAGAAAATTTGGGCCTAGAATTACAATCCACAACTTTTTTTTACATTATTATATATATATTTTTTATTTTTTTTTGTTGCTCGTCTTCCTAGCTTTGGAAGAATACCCATAATAATAGGTTTATAATATATTAATTAACTAACAATTTTTTTTGACTACCACTCTACGTGTATCATATTTACAAATACAACTTTTTTTGTAGTGATTAACCTTCTCAGCTCGTTTACAGAAAAATAATCACAGTTAACTTCAAAGAACTTGAACCTAACTTCTTTGATTCAAGTTGGTAAATATGCTGAAAATATTTGCCGTAAAATCAAACATATATTTATTTTTAAACATAACGTACCTGAATTTTTAATATTTATTATCACAATAACCGTTGAAAAAAAAGACTAGTCAATTTTGCCGATTAATCTTGCCAGTTTACCACGATTTTTAAGGTTCCGTAGCTCAATGGAAAAAAAACGGAGCCCTTATAGGATCACTTTGTTGTCTGTCTATCTGTTCGTCGGTCCGTCCGTCCGTCAAGACCCTTTATCTCGGGAACGCGGAGGTATCGAATTGAAACTAAAACCATATACTCAGGTCTACAGTCCCTTGAAGCTGAGAAAAAATCAAACTTCTAAGTTAACGTAAAAAAAGATACGGCCGCTTATACCGCAAAAAACGTATGTTTCGACACTCTCAAGGGAATCAAAATTTATAGGGTATTTTCCGTTGACCTAGAACTATGAAATTTGGCAAGTTGACAGTATTCGTCCTTATACTACAAGTTTAGGGAAAAATCTGAAAACTGTACTTTTGTAATTAAATCATAAAAAATATAGTCTTTAACGGAACCCTCGTTGGGGGAGTCCGGCTCGTACTTGTCCGATTTTTTATATTGAATAAAGCATAATAATTACGCTTTATTCAATATAGTTATTGTGACATGATTGACACCGCTAGGGTGTCAGGATGCAGAGCAGAATTTGGGTAACGTGCTGATGTGTGGGAGATATGGAGAGAGAGAAACAATATGGGATGTGAGCACTGGCACTGACCTGGCTGGTGGTTTCCTTTGTCTCCAAAATGGCCGCACGGAAGACGCGGCGCGCCGACAAAACTGCTGCTGGGCTGATGGGAGATGCATTTTAGATGCACTTGCACACAAAATAGTTTAATAGTATGATCACACGAGCCGATAAATGTTTGGGCGGATAAAAATGGCACGGCACTGCGTGCATCGAGACGCGTGTGGTTCTGCCCAACTCTCGAAGGTCACCGCGGACACTCGACTCACGGTCGACCCGCGCGCGCGCCGGCCGTGTTCGACACACTGGAGCGCCCTCTAGCGGATAAACGTCGCGTTGCGCGAACATCCTGGGGGGGCCGGGGCTGAGATTCTTGAGCTGAATCCAGCGGCAGCCTGGCTATCTTGAACACAGGCCTTCGCAGATGTCCATGAGCTGTGTCCAGATCTACCACTCGGATCACTCCATCCTTGCCCGGTAGTGTGCGGAGAATTCTCCCCAGCTTCCATTGGAGCGGAGGCAGGTCATCCTCTTTGATGAGGACCAGTTCACCCACTTGAGGAGGGGAAGACAGGGAGAGCCATTTGGAGCGGGTTTGCAGGGTATGGAGGTAGGACCTGGACCCGAGTGTCCAAAAGCGCTGAGAAAGGGCTTGGATGAGCTGAAAGCGTCTGAGAGACGATATGGGCCGATCGTTAAGAGAATGCTCAGGTAGAGCGGTGAGCGGACGTCCAATAAGAAAATGTCCAGCTGTGAGTGGCTCAAAGTCTATTGGGTCTGAAGAGATGGGGCAGAGGGGTCTCGAGTTGAGTACTGCCTCGATTCGTGCTAAAAGAGTTGAAAATTCCTCAAAAGTGAGGTGCTGTTCACCTATTACCCGATACAGCAATTGTTTGGTTGATTTCACGTTTATTTCGTGCAGAGCACCAAACCAGGGCCCTTTGGGCGGATTGAGTAACCAAGTTATATTCTGAGTCGCGAGCTTGTGTGTGATTGCATCATTGTTTAATTTGAGGAAGTTCTGAACTTCAATGAGCTGATTCCTAGCACCTATATAGTTCGTGCCGAAGTCTGAGCGAATGAGAACCGGGGTACCGCGACGTGAGATAAATCGTTGTAATGCCGCAAAGAACGCTGCGGTCGTAAGTGCTGAGTGAAACTGGCCATGAGCGTCCGCTATTTTAAGCGATACGGTCGGCAGTAATATTGGTGTGTGAGTGACGTGTTCTACACGTTGTGCAGATTCGCCTAAATTTGTGTGTTTGAGCCGAATTTGTAGAGTGGGGAAGAGCTGAGTGTGTGAGGGCTGAGTGTGTAAGAGATGAGTGTGCTGAGTGTGTAAGAGATGAGTGTGCTGAGTGTGTAAGAGATGAGTGTGCTGAGTCTTCGCCTTCAAAGTGCTCGGTGATGGTAGGTAGTCAACGTGGACTACGTACCCGTGACCTATTTGGCGAGCGCGACTGAGGGGGTGTGTTGGGCTGAGATGAGGCACGGGGTACTGGGGCCTGAGCATGTGCCGAAGGGTACCGGTAATCATGTGCTGGACGCTGCCTGGGCTCCTCACGTAAATGAGGAGGCAGTAGATGAGCAGATGAGTGTACAGGAGACACGGCCCCATGGCGATGCAGTGAAGTGTGGTGGTCAGTCCGCCCACAC